>OY757314.1:135746402-137061068 GCA_963583905.1 Stenurella melanura
GGGATGGCCCTATTCAATAGCCTCCACGTTCCCCAGCCCTAACTCCGTTGGATTTGTATGTCTGGTTGCGATTAGGGAGGAACTTGTCCAACGCATAGAAACGGCTTTCGGTACAATTAGGGAGGAAATACGACTTCATACAACAACTGTCGAAATACGAAGCAGATGTCGGGCCTGCATTCGCAACAGAGACCAGCACTTTAAGCAAGATTTTAAAATTTTTTGAATAAATGATAAAAATGTAATTGTTTCTTTATTTCAAGAAAACCAATGAACAGAAAGAAATAGAAGATAGATTTTACTTCGCAAGAGTGAGATAACAGATTTTACCTGTATAATAATGTTTTGTTCGGAATTTTGAATATTAGCCTTATGTGACCCGATTCATTAATTTAGCGAATTCACGAAGTTATTAAAAGCTTTTTACGACATGTGGCGCATCACTAGCAAGAGGATAGACTAGAGAATTTTTGAGGGAGTTGGAAGATTCCGGTTGCTCTGAGTTATTTTTTAATAGCCATGTAAATTCTAAGTTTAAATTTAAATTTTACCTATTCCGAAAGTTTGCGAGTGAATAAAAAAACAGCTAGATGACTAATGCCAGTAATTTTGGATTTAAAAGAACCCTTCAACAATACACATCAAAATTAAAATGAAATTCGCAGTCTACCCCTAATAGTTTTTTTTATAATTTGAATTTAAATGTAGAATTTGGGATTTTTTCATTAAAAAGATAAGAGGTCGATATGAAAAATCCCGCACGGCATTGAAAGTGTTAAGGGGCCTGAAAGGATAGCAGATAACCCTTTCTGTCGGCCATTTCAATTTGGCACACGATGCACCAAACACCCTGTATATATGACTCCATACTTAAGATATTGACTCTTGGTACACATATGTACCACGACGAGATATGGAACTAGATTAGATCTATTTTGCGCCAGTTCCGGTAAAGGGTTGAGAGTTAAATAGGGGTAAATAGGGGAAAATAAGTAAAAGCAAGCTGGTAAGATGAAAAAAAAAATACCGTATTTTTTTGCTGAAATGCGCCGCCTATGACTTTAACCAATCTGACTTAACGCGGTGCAACCATATCACTTCCCTTCCCCGTTTATCAGACTTGGGACTGACAGCGAAGCTGACGGGGTTAGAAGAGACTTTTTGGATTGAATCACACAACAAGAATAGCAAATATTAAAATAAGTTTTGTAGAACACAGCACACCAGAAACCTTAAAAGTAAAGAAAAGTCAAAGAGAATGTTCGAATGTTTGACCATTGACACTTAATGCACTGTTCTAAGCGCAGATAATATTTTCGTGTATGCGATCACATTTGTCTCTTTGATCACGAATTAGATTCGACGCATTGTCAATGGCTTGTTGTAACTGTTCTATGGAGTCTACTGACTTACCGTACACCAAACTCTTCATGTAACCCCACGAAAAAAATTCATAGGGGTGATATCTCGACCCCTTGTTATTTTATTTGGCACACGCCTGCTGGGAAATTTTCTCTCATATTTTCGTACAGCGGCTGCGAGATTTTGGCATATTGACCGGTATCGATATACGAATACAATTTTCAAAACGTAAAAATCCAAACAGAATTGACCATATGTAAACAACTTCTGATCGCTTGAAAAAGACACGAAGCGGCGCTCGCCTAAATACGCGTAAACAACTGAAGCAATAAGGGTAGCCAAATTCCATGGTTCAGTAGCGTATCATTACAAGTTTTAATGCAAAAAAACGTACTTAATTATTTCGGATCACTCTAAAATTGCATGGGGTTTCCCACATAGAAAACTAGTACATAATTTTACTTTCCGCATGTTGTGTTCCGCCTGTATATTAGAAGCCAGGGCCTCAGACTTTTTATAACATTTTCAATCCCACCCACCACCACCACCTCTCTCCATTGTTAAAGGGTGTAGTCAAATAAAGTTGAAGTATTCACTTGAAATTTGGTACACGTATGTATTATAGCGACATCTGGAACTACATTATATTTTAATATGATTCCGATGAAGGGTTGGGGGTTAAATAGGGTAAAATAAGTAAAGCAGGCTGGTAAAATTACAGAAATCTTGGATTGGGTGCGTATACTTGAAGCCAAAGCGTCAGCTTTCTTTATAACTCTTTTCAGTTCCTTCACCACCCCCAACCCATTATAAAGGGGCTGATAAAATAAAATTGAGATATTCACTTGCAATTTGGTACACGTATGCATTATAGCGACATCTGGAACTAGATTATATTTTAAGATGATTCCGTTAAAGGGGTGGGAGTAAGTAGATATAAATAGGGGACACTAAGGAAAGCAAACTGGTATGAGTACAGAAACTGGTGATTTCTTGTACATACTAGGAGCCTAGGTCACAGATTTCTTTATAATAGTTTTCAACATCCCAGCACCTCCACTACACTATTAAAGGGTTTGACAAAATACAATTTAGATATTCACTTTAAATTTTTTCAATTTAGCTTGTAAAACACTTGTCAGTATAAAAGAAAAAAGTAGATAAAATAATCGTTTTAAACACGTTTAAAGCAATTGTTTTAAACATGATTTTTTTCAATGCGTGTTTTCAGTGTGTTTGATGGACAATATTTGGAACATCGTTGTATTTGATAAGTTAAAAAAAAATAACAAAATAAAAAAATATGAACTTTTATGTAATGCAGTGAAACTAGTTATAATAATATAGTAGTATAAGTACAACGAACGAAACATATTACCATTATATAGAAGATATACCTGTTATTATTTATTTTCTTAAGTGTTAATTTTAAAGCGATTAATAGCACAAGTACACACTAAAAAAGTCGAGCGCGGGAAGGTAGACCTATGTATTCCCATGTATTTTGACCTGCTGAACACGAATCCAATGTCCGTTTTGCCCGATTGGATCTTATATTTTTCCTAACCTCAAAAAAAAAACACCGTAAGAATGCCCGAGAAAATGAAAGTGTAGCTAAAAATCTGAAAAAATTCAGAGGTACGTAGAATGGCGAGAGAAATCGAATGGCGTAAACTAGAATTCTACAGCTTTTTGGTTTCCGATATAGAGCCTCGAAAAGTGCGAAAAAAAACACAATTTTTTCCGGTGAATTTGAGCTGCTCTATCTCGAAAACGACGGAGCGCAGGGATGTCTGGTTTGCACCATTCGATTTCTATCGCCATTCTATGTACCCTTGAATTTTTTCAGATTTTTAGCTACATTTTCATTTTTTCGGGCATTCTTACGGTGTTTTTTGAGGTTAAGAAGAATGCAGGAGCCAATCGGGCACAACGGACATCGGATTCGTGTTCATCAGGTCAGAATTCATGGGAATACTTAGGTCTGCCTTCTTCTACTCGACTTTTTTTTATGTGCCTGTGTAGTCAATAACTAATCATCAAACAATTATTGCACTATTGCACAACTTGACGTATTTATTACACCGAATTGGCCAAGCCGTTGTCAAGTTGTCCTCGTCTTGTTATGATACAATATGGGCATGGCTTATAGAATAAACAATGTATTGGGTCGACGCGCCCGTATAAATTTAAGTTTAAAAACATTTTTTATTGTTTAAAACATGTTTTTTTTTTCAACAATTAGAAATCCATGTCTAAAACACATTGAATCGTTTTAAATAAAAAAAACGTGTTTTTTGATTAAAATTAAAAAAAAACACAATTATTGCCAACCTTGGTTTTTTACCATATTACCATAAGAAAACTAAAAAAACGACATGTACTATCCAAATGTATGACGTTTTATTTGTGTCATCAGTTATAAGCGTTAAAATGACATCATTGAATTTCCAGTTACTTACTGTTACATACATCAATCCTTCTTTACCAGAGTAGCACAGTAACAAAATTCTTTCCTTAAACGACACCAATACTGGAATAAACTGATTCCTAAGTTTGTAAATCTCCTCGATAAAAATACTTTTTATTACTTCAATTTGTCTAGAGAAAATATTTTAGAAGGTCTAAAAATAATTTTCATGATTTGAAGTGTCAATATCCTTCTGCGACTCCTTTTCAAGATTTCTATCTGGATTGATACTAAAATAGGGGTGGATTTTTAATAATCACTCCTCCTCAACTTCTTATTCAGGCGTAATTTTCTTTCTGAAGGCTTGCTTCGGATTTTATCATTACTGAAATAACGCTGTTGCACATTCGTTTCTGTTTTGTTTTCGTTTGTTATGACTGTATTGTTTGATTTTTACAATGTGTGAATTTATATAAAAAAAATTTGACTATATATTTTTGTAATTTATTTTTGTACTATTTTGACTTGTGTAAAACAATTTCCGTTATATACACCAATAAGTATTACTATTATTTATCATCTATGACTAAGATAATTTTTGACATCACGATATTTTGAGAAATAAGGAACAATTTTCATATTGTCACTGCATCATTGTAAAAGTTTTAATACCTAAATATTAAAAAGTGTTTCACCTGTGAGAACGGTAGTTAGTTTTTTGTTGGAGAGCATGGGGCCGTGGATTAAGAGTGTGGACATTCAAAGGGCGCCACCTGCTGGATACTAAAGGTAGTGATATAAATAATTTTGCCAGTCAGGAACAAAATTAAGTTACTAACAATCATGCGATGGAATTCTTAAAACCTATTGATAATGTCAAAATTTACACTTTACTATGAAATCTCAAAATTTAGGCAATATAAGGTGCACTAGTGCAGATAAGAACATGTAGACATTAAACATTTATTACGACACAAGTGAGATGTAGAACAAAAAATAAAATAAAAAATAAAGTTACTTGACTTGATCTACACCCAAGGAAGAAAATTCTATATGTTTGTCCCAACAAAACTATTCAAGTGATTTAAAATATCGTTAAGAGGTTCTCTCGCAACCATGAATCATAAATTATGCACAACAAATTATGGTTCTTAACAGTGAATTAAGACATCACTACGAATTTATTTGTCACTGAAGTGTGATGTAAATGGACAAAAATCCATGTGCTAATAAGATACAATATTCACTGTACAGCTCAGATGTTAATAATGTTTTAAAATAGGTACGCTTCCATAAAATATTTCATGTACGATGTGGCCAGGGGCATACTATCCTAACATGGTACCATGCGATGTCTTTACAATAAGATCTTAAAGCATTTCAATATTCCACACATAAACTTAACAATAAACTGTGATTGCAAAAGTGGTTGACATTTTCTCTAACCAATGATAATGTACCAACAAAGGACTCAATAATCAAAAGACTGAATTTCACAATTATGTAATAGATCAAGTACAAGAACATACGATTAACACCACTAACTCAAACTGTTTTTAAAAAAGATATGTTTACTTTCTGAATGTTAAGGCGTTTGCAGATATGCGACACGCTACGCCCTTTAGAGTAAGAGTGGTTGCATACCTCCCTACTCCAATAAGTGAATTAATTTACTGCAAATATGTATAAAGTTATTCATGTAACTTTTTCAAATGCTACATCAAAAAAAATACAAATTTTATAATATCGTGTTTAAGCTTTATTGATAAAATAATAAAAGGATTTTCGCAAATGGCTTATATAGGTATACTTCTTCTGTATAAAACTCTCGTAAATAATTCAATTACCAGCTAACTTTCTTGTTATTCTACCCCAGCACGGCTTATTAATTCGTACCGATAAATCTGAATTTAATTATTCCCAATCATTCACAAAATCTTTTGATGTCAGATTAAATGAAATTAGAACACTTTGTATTGATCTGATTGCTGAGAGATTTCAAAGGTGTATAAAAACAAATGATATGCACAAACTCACTTTACCGATTTTATGGCAAGGCTATAAAGGAGCACTGACTCTTTTTAAATAAAATGATAAAATTAAATAAAGAAGAGAGAAAGCAGAACTTTTCTGTTCACTTTGTCGTTTAAAATTACAAAGTTTTCCAGCAGTTTTACTGTGATAGAAAAACCTACTTGCAAACTATGATTATTTTATTTTTGAGTGAAAAGTTTAATGTAATTAGGGATATTGCAAGAGTAATAAATCACGGGATATTTTATATTACTATGTTTAAGACACTGCATAGAAATCTAACTGGATTAAACGGAAACTCATTAAAAAACTTGCCTGTCAAAATTGGATTGGAATTATGGTACAGACATATTCATAGTATATTTAAGCCGTAAAGATGGCAAAACCTAGGAATTCTAGTCCATAGATTGAATAGGGTGGTAAAAAAACAAATAATGTCAGGTCTTACCTCAAGGGGAGTAACAGATAAATAGCCTTATGAAAGATTATTTATTTATCTGTTAATCCTGTTTATATTACACATCAGACATAGTAGACAACCCCCAAATCCAAAGCCTAGGCTGTTCGGAATGGGTTTGCACAATTGAAAACGTAGACAACATCCATTACCTACCGACATTGCCAGTGTCGGATCTGGGAATCGAACTCAGTACACGCTAGATAGTGTGACTAAACGCTGGCCTGCGAGCTGCTGTGTCTATAAAATTCTGGCTTCTTGGAACCCTTTTATATACATATACTTAACAAGATCAAGTTTTTAAAAATTGTTTGTTTTGATTATTATAATTTTTTAAAGTAAACAAAAAAAGCAAAGTAAAGTTGCAAAAAATGTTGTTTTCATATTCGTTACCATGTTACTGTTTTTGCATTGAAGAAAGACCTTAATGTTAAAAAAAAATTACGCCATTTGTTTATAAATTGTTTATAAACAAGTTGACTGCTTTTGTATCTAATTTTTTTTATTTTGTTGTCTTGAGAATATTATGAATTTAAAAAAATGTTTTTTTTAAAAACATTATCTTATTTCTTATAATCGTATTTTTAATTATCCATCATTTGAATAATTAGTTAAGAAATATTTTTTTTCTTAAAAATCGTAATTGGCAATCCTCAATAAAGTAACAAAAAAATCAACAATCTCATTGTTTATTAACTTAACAATTTGTTATGTACAATTTCTGACAACCGTAATCTTTTTTTTAATCTTAAAATAATTATAGAAAGAGTCATATGCAACAACATATTGAAAAAATTTTGTTTGTATTTTTTATAGCTTTTTTCAATATTGCCCGATACAGAAATTAAAAAGGCCACTTGATTTGTCAACTAAAAAACTGATATAATTTTAAACTATTAGAAATATCACAATAGACATTATAGGGGATTAATTAATGAGTTGACTTCCAAGTCTCTAACTATTATTAATCAGTTATTATGCGCATTTGTTTATAATAATTAAATGTGTCTTCGACGTTTTTGAATCTTTTGTGACTTCTAGCTTATCAAATAATGCAGATGCGGTAATAGACCTTCAAGACAATTTTGTTAAGTGATAAAATATCTGAAAGTTGCAATTGTTTATTTAAAAATAAACAGAAACGCATTTAGTTTTTATAAACATAATAACTGATTAATAATAGTTACAAACTTGGAAGTCAACTCATTTAAAGATTAATTAATCCTCTATAAAAACGACCTGAATGTCTATTGTGATATCTCTAATAGCAAAAGAAACATTTTCTTTATAGGATTTTGCAAACAGTGGAAAGAAAAGCTATCTATGAGAACTAAAGGAAAAACTATATATATAAAAATATTAATGAAATCTTTGCATTCTTTCGATAACCTGACTTCTGGTTATGCTAGCAAGTAAAATTCTGATTAGCCATTCTCATTTTAACACTAGCATCCAACCTAGTCCCCTACGGCTAAGTTAAAATGAGAATGGCTAATCAGAATTTTACTTGCTAGCATAACCAGAAGTCAGGTTATCGAAAGAATGCAAACATTTCATTAATATTTTTATATATATAGTTTTTCCTTTAGTTCTCATAGATAGCTTTTCTTTCCACTGTTTGCAAAATCCTATAAAGAAAATGTTTCATTACTATAAGCAAACAAATAATAAATAATTCACTTGTAATAGCAAAAGTTATCAGTTTTTTAGTTGGCAAATCAAGTGGCCGTTTCAAGTTCTTGAAGAACGCTATAAAAAATACAAAACTCTTTTTTCAATATATTGTTGCATATGGCTGCTTTTGTAATTTTTTTTAAGATTTAAAAAATATTAGGATTGTCAGAATTTGTTTATAACAAATTAATAAGTTAATAGACAATGAAGTTGTTGATAAATAATTTTTTTTTGCTTTATTCAGGATTGCCAATTATGAGTTTTAAGAAACAAATAATTTCTTAACTAATTATTTAGATGATGGATAATTTTAAAAAACGATTATAAACAATAAGATAATGTTTCTAAGAAAAAAAAAATTAAATCATGATATTCTCAAGACAACAAAATTGTATTTTTTTTAAATATGGAGCTAGTCAATTTGTTTATAAACAATTTATAGACAAATGGTGTAAAAATTTTTTTTAACGTTAATGAATGCCTTTCTTCAATGCAAAAGTAATAATATGATACTTTGCTTTGGTTTTTAGTTTTTTGCTTATTTTAAAAAATTGTAATAACCAAAATAAACAATTTTTAAAATCTATTATTACGTGATCTTGTAGAGTATATGTATAAGAAGGGCTCCAAGAAGCGAAACTTTTATAGGCCAATTATTAAAAAAATATTGATTTCAATGACAACGGAGGTCCTATAAAACTTCGTTAGTTAACAATGGCCTAACTTGTTGAAAAATAAACTTACACGTTCTTATACAACCGGACCTTATACTTTGAAGTGTTAAGAATACACCATAATTAAAAAAGAAAACGTTATTGATATTTAATATTAAAAACATTATTTTATGTGATGTACTCTCTTTTGAGGCGGGGCGCGCATCCTGGAGCAGTCGAGCAGAGTCCCATTTTCAGCGTTAAATTAAAATTATAAATAATGGCAATAGAGTTCCGGGAGTCAGGACTTTTTTTATTGGAAATTTCCTCCTCTTTAAGAATTGTTTTTCCGATTTCCTTGATCGCTTATAGTTTTTGAGGTATAAGCGAAAAACTAAATGCCATTTTTATTTCATCTTAATTTGTTTATAACTCCAATTTTTTATGTGCTAATAAAACTTTTTAATACGTTTTTCGGCGTCATTCCGAATCTAATGAGCTATCGCTCATAATTTTAGGAGCTATTTCAAGAATTAACACCTTTTAGAACTTGTGAATTAGACCATTTCTCGGGATAGGCCAGTTTAGATTACCCTAGTCTATATGCCACTATTATCATCCAAAAATATATCAATACGTAAAAAACTTTCGAATTTCCAATAGGTGCACGTCATACGAACTGATCGATAGAAAGGTCGCGGTCCGCACTTCCACCTAGGAAATAACGTTTTAATTATTTGGATTTACTGGAGTTTTATTCGAACGAGTCAATATGTGGTCCTATATTGGCTTTCAATCAAGTATCTTATTTCAGCTGATCGCACGATTGTCAATTTCATTTCCCTTTTGTGTACTGAAAACACACACACAATATTAGCTGAAAACACAATGCCCACATCATCTATACGCTTATGCACTTCGGACCACAATGAAAATATCACGGGCTGAGGAATAACATGCATAACATTTGTAATGACGCATCATGTTTTGTCACGAAATTAAATACAAATGGTCTAGTTTTCCTTAACTGTCGAACGATTAAATATACAAATGTATGCGCATATGCAAGTGTTTATTTGTAATCAAGAGCAATAACGTTTTGCTAATTTATCTTTACATAACGATGAAATAATTTCTACTAAACCAAAACGCTCGAACCCTGCACCCGAACAGTCGTCGCGGGTTTCGCCAATAACGTTGACGTCATCTGAAGATGATTTAGAAGTAAATGTAACAATGTATCCTGCATTAACATTGAAAATGTTTATGTTCGTATATGGGGGTCGAGTCACTGTTCGTTTAGAGGGAAAGTTAATAACCAATAAACCAAGAAGGTAAACCAATGATTTTGAGCTGAACACAATGTTGTAAGTTGACATTTATATAGGTACCTGGGATTCCCAGTATATATTTCGTACCAGCACGGAACCTAAGAGGGCTAAAACGTGTGAGTGGCAAGCACGCCTGGCCATATTGTCTGTTGTGCACTGAGTTCGATGCCCAGCTCCGACAGTGGCAATATCGGTGGGTAATGGATGTTGTCTGCGATTTGTCAAATGTGTAACCTCCTCCGGGCAGCCTATGTTTTTAATTTGGTGGTTGTCTACTATGTGTTCTGAGTATGTGTTTATGTTATATATACATCAAATTCCAATTTATTTTCACTTTTCACAATTACTGATGTATCTAAAAATGGGATTTATTCATATTGGTTTCGTTCTCATAGGTAAAATGTACCGGTATGAAACGGCTATTTAATTTACAGTTAAAGTTTGTAACTTTTGGAAATTTTGTATCAAACATTATGAATATATCATCCATATGTCTCAAGCATATCCTAGGGAAATACTCTTCTGTTATCTCTGTTTTGAACCTGTTCATGGATAGCAATTAAAGATAACAAGAAATTTCCCATTCCTTCTATATAGCTTGAAAGAAGTTTTATTGAATTGGAAGCAGTATTGCCTCATGCAAAATTTACTTTCAATTTTCCTTTAAAATAGTGCAGGTTTTAACTCAACGTAAATTACAAACAAAAAATTGAAACCCAGTGAACAATATGCATATTATTTATTTATTTATTTATTTATTTATTTATTTATTTATTTAACAATACACTAACCAACAGAGCATTCCAATTACAGGGTAGGAAATAGTAAGTATTTACAAATAAATACATAACGTATGTAGATTATTATAATTCTCACACATTTTGTATAGCGGCGAAAATTTCTGGACGCTATGCGCTAGTTCGGGGAGTCGGCAAAGAGAACAATGAGTTATGTCTAGAACCAGGTCTAGGAGTTCGAAAATTTAGTAAGTTTAACATAGCGCCGCAATCAGTTATATTATGTATTATTTTAAAAAGAAAAATTTGCTGTGAAATAGTTCTACGAGTCTCCAGACTCGAGAGTGAGAATCTATTTAACAGGTCAGTCTGAAGAAAACCAATAGCAGGATAGACACCATCTTCCTTATGACTCAAAGTTTTTAAAACCGCCTCTGAAATCTCTCTTTGCTCTGTATATGTGTGTTATAATGGGGCGACCAAATAATTGACGAATATAAGTAGTTTCAGTGTTTTAATGTCGTTAAAATCGCGAGAACATCGTATTATGAATCCCAGCGTTCTGAAACTTTCATTAGTGATGGTATTTATATGGCAATAAAATGATAGTTTGGTGTCAAATGTTACACCTAGGTCGTGGAATGGTGATGGACGTGTAAGCACTGAATCTTCTATACGGTAATTAAATTCTACATATTGGTGTTTATTTGTAAAAGTTAGGACATTACACTTTCTTATGCTCAACTGTAGTTTGTTTAAATTACATCATTCATTAATTTTATCAAGGGCACTTTGTAATACCACAGTCACTCACATGATTTACTTTATTCTATAACTTCATATGATCTGCATATAAAATACAATTGATACCCAATTTTTCTGCAATGTCATTAATGAAAATGTTGAAGAATAATGGGCCCAAGGCAGAGCCTTGGGGTACACCGGAGGTAGATACGAATTCCGCAGATCGTCCACGGTATTCAACATGGTGATGTCTATTTTCAAGATATGATTTGAAAAATAACAACAAATTTCTTGAGAAGCCAAATTTTTGAAATTTAGAACATGAAATACTGTGATCTAGTGTGTCAAATGCTCTAGTAAAGTCTGTGTAAATTACGTCAACCTGTGAGTTAGTGTCGATAGCATTAGCTATATATTGAGTTATACAAAAGAGATTAGTTGATGTAGATCGTCCCTTGAAGAAACCGTGCTGATATTCAGTAATGCGGTTCTTTGCATAAGAAAATGTTGATTCATGTAACAGAATTTCGAACGCTTTTGAGAAATTGTTGATAATCGTTATAGGTCTGTAATTCTCAATATAATTTTGTTCGCCTTTTTTATATACAGGAATTATTTTAGAATATTTTAGTGCATCAGGAAATATATTAGATTTAATGGCTAAATTAAATATAAATATAAGCGGAGTTGTGAGCACGCTAGCACAATCATGTAGTATGAAGGCTGGAATTTTGTCAGGGGTCCATTGTGTATTTAGGCTTGATTTTTTTCAAGGAATTTAAAGTCGGGTTCTAATCACAGTAAAGAGAAAATGTATTTTTCAGTTTGCGTGTTTTTCGTGTGTTTCAAAATGAGCTTTTAGATGTTATTAATCACCATTATTTTGCACAGAAAAATATATATTTTACAGTAAATAATAAAAAAAGAAGCAGATACATGGTTCGTTGATAGAAAAAAATTCTACCAAAGAGTATTCCAAGCCCATTAATTTCGATTATATGTATTTTTTACATATGACTGTTTGTTTCTGACATATTTTAGATTTAATCATTACACAACCACACACAAAAAAATTATTTCTGGCCTGGAGATCTGACCATGCTCACTACATGGTCGCTGAACCCGAGTCCGACATCTATCTGACTCCATCACATCAGGATTTTGTCATAACCTCAAGAAAACTATAATTTAGGCAATTTCGACATCTCTTCACGAGGACTTCGCTTTTCGAGCGATACGGCCCAGCTTCGAGGGGCATTTCTGCCAAACGAAAGGTAGCAAAAAACTCAGGGGTATGCAGAAAGATATAAGAAATCGCTTGGCGCTAATCTGAGGTCGATACGTGCCTTGGTTTTCAAGATATGGCCGCTCGAAATCACCCGAAGGTGAAATCCGAAATTTTCTATCGCTTCCCGAGGCCATATCTTGAAAACGAAACGAGATACAGAGCTGCGGTTTAGTCTTATTCGATTTTTCTCGCCTTCCTACGTACCTTTGAATTTCTTTATGCTTTACCTTAGAAATTTTGCAACAAAATTAAAGTGCCGGCAAAAATGCAGAGGTATGCAGGAAGGCGAGATAAATGGCGTAAACCCCACCTCTGTATGTCGTATCGTTTTCGAGATATGGTCTCGGGAAGCGGTAAAAAAATTTAATTTTCACCTTCTGGTAAGTTCGAGCGACCATATCTTGAAAACCAAGACGCGCATCAACCTCAGATTTCGCCAAACGATTTCTTACATCTTTCTACGTGTCCCTGAATTTTTGCTAGCAGAAATGGCCCTCGGCGCTTGACCGTGTCCGCTCGACAAGCGAAATCCTCGGACCTCTCACTTTGGCGGTCGATATCTCACTTAAGCTGCTCCGAAAGGATATCGTACCTTACATCATCGGATTGTGAATTTAATTTGCAATCGATATAGTACAAAGTGATAGGGGTCATTTTTGTCTAGAAAAAGTTACAGCGATATATGTGAAGAGGTGTCGAAATCGCTTAAATTTTTAATTTTATGGCAAAATTCTGATGTTTAATGATTAATTACTATTTGTTTGCTTATAATTGTATTGAAACATATTCTTTATATAATTTTGCAAACAGCAGAAAAAATAACTATCTATAACTAAAAGAAAAACTTTGTGTAAAAATATTAATGAAATCTGCATTATTTCGATAACCTGAATTCTGGTTATGTTAGCAAATTAAAATCCTAAAATAGATTTGTCTAATTTCTTCTTTGATAATCCGCATTCTAACACTAGCATCCACACAGTCCTCTACGGCCATGCAGATTAAACTAGTATCTACCTAACCTCCTACGATCATGAAGATTCAGTAAAAAATTAGAACAAAGGCCTAAGATTCTGATGTGTTGGAGTTCAATAGACCTCGGATTCGGATTCAGCGACCCTAAAAACATATGGTAAACATGATCAGATCCCCAGGCCAGAAAGATTTTTTTTTCTGTGGCTGTGATTATATCTCGACTGATAAACGTTCGAGCGCCATTTTCAAACTACAATATTTTTAGAACTATTCATCGTACAGAAATATAGAAAAAACAAAATACTTGTAATATCAAAATCCTATTTTTTGTACCATACCGCACTTTTTCTATGAATGTAAGACTTTTGAGTTGTTTACGGAAAACAGTCTCAAGATACCAATTTTTTTAATCTAAAATCATCGTAACCTTCAAATCGTTATAGTTTGCAAAATATAAATTTTCATAAAAAATTGTGCACTACCTTTTGATCTTTAGTATGATTCTATATCAGATTCGATGATTAGTACTTTACTTTTTCGCTCACCCCTCTAGAGGGAATGGGAACCAGCCCCAAGTAAAAAGCGGCGATTCTTAAAGGGTAAACTTTTTTGTACTGAGTATTAGAATAGAAACTCATTGCAAGAAGTTCGCTATAGATGGGTTACGAGGTAAAAACCTATTTGCACTCGACTAATATGACAAAATTAATATTAGTACAGGCAAATTAGCCATTTAATGTAACAGAAGTTAATAAAAGGATCATCTCGGGGATTTAGGTGGGTAATAACGTGGAGAATGAGATGATGCATTCTTTGCACTTCCAAGTTCCGGGATAATTCAAAAAAATTTTGGAAAACTTTTTGATTTTCAATTTTTTTGCTCTAGCGGACAAAATAATGAAAATAGAGAAAAAAGTTCCCAACAAAAGTTGTAGTTTGTCTCTTTCTTTACAAAAAAGGTCATTACAAATTATTGTCTTACTTAAGCCGTTTAGAAGATAAATCGAGTTTTCCACTTATAGCTTTAAGCCGCTTCGAAATGCGCGAAAAAAGAGAATTCTCCGAGAGTCTCGTACGACCGGGCTCATCGATAGATAATTCCTACTATTCAGGGCTCCTAAAAAAATGAAAATAACATAAAATGTAGAGAAAAGTCTCAGCTTTAATGTGGAACTAATCACAAAATTCATAAAATTTTTTATCATAGATGGCTTAGTAAACTTTCTACAGTTGATCCACAGATTTATTCATGTCTTTGTCGAGAGTCGTTAGAATGATAATTCATTTTGCTTATATATTCTTATATAATGATATATTAATCCAATTAACATTTTATTGCAATTACTTTTGTTGGAAAAATATGCCGTGCGATAAAAGTAGAGGGTATATTTCTCATCGATCAATCACCTCTAAATTTTGGAGTTCAATTCGCTATATTTTAATTAATAATGATAGCACATTATTAATTTTTGGATTATAAGTGCAATAAAACATATTATTTTTTTTAAATGCGTGCAGTACTTTTTGAATTTGTCTACATTATTCATACACGTTCAGAAAATGCACAATTATACAGTAAAACATATACAACTTATTTGTTTCTTAATATTCTTCAACGATATTTTCACAAAATATAGGTTAAAGTGCGTGGAATCGAATACATGCAGTGAAAAAGCACCCACTGTTACGGTATAAATAGGCAGGATGCATAAAACTGAAAGATATGAATAGATTAACTGTTTAAAGTTACTAAGCCATCTTCTAACACAATTTTCTCTATGATAATTTTTTTTATGAATTTTGTGATTACTTCCACATTCAAGCTGAGACTTTTCTCTACATTTAGTGTTTTTTTAAATTCTTTTAGCGGCTCTGAATAGTAAGAATTATCGATCGATGTGTCCGGTCGTACGAAACTCCCAGAGAATTCTCATTTTCAGCGTAATTCGGAGCTAAAATTCTGCTCAAAACTATAAGTGGAAAACAGGATTTATCTCCTAAACGGCTTAAGTAAGACAAAAATGTATAAAAACCTTTTTTGTACAGAAAGAGACGAGCTACAATTTTTTTTCTGTATTTTCATTATTTTAGCCGCTAGAGCAAAAGAACCGAAAATAAAAAAGTTTTTTCAAATTTGTTTGAATTTTCCAGGAACTTGGAGGTACAAAGAATGCATCATTCCATTCTACAGGTTATTACCTACTTATATCCCGGAGACGATCCTCTTATTAATTTTTGTCAGGTTTTTACAACATTTTGCCTTCATTGCCTGTACTAATAAGAATTGATACGAAAAGCAATGCTTCTCATTCTAGCAATATCTCATAATTATATGTACAATGCTAACCACTCTGCCTGCCTCCAAGAGATAATAAAAGACAGTCTGTAAACATTCCCTTTCCATAAAATGCTTTGATGTAATAAATTCTAATAACATTTTATTGTGCTCTGTAAAACACGGTATCGACAGTAAAAAGCGAAATTTCCGTCATAACTTTTAATGACAGTATTTTGAGAGTCACCCGCCTGGAAATAATGCTAATTAGAGCCAAATTAGGAGAAAAGTCATAACCTGCGGCAATAATACATAACCCATCGTAAAGACACAAAATTATAACTAAGATCTTATTTGCTGCCGTTCATAAAGGAAGCTATGCACGGAGCTTACCTTCGTAAGTTTAAATTAAACTTGCCAATCCTATAGAGGATCTGTGTTAGAGTTTATATTATTAACCGCCTCCGGGTCGATTCAGCAAGTTGTATTGTCGCTGCGATATTGTTGCCTTTGTACATTGTTATTGCCAACTTAAGATAGTTGAAGAAAAGCCGATGGGTGCGTACACAATGAGGTTGCAAAGTCATTCAACTTTTTAGTGCCAGGCCAGTTGGCAAAGAGGATGATTACATATCACATCCTATCTAGTTAATAACCAGCAGCTTGCGCATTGCCCTTGAACTAATAGTAAACATGTAATTTGACATTTATACAAGGGAAACCGAAGTTAAAAATGTATTTACGTCATCGAAATGGTAGAATATTTTTTATTCTGTATCAAATCGTAAACGAGTAGCTATAGCTTGCAATTACCTGACACATTTCTATCAGCTGGAGACATTTTTAGTCTCATTCCTTAGAGCATGGCAGACAACGAAAGTGATATGAGAATTTTCCTTAGTAGTACAAACTTAGTTTATAAATTAAATTAATTATTTAGAAAAATCTGCGTTACCAGTCGCTTAAAAGTGGACATGGGATACATGTCGACATGTAGGATTATCATGTCTCTGGTTTATACAAATAATGTGATAGGTAATTAATTGTACGCTGACTCCTATAGTATTGTGATGAACAGTACCTACCCTGACCGTACCTACGTTGTATGGAGTACCTCAGGGAATAGTACCAGTCCCAGGTTTGCTTATCATGTACATAAAGGTTCGTACAGATTAGACTTGGGAGGATTTAAATAAAAATGTGGAAGGTGAAATATGTTAAATTATGGATTGGTGTAACGAAAAATTTTTATCGTAAATTTAAAAGAATATGATTTATAGTTCAATAATTATAAAGATTTCCATAACAAAAAATGTTATCCGAAATTTTCCTTCAGTAACCGTTGGTGGAGGGATTATACATCACAAAACCACAAAAATCAGTTCTGGGAGTACCGCACAACCCCCTCAAAAAACCACCCTTAGGCCTTGTTTTAGTGATAACTCGTTAACCGTTGAAGATGTTAAAAAAAATGCTCATTATGAAAAGGAAAGCTTGACTAATTGCCCACAAAAAAGCCCTGTTGTAATTTTCTTGTATATGCCATGGTTTTCTAGAAAATCGGTATTGAAAAAAATTGCAATATTTGTATATTTGATGCGCACGAATTTTCGTTTATTTGAAATTTCTTGCACGCGGCCCATAGAAAAAATTGAGTTGCTCGAAAACCAAACATGCTAGGAAGAAAGTCAAAATGGGTTTTAAAGGAGATATAAAATACTCTTTTGTGTTTCCATTTTTGGTGGCTATTGATATCTATTAGTATATAAAAATAACAACATAATATAGTTACCTCTTAATTTTTTGCACTTTTAACTATTCACAGGCCCATAAAAAATATTGTATTTTATATCCCCTTTAAAACCCATTTTGATTCTTTTTTCTAGCTTGTTTAGTTTTCGAGCAATTCAATTTTTTCTGTAGGCCGCGCGCAAAGAATTTCAAATAAACGAAAATTCACGCGCATTAAAAACACAAATTTTACAATTTTTGTTAAAATCCGTTTTCTCGAAAACCATAGCATATACAAGAAAATTACGAGAGGACTTTTTTTAGGCAATTAGTCAAGCTTTCTTTTTTATGATGAGCAATTTTTGTATATCTTGAACGGTTAACGAGTTATCAATAAAATAAGGCTTTTTTCATCGAAAGGGTTGTTTCTTTGGGGGGTTGCGCAGCACCCCCAGAACTGATTTTAGTGGCTTTGTAATGTTTAATTCTCGCACTAACAGTGACGGAAGGAAAATCTCAGATAAAATTTTTTGCAAGCTTCTGGCGTATTTTTTATTTTACCGACTGGACTATTATGCCCTTTAGCTGTTATAAAAATAGTTGGTCAAGATACAAATGTTTAGATATAATTATTCACTTCAGGATAATACAAATATCTTTTACTGAGTCCAGGAAATAATTAGGCATAGTAATTAATAAACATCTGAAGTGGAATTTAGAAGCTAATACCATTTCACAAACTCTAAGTAGTATGCTTTATAGATTTGAATATTTAAAGAATATAATGAACATAGCCCGCCGGAAAATGGTCTGCATTGTACTAGTTGGTTCTAGGTTCACATTTGGTATTCTAGATTAGGGTGTAGTCTCGGATGTAGTTGTGAGCAGAACTGAAACATCTAAGATTAGATTGGGTAACAAGTGGCGATCAACATTGCGCAGGCTAGCCCTATAGAGCACAACAGGAAATTAGATAACATTGACTATCACAGCATCCTGTGAATGTTTTCAGATGTGGTGCCTACCACGATCAACTACCGGTTGCCCTGTCTTTTCCTGGAAGAGTTGAATGGGACCTAACAAATGCAGACAGCTGTTCACACAGACTGCTTCAAAACCCCTGAAGCAACTGGAGCCGATGTATATACTAGCAACCTAAAGATAAAATAACTTTAGAAATAGGTGATAATACGACTATTTATCAGGCATAAATCTATGTCATTGAACTGTGTGCATCAAGGCTGGACAAACGCGTTGCTAAATCTTTTCAGACAGTCAAGCAGCTCTTAAGGTCTCTGTTTTTATTGCTGTCAATCTAAACTGGTTTGGAATTTCCTGAAAGGTCTGAACAGACGATGAAGCCAATTAACTCTCTCTGGACACCTGGCCACTATGGATGGCATGGAGGGTTCCAAAATTGCAGATTCTTTGACCATAGAAGGCAATTAGATTTATAGGATCAAAGCTAGCGTTTGGTATATCCGCAAATTCTGCCATGGGAGCTATCTTAGCCTGTGCTGAGAGGAAAACACTTCAGTACTAGCAGGAATTACCAGAACTAGTCCAAGCACTAAAAAATCTGTGGACGTAAACACTTAATACCTAAGATCTCTAATTTACCTATATACTGATCACTATGCAGAGTCGGACTAGCGGAAATGCTGAGTGGTGTCTGTGTCTAGATAATGATGAAACGGCAGAACAAATTTTATGTACCTGACCTGCTTCTGAGAGAATTTGTAATTCACTATTTGGGACAAGGCAACTGATGCCAAATATCGTAAATGTTTTTTCACCCAAAAATATTATCCGCTCTGTCAGACAGTTCAATTTGTTGGGTTGGAAAATGTAATTAGGAGTGAGACACAACATACCTGATGGTCGCAGTGGAGAGATGAATTATAAGCCCACTGACATATCAACCTAACCTAATCTAATCTACTTTCGTTATAACGGAGAACAAATTTCGACATTCGATGGAAATAACCGTGGAAATTCTGAAACATAGAATAAATATTCACTGAAGTGTACTATTAAATATATTAAAAGTTCTGAGCTCAATCTGTTGCGCTTGAGCCGCTATACTGGAGAAATGGTGCTCCGACTATTTTTTTTTGCGTATGTCTGGCTGATCATTGGCGATATCGGAGTTATGTTTCACATAAAAAATAAGAATTATACATTTTCTTTACAAAAAATGTTAAATACATTAATGCAACATATTCTTTGTAGGATTTTACAAACAGAGGAAAGAAAAACTATATATCAGAACTAAAAAAAAAAACAGTATGTAAAAATATTAAAATTTTAAAATAAAAAAAAATTTAATGAATAAATACATTTGAATTTGAACTTAAATTGTCTATTCTGTATCAGAATTTATTTGTATGTATAACGTTAAGTCTAATCAACAAATTATCCTGTCCTATATCAAGTACATGATCAAAAAGGACCAATAAATATTTGATTTGATATGATTTGATAAAAAATCATATAATAAAATAAAAAAATTATACTAAATAATCCACACTCCCATAGAAACTGATCAATTGCTATGTGGCTCAATTAAAAAACTATGGTGGGTGTATGCTGTATAAACTAAAGATTTTGGCAAAATTAAAAACCACATTGTCGCTGTTTCAGTATCACTTTTAATTCAATTTGAACAGAAAATTATTCAGTACAAAAGTAGAAAAACAAGACTCCATATTTGGCTCTTTTTGCCACTTTGCTACTACCAGACGCGATTGACAGCTATTGACGCAAAAATCACACCGTTATAATAATATACTTACTGCATAGGTCATAAAACTTCCTTATTCCGACGAATTGTCATTTAACCGTCTTGGCTGCAAAAAATCCAAATGCAAATTTAAAATTTAAATAATTTACATTAATTTTTGTAATAACGAGAAATTAAAACAATTTGAACTTTCTAACTTTTTTTATTATGTTCTTCGTTGTACATTTACTGTTGAAATTACAAGGGGAATTTCCGTTATGGAAGTTAAAAGTATTTTCCCTATGGGCTTCCGTGTTATTCTGTTGTTCCTCAGGAGTAATAAATGTACTGTATTCCACTTATACGTTTAAAAACTAAGATGAAACGATGTATACAACTCAGTCCAATAGTAATCCGCATATTTAACTCTGGCTTTTTAAACTGAGAGAAAAGTGATTTATTGAAATTTTCATATGAAAATTAATTATTAGCAGTCATAATTTATCGTATGAAATTGAAAATGTTACAAATTATGTACAGATGCAATCGAGTAACAAATAATATCATCAGTCGAAGAAAAAACAAGAAATGGAATATTTTTATTTAATCTCTTACAAATTGAATTTAGAAAAAACATCGAACATTATAATGGCTACATTTAGGTCAAGATATTTATAATATTCAGCTGAGATTATACTCTTCGCAAATACAAAACGAAGAGTATATTTCATTTGATCTACACACTTCTAAAGCCGATAATATCACTTCTAGATCAAACCTTTCCATATTGTCGCGTCGTTTTGGCATTTTACTTCTAACATTCAAGGTACAGGGTCGATTGACTTCATTTTTGTTGCAAAGAGTTCAGAAAGGCATTTAGAAAAAACAGTACCTTTTATTTTTGGCGGAAATGTTTGGTCTCATTTTTTGTCCAATAATTGGCCAATATTAATGGCCAATTTAATTAAATTAATTACAAAATTAGTTATCATACACAGTATGCCATAGAATTAAACGAGAATGGTTACTCGGGGGTTTTTGGAGTCCCCTATTTTGAATTTTGTAAATTGGACTTCTGACCCGTGATCAGTGACCTCAAAAACCCTCGAGTACTCATTTTCAGCCCAAAAATGAAAATAGTACGAGTTTCTCCTGAAAAATTGACTCTACTTCCGGTCCGCCATTTTGAATTTACCAAATTAGATCTCGGATTCGTAATCAGCGACTACGAAAACTTCCGAGTACAGATTTTCAAGGCCAACATATCCATTATTGTAAATTGGATACTTTTCAAAGAAATCGTTTTACTGGGTTCAATAACAATACCACCCCCACCACCATCTCCAACCCCCACTATTGCCGCATATAAATCCCATATGCGACACTACTTTGATCTAGCAGAAATGCCGCCGATGACCTCGGACTTTTACTGTGGATTTGACAGGTCAAGATTAAATACTCTCGGGATGATTCGGATAATCCGAATCGGAATTTTAGTACCTGATTGAAGTAGGTAATAGAGGATTTTAATCGTATAAATACCGGGTGAGTCACGAATTGCGCTCGCCCCGATATTTCCTAAAATATTTGGAATAGAAGATTGAAATTTGGAGGCCTTATTACACGACTAAAATGCCATATTTTCAATAAAAAATCAAGTTTGGTGCACATCCGGTTTGACCCACAACTTTCGATTTTTAAATGGAACACCCTATATATTTTTACATTTTTGGAATCTAGAGGAAATTTTGAATACAATACATCCATTTTGGTCACTTTTTGATAAACATTAAAAATTTTATTAAAAAATCTATTTCTGAATCCGGAGTGCTGTGGTGCCCAAAATATATTTTAGTTTGTGTGCTACGTTACTATAAAATAAAAAGAGTAATATGATTGCATTACTTAATTCTCTAGAGGCGTTTAAAATTTTTAAATGTGATTTTTACCCACTAACTCGGTTTTTTTAAATGGGAATTTAATCGTTCACCAACATTTTTAAATGCCTCATTTTCATACGAATCTAATGATACCATAATTTTGAAAATCCGCTCAGAAATATTTGAGATTTCAGCCAAAATACAATGCAACCAAGCTTTTAGAAACATGCGGCTAATAGATAATAGATAAGTGGGCTTTGGAAACTAAAATGGCACATTTCTGTGTAAATCTGGTAACCTAATAACGTTGGAAAAATCATAGTAGCCATTGAATGTACTAAAACAATGTCAGAACAAAGAACGTTACAATTAAGTTTAGCATAGGTATGTGGAGGTAAACACAATTACATCCACAAGGACATTTGCAATAGAATGCGACATCAGTTCGGTTTTCAGAGTTTTATTTAAATGAACATAAATATCGGGCCTATAAATAAATAAAAATCAATTCCAATTGAACAATTAAACTTAAACTAGGTAACAGTAGGTATCTTTAAAATAATTAATATAATTAAACCATAAATTGACATTTATAGATATTGTTCAAAATGTCCACCATTTTTTTCTATACACAATTCGGTTCTGCGTACAGTTGCTTGAATGGCTCTACGCAATTCAGCCGGCGTTATTTCATTAAGAGCCCGTACAGCTTTATTTTGCAGCTCTTCGCGGGTATTTCAAGAAGTGTTATAAACTTTATTTTTGAGAGTGCCCCATACATAATAGTCGAGGGGTGTTAATTGAGGTGACCTAGGAGGCCACCTGATATGACCTTGATTTGCGATAAGGCGTTCACCATGCAAGTTGTTTAAATATTCCATCACTCTTCTGGAATTATGTGGAGGAGCACCATCTTATAGGAACAACAGATTTTGTAAATAGGCAAGAGGAAGTAAGTCAAGAAATTCTGCTGTCTACCCTACCAACCTCGGATTTTCTTGAGCCCAGTACCTAGTATTATTTCTGTTAAACATACCTTGGTTCGTAAATCTACTTTCATCTGAATATAAAATATGAAAAGGAAAACCTGGGTTTTGTTGTACTGCATTTAAGAACCAGTTGCAATATACTAGCCTCCTGTCGTTATCATCTCCATAAAGATGTTGGTGTATTTGGTATTTATAAGACCGAAACTTATGTTTCTTTAAAACTCTGCAAACCGAAGACTGACTAATGTCGCATTCCATTGACAATTCCCTTGTTGATGTTGTTGGGTGTACCATCACAAATCCTAATACATCAATTTCTTTGTCCTCACTTACAATAAATGTTTGATGGTCATCTTGTTGATTGGGTTCGTTTCTTAATTCTTGTTCCACTCTGTCAAACAAATGTCTGCTTGGATGACGTCTGTTGGGATATCGTTGCTGATACAGTTCTGCGGCTGCTGTTGAATTTTTGAGACGCTTTCCATATATCAGTAACATATCGACCTTTTCATTTCTACTAAAATTATTCATTTTCTTTAATTTTTACTCAAAGAGATTTCCGCAACGCTTTCTTTTGTATCTGTCTGACAGCTGATATTGTTTTATTACATTCAATGGCTACTATGATTTTTCCAATATTAGGTTACCAGATTTACACAGAAATGTGCCATTTTAGTTTCCAAAGCCCACTTATCTATTATCCGCATGTTTCTAAAAGCTTGGTTGCATTGTATTTTGGCTGAAATCTCAAATATTTCTGAGCGGATTTTCAAAATTTTGGTATCATTAGATTGGTATGAAAATGAGGTATTTAAAAATGTTGGTGAACGATTAAATTCCCATTTAAAAAAACCGAGTTAGTGGGTAAAAATCACATTTAAAAATTTTAAACGCCTCTAGAGAATTAAGTAATGCAATCATATTACTCTTTTTATTTTTATGGTAACGTAGCACACAAACTAAAATATATTTTGGGCAGCACTCTGGATTCAGAAATAGATTTTTTAATAAAATTTTTAGTGTTTATCAAAAAGTGACCAAAATGGATGTATTGTATTCAAAATTTCCTCTAGATTCCAAAAATTTAAAATATATAGGGTGTTCCATTTAAAAATCGAAAGTTGTGGGCATTTCCGGTCAAACCGGGTGTGCATTAAACTTGATTTTTTATTGAAAAGATGGCATTTTAGTCGTGTAATATGGCCTCCAAATTTCAATTTTCTATTCCAAATATTTTAGGAAATATCTGGGCGAGCGCAATTTGTGACTCACCCGGTATAATATGTGTTACATATAGTACATTTACCTACATCGCATAATTCCTTACATTACCTATCATTTGTAAGGCTTATTTTAAAATAATAGTGAAATCTGTACGTCTTACGAAAATTCTATCTTTTATTACAACTAAACTGTTTAGTTGACGTTCAACTGTGTATTTGTGTATGACTCTCGGCTCTTTAACCTGGATATATCTCTGCTAGTGTTGCACAAAATATCGCTGTCCTTTTCAGTGTCGCATATGAGATTTATATGTGCTATTGCTCATTACCACCTTGGGGGGCGACGATTTCAAATATTGTGTTATTATTAAATCTGGATCTGGAAGTAGTGATTCCGTAGGAATCTGTTTTTAGACAAATAAAGACTTGTATTAGAGAACCAAAAATGTAAGGTTAACTTCGCCCTTAAAGAAAATTTATTATTATTATTATTATTATCATTATTATTATTATTATATTTTCGTTCCTTTCTTCATTTTACGCGTAACCAATTAAAGACAGGTAATTTTGTTCACATCTGACAGGAAATGAAACAAGTCGCATCTGATTTTACGCTGGTTTATGTTTAAATTCACTAGGCACTTGGGTGGTGTCCAAATCATCACATTTCCAGGGTAGTAGATAGACGGCGCAGTCTAGCGCTCCCTAATTTGTTACTCCATAACTCCTAAACTTTTTGCAAAATTACCTTGAAAGCCGGTGTACAGCCCTAGCATGCAGATGCAATATATCTCTATCATATAATAAGCAGCGTAACGTATGGTGTAAGGTCTGGGTGTTGAGGGATGAAGCCTGTAATCGCGGCCAAGGATTGCACATCGCCTGCGGCTGCAGCCGCGATAGTCCTGTCCCCTTTATACGGGATGATCTCCACATAATTTCATTCGTATATAATTTCCTGAATATTTTATATAATAAATCAAGAAGAAAAAAATTATTTTTTGTAACTCCTGCCTTTGGAATTTAAAATACAAAAATCCTGGAATAAGAATCAGGACCGAAATACTTCTCGAAGCTCTGGTTTTAGGTGTACCAACTTTTTAGCAATATTAACTTTGTCAGACGGAGTTTTGTAAATTAACAGAGCGATTTTGAGAAAATTTGAAATAGAGAGATTTTCTCGATTATACGAGAGAAGAATAAACATTTTTTCTCTGAACCACTTGGGCCTTATCCACGAACCAAGTTTGTTGATAATTTAATTGGAGAGGTTTAAAGTCTATGATCCAATAAATGCATTATTTTCAAATTAAATTCTTTATTTTAGCTCGGTTTCTGCTTTTCGCTCACCACCAAGAATTTATAAGGCGCGATTTAAATATATACAACATTTTTTGTATTTAATTTTTAAACATATAGTCCAGTCGATAAAGTAAGAAATTCACCAGAAGCTCGCAAAAAATGTTATCTGAGATTTTCCTTCAGTAACTGTTAGTGGGAGGATTAAACAACACAAACGCACAAAAATCAGTTCTGGTGTGCCGCGCAACCCCCCATAAAACCACCCCTTCAGTGGAAGAAATCTTATTATACTGATAACTCGTTAACCGTTGAAGATAGAAAAAAAAATCATAAAGAAGAAAGCATGATTAATTGCCTAATAAAAAGTTCTGTTCTAATTTTTTTGCATATCGTCGTTGGCACTGCAATACCTGCTATGTGAATATGTATCCACTTTTGAGTTGCTGAGTGATGTCACGTCGTACGTGACCCACCTACATGCCTATAATATCTGACATAAATAAAATATATCAGTAATTTATTATCCCCCTGAATACATTTACTATTATGTGAAATATTATCCTAAAAATGTCTGCTATGTACAAAGATGCGCAGAAGTTTGTCGCTATCTGTACTTTCTGTCCTTTACTACTGTGTATTATATCGAATTTTACCATTTTAGTCTTTATATAACTTAAGTATTTCTATTCCTTGACCTGTCTATAAAATCTAATATTTTCTGAAGACTAATAAAATTAATGTTATTATTATAATTTTTTTAATTCTTTGGGACTTCCTGACACATGATTTTTTTTCTTTTTAAGCGGTGCTCAGAGAATCTACAAAATATCACAATTAACCAGTATGTTACTAGTAAATAACTTCTACGCCTGTGACTTTTACGTCAAAGGATCAGTTAGAGGTTGCTTTTTTTAATTAACACAAATAAGTATAAAAACTTGAAATTAAATATTTCGCCGACGTTTCGGAAATCTAAAATGTTTCCTTTTTCAAGGCTTTTTGAAAAATCAGATTAAATTTCCAAAATGTCGACAAAATATTTAATTTCAAGTGTTTATATTTATTTGTGTTATTTAATTAAAATAGCAGCCTCTAACTGATTCTTTGACGTAAAAGTCACAGGCGTAGAGGTTATTTATCAGTAACATACTGGTTAATTGTGATATTTTGTAGATTCCCCGACCACCGCTTAAAAAGAAAAAAATACATGTGGCAGGAAGTCCCAAAAGAATTGGAAAAAAAATAATATAATGCCACAAACAACATTTAGACAATATTAAATTAAATGTGGCAACACTGTAAAACCCGCATCAATAACACGACAGGTGAGCACAATTTTCTTGTCTAGTCAGTCTTCTGTGTACAATTGTACTGAAAGCATTTCTATTTCTAATTAATTTCAACTAATAAAATAAGTTTGAGTAGGAAAAGCAAATTATAAAATTATTTTGCTTCTTTTGGACTAACATACCATCGCATCGTGCAAAATATATATACATATACACCGGATATCCTGTATCTACTATTCAGCATTACACTTTTTATCTTTCCATCAAACATACTTTTTAAATATTGTACAGCTGTACCGCGAGGGAAACCCTGTGTCAAATCCCAGAAATAACAGGATAGCTTGATTTACATAAACCAATTTTTAATCCAAATTATGATCTCTGCTCGAAATATAATTTTGCTAAAATATTCCCAGCCGCATCAATTTCAATTTGATTATTAAAATGCCTTTTGGCAACAAGTGTGTCTGATGTTCTCTGCAATAAAGCTTTATCTGGAAAATATGTATTAGTACAACAGTTAAACCGTTTCGCAGATTAAATGGAAACAACCGATCAATCATGGAAATATCAGTTTGAATTATTCTGTTTGCGCTACCTTGGAATGACAAAGAGAGCGCTGCGATTAATATCCTTTTTAGATTTTGTAAACATTTGGTCACTGAATAAAATATGAAAAAATCTGTAAAAGTATTTACATAAAACTTTCCTCGCTATTCGCTTTCATGGAACTTTGTGCATATGGTTTCATACAAATTTGTTTTTTTGAATAATGGTAAATATCTTCTTCAAGCTAAATAGCGTTTGATATTTCGTAAAGCTGTAATTTGGTACAGGATATTGAGGGAGGAAATGCAAATAAACATCATTGTTCAGTAATGAAATATAAAATTTGGAATATATTATTCTGTTCCTGTTAAAACATTTCTAAATATTTAGGGTTTTAGCAAATATGGTATCGTCGTAGTTACTATAAGGCGTAAATGCCTTTTAAACTTTGACCGCAAGTCAGATGATGATGTTAATATTTATAAAATAGATCATATATCTCTGTCCAAGAAAATATAAGTAAATATAATAATAATAATAATAATAATAATAGCCGGCAGGCCAAATGCAGAAGGCAGTCGTCTTAGGGTCCCTGCGTCTACTTAGGGCACACGATTCTGGAATCTACAACCACTAACCCTGCGGGATGTGGGGAGTGGCTGTAGATGATTCGCTGGCGCTTCCCCTGTGAGAATATCGGAGACACGGGAGAACTGTCCAGCATCGCTAACGCGAAAAAAAAAAATATTGCGTCTTTATTTTTCATATAGAAGAATACACTCAATTGCAGAACTATTTAATAAGTAGGTAAAAAATAATAGGCGAAGTTCAGCAATACTTTAACAAATATTAAAAGCTGTAATAGAAATATATAAACTTACATAATTAAGCTTCTCTTCCACTTAGCCTAATTCGCGCATTAAATTCAATGAAAGTAAATTAAAAATAATTACACCTATGGTTTACAAAGAAAAGAAAACTTTCAATTCAAACTAAGAGGCTAATGACATTAAATATGTTAGTTATGAATACATATATTTAAATTTTTCCTGAAATAAGTTTACTATCATTCCTTTTAAGATTTCGGACAAAGAGTTATATAATATTTTGCAAATCTGATACCTAGTAGAACGTTTAAACTGCTCTGTTCGATGGGCAGGTGGAGTTAAAAGGACTTTGACCATTAAAATAAGATTGTGTACATCGGTAAGAAATTTTATTTTATTATATAAGTACTCAGGGGATTTTTTTATTAAAATTTTATAATGTAAACATGATGAATGAAGTAGTCTGCGATTCGCATTTTCAGCCAACCCGTGTCTTTTAACTTGTACGATATTCTTTCACGCTTACGTATACCATAAATTAGGCAAGAATTTTGAATTTTTTGTAATTTGTATTTGTGTACAGTAGTTAAATTAGGACCATACAGGCAGTCAGCAAAATTTAACAAAGACAAAATCAGGATTTCATTTAACGTCATTTTGACTTCTTGAAATAAATAGTGACTATCCTGTAATTAGTTTCATAGAATTGTATACTGTAGTGCAAGTTCATTTACATTTTTTTTAAATCGGAGATCACTATTGATAAAAACACCTAAGTTCTTAGCATAGTCAACTATTTCAAGGTTTTCTTGATCTGTATTTATTTGAACCTGATTTTTAATAAGTTGTCGAGATTTTTTAGTATCTAAAATTAAAGCATTGGATTTGCTGGTATTAATAATAAGACAGTGGTCTTTTGATACATTTAAAACTGATTTTAAGTCTTCATTTATACGTTGACAGGCACCATCAACGTCAGAAGTGTTAAATGAACAATATAGCTGAGTATTATCAGCATATAAATGAATGAAATGAATTTCGTTTTACTTCTAAGGCCATTTTCAACTTTTTGAACCCTGTTTGCGTAAAAGACGTATACTTGTTTGATGTCGGTAATATGAACCGTTTTCGAGATAAATGCACTTAACGATGAAATTGCGATTTTGAATCGCACAAATATTAGTACTTTTTACTTTGTCATATTATGTATCACCTTACCGTCGATTATTTGAAAAAAAAAAAAGCTACGAAAAATGGTGCCGCACATGCTGAAACCCAAGTTCTGAGGTCCGCATTGAACGTGTTACTATTAATTTTTTTAAATATTAAAAAAAAACAGCTACATCATCTTATCTAGATAAGACGATGTAGCTGTTTATGTACAAAACCAAACGAGTAATAATGACGGTTTATGGTTACCATGGATCAAAATATCAGATAATTGGAGTGACATAATTTTTCAGTATTAGCTTAATCCGACTTTAATTTAGTAATTAATCGGTTGAAATATGGCTTACACTAACAATGAATACGCAGATATGGATTTAATGTATGGAATGGCTTCTTGTAATGCCTTGAAAGCAAAAAGACTATGCGCTCGACGGTATCGCCGTCGAAGAGTTCCTGATCGCAAGACTTTTGAACGTGTTGATCAACGGCTGAGAAAAACTGGTAAAAAATAAGATAATTTTTTTGAAAACTAAAAATCTAAGAATTCTATCTTTACTTAGGTGGATTTGCACCAAATGACGTAAACAGGGGTGCTCCGCGGACAACACGTACTGTTGAAGTAGAAGAAAACGTATTGGATGCAGTCGCTGCGAATTCATCTGTCGGTATCAGATCATTATCATTACAAATGAATGTCCCAAAATCGATCGTTGGAAGAATTTTGAGAGAGCAGCTGCTTCATCCGTACCATATACAAAAAGTACATGCCTTTAGCACAGCTGACTTTCCTGCTAGGGTGCAATTTTCGCAGTGGCTTATACAGAACCATGAACAAAATCATGCCTTCATTCGATCGGCTTGAAATACGGATGAAGCGAGCTTTGGAAGAAATGGAGTCATTAACTCCCATAACTTACACGTCTGGGTCGAGGAAAACCCACATGCCACAATTCAAACGCGCCATCAAAGGCAATTTCATATTAATGTTTGGGCCGGAATTATTGCGTGTTGCCAAATCAATTGAATGGGCAACTTTATCTTGAATTTCTCCTACAGCAGTTACTACAACTTTTAGAAGACGTTGACATTGCATCTCGAGAGAACATGTGGTTTACCCATGATGGGGCGCCCCCGGATCTTAGTCTTATAGTGAGGGGTCATTTGAATAGAGTATATCCAAACCGGTGGATAGGTCGGGGTGGGCCTGTTTCTTGGCCTCCCCGATCACCCGATTTAAATCCCTTTGATTTCTTCCTGTGGCGTGGGGGCATTTAAAGAGTCTCGTATATGCCACACCAGTAGAGACGAGAAGAATTATACGAGAGAATTATGTACCATTCAAATGCAATTAGGGAAAATGAAGGAATGTTATGGCGAGTCCAGTGATCGTCAGTTCGTCGTGGACAAGCATTCATTAGAGTAGGAGGAGCTCATATTGAGCATTTGTTACGAAATTTCATAAATCTTCATTTTTCCATGTCCCTAATTAGTTTTCTACAGTCAGGTTTCAAATTTTGTGTTTAGTGTGTTCAAGATTTTTTGTAATTATAAGTGTAGGTAAGTACTTACTACCTCATAAATGTTGTTTGTACATAATCCTCGTGTTTATTTTAAAAAATTACTATTATTGGTGCGTGAAAATCGCAATTTCATCGTTAAGTGCATTTATCTCGAAAACCGTTCATATTACCGACATCAAACAGGTATACGTTTTTTACGTAAAAAGGGCTCAAAAAGTTTAAAATGACCTTAGAAATAAAACAAAATGGGCTGAAATTTTTTTTACGACTTATTAAGGCAATGGGTGCTTTGCCCCCGAGCCCCCAATAATGTTATCCAAGATTATAATACACTGACCTAACTGGATTAAAATAATATGATACTGACTTCAAAATGATAAAAATAGATTGAAAAATAAAAAAGTTATCGCGAAAAATCGATTTTTAGCCCTCAACTTCAAGAGCGAATATCTTCGTAGGGGTACCTCAGGGCAAAGAAAAATATACGAACTTGTGACCTTATTTTCACTAGTTCTACCCAAATCCGAGAGACTGTCCACCATTTTGGGGACACACTGTATAGGATAAAAAGCAATGGCCCCCGGATATAACCTTGTGGTATACCTGATCCCAGTACTAAATCTTCTGACCAGTTTTGTTCAATGCAGACTTTGTGCAGCATATTTTGCAAATAATATTTAAATAAAATAATTCATTTGTGAGACCTATATATAACAAAAGAGATCAAAGTAGTTCGTTATTAAGAGTATGAAACGCCCGACTAAAATCTAGTAAAATTAAAATTAACCTGATCTGATGCTCCTATTATGTATGTACACTGTACAGACCTAAATACGTACCTATAATTACGATAATTAACTAACATATATAATAATTCAAGAGAATCACTTGCTAAAGTAATTTAATATGAAAACCCATAAAGATTAATTTGTAAGTGGTAGGTACGTAATTTTCAATGTTTAAATTGATCAGGGAATGTACAAAATGTACCAAGTTTGTTGCGAATTACCTAGAGAGCTCATCGCCCCAACGGCTGGTTCCTCCAAGAAATTAGCTCTACAAACCGACTCTCCAAGGATAATTTTCTCCCCAAAAACCCCTTTTTCATTGACCACGGTTAATAATTCCGGTAGAAAGGTCGTTCATCTAAATAGTAACCACACTAGATGACTTGATGCTGCCAGACGTGCCATGCATCAAAGAAAGGCCAACTAGAAAAATGAAAAATCGCGAAACGTCAGACAAGGCGCTATGATGAAGAAGCGGACTAGTCATATAGAAATTAATCGCGAATTCGAGAACTAAACGTTAAAAATATCCTCCAAAAAGTACAAATTAAAACACTTAATTATCATAATGATATCAATATGTGAGACATAAGACTTTTTGATATATACCGCACCCTGTATTATCCTCGAATGTTGATGCTGTGGGAGTTATTTTTTTTGTTAAAATATTTTATCAATTCAGCTGCCAGCAATATTCTGTACTACTTCTGATAAAATAGTATTAGTTTTGGTTATGTTAATATTGGCTAGTTATCATTTACATTTTCCTCAAGTTTATTAGTAGAGGTTTCTTTCTCCTTCGTCTTCATGTTAAAATAATTTATAATTTATTCCAGGCTTAGGATCCCCATAACATTTGCCAAATAGTTTTAGTCTAGCCGCAATATTGTGTATATATTCATCCAAATGTCAGAACTAAATTTATATATCCCATAAATTTCAGTCCTTTCTGTAGGCATCAAATTAACCCATTGTAAGGGTTGATTATTGGGTTTAGCATACCTAAACCAACATGAATTAATTATGATAGACTTCCTCCAGGTCTCCTACAAAATAGTACACATAATCCCTTCCTATAATCCTTGGGGAAATTGTAGAGCATCAAATTATTATTAATGTTAAAAGGTAACGGCAATATATCAATATATTATACTTTTTTCCCGGCAGTGTAGCAAGGGAAAGTGTAAAGTTACGTTTTTCATATTCAGCAACACCCCGATCCCCAGTTTAAAGGGTCGTTCTAATTTGATGGAAGAAATATTAAGTTATATAATTTAAGGAAAACCTGCTGAAAATAGAAAAATATTATATTTATAAATTATTTGATGCTTATGAACGTAAGATAAGAGCAGCAGAAGTCGCGTCTAAGAAATGGAACCACTTTTTAAATGAGCAATTTATACATTTATTTATTTAGTAGATACAGGCGTTTTTGTGTAAAGTATTGGTAACTTTTTTATTCCCTAGCACGTGTGGAATCTCAGTCTTGTGACAGTGTAAAACTAGTGAATGCAATGCCACGTTTAAGTGAAAGAGAACGCGTAGAACTTTTAATGATGGTTGGATATGGCTGAGAACTCATCAGGAAGCATGTGATGTTTTCAATGCCAAGTATCCCGAAAAGCAAATTTCTAGATCCACTGAAGTAGATTGGTGGCTAGATATGAGAAATCTGGCAGTGTAGCTGACCTCCCTCGATTTGGTCGCCCTAGCACAAGCAACGAAACCAAATTAAATATTCTTCTAGAAAGTGAGGAAAACCACCATCTTTCTACAAGGCAGCTGACTTTAAATCATAACGTGAGTCAAACTTCTGTTGTACGTCTATTGAAAAAATTGGTAAAGGTATTTACACAGAACTTCCCTCTTTATTTGTGCATGGCGGTCACTCTAAAAAATTATTCATTACGAAGTGACATTGAAAATAATAATCGGAATATAGGTATCACTATTATTACAAAGAACACCTGATAAGTTCTGGTCAAAAATATATACATAGTGCTCATCCAACAGCAAAAGTTCAATTCTAAATAACAGGTGCCAAATATGGAAGGCTTGGGCAAATACCTTTATAAATGTCCACCATGACTGAATTATTTCTTGGGATGACCACCCTGTACATTTTTCAATAATAGTATAATAGGTGCATATGCCTAATATTATTGCCATTTGTCACATTTTCAATTCCACATACACGTAGTGGAGTGGAAGTATAGTCATAGTGGTGGTTAAAAAATTTCATTTTTTTTTCAATTTTTCAAAAATGTTGGTAAAAAAATTTTCAAAATTTTTTTCTTCTAAAATACGTTTAGAAAGCCGTGACACGTGGAAATTTTAAATTTGAGCAAAAAGGAAAGTTTCCTTCTATTCTACAGTGGCATTTTTTTTAAATTGGTTTAGAATGCCATGAAACATGAAAATTTTAAATTTGAGCAAAAAAAAAATTCCATCTATTTTATCCATTTTTTCAAAAATGTTTGGTGAAAAAAATTTTCAAATTTTTTTTTCTCAAATAGGTTTAGAATGTCAGTCATGTCAAACGTGAAAATTTTAAATTTGGAAAAAAAAATTTTTTTCATATATTCTATACCTAGTTATAAATAGATTCAAATTTTTTTGAAAAAATTTTTTTTTCGAAAAATGTTTTGATTCAAATAAATTTTAAATTTGTTTGAATAGGTTTAGAATGCCATAAAAACGTGGAAATTTTAAATTTGAACAAAGAAAAAAAAATTCAGTCTGTATTAGTGGTAAAATTTTTTCAGTAAAAAAATTTTCTAAATTTTTTTTTAAATAGGTTTAGAACGCTATGAAACGTGGAAATTTTAAATATGAACAAAGACAAAAAAGTTTTTTAATGGTAAAAAAATTTTCAAAAATGTTGGTGAAAAAAATTTTCAAAACGTTTTTTCTGAAATAGGTTTAGCGTGTCATGAAACGTGGGAATTTTAAATTTGAGCAAATAAATTTTTTCTTCGTTATTTATTACCTTTAGACGATCCACCCTGTATATTTTCCAGTGAAAGTTCTACTATTTCTTCACTGACAGTAGGGTCAACTACCTACCAAATTTGACTACTCTCCGTCAAGTAGTTTTTTAGTTAATGCACCAACAGACAGACAGACAGACAGACAGACTGACGGAATTGAAAAACCTATATTTTCGTAATCTACGTGATCTGAAACGTCAAAATCCGAAAAAATCTCGGAGGGTGATTTTTTCTCGAATACAATACTTCCCTTCGGTATGCGAGGGAAGTAAAAAGAGAAATACCATCCATACAAAGTGCAGAGTGTAGTTCTTCTGTGTTGGTCGAGCGGGTCTTGTAGACTTTTAATTTAAGAAACCCCCATAGAAAGAAATCTAGTGGTGTTAAGTCGAGGGACCTAGGAGGAAACTCTACTTACCCACTCTTTCACCCTATCCACCTATTAGGGAAATTTTCATTCAACAATCACGGCATTGTGGATAGAACAACCGCCTAATTGAAAAATTACATGAGCAACTTCTGCTAATGGAAGTTCATCCACAGTGTTGGTAAACTCATTCCTCAAAAAATATAAAAAATGTTGGCTCTTAAAATTGCCTTCAAAAAAGTGGGGGCCAATTATTCTGGTATTTAATATGCCGCACTAGACGTTTATTTTTTTAGAGTATTGCCTTCTACAATTTATCACCCATTGTGAATTTTCATCTGACCAACACCTTGAATTTTGGGAATTAACCATTCCATTAGTTGTGAATGGTGCCTCTTCACTAAACAAAATTTTGTTTATAAAATTCCTGTCATTCTGATATTCTCCTTGAGCCCATAAACAATATTCCATTCTTTTCTCAGTATCTCCTTCCTCTAAGGTGTGAAGAAACTTTGGTTTGAAGGGCTTCATATTATTATACTTTTTAAGATTTCTTCTTATTGTTTCGCGTGATAAATCTAAGTCTGAACTTGCATTTCTTAAACTGCTTCTCGGATTATCAATAAAGTAATTAGAAATTACTCGTTCATTATTTGATCCTTGTCGCTGTAAATTACTATTCTTTAAAATGTGTTTCGATACAGCTCCATACTGATTAATAATTTTGTTTACTCGACCAATGGTAGCTGTGCTAATCTGACGCTACGGGTGTCTATTATTAAAAATTCTACGTACTTCCCTTTGTCATGGTCACCAAGAAGTCTTATAATTTCAATTTTTTCAAGTAAAGTTAAATTATCAGCCATACTTTATATCGACAGTGTACTTGCGGAACAATAAATTTCACTATTGACGCGAATAAATTTGACAGATTTCGTCGTTTGTTTTGCTGGCTTGCCATGGCAAGTTAAGAATTTGCAAAGCTTGCTAATAAAAATAATTATTCTTAATACGGAGCATGTTTAAAGAAAACAAATATTGCCAATATTGAATAACTGATGGTTACAATTTATCAATTTAGCTGACAACGATCTAATGGAGCATTGCAAACGATATTATTTAAAAATTGTAAATTTTAAATATGCTATATTTCTGTTAGAAACCAATATTTTTTAGTTAAATTTCGGTCATACTCATTTGAAGGTATTCTAAATCCAGTGGCGCAGTCAGATTTGAGATAAAAAAATTGCTAACACTTTTCTTGGATTTTTGGCCTTGAAAAAAAAATCGAAATAGGCCTTGAAATTTTTAATTTCGATCTCAAATTTTGCACCACAGTAGAGTTATTGAAGCTCTATAATTAAAAAAGAATCATTTGAACGGTCTACAAATAAAAATTTTAGAAAGGTGCCCCGCTTTTAAATGGGTCACTCCGTATAATAACATTTCTGTACACTTGTAAATCAGTCATTTTTGATTCACTGCTTGACAGTGGCTTTGTAAGTCGAAACTGCAGTAGCAATTTTTATAAATACAAATTGGTAGAAAACATAGTAGTAAATTTTATTAAGTTGTGCGAAATATTTATTAATAAAAAAATACATTACAACATAATCAAAGAGAACTAGAATAAAAATTATTATCATAGTGATCTGTTGCTGTACTGCCAATGACACAATTACCTATATTGATAAAATTCATTCCATGCGAAAAAAGTAACGACGAATTGCTTCAAGATATAAGAAAATAATCCAACCAGTCAGTCTAAATTAGGACGCATTTACTGCCTAATATTGTCTAAATATTAGCCGTTGCATTCTCTTAATTTCTCTATCTTTGTGACTTCATACACTTAGGAAACACTTGTATGTAAACTTTACAAAGACATCTAGTATGATTTAGTATGTGAATCTCTCCCTGGTAATACTTTCCAATCCTATCGCAAAAATGTTGACCTATTAACCACCTTTATCACTGATGACACGGTTTGTTAAAGAAACTAATGCTTTCTAATTTAAAATGGCACAGAGAACTGCAAAGCCAGGAAAAGTTGTTATATCTTTTGTCTGGGGTGTATTTAGGGCATTACTCAGTTTCTTGGATTTGTAGCAGGAATTAATCCGAGCGGCTGTAATCTGTGGAAGTGCGATCGAGTTATCTCAAGTTAAAACCCGCTTTTCTGTTTGTCGTTTCAGTTGCTTCTTGGTTTGCTCAAATACTGTAAACGTCTGGGGGACAAAGGACAACCAGCGATGCATTGCACGATGAAAACATAATTTTCGTCCATAGAGAGATAAGGATTTAAATCATGTACGATAACACATTTTATTGTCTGGCGGTTAGGCGTCAGTCAGTTTAGATAAAATCTTGTTAAGTCATTGAAACTGAATTGAGAGTTGTTAAAAAATAACTTTCAATTGGTCCATCGTCTTGAACGTCTGCATATATATGTAGTATCGATACAATACAATATTTTGGAGTAAAATCTATTGAAAATGGATTATATAAGTGAAGAGACGGGCAGAAACGTTGGGGCATCATCGGCGACTTCGGTAAAATTGAAAATCAGGTGGTAGCGGAATTGGGAAACTTTACATAAGAAGCTAGGTTATTAGGCTACTTACATCTTAATTTGTTTAAAAGTGAATCATTATTTGTTTACTTATTATTATTATATTGAAACATATTCTTTATAGGATTTTGCAAACAGCAGAAAAAATAAGCATGAGACCTAAAATAGAAACTAAGTGTAAAAATATTAATGAAATATTTGCATTCTTTCGATAACCTGAATTCTGGTTATGCTAACAAATTAAAATCTTAAAATGAATTGGTCTAATTTCTTATTTGAAAATTCTCATTCCAACATTACCATCTACACAGTCCCCTACGGCCATGCGATTAAATTAGTATCTACATAACCCTCTACGGTCATGAGGATTTAGTTAAAAATGAGAACAATGGCCTACCTTGTCTTAAAAATTGGCGAAAAACGTTTCAAAGGTTAGGCATTTCCAAGAAACAGAATGATAGACTTCATGAAAATCTAATCCATTAGAATGAACAATTTTTAAGACAAGGTAGGTAAATTAATTCATTTAACGCATTTGTTCTCATTTTTAACTTTTTAATCTTCATGGCCGTAGGGGGTTATGTAGATACTAGTTGAATCTGCATGGCTGTAGGGGACTGTGTAGATGCTAGTGTTAGAATTACAATTTTCAAATAAGATATTAGACAAATTCATTTTAGGATTTTAATTTGCTAGCATAACCAGAATTCAGGTTATCGAAGGAATGCAAAGATTTCATTAATCTTTTTTCACATAGTTTTTCTTTTAGTTCTCATAGATAATTATTTTTTTCTGCCGTTTGCAAAATTTTAGAAAGAATGTGTTTTAATACACCTTAATTTGTTTAAGTGCTTTTAATGCGTTAATATCATTAATTTTTGGAATGGCAAGATGTAGTACATTTATGTTTATATCAGCAGTTTCCATATTAAAATTTGAGGACGTGGTAACCGAAAAATGAAAACATACAAATCCATTTAAGATTTATTCAGGATCTTCCAACGGTACATAATCTTGAGACATTGGACTAGGAATCCTAGTAGTAACATATCTCATGTTAGTAATATATGATCAGAATCTGTTTCGGTGTATTTTCAATAACGTTGTTTGAAAAATCGAGACCTAACTCATTGTACATGCAGAGATAATATGCGTCGTTAGTTTTATTAAATCATGGAAGACAAATCCAGCCTATATAACATAAGTCATCATATAATTTAACCAAAGCAACTTTCTGAAAATTACAGTAAATGTTATATCCCACTTCGTAGTATAACGTTTTTAATGTTTGCTTTATATGTATCGACATCATTTTCATTATTAAATAATCTAAAGTTTCTTGATTTCAATTATGCTAACCTTTCAATTTCGAGTAGTACATTTGATCTAGTTGGTAGTTAGTTTTAAATTATCTTTCTCGAATTATAGACCCATATGAGCTTTTGAAAATTACTGTCTTATTTCAACGAAATGTGAGTTTCACGTTGTAAAACTGCCATCTTTCATAAAGTTTAGAAACCTCTTATGTTAATTAATATATTTTCTGGGATGAATTAATTATATTCAGTATGTGCTGTAGAATATCTTCTTAACTTTCTTAAACTATTTACCGGGTCCTGCCTATTCTCCGTTTATACACTCTAACTGTATAATAATTAATTTGCGACGTAGATGTCTATATTCAATGATATTACTAGTTTAAAAGGTCTGGCAAATCTCGTACTAATTTCTGCAGGCAGAGAAGACCTTGACCAAGGTTACTGTGTTCCCAAATAATTTTCTTTACCCCCAAAGGTCAACTTCATACCAGGTTCTAAAAATGTGAAAATTCAGTAGATCCACAAAAAGTTCTGTTGTCACTGCTCGACACAAAACTAGGTCTCACGAAACAGTTGGTAAAAGTACTAACTATTTATCACTATTTATGATAAATTCAGAAGCAATACTTAAGGAAGGTATTTTTAAGACTTGTCTCAGTTTACTTAATTCCTCTACTACACCACACATCACATCATATTTTCAATTTATTATTCTACCCTTTCCGCAACCAGGATCTTCTAAGAGCAGCCATGACTATTTTAAGTTCTAAAGGTATGTTAGATATATTGTAGCCGTAGCTTCCTCCCTGTATTTTCTACTTCTGAAAAAAACTAGAATCATCGGTGCTGCCTTTGGAGTGGTTCCACAAATACCAAAACATTCAATGTGCGCTTCGGCAATCATATTGTCGTCATTTGGGGATGACTAGAACTAAGTTTGAATCACTTCCAAATGATGTCAATATGGTTGGCGAAAGCTACATCGAATCTTGGTATTCTATTGAAGCGTGTTTTGGTATTTGTATAAATTACTTCAGAGGCTGTATTTTCTAGGAGGAATCAGTTATGCCACCTAATACCCGATACTAAGGAAATATCCCATGTGTTCAATTAAACCAAAGTTGTTAGAGTAGTCTTGGAGAAAATATTATTTTTCACTATTTTCACCTCCTTATACTGAGTTTTAGAAGGCTACTTGTTCTACTGATTTTACTACTATCCCTCGAAGTTTTTGCCTACTGAACATGACGCAAGATTTAGGCAAAATCAATCTAGTGATTAGGGCTCTACATACAATCACAAACAGTGCACATACAATTAAACAAAGGGCAGACAACAATCGGTAAAGACAGCTGTAGATACACAGACGGCAGATGCACAGACAAACAGACTGCATAGAGACGAACAGTAAATACACAGACAAAAAACAGATGGACAAACAGGCAGGCAGATATGCGAAAGACGGGACAAATTAAAAAAACATACATTTTTAATTTTAGGGAACCCAAAATTAATGAATTCACCAAAAGCTTGCACGAGTAAATAGACCGACGGACGACAGGCAAGCAAGGAGACATATGACAGACAATTCATATTTTATTAACACCTTTCAAAACTTATAAAACCATCGAAAGCTCAAAATCCAATATTTGCGTGATCACAAACCTTCCATATTACTTCGTATAAGGGAAAGATTAAAAAATTATCCTTTATTCTTTGGCCATCCGTGAAATTAAATGTATAAATTAAAAATGGAACACGATGTATGCATATTCGACTATTATGAAAACCACAATATTTACTTTCCCACATTCTAGTATCTAATCTCTGTGGATAGTGTTTGATATATTCTTTGATATGGCAGTATTATTATTATTATTCCATTAGAGGACTTTTCGAAACCGAATTAACTTCAACAATTAATAATCGTGGTGTACTTCTGATTATAAGTTAGTTCAAGAAGATGCCAAATAGCCAGACACAGAGATGTAGCCCAAAACCTCAGAATTCTTTCATAGCGATTCTCCGTTCGAACAATTAGGGATCACTACCAAAATTACAGATAAGTAACTATATTTGGAAATATTTATATAGACTATCTAATTATAACATCAACGATTGGTATGAGAAACTGGACACTGTGTTATTTAGTAGTGACTTTAACATTTATTTTTTAGATAGAGGTAGTCTTAATACTAACTGTATCAAGGTACCTATAACCTGATGCAGATCTAGTTCAAATATTGCGAAAATAAGGGTAACAGTGTCAAATGCATCTTTATATAAAACCGTTAACCACCTTTTTCCTAACATACATAGAAAAACGCAGGAAGGTTTATTACATGCGGTTTTGTTTGGCACACTTCTCTTCGCTCTATATTTTTCTAGTATCATCTATTGAAAGCACTAACTACTCATTAACACTTTGAGAGGCTCTTGACTTATAGGTTACTAAGGAATATATCTTTATGAAGAGAACTACAAACTTTGTTATCGTTATAATGACATATAACAACAGTTTGAAATTGTAAGATTCAGGCTTATAGAACGTTTATCGTTTCGCTGGAATTTAATAATGTCATTAAAGGTACTAACCAACACTCGCTCTTTAAGAACATACTATGGCGTTATTACTTTTCGTAACGTATTAGTAGAGTATATTACATTTGATTTTCACATTTCTGAAACCGTATGTATCACTCGTAGAAGAGTTCAACTCATTGTGGTAGTCTTGGGATTATAAGTAATTTTTAAAATGGCCGTCCATCTGTCTATCCATTCATCATGTTTCTTATTAAAAATGGAAAGTTGGATCGCATTGAAATTTGGATGGTACGCTATTATTAGCTGGAGAGAGAACTCTTTTGTTTTTGAAAATAATCGATCGGTAAATATTTGTTGAATTTATTCTTATTTATTTCAGAAAACACCGAATATTAGAAGGTTCAACACTTATATAACCTTTAATAGACCATCACGGAGAAGAATATAATGTTTCTGTTTAGTTATTATTGTGTTCCAAAGACCCTAACATAGAAATATATCTTTAACAAATTCCAGGACAGTACCAATAATTTCCATATTGCTACTTGGACAATTTATGTAGCAATTACTTCTTTACCATAGGTTCAGGGTTGTTAAGTAAAATTCTGCAATGTAGTAACCATATATAAATACCTCGACCGGTATAAATCTATATTTTTGAAACCGCTAGGTAATAATGAATTAATTAGAAAGTAACTAGTTTAAAATAGAATAGCTTTCCTACTTCTGATGGAACTAACTTAAAAATCATAAAATTTGAACACATACATCGTTTTTCCATTAAAACAAATAATTAATTTAGTTTTAAAACTGGTGTATGTCCCTGCCAATTTAAGGTGTCCACTATTTATAAATCTAGCAATCCTAAATATTAGTAATTATCGACTAACGAGTTTATCGGATAATATCAATCAAAATAAAATAAAAAACATATTTTTTCTACAAACACCATTAAAAACTACATTTTTACCACGGCATACTTGAATTAAAAATGCAATATTATATAAACTCGCGTTAAAAATGATCACATGATTTACTTTTAACACTAGTGCAAAAAGTAAAATGACAAGTCGTTTGTCATAATGACATTTATATATTTATTAACAAAAAATTACAAGTTATTTAGAAATATTTATATTAATTGTACAATTGGAGCAATTAGTAATATTTATCCCTTGTGAGGAAGCTACTTCACAAGAAGAAATTGTATTGGAACTCATCATATTGCAATAGTTTTTCACATTTGACAAGCATATGTCAAACAACGGGCAAACTTGATTTATTTATTTCATAAATCCTACAAACTATTAGAATTATGAGGTAACCATTAAAAGGATTTGAAATCTTTTTAAAGAAACTTTATTATTCTTTTAATGGTGTTTGTAGAAAAAACATTGTATGATACACGTGTTAAAAATGACTTTATTTTGTTCGTGGAGTTGCTCCACTCACAAAATAAAAAGTCGTTTTTAACACTTGTATCATAAATAACTATGTTTGCAAAATTTAATGTGTAATACTTAATACTTATAGAAACTGTACAATAATATGAAATAAACACGTGTATAGACACACTTGATTGTGCAATGAAACAAAATTAACTAATTCTAGAATATTACTATTGAAGATACACAAGGAACTACACTAACTGCGTTATTAAAAATAACAATATGTCATTCTCTTAAGATTCATGTGTTAAGACTTGCAAGAAGCACTAATCAGAACGTGTTGTCGTTCTGATAGGTGCAGACTGGGCAGACTTATTTTTTTGTGTTATTTTAGTATTAACTTAAATTATGTATGATTATCCTATCCAGAGATAATATGTCTTACTTATTTTTTTAAATTGTTGTTTCGGATGTATGTGTTTAATAACGGGCGGAAGCGAATTAAATGCTGTTGGCGATAGAAAATACCTACTGCGCTGTTCTATGGTTTTGAACATTTTCGGGATAGTGGTCGAAGTTTCTTAATTGGTAATTACAAATAGTAATAACGAGAGTATTTTTTATAAGGCATTCCTTCTGTAAGAGATGTGAAAAATATATCTGTCCAATATCCATAACCTGCGCTTCCCTATGCAGGTGTAACAGGATCATAGTTTTGAAGATACTTGATTGAAATCTAGGACATGCTACGTACATAATAAGCGGCACTTTTTGACATACTTACAACTGATTTTTTTTCAACTCCGGCTTCGCCGGAAGTGACATTAACTTTTGATTTTTAAATGGAACATATAGGGTGTTCCATTTAAAATGATATATAGGATATCATTGCATTTTTGAATTCTGCATAATTTTCTGAATCCAACGATAGGTACCAAATAAGTGACATTTCAAATATCATTTTTTTTATAATATGTATTAGTTTTCCATTTAAGTGTGCCATGACAGTTCCGATTTATTCTAAATGTCCCGAAAATTATTTTTGAGGCAAAACTCAATTTTTTTCAAATGGAACCATATCGGTACCGTGGTACCGTTTATTAGTACTATTAATAAGGAATTTATTCATATTAAAATGTGCGATAAATACAAACAAAATCACATCTAAAAGAAAATAAGAAAATACAATCTTGTTCTAATTAAATGTTAAGAAGTAACTAAGGTGGCTTTAAAAACAATGAAATATTTAGCTTGTCAAGCATTTGTTGGTTTGACGGTGTTTTTACTATGTACTTAAAAATGGCTACAAATTCTTGTTAATTGTGTTCAAAATGCCGCAAATTTATACAAGGAATGAAAAAGTGGACATGGTAATTATTTATGGGGAAATTTAAAAAAATGCAATTGCAGCCATGGACCTTTATGGTCGACGATATCCTGATAGACAATAGTCAGCGAATAATTATTTTAAACGTGTTGAAAACCAATTCCGAAGAAAGCCCAACAATGATCCCGAAGAAAACTTCATTATTGACGAAGGAATGGAAATTAATGTTTTGGCTCGAATAGAAGTGGATAACACTGTTTCTTTAAGGCAAGTTGGGTTTGAATTGAACATCAGTCACCAAATAGTGAGCCCAATTTTGCACAAATACCACTATAAATCTTTTAAATACCAATTGCAACAGCATTTGTACGAAAGTGATTACGAACGTAGGATGGAATATTGCAATTGGATTTTGTATCATAACGTGCAGCCAAACAATGATTTTTTGGGACTGATGTTATTTTCGGACGAGTCAAGGTTTACAAATTTGGGATTATTTAACCGACAAAATACAAAATATTGGTCAAGAGAAAATCAAAATTTATTACGGGAGGGTAACTTTCAAATGCGGTTCGGTTTCAATGTTTGGCTTGGAATAATCGCTAGTAGAATCATTGGTCCAATAATATGGACCTCTGACTAGTGCCAGATACTTGAGATTCCTGGAAAATTAGATTGAGGACATTCTAGGTGAGTTACCTTTAGATTTAGGATAGGGAATGTATTTCCAACAAGATGGCGCTCCTACCCATAATTCAAGGATTGGTTACCTTCAACGGAGATTCGGATACAACATAATTTCGACGAATGGTCCTGTGAGGTGGCCTCCACGGTAACCTGATTTAACGACCCTTGATTTCCTTGTTTGGGGTCAATTAAAGAATATGTCTATGCAACCGCCGTTTCAAGCCGTGAAGACCTGGAGCTACGAGTAAGACGAGCAATTAATAGCATAACGGCCCAGCAATTAGCGAACGTTCTTCGAGAAACAGTTATGCGAATTCAGAAGTGCATTAACGTTAATGGACAGCATTTTGAACAACTGTTGTAATGTTTTGTGTTAATTTTTTGTATTCCCAAACCACCTTATGTGTACCGAGGTAATTAGAATAAAATTGTATTTTCTTCTTTTCTTTTAGCTGTAATTTAGTTTGTACTTATCGCACAATTCCTTCCTAATGGTACTAATAAATGGTATCACGGTACCGATATGGTTCTATTTGAAAAAAATTAGTTTTGCCCCAAAAACGATTTTGGTGAATTTTATTTGCTCATAAATCACGTAATTTAGTGTTTTTAACGAGATTTCGATTTTTGTAGCATTACATGGGTCATTTAGAATAAATCGGAACCACCATGGCACACTTAAATGGAAAACTAAAAATTATGTTATAAAAGAAATTGGTGTTTGGAAATGTCGTTAATTTGTCGTAATTTACATTCAAACATTCAAACCATTGAGTTTATTGTTTTAAGGTGTCTAGTAGGTGTACATGGTCTCATTTTTGCTCACCGAAACTAAAATAGTATCATCCACAAATCTTAATTTAGAAACTAATTGGTAATTATACTATGAGGGATATATACAAAAATACTTTAAAATACTTTCGATGGCACAAAATACAATGCTAAAATCGAGGCTAAAATAATTTTCAACAAAGGTCGTCTATATAACTTTATTATATTCTGAGATGGTGTATAATACTTCGTAGCTGCATTTTTATACATAAGCATACAGACATTAAACACTATATTAACCACCAGCAGCAGAGATATACATCATTCTCCAAACAACTGGTCCAAATTGTTGTTCCTCTCTCCCCTACTGAAAGCCAGCCAACTACATTAAAATACCTACAATGCTCAGATAACCCTGAATGAGAATAACAGACTACACTATGCTAAACTTCCTAATAATATCAATAAATTCTCTGTGTTAGGTGGTTTTCTGCGCTAACTTACTTGAAATATACGGAAAGTTCCGGTTTGTGCTAATGAAACTTATACTCAGAAACACAGCAGGAATGTAAATAAGTAATGCAGATTCGCTTTAAGAACAGCGTAAACCGACTGCGAACTAAATGAGTGCATATTTTTATTTTTTCTTGCCAAGCTTAATGTCCTGGTTAGAGTACAACGAGATGGCATTTATTGCCGTTTCCCAATTGAATTTATTCTTCTTTAAATAATGTTTCTAGCGGTCCTCGAGAGAGAATATCTTGCGATGCAAAACAGCAAACAGATCAAAAACCGCTGCCTAAGGAATCACTAATTCCACATCCAGATTTCCTATCCAAGCCTCTTTAAGCGAAAACATCTTCATACCATATTTAGGGTGCTTCATCATAGATCTTCCTTCCTCTGACTTGGTTATTTCCAAAATATAATAGTTCACACGGCCATCATCTAGTTTTTTTAATATTTAGAGAAACGTCGATAATTATAAATTACAAACTGTTCGGAAAATTCTAAGTAGGCATTGACGATGAAACATTTTTCAGTTATTTTAATACACGGAGTGGAATGCCAGAAAAGCACTTATTGTAATTATTGATGGATAATAAATTTCATTTCATGAAAATACACAAAAAAATAAATCATTTTGAACACAGAACAAAAAATTTATTGTAGGAAAACAACAGAAAAGTTACAATAATTGTTCAATGTAATTGTTTACACGCACGAGCTCATCCTCTAAATAAAATTTCTGGACACATTCCAAATTATTGCTTGTGTTGATGTGATCAGTTACTTCAATGATTTTTTTCCTTCAACTCATCGATATTATCAGCTCTTATTTTGTAAACTTCATTCTTCATATAGTCCCCCAAAAATAGTTAAGCGGCGTGAGATCGAGACTTCTAGGTGGCCACGTTATATGTCTACCCATTTATTCGTTGAAATTCTGGTTGGACAATGTTGTTGCATTAACATCCCAACTAGCACCAAAGTGACAGTAACTGAGATAGGAACTTCGTATGAGTAACCATTACGTAATTGTCACTAAATTTACGACTTTGGTGTAAAAACAACTTCATTTGACAAGTATACAGTCCCTGCCTCGTAGTTTCTACCACTAATGATTACTTTATAGTTATGCAACTTCTACGTAGCTTTCGTGGTACATGGGAACGTGGGAGTTACCAGTGTGACGACTTTTGGGTTTTCAGAACTTGAAGGTGGTAAACTATAGTAGCAGCGACTAACTCGCATCACTGAAATGTGACTTCAAAGTTGCAATCACCTTCAAGTAGCTTTAATAGATGCCGCGACGTTCTTGGAACCTTCACTATTTCTTTAAAGTAGTGGAACTTGTAAGTAATATTCATAGGTGTTAATGACGTTACTGCTACCTACAGAACTGTGTACGGCTACTACAAAGTGCACATCACCTCTGAAATTTACCACGAAGTAAATTTCACCATCTAGTTCCCAATGTTGACCATAGATAAAGTTAATGCAACAAACCTAACCTATATAATATGTTCGCCTAACCTAGACTAGAATCATATGCTGCTATATTCATGCTATGCAATATTTTATGTTCAAAATAAGGCAACAAAATTTAATATTTCAACACAGTTTTATTACACCTACCTTTTCTTCTATGTTATCTATCATTGTAATAGTATGTTATACCAACAAGGTTTATGTTTATTAAGTCGTTGATATATGGCTGCATACAAGTAAATTGCGACAGCTGATCATAGATTTCTGGGAGGGACAGCTGATAGGTTTTTCAATGTGAAGTTAGGTAAATGATAAACAGCACAAGCTAGGAACGCGTTCAGTCTAGACCTCAACGTACGGCTAACACGTAGGTTCCGAATCAATAGCGGGAGAAATGTAACCATAAAGTAGCAACTTTGAAGAGGTAATTTGTGGTAGTCACAACTTTGCTACGACTTTAAAGTGATGCTACAGTTACATTAGCAGATTTCGTCACTATCGCCAAGTAGCAATTACTTTCAAGTAGCATTTCTTGGTGAAAACGACCTTAAAGTCATATTTTCTGAAATACGCCATGTTGGTGACCAAAATTATCGACGCCATTATTATAACACATGAACCATAATTTCACAATTGACTAATAAATTTAATTTATCGCAATTTCTTCACCAAATACAACAAATGAATACATAAAAAGTAGTGTTAAGTTCCGAAGAACAATAAAAAATAGGTTTCGGCATCTAGCGTGTCATATTCTCGCATGACATTACATATTTTAAAAACAATATTTTCATTAAAAAATGCATATTTTAAAGGCGCGTGGTTAGATTCGGACGTTTTATCATTATGTTTGTCAGTAAAATTGCATTCGTTTTAATTGTGACCCTTAAACCATTGAAAAATAGCACAAGTTTTGCTGTCTGATATTACCTTCTGATATTCTATTAAATTTCTGAGTTAGGGAAATCAACAAGAACAAGAATCATATGTAAGAATGAAACATAAATATAATAAAATCGGTTGCAAGACAAAGAAGGGGCAACATCGGTTTGAAAGAGTAGGGAGTGGTAAAGTTTTCTGAAAGTTGCAGCGTCTACGCCGCCACGTCGCCGCTCCGGAGCAACAACGTCATTGGAACGTAGCCAGACAAGTTCCAGGAACGTGGCTGGAACGTTATCGTCACCAAAAAATATTCCCCATTTTGGTCATAAACACGTATTAGGAACGTTGCTATTACGTGCCTGCGACTAGTACCAAAACACTTTAAAGTGCCTACAATAGTCATTGCTACGTTCCCACGACTAATTGTGCTAGTTGGGATGTCAGATAGTGACAACCATATCTTACAATTACCCACGGAGAGTGATTTCAACTTCAGTATCCCCTAAAATATTATCCCGCTCTTTCAAAACCCGAGGTCAAAAATGCAATTCCATTTGATAAACAAAAGTTGACCTTGACCTGGTGGGGTTAAGTAGACTCGGATTCAGCAATCCCAAAAACGTATAGGAATCATGGCTTCCTCCGTTTAAATGTTTTCCCAATTTGATCTTGGACTGACCTTGACTCTGACCTGATGAGGTGAGGCTGACCCCTTACTCGGATTTGGCGACCCCAGAAAGGTATGAAAATCGTGGTTTCCTTAGCTTAAATGGTTTCCCCTTAATTTGACCTTGGATTGGCCGTGACCCTGACCTGCTGGCATCAAACTGACCCCAAAAACGTATGGGAATCGTGGTTTCTTCAATTTAAATATTTTCCAATTTGACCTTGGAATAACCTTGACTGACTTGATGGGATCAAGCAGATCCCGAATTCAGCGACCCCGAAAACATATGGGTATGGTGGTCTAGTCTGATGAACAGAAACACTTCTTTTTTGGGAGGCTGTGTAATAAAATACCTTGTGTATGTGATGATCATTTTAATTATACTTAACGTTTGAATATTTAAGTGCTGCTAATTTCGACTAGATTTTCTACTTCTAAAATAGAGAGTATATTTATTATATCGACGAGAAATATAATATTGGTACTCAATTCATCCAAATACAGTCGTATCCACACGTCAACATCTAGTATAAAAAAATTCACCTGCCAGTAAATAAATTTTGTACCTTACGCCGTTTAGTTGTTATAAAAGTACGTTCAAACTGAAACAAAATATAAAAACAGTCAATTTGAAGTTGGTACAATTAAATCTAATTACATTCCAGTTGATGATTTTCAAATTTAAACACGGCTATAAGTTAGACTCGATGTTTTGACTACGTGACTAGCAGATTTCAAAACAGTTATTAATTTACATTTATATCTGTCACTAACTTTTTAGTTGAGAAAGAATATCACCATATTACTTTTTTAACGAAAATATTTTGACATTCTCTACATAACAGAAAAGAGTGATTAACATTTGAATGCAGAAACAGCTGAATATATTAGTCTGCGTATGTCAATGTTATAATATTACACCTAGTTTTTAAAATACACGCCAGGAACGAGGAATTTGTTCATTTGTTATGAGAAAACTGAATAAAAGTGAAATGAAAATGTTATTCTGGTCATTTATAAATCATTATAATCTAAGTCATCATGATTAATTAGTTATCTTCGTGTTTTTGAAATATACTGTCAGCTAGGTATAATAGAAAACTAAACTTGAATCACATACGTATGAATATTTTCTGTTGAAAAAACCTTGAGGGTTGCAAAATGTTATTCGCCGAAAACTGTACAAGTCTTTAATTAAAATCAGTAGATATTAAAAAATCAGTAAAGGTATTTACACAGAACTTCCCTCGTTATTTGTGCATGGCGGTCACTCTAAAAAATTAATAATTACGAAATGACATTGAGAATAATAATCGGAATATAGTTATTGCTATTATTACAAAGAAAACTTGATAAGTTTTGGTCAAAAAAATATACAGATTGTTCATCCAACAGCAAAAGTTCAATACTAAATAGCAGGTGCCACATATGGCAGGCTTGCGCAAATACCTTTACAAATGTCCACCATGACTGAATTATTTCTTGGGATGACCACCCTGTACATTTTTCAATAAAAGTATAATAGGTGCATGTGCCAGATATTATTGCCATCTGTCACATTTTCAATCCAATATTCACGTAATGGAGTGGAAGTATAGTGGTCGTTAAATTTTCATTTTTTTGAAATTTTTCAAAAATGTTATGGTAAGATAATTTTCAAAATGTTTTCTTCTGAAATAGGTTTAAAACGTCAAACGTAGAAATTTTAAATTTGAGCAAAATTAAAGTTTCTTTCTATATAGTAGTGGTAAAAAAAGTTTGAAATTTAAACATTATTTATTTTTTTAAATAGGTTTAGAATGCTATGAAACGTGAAAATTTTAAATTTGAGCAAATGAAAAAAAAATCGATCTATTTTAGTGGTAAAAACTTTGAAAAATGTTGGTGTAATTTTTTTTTTCTGAAATAAGTTTAGAATGTCATGAAACGTGAAACTTTTAAATTTGAGCAAAAAAAAAAAGTATTCTATTGTCAATTTTTTTCCAAACTGGTAACAAAATGTTGCAAATTTTTTTTTTCCGAAATTGGTTTGGAATGTCATGAAATGTGGAAATTTTAAATTTGAGCAAAAAAAAAATTTTCGTCTATTCTATAGTAGTGATAAATAGATTAAAAATGTTTACAATTTTTTTTTTTAATTTTTCAAAAACATTTTTTAATTTGTTTGAATAGTTTTAGAATGCCATGGAAACGTGGATAGTTTAAATCTGAACAAAGAAAAAAAAATCTATCATAGTGGTAAAATTTTTTTAAAATAGTAAAAAATACTTCTACTTTTCCTCTTAAATAGATTTAGAACGCTATGAAACGTGGAAATTTTAAATTTGAAGAAATAAAAACAAAATTTACATCTATTTTAGTGGTAAAAAATTTTTCAAAAATGTTGGTAAAAAAATTTTCAAAAATATTTTTTTTTAATCAGGCTTAGAATGCCATGAAACGTGGAAATTTAAAATTTGAAGAAAGAAAAATTTTTTTTCATCTATTTTGGTAGTAAAAAATTTTTCAAAAATGTTGGTAAAAAAAAATTCATTTTTTTTTCTGACATAGGATTAGCGTGTCATGAAACGTGAAAATTTTAAATTTGAGCGAAATAAAATTTTTTTCACTATTTATTCCGTTTAGGCGGTCCAACCTGTATATTTTCCAGTGGAAATTTTACCATTTCTTCGCTGTCAGTAGGGTAAACTACCTACCAAATTTGACTGCTCTCCGTCAAGTAGTTTTTTTAGTTAATGCACCAACAGACAGACAGACAGGCAGACAGACAGACAGACAGGCAGACAGACAGACAGACAGACGGATGGAATTGAAAACCTATATTTTCGTAATCTACGTGATCTGAAACGTCAAAATCCGAAAAAATCTCGGAGGGTGATTTTTTCTCGAATACAATACTTCCCTTCGGTATGCGAGGGAAGTAAAAATCTACAAAAAACCAGTAAAATTAATAAAATCTGATAAATCGTTCCTTGGGTTTCAAGTAACTTATAGGTACATTGAAAATATATCCAATGAAAGTAAAGTGACGGTGTAATATTTTTTTTAATGGCATTGTTGGCCCTAGAAAATGAGTCTTATTAGCCAGTTTTCTTTATTGTATCATTTAAACACATCATTTCACTTAATTTTAATTACAGCATGTACAACTATGATTAATAAATATATTATGTTTTTTTGCTTTTTGTTTAATACCTATATGTGCATATTTTTTTATTGTATTTTTTTAAATTTCTTTTTCATTTTTTTTGTTTTTTTATGTGTATCGATTTTTAAGGTTTTTTGTACTTTTTTTAATTTTAATTTTATACCTCGATTTACAATTTTAAATTGGATGATTTAATAAATTCGTAGATATACAGGTGTACATTATAATTATTGTTAAGGAATTTTTGAAAACCAGGCTTGTGTAGGAACTGTTGTTTGAAAGCTTTCATAAATTTTACACTTTTCACTAGTTTTAAATCGTTTGCTGTATTCTGCCTTTATTTTAGTTTTGATGATTAGTGTTAAATCGTCGTAAGGCAATTTATATATATTTTCCTCCTCCATATCGCAAGCCTTCTTTGCCAGTTCATCCACATGTTAATTTCCCGCTATGCCACTATGGCTCTTGATCCAAGCTATAATTACATTTTTATTTTGTCTAGCGCATTCGCCTAGATTTTGGATTATGTCCGCTGTGAGATTTGAGATCTTATATTGTTTATTATTTTGTATCCATTTGGCAGTGTAATATCAGTAGGCGTTTAATCCATAAGTGATAATAATACTGTTCTACCTATGAGTTGCATCTATAGATGCGTTTCGAATTATTCAATAGATTTTTGTACTAGTCGGTTGCCCATCCTTAGAGACGAAGTAAGTAAAAATAAGATAAATATAATTTAATGTCTCACGTGACTATGGAAATACATAAACAAAGAACTGTCATGGTTGACGGCCAAAAAAGTTTTGAGAACGTAAGTAGATTCTCTTCCGAAACGTTAACTACATATAGCTTTCATTTTCAGTTTTTAGTTTATAACATTGTTCTAGTTTATATATTTTTAGGTGTGAGATTTTTTGAAACAGTTAAGTATTCAAGAACCAACCTCTGTCTGATCCGTTTAGCGAGGTTTTTTCATTAAAATTTTTAAATATTTTTTAGTGGCAAAATACCTAATAAAAAGTAAGAAAAAAATAAATATGTATTATTTGCAAACATCGCTAAAGAAATTTCACAGCTAGCTACGTTGGGAAGATCATTATTAAGAATTAGGAACAACAAGGGTCTTAATATGGATCCCTGTGGGATTTCTATGTTAACGTTTGTCACATCTGAATACACCATCTGGTTTCTATCGTGAATGTAAGAGGTTAACCACTCTGAAATGTTTTCCCTGAGACCATACAAATTATGTTTCTCTTTAAATAAGTCACGATTGACTAAATCGAATGCCTTGCTTAAGTCCATAGAAAGACCAAAAGCTCTTTTACCATCATCCAATGCTGCGTATAGCTGCATGTAATATATAATTCATCTAATCGGAATCATCAGTTTACTATATCATTTAAAGGCATGTCGTTCAATATTGGTTGAAAATCATTTTCCAAAAATTTAAGAAAAGTGTATTCTTCTCTTTTTATTCTTTTTGCTCTAAATTGAAGTGGGTGCATTTTCGAAAAAAAAATTACAGATGAAAAATATTATTTTAAGCTAAAAACTCGATCCTGGGCGTTTGACGGTTTAACTCTAGGCTACCCTGTGTATTTGCCCACCCCATACACTAAAACAGTTTGCATGCTGCAAATGCTGAATTAGATTTAAAAACTAATTGAATTTTCATTTACACAGTAAATTGTATTAATTAACATCAATGGAAACTACATATGATGTTTATTTTGTCCATAGTAAACGCAACAACATTTAAAATGTAAACCATACTTATTAGTAGGTTGTATATTCCTGGAATTTTTATTTAATTTTAGAAAAATAAATTTGTTTGATTTGAAAAATATGCTTGGAGTGCTCTAAAGTGGCCGCAGAAGCGAAACATTAATTAACTGAAAGTATAAATTAGTTGAAATTCAGTGTTTTTTAAATTTCCTCTGCTGAAATTAATGAATAATAATAAAGCAATTAATTATATTGAAAGGTTTATTAATTATGAAATAAATCTTGTGATTAAATGAATAAACATGAATGTTATTGTCATTTTGTAGAGGGAGAGTAATCGAATTTCGGCGACTAAATACTGTTGTTTTTTTAAGTTATTTAAGTTATTTTGAAATTCTTTCTTATTAACGTAGGTATATTTTATTCGAAAAGTGATCACATGGTGACTTTTTCACTTTTCGAAAATACACTTCATTTTATTATCACTCAATTTTAAGCAACTTCCACAAAGGGGGAAAATATTACTTATTCGAACTGTATAATTTTTCTCCGTTTGTTCTCGTACAATTTAGAAATGACTCAATTAACTGAATTCGTTTGATCAAAATTCTTCATCAGTTTTAACAGATTATAACAATAATATTAATAAGTCACTGACGGAAACGTGGACCTCTAGAGGCCCCGGATCAGTCAGAAGTTATACCACCAACACAAGTTGTGAAAGGAAAAAAATAATAATAATAACCCATCATCACAACCTTATTCTCCGGAAGCATTACTGGAATCGGCCGACTATTTGATGTATTGGAATATGCCTATAACAACTGATCGTACTGTAGACCACAATAGACTAGATATAATTACATTTTTTACTACCACAATGATCCGTTTATAATTTAAGACGTTTTTCCAATTTAATAATGTGGTTTGTAAAGCAGCGTCCGACCAATTTAGTTTTCGAAATCCAGCTTGATATTTCGATAGTAAGTTGTTGGCTAGAATATATAGAATATATTCTATTATCTATTCATTGGCAGATAATTCCAATAATTTTTCATATCGACTGGTATCATATATGGGTCTCTGCTCCTTACACCGAATTGTTTTATTTTTCTTCTTTATGGGTATTACTGTTGATATTTTCCAAGTGTCTGGGAATCTTCCTGTTTTTAAACTAGTGTGCATAACTAACTAAAAATTGGTTGCCTATTACTTCAAATGATAATTTTAAAATGTGTAAATTTATGCCAGGGTTACAGGGTTTATTTTTCACTTGTTCTATGATGTTTTTTAAATTTCTTGTTTCCAATACTTTTAACTTTTCCAGTTTACAATTGGGTTTCTCCATGTTATTCAATGTCATATCATAATGTCCATATAATTTTTTAGAAGGAACGAATTAAATTCCTCAGCGATTACTGTATTATTTGGAATTAGTTCGTTGTTAAAAATTATTCCATTATTGTTATCATTTCTTCTTTCATTTAAAGGTAGTTTTTACATTAGTGGATTTGTTTTACAACAACACTCAGGCCTCAAGGCCCATTGTGCTCGTAGGGATCTACAGTTTTGCGTGGACTCCAAACCACGGTCATCGGCTATCAACTTTGACGCACCCCCGGCCATCTCACCGCCTTTCTGGCAGGCCAATAGCCCTTGGGGTCTTCCCTGCAGCGAAGACAGTTGCCCTGTTCCATCGGCGCCGCCTTACTAACTAACTAACTAACTTAACGGCCCGGAACTGTCTCAGTCGATAGCCTAATAGACAGATAAATGTCCAAGAAGACCAGACTTTTTCTTGGCTTCTATTTTGGTTTTTTGTTTTAAAATTTTGGTATGGGTCGTCTCGGGCTTAGAGTACGACTTGTAGTATGATGGCTAGCAAATTTGTTTAATGATGGGCGCCAGCTAGCTCTTTTGAGACTCTGAGACATGGACTAGTTAATTTTTTTCAGGTAGGCTTCAATTACACTTGTTGTTTAATATTTGTTGAATAAAACGCACAGTTTTAACGATAACGAATATAAAATGATTTATTAAAAAATTTTTACAGTCTTGAATTGTTGATTTTTAAGAACATTTATGATTAAAATTTGTACACTGATATTTTTTTGTAAAACTCAACTATTTAGAAAGTCACTTATAGATTAAACGCGAATTTTAGTTATTTGAGAGTAACCCGGAGAGAGAGTAGCGCGGAGATGTGGATTGTTAACGCGATGTGGAGATACTCCCTGCCTATTGCACGCTTTCGGTGGCTTTTATACTAGTGGGGAATTCCAGAACGCGGAAGTGACGTAGAATCGTGACATAAGATGACATCATTTTTGACCAATAATAAACGATGGCCTACGTGACTGAATGCATGTAGCCGGTATGAGTCATCAATGTCCTCGAGCAGTGCTCATATCTACTCGGAAACTGATTATGCTAATTTACGTAATTGGAATAAAAGAGAGATTCGACTCCGTGTGCTGTGCGCGTGAGCAGATGGATTTATGCGGGCAATCGGCGATTCGTCCGCATGAAATTTTGAATAAGAATACTTTTGTGAATAGCGCGACTTGTGTGGATCCGTCGAACGGCGACGGCGACGATGGATTTGAATGAATGCGATATGCGTGGTACTTCCGAATTTTAGTAAGAAATTTGAATAAATGAAATTTGAGTATTATTGTTTTTTGATCAATTCTTAATGTGTGTTAAATTTAGTGAATATTAGTGAGCTTCGGAATGACTAGATTGTTTTCTGAATATTATTTGTTATGCGGAAGGCTATACGGATCGACGGCGACGAGATAGATTCGGGGTACTTTCGAAAATTTTGAAACTTTGGAGAAAATTAAAATTTTGCTATTGTATTTTTTTTTATTGAAATGGGTTCTTTACATGATTTTAGTGATACGCCTGAGTTTCGGAGAGTTTGATTTTGAATACAACGGTAGTTATTGAATTTTTTGTGTTATTTATGAAAATCGATAGATATGTTTTTTTATAGATTTTGTCGCAGGCAATTGATTTGATAATTTTAAATGAATGTTTTGGGAAAATTTTGACTAAATTGGGGCTGAGAATTTTAAGTACTACAACATACACTGGTTCACCGATCCAAATGCCGGACTCGGCCAGCGTGCCTTAACATCGCTAATCGAGTGTCGGAAATTAAACCATTTTACCATTTAAATATTTTATTTCCTATTAATACATAATTAACTTAGACTAAGGTAAGCCATTTAGTGATTACTACAATATATTGTAAAACATCATTTATATTTTATCAGACGATAAAAACAAAAACGATGGGAGTCGATGGAAAGACTGGGGCACCTGTTTTATTTAATATAATTTATCAGCTTCTATTAAGCACTTCTCAATAAATTAATGCTTGTTTTTGTTTGGTTTTTTAATAATTAAAGATAATTAAAATAAAATTGGGTTAATTGAGCAAAAAAAAAGTTATCCTTATAAAAATGCAGGAAAATAAATTGGAAAAAACTGTTTGGTGACCGTACCTCGTCCCCCTAAAGGTAGTTTTAGTGTTTTCCACATTTCACTTGAGTTTCCTTTAACTTCATCAATTTTTATCTCATAATATATTTGTTTTTGTTGTCTAATGAGTATCACTACCATATTTCTTTTTACTTTAAATTCATTCCAGTGTTGCTCATCACCTGTTCTTATAGCTGTTTTATATAAATGATTTCTTTCTTTTATTTTTTGATCTATCTCATTCGCCTACCACTTTCCATTTCCCCCTTTATTTGTAATACTTATCTCTTTTACTGGCGCATGCTTGTTTAACGTTTGGGTTATAGGAAACAAAGTCTCATTTTAACTTGGAAAGTCGATCCTGAACGTTTGGCGGTTTAATTCTGGGCCACCCTATATATTATAAGAGAAAGGAGGAGGATGTCTTATTATTTAGAAATCATACAAGCTTCAAAATAACTTGAATAAGATAAATGATTGGTGTCTACTAAATCAACTACCTCTCGATGTATCCAGATGTAGCGCATTTACATTTTGTAGAGCACGCAATTATATTAATTTTAATTATCATCTAAATAACCAGGAGTTACAAAGACCTGATACAATGAAAGATTTGGGGGTGACCTTTGACAGAAGTCTAAGTTTCAATGAACATATAAATTTAACTGTATCATCAGCTTTAAAAAGCCTAGGATTTGTAATAAGAAATTGTAAGCGTTTTAATAATACGGACATTATGAAATTATTGTACTACTCCTTTGTGCGATCAAAATTAGAATATTGCTCACTGGTGTGGTCCCCGAGATATGCTACGTATATAAAAAATATTGAAAACATTCAGCGTCGTTTTGTTAAGTATTTGTGTGTTATTGAAGATGGCAATTATCCCACAACTGGTTATTCACAAAAGCTCATGTTAGAAAGATTTGATATGTCGAGTCTAGAAAATAGGAGACTAGCACACTCTGTAATATTTCTGCATAAAATTATTTACAGTATATCTGATTGCCCGTCTATTTTGGAGCAACTGTGTACCTCGTATAGGAAGCAGAAATCGTGAAACATTCTATCTTGCTACTCCCCGAACAAATTTACTAAAACTTTCACCTACACATTTTATGTGTAAAAATTATAATTCAGTGCAAAATGAGCTTGACATATTTAATTGTAGTCATGCATCAATTAAAAGATTACTATGCGTATAACCCCATTTCCCTTATTGCCGTTTACATGTTTTTTAGAGTTATGTGATGTGCATATATTTTTTAAGACAGCTTTTTCTTAGTATCACATTTGTATTTTGTTTCTTCACAGTACGTCACGTACTGTGAATTTAGTATATATAATACTTATACTGTTGGTGCTTACTAGTGTAACATTCCCACCCTTTAATTGATTTTCTGTTGGGTGGTTGTATCTAAATAAATAAATAAATAAATAAATATCAAAAGTGGAAAGTATGGAATATATGTGTTAGTATGGTATAATTATAAATAGACTGTACAGTCGCCTACGATCAAGATTTTCCTTATATAAAACTAACGTGTTTATTTGTTTGTGATACAATAAACAATGTGTCTCAGATATTAATAGAAAATGAACATTTATTTATTTGTTTATTTATGTAAAATGAAGGAATTACCTCGACCTTTTACTTATCAAGTAATATGTTTTTACCTCTACTAATTGGTTCATTTTTCCTCATTGTGAGCAATATTCAGTAATATATCGATCGATTTATTTTATGTCAGCTTTTGCAACAAATTCTTTGAATGAAGTGGTAAGTTTGTAATTATATAATTTCAAAATTAACTTGAAAAGTTGCCTCATGGTAAGTTTTTTCTATCATTTGCTTACAATTCTACGTGAAATTAAGTCAATAGTATAAAGAAACTACCCTGTATGAACGAATGTCTGTCACAAAGCAAAATATCGATTGGACTAGTTTGACTCGCCGACGCCTCTAATGTGGATTGCGTTAATAACTTCGTATTAATAATGAAAGTTAACATTTGGTCGTGCCATTCAAAAAAGCAATTAAAATAAACCGTTGTATATATGTATCTAATATTTAATCGCTGGCGAGCATTTTAATCGGAATGTCACATTTAACCTCATGTTCATTTTTGGCTTATCTGATTCGACCCCCTAAATAAGGGTAGCTCTCCCCTCCGATCCACCACCCACGTATGAATGCCATATAGGTCCTGACTCACAGGACACCACTGAATCATGCGTCAGACTGGATTAAACAATAGTAACCACAAGCTCACTTCCTGTGTCGTTCCCTGTGGATATCTCAAAAACATATATTCAAGACCCAAAAGGTCGCTGAGGAAGTTGAATTGTAATTTCTTAAGGGAGGGCTGTTGTGTTGTCTCTTGAATGTTGTTGAGAACGTCATTTTTTAATAGCAAATGAAACATCTGACAATTTCAAATTTAATTACAAGGATTGGTATAACCGGAAAAGTGATTATTAGTTTTAAAAATAAAATCCTATTATTACAAGGATTTTTTAAACAGCTGCTATTAAACTCAATTTAGAGCCAGTTTATCAATGCAAGGATAAGCGAAAATAAAATGTATCCAATGGTTAAAGTCCGTGCCTATTTCTATGCTTTAACCATACGATAACTTTAAGCTTGCATTGATAAACCAGCCCTTAATATGGCAGTTTCCTAGAAAGAGACATCCGATAGGGAAATATTTATTATTTTTGCCCATAACTTTTTTTCTTAGTACGTGTATTTAAAAAAAAACATAAGAGTGCCTAAGTAGAACCACAACAAGACTATTACTATGAATTTTCACTCAATAATTTCAGTGGTTTGCAAAATAGCTAGATTTAAATCTACGAAATAGGAAGATTGACATAATTTTTAAACTTAAATCTAGTTATTTTGCAAACCAATGAAATTATTGAGTGTAAATTCACAATAATAGTCTTGTTATGGTTCTACTTAGGTACTCTTATAGTTTTTATAAATATACGTACGAAGAAAAAAAGTTATGACCAAAAATGATAAATATTTCCCTATCTAGGGCATGGCCACCTTCTTGCATAGAGGTTTGAACAGAAGTCAGTGAACTTAGTTTGTAATAATAATCTTAAGCTATAGAGCGAATTATAAAAAAAAATTGAAAATTGTGTACTTTCAGGGGTTGGTCCTTGCTGAAATATGCTTAATAAACAAAATTTAAAAAAGAAAACACTTGGTTTTTTACTTTATCACAAAATTTAATTCAGACTTATCTGATTATATTAAGGTCTCTCGACCAATATCAAGGAATCTTAAAAACTAATCTAAAAGTGTCAATAATGACAATTTATATCTTTAGGCAGATTGTGTTAATTAAATTTATATTCTAATAATACCAATAATAGAGGTAGAAGCCTCTTGTTGAATCTCAGCAGCAAACCGCCATATAGTCAAGAGAACAATAATAATAATAATAATATAAGAGAGTGGTCACTGGTACTACTAGCGTATCCTCTCTGCTAGCATCGGAGACAGAGAGAAGGGCGACTGGCTTTTAGAAAAAAAAATAATGATAATAATAATTATAACGATAATGATAACAATAGTGATAATAATAATAATAATAGATTCTTAAGAAAAAAAATACAATTAATGGCATTTCGGCAAAACATTTCAGTATTTTTTTCTGACTCGCTTAGCTCATTACAGGCTCTAAGCAATCCTCATATTTCAGACCTTTTGATCCATAAGACTCTACAAGTACTAATTTTTTTCCAATGTAATAAGCTAATACATTTTATATGGACACCGAGTGATTTTGGTATTAAGGGGAATGAATTGGTAGGGAAGCACCAGAGGTTAACATCACAGAAAACGTCCCTGTTCGTCAATCTGATGAGAAGATATTCATAAAAGAAGTAATAATGAGCCAGTGGCAACATGAGTGGCATAACACTGATACACGTTTAAAATTCAATAAACCAAATGTTTCTTAATTCTTGTTCCACTCTGGCAAACAAGTGTCTGCTTGGATGACGTCTGTTGGGATATCGTTGCTGATACAGTTCTGCAGCTGCAGTTGAATTTTTGAGACGCTCTCCATATATCAGTAACATATCGACCTTTTCATTTCTACTAAAATTATTCATTTTCTTTAATTTTTACTCAAAGAGATTTCCGCAACGCTTTATTTTGTATCTGTCTGACAGCTGATATTGTTTTATTGCATTCAATGGCTACTATGATTTTTCCAATGTTATTAGGTTACCAGATTTACACAGAAATGTGCCATTTTAGTTTCCAAAGCCCACTAATCTATTATCTATTAGCCGCATGTTTCTAAAAGCTTGGTTGCATTGTATTTTGGCTGAAATCTCAAATATTTCTGAGCGGATTTGTAAAATTTTGGTATCATTAGATTCGTATGAAAATGAGGTATTTAAAAATGTTGGTGAACGATTAAATTCCCATTTAAAAAAAACGAGTTAGTGGGTAAAAATCACATTTAAAAATTTTAAACGCCTCTAGAGAATTAAGCAATGCAATCATATTGCGCTTCTTATTTTTACAGTAACGTAGCATACAAACTAAAATATATTTTGGGCTCCACAGCACTCTGGATTCAGAAATAGATTTTTTAATAAAATTTTTAATGTTTGTCAAAAAGTGACCAAAATGGATGTATTGTATTCAAAATTTCCTCTAGATTCCAAAAATGTAAACATATATAGGGTGTTCCATTTAGAAATCGAAAGTTGTGGGCATTTCCGGTCAAACCGTATGTGCACCAAACTTGATTTTTTATTGACAAGATGGCATTTTAGTCGTGTAATAAGGCCTCCAAATTTCAATTTTCTATTCCAAATATTTTAGGAAATATCGGGGCGAGCGCAATTCGTGACTCACCCGGTATACATTGCGAGGTTTAGATATTACTATACCTGTGTTTTCGGTAACAAATAAGCTTTCAATTTTTTTCTTAAAGCGTGTAATTGTAGAATGCTGGAAATGTAAGTAAATGAGCGTTTAAATGCTGCAGTTTTATGTTTAGGAATTAGTAGGAGTTTGTAATTCCGGGTGGAGAAGTTGTGTATAGATTCGAATTTTATTAATTTTTTACGTAGGTATTGAGGTTCCTTCTTAATTAGAGTTTTATGAGTTTAATTTAAGAGATAGAGTTTACGTAAATCTTCTAATTTTAAAGTTTCCATTTCATTAATTTTATAGCTGATACGCTCATACTTATGGATGGCAAAGGCAATTCTGAAACACGAATTTTGAATTTTCTGCAACCTGTTGCTGTCATTAGCTAACAGTGCAGGTTCATAGATACTGTCAAAATAAGATATCTTGGAAATAATTAGCGATTCACGATTCAACTTTGAGTTAAAGTTGTCTAAGAGGATTATAAGAAAATTGACATAGTGAATCTTAAAGCTGAGTCAATCCTAGGTTCTTAACCTCAGTTTTGACTGGCAAATTTTATCCATTAATATATATGTTAACAATGGCCAACGCAAAGACTCCTTTACTTTTTGGATAAAAGAAAATTACAGGCGATTTACCTGCATTAAGCTTAATTATGAGCAGTTGATATGTCAAATAGATATTCCAATTCTGTGTTTAATACAGAGGATATAATGTTTTGTCCAGGTTCAAACGAAAAATAGTCCTGAGTATAGTCTGCAGAATGTGATGAATATGACATTTTGTTGCCACACAGTGAAAATCTGAATTATATGTAGAAAACAGTAACGGTCTGAGTGTGGATCCTTGCGGTACCCCCTGTGTTAACAGCATAGACTCTGAACATACTAAATTATATGGCCACCTATATCCCCTGATTTAAACACCCTTAGTTTTCTCTTATGGTGTTATTAAAATCTAAACCATATTTCAATAGACCACATAAAATTATATAAAATTACAAAAAAAATCATCGATGACTTTATTGCCATGGTTTTTGTAATTTTTGTTAATCTTTTCTCTTTAGGAGAGTCTACCGGCTACCAGTGGCATGCAGGTAAATGTTTTTAAGTAGGTTTGACGGTTTAGACAGAATGTTAAAGTGGTATATAAATATTAGTAAACCAGTTATAAAAATTGGAGGTTTGATGTATAATTTCAAATATCTGACACAAATATAGAATATAAAATATCTCCTATTCCTAGACTACGCACTGGTGTAATCTTAATTGAGAAACGAAATTATAGCGTCTAGAGCAACTTACAGAAACATGTAAAGACAGTACCCATAAATGGATTTAAAACATTTTGTGTGCAAAAGAAATAATTTTTCATTGTAAAGACCAGTTTAATTTAGGTGAATTCTTCGACATTAGACATTTTTTGTGCAATACAAATTCTGAAAAGAAAAATACCAAGAATAAGAATATATTACGCACAAAAATATCTGGTAGTATGAAAATCTTGAAAATGATGGTAATGAATTCAACGTGACTCACTAATATGGAAAGTTTTTCAAACAGTATTACTAAAATAAAAAGTCATTACTTCTATAACACCTTAACAAAAAGAAATGTGTATTGCGACTGCGTGTAAAAACGTGGTATTCCAATAGCTTTCCCAGGGGCTCTAAAATGTTTCTTTATTTATCACATTAGCACTGGAAAGAAATAGACAGTCAGCATTATTTCCCCCTCAAAATTAACAAATCAACCAATCTCACGCTAAATTAAACACAGTAAATATTTGGGAACATTTTTATTTCAGATATTTAGATGTTAAACCGTAGAGAGAAAATTATTGTGTTTTTTCCGCAGTAATGAAATTACATTTAATTTAAACAGCATGTAACGGGCGAGTCAAATAATTAGGCGATTAATTTCCACATCATTTCAACATAAATTTTATTTTTTTCTCCATATGTTTGGCCCAGGGGAGTTTTGATACATGGCATTTTTATGAATTATTGAATTTTTAATTGTACTGAAAAAATATACAGGGTTGGGCAAAAGTATGGAATAATCGCTTATGAATCTGCCTGTAGAAGTTTCTTGCTTGATGGGGTGTAGCGAATTTGGTGCCCTCTAATTTATTCTTACGACAGCGGTTTTTGAAATGTAACGTCATCGATTTTTTTTTAAATGGCAACCTATGTTTTTTCACACTTTCTGGTGCAGTTTTTTATTCTCTTCTCAGCCATGTAAAATTTTGTATAGGTGCATAAGAAAAATTTTGCGAAAAAAAATAGAAATCATTTTATTTCTTTAATTTATAGCTTTGCGATAAAATGCTTTACCAGAATTAAATAAAGTTAAATTAGTGCTCGAAATGAAGCCGACAATAAGTAAACTGAATAAAAAACTGTAATGAGGTGTATCACAAATTTTGTCGGACAATGCATAAAACTTTTTTTTTATTAATGCTTATCTTCGTCGTTTTTGTCAGACTTCACAGTTTTTATGCTTGTGATAAAAACAACGACAAATATTATTCATGCAACCTGTACAAAATTTTACATGGCTGAGAAGAGAATAAAAGACGGCACCAGAAAGTGGGAAAAAATATAGGTCCTCATTAAAGAAAAAATTCGATCACGTCGTATCTCAAAAACCACTAACGCAAAAATAAATTAGAGGGCACCCAAATATACCCAAAATTAAAAATCGCTACACATCTTCAAGCATTTTTCATGGAAACTTCTGCGGGCAGATTTATAGCGATTATTCCATACTTTTGCCCAACCCTGTATAGTACGATACATAAAAGACCCAAAGCTGCAGTCCGGGTTCATATAAAGGGAGACCGGGGTATGCTTTACTTTTTGTATAGTTTATTAATAAATATAATGTATTGCTTAGTATCTAAAACATCATTACTCTCATATGAATTATATTCTGGCATAATTAAGTTAAGAAGTAAAGGAAACACGCCTTTTCTAATTAAAATTTGTAACTCCTGAGACATAGAACGTCATACCCAGGGAACAGATAAACAAAGCCGTACTTTGAATTTATGTGTCAATGTCCGGTCCCGATGGGCGGACAATTCGTCCACCAATGCATAAGATTCAAAACAGAGTAAGGTTTTAAATTTACTAGAAACGTCACTAAGTTTCTACCGAAAATACGATTTTTAAATCTCTAGTATTATTTTGTTTATTCTATAACGCAAAAATTCGAAGTACGGTTCTGTAGTAGCTTGTTAGTGAGGATGAACCTATTATCGCGCGTCTGTGGGATGAAAATTTTTAATTATGTGGCGCCAGTCGTGCCATTGCTACGAGCTATGGCTATATCCACTCTCACGGGGAATTCTACTAACTTCATAAGGTGAAAACGAAGAAGATTATACTTACTGCGATTACTGCAGTCTGCCTTCCGTCGTATCTTGTTGTCTAGCGGCGCATTTCTGATCAGATCTTATAAATTAGCACTTGAGAAACACTTCTTAGGCTATAATGACCGTGGATAGACTCTGTGAGTAATCGAATTGCTGTAAAAGCTTGACGGGATCGGAGCCAACCCTTGAAAAATAGTTATACCACCCGGGGTGGTCATAGTTGATAGCCGATGACCGTGGTTTGGAGTCCACGCAAAACTGTAGATCCCTACGAGCACAATGGGCCTTGAGGCCTGAGTGCTGTAGTAAAACAAATCCACTAATGTAATGTATACCACCCGTATACTGTTTCAGGCTTTTTGTCTTCGTCAGTACGTACCAGGTAGTAAATACCATAACAAAAGTAAATTTTCTCTCTCATGCAACTTGAGCACGTGTTTACGCAACTTGCAAACGGAGACATCTACCGACCATTTATTGCAATCAATCGATTACCGAATAGCCAAACAAGTATGAAATACTAAAGATACCTATAGTCTACAACGAATATAAACTGGTTTCCGGATTTATATGAGGGTATAGATAACAATCTCTGTGTATTTAATATATGCAATCCTCAGGAAACCAGTTCATATTTATTGTGAACTATAAGTACGTATCTTTAGTATTTCATACTTGCAAATTTCGTAAACACTCTTGCTCAACTTGCACGAGAGCAATTTATTTCTATTGGGGTACTTACTACTTGGCCTGTACTGACGAAGGCTAAACACCCGAAACTGCAGCTAATGGTATAACTTGCGCCATACAGGATTAACTTCTTCTGCTGAGACTGATTGCAATCATTCAATTTTCCTTCGCTTGTCTTCCGATATGATTACGTTGTAGTTTCGTATTCTTCCTACCTATCGATACGCTTTGAAAGATAAACATTTTTTATCGCCCCGATGCTATCCCTTCGGCTGAGTGCTTATTCTGTTTTTCGTATCTATCGAAGCGCGTCTTAAAATTTGTGTTCCAAAACAAGTGATTATAATTAGTGCAGTGGAAGTGAAGTAGTGCAGTAAAATTTAACTATGCCAAAAAAAGAAGTTTACCATCCTGTGGGACAAACAAACAACACACAAAAAAAAAGCAAACCTAAATTTGATAAAATCTTCAGATAATTGAAGGAATTAAAAGAAAAAAATTGGAAGGCTCTGCCGGCTTCCGCTTCTAGTAAGTTAATTAATTTATTACTTCATTTCCGCTTTCAGTACATTACCTTAGGATACACAAATAATATATTTAAATATATTACTTCAGGCCGAGGGCCTAATGAAACAAAGGATTCAATAAGGAGGCCGAGGGTTTCACCATTACACTGTAATCATTCTATGATAGTAAATTAAACAGTACAATCTACAAAAATGGCCGAGGGCCAAATTAAACGAAAATTCAGTAACAGTACAATATACAAAAAGGGCCGAGGGCCAAAATAAACAAAAAAAAAAAAAAATCAGTAACAGTACAATATACAAAAAGGGCCGAGGGCCGAATTAAACAAATATTCAGTAACAGTACAATATACAAAAAGGGCCGAGGGCCAAATTAAACAAAAATTCAGTAACAATACAATATACAAAAAGGGCCGAGGGCCGAATTAAACAAAAATTCAGTAACAGTACAATATACAAAAAGGGCCGAGGGCCAAATTAAACAAAAATTCAGTAACAGTACAATATACAAAAAGGGCCGAGGGCCAAATTAAACAAAAATTCAGTAACAATACAATATACAAAAAGGGCCGAGGGCCGAATTAAACAAAAATTCAGTAACAGTACAATATACAAAAAGGGCCGAGGGCCGAATTAAACAAAAATTCAGTAACAGTACAATATACAAAAAGGGCCGAGGGCCAAATTAAACAAAAATTCAGTAACAGTACAATATACAAAAAGGGCCGATGGCCAAATTAAACAAAAATTCAGTAATAGTGCAATATGCAAAAAGGGCCGAGGGCCTAATGAAATAAAAATTCAGCAGCTAGGCCGAGGGCCTAATTATTAAATAAATTACGAATTATCAAAAGAGTCGAGGACTTGTCATAACGGTAAATAGGAATATTAAATTAAATAAGCCCAAGACTTAAAAGATAAATTTACTAAAACCTTATTGATAAAGCCGAGGGCTGAAAAATTAATTTCATTTAAAAATTAAATAAATATCTATAGTTCTTAAAAACAAATTTCAGTAAAGTAAACTAATAATATCTTGACTGTTAAAAGAACTGCTAAGGCGAGTTAATGCCTAACTTAATGTAAACATTGTGAGTTGTGATCCCAGTATAAACATAAACATTCTCTTGGTATACTTAGATGCATTTTTAAGTGCGGAGATAACATACATTTATAATTTATTTAAGTAATAATGTAATCTAGAAAAATTCACATACAGGGTGTTATACCAGTAGACGGACGAATCGGACGAAGGGCGTTAAAAAAAAAAAAAAAAAAAAAGGGAAAGGTCAAAAGTAATAGACAAAATCATATACCTAAAAACTGTCAGGCCCTCGTTTCACCAATACTTAATCCCGAGGTTTCAGGCTGCATGTACGAAGCAGCTGATAAAAAAGATAATTTCTTAAAAGTCTTACAACATCAAATCGGCCATAGGTGCTGCTGTAGGTCAAGTATTGGATTCTTTCATATCGGAGAAACAGACACCTGATAAAATAACATGCTTGGCAGATGCAGCATTGCTGTTTTCAAATGTACACAGTGCCATTTCCATATTAAGAAAGCAAAATATACTAACATTATTAAATGCAGAGTCCAAAAAAGTAGGCTTAAAGTCTTCTATAAATTAAATTTTATTTGGGTCAACTTTCGAAGACTCTTTAAAAACGAACCAGGCGTTAAAGAGAACAAGCGATGAAATAAAAAAGATATATTGGTAATCTCCAGCGGCTACCGCAAAGGTGAAAACAGGAATACAAGAGAGCACCGCCGAGAAATCATCAGTATTGCAAGTGGAAATAAATTCGGCAAATAAAAATTATGCTGATAGGCTAAATAAAATTTTGAGGTCTTGGTAAGAAATAACAGACGATAAAATTGTATTAGAATGGATAAAGGGAATAAAATTAAATTTTCTTTATAAACCCAAGTCAGTTAATTACTTACAGAAAAAATAATATATAACAGTCCGAGATCAAGGTTATGAAAAATCTGTTAGAAAACTGCCAGATATTAGTGCAAATGTAAGATGTGCTTACATCAAAAACGAATTCTTGTCTCCATTCTTTCTTGCCACTAAACCAAATGGGGAAAAGAGGTTCATTTAAAATCATTAAATAAACACGTTCAAGCACCACATTTTAAATTAGAAAACTCTCGAACTGTTGCTAAAAGCTATTTACAAAAAATTGTGATGTTACAAGAATAGACTTAAAAGATGCACAATTTTCTCTGTCAGTACAGTCAAAAAAAAAAAAAAAAAAACAGCACAGCGAATTTAATTTAGTCCCATTCGGACTCATTGTTGCACCATATATATTTACGAAAGTAATGAAACACTTAACTTCTTAAAGAGAACTGGGATTTATGATTAATGTTGAAAAACAAAAAGTCAGTTAACATCTTCTAAGGAGATTACTTTTTAGAGTTTAATTACAACACATCCCAAATGACAATAACGTTGCGCGACAACAAAATAAAATCAATACAAAAAATAATTCTAAAAAGAAAACAAAAATCTACAATGAAAATACGTGATTTTGCTAAGTTAATCGGTTCCCTAGTCGCGGCATCTCCAGCTATACCATTCAGTCGTCACCATATTAAATACTTAGAACACAAAAAATATAGAGCATTAAAAGACAAAAAATACAACAGTCTTGACAATATTCTGATATTCAGTTAAATTTGCTCTTAATCGTTGAATGAAAAATTTAAGCCCACTTATAACAATAAAAAAAATAAATAAATAAATGAATAAAAATAAATAATAAATAAAGAAAATCTAATGAATTTGTGAATCCTATTTTGGGACTTTTAACAGTTATAATGATGAACTTTTAAAACTTTTTTTTTTTTTTTGTAACACGTGTATACTATTGTATTGTAGGCGCAATATATTTTTGTACCGGGAAAAGGTGTCATGAATTCTGGGATTCCCTAGAAAAAGATAGACATATCAACTTCCTGGAAATAGCTGCTGCCCCTTACGGGCTGCAATCCTTCACCAAAACGAAACAAAACGTCAGAGTACTTCTAAGAATTGATAGTAAAACTATCATTGCCTATGTTAATCCAGGAGGCAGTGTAAAATACCCTAAATAAAATCACTGAAAAGTTGTGACATGGTGTGAGAAAAGAAAAATAGTAATTTTTGTGACTTATGTACCATCGGGAAATACAGAGGCTGACATGGAATCCTGATGTGTGCCAATAGAAACGGAATATGAGTTAAATAAATTTGCATTTCAAAAAATCGTTAACAAATGTGGGAAACCTGAAATAGATCTATTTGCCACTAAACTCAAAATGCGAGAAATATATTTCGTGGTATCCTGACCCAAATTTCATATGAGTCGATGCCTTTACAGTTCCGTGGAAAGAGTTATACTTCTATGCCTTTCTACCGTTTTCAGTGATAACGAAAACACTTGAAAAAATGAAAAAAAAAAAATGGCCTCCACAGCCTTAGTATCCGTTATTAAAAAACGTGTCAACAGAGCAACCTTTACATTTGAACCAAATAAAAATCTGCTAATTTCACCTTTTAGACAGAACCACTCCCTATACAAGGAGATTTTCCTGGTGGCAGCGAAATTGTCCGAATGACAAGTGTAAAAAGAAAAATTTCAGCAGCGGCTATTCCAACAATGGCTGCTTCGGTCTCAAGAGCCACCTTACAAAAAAAAAAAAAAAAAAGGCATTAAGGATAATAATTATGACATATTTATTTACAATTTAAATAACTATTTAAGCTTCTTAGTAAGCGAAGTTAACAAGGGTAGCTCATATTCAACTATAAACATTAACAGATCAGGCTTTAATTTAATTTGTTCGCCCCAAACTAGAGATGAACAAGTAAAATATTTATTAAGAGCATCTATAACAATAAACCACCGCAACCAAAATACATATATACATGAAATTTAGAACCAGTGTTAAAGTACTTATCAACTCTCCACCTCTTAGAAACTAGACAAGTTAACAATAAAAATGATAACGCTCGGGGCCTTAACAACAGCCCACAGAGTTCAAACATTAAGTAATATCACAATTAACAATATAGTAAAATTACCCGAAAAGAAAATTTAAATTAGAATCTGGGGCTTATAAAAATCAACCTAATCTAGTTTTCCCATACTTAATGCTAAGCCAGAGTTATGTGTGGCACCTGCATTAGAATATTACATGAATATCACTTCAAAAATGCGTTCAACATTTTCGAACCTAATCTTAACTCATAAGAAGCCCTTCCATCCTGCTTCCTCACAAACACTATGTAAATGGATAAAGTTAGCACTTAGAAACAGTGGGATAAATATAAAAAACTTTTCTAGACACAGGGTGAGACACGACTCTACGTCGGCCGCTCTTAGATAGGGCGTAAACATAAACATAGTAGAACATACAACAGGGTAGAGTGCGACCTCAGAAGTATTTTAAATTTTACAATAAAACTAGGTCCACCAAATGAAATAATTGCTACCACAATATTAAACTTAGGTTTAGATAGTATTGATAATACCTAATATTCGAATGTACATACTGAGTTGATTACTTGCCTCCTTTTGTGGAATTATGTTAATTGTGCATTTTATATTATGCACTTATATATATAATGTATCTATATACATTTACATATATAATAACTAAGAATGAAATACAAACAATATATATATATAAGATTTATGCTTAAGAGTAATTGAAAATTATGTACCCATATGATAAAATTATGGGGAAAAATAATTCTATTATTTTAAATATCACAAAATTGCCTGTAAGCTGGCTTTCAACATCTACAACGTAATCATATCGGAAGACAAGCGAAGGAAAATTTTAAGATTAATCGAATACCATACTTACCTGTATGAAGATTAATCGTAATTTTCTGAGCTTGTCTTCCGATATGATTACAACCCATCCCGCCCTCGATACCCACATTTCGGCAATTTTGCTGAAAAACAGAATGAGCACTCAGCCGAAGGGATAGCATCGGGGCGATAAAAAATGTTTATCTTTCAAAGCGTATCGATAGGTAGGAAGAATACGAAACTACAACGTAATCATATCGGAAGACAAGCTCAGAAAATTACGATTAATCTTCATACAGGTAAGTATGGTATTCGATTAATCTTAAAATTTTGTATTGCTCATTTTAAAATAACGTGCACTGTTCGATATACATTGCACTCATGTAGAATTATTTAAATATGCTCGTACATAACTACTAGCGCAATAGCTATAGTGTTTATATGACGGTATAGACAGGAATCTTTGTGTATTTAATATATGCAACCCTCAGGAAACCTGTTAATATTTATTGTGAACTATGGATATTTTTAGTATTTCCTACTATAAATAATTGTAATAAACTACTTGACACTGATTTACTGCTAATAGTGTTTATTGGTGCAGTGAACCCATAATGACGCTTCATTGGCTTCCATATTAATGAGTGAGATAATCACTGTAATTCTTCTCTAGATATATTTGTCGCTGTAATTGTAATATGTAGGCATTGACATATGTCAAAAATTAACGCCGTTTTTTTAAATATAAAGCAGTATCGTGGTTGAATTCTCCTATTTCCTAGTATTGTGGTCATGCTGTGTGATCTATTAGTACAGGCAATGAAGGCAAAATGTTGTAAAACTCTCGCAAAAATTAATAAAAGAGTCATCTCTGGGATTTAAGTAGGTAATAACCTGTAGAATGGAATGACGCATTCTTTGCACTTCCAAGTTCCGGGAAAATTTAAAAAATACTACACCCATTTAAAAAACTCTAATGTCAGTCGAAAGAATATGTTTTATTGTACTTATAATCCAAAAATTAAGACTGTGCTATTATTATTACTTAAGATATAGCGAATTGAACTCCAAAATTTGAAGGTGATTGATCGATGAGAAATATACCCTCTACTTTGATCGCAAGGCATATATTTCCAACAAAAGTAATTGCAATAAAATGTTAATTGTATTAATATATTGTTACGGATTTCCACCTTTTTGGGAACACCCTGTGTGAATCCGTGGGTTCTAAATAATTTCAACAAGAGATAAACACTACTAACACTTTATTTAACAATTTACTGACTATACAATACTTCAAAATAATCTTTGTTTACTTTAACCTCACTTTTTCCCGAACGTGTCACTTCTCAAATAAACTTCTTCTTTTGCGCTGGTAATCGCGCCTTATATACTTGAATTTGACTCTCTAGATCCATCTAGAAACATTCAAGAATCTTCTCCAACAATATTCCAGAAAAGTCCATTTTATTCTGACAGCTCCAGTCACAATTAGTAGGCATAGGCGTATCATCTCCAATTCCAAGGGGGTGTAATTCATAACAATATCATTATATAAGAATATATAAGCAAAATGAATTATCATTCTAACGACTCCCGGCAAAGATATGAATAAATCTGTGGATCAACTGTACAAAGTTCACTAAGCCATCTTCTGACACTTTCTCTCCTTGATAATTTTTTTAATGAATTTTGTGATTAGTTCCACATTAAAGCTGAGACTTTCCTCTACCTTTCATGTTATTTTCATTTTTTTAGGGGCTCTGAGTAGTAAGAATTATCGATCGATGAGCCCGGTTGTACGAAACTCCTGGAGAATTCTCATTTTTCGCGCATTTCGAAGCGGCTTAAAACTATAAGTGGAAAACTTGATTTATTTTCTAAACGGCTTAAGTAAGAGAAAAATTTGTAAAGACCTTTTTTGTAGAGAAAAAGACAAGCTACAACTTTTGTTGGGAAATTCTTTCTCTATTTTCATTATTTTGGCAGCTAGAGCAAAAAAAAAACGAAAATCAAAAAGTTTTTCCATTTTTTTTAATATTCCCGGAACTTGAAAGAGCAAAGAAATCAAAGAATGCATCATCTCATTCTCCATGTTATTACCTACTTAAATCCCAGAGGTGATCCTTTTATTAATTTTTGTTACCCTAAATTGTTAATTTGCCTGTACTATATTGTTTGTTTCTATATACAAAATGAATTTTTTCGTAAACATTTATCTGAGATTAAGGTGAGAACTTCTATTTAAATTCAATACACCTTGTATTTTATTTTTGGGCATATTTATAAAAGTTGGGTTAACAACCAATAAGAAAAATTCGCGTGTAACATTAGTTTCGTCTCATTTTATCTTTGATTTTACTAAATATGTTGTATACTATAATGTGACTCGCATTTGATCTCGGAGGTCAATGAATGGCCTTCCAGTTCAGTAGCGGAAAATACAAAAATATGTATTTTCCTATGGTTCCCAATTTGCTAATGGACTTCAGGTCACTTAAAAAATGAGTCAATTTGATTTAAAAAATTAAGTTATATTCAGTGTTGGACCGACTTGTGTAGGCTCGAGGTATTATATACAAAAGTAACATAAATCCAAGCGCGGCTTTAATCTATTAAGGTTAATCATTGACATACACATACATCATTGTGTTATAAGAAACGATTGACGTCTGTTCATTCTTTTCGCGGCACTTATTTTCATCAAAAACATAAATTCTCCCTTATTTGCATGTTTTCAGCGCTATTCGAACAACATTAAAACGTGTCTTTGTCAAGAAAATTATAAACCTGCTTCAAGGAAACATGTTATTTGCATGAATAATACGTTTTCTCTGAATTATATTATTCATGGGCCTGTTTGCCGATTAAAAGGTTAAAAATATTATGGCACAGCTATAAATTATTCAATTACCTATTTTATATAAAATTATACATGTGTGGTAGGTGGAAAGTTGCATTTCTAATCAAGCAATTTGTTCAGTGAACGGATAAATTTGCTGCTGAATAATCTTTATACTGTAATATCAAAAATGATCTTGGTCAAAGATTATTTCAATCAATTTTGATCGTCAAAATTGATTGCCTCAGTAGTGGAACTATGTGGGTTCTGGCGCGTATACGTCAGTAGATAGGCAATGGGGAGACCTCTCGATGACACGTGTCCATCCGAAGCAACCGTGGGTCTTAGGGGTGGTTAGACCTGTACAGATCTTTGCGATTTTTAGCAGGTCTGTACAAGTTTAAGCAGATCTTAAACAGCTTTAAAATAGGTCGGCACAAATTTAAACAGGTCTTAAACAGCTTTGAAACAGTTATACAGATACGACATGATGTCCGTTAGGTTAAGTACAGTGGCCGCGGCCGCGACCTTCCATTCCATTAAACAGAACAACAAAGTATGTGTTTGATTCGAAGTTGTCCTTTTATTTGCTAGTTATGTATTCCATGTTTTTCTAAGAACCATTACCGTTTTTAGGTTAAATTTGTTACCAAAGTACATTGTAGCTGATAATCAATATTTCACCACTTGTTGAAAAGAAAGGAATTCTCGCATTAGAAGCCTTTGAAAAATATGAAAGATATACGAGATATACTTGTCTTGTGTGCTGCTTTGATATTCTCTTTTAAAAACCGCTGCCTGAGGAATCACTACTTCCATATCCAGATTTTCTATTACCTTTAAAGGAAAACATCTTGATTGTATTTGCTCTCTAGTATGTGGAAATAATTGGTCATCGAATTTTTATAATATTTCATGCAGATGTCATAACAAAATTTGAGGCGTTGGTTGATAACACATACGCCAAAAATTTCTGGATTCATATTAGCTTCCTCTACTTACTTTCCCTAATTTACAACCCCCTCCCCCACACGCCTACATTGAAATCATCTCTGAAATCTGTCGTTACAATAATACATAGGTGTATCAAATTTCAAGTGAATATCTCAATTTTATTTTATCAACCCCTTCAATGATGGAGTGGAGGTGTTGCGGGGATTGAAAAATATTGTAAAGAAATCTGAGGCCTTGGCTTCTAGTATATACACCACATCTCAAGTTTCTAGCTTGCCTAACTCATTTTCCCCTACTTACCTCTACTTATCCCCCACCCCTACGACCGAATCATCTCAAAATATAATCTAGGTCCAGATGTCTTATAATACATACGTGTACCAAATTTCAAGTGAATATCTCAGTTTAATTTTATCAGCCATTTAATAATGGAGTGGGGATGGCAGAGGGGTTGAAAAATATAAAAAAATTTGAATCCTTGGCTTCTAGTATATACACAAATCCCAAGTTTTTGTACTCTTACTAGCTCGCTTTACTTATTTTCCCCTATTTAACTCCCAACCCTCAACGAAATCATCCCAAAATAGAATCTAACTACAGATGTCGTTGTAATACATACATGTACCTAATTTCAAATAAAAATCTCAATCTTATTTTAATTGCTGATGAATAATCTTGGCAATACAATTGTGGCGCTGTAAGTATTCAGAAGACGTTAGTAGCGTGCACCCTGCAGTAATGTGCTGGATCGTTTCCTACATTTCCTGCATTTTCAGCACCGGTCGTCAGGTGTACCTTGATCCCTAATTATATATTTCATATAACTTCTTGTGGCGATCTTACCCTACTGCGTTTAAATATTTTCTTGTTATGTGTTAATATTATTTATTATTATGCCTTTTCACACGCCAGCTATTCTTGCCGGGTTCTTTTCACCAACGTCTCGAGATCCTGCGTCGAGGCATGGCGCGGACAAATGGGCTGATGTATAGCTAGCTGGCAATTAGTAGTATCGTTGAAGCAGAAATTCATGTCATCTCAGCGTACTTAAAAACTTCCTGGTGATGTGGCACGTTTGCAAGATTGCTGCCTTTTGAATGGTAAGTATCATTATTTCAGGAAAATTTAACTTTCTTAAATTTACTGTCAGGTTGGTAGACATGACTCCAGTGGTTGATATTACAACAGGGATTATGTTAACTTCCTTCATTTTCTAGATACGTCCTATTTCTTATTATTATTATTATTATGTCTTATTTGTATATACTCGACTTTTAGAGTCGGGTAAGATAAATGCTTTCTGCATGATCGAGAAGAGACCTTGGGGTAATCGTATCAAATTAAGGTTGTGCTTAAGACGTTTTCTAAAAACTCCATCTACAGATACTATAAGCGGTACGATGTTTACTTCGTTTAATTTCTATAAAGGTTTGACTTCCATTGCCAGATTCTGGTATTTTCTGCTCTTTTCGCGTTCAGTCTTGTCTCGATTATTAGTAAGTCGTACGCGCATGTCAATTATCCATGCTTCTTTATTATTCTTTTCTACCAGAAGCATGTCAGGGCGGCTAAAGTCCACAGTTTTATCGGTGATAATCGGCCTATCCCAGTAAAGTAGCATTTGATTGGACTCTAACACAGCAGCTGGTGAGTATTTGTAGTAAGGTTCCGGATTTGAGATTAAGCTATGTTGTAGAGCTAACCGGGAGTGGGCGATCTTAGCAACCTGGTTATGCCTACAAAGATAGTCGGTGTCTGCCAGAGTGGAGCATCCTGCGGTGATGTGTTCTATGGTTTCACCAGGTAGACCACATTTTCTATATGTATCGATGACGTTGAATTTCAACATGTTTTTTTCATAGTTTTTTGTTCTTGTTACTTTGTCTTGTATTGATATTATAAACCCTTCAGTCTCAGGATAAAGGATGCTAAAGATGTTTTAGTAAGTGAAAAGATCCAGGTTTATCGGTACTATCAGCAGACATTTGCAGTGGATACTTTCCATGAAGGACTTTCTCTTTCCAAGAAGATATTCTATCAGCTTTAGATTTTAAGTGATACTCGATGACATTTTTTGAAAGATTAAGTGAAGGGTATGAACGGGCAGCCTCGACAACCTTTTGAATTATTATTATTATTATTATGAAATTTCGCGCTCCTCTTTGGAGAGGAATTTTTAAGAATTCTTTAGCGTTACAACAAGGAATGCAATTTCTGATATTTGATATGGTAATCAATTCGTCATAAATATTATATCAAGTATAATGCAATTTTTCCTCCCAACAATTTTATTATTAAACAATTTATTAGGGTGGTGTATTATTTTATTAATTAATGAATATTTGCGGTATTTTCCACGTTATACAGCTACAAGGCTTTATGCGTTTGTTACTCCAATGGCCACGCCGTGGCGTGGAAGTTTTCCTGCATTACTTTAGAGGAGATCATTTGCAAAACAAATTAAAGAATTTACATGATGCAGCACTTTAAGGATTAAGAGTGTCCAGCAACCCTGCAACTCATCAGCGAGTATTTATGTGAGCGCACGTATTTTGCTGTTCTATTCGAAATAATTTACCACTGTGTTAACTGAAAATGATAGCGATTAATAACGCTCAATTTAGTTTAAATGGAGACTGAAATAATCTGAAATGTATAGGGAATTCTCAGATATTTCTGTGATATTCACGGTTGAATGTCTGTATAATTTCCAAGTAAGATATACAACTCTTTTGTCTCTATAAGGTGTTTAAAATTGCAATTGTATAAAACTTTCATTGTAAAATGTAATAAGAAGGCGTATACTTTCAAACAAGCAGATTATCCGTTACTTTGATGACATTTTGAACACTGATTAGACCTTTTTAGAAACCTATGCAGATGTAATTGTAGCAAGTGATCGATTCCATAATATGAATTACTTAATAATTACGTACTAGTTTGCAAGTTTTATGAAAGAAAGTATGGTAAATGGTATATGTATGAAATTAGGAAATATTCGTATGAAAAATAAACATTTTGATAAATGCAGAAAGATACCAAATCTGAATCATTTACAAAAACTCAAAGGATAAAGATCAATAATCAAAGCACAGACAAATATTCGATCTTTTATTAATATCTATTTTTTGGTCATACATTTATTCTAAAACACAGCATTCTGATTTTTTTAACGAATTGAGCGCATAATTTTTCCCAATCAAGTATCGAAAACTAAAAATCGAATCTTAGGTCTCTATGAAAATCAATGTAAACAATAATAAACAGATCAAAACAAGACAGCGAATACTAACAATAATAAGCATACCTTTAATACCCAATAGGTAACACCCAATAACTGAACAATTCTTTTGAATTTTTAGAAAAATTCTTCGAAATGACCTCCATCTCCACGTATACACATTTCGGCACGTCGAACTAAGGACATACGCGCTCCGTTCAACACATTTGGTAAAATAGGATCATTTTTTATGGTTTCTATACACATTAAAATACGTTGTTGCAATTGTTCTAAGGCTCTTCGGCACCAGCTGCATTTCCACCAATTTCTCCATACACCAAGTGCATATCCGCGAGCTCTGGATAAGTGTGATCCCCCATAATGTCCAAAATCTGCGTTTTAAAACACCACACTACACTGTGAATTAACGATATCAATAAAGAAAACAAAAAGAAAAACTTGGTCCAAAATCCAAAAAGTAACACAAAAAGCACGAACGAGAAGTAGTGTCTTACGTAACTAAGTACTAACGACTTGAGCGATAAGTCAATAAATTAATTTTAACATAAGTGGCACAAAATTCAAAAAGAACAAAAGCAACAGACCAAACCAAGGAACGGGTAGGTCGCTTCGTATGTACGTTATTTACCAAATAAGGACACAAACTGAAATTATTACTTGAGAATATTACAAGGGAGAATATAGTACGCGTAATAAGATAATTTGGCCGCGAAGAAGCAAAGGACATGGCGATGTCCTCTGTCGGTCGCTTTTAACTGCTTTGTCGGCATACTTATTTGCACGAATGTCAGAGTATCACGTGCGACAAGACGCGAGGCAATGAAACCTCCCCCAATATGCCAGCAGTTCTCAAACTGTTATTTTGGAAATTTTTGTTTATTTTTTTTCTCCAAAATTATGAGCTTTAGACCACATGTTACATAAGGTTTTTTGTTTGTCTTGTCGTTTTCTACCACCAGTGTTTTCTAATGACATGAAACTAATTACACCATGTATTTCTCTTTTGTATATATTACCAAACATTATTTTTACACGTTGTCTTGTATATGAAGTTAACCTATTTGGCAAATAATGTTTATTATTCTTATTATTTAACAAACCCAACTATTTATTTACTTTGTGGATTCAACTAGTTCCCTTCGGTGAGTGTTCTAAAATAAAACCTCGACAAAGACAATTTAAATAAATGGTTTTAGTTTCCGCTTGTGAGTAATTCATTTCAGCAGTACAAAATGTAAAAAGTGTTATCTCACGAAAACTTTGATAAAGCGACTAGTTTCAACCCGTTTTAAAGCGAAAATGGAAGAACAAGGAATAAAAATAAATTAATCAATGAAATTTTCTTATCATTAAATTTTTCCTTTTTCGTTTTACAATGAATCTCATTAAACCGCTAATGTTTTCATTAGCCCACAGAAATGAAACTTACTCGAACAATACAGTTGCATTTTGCATCATTATGTAAAATTCAGACACAAAGAAATAATTGCAACGGGCGAACCTAGTTAGAGTATCTTATAAATATCGGCGTACATTAAATTTTTTAAAGAATGCTTGCTTTTGCTGTCTATTTTCCATTAGGTATTTACTTTAGTTCATGGAATGGTAGCCAACATTTTAGTGACTTTTTAAATTAAAAATATTTCACGTTTCATCATGCTAAAAAATTACACACTTTAAATTTTTTTTAAAATAGTTCCTAATTCGACCCCTGTGTATGTTTTTTATTTTTTTTTTTTTTCATGTTTGTTCAGCGATTTCTACTAAATATTTGGCAAACTATAGACTATACCTCGGCGGTGTTCCCAATTTTCTTTCTCCAAGCTATGTCTAGTATAAGATGAGAAATATTCGGAAAGAAGCATGAATAAGTATGATGTATTAGAGAATATTCAAAATTATGGCGAAGGTGCAGGTTAAAATCGGTACCTTCCATTAGAGAACATTCGATGTTATGGCGGAGGAGCGGATGCAGATAAAAAGACACGTATTTCCGGAATCAAAATGGAAAATCCAATAGGGCTGCCATAACTGCCCAACTTTTGTAGATTTACATGAAACAGGGCCACTAAGAATTATGAACCGCTTTCTTTTTATAATTTTACTTCCACATCCACGTAGTGGATTGGAAGTACAGTAATCGTGAAAAGAAATTAAAAATTTTCTTTACCTGAATAGGTTTAGAATGTCATGAAACGTCGAGATTTTAAATTTAGGCGAAAGAAAATTTTTTGTCTGTCTATCTGTCTGCTTGTTTGTCTGTTTGTAACTTTTGTGTCCGCACGTTTTCTCCCGAATGGTTTAAGGTATTAACTTAAAATTTTGTACACATATATATATTGTAACGAGATCTGGAACTGGATTTTTTTCACATGCCCGGTGAAGGTTTGGGGGTAAATAGGGGAAAATAAGTAAAGCTGGTAAGAGTACAGAGAGTTGAAATTTGATGTATATACAGACTGTCTATTTTACGAGGGCCACACCAAATATCTCGCTTAATATCTATTGTAGAAGAATAAAGTTTTAGAAACAGTTATCCCATTTTTTGTGAGCTATATTTCAGTAAAAAGAAATTTGAAATCCATAGCCTACTTTATGAGATATATTACAAAAACCTGAAAAATAGGAAAACCACAAAAGGTTATAGCTTCCTTATTTGAGGAGATACGAAAAAAGTTTAAGGAATGAAAGTTGACGGCAAAGACAATAAGAATAATAACGTGTAACAAAAAAATCGAAAAATGCAGTTGGCTTTGACATACGCTATTGTGCAAAAATGAAAAATACATATCTCAAAGTAGGCCATGACGCCATTAATTCCGTTATTTTTTTCTCATTCCAACGATATAGCACATGTCACAGAAATTTTAACCGATAGTGTCAATATTTAATATTTTACGAATACCACAATTCATATTTATAATTGAATCGTAACAATCAGCTGTGCCATAATTAGTGAAAAACAATGTATACAGTTATTAATAAATTTGACAGATTGTAATTGTTGTATGTTGTATGTTGCGTTGTCGAGTTCTAAGACAAATTTTATATCAGTAATTATGGTGTACACCAATAATAACAAATTCGATATGATTAGCATTTATTGCCAGTGCAATTTTGACGCTGAGATGGCAGTCACGGTTTACGGAGATAGATTTCCAGATGCTCCGCAGCCAAATCGAACTATGTTTAGGAAGTTAGTTCAAAATCTAAAAACGCACGGTTCATTTTCAAAAAAAGTAGTAAGGCGAGCGCATGTTGCGGATATTGTAAGAAAAGTGAATAGAGTAATGAATTATGTTAACCAAAATGAGGAAACCTCTTTGAGACAAATTCAGAGAAATTGTCGCATAAAAAAAAGACAGTGCAAGAAAAATATTGAAAAAAAACTGATTTCGATGCTACAAAATGAGGAAAGTTCAACATTTAAATGAGGGAGATAAGCCAAGGAGAGTAAGATTTTGTAGATGGTTATTAAATAAGAAAAGGAATGACGCGCTGATATGTAACAAAATTCTTTGGTCGGACGAATCAAATTTTTCTAATAATGGATTTTTCAATAGAAATATGCATTATAAGTGGACACGAGAAAATACACATTGGTGCAGAGAGACTGCTTTCCAAGAAAGATTTTCTACGAATGTTTGGTTGGGTCTTTTAGGGACTAAAATAATTGGACCTTATTTTTATTATGGCAAATTAACCGCTCGTAGATACCTTAATTTCCTGCAAAACGAATTTCAAGATTTTCTTTATGAATTAACAGTGGCAGAAAGATTAAATTATTCATATTTTCAACAAGATGGGGCTCCACCTCACACTGCTGCAATATGTACAAATTATTTAAATCAAGTTATGCCAGATAGCTGGATAGGCACCTATGGACCCATTCTATGGCCAGCTCGATCACCAGATATTACTCCCTTGGATTTTTTCGTCTGGGGTTACATTAAAGACAAGGTATTTCAAACTGCCCCTGAAAATATTGAGGACATCAAAACCAGAATTCGAAACGCATGTGAGGCAATTACTCCTGAAATGCTCCAAAATGTAATGCGTGACGTGTCTCGTAGAGCACGTTTATGTCTCAGAATGCATGGTGCACAATTTGAGCATTTGTACTTAGAAAAATAAATACACACAATTTCTTTTCAATATAGTAGTAGGTAGTACTGTTATACATAGTTTTTCGTTTTTTTCTTTGGATGTTCGTTTTGTACTTGTATTTTTATTTACGAGATATTTATTGGTTTGTACTAAATTGTAATAAATAATTACGGAATTATAATTATTATAAAGTGAATTTTTACTATTATGGCACAGCTGATTGTTACGATTCAATTATATGAATTGTGGTATTCGTAAAATATTAAATATTGACACTATCGGTTAAAATTTCTGTGACATGTTTTATATCGTTGGAATGAGTAAAAAATAACGGAATTAATGGCGTCATGGCCTACTTTGAGATATGTATTTTTCATTTTTGCACAATAGCGTATGTCAAAGCCAACTGCATTTTTCGATTTTTTTGTTACACGTTATTATTCTTATTGTCTTTGCCGTCAACTTTCATTCCTTTAACTTTTTTCGTATCTCCTCAAATAAGGAAGCTATAACCGTTTGTGGTTTTCCTATTTTTCAGGTTTTTGTAATATATCTCATAAAGTAGGCTATGGATTTCAAATTTCTTTTTACTGAAATATAGCTCACAAAAAATGGGATAACTGTTTCTAAAACTTTATTCTTTTACAATAGATATTAAGCGAGATATTTGGATTGGCCCTCGTAAAATAGACAGTCTGTATATTAGAAGTCAAAGCCTCACATTTTTTTATGATATTTTCGATCCCCCCACCACCCCCACTCCATTATTAAAGGGGTTGATAAAATAAAATTGAAATTTGGTACACGTATATGTTATAATGACACCTGGAACTAGATTAAATTTTTGGATTATTCCATTGAAGGGTTGGGGGTTAAATAGGGGTAAAAGTGGAAAATAAATAAAGCAGGCTGATAAGAGTACAGAAACTTAAAATTCGGTGTATGTACTAGAAGCCAGGGCTTCAGTTTCTTTTATAATATTTTTCTGTTTTACATCCAAGGAGGTTACTAATGATTCCAAAGTCTTTTTCAAAGGTCCCGTGAGGCCCACAGCCCCTATTGCTGGCTGTCGGATGCTCCTATAGTGTTCATTTTTACTACCCCCTTTCGTGGTTTTTTTCCAAGAATGTGGGGTTTTGTGGACTTGAATATCACATAGCTCTTGTTCTATTAAGCTTAAGTTATACCTCAAGAGATGCAATTTATAAAGCTGTATTATGGGCTTGTTCGGCATTTTTTTTTTATTTCATAAATCGAAAGTGCAAGTATAATTAAATGGATCTGCAAAAAATCAGAATCTTATTCGCACGTTTAGTATCTTAAAAACTATTACAAATTTCCATCTCGCGAAAATGGGGCGTGGCCAGGCGCTACGTCACTATACGCATAGACTCGGCGATCTCAATAGACTTGATGCTCCTTACTTGTTATAATTATAAGTGTTTTCGAAGTATGTTTTGTTTTGCTTACTACTTGACAGTAGGGGAGTACAATTTGGTGAAATGTCAAAACATTACAATTTTCTCTCGCTCCTGCCGGGACGAATTTTCGATTTTGACCCTGCAATTTACGATTAGAATTCATCGCCGACCTTCTCCTTTCCATAGACACATAGAGCGAACTTCCACTCGTCGTATTTATTTAGTTACCAGCGTTTAAAAATTCCATATTTTTCAACTTTTCAGGTTAACTTTGAAACGTCCCAGAAAGACATTTTTCTTACGTCACTTGCGTATAGTGACGTCATAAATGAGCGCTCGGTTTTTGCAACTATTACTAATTTCAACTCCTTATATCTCGAGAACGGAAAAAGTTAATAATACGAAATTTTAAGTGTATAATGAGAATATCGAGTACTCTATGAAAGAGTATAAAAACCATATAAAAAGAATATCATGGAACAAGCCCATTGTACTGGAAACTATTTATTATCTAAAAATAATAAAAATGCCACACGCTGTACATTGAGCTAAAATCGCTAATGCGAAAACACTACTGACTAGTAAGTAAACAAATAGTTAATACACATATACTTAAAAGAGTCAGTTATATTAATAAATATGGCGTCTGCCCCACCAGGGATGATAACAAACCCCTAAAAAAACGTTTTGAGTAATTTAATAAAAATTAACCCTGTTACGTATTCAACATCATTTAATCACATTAGATTTTAAAAGGTCGGGCATTAAACGTCATTAAATTTTAATGAAGAACAATTCGCCCCGCTGCGAGTGGAAGCAGAATTATATATCGGGGGACTAATTCTTTCCCCAATCAGGAAAACCGGTGTTGAATTGATTCTCTTTAAGTATTTATTAGAGCTTTTATTAAAGCGGTTATATTAATGAAATATCACAGAGAGTAATTTTATTATTCAGCAGTTGAAAACATTCCTGAACGATCGAAAAATATATTACGTATCCTTTTAATAAATACTGTCTATACAGTGTGTTAGTTTGTAGATGGACATGACTTTACTATCTGATATATTGGACCAAATGGAAGGAATGAGTATCGAAAATTGATCGGTTTTTAATATTTTGTTATACTGTATCTATAGTCAATTGGAAAATTATAAATAAGACCGACAGAGGAATTGCTCATAATCCCAGCAATGTCATAGGCGTCGACCGATAATTTTTAGAACCATTTTTTAATTTTTAGATTACTTTGAAAATTTGCTTACTACTTTATATTAATTGATAGGAATTGTGTAAATTATTTGTTTATAATAATAAATGTTAGTTTAATGAAAAGTAAATATGTATCTTTTAACCTACGGCTGTGCTACTAGCAAATTTACACATAAAACGAGACCACATAGCTAACTTGTAATGACGAGCCAGGTAAACAAACTATTTTAATTTGAAGTAGACAAGCGCATAGTATATCTGGTTGACTATAATCATATAAGTTTGTATAGTGTTTCTATCATTAATTTGGAAACTTAGTGTAAAGCATTGCTACCAGGATGAGTCATATCAAAGCCTGAGGTAATACAATAAGAGCCGAGGGCCGTGCTTGAATACTGCAAACGATATCCGTATAAAAATATATTTCACTAGATATGTTATGCGCTTACCTCAAATGAAAAGAGCCGATTGTTTACCTGGCTCACCATTACAGGCTCTCCCGGTGATTTATGTCGGACTCATAGCCGTAGGTTAAATTATATTTATTTACTTTTATTGAGTCATTTATAGTGTTGTTCATTAAACTAACATTATTTACTATAAATAAATAACGTATTATAAATAAATTATTCACATCATGCCTATAGGCATAAAATATTGAGAAATTTATTGTATGAAGGTGAATATGTTCAATAGATCATTTTAAAAGTTTATAGGTATCCTGTCTAGGTTAAAATTACCATCCAATAGCCCGATTAATAGGTAGAAGGGTATACACAAATTCATACCCGGAGAGAAAAAATACGGCTGTATGGAAAAAAAATTCTAGGAAAAAAACAGTTTTTTGTAAATAAAAAAATCTATGACCCTGATCGAAGAAAGTTAAATGAAAAAATTGTAGCTAAAAAGATCTTTCGGCTCCTATTTTGTAAGTATTAGTTGCGGTAACACTTTTCGAGATATATCGAAAAAACCGTCAAAAATCGGCTTTTCTAGTTTTCGCTGTATCTTTTTCAAATTTACATTCAAGTACTCACTACCAACCGTAAGTATAGTTCACAACAAGCCGAAAAATTACGATTTTGAAAAGCTTTAAAATGTCTTTCATTCCTCGGACTATATCGGTTTTTCGAAAATCGGATAGGCTTGCTTCACGGAGGGTTCTACAGTAACGATCTTGGGCTCATTTTCTTTATAAAGTTGTACTATCATGCTGTGAAATAATTGTAACAGTTTTATTAATTTTAATGGTAAATAAATGGCTTTAAAATAGTTGCTTTCTTTAGGTTACATTTTTATGTTAAATAATTTTGCCAATTTCAATTTTATGGAAATGGGAATCGATTACTGACAGTTTTTAACGAATTAACAAGTAAAAATTTGTCCTACGACTTTTTGGAGCCCAGAAATTGGCAAAATTATTTTTTTTAAAACTAACTTAAAAGAATGCTATTATTTTAAAGCCATTTATATACCCTTAAAATTAATAAAACCGTTACAATTTTTTCACAGCACAATAGTACAACTTTTTATAATGCAAATGAGCCCAAGATCGTTACTGTGGAGCAAGTCTATCCGATTTTCGTGAACGTCTTTTTTCGAAAATCAATATATCTCGAAAAATAAAAGATATTTTGAAATTTTTCTAAAAAGTGCTTTTTCGGCTTGCCGTGAGCTAAACTTACGGTTGACAATAAGTATTTATAAGTATATTTGAGAAAAACAGCGAAAACAAAAAAAGCCGATTATGGTCGGTTTTTTCGATAAATCTCGAAAAGTGTTACCGCAAATGATACTTAAGAAAATGGCAATCGAAAGATTTTTTTAGCACCTACAACTTTCTCGTTAAACTTTTTTTGATTAAATTCAGTTTTTTACTTCCCTCGCATACCGAAGGGAAGTATTGTATTCGAGAAAAGATCACCCTCTGAGATTTTTTCGGATTTTGACGGTTCAGAGATTACGAAAATATAGGTTTTTCAATTCCGTCAGTCTGTCTGTCTGTTGGTGCATTAACTAAAAAACTACTTGACGGAGAGCAGTCAAATTTGGTAGGTAGTTGACACTACTATCAGCGAAGAAATGGTTAAACTTTCACTGGAAAGTATACAGGGTGGACCATCTAAAGGGAATAAATAATAAAAAAAATGTTTTTTTGCTCAAATTTAAAATTTCTACGTTTAATGGCACCAACATTTTTGAAAAATGTTTTACCATTAAAATAGATGGAAAAAATTTGTTTTTTTGTTCACTTTTCGTGGCATTCTAAACCTATTTCAAAAAAAAAATAAAAATTTTTGAAATTTTTTTTACCAACGTTTTTAAAAAAATGTTACACCACTAAAATAGAAGGAATTTTTTTTCTTTGTTCAAATTTAAAATTTCCACGTCTCCATGGCATTCTAAACCTGTTCAAACAAATTTTAAAAACATTTTGTAATATTTAAAAAAAAATTTGAAAAAATTTAAAATCTGTTTATCACTACTTACAGAATAGACGAAAAATTTCGTTTGCTCAAATTTAAAATTTTCACGTTTCATGACATTCCAAACCTATTTTGGGAAAAAAAAATTGCAACATTTTTTTACCATTTTGGAAAACAATATTATCACTACAATAGATGGAAAAAAATTTATTTTGTTCAAATTTAAAATTCTCACGTTTTATGACATTCTAAACCTATTTCAGAAAAAAAAATTGCAAATTTTTTTCTCCAACATTTTTGAAAAATTTTCTAGAACTAAAACATAGAAATTTTTGTTTCTTTGCTCAAATTAAAAGCTTCCCGGTTTCATCGCATTCTAAACCTATTACAAAAAAAAAATACCACTGCTATATAGAAGGAAACTTTCCTTTTTGCTCAAATTTAAAATTTCCACGTTTTATGACATTCTAAACCTATTTGAGAAGAAAAAAAATTTGAAATTTTTTTTACCAGCATTTTTGAAAAATTAAAAAAAAAATGAAATTCTTTAACCAGCACTATACTTTCCACTCCACTACGTGAATGTGGAATTGAAAATGTGACAGATGGCAATAATATTTGACATATGCACCTATTATACTTTTACTGAAAAATGTACAGGGTGGTCATCCCAAGAAATAATTCAGTAATGGGGGACATCTGTAAAGGTATTTGCGCAAGCCTTCCATATTTGGCACCTGTTATTTAGTATTGAACTTTTGCTGTTGGATGAGCACTCTGTATATTTTTTTGAACAAAACTTATCAGGTTTTCTTTGTAATAATAGTGATAACTATATTCCGATTATTATTTTCAATGTCATTTCGTAATTATTAATTTTTTAGAGTAACCGCCATGCCCAAATAAAGAGGGAAGTTCTGTGTATATACCTTTACCGATTTTTTTTATTTACGAAAAACCATTTTTTCAACTTTAAAATTTTTTAAAGTTAAGTTTGCCATTTCAAATCGCGTTTATCGAGTCATAAATCTTTCTTAGAATTTTTGTTTCTATGCAACCGCATTTTTTGTTACCGGGTATGAATTTTGGTAAATTTAACAATAGGCCGTGACAGATTGATTGGGCTAAACCAGACTTCTTACTTAAACCCCTCTTACCAATACGCACAAAAAACTGTAGCTACCCGGGGCGTAGTTTAACTGTTCTGCGGTTAGGGTGCTCTCAACTCCCTCCTATTTTACTAGTAAATAGGTGCATCGTCTTTCGAGAATACCCCTATCACTTATTTTGCTACGCTTCTCACTGAAACTCACAACTCTTACCTATAAAAGAAAGCATGTTCCAAAAGCCCGTATGTGTAGAGGTACAGCCTTGCTACAGATGTTGGCAGAAAAACATGGGTTAAGAGGAGCAGTAGGTCTGGTCTCAAGTGGCCCATGAATGCTAATAATTCGTAGTATTGTGGTGACTGACCCAACCCTAGTAGCACCAATATTGCACCAACATATAATCCATATTGGACCAATATATGAATATTGGTGCTATATATTATCTATATTCATATATTGGTCCTATATGGATTATATATTGGTACAATATTGGTGCTACTAGGGAAATGCCATATTTAGGCGCACTTGGAAGATTTTTTATCAAGAGAGAAGTTGTAATTATTAAAACTTTAATCGTTCAAAACAATAATTTGATTAGTATTTAGGGGCCGTTCATAAAATACAAATGAGGGGAGGGAGGGGTATTGCTCAGCGTGACGAGATGTGACAAGGGGGAGGAGGGGGGTCTAAGGATATGTGACGTTCGCAGTTAATCAATTTTATTTTAATTTTCCTCTTAAGTTGGCAGTTTTTAAAAATATTTCACTACGGTAGAAAGTCATTCCTAAGTACTAAAAGCCTGTAAACAGGCCCGTTGAGAGGGGAGGTGGGGGTGTTTCTCCCCGGGCCCCGACGTTTTTGAGGGGCCCGGGTGTCATTTGAAGTTAGAGAAGTATTTGCTTTAGGCGAAATGAGAGAGGTATACTTTTAAATGATTAGTTTGATGCAAATAACAATGGGTTTCGAGTGACTAAATATGAAATTGCTTCCCCCCCTGTTTTTCAGAACTGCGATCGAGATAAATATTTTTATTTTAAGGAGTATTACCCCCACCCCGCTTCTCAGGGTTCCGAGGCCCTGCCTGTAAATAAACATGGATAAATTGTTTATGGGGGGGGGGGGGGTGTTAGCTTTTCTGACGTAATATTTGTTAGGGGGGTCGCTGAAAGTGTGACTTAGCGTGACGAAGGGGGAGGGAGGGGTTCAAAAAGTGAAATTCTGAGTGGTTTTTTTTTTGGACGGCCCTATAATGTTTGGAGGATAAGCTCAGATTTTGCCTTCTTTCTTGGTAGATTTAACTGATATTTATATTATTTTAAACTAATTGCGGCAAACTCATTATTTAGTAATTGACCTCCACACTCGCATGGACAAAAAATTAAACAGAAACTACTCGTTTAATTCTACGAATCTCATAATACGGAAAATTAAATTGAAATAAGATTAAGTAATTTACAATCCAAGCTATTTCACGATAAAAATAGATAATGTAAATCAGTGGCGAATCTAGAAATTTGGTCTGGGGGGAGCTGAAGTTTGTGGCGCAGTTATAGAGAATGATATGATGTACAGAGGTACAGGGAAGAAAATTGCGCCGCAGGCGAAAATTTTGTATTTTTCAAGGTCAAACACTCTAAAATGAAAAGTTAGAAATTCGAGTTGCAGAAATATTTTCTTCGAAAAATAGGTTTCGTCGATAAAAGTGTACCATTTTTTAACGTAATTGCAAACATTGTTTGAATATTCATAGTACCAATAATTTAAAATAATTTTGTTTGTGGCTGTTGGTATATATGTAATACGTATGTTACTGTATTAATTAATATTGTTGTTTGTTATTATTTGATAAAAGAAACGATGCTAAAAATTATAAATATAAAAAGCTAGCACCTAGTATCAAATATTGTTTATTAGTTATTATTAAACGTAACAAGTTAGAAAATGGCAGCTATAATATTCATACGACGACTCTGTTGGCTTAATATGTTGAGCACCTCATCTGTCACCTGTCAAGCAATAAAGCTATGTTACCAAGTTTTCAAAAAGAAAAAGATGAAGGAAAAACAAGTTTAGTGATTTTTTTCGAAATTGCCTCCGTTCTGGGGGGGGCTGCAGCCCCATAGCCCCCCCCTGGATTCGCCACTGATGTAAATAGACAGAACAATACACGAAATACGAAAACTGAAATTTGCCTTTATGTTACATATTCATGATGCCCTTCGGGCAAATATGTATTAGATTATTTATTTACATTTGTGTAAACTTAAGCATATATAGTAAAGCGTAAACACTCATAAGTAAATAATATGTTTAGTTATTTAATTCCTTTGTTTTCTTATGGTCGTATAAATTAACATTGAAATCGGCACGGTACCAAAGAACAAGTTATTTAACAGTGCATTAATAACAGCGATTAATAATCGAGATATTTTAATGGTCGAGATTACTAATCGCCTTTTAATATACGAGTTAGTTACAAAATTCTTCCGTCGACTGTACTTTTAATAAAATGGAAAAAAATCTGATTTTAAATTTTTATTTACTAAAATAAGTACAAATTCGATTAAGTGATAATTAAGTAGTATCATCTAATTTGTTTTTATAAACATTTATATTTCCGTTAGATATAGTACAATAATTACTGAAATTAAGGGTAGGCATAGATAAATTATTAGTTCTATGATATTCTCAATTTAAATTTAGGTTTATATCATTATCTTGGATAATAGGTTGTGTTTCGGCGTTGGTAGAACTAGTATGAGCTTTTCCAACAGCTTTACAGCTGATTTTCTTAGCTATGTCAACTTTATTTTTAATATACCCTTCTGCAACAGCAGTGGATTTCTAACCACCTAGACGTTTAATGACTGAAAAGTCTGCACCACTGTCAGAAAGTATTGAGACAGAAGATCGCCGAAAACAATGCCCAGTGTAGAGATGCGGCTGCTCTAATTTTAAGAAGGTTGCTATAAAGGACGACAGTTTAGAAAATGTGTTTATGGCAACTGGCTGTGTAGAACATTTATTATTTTTATAAAAAATTAAAAACCGGCCGTGTTGGAGTATGTGCAGGTCTTAATGAGACATAGTGTTTTACCAAATTGAGAAGGGTATTTTGTTCATTATATCCTATGGTAAATATTCTGCTGTTTGTGTGTGTTTTAGATGCCTTAATTGTAACTAAAGATTTAGATCCCAAATCTTTGTTTACCTCTGTCATTAAGAAGAGGTTGTTAGGAGCATCAAAAATAAATATTTGTACGTGTTCTTTCTCAAGCACTTTTGACTCCTTCGGCGCATAACCTACTTTTTGCCTCTTGATAAGCATAATTAATTTATTAAATTTACGTATGTCGATGTTTTCCTTCAAGATTAAGGTTGATTTAAGCATTTAATATTTTGGCCATAAATTTGCAATTAGACCTCTTTCTGCAATATTCGAGAAATATGCCAATAGCACCGATTCTGAGTAGCGCGTCACTTGTTTTCCATAGCACCATGGATTAAATTCGCCATAAGTTTTCTCATACAATTTTCGGCTTTTTTCTGTTAGTAAATGTAATGATGCTACATTTGCAGTTTCTGCCACTTAAGTCGGGGTTAATGTAAAATCTTCTTCGTCAAATTTATTCAACGTTTTACAACATGGACTTCAGAAGTGACAAGCTTGACAGTGACAGATATTGGTGACACGGCGTCTGTATTTAAGTATTTAATTTCATGTATGTTGGGTGTCTATACTAAAATCAATAAAGAAATCATGCATTAATAGGGGTCTAATAAACGATTTTGTATAGATTAATCTAACTCTTTAATACACTGTCGACGGAAATCGGTATTTAATCATCCGCTGTGTTGATGGGATAAACTATGATGAAAAAGTATATATAGTTTATGATCGTGGAACCAGATCAATCTATGCGAAATAGCAGTTACGTTTTTCTACCTAGATGGAAGATATTATAAAATTTCGTTCAAACCTAAATCTGTTGATATGACATAATAAGTTAAAATTTGTTACAAAAAAAGACACCAAATTCATATATTATTCTTACTAAAATTAAATATTTCCTGATGTTATAAACACAAAAAACCATTTCCTCTGAAGCCATTTTCTCGCGACTGCCGTAATATGCTATCAATTATGCATACATTTACTGACGGCCTTGGCTTGGATAGGTTTTAAAAATTTCGCTTTAGCCATATTCTCTTTTTCCCGTTTAATAAAATCTGCTGTAATCAACCAAAACTCTGTTACACTAACGGTAATGGGCTCCGATTGCCCTCTATGTAATGAAACGGGATATAAAGGGGGTGAATCCTGTTCCACCCATAAAGTTTTGGCTGCTATATATAGTCGATTTAGGATGATGAAGTCGTGAGCGACTTATACAGGGTGATGAATGTCTGACGTTGAATTCAAACTAAATACACAGGTACGCAAAAATAAAAAAGGCAGAGTATGAGACCCCCCCCTGTATTTTCAGCCGCTGAATCTGATGCCGCCATCAAAATCGATCCACATCAGAATTTTTCCTAACCTCAAAAAAATTCTAAAAATCAGTGAAATCCTAATTAGGAGAGGGTTAGGAGTAATCCTGACGACGACATCGAATTCAGCTGCTCAAAGTGGAGTATCATTCTCTACTCAAAAGAACACGACTATTTTTTTTTAATGTCTGTGTTATTAAATAATGCACTGTGCACAGGAAAGGACCCACCACCAACCTTATAGAAAATGGCCATGGACATTAGCTGTAATTGATACATGTTATTCCTCTCGAGCCAGATGCCAGACGTTTGTGTCCCCTTTTGGTCGGATATATGCACTTTTAGGTGATGCTGTATTCAACCAATATAAAATATACTGGTTTAATGTAGCACCACCCAAAAGTGTATTTATACTACTTGAAGAAGGGACACAAACGTCTGGCATCTAGTTCGAATCAAATATCAATATATGAAATAGACAGACTCATGCTAATTTATATCAATTAATGTAGAATTGTCCACGCTTTAATTCAACAAAATTTCATACGATTTCTCACAGTTTTAACCGAGTTTATTAGAAAAAGAACTGTTGGTAAGATATTCTGATAAAAAATTGAAGGTGTTACACCGTTAACGTAATACTGAGACTGAAGTGGGTTTGTATAAACCCCAAAATGCGATAAAGTATACCGACACACATTTCACCAACACAGTCGATTTCATGGTGGAAAATCAGATATATTGTATTTTACAGGCACTTCTCCAAAATCGCGCACGTTGGTCGTAGAATAATGTCATTCTCTTAGTGATAGAATTCTTAGCAACTTTCCAAGTATCGTTCTGTCAGTTTGTCCGCTTCTTATTGATATAATAGCTTAGAAGGGAAATTTGTACAGTAAGGTAGTGTTATTTAAAGAAAAGTTATCAGTACATATAAAACTTATGTAATATTTTACACCAGAAGATGGTAGAAATATAAGATTCTAAAAAACAAAAATACTGCATAGTACATTGAGAGAGCTTCTTAAACAATTATATAAAAATTTCAATAAACCGACAAAGAGTGTAATATTTACATCTAGTTAGTATGTATGTGACAGTTATTGTCATCATATAACACAGATTCCAATCTGGGTCTGACATATTAATTACTTCTCAGTTGGATGATGCTGGATTTCATCTTGCACAACTGGTGGTTGGTTTCGTAAGATTTCATTTCGTTTTATCACTTGATGTCTCCAGCACTGATGCTAACATAAAAATATCGATAACCCAGGAAAATTACTATATTGGTGGGTTGGTTGAAAATGCATGTTATAGTGAATTAAACAAGTCATAATAATAATAGTAATAATATGAACAGGAAGACGAGAAATATCCTAACTATGGATAAAATTAAAAAAGGATAAAAAATCTGAAGCGGGCTAATTCGGTAAGATAACGCCAAGAGATCGGTAAAAAAAAATTTTAAAGTAGAGAGCAATTCCATAATAAAAATAATAATAATAAAATACTCAATGTCTAACAGATTATACTTTTCCATTTAGTATTACCTCTTGTTTCATTCCTTTTAAGTATCTACCAATAAGATCTATGGCGAAACTATAAAGTCCAAAGTAATGTCCAAAAAAACTGCGCTATCTTGTTAGCAATCGTCGAAATGGTGTTCTTGCCGACTGGTCGATTGCAGCATCTGCCTCGTTGATAATGCTCAAAAAAACGTGAATTATCAGTTTTTACCGCTAATCTATTGGTAATATATTTCTTTAAAATTTCTGGGTGACAAACACTACCTGGACAAGAAGGAATTGTAAACATATGTGGCATACCATTTTTAGAATCTGGAATAGTAATAATAATAATGCCATTGTTATTTTTGCGCTTAACGTTCTCCATCGTAACTGATTTTTTTAGGTTCATAGCTATTATTCTTCCGCTTCAGAAATGCCATCAGTTTAGTATATCTGAATATATATGTGGTCTCCTCAATCAAAATACTTGGCTTAATCATTGAGTACTCACACCACAAACTCGTCGGTGATTTTAATGTTGCCGATTTCTGCATGAAATATGCCAACAGTGACATTTTAGAAACACCAGTATTTTTCTTTGACACCAATTCGTGAATGCTCCATACGCTCGTTCGTAGCGCCCTTTCGACTTTTCGGAAAATAAATGTTCGCAGGCAGCCTTTGCTGCATTTTATATTTGAAATTCACTCATTTGAAAAACATAATTCAGAGCCACAAACGTCGTTTGTAAACAATACCTCAGTAACAACAAAATCAAAGCAGACTACTTGACATCCACTAATGTTAACAAATTACTTAGTGTCACTGTCAAAATAAATTGATCAAGAAATGTAAAATCTGATTTTTTGTTTCATGAACAGCAGATAAAACATTATACACCACGTAGTAGGTAAGTTTTGACCAGTCTCGGACTCTATTGACTCCGCTATGCTCGGGCACAAAATCGTCCTTGACTGGTAAAATATACCTACCTCCCTTGTAGTGTAATATACTATTATTTAACTTGCAATTTTAGTGTGTTAGTTTGTTTAGATCAAATCTTCCAAGCTGAATTACACTTCCTCTTATCCTACGTTGATTCAGTTTCGATGGAAATGCATTTTATGGTAGGCATGACCTGATTCTACACCCAGGATATACAGTGTGGTCCATTAAGTGTGCAATAAATGGAAAATTTCATTTTAGTTGCACAACCAAAGTTTATATACCGCCAAAAGTTTTTGCATGTCTCCGATAGCCATTTCAGGTGCACTTAGAATGGCTTCAAGTTAAATAGTATACAGGGTAGGGCAAAAAATATGAAAATTGTTCAAGAGTAAAGTGCGCTTATGTCGAAGAAAAATTGTGTACAAAAATATTTTTAAGAAAAAGCTTTTAGTTTAAAAAACTACTAAAAAGTAAAACATATTTTTTTTAAATTCATTCACCTGAAACCCAAAGATTTGGGGGCATTCAATTGAGTAAATTGACTATGCAATTGTGCTATATGACCGTTGTGTTCACACAGTTCCGTCAAAACACTCCTGCAGTTTAAAACCAGCCTTGAGATCACTTTGTTTGACGTGAGAGCCCTCAAGGCTGCCTGGTTGTCGCTGCATATGTAAATATGATTGTTGACAAAACCTCTTCTAAGATTCTAAGAAATACGAGCCCTTGGTTTTCATCTGTGTATGCCAGCATCAGTTCCCTCCTGAGTCTAATATCCGTCTATGTACCATTCGATACCCTCGGGATTCAGAAAATGATCTTCATCACGCTCCCACTCCTATAGACTAGGAAATACAACTGAGTATAGAATAGTGAACCTGCAGATGGGGAGACACCGGTCATCTTCTGATTGAGTGATGACCCGGTCTCTTACTGGCAGATCCAGGGCCTTTGTATGCTACAACCCTCGTCCTGTTCTGTTCCACATTCCATTTTTGAACAGTCTACTTGCTATTTTCCTGGTTTCGAGTTCCACCTCGACATGCAAGGGAGTGAGCCCAAGAATGGCCTCCATTGCTATCGTTGGAGTGGCCCTGATAGCTCCTGTGATTCCAAGGTAAGCTACCCTTGAAGGCGAGCCCTAATTGTGGAGCGCTCCTGGCAGCGCCACCTTACTAGTGCCCAGTATGTTATAAGGGGAATTAATTGCCACTACCACTAACAGAGCAATACTAATTGGCTGCCGTCTAGGAATTTCCCTTTTATCCGTTTCTCTACAGCTACCCCTCGACGTGCAGTCCAAGCATGACAATGATGCCTTTGACGGGAAAGCGTCAATTGGCATAATTTCTTCGCATATGAAGTGTTCACCGCATGCCTATTGCGCTGGTTCGGACTGTGTAGGGTTATATTGATTTAAAATTATCTTCTCCATCATCCTGCCTCGTTTGGTTGTCCACTTATCAGACACCCTACATATGCATATTTCAACCAATTGATTTGAACTACCCTAGCCCTAACTCAGATTTTTTTCCATTAGTTAGACAGTGTTTCCTAAGAGGAATACAAAATGCAAATTTCATCTTTCCAAAACATGTAACAGTTGATTTTCGATCCAGGACAAAGGTACATTCCCCTTTATATACATAAGTAGATAAATATACTCCTTTCACCTGGTAAATTTCAACCGGCATATCGCATGACTTTTTAATATCAAACGCTTTTAATTACACTGAAGCAGAATCCATGTAACGAATAACTACATCTGCGAGAATCATTAATTAATTAATAGAGAATCTCATTCAAGAGACGGACACTTAATTTAATACGGTTCAGGTTATAGACCGAGCTTTTAGTTTTCATTATTTTAAGTTTAATAAAGCAAAGCGCAGGGGACCGATAGGTATGAGCTCTTGCTCTGCATTCGAGTTTTAGATAAATGAGAAGCTTTCTATTCAATATGTTCCACAATGCGAACTCACATCAGTATAACTATTTTTAGGGCTTGGGAAATTTGTATCTGTTCGGTGGATATGATCTGTATTTGTTTCAGTTCGAATATAAAACGGGAATTAATTAATACTTGAACCTTTTATTTATTCGAGAATTTTTATTAATTACATTTTCCAGTGGTGAAATTTATACCAGTAATGTAAAGTAAATTAACAGTAATTGGCTTATATATCAGGCAATCGATAGTCTGAGGGGTCGCGCTCGGGATGCCTCGTTATAAAATTCCGATGGTTTGATGTGTTGAATGAATATTATCAAATAGTGACACGTATCTCGTTAAATAATGTAAAATTTAATAAGTAAACAAATTTTATTCTTTATGGAATGTATCTTAAAATATAGGTCAGGCTTATGAAACTAAAACCTCTAAATATTGGTTTTTCCGACAACTGTAAATTTTATTAAATATTATCTTTGTTGAAAATAATTATTTTCTTAGACTGTTAATATCATCTGCTGTATTGGGGCCTCTTCTTCATCTCGTCTACACAGCAGATGTGATTGTAAACATACAGCACTGTTCTGTGCAAGCATATGTCGATGATACACAACTATTTTTCTCATTCGATCCTTGCAATTACCGTACAGCTACAAACTTAATAAATATTGACTTGCAACAGATTTATAATTCTGCTACAAAACAATTTAAAAAACCGCTGCCTGAGGAATCACTTCTTCCACATCCTGATTTTTCATCCAAGCCACTTTAAAGGAAACATCTTGACTAGATTTGCACTCTAGTATGTGGAAATTATTAATCATAGAATTTTAATAAAATTTGGGGCAGATGTCATAGAAAAGTCTGAGGCGTTGGTGTCTATCACGTATGTTAAGAATTAAGTTTCTAGTTTACACTACATATTTTCCCCTATTCTCAACCGAGTACCTCCCACCCCTTCAATGGAATCATTTCAATCAGATGTGGTACTGACTTTCAAGTGAATATCTCAATTTTATGTTAACAATCCAATTAATAATGGAGTGAAGGTGCTGGGGTTTGAAAAATATTAGAAAGAAATTTAAGGCCTCGGTATCTAATATATATACCAAATCCCAAATTTCTGTACTCTTACCAGCTTGAATTACTTATTTTCCCCTATTTACTTCTATTTAAACCCCAACCCTACAACGGAATCATCCCAAAATATAATCCGAATGTCGTTATAATACATACGTCTATCAAGTTTCAAGTGAATATCTCAATTTTATTTTATCAACCCCTTTAATAATGGAGTAGGGGTGGTGGGGGGTTGAAAAATATTATAAATAACCTGAAACCTTGGCTTCTAGTACATACAGCGAACTTCAAGTTTCTGTACTTTTACCAGCTTGCTATACTTATTTTACCCCATTTATCGCTATTTAACCCCTAACCCTTCAACGGAATCGTCTCATAATATACACCAGTTCCAGATGGCGTTATAATACATTGGTGTACCAAATTTCAAATGAATGTCTCAATTTTATTTTATCAACCCCTCTAATAATGGAGTAGGGGCGGTGGGGAGTTGAAAAATATTATGTAAAATCTTGTGGCCTTGGTTCGTAGTACATACATCGAATTTCAAGTTTATGTACTCTTACCAGCTTGATTTACATATTTCTCCCTATTATTTACCCCTATTTAACCCCCAACCCTTCACCAGATATCTTCAAAAGGCAATCCAGTTCCAGATGTACGTGTACGTGTATAAAATCAATATCTTAAACTGTTCCGGAGAAAACGTGCGGGCAAAAAAAGTTACAGACAGACCGACAGACAGACAGACCCACAGACAGACAGACAGAATATTTTTTTTTAGGCTAAAATTTAAAATCTCGATTTTTCATGACATTCTGAACCTATTTAAAAAAAAAAAAAAATGAAAATTTTTTTGCGATTACTATACTTCCAATCCTCTACGTGGATGTGGAAGTAAAATTAACCCAAAATAATTCGACAGGAACGATTTTTAGTCAAACTGTGTATCACCATGGTGTGTGAAAACATAAAAAATTTTTTAGATAATAGTAGGCTCTCAACAGCAGAAAGTTCGAGAAAATTACGTATCATGTTTGAATCAAAACTCACATTTATAACACAAGTTAACAAATTGGTTTTAAAAAACATACTTGTGCTGAAACTTCTATATGCTAATATACATATAATTAATTATAAACTAAAGAAAAAAATGTATGAATCTTTAGTTTTATCTATTTTTAACTTTGGTATTGCTATGTATTTGTCATACCTCGACATAAGTACAATAAATCGGTTGATAACTGTGCTGTGACTTAAAGTAATTGTATACAGTGGAAAAGTTTTTAAATGGACAAAATCAACTCAACCCAAGAAAGAAAAGGAAAGGAAATAAAATAAAACAGCAATCACAAGACGCTGCAGAAAGACAGATAAGCTATAAATTAATTTATTATATTTTATCTGTTTTAATTGATATTATTCTATTCTATCTTTCTATCTGATCCTTACCATCTTAATTTGTATCAGCTCGATTTATTGATTCAAAACATAATATTTTATTATTAATTTTAAAGGCGAAAATTGAAATCGATTGTCTCAAAGAAACGACATACAGGGTGAGAAAACTATCCCTTCGGACCTCTTTTCTCATATAGGGCCCTTCTCAGCAACTCCACTGTAAATGGATATTTACCTGTGGAACGATTAAGAAATAAAAACAAAACAAGAAAATAAAAGCTGCCGGATTCAGAAACAGAAGAAACAGAAAACTTAGAAGAAGAAAACTAAGGAGATCACGATAGACGGAAACTTAAGAGAAGTATGAAAACTAAAAAGAAGCATCTCGCAAACACATGCACATCCCAACCGATGATGACAGACGGAAACTTAATAGAAGCATGGAAACTTAAAAGAAGCATCTCACAAACACCTACATTTCCCATCCTATATTCCCACCCCATGCGTCATGCGGCTCTCGCTGCTGACAACAAGCATGTCCAATGTCCAAGCTAGCGTATGCAGCCGGTCCGGCGGTATATAAAACATCCGAGATTTGGTTCCGGCACGCTTATTGACCGTCCGTTGGGTGTGTTCGACGGATGACCAAGCTGCGTGTTGGAACGAACCTCCATGGATGCCCGGAATCGGCAGCAATGCCCACCTTACGCTAGCAAATCAATCAATCAATCGACGTAAGTACAATAGATCGGTTTCAGAAAATTAAAAATATTTTTGGACTAGAGAAATTTCAACATGTTTCACAGAAACTTTTGCAACTTGTATGGCTTAATCTTAACAATACCTACAAATATCACCTGCTGGTGTTTGTTCAAAGAATTCTATGGTGTTACGGTGTATTTTTCATGCCTCGACACAAGTACAATAAATCGGTTACAAAAAATACAAAATACCTAGTGATGCCGCTGAGACGAGATAATTCTCGATCTCATCTTGTCTCTAAATTCAAGATCGAGATGAACATTTTTAGATCTCGAACATTCGAAGCGAGATCGAGAAAAGATCAACCTAATTCTCGATTTCTTTTGAGATTCTCGATCTCGAAAATTTATGAAAAATTTTCTAAACAAATCAGAATGGCTAGAGGCTATAGCGCCTTATTTTCATCATTTGCTATATTCTTGAGTGTGATGGATTGTTAAGTGTCGTTTTAAATCAGTCGTATTAGATTGCTTCATTATTATTTTAAATTAGAATAGAGGGTAGAGATCGCAATTTTGTCATTTTTTTTTTGCTATGAGCCACTGTCTGCATTCTTTTGGATGTCGAAATATTTCTTAAAATAAGCATGACACTCCATTTACTTGGTTTTTTTTTGTCGTTGTTTCACTTAATTTCTATACTGGTACTGTCGTGTGACAAGACTCTTCCCGACTCTTCCACAGTTACACTATCATCTCATTATCTTTTAAAGCGCTTAATATTTATTAGTTTAGAAGTTTTAGTTCTACTGTTAGACGTTGATGTTGATAGTACGGATTCATCGTCATCACTACCACTTTCCATTCCACTATGCTCATAATCAATATCTTTCACCGAATCATCATCATCTTCCATTGCATTTATCTTTTCATTGAAATATCCTCAGCAGTTGGTTTTATGTTTTATATTGCGATTGTGTTTCATCGTAATCATGAATCTACGAATCACGACAACGATAACACTTATTGTTGTATTGTAACGAAATGTGTAACGACTGTTTGGTGTACAGAGCACGGAACATATTCTTGCACCATCGCACAGTGCGAAATTTACCACTCTGGACAGAAGTCCATTTGACGCACAGTAATTGACCGATTTAAATAATTTTTTTTAAATATTCGTGAATAATTCTAGTTTAACCTCCGATTGTTAATTTAGATATTTAATCTTCCGATGAACGTATCTGACCCAATATCGGATCATCAGCGCGCTTATGTTATCATGTATATAATGTAATTAAAAATAGTAATTTTATATACTTATTAATATTATTTTAATTAGAAAAGCAAGTAATTGCTTATTTGCAATTTGTTTTGTATATTGTAACTCTACCTCAATTAATTGTTCTTAGGTACACTTTATAATTACTTTTTTGTTACTTGAAAGAATTATATTAGTTTTATATAAGTTTCTACTTAGTACAACTATCTTGTTCTCATGTTTTTAAGGGTATACCTAAGTGGTGGAAGAGCTGTTGTGCCAAACGTCGCCTTTTAGATTAAGAAATTGTATTTCTTTTTCTGATAAAGACCATTTATTATTATTATTATTTTTTTTTTCGCGTTAGCGATGCTGGACAGTTCTCCCGTGTCTCCGATATTCTCACGGCGGAAGCGCCAGCGAATTATCTACAGCCACTCCCCACATCCCGCAGGGTTAGTGGTTATAAATTCCAGAATCGTGTGCCCTAAGTAGACGCAGGGATCCCAAGGCGACTGCCTTCTGCATTTGACCTGCCAACCATTCGGCTGATTTTTGGCAGGCCGGTATGGTCTTCAATGCTGAGAGCAGCGTAGGCCTCATCCCACCGAGAACGCCGATTATCAGGACGACCATCTTAACCGAGTAGTCTGGGTATAGCGCTTATTATTATTATTATTATTATTATTATTATTATTATTATTATTTTTTTTTTTTTTTTTTTTTTTGTTAAAAACCAGTCACCCTTCTCTGTGGCTCCGATTCTCACCGAGGGGAGCTGGTAGTACCGGCAGCCACTCCCCACACCGTGGGGTAAGTGACTACTGGGTCCGGGAATCGTGTGCCCTGAGTAGACGTAGCGAACCGAGGATGACGGCCTTCTGCATCCTACCGGCTAAGATCTCTGCCGAGTTTCGGCATGCCGGTATGATCTTCAGTTCCGAAAGCAGTGTGTGCCTCGTTCCACCTAGAGCTCCTATGATCAGTACCACCGACTTAACATTATGGTCCGGATAAAGTCTGCGGAGTTCGAAGAGCAAGTCTCGATATTTTGTCCGTTTTTCCTCCTCCTTCAAGACAATGTTGTTTTCCGCGGGAGCCGAGAACTCCACAACAAACATTGTCTTGAGTTGGTGATCGAGGAGTACTACGTCAGGCTTGTTAGCTTGTATTTGCCTGACGGTGGGAAACGAGTAGTTCCAATAAATTAGACACTTCTCATTCCCCACAACGGACCGATATCCCCCGGAGCATAAGGCAGCACTGGTGTCTCGTCTATCCCATACGAGTGCCTTAAATGGTAATAAAGCACTCGTAATGCTCCGTCGTGCCTTTGGATATAGGCCGAGACTGCATATGTCGGGCAAGCCGACAGCAAGTGCATTACAGTCTCTGGCGCCCTGCGGCAGGCCCTGTATCTGACATCCGGGACCTCTATACCCATAACACGACTTCGATAGACCAGAGTGTTGCATACACCATCCTGGCAAGCCATTATGAATCCCTCGGTCTCAGACTTCAGCCCGGCTGACCTTAAAAAGGCAAAGGTCAGCCTTTCGGATAAGCCAAGGTTTTCTATATTTTTATAGAAGACTCCGTGCATTATTATTATTATTATTATTATTACTATCAATATTGTTATTATTATTATTATTAATATTTTCATTATTAATATTATCATTATTATCAAATATTTGCGGGTAATTTTAGATCGAATGAATTTTACAGTATTCATAGGTTATAATTTTTGAATTAAGTTAGCAGATAAACTATAAGAATTCCAGATCAACATCTCATGTATCTTCTTATAGAAGTTAATTCTGGTTTGTAAGCGGTGATGCCAACTTGATGTGCGAAACCGCAGTACATCGTATTTCTAGTGGTACCGGTCTGTATATAGCATTTAACAAGTTGATAATGGTCTTTTATTTCTTAGTATCAATTTGAAAACGGTATAAAATATAAATTCCACTAGTGGTATTAAGTTTCTAATATTTGTCGAAATTTTACTTCCTAATTTTTAGTCCCTACGCTAATGATCCGTTAAGTAAACGGTCTTAAAATCTTAACTGCATTAGTGTCACAAAACCCGAACGGAAATCAAGAAAAACTGCTTCAACTTTAATACAGTTTATATCCAACGGCAAATAAAAGCTTACAATCTTCGAGACATGTAAATCGTCTAAAATTTATAAGGTCTGAACTTGATATGGGACAAAAAGGTTTCCGTAAAGAAGATTAAAGACAACGACTCGCTCTGTGTAACCTTATTTTCAGCATGAATATTTTCCATTCAATACAGGATCTGTCTTCAAGGAAATCGGCTTGGCTTAAATTATGTTGATTTGTCCTGAAAAAAGTTAAACTTAGATTTACTACTGCATTTGTGCTTTAGTTACATTTTATTTAAGGTTTGTTTGTTTTGTAGTGACTGTGATTTTACCCCGTGATATTTTTTTTGTGAGTCGTGTGCTATACTTATAGGGAAACATTCACTGATCAGGTATGATCCTTGAGTACTATAATTTGATCACATAAACTGAACAAGAATAGGCTGTACTCGACTTATGTTTACCTTTTAAGACATACAAGGTGTGCGATATTGTTATGACACAAAAATAATAAGTCCGTTTTAATTTCTTGCGAAGTTACGAAGCTATGAATTTATTGAAGAGCAATAAGCAGAATTAAATTCACATGCTAAATAAAAACTTATTAGATTATCCCTATGGAGATTCTACAAAGTGGATGGGTTTGAGCATGTACCTATCGCAAAAATAATTTTTTAGAGCACATTTTTGATCTTGTCAGCAGATAAATTTTCAATATCCTGTATACTTTCCTCTAAAAGTATATTACATTTCTTCATTGGCAAAACTCGTGATTTATTTACAATGTAAAAGTGTGCAAGTCCTTCTGCCCGGTTGCGTTCACTTCGTTTGTCTGCCTAGTCATACATACAAATTATTTAGAAAATTAATGGTAAAAAATTTGATTTAATTAGTTAACTAACGGACAAAAAACAGGAATATTATTTAAGCAAATTAAATTTGAAAATTAATTAAGAAATAATAATTTAAGAAAAGAAAAGATCAATTGGTTTACAAGCTTGTTTCTGACCAACGGAGAGTTCCAACGAGGTCGAACCCTGGAGATGGCCTGGACTAAGTAATGGCCTATCAATCCCATCCTCTTGTGGTGCTTCGGTTGGTCCAAGGTTTTACATGAAAAAGTAGACAGTGTAAAGAACCAGTTGATACATTGAGATTAATTTTTGAAAAACAGATTAAATTTTATCTAATTTAAAACAAAATGGAAAAGAATCTATGTTCTTGAAAATAGTAGATTAATCAAGAAAATATTTTAAAAGGCAAAAATTTATATAAAAAACTACCAATGAACTTCTAGTGATGAAGGTCACTCAAGAAAATTGAAGTTTAACAAAAAGAAATTGTGATTGTAAAATTTTACTTCTGAAAATATATGAATAAGCTACTGATTAATACAGTAATGAATGAAATTAATAAATGATAAAAGCTTTACTCTCATGAAATTTTAGCCTTTAACAAAATGGTTGACACTGGTTATGACCAAAAATTTGAATAAAGGTAACAAAATTTAGTACAACTGAAGTAGGTGGAAAATATCTGAATTACTATCTGAAAAAAAAAAAAAACGAATATGTTGTAACAAATATAGCAAACAAAAATTGTGGATTTGATCTCCCGAAAAATAAACTAATAAAAATGTATCTCTTAACTTCCTGTTAATGAAATGCGACAAAATGACTTTAGGTTTCGACTTTTAATGCGATAAGTTTGTCTGCACACGATTTAGAAAGAAATATTCTGACTTATCCCTTCATTATTTAAAAAAAATGAAAATGTGTCCAGCAGACACCGAAATCGCACCAACACGTGCCTCAATAAAAATTAATTATTACACAGAATATCCTTTAAAAATTGCCAAAAATAGCTATACAGCAACGTTAACTCAATAATATGATCTCATTTAACAATCAAATATATTCAAAATATCAAAGGATCAAAGAAATAAAAGTGAAAAATCCGTTAAAGGAGTAACTAAACAATCTCAACTCACCAGCGACGGAAGCGAAAATGAAGTAGCATCTGTATTAAAATGGCCTTAGTGATGTTTCTACCTGCGTATGAGCACTTGGTGACTTCGCGTTGGCGTTTACCGCGAATGATTCAAATTTATGTAGCACGGGTGCTAAGCGAAAAAAAAATTTCGTTACATGGTTCCAAGGAATAATGTGGGAGTTGATTTCTGGAGGTACATAACGGCAAAGTGAGGGCAAAATATTCAAATATCGAGGAGGAAGAATGTCAAAATATCAAAAAGTATTTTTAACAGCGTAATGACGTATTATGAGAGGCAGTCATCAGTAAATCTCTGTAAGAATCTACCTGGCTAACTGTTTTTCAGATCATGAACTATTCATGTGTACCATCTCCCTGAAACATAAAATGTATCAAAGGAAAGTACAAAAACGTCTGCCGCCATAAATGATGGTCCGGCTTTCTAAATACCTTGTGAAATTCCCCAGACTCCGCTTGCATGATATTCTCATCAAATAAGCGATAACCGTGATACAAAGCGAGACACGTCGAAATGTAAAACAAAAATGAATAACTACTGAAACTCTAACTGGAGTACAAGCCGGGAAAAATTTGAAGGCTCAAAGTGACAACAATGCAATGCCTTGGAATTAGATTAACGCGGAGAGTTCAGACTTGTGTAATTAAATATCATTTAATTCAATATACATTTCATAATAATTTAACATACAACTGTCGAAACAATATTTTCGGCTAGACAAAAAACAGCATTCAGGCAATTAAGCATTAACATAATAAACCCAACGATGATCTAGCAGTACAGTTTTACTCTCGAAATTCAAGAATCATTTACACAGAGTTCTGCATCGTCTAAGTTGGTGTACTTAGTAAAATTTAAAATGGCTGATGCTAAAATTATTTACAAAAAAAAAACAGCGAAGAGAATCTCATAAAATGAGGAACAATTATATAAAATGTGCAATATATAGGTGAGGAGTATGTTCTAGTCTTTCTTAATTTCGTAACGGAGTTCGAAAGCAACTAAAAGTTGTGCATTAAAGCCGAGACAAGGAGTATCTTCTTCATCTCAATATCTTAATTTCTATCAGCAAAAATAACTTCTCAACTTTATTAAAAATTTCACAACGACAAGGGCTCAAATTAGAAATTCCTCTTCAATTAAAATTGTTTGAAAGTTGCACACCTTTATAATTTTAAGGCAGTATAGAACAGATATAATTTATAAAACTCTCGCGTACTAGGGCTTTTTACCTTAAGTGGCTCAGCAGCAAAGTGTTTCAAGAATAATTATATTCCGTAGGTGATACTTTTTCATTATAAAAATGCCGGCTGTACCACCACTGGAGAAATGCGGTTTTTAAAAAAACACTTTGAAAATAAGTAAGACCGAGTGAATGTGCCTGGGTGGGAGGTCCCTTTATATCCTGGGGCTTCCCTCTTTCATGAATTCAAAGGTTACTACGAGGAATCAATAGAATTATACGAGAAGCAAAGCACGTTGCAGTTGCTAGAAATTCTGTTTTCGAGAGCTGCAAGTTATGCAGCTAATAACAGGTTTCGTTCGAAATCGGGCTTCATTATTTATAAGGATCGGATCAATAAATTAATAATTAGTCTTGTGTAGCTATTTCATCGATAATCGTTGTTTTTACCGTAGAACAAATATTAATAATACATAGGTCAGTCATTAAAGCGAGAGCTGGAATAGCTACAGTGGAGACATGGTATGTCCAGGGGTCTGGACGGCAGATCAGAGATTCATTCACATTCAACAGTAAAAGGCACATGTCGGTAAATAACAAAGTTTATTAACATTTAATAACATTTGCAAAACAATTTAAAAAACGGTTAGTTACCAAAATTCGGAGTTCTTTATACATAAAGTAAAAACTTAAGATATGCCGTTTTAGTTTAATTTGATCTAATTGTGTCCCTGTGCGGGCACCATTTTGTGACGTACGGGTAACAAGGCGGTGAGAAGCTAGTTAGCTACTAGTTACTCATATTAAATCGGAACCAAGCGGTGGCAAGCAAACAAACGGTGAAAGCAGTAAAAAGAATAATAAAAGCGGTAAGAAAAAAATCAGTAAGCGGAAAAAACTACACCAGTAAGGTATGTAATAAAAACGGCCAATACCAGGCAAAAGCAAGCTGTTATCTACAGCAATAATCATGCCTACAAGATCAGTTGGAGTGTAGGTGTGAAGAACTTGGCAAAACTAAATAAAACTGTTACACTCGGAGCGGAAAATAAAACGGTTATCGAATTCGGAGCGGTGTGTAACCTTGGTTACACTCGACTCGGAAAATAAAACGGTTATCGGATTTGGTATCAGCTTACGGCGGAGATGATTCTGCCTAGACGGACAGACAGAAATAATCAGTACGGCGGTATTTCGGTTCGGTTCGAAATTGTTGAAATTACATCAAGACTTTATGCAGTGTTTGCCAAACGTCTCAAACCCCACAGCTGGATACCTTTATTAAATGAGTTTCGGTTTGGCCACGTGGTATATATTCGGTTTTGATGCGGAAAATGTCTATGTATCAGAATATAAAGTTAGTTAATTTATTTACTGTAGCCTAGATTTTGTTCTCAATTCCCGCACTATAATAAATTTCTAAAAATTATTTCAAAGTAATGAATTTTGTTTCAATTCATATCAGTACAAAATACTGGAAACAAAATGAACGGTAACTAACATTTCTACTCACTCAGTAGAACAACAGCACTATAACAAATTTCGCAAAAATTATTTTGTGATGACGCATTTTATTTTAATTCCTTTAAATACGAAATAGTTAAAATAAAATACTCGGAAATTATAACTTCTACAGACTTGGTAGAACAACAGATATTATTTTAACTCAGTACCATCACAAACGGTCTCAATTAAAATAATATAAACGGTAAACGTATTCTGGTTTTCTCTCGATATCTATGTTCTTTTTACATCTATGTTCTTTTTTCTATGAAAATTCTTTGGAACATAGCTATTTGGATACAATCGGGGGAATTTAACAGGTCCTAACTCGAACACACCTACTTTGATAATATTTAACTTTAAATTAAGGTTTATTTGGCTAAGTCGGAAAGTGATAATTATATTCTGATACATTTAAGACGGAAAATATTTCAAATTATTTCTTTAAAACACGCATTTCAGCGAATTAGTCTTATAAGTGTTAATATAAAAAAACCACGACAAGAAACCAAAGCAGCGATGATAATTTGACGTGCACTTACAGCGTTGAAGAAACGGAATAATAGTCGACTTGACTGTCTGACCGATCGGAGAGAAGTGATTTCAAATATGCTCTAATGAAAATAATTTACGCCGGGTGACTCACCAACGCCCGTAGTGTCAAATCTTATAAATATTGTTCATATTGTAAACAGCCCTCTCACAGCCGGATCCTTTACATATTTTATGTATAAAGTAGAAATCTGTTTCACCGTTTCAGCGAAATAAATTAGCAGAAATCTATAAACATTATTTTAACATATGTCCGAACGTAAACGGGGCAAATAACGAAGTATATTATTAACTTAAATTTCAGTTTTGACAACGGAAAATTCACCTCGTTACATTTTAATAGTTATTAGATATATTCTATCAAGTTTGCACTCTGCTACGATAACCAAAACATTGTAAATAGTTGTTTTCTAAATTTATAATGAAATAGTTTGTGGAAAAAAATTGCGAAAGTTATGCAAATGATTGTTTCTGCGACAGAATAGGGTCACAAACCCGCTTGTAATTTTGCATAATTTTTTCACATTTTTTTATCTGGTGCGGATACAATTTTGACGTTTTAAACAATAAGTGGGGACTTAAATAATTGCGAAAGTCTTAAAATTGAGTTGCAAATGTTTGTGACACTAATAAATAACATGATCTGAACTTGCAACTTCGTACATGTCCCGGAACTTAATTAAATTACCTATTATTTAAATAATGAAGTTATGTTTGATAAAAAAATTTTGAAAGTAGGTACAGATTTCATTAACATTCAAATAATATATTCAAATACTGCCGTGAATTTGCAACCTCACAAAACATTCGGAATGTATTTATCTGTTTTCGCTTTCCTTCTGAGACATTTTCCATTTTCACATTATGTCATTTATTGGTGTCGCCAATATTTGCAACCCGATTAAAAGAGTTTCCGCATTATTTAGACCCCCACTTATTGTTTAACACGTCAAAATCGTGTCCGTGATAAAAAAATCATGAACAGATTTATGTTCCGGGGGTGAAAAAGGGTGCAAAAACCAAATTTATTATTTTCTTTACCTTCTTCAATGTTGTCCCAAAGATTAAAAACTTCTGCAATTTTTGGTCAACTTTTCGCTACAGAAGTCTGTAGTGACTGATGTATTTTACGTACCCTGTGCATGGAGGATTTCAAATAATTATAGTTACAGTATCCTGCGACTTTTGGATCTTGTTCTCATTGTAAAACCCTATTTGAAAAAATGAGGACCGTTTATTTTTAGTGAGGCAAATTGTATTTTTTTTAAATTTATTGCGAATCATTGAAATGCGCTCATGTTCTAGGTATGAGTGAGGTACATTAGGGTCCTCAAAAATATGAAAATATATACAGTTACTCCATTTAAAAAAATACTTATCTCGAAGGTGTCACAATTTTTAGTGGCCTTTCATGCAGGTACACATAGTTAAGAACTGTACTTGAACGAAATTCCTAGCCTGCATGGTGTGGGAGCTATAGAAAATCAACTAAGTATTGCAGAACCCTCTATAATAGATATCTGACATTCGAAGATATGCTTCAATAAATAACACAGGTCAACATTTTATCTAGGCTTGTGCAAGGGCATCGGAGATGGTAACCTGGGGTTTTTGGTGTCGCTGTTTACGATGAGCGGGTCGGTTAGGCTCCATCACGTCAAGTTCAAGGTCATTTGAAGGTCAAACGGTTAAGAAACCTTCCAAAAAATCTGACAAAATTCATGGTTATGTTTTTGAGGTCACTGAATCCGGGTCCTGTGTTCGCTTTTACTTTGCATGCATCCTCGAGGTCATTCAAGGTAATCTCAAGGTCATTTGAGGGGGTTTTGAGACAAAAATGCTAAGTACCATCCGAAAAATCTGAAAAATTCATACGTTCGTTTTCGAGGACCCCGAATCTGAATCTGAGGTCACTCGACCTCAGTTCAAGGTCATTTTAAGGCCATTTGAAGATCAAACAGTCAAAAAACCTTCCAGAGAATCTGAAAAAATTCATGGACATGCTTTGAGGTCGCTGAATCCGAGTCCGGTGTTTGTTTTTACTTTGCATTCATCCTTGAGGTCATTCAAGGTCATCTCAAGGTCATTTGGGGGGGTTTTGAGACAAAAATCCTAAGTACCATCCGAAAAATCTGAAAATATTCATACATTCATTTTCGAGGACCCTAAATCTGAATCTGAGGTCAGTCGACCTCATTTCAAGGTCATTTTCAAGGCCATATGAAGGTCAAACGGTCAAGAAACCTTCCAAAAAATCTGAAAAATTCATGGACATGTTTTGGTGGTCGCTGAATTCGAAGCCGGTGTTTATTTTTACTTTGCATGCATCCACGAGGTCATCAAGGTCATCTCAAGTCAGGTATTCTAGTTCTCTGACATAATTGTGCATTTCGCGAGATTGTTACCATGTTATGCATATTTATACCAGAAAAGATTATTTGTAAAATGACTGCAGAATCCAGGTACATAAGTAGAATCCCGGCTATTGACTACTTTTTTTTCATATATCTATATATTTACCAAGTAATGAACACGAATTTAAAATTGAAACCTAACATTTAGACAAAAACATTATATATTTGCACTTTTTCACCCTCATCCCCTAATTTCAACACTTTGGTGTCATCAGAAACGAACCTTTCCATTCGAATCAGCACCTTCCAAAACCCTTAGAGCCAAATCTTTTATAGAATAAATCTCCTTAATGCATAACATGGTAACAATCTCAATCTGCGAAATGCACAATTGTGCCACAGGGCTAGAATACCTGCCTTGAGATGAGCTTGAATGACCTCGAGGATGCATGCAAAGTAAAAACAAACACGGGATTCGAATTCAGCGACCACCAAAACATGTCCATGTATTTTTTCAGATTTTTTGGAAGGTTTTTGACCGTTTGACCTTCAAATGGCCTTGAAAATAATCTTGAAATGAGGTCGACTGACCTCAGATTCAGATTCAGGGTCGTCGAAAACGAACGTATGAATTTTTTCAGAATTTTCGGATGATACTTAGCATTTTTGTCTCAAAACCCCCTCAAATGACCTTGAGATGGCCTTGGATGACCTCGAGGATGTATTCAAAGTAAATGCAAACACCGGACTCGGATTCAGCGACCTCAAAAGCATGTCCATGAATTTTTTCTCATTTTTGGAAGGTTTTTTGACCGTTTGACCTTCAAATGACCTTGAACTTGACGTGATGGAGCCTAATCGATCCGCTCATCGTAATCAGCGACCCCAAAAACCCCAGGATACCAACTCCGATGCCAGTGCACTAGCCTAGATAAAATGTTGACCTGTGTAATCTTTTCAGGTTTGAAACTAATTAGAGAGATAGAGATTTTGATATGTGTGTTGTAAACAAATTAGCATTATTTTGTATTTTATTTACTGTCCTATTACACTGTCATTTAGAACAAATTAGTCAATGCAAATTAAAAAGTTCATGAGTTCATTGACAAAATGCTTTGATATGGCAATTGCAAATTTTCAAAGAAAAATGTTTGCTATCGCCAGTAAATTAACTTAATTAACTAGTAAATATGTTTTACTACCTATTTATTTTGTTTTTTTTTTTATAATTTTTAATTTCCGCCACTGTAAGTAGTTACATACTAGACTAACAAGAAAAATGTATGTACAAACATGTAAAGAATTTTATTTTCTTCAGGTTTGTTGCAATTTCTATGTTTGCCAAGCCGTTACTTACAAAGTTTGCAAAGAGTTCGAATCGAAAAATAATATCTGAAAAATGTCCACTTGTTTTAATGAAATAAATATGTAAAATCTGAGTTGTATATTCAAATTACAATTTATTGATAAAAACATACATCGTTTGTAATTTTGTAACTAATTAATTAAATATTCATACATCTAATTATATAATTAACCAAATGACATATTTCCAAGCACGTATAATTTTTACATAATGATTTTTCGGTTTAGAATAAAAAAAGTACTAATGCTATTTTAATTAGTCATAAAGCCCATATTGATATTTATTATTTTAAATTTCATGGTGGATACACGTATTTAGTCGATAGAAAAATTAACGACGATAAGAAACACGCTAAAAGATCATAAGCGTGACTCTGGACTATGGAATACATGTGTAATAACTACCCTGCTAACGAGCCAAATGGAAAAGTTTGTTGATTTGAATTATTCTATACGTTGGAAAAAACTGTAAGCTACGTTTATAATTTTTTACATCCCCATTATTTAATCAGTGCCCTAGTTTATTTCGAGCATAAAAATTGATTTGTCACAGTTTGTATTTCCGTGTTTATTAAAGTTCTGTGACATATTTTTAAATTCGTTATTGAAAAAGTAATCCGAGTAATTACTTCAGTCAATGAACGCTCAAAAGGGGAGTGAAGAGGACATAGTTGGGAACAGAATTTTTGAAGTTAGCTGCGTTTAGAGTAGTTAGCAGGTACACATATTTAAAATCCCCGAACCTATGGTGTGAACGGGCATGAGGCAGCACGTAGAAGGTTAATTGTTTTGGATGTTTGCTTATATATCGAAAACAGTGCATCGCATAGTGGGCCAGATAGCAATTCTAGGAAATAATAAATCACAAAACCAGTATTCTCAAAGTCGTAGACATTCTACTTAATTCAGGTCTCAGATAGTTGTTCATCTTCCAAGTATGAATATCAAATGCCCTAATGTAAGAGTTTTTTCGGAATGCTCTCTCAAACTTATGATGAAAGCGAACATAATCTGACCGTTTCCATCAGTGCTCTCTTATGTGTTTCACTGCAAGTATCGCTGCGCTTTTGTTTATTACCTATTTATTACCTATTTATTAAAATATTTTAGTGGAGAATTGTACAAAGGTAAGTCAACATTTTAACGCATTTGATTTTAATAATTTTGTTGTAAACTCTAAGTAAAACTGCATAATTTTCATTATAGACATAATATTACACCAACTAATAACATTTTATGAATTTGAAAGACCCGCAATTCTCAGATTTGTTCTGTTAATTTTTTTCCAAGTGTTGTAATTCATCTTAATTCGTTTTCCTATTAGCTTAGCTGCAAAGGTCTGCAAATAATTAATACACTTTTTCCTTCTTCAATTCTTTGGGACTTCCTGCATACATGTGTGTGTTTTCTTTTTAAGCGGTGCTAGGGAAATCTACAAAATATATCACAATTAACCAGTATGATACTGGTAAATAACCTCTACGCCTGTCACGTTTATGTCAAAGGATCAGTTAGAGGCTGGTTTTTTTAAATAAACAACACAAATAAGTATAAAAACTTGAAATTAAATATTTCGCCGACGTTTCGGAAATCTAATCTGTTTCCTTTTTCAAGGCTTTTTTGAAAAATCTTTTTTGCTGCGTATGACAAATACACAGCTCTAAGAATGTTTGTTATATTCAATATCCATAGATACTTACTATTTATATAGAACTGTTGATATAGTTAACAGTTTTTTAGTTTTTGTACAATGTTAAGTGTGTGAAGTTCTTCTTTTAACATTGGCAGCCAAGTTGTACAGACATCTACGGAACAATTCGACACGCAACTATCCTCATTCAATAATATTATCGCGGATTCTTTAATTTTTCTTTGAATGAGGATAGTTGCGTGTCGAATTGTTCCGTAGATGTCTGTACAACTTGGCTGCCAATTAAATAATTTATTTTATATATTGTTATTATTATCATCTGTGAAAGAATATCGTATTTACGATGTTGCATACATGTTTATAATTTTTCATTGGAAATAAAATATATAAAATGCCTGAGTATTTTCATGTTTTATTTGCTAGAATTGCTATCTGGCCCACTATGCATCGTAGCGAAAAGGTTGCTCTGTTCAAAACGAAAGCTTACAAAATTTCCTACAAAGTTATTACTATTCATTTTTTTCTATTGTCAATAGATTTCGAGTTATCCGCTAGCGAAAATCGCAAATTTTCGAAAAACGCTTTTTTTGTCCCACGCTTATCGACAAACTTTGCCTTCTAGAGCGTCAACCTTTAGTTTTATAGCAATGCCTCATAGTAAAAGTTGTGGACCATTAAATTTCCTTCTAAATGAGTCATGATTATTCTCTTCGCAAATACAAAACGAAGAGTATATTGCATTCGATCGTCACTGATACAAACATGATCTCTTTTTCGCCTTTTGACTTATATAGTAGGGTGGAACGAAAAACGAGATTTTCAAATTTTTTTCGAAAATTATTACCACATAGTTATCAAAAGGTGCATATGGTGGTTATTAATAACTGTGCAAAAATTGAAAATGGTACTTTGTTATTTTCAGATTCCTCAATGGGTTCAAAATATTAGAAAAAAGCTTTCTTTAAACCATTTATTTTTTCTTAGTTATTTTTCCATTCTTTGGATATTGGTAATGCCATAATCACCAAAAGGTGTCTTAATGTACCATAGATCACTTTGCAACATGTTTAAATGCTATTATCCACACTTCAGTTTCCTCAAGGATATCAAAATATGCTCTTGTAAGCTATTTCTTCCAAAAACATATCATATTGATCGAATCGTATTTATTATTAAATGATCTATATTGTACACTAAGATAGCTTAAGGAATAATATATACATAGGTAAAGAAAATAAAAACAATTAAAATGGGAATGGAAATGGTATTTATTATTTTTTTCTCTACATTCAATAACTATAGAGGGATGAACACCAAGTAAAATCAGACGTTTTATTTAAAAATATAAACAAATAGACATGGAGTAACAAACAAAAACAGAACATGTTATTATCCATTTTTAAAGTAATCTAATTGCGCTTCAAATGATGGCAATATTTGTCTTGATTTTATACAGGCTTGAGTGAAACCAGTTTGGTTTTCTTGGCCACAGACAGCTGGTGATGCCTCATTTGCAAGACGCACGAATCGTTCAACAGCTTTGCTATTGCAAAGACTATGAAAAATCAGAAAAACTTATGTTTAACACACATTTCCATATTAGCAGTCATTGGCGGCTCAGAAACATTTACGTCATTTCAAGAACTTAATTCCCAGTAATGTTTGGCCTCAAAATTAATTTTAGGTATACTAAATTCTCTTGCAGTTGTATTAACGGTTTGTGCCGTGAAGATACGTTAGATATCATCTTCCTTTCCATCATTAATTTCATACTGCTAGTAAAGCTGAACAGATGACAGGTGGTGCATCTATAATACCGGTGAAGCTTCTGCATGTTTTTCAATGCTCTGGATGCTGGCATTGCTTTCCTTTCTTCTGTCATTTTAATTTTCTTGGTTTTCGGGGTACAGTATTTTTTCTAGATTCTAAATTCTTCTGATTTTCCTTGTAACGAGCATGAAATTTTTTTTAGTTTATCCCAGAAGTAAAAGATGGTAGGAATTGATGTATTTTGCCAAATCCCTTAAATTTTCGGTATAATATTTTTGAGTATTTCATGAACACTTATATCTCTCCCAGCATATTTATATTTTAGACCATTCCAAACAAATAAATAATGAAAGTATCTTATGAGTAGGTAACACAAGGTCACTTAATATTTTAGATTGACCAAATATCTTGCAACAAAGTTGACTTATAGTTGCCATATTAACGTAAATATTCTAACACTCAACGAACAATCGGGATACAACCACGAATCATGTAAAAACCCACAGAAAACACTCAACTAAAAATAATACTTAGTAGAAGTATTCAAACAAATGAAAGTAGGCTTGAACTTGTTACCTTCCCACCCCAGTCATAGACGCCTGTCGCTTGGAATGCGATTGTATTCGAGAGCGTTATTTGTCGCGCAATTCCCATAAGCGGCGCGATTTTCAAAGACAATGAGGAACCGGAAAATATTAGAATAAATCAAATTGACTTGGAGGAGCTTTTTATCACACTTTAATAATTATTTTAAATACTGTGTTTACCAAGAATATATTTTTTTAAATAAACCACGGCAGGTAATAAAAACCGATAAAATCACCAACATTTCTATACTATCGGTCCCGTGAGGAATCTGAAGATGCTAAGATAGGTCTATAAGCTTTTAGAAACGATTTTTATTTATCCAATTGCACATTTTGATACCTATGTCAAAACAATTTAACAAGAAATAATTTTTCGTTCCACCCTATTATATAGTCCATTTTCTATGAATTGCCTTGCCATAGGCACTACACATTTTTACAAAATTTCAAGGCAATGGCTCAAGTGGACGTGGTTAAAAATTAACTTGCAAAATTTGATATGATCTAATTGAGTAACAAATACGGTGTAGTTAAAAGAAAGGCTGTAAAAAGCTTGTAACATTATAAAATCCATCACTATTTACAAACAAACTGCGAGGGATATCCTTTAGAATATGTGTACAAATTTCAATAAATCTGTAAGGAGTACGTTATTTCTATTTTTTCGTAAAATTAATGTGTAAGTAGTGTACCTAGAAATTAGGTTACTTAACATAACAAAAATTTACTACATTCGTTTAATTTTCTCTTTTATAATTTCTAATAATTTGATTAAAATAAATAAAATCTTATTATTTTGGAAACAATTTTTTAACTGCCTCTTAGATACCGCATTCGAAAAACGCCGGTTAACATCACCTCTATATTATGGTAAGTGATAGATAAGGGATAAACGTATTTTTTTTTTAAGATTGTTTTGTCACTGCAATTCCTTACCTTCCAAAATAATAACAGAAATCTTACATATACGTAGGAGCATCGGCACACGTTAAAGTGTATAAATTCAATTTTGATAGTCGTGCCGACCTAGCCGTATGCCTAACGGGCTCCTGGGGACTGAGTGTAAATATTTTAGGTACACATTCAACAATTTCAGCACTAGTGTTTGGTTGGCCATAACCCTTCTTGTGGAGGACGCTTGCGGTTTGTATGGAATGCTGCTACCATTTATAATGTTCTTAGATGGAAGATCTATGGGTCATTGGTTTAGGGGCTGATACGTAAAGGCTCTTATTATTCCTTTATAGCAGTTGACACTTGTGGCGTGTTATTATAGGTACGAAGTTGTCGAGGCGGGTTAGGTTCATGAATAATTTATTGAATACAATGAGGATTTTTACTGCGTTATTATCAATTGTTGAATATGCGGAAATTTTAACAAAAAAAGTACGGTGGTTAATTGGCCTGTCTAAGGTGAAATAAAAATTAACGAAAATATGTCAAATTTGCTTGCCATTTTAGAGATCAATATTAATGGTGAAGTTTAATTTATTTGTAACTAGCTATGCCTAGATGTGACTCTGGATGAACATCAGATAACATTTAGAGTACCTATCAAAAGTATTATTATTGTTTGAAACAGCACAGAAAGTACGTTTTAAAGTTAATGATGTCTTATTCTAATGAAGGGTACGTTGATATTAGTTATATTTGCGATTTTTGTGGTGGGAAATCCAGGGCTGCCTTATTATCAACATTTTTCAAATCGAAGAATTATCAATAAATCAACATTTTATTCTGTTTGTATCCATGCAAAACAACATGGAAAATTTCCTTCAGCTCCACTACAGCGTTGAACAAGAGGTAAATGAAGAAACTGAAATTCTAGAAATAGTGCGACAAAATCTTTCAAGAGGTCCCTATGCCAAGAGTAAGTGTAGCTTTAGGAATCCCCATTGTAAGAGCTTGGGAAAGTTTTAAAGTCGGAGATTTGTATCCTTTCCATTTACAAATCGTTCAATGACTTGAAACAGGAGTCGAAATTCCTTCCTCGAAGAGCGTTTTGTCCTTGGGTGTTAAACCAAAGAAGAACAAGTTCTATACTTTTATTTACTGATAAGTTTCAGTTTACTGGAGACAGTATTAACAATAGCAGAATAGCATTTGTGGCAGAGGAAAATCCTTATACCGTCTTTCAAATAATTCAAATGACCCCCATCTCTTTGATGATACATTGAATGGCGAAATGTATTTACATTTTTTGCGAGATATATTACCACAATTATCACAAGACATAATTATTAAAGGGCTTATTACCAACACGGTGAAACACGACTTCACTAATGGCGAGCGGTGAGGCAACATTACCCTACTAGGTAGATCGGCCATATCGATCCAGTTTCTCGGCCTGCAAGGTCCACACATCTGACCCCGATGGACTATTTCTAGAACGCATAGAACTGGAATGCACTCAAATAAGACATAATTCGCATTTGATTAGAAATGCTGTAGAAAATTTGTAGATACAGGAGAAAGTGTGTTGAGGTTGGAACCTTGGCAACGTGTATGTCAGACACCTAGAGGTTCCTCTTTTTGAAATTAAGAAAGACTAAATGAGTTTTAAAGTAGTTTATGTATATTTTTCAGACATGTTTTATCTAAATTATTTATGTATCATACTAAGTTATTACACGTTACATTACGTTGTTATAAATATCTCTTATAGATTTTATTGGAATTTTGAGTTCCAACAACAGAAAACTTAACTCTTCTGCTAAAATCCGGCTTTTCTCTTTGGTAAATGTCGAATATTACTCATAGTGGATCTTAATCGGCCGTACTGTACGAGGACAAATTTTTCTAAGTTTTTTTAATACACAAGCAACAACACATTTTCCACTTGCATGATATGCTGCTTGAGTTGCGAAGCTTAACTGTTCTGGAAAATTTTCGAATAGTGGTTGCACTTTTTTTCCAATATTTTGTCCACTATTACTAAAACTTCTATTAGATTCACATAAACTGTCTGTTTAACCAAGTCGGATATATTATTTCCATATTCACGTAGTGAATTGGAAGTATAGTAATCGTAAAAAAAAATTCAAAAATTTTTCTTGTTGAAATAAATTTAGAATGTCATGAAACGTCGAGATTTTAAATTTGAGCGAAAAAAGGAAAGTTTCTGTTTGTCTGTCGGTCTGTAACACATAATTATAATGAGATCTGGAGCCGATTTGTTTTTTTAACATATCCGGTGAAGATATGGGGGGTAAATAGGGGTAAATAGAGGAAAATAAGTAAAGCAAGCTGGTAAGAGTACAGAACCTTGGGATTTGGTGTATATACTGGAAGTTAAGGCCCCAGATTATTTATAACATTGTTCAACTCCCCCCCCCCCACCAACCCCACTCCATTATTAAAGGGGTTAACAAGATGAAATTAAAATTTTTACTTCAAATTTGGTACACGTATGTGTTATATCGACATCTGTAATTAGATTATATTTTGAGATGATTCTGTTGAAGGGTTGGGGGTTAAGTATAGTTAAATAGGGAAACATAAGTAAAGCAAGCTGGTAGCAGTACATGAATTTGGGACTTGGTGTGTATACTAGAAGCCAAGGCCTCAGATTCTTTCATAACATTTTCTATCCCCTCCACCATTCCCACTCTATTATTAAAAAGATTGATAAAATAAAATGGAGGTTTTCAATTGAAATTTGGTAAACTTATTATAACGCCATCTGGAGAAGAAGTTGAAATCTTCGATTTGGCAGCCTATCAAATATACACCAGAAGAGGCACTTGCACTGTTTGTTGACGGAGATTATAACAAACATACTTATATATTAATGCAATCTGTACAGGTCCTTGTTGACCACACCATAACCAGATTAACAATGGTTTAAGAGAATGTGTTATCCCAAAAAATCGATGACTTATCGGACAGCCTAACAATAATTTTGAAGTGTTGGTGCGATGGAAGTTTTGGGCACTCGACATACAAACAGAAATTTTCTGGAGAGGATGCAGATCAAAAAAGTGATTCCGGCTTATTTGCAGTTTGTATTGTACCCTTGCACTTACGAGCAAATAAAACTGATAACATCTTATGGCACAATCCATCACCTTCGACTACTAGATACTGCAGACCTATAAAACTTTTATTTGAGAAAGAAACTGAATTGTGTAAACAAGAAATACAAAACACAGAACAACAAATGCAGGATGATATACTGCCTACTAAAGTTTCTATTTCTGGACAGGAAATCGTTATTATTCCTTGTTTTAAATGAACTGTGATTGATGGGAAAATATTTGGAGTAATCAGTGCTACGACAAATCAAGCACGTGGAATTTGTGGAGTAACACCGAAAAATATAAATGTGATTTTACAAACAATTTCCTGTGGATATGCTGTAGATGTCCAATCATTTAGGAATGACGCAAAGGCGACTGAAGAAAAGTTTGTGGATCTATATCAGTGGTATAATATGCCCTCTAGTATGCATAAATCGCTCATCCATTTAGCAGATATTGTAGAATCTGCTATTTTGCGCAAGCAATGACCGATTTAATAAATAACCTTTTATTTTCCTCGGATCCTTTAATATTTTATATTTCTCTACCCACTCATGCTCGATCATATAATATTAGAGCCCTTGATGACGAAGTTAGATGCCTATTATTGGAGCCATCTCTCGATGAAGAATCTGCTCTACAAGAAGATTTCAATGAAAATTCTGATAGTTATTAAGAAAATTTAATTATAGAAATTTTTGTCTCACCCTATATTTACAAACAATTTTCAATACAATTTAAGTATTTTTAGATGAAAATTAAAATTATAAATACAATACCTCTTATTAAATCATATCTTTTGTCTTTTGTACAGTTAGATTAATGATTTCGACCACTGTGCCTCGCTTTGATACGATAGAAAGAACACAATTATTATATCTTTTTGCCATCACAAATGACAAGTCAAACGGTAAAAGTTATCGACATATGTACGAAATATGCCTCAAATGTCATCTATCATGTTACACTAAAATTATTCTATCATGTAAAAGGTAACGGGGACTGTGAATGTGCATTGAAGCGTAAGTAAAGATAAAGAATAAATAAAGACAAAATAAATGCAGAGCAAGAGATATGACGTTTCCACAAAGGAGATTTGATTTGGTTTCATTTAGTATTCTTGGTATCTTTCGGAAGAGATGCTTTCTACTTTACTTGAAACGGTTTATCATATTATTTTAATTTTTCAAGTGGAAGAGAGGAACTATTTTTAAAATAAAATAGTCTTTTCTGGTTGTTATTCGTTTAGAAAAGTACGGAAGTTTTATTGTTTTGTGCTTCCGTATGCTTTTTATATAAACAGTGTATCTACTGGCATAAAATTGGAACCAAATCGTTATATTTATGGACTAAAAGCTACAAATTAATAACTATATATTAACAATTTTGATCTAGTAGGGCGTGGAGGACATTAAATAGTAAAATACTAAAGCATAAAAACAGATTGTTGTAAAGAATACTATGCTTTCCCACATCTGTTTGCTTTCTGTTGTTTCGTCAAGGAACAGTAATGTGATGTTCTAAAAAGAGTCATCCACCGAATCTTACTCCTAAAAATGTAGTAAGTTTCTATGAATATAGAATATAACTTCCGCATATTACTTCCACATCCACGTAGTGGATTGGAAGTATGGTAATCGTAAAAAAAAATTCAAAATTCTTTTTTTCTTGAAATAGGTTGTCGGTCTGTAACTTTTTTTGTCCGCACGCTATCTCCGGAACGGTTTAAGATATTGACCTGAAATTTTGTACACGTATATATTATAACGAGATCTGGAACTGGATTGTTTTTTGAAGATATCCGGTGAAGGGTTGGGAGGTAAATAGGGGTAAATATGGGAAAATATGTAAAGCAAGCTGGTAAGATTACAAAAAACTTGAAATTTGATGTATGTACTACAAGCCAAGGCCTCAGATTTTTTTATAATATTTTCAACCCACCACCACCCTTAGTTCATTATTAAAGGGGTTGATAAAATAAAATTGAGATACTCATTTAAAATTTGGTACACGAATGTACTATAACGACATCTGGAACTACGTTATATTTTGAGATAATTCCGTTGAAGGGTTGGGGGTTAAATAGGGGAAAATAAGTAAAGCATGCTGGTACGAATACAGAAACTTAAAAATCGGTGTATATACTAGAAGCTATAGCCTCCCCATCACCCCTACTCCATTATTAAAGGGGTTGATAAAATAAAATTGAGGTATTCATTTGAAATTTGATACACATATGTATATGTGTTATATTAAAAAATAACAGTACGACACTGAGTTATAAGCAAGCTCTTAGTAGTATCAAATTACATATGTTGATAACGACTTCTCTTGGTAATTGTTTATCTCACATATCATATTTCACACATTGTTTTGTATCCGTTCTCATAGTTTATGCCAAATTGCACATTTGCATTTCCTTTGTTCTCCGTCTAGCTGACACTGCTTTCCTAATGTTATAAATACGAGCAGCAGACGCTTTTGTACTCAGTTATTAACTCACCTTTACAATAAACTTTTAATTCTACAATTTTATATTTTACTCAGAGTCATCGATGACTCTAATTAATTAAATAAATATTTTTTAAAAAGACAAATACAAAGTATCAAATATAACAGTGGCGCAGTCGTACCGGATCTAGTGAAACGCACAAGTTCGGGAGCCTAACTTCTGGGAAACGTATCCAAAGGAACAAGGAGAACATCTGGAATTGGTGCCTAACCTGTGGAAAAGAACCGGAAGAACAAGGAGACCTTCCTAGCTGTGACGGTGGATCCCAATCCTTAAACTAGAAAAGAATCTACGAATGAAGACAATAACGTAAGTCATTTTAAGAATCATCTCGTTTTATTTTATTATTTTTCACAATTATTTTATAAAAGTGCTATATACACTCAGCGAACAAAATACAGTTCTATTATCAAATAATTTTTCCTTGACAAAATAAACGCGACAAGTTTAATTTAATTTTAATTAGCATAAGAAACGTATTATACTGCTAATACGTCACAGTGTATTATACAGTTAATACACAAACTACGTAAATAATTTTTTTTAAACCAATTTCCTTTTCTCAAAAAAGGTAATTTTTAACAATTTCAAGTTAACATTTAATTTAATTTCTGTACTTTCTAAATAAAAGCAACAATGCCAGAAACATCGCAAACCACGCAAACAGTACAAAGTGCAAGGATAGAACAAATTGAGCCTTACAAGCTCTCTGAAATTTTTTCTGTCATACCGGAATTCGATGGCAATGCCATTAATTTACAAACATTTTTAAATTCTTGTATTTATGCACAAGGCATGGCAATCAACGATCAAAAGATATTACTAACTCTCCACATTAAAAATAAATTGCGCGGCAGAGCTGCCGAATTAATAAATTCCCGTAATCCCGATACATGGGCAGAAATTAGAGTTCTCCTAGAAACTCATTTCGGAGACTCTCGCGACTTGACCTCTTTAATTCAAGATTTGCAGCGTATTCACCAAATGCCGGGTGAATCAGCATTAACTTTTGTTGCGCGTCTACAGACGCATAATGCAAAAATGCACGCTGCCATACAAAAACAACGTTTATCTGGTGAGCAGAAACAATCGCAGTCAGAATTAATAGAAACTATGACCCTGAACACTTTGTTGACGGGTTTAGAGTCAAAATTAGGCCAAATAATACGTGCTGGAAACCCAACAAGTATGTTACAAGCGATTAATAGGATTAGAAGAGAATTGCAACTCTCTTACTTTGAATCACAAAAATATTCCAAAAATAATAATAATGTTAAAAATCCAGTGCCTCCTCAACAAAAAAGACCAAACGTAAATTTTCAACAAAAATTTTGTTCATTTTGTAAACGCAGCGGGCATATAATAAACGAATGTCGCACAAGGCAACAACAATTATTTATGCCATCAACTTCACAAAATTTCCAAAGACCAAACTTTCAAGGTAATACAGGTCTTCAAAATTTTGCACAACAAACTAGTCAATTTAATTCTAGAACTTATCCGCAAAATAATCAAGTTAGTCAAACACAACAGAATAGGCCCTCAGCAATTAGACCAAATCCTAATTTTATTCAACAAAGGCCATCAGCGATACAACCAAATCCAAATTTTAACCGTTTCAATCAACAAAAGACTCATCATTTAAATTATGAACCTTATGATGACCAATATAATTTTAACCAGTATGAAGATTATTCTGCTGAATACCGAAATGTAAATGAAATGTACGATAATTTTAATTCAGGAGATTGTCAAAATTTTCCTGAAAATACAACTAATTTGCCAGAACAATACGAGAATTATACTGCTAATTCTCAGATTCCGTACGAGAATTATACTGCTAATTCTCAGATGCTGCAAGAGAATTATACTGCTAATTCTCACTTACCGCAGGAGGATTATACTGCTAATCCTCAGGATTTTTGCAAAAGTCCGGAGTATCTCACGGATACTCCAACAGCGAATTGCGAATTGGACCAAATTTCCCACCAAATTCAAAATATGAACCTCAACGACAATTTCGACCCGTTTCTGAACTTCCCAGAACAGAAGTTCATGTAGAAACACTTTCGCACGCTTTATTGACTGTAAATTCAAATAATCTCTATTACATTAAAGACATCACAAATAAATTTAAAATTCTCATTGATTCTGGTGCAGGAATTTCAATTTTTAAACCAAAAACGGCAGAAAATTACAAAAGGAGATTTTCTGAAAATATTATTATACAAGGCATAACGGAACAAAAAATTAACATTAACGAATCTGTACTTATACCATTTACCGACAATAATCCACACAAAGTTTACATCCACAATTTGGATATAGAATTTGACGGGCTATTAGGCGCAGACTTTTTAGAACACTACGAATGTATGGTAGATATTAAAAATAAGCGACTAATTACCAATTTCAAAACCGTACCGATATTTAAAGCTACGGGCGACGAAAAAACACAAAATTTACCTTTGCAACCAACTACAAACTCAAATCAAATTCGGAATCAAATTCCATGTAACGTGAAAAATCAAAATTTAATTTCAATTGAACCACGCATGGAAAGAATATTTAAATTAAAATGTAATTTACGAAATACCGAAGCTATACTGTTAGCCCATGAAAACGAAAAAGTCCGCTTACCAAACGCTATTGTGAAAATCGACGACAACGGAGAATTTTTAACATCTATTATAAACGCTAACGCAATTCCCAAAACAATCGATTTCTCGAACCTTAAACTTGAACCAGTTCAAAAATTCAGATCAATTTTTAATTTAAACTCTCAAAATCCGGACAGTCCTCAACATACAGACAGAAATTTCGAAATTAGAAATCAACTACGACTAGAACATTTGAACGAAGAAGAAGCCGAGTTAATAACAGAGCTTTGTCTAAATTTTGCTGATATATTTTATCTAGAAGGCGACAATTTAAGTTTTACTAACGAGATTAAACATTCCATTGATACGAACGATTCTAAACCGGTTTTTACAAAATCTTATCGCTATCCTCATATTCACAAAGAGGAAGTTAAAACTCAGGTCTCTAAAATGCTAGACCAAGGTATAATCAGACCATCGATATCACCCTGGTCATCCCCGGTTTGGGTTGTACCTAAAAAACTTGACGCCTCCGGTAAACAAAAATGGCGAGTTGTAGTAGACTACAGAAAACTTAACGAACTGACTATTGACGACAAATATCCGCTTCCAAATATTTCGGACCTTCTTGATCAATTAGGCAAGTGCCAATATTTTACCACGTTAGATCTTGCCTCCGGATTCCATCAAATAGAAATCGACGCGAAAGATATTCAAAAAACTGCTTTCACAGTAGAAAACGGTCATTTTGAATTTGTACGAATGCCATTTGGACTGAAAAATGCTCCATCAACATTTCAAAGAGTGATGGACAACATTTTGTTAGGTATCCAAAACGAACGGTGTCTCGTCTACATGGACGACATTATTATTTATTCGCCTACCATTCATGACCACATTTCGCGATTAACGGAAGTATTTAAACGTTTACAAAAAGCCAATCTCAAAATTCAACCGGACAAATGCGAATTTTTACGCAAGGAAGTTGCATATTTAGGCCATCTTATTACTAAGGACGGTGTAAAACCAAATCCCGCTAAAGTTGACGCGATTCTAAATTTTCCTCAGCCGAGAAACCCTAAGGAAATAAAATCATTCCTAGGCTTAGCTGGATATTACAGACGTTTTATACCTAACTTTTCGAAGATTTCTAAACCTTTAACAAAATTATTGCAAAAAGACATACTTTTCGACTTTGACAGTGATTGCTTAAACTCCTTCGAAAATTTGAAACGAGCGTTAACAACAACTCCGATTCTTATTTATCCAAATTTTGACGATGTTTTCATCCTAACTACTGATGCTAGCGCATTTGCCATTGGTTCCGTGCTCTCGCAAGGAAATATGGGCAAAGATTTACCAATAGCTTATGCATCTCGAACTTTATGCGCGGCAGAGACTAAGTATTCTACCATAGAACGCGAGCTATTAGCCATAGTATGGTCAGTAAAACACTTTAGGCCATACCTATTCGGAAGAAAGTTCAAGTTAGTAACCGATCATCGACCACTTACCTGGCTATTTTCGATAAAAGACCCAGGAAGCAGACTTGCACGTTGGCGACTTAAATTAGAAGAATACGACTACGAAATCATTTACAAACCCGGTAAAACCAATAAAAACGCGGACGCGCTATCGCGAGTAAAAATCAATTACTTTTCAGAATGTTCCAAATTTTATTCGAAAATTCTAGCCGCGAACGAGGACGACGAATCAGAAGATGACGAACCAAACAATGACGAAAACCCGAACAATAACAACAAAATCACTAAAGAACAAATCTCTCAAGAATTTGATATCTTTTGTAATTTGTATAAGACAAAATCCTTAATAGATTATTCTAAAATTCAAATTTCAAACAGACAACTTCTAGACAAGGAACACAAAAATATTATAATATTCTTTCAACAAAATAAATTAGAAGATTTGCATCACAAAATCATTGAGGACATGTTCGAAGAACACCCCGAATTTTATAATAACACTATTAACATTGTCTCAAGCAAATCGGTCAGGCATAGAAAATATTTTATTGTTCCTTTACCTTTTGATGTAGATTCAATAAACGAACATTTATTCATGGTATTGTACAAAAGACAAGACATTTTGGATCTTTCTAAAACATACTATGTAGAAAATAATTTAGATCTTCCAATACTCGAAATGCTATCTTTTATTTTTGCAGAAAAAGACTTGAAAATAGTCATCTGTCAAAATATTGTTAAAACCCCCGATGAAGACGAAATTCCAATTATTTTAGATCAAAATCATTCAGGTAAAAATAACTTACACCGTGGTATTAACGAAACTATTAGAAGGATTAGAGTAAAGTACAATTGGCGAGGCCTAACTAAAGACGTAGAAAACTTTATAAAAAATTGCGAGACATGCGAAAAAACTAAAGTCTGTCGTAAAAATCTTAGCAACCCTCTGGTAATTACCGAGACCCCAAAAACACCATTCGAAAGAATAAATGTTGATCTATTCGAATTTCCCACGCGAAATTACGCTGTTACAATTCGCGACGAATTAACAAAATTTACTCAAGCCTATGCTGTTCCAGATAAATCCGCGAAATCAGTTGTAAATACCTTATTGCTTTACTTTCAACACTACGGTACCCCGTTGAGAATTCATTGTGATTACGGCGGTGAATTTGACAATAAATTATTAAAAGACCTTTGTACGCTTTATGACATAAAACTGACATACTCAAGCGTAGGACATCCCCAATCCAACGGATCTCTCGAGCGATTTCACGCTACATTAGCCGAAATGATAAGAGTCCACAAAACCGAAAACCCGAATGAACATCCTTTTACAATATTACCATACGCAATCATTTGCTATAACAATTCGGTTAACAAAACACACGGCTTCACACCATACGAACTCATTTTCGGACATACGTCTATTAGACCACCCGAAACTTTATACAACCAAAAGGAATTAATAACGAAATATATAAGAGATTTAAATAACAGAATATCTCACTATTATAAAATCGCCCGCAGTCGAACGCAATCTCAAAAGGAGAAAGCGAAAGTTCGCTTTGACAGAAATGTCCCAAAAAATCGACCTGAATACAAAGTTGGTGATAAAGTATATGTGAAAGATTCTCAAATTAAAAACAAACTTCAAAATAAATTTAACGGTCCTTTTAAAATCATAGAAATTTTCCAAAATTCTGCTACTTTATTAAATCTTGAAACAAACCAAGAAACTAAAGTAAATTTCGATAGAATGAAACCATATACTGAAAATTAAATTTATTTTCAGGTTTATCCTGCTGTTCGGATCAGCACTCGCACAATATAAAATAATACCAATAAACAACACTGTTGGTGTATTTTATCACAAAGACACGGACATCGTAGTGACAAACGAAAAATGGACATTACTGGTACACAAAAACATATCATCCCTTAAACTAGCCTTCGATAAGAACCAACGAATTTTAGATACGATTTTGAATACTCTTGACGGTGCTCATCAAAAAATGATCACGTTCAGAAGTGAAGTCAAAACAGATCTTAACCTTTTAACACAAATTTCCAAAACTATAGAATCTAAATTTGATGAAGTATTTCTAGATACGAAGAGATATAAACGCGGAATATTAAATGGTATCGGCACAATTTTCAAATCAATAACTGGAAATCTAGACGCCGAAGATGGCGAATATTACGCTAATTGCATTAATAAATTAAATAACGACGAACATCAGTTAGAAAATTTAATAAAAAACCAAATTTCAGTCACAACATCGGTAATCAAAAATTTCAATTCAACCATTCAAAAATTGCAAATTGACGAAGAAACATTTAATAAAGACATACAAGAAATCGATCGCACAATCGAAACCATGACGCGAAACATCGAAGCTGTAGAAACAAAATTAATATTCTTACACATTTGTGAACAATTAATGGCAAGCTATTTGTATATTGAAGATAACTTGAACGATATTTTAAATTCAATAACATTTGCTCGATTGGGAATCATTCATTCGTCAATCATAACTCCCGATCATTTAGTAACAGCATTACGAGAAATTTCACAGAGTTTGCGAAGAAACAATTTGCCTCTTCCAATCAAATTATCGGCAGTTGCTCAATATTTGGATATTATTGAATTAAAAGCATTTCAAGTAGATTCTAACTTAATATTCGTTTTAAAGATACCACTTGTTGAACCTCAAAACTATAATACCTACCGTTTATACCCTATCCCAATATTTGATAACAGAACTGGTCTTCATCATATTTTATCTATTTCTCAAAAATTTATCGCGAGAGATGATGATTCTTTAATGTACATACCAATAACGAATTTAAAAGAATGCAAACCCTTATATTTTGGAACTAAGCTATGCTCGAACCTGTTTGCATACCCTATTGACCAGAATGCCATTTGTGAAGCTAGGATCCTGAAACAACCGATGAAACTTCCCGAAAATTGCCAAACCTCCTTCATTATTAGCCAAGGGTACAATGTTCAAGAACTCGAAGAGAACACGTGGCTCATAATAAATTCCGAACCTCTACATATCACCATTAGCTGCCCGAAGAGAGAACCAGCAACGGAGCTGATTAATAAAAATTCAATTATAAAATTACAACCTGGATGTTACGCCTTCGCAGGTATCACCAGAATACAAGCCAGTGCCAAAGACCTCTCCGAAATTAAAGACAATTCCCATCCTGTGCAAATCCCATTTGAATGTTGTAACCAGTTGCCCGACAAAATTCAACTGCCTAAATTAAAACCATTAAAACTCAATAATTTAAATATCGAAGATTTGGATATTGCCAAAAACAAATTGGAGCAATATTCTAAGGATCTGGACGATCTCATCAACGAACCCTTCGTGACCAAACATATGTCCTGGTTCACGTATTTCACCATCACCTTCATCATTTCCATAATTCTACTTTACGTGCTTTGTAAATGTAGAAGGAAGAGACGTCTACTGAAAATTGAACCCTCTACAGGCGATTCTCCTTCACCTCCTCCAGGACGAAGCAAGAAGTTCATGGAATTCCCCAGTCTAATCCCTCCAAGAAAGCGACCCGGTATCAAACCTCAAGAAGAAGATATCGAGTTATCACAGACTTTCCAGTGAACCACTAATTTTTGTTTATTGACTTAAAACTTTTATTCTTTCTATTTTATGCTTATTATTTTATTCACTCAATATTTTATTATTATCTTTGCATTATATTTATTTTGTTTTATTATTACCTTTATATTGTATTCAATAATCATTTTTCAAAAGTTGTTGTATAACAATCAACTTTTTTATTAAGGGGGAAGTTGTTATATTAAAAAATAACAGTACGACACTGAGTTATAAGCAAGCTCTTAGTAGTATCAAATTACATATGTTGATAACGACTTCTCTTGGTAATTGCTTATCTCACATATCATATTTCACACATTGTTTTGTATCCGTTCTCATAGTTTATGCCAAATTGCACATTTGCATTTCCTTTGTTCTCCGTCTAGCTGACACTGCTTTCCTAATGTTATAAATACGAGCAGCAGACGCTTTTGTACTCAGTTATTAACTCACCTTTACAATAAACTTTTAATTCTACAATTTTATATTTTACTCAGAGTCATCGATGACTCTAATTAATTAAATAAATATTTTTTAAAAAGACAAATACAAAGTATCAAATATAACATATGTAATATAAGGACATCTGGAATTAGATTATATTGTGACATGATTCCGTTGAAGGGTTGGGGGTTAAATAGGAACAAATAGGGAAATATAAGTAAATCAAGCTGGTAAGAGTACAGAAACTTGAAATTCGGTGTATGTACTAGAAACCAAGGTCTCAAATTATTTATAATATTTTTCAACCCCACCCACCCCTACTCCATTATAAAAAGGGTTGATGAAATATAATTGAAATTTGGTACACGTATTTATTATAATGATATCTGGAAATAGATTATATTTTGAGAAGCTTCCGTTGAAGGGTTGGGGGTTAAATGGGGAAAAATAAGTAAGGCAAGCTGGTATGAGTACAGAAACTTCGGTACATGTACTAGAAGCCAAGGCGTCAGATTTTTTTGTATTTTTCAACCCCCTACTCCATTATTAAAAGGGTTGATAAAATAAAATTGAAATATTCACTTGAAATTTGGTACACGTATGTATTATAACGGCATCTGGAACTAGATTATCTTTTGAGATGATTCCATTGAAGGGTTGGGGATAGATAGGGGAAAATAATAAAGCAAGCTGGTAAGAGTATAGAAATTTGGGATTTGGTCTATATACCAGAAGCGATGGCCTCAGGTTTTTTCATAATATTTTCCATCCCCCACGTATACACGTATAACGATATCTTAAACTAGATTATATTTTGGTATAAGTGTGTTGAAGGAGTGGAGGTAATTGGTGGTAAATAGGAAAGAATAAGTAAAGCAACCTGGTAAGAGTACAGAAACTTGAAATTCGGTGTATGTCCCAGAAGCCTCAGATTTTTTTGTAATATTTTTCAACCCCCACCACCCTCAATCCATTATTATAGGGGTCGAAAAATTTAAATTGAGATATTCAAATTTGGGACACGTATGTATTATAACGACATTTGGAACTAGATTATATTTTGAAATGATTCCGTTGAAGGGTTGAGGGTTAAATAAGGAGTAAATAGGGAAAAATAAGTAAATTAAGCTGGTAAGGCCTCAGATTTCTTTCTAATATTTTTCAAACACCACCATCTCCGCTCCATTATTAATGGGTTTGATAATAAAAAATTAAGATATTTACTTGAAAGTTAGTACACGTATGCATTGTAATGACATCTGATTGAGATGATTCCATTGTAAGGCTGGCACGTGGTAGATTGTGAATAGGGGAAAATAGGGTACACTAAAGACTTCCTTTTTAACGTATATGGTAGAAACCCAAGCCTCAAACTTTTCTATGACATCTGCTCCAAATATTATTAAAATTCTATGATCAACAATTTCCACATACTAGAGTGCAAATCTGGTCAAGATGTTTCCCTTAAAGTGACTTGAATGAAAAATCTGGATGTGGAAGTAGTGATTCCTTAGGCAGCAGTTTTGTGTGTTTAATATCCTCACTAATGCGAGAACAAATTAGGTTTTTGAAGTTATATTAATTTTTTTAATTTAAAGCGCGCATTCGAATTGCCGGATAGAGATAGACTATTGAAAACATTCAAGCAATATGAACTGGATGAAGTTGCTTGAGTGACAGGATGCAAAAAGTAATGTACGACGTGTGTATGTCGACTGTAAGAAGTATAAATATTGAGATACCGCAAGGCAGTATTCTGGGGACTCCTTTAGTGCACTTGATACATTAATGACGTAGCAGCTCTACTTGATAATTGCTGCTATTATCTGTTTGCAAATGACAGGGTTATTTATATAGAGAAGAAAAGCGGTGCATTCTTGCTAAATGGAATAAAGTTCTCAAAGAAGTCAGTGAATGGTTAGAAGTCAATAAACTGAATTTGAATGTGTATGAAACAAAATGCATGAGAGAATAGAAAGACTATGAAATATACTTTTTTTGCAAGGTTTTAGTAAAATGTATATCAATGTATATCACTTACAAATAATTAACATCAAAATATGAAATAGTCTTTATGACCCTATTGAGAAAAATTTATACATTTGAAACAAAAGGTGTTTTTTTCGGAATTTGCTAGCGGCTTTCGCTTGACCGATTTTCATGTTTTTTTTTTAATGAAAGCTTTCTACCTATAGATGTACCATCACAAATTATTTTTTTCAAATATTATATTCAAAAACGAAATGCAATTAAATAAATGAATAATTGTAATCCTACCGCGCCACCTACTTCACACTGCGCTTGTTTCTTTGAAACTAGTTTATTATGTGGGCATACGACAGATATACCGAACAATAATTGTATTCTGTAACGGGTGTCAGTTCTAAGCATTTGGGTTTCGTTGAATTGAGGGTTTAGTTATTAGGCGTTATTTTTTGTAATTGTTAGGGATTTATGCCTTTTAATTTTTATTAAAAATTTTTGGGATACACTGGTTTTATTTATTTTTTGAAGAATACCTATTTTCATCTTGAAACGACATGTTATTCTCATTTTTAGGTGACGGCAATTGTTTATTTTGTGCTGTCTCATTGTTTATTTAATGATTACGAACATCGTAAAATCCGCATTCGAATCGTCCAATGAAATTAAAAATTAACGGGAATATTATGAAGACTTTGTCGTTAGCGGCCCATCTCATAGAATGCACATTAATGATTCAATATAAAAATTTGCTATCGTTAGATGATGAATACCTTCTGGTCATGTTGAACTGAATTACTTTAGTCAGTTATTTTTCCCATGATGGGCGCAATATTGAAAGTTTTGACCACAGTTTTGGAAATATTATCTTTGACTGGTTATTTAAACAAAGTATTGTCATTGTGAGAGAGTCACTGTTACGAATATTCACGTTTCAGTCTGTATATATTTTAGAAATTAAGGTTGTTCAGTTTTGTAAATCTCTCTATCTATCTATCTGTCTACCTGCGTGCCTGTCGTTTGTTTGTTGGCGCGATTCCTACGAAATTATGGACGAGGAAGAATAATATTTTGTAGGTAGCTAACACTATTGCCAACAAAGAAATGGAACATACTTTTAGTTAAATATACAAAGGTCGACGCTCCAATTCGTGTTCAAGGGATGTGTGGGAAAATTTATGCAACAGTTCGACAATTCATGCATATGTCTAACCACACAGCAAATATTTTGTTGGCAATTTCCACCAGATATAAAAAGTTTAAAAGTTATCGTTACTCTGGAGAACCATGTTGAGAACGATATGATCCAAAAATAGAAAAGACGATGTTAGCAGATATAATAACTCAATTCTACTTTTAAAAAGTCAACCTGAGGGCTATAAAGCCGAGAAATCTAAAGCGTATTGTAAACTGTTTAACAAGAGAAATATGTTTGATAATTAATAAATAATAAAATTACACGAAATACCTTCATAGAGTTATCAAACAATTTTAATCTTACAATAGTTAGGCGAGTTTTTTCGAACTTCTGAGTTTTCACCACTAAGGTATATAAACTTTTGTCTAGAGAAACTGTAAATTAAACGCTAACTTCCTTTTGGGTCTCTAGTTTTACCCGCACAGAGATTAGAGTTTATAAATTTTGAGTGTAGCGTATTTAATATAAATAAGCACGCCTACTCCACGCAGGGCTCTTAAGAATTCAGATATTGAAACTTTGACGAAACTTCCGACCGCTTAACCCCCTTCAGTCATTAAAGTTTTGGTGTGTCATCCGTAAATATTTTATTGGGAACGGCTCATCCTCAAAATTTGATGTTTATCTCTTCAGAAAAAATATATCTACGCGGCTAAAAATAGCACTTCAGTCCCTTTAGAATTGTTAAATGTTTTAAAATATTTCTCATGTGAACTCTCCTTACCTTTCTGTACAATAAAACTAATAACAGTTTTCGTGTGTGCCAATCACGTATCACCTAGGTCGTTGACGGCTACTCAGTCGGTAGTAACTAGGTATACAGAGAAACCTCCGTTTTATTTATTACACGTAGTTCTTAGAACTTTGTAGGTCAAATTAAAGGATTGAAACTTAAAAACTCAATCAATAACTGCGGAAAATAGAAGTAGTTGGAACTATAATTAATAATTATTAATAAGATCGGCATTTAATATTATTTCGGTTTCGATAGTTAAAATAGCTTAAAGAAATTGAATAAGTACACTCACCGGAAAAAAATTGGATCTATACATAGCTTATATGAAGCTTAAACATATTTTATCCTTAAGCCGATTTTAAAGAATTTTTTAACATAGAGAGGTGTATGTCTCACATAAACGACATACACTCCATTTATTTACCATGAAAATTAAAAGCCAACCCACTCAAACCGTTGCTTTAATGCTCGTCTTAATGATAGATCACATCACTATCCAACCCAAATATATTCTGTCGTCAACACCCTTATAACAGGACCTCTGAGACTAAATCACAAACTGAACTACCAGCATTGGAACAAGGTTTTCTACAAGACCAAGTCATAGAACTATAGGTAACACTAGGTCTATAGGGAATGACCGGCGCGGTATAGATAAGGTTGGGAAGTGACACAATAAGCCTACATGGCTGCAACGTCCTCGGAGTTAGCATGACAGCCGAACCTTAAAAAAAAAACCAAAGAGTTTAATTAATAGAGAAGACAAGCTGGCGATTTGCCGGGAGTCGCGGTTTGGTTGCCTTGGAGACGGTAGGCTCTTCGTCCTTGTCGCACACCCGGCACACCTCGTACCCTCTCCTCCACTGTTTTACAAAGCAACACAGCCTTACCTGGCGCTCTTTTATTTCCAACAAATAACGTCAATTGTAGTCCATCGTCACCACCCCTCACGTATTATGCGACAAAGACTAAAGAAAGATCGAACCGTGTGAGAGGATTGAAAAGCCTACAGCCTCCCGCTACTTATACATTACGCTTATGGAGCTTGTCTCCTCTATTTGTTAAACTCTTTGAAAAAAACCGACAACATGAAAACCATATTTACAATATATCAAACAATTTCTCATCAGAACCTGAAAGAAATCAAATCTTTAACGACTACTCTAACTGCTCTAAAACATTGGACAAACCAACACACGTATTAACAATAGAATATACGAGCATCAACCTGTAGTCATAAAAGTTGATCCCACATCAGTAGCCCAGTGCTGCCCCCTGACAGATCATATATCGATTTCGAGAGAGGTTCGTCTATATGGCTTCAATTTGCCTAAAACTCACTGGTAGCGAGTGATGATGAGTTGTACGTAGTGTGTGTGTGAGAGGGAACCGTCGAATTAGTAAGTGAGACATTGCTGAGTGTGGGTGGAGGCCGAGTAGTCGAATACCGTCACCTATCCATATTCTCTGGAAATATGTGGGAGCTAATTTTTCCATGGGCTTGAAATCAATATTGTGACCTATCGACCTGGACCTTAGGAGGCGCTAGCGGTGATGGGCTGATGATGAGGTTAGGTCAAGTTTACAGATTGTCGATGCTTGTATATTATATTATTAATGCGTCTGTTGGTTTGCTTGATACAATTTTAGGTGTTTTCGGGTATTTCGCCAGCACCGTGTGAGTCCTTAATCTTGAGCCAGTTTTTCGGTTAATTGGTCCTTATTACCTGCTGTAGATATTGAGGTTGATGTAAAGACGAATAACTTTTTTTTCTAATCGCTTTATTTATATTAACGAGATGGCGGAGTTTAGCCATAACTATTCCATCACTCAACCAGGATACATAAACACAAACAACAACCATTCTCTACGACATTGCCACCTGCAGCAACTGTAACTCGAACTCAGGAGACGTAACGACTATCCGTATTGTGCACTTTAACTGCAGTCCAACCCACTGCCTCCGCGGTACTGTATTAAAAATGCCAATAAACACCCGTACCATAGCCAGGACTCGAACCCGCGACTCTATAGTTTCAAACTTTACACCGTAAGTACTGAACCATTGAGAAAACAAATGTCAGACGTCAGACTCGTCTTCCGATGACTCTGCAGACCTTCCAGTTAATTGTGATACATCTTTATCGATAATATTTATTTTGGACTTTGTTGGGGGTTCAGAAATTTGTAACATTTGTATGATAGAAACAGTTGATCATTTAAGTATCTTCAATTCTTCAGCAATTAGCATTAGTTCCAAGAACCATACATTTAGTTTTTTCATTATTGAGTTTTAACCTATTTATACATAACCATCTATAATAACATACAAAGTTAATTCATTATACATTATGTCATTTATTATACTGTGATTTCAGTATGTCTTTTTCCAGATACAGATATTAATGTATCATCCGCAAAAAGGTTTACATATGAACTTTTTAGGACATGATTTATATCATTCACATATATAATGAATAAAAGAGGCCCCAACACACTATCCTACGGCACACCAGACGAACTAGGAATTTTAGTAGATATTTTTCGCTTTAGCTTTATGGTACCTATTTTTAAAGTAGTTTTTAATCGATTTGCGCCATTCCTTTCGTAGTACCTGCCTGCCAAAAATGGTACTATTTTGCTCCTACTCTTTTAAAGATAGAATAAGGATAAACAGAAATGTTATTAAAATTGAATATAAGTCGGCCACTTACAGAAAGGATTATTATTATTAACCATGTTGTAATCGACATTTTAACAGTAAATCACTATAGAATTCGTAAGAGCAAATAGAAAACAACCGATTGTTTAGGACAATAAAGCGTAGGTAACAGTGTTATATTTGCTTACCCTTGTTACGTGATCTGCTAAACATCATCTGCTTCCGAATTTAGTTTTAAGTAAATGTCCTCCTAAATTAATCAAATACACATGCACGTGGTGGAGTGGAAGTACTGTAATCGTAAAAAAAATATATATTTTTTTTGTTGAAATAGGCTTAGAATATCATGAAACCTCAAGATTTTAAATTTGAGGAAAAAATACTTTCTGTCTGTTGGTCTGTTGGACTGTAAATTTTTTGTTCGCACGTTTTCTATGTAACGGTTTGATATATTGACTTGACATTTTATACACGTATGTACTACAACGAGATCTAAAATCAGATTGTTTTTTGAACATATCCGGTGAAAGGTTGGCGGGTAAATAGTGGTAATTTGGCACAGGTCTATATTATAACGACAACTAGAACTAGATAATATTTTGAAATTATTGCGTTGAAGGGTTGGGGGTTACATTGGGGTAAATAGGGGAAAATAAGTAAAGCAAGCTGGTAAAAGTACAGAAACTAGAAGCCAAGGCTTCAGATTTTTTATAACATTTTCCAACCTCTCCACCACCCCCGCTCCATTATTAAAAAGGTCGATGAAACGAAATTGAGATTTTCACTTGAAATTTTAGTACATGTATGTTTTATAGCGACATCAGTAATTAGGCTATATTTTAAGATGATTCCGTTGAAGGATTGGGGGTTAAGTAGGGGAAAATACGTAAAGCAAGTTGATAAGGGTACAGAAACTTAGAATTAGGTGTATATTCTAACACCAAAGACCTCATATTTTTATAACATTTTCCACCATCCCCACTCCATTATTAAAGGGACTGTTAAAATTATATTGAGATATTCAAATGAAATTTGGTACACGTATGTATTACAACGACATCTGGAACTAGATAATATATTAAGATGATTCCGTTGAAGGGGTGGGGGAGTAAGTAGAGGTAAATAGGGGAAAATTGGTAAAGCAAGCTGGTAAGAGCACAGAAACTTGAGATTTGGTGTATATACTAGAAGCCAAGGCCTCAGAATACATACATTTAGAGTGCAAAAAATATGGTCAAGAAGTTTTCCTTCAAAGAGACCTGGATGGAGAATCTGGATGTGGAAGTAGTGATTCCTTAGGCAGCGGTTTTTTTTTGTTAATAACATTTTTCTCCCAGATTAGGTCCAGACATTTCAAGAAAACAATTCAGTTAATATTAATTAATGACTACACCTCCAGTATACCATTGCTTTATTTTATTACCAAGTTCTGCGCCTCAGCCATAATCCTAAACTTTGCGAACAGCTTAATTGCTTCCACACCTAGTACAATGTACACAATCTAGGAAATTGATGACTTTCTAGTTATGCTACTCCATATTCAAACCCGGTATCTACATGCATTCAAACAAGGTAATGTATCAAGCAGAACACTCAATATATCGTATTGAATTGCGGGAATTTAGAGCACTTGATTAAATTTCTAAATTGGCAAGTGTTAACTGTGACTATCTGTTGTTTTAGGAGGAATGTCTCTACGCCTGGTCGAGCTCCGGATACCGAACCACATCAGCAGGAATAAGAATGCAACACTCGAGTGCCACTTCGACCTGGACGGGGAGACGCTGTACTCCGTCAAGTGGTATAAAGATGGCAATGAATTCTATCGCTACGTCCCTCGAGATATGCCTCCCACGCAGGCCTTCCCGCTGCCCGGTGTTACTGTTGATGTAAGTTGGCTTGTTTATTATTATAGTTCTATACGTGTTTGGAATGGCGAAGGTCGTAAATTTGGTGGCCCTTACGTGTCAAATTCTGTAGTTCTAGATGCATAGTTAGATATGTGTTTAACAGTAAAATTTCAAGTATGGTGTTATTTAGACTAAAATTCCTTGAGGAATTTTATTACACACTGATAAGCAGACCCCAGATGGTCATGATGTAAAATCCAGGATTGAATTTATTGGATAAGAACAGTATAACCATTTTCATATACAATGCAATACCTTAACTTAACATTATATTTAGTAAATTCCGTATAGTACATGCAAATTAACAATTTAGGGTAAGAAAAATTAATAAAAGGATCATCTCTGGGATTTGAGTAGGTAATAACCTGGAGAATGAGATGATGCATTCTTTGCACTTCCAAGTTTCGGGAAAATTCAAAAAAATTTGGAAAAACTTTTTGATTTTCGGTTTTTTTGCTCTAGCGGCCAAAATAATGAAAATAGAGAAAGAAGTTCCCAACAAAAGTTGTAGCTCGTCATTTTCTCTACAAAAAAGTTCTTTACATATTTTTGTCTTACTTAAGCCGTTTAGGAGATAAATCGAGTTTTCCACTTATAGTTTTAAGCCGCTTCGAAATGCGCGAAAAATGAGAATTCTCCAGGAGTTTCGTACGACCGGACTCATCGATCGATAATTCTTACTATTCAGAGCCCCTAAAAAAATAAAAATAACCTAAAATGTAGAGAAAAGTCTCAGCTTTAATGTGGAACTAATCACAAAATTCATAAAAAAATTTGTCAAGGAGAGAAAGTGTTAGAAGATGGCTTAGTGAACTTTGTACAGTTGATCCACAGATTTATTCATATCTTTGCCGGGAGTCGTTAGAATGATAATTCATTTTGCTTGTATATTCTTATATAATGATATATTAATCCAGTTAATCTTTTATTGCAATTACTATTGTTGGAAAAATATGCCTTGCGATCAAAGTAGAGGGTATATTTCTCATCGATTAATCACCTCCAAATTTTTGAGTTCAATTCGCTATATCTTAAGTAATAATAATAGCACAGTCTTAATATTTGGATTATAAGTACAATAAAATATTTTCTTTCGAATGACTCTATAGTTTTTTAAATGCGCGCAGTACTTTTTGAATTTGTCTACATTATCCATACACGTTCAGAAAATGTACAAGTATACAGTAAAACATATACAACATATTTGTTTCTTAACATTATTCAATGAAATTTTCACGAAATATAGATTAAAGTGAAATCTAATCCATGCAGTGAAAAAGCACCATGTTTTCACACATGTTAGGCGAAAAAAGATGTTTCAGACCGACAGACAGAAACAATTTTTCGCTCAAATTTAAAATCTCTACGTTTCACATTATTGCAAACCTACCTCGTCATATTAACCCTAAAAATATGACCGAAAGTAATGGTTATCCTTGGGCCGCTAAACTGAAAACAACACGATTTTGCAGATTTTGACAATCTACACACCTTTGATTGTCATTTTCATTAAATGTCCGTTTAAACCAAAATTTGGAATCAAAACAAACAACAAAGGTGTAAAATAATGAGTTGCGATTTTTGTTATATTCTTTCCGGTTAGTGTTTATAACAGGATTTTTGTTATATTTTTCCTTTTTTTTTGTTTTTGTTTAATACTAGGCGAAAAACAGTCGTGTGTCACACATGCAGAAAACGCATTTTTCACCTAGCATATGAAAATGAATCATATTAACCCTAAAAATATGACCGAAAATAATGTTTATCGTCCCTTGGGCCCCTAAACTCATAACACGATTTTGCAGTTTTTGACAATCTACACCTTTGATTGTCAATTGCATACTTTGACACATAATTTTTCATTAAATGTCAATTTAAACCAAAATTTGGAATCAAAACAAACAACAAAGATGTATAATAACAATGAGTTGTGATTTTTGTTATATTTTTCCATGTTAGTAAAAGTTTCCAACTTATTCCGCTAAATGGTTGGGGAGTAAATAGGAATAAATAAATAAGGCAAGGTAGTAAGAGTCCTGGCACTTAGAATATATAGAGATATTTTAATTCTGTAAAAGCCAATTTGTAGAGCATAAAGAGAGCTTGATTTTTGAATATAATTGTTTTTTCAATATATCAGAATATAGATGGCGCTGTGCTCTAAACAAATATTTCGATGGGAGAAACTTTCAAATGGGATATATGTCAAAGAAAATGCGTTTCTAAGCAGATTATGTTCAAAAAAAATACCATAGAACTAATCGTTTTCGAGATATTTGGGTCCAAATGTTAGCATTTGCCAATATTGAATAATTGTAATCTCTTCAACATTTCAGTCCTTTAAGTGGGACAATCTGTATTTAATTTAAAAATTTTAGAAGAAAATATTCAATTCTCTTAGAAGAAAATCCAAATCTTTTATGTACAATTATGTGGAGTGATGAAAGTCGATTTCATAACAACAGAGTAATCACAACACATAATTGTCGTTACTGGTCTCAAGAGGTGGGTGAGACATACCAGATCCCAGAATCGTTTTGGAGTAAATGTTTGGTGTGGTATCGTTAATGGTTACATTGTTGGCCCATACCTCTACCATGAGAATTTAACAGGTGAAGGATATTTACAATTTTTGCAAAATGATTTACAAGTACTATTAAGGAATTTGCCCGCTCAGTTGGATAATATGTGGTTTCATCAGAATAGAGCAGGCCCACATAATCATCACAACGTTGTTAATTATTTAAATCAAACATACCCAGGAGGATGGATTGGTACCAATGGAGTACTTAGATGGGCCCGCTCGATCTCCTGACATTACTCCATTAGACTTTTACTTATGGAGATTTTTAAAAAGTGAAGTGTACAAAGAACCAATAGAAGACATGGCAGATCTTTATAATAAAATTTATGCTAGTGTTGCCGCCATTAATCGGCAGACGTTATTAAAAGTTTGTAGATCTGAACAAATTAATAGGTTTACGATGTGTGTTAATGAAAATGACAATAATTTTGAACACCTATTAACATAGTTAGTTTAATTTCATTAGTTCGTAAAAGTTGTTTTAAGTTCGTAATTGTTTTTTTATTGCTTAAATGTTTGAGTTATATGATAAATAATGTTTTTACTTTTTTTTTCCAAGGGTTACTTCAAATATGTTTAATTCATAAGATATGAAAAATTCTTTAAATATTTTGTTTTAAAATTTGTAAATTAAATACAGATTGTCCCACTTAAAGGACTTAAATGTTGAAGGGATTACAATTATTCAGTATTGGCAAATGCCAACATTTGGACTCAAATATCTCGAAAACGGTTAGTTTTATGCTATTTTTCTTTAGAATATAATCTGCTTAGAAATGCATTTTCTTTCACATAAACCACATTTCAAAGTTTCGAGCACAGTGCCATCTATACACTGATATATTGCAAAAACCAATTATATTCAAAAATTAAGCTCTCTTTCTGCTCTACAAATTGGATTTTACAGAATTAAAAATCTGTATTCATTTAGAATATATCCAGCCTAGGAGCTTTTATTGGGACACCCTGAATATTACTTATTTATTCACATGTCAAATGTAAATAAGGCGAATAAAATGTTGTGTTTAACACTATTAAAACCACCAATAAAATATTGTTATTCATTTGTTGAAACTTTAATCTGTTGGATGATAAACGCTATTTAAATATCAAAAAGTGCGTTAGTATAACAAGTACTTCATTTTAATAACATCAAGAAAGCAAATTTGCACACAGTGAAAACACCGTTGGGGTATAGTAACATTAATGTTCATTGCGATCAGTGTACATCAAACTTAAAAGTTCTCTCAGTGTACGAGGTTATGTTTCACTCATGTTCATTACCTTCCACAAAATATCAAACGATCCGACGTTACTGTCGCTTCTCTATGGTGTATGTTCTCTGGTGGAACATTAGGAAAACAGCTGAAATATCTCGCTGAATGAATTTATGAATAATACTGTCCTGTTATATTTTATATTTTATGTAATATACTGATGTAATAATAACATTTGACCGTTTACATTCGTCAATATCACAATAATAGAATTGATATGCAGCTGTGGGATTTGTTTGCGTAACAACAATGTTATTGATACACGTTTGATAAATCTCAATAAGCTAACGTTTATACAAACTAAATCTGTTTGCGTCTGTTGCCGTGTAGGTATGGAGTAAACATTTGATTTGAATAGTTGTTCAAATACCTATGGTAGAACACAGAACAATAAGAAATTTAATTAATCGGAGATCGGCATCAGAGAAGCAAAATTAATTCCAAAAATGTTCTAACACTGGTAGTTAAACTATGCGGAAATAGTTGGGATTATGTCATAGGACATTTTTGATATTAGCTGACCGGCTGCCTATTAGTCTTGGAGCTACCATATGAGAAAAACGCGCAAGTTCTAACACGCGCCTTTTCACGGAAAACAGTGGGTCTTGAGTCTCGAGGCCTTACAACTTGAAAGTTGTGAAAACGTGTTCGTTGTATGTACTTTTTATAACAAAATTTTTTTTGGCGCACGAAGGAGGGCTACAAAAAATATAACGGTTTTTCTCGATGAAAATTGAAAAACAAATTTTTTGAGTTGTGAAAAAGGAAATTTTCAAATGCCTGCCAAAAGTTTGTTTGTGGTCAGATTGACTTGAAATTGATCATATGTCAAGTACCCCCCAAAAATCTTAATACCAAATTTGGCGCTCGGTTGAGCCCTTGTTGTGGTCTGACAACAATTTGAAGTATAAAAGAAATTGCAATGCAAATTTGTTTAACTACGCAGCTACGGTCAGTAATTATATTAATAATGGTTAATTGAACTTCAATCATACTTAATTTACCATCTCCTTCGCCACATTAGTCCAGGGGTTGACGGTTTTTCGAACGAATTGACGTGAAACTTGGATAGTAAGTAGGAAATTGCTCAAGAAACAAAAGTTATATAGTGCCAGTGTGCGCTTTTATCCTGGGGGTGCCACCCCTTCTCGGGGGTGGAAATGAGTACAATCAATATCATAAATCGATAGGGGTATGAATTGTAATAAAAAAATGTTCTATGATGTTTTTTCGATAAATCAATATTTTTCGAGTTATTCACGATTGAAAACGTTGATTTTTCATCTAAAAAATACATGTTTTAGGGCGATTTTTCGCGAATAACTCGAAAATCTTATGGTTTATCAAAAAAAGTAAAAATGAAGGTTATCAAATAAGGAATCGATTGTCTTTACTTCCCTCGTATACCGAAGGGAGTTTTGTATCCGAGAAAAATCTCCTTCCGAGATTTTTTTTGAATTTTCACGTTTCAGATGATGTAGATTACTAAAATATAGGTTTTTCAATTCCGCCAGTCTGTCTGTCTGTCTGTCGGTCTGTTGGTGCATTAACTAAAAACCTACTTGACGGAAGACAGTCAAATCTGGTAGGTAGCTAACGCCACTGCCACCGAAGAAATGGCTAGACTTTCACTGAAAAATATACAGGGTGGACCGTCTGAAGGGAATAAACATATAATGGAAAAGCATTTTTTTCGGTCAAATTTTAAATTTCCACGTTTCATGACATTCTAACTTATCTCAAATCATTTTTTTTTTTAAGTTTTAGAAAATAGAAAATATTTTTGAAATTTTGAAAATTTTGAAAATTTTCTATAAAATGGGTGATGGAAACATTTTTTCTTTGCTCAAATATAATATTTTCTCGTTTCGTGAAATTCTGAACCTATTTAATTTTTTTTTTTTTATAAATTCCGAAATTTTGAAAATTTTGTATAAAATGGATGATGGAAAAAAATTGTTTTGCTCAAATTTAAAATGTCCACGTTTCATGACATTCTAAACATATTTAAAAGAAAAAATTTTTAGAAAATAAAAAAAAATTGAAAATTTTTTTATTAAATGGGTGATGGAAAAAAATTTTCTCTGCTCAAATTTATGATTTCCACGTTTCATGCTATTCTAAACATATTTCAAGAAAGAAATTTGTTTTGAAAATTTAAAAAATATATTTATTTTTTATTATTTTACCACTACAATAGAAAAGATGCTACTAAAAAATTTCTTCAATTCTAAAATTTCCACGTTTCATCATATTCTTAAACTATTTCAACAAACAAATATTTTGAAAATTAAAAAAAAAATACCCACCACTATGTAGTAGAAGATGGAAAAAAGTTATCCGGTTTTCTCTTAATAATAGGGCTAACTGCATGGCAATTATATTCTCATGTGTCATCTCTTAATTAATAATTTTTTAGAGTGACCGTCTCATGAATAAAGAGGGAAGTTCTGTGTAAATACCTTTATCGATTTTTTTTTCTGTAGATTCAATATGAACCGAGTGGCTCCTTGAAGTGAGTGTTTGTCGCCGAAAACTGAATTCGGACCTTTCAACGTTAAGTAACGGAAAGACTACGAATTATTGAAGGAAAACTTGTTAGACTTTTTTAAAGTACTTGAAGAGGTACTTAAGTGAGTTTTAGTAAAAGTCGTTAGCATAAAAATTTACCAAGTTATGATGAAAATAAAATTGTTGCCTCATTTTTTCGGAGAAAAAATCAGCAATGAAACCAATGGCTTAATTTCCTTAATTTTTAGTATATCTAATCGCTCCAAGAACCGTTTTGCAGGGAATTTCCACGGCGACAAGGCCTGTAAACTTCCCTGAAACCTTTTTTTTGAAAATTTTCAGTTTCAATGGCTCAGGGAAGGTGGTCCTCGCACTCAAATGGGAACTTAAAATGGTGATATCTCAATTAATTTTCATCCTAGAGAAATAAAAAAATCAACATTTTTTGCAACAAAACCATATTTTTGTACTTTTGCATTTGCATTTGCATATTTTCTTTAGTTTTTGACTTGTGAAAAAAAGAAAATTTTCTCAAAAATTTTAAAAATCATTTCAAAATTGAATCAATTTTCTTTTCAAATCTACGCATTCTAAATCGTTCTAAATTCTAAAACATATTGTTAGTACCTAAAAAAAGTAAATTGTAAAGAGATTAAGTTTAATTTCAGTTCTTGCGGTGAAACCATTGGTTTGCTGATGTTTCCACCGAAAAAATGAGACACTTTATTTTCATCATAACTCCGTAAGTTTTTATGTTAACGACTTTTACTAAAGCTCATATTAAAGGCCATTTCAAGTAGGTACTTTAAAAGAGGTCTAACAAGTTTCCCTCCAAGAAATCGCCGTTTTTCCGTTGCTGCATCTATAGAAATTACAGAAAAATAATCGAATTGAAGAAGCTTCATTTTCGTAGGATTTTGCAAACAGCAGAAAATAATAACTATCTATGAGAACTAAAAGAAAAACTGCGTGTAAAAATATTAATGAAATCTTTGCATTCTTTCGATAACCTGAATTCTAGTTATGCTAGCTAATTAAATCCCTAAAATGAATTTGTCTAATTTCTTATTTGAAAATTCTCATTCTAACACTTGCATCCACGCAGTCCCCTACGGCCATGCAGATTAAACTAATATCCACATAGCCCCTTACGGCCATGAAGATTCAGTTAAACTTGAGAACAAAGGCCTAAAATGAATTTATTTATATACCTTGTCTTAAAGGGCGAAACACGTTTCAAAGGCTAAGAATTTCCAAGAAACAGAATGAGAGATTTCATGAAAATGTAATCTTAGAATGAAATTTTTTTAAGACAAGGTAGATAAATAAATTCACTTTAGGCCTTTGTTCTCACTTTTAACTGAATCTTCATGACCGTAGGGGTTATGTAGATACTAGTTTATTCTGCATGGCCGTAGGAGACTGTGTGGGTGCTAGTGTTAGAATGACAATTTTCAAACAAGAAATTAGATAAATTCATTTTAGGATTTTAATTTGCTAGCATAACCAGAATTCAGGTTATAGAAAGAATGCATGAATGAAAGATTTCATTAATATTTTTACACATAATTTTTCTTTTAGTTCTCATAGATAGTAATTTTTTTCTGCTGTAACAATACAATTATAAGCAAACAAATAATAATTCACTTTTAAACTTCATTTTTGTTTTTGACGATTTTTTACTTCCCTCGCATACCGAAGGGAAGTATTGTATTCGAGAAAAAATCACCCTCCGAGATTTTTTCGGATTCTGACGTTTCAGAAAACGTAGATTCCGAAAATATAGGTTTTTCAATTCCGTCAGTCTGTCTGTCTGTCTGTCTGTTGGTGCATTTACTAAAAAACTAGTTGACGGAGAGCAGTCAAATTTGGTAGGTAGTTAACCCTACTGTCAGCGAAGAACTGGTAGAATTTTCACTGAAAAATATACAGGGTGGACCGTCTAAACGGAATAAATAGTGAACACATTTTTTTTTGCTCAAATTTAAAATTTCCACGTTTCATGACGCGCTAAACCTATTTCAGAAAAAAATAATTTTTGAAAAAATTTTTACCACTAAAATATAGGAAAGAAATTTTTTTCTTTCTTCAAATTTAAAATTTTCACGTTTCATGGCATTCTAAACGTATTTAAAAAAAAAAAAAAAATTTTACCATTTTTTAAAAAAAATTTACCACTAAAATAGGTGGAATTTTTTTTTGTTCAAATTTAAAATTTCCACGTTTCCATGGCATTCTAAACGAATAAAACAAATTTAGAAATTTTTCCGAAAAATTTTCTTGAAAAAATTTATGCATTCATCACCAAGTACTTACTATAGAATAGAAGAAAATATTTTTTTTGCTCAAATTTATGATTTCCACGCTTCATGACATTCCAAACCTATTTCGGAAGAAAAAAAATTGTAACATTTTTTTACCATTTTGGAAAAAAAATTACCACTAGAATAGATGGAAAAATTTTTTTGCTCAAATTTCAAATATACACGTTTCATGACATTCTAAACCTACTTCAGAAGAAAAAATTTTGAAAATTTTTTAACCAACATTTTGGAAAAATTTCAAAAAAATTTTTTTTTTCTTTGCTCAAATTTAAAATTTCAACGTTTCCATGGCATTCTAAACCTATTCAAACAAATTAAAAAAAAATTGATAAAATCTATTTCACTACTAGAATAGTTGAAAATTTTTTTTTGTTTAAATTTAAAATTTCCACGTTTCATGACATTCCAAACCTATTTCGGAAAAAAAAATTGCATCATTTTTTACCATTTTGGAAAAAAATGCCATTAGAATAGACAGAAAAATTTGTTTTTGCTGAAATTTAAAATTTTTACGTTTCATGACATTCTAAACCTATTTCATAAAAAAAAAATTTGAAAATTAATTTCACACATTTTTTAAAAAAATTTTACCACTAAAACAGATGGAAAATTATTTTTCTTTGCTCAAATTTAAAATTTCCGTGTTTCATGACATTCTGAACCTACTGCAGAAGAAAAAGACTGAAAATTTTTAACCAACAGTTTTGAAAAATTTCAAAAAAAATTGAAATGTTTAACCACAACTGTACTTCCACTTCACTGCGTGAAAGTGGAACTGAAAATGTGTCTAATGGCAATAGTATTTGGCATATGCTATTATACTTTTATTGGAAAATATACAGGGTGGTCATCCCAAGAAATAATTCATGGTAGACCTGTTATTTAGTATTGAACTTTTGCTGTTGGATGAGCACTATTTTTTTGACCAAAGGCTATCAGGACTTCTTTGTAATAGTTACAATAACTATATTTCCATTATTATTCTCAATGTCATTTCATATTTAATAATTTTTAGTGGCCGCCATGCACAAATAACGAGGGAAGTTCTGTGTAAATACCTTTACCGATTTTTTTGATAAAGCGTAAGGTTTTCGAGTTATTCGTAAAAAATCGCTCTATAACATACATTTTATAGAAAAATCAACATTTTCAATCGCGAATAACTCGAAAAATATTGATTTATCGAAAATACCTCATAGAACATTTTTTGCTTAGAATTGATCCCCCTACCGATTTGTCCAGTTAATTGTGTCTACTAATTTCCACCCCTGAGAAGGGGTGAAATCCGCCCCCAGGGTAAAAGCTCACATCGGCACTAGATAACTTTTGTTCGTTGAGCCATTCCCTACTTACTGTCCAAATTGTACGTCAATCGGTGCTATCCGAAAAAATTCTGAGGTGATGACATATTTTTACCATCAAACACTGTACTACATCCAGTTATGGTAATTCTTTCTACTTTTCCTTCAAACTAGATACATTAAGCCCACTGACAAGACTGTATGATTGATAAGCGGCAGTATAGCCTATAGATAAAACAAGGCAAATAAACACATGATATGTCTCTTTGAGTTGCCGACGCAGACATTTTCACAACAGATAGTTGCACCTTCAAATTGATCGGTCGGCATTTATGTGGCGTTTTTTAAATGTTTTTCTACGTATGCGCTAGACACTCCGTATAATCTTTCGAAATCACTTGATATTTAAGTGCTGTTTAGGACGCCCTTAGGAGTATCTTATTTATAATCGTTAATAACCGATTAGAACCTTTATTAATTATGTATTGTTCTTAGAATCCTTTTAATATAACTTTTTTAATTATGAAATATGCATGAAAAGACTGCAAGCTCGTGAATACAAAGAATTTGTCAGAACCCTGTCACAGGAATTTGCAGAGAATGCACTCTAGGCAGGATATTGATTGCCTCTAAATTGTCTGTTGAGTGGCCCTTCTTGTACAAGTTTGCAGCTTGCCGTCGCCATGCGTCACGGATGGCGGAGGTTCTTTAGGTATTGTTTTAGTTCTAGGTCAATCTCATCGTCAACTTTATATGCCAACGAACACGACTGCCAAAGTTTCCTGTTTATAGGGGAGGAAACATGGAAGCAATTTGATCCATTTCAGTCAGCAATAAAATTTCTGCTGAATCTCTAATGGTATCATGTGATTCCGTAGAATGTATTACACACATCTAAGAGTTTTAGTACATATGAACTTCTAAATATTTTTCCAATTTCTCGCTTGATGAATCACCACAGTCTGTGAACTGAAAGTGGAGTTAAAGTGAAATGCTCGGAGTAGTTGGCTATCTATCTATACAGCGCGTTGCAGAAGTTCATGTCAACGATTTAAGAGTGTACAGGTGGGATTAAAAACATTCCGGAATATTATACAGACTGTCTATTTTACGAGGGCCACACCAAATATCTCGCTTAATATCTATTGTAGAAGAATAAAGTTTTAGAAACAGTTATCCCATTTTTTGTGAGCTATATTTCAGTAAAAAGAAATTTGAAATCCATAGCCTACTTTATGAGATATATTACAAAAACCTGAAAAATAGGAAAACCACAAACGGTTATAGCTTCCTTATTTGAGGAGATACGAAAAAAGTTAAAGGAATGAAAGTTGACGGCAAAGACTATAAGAATAATAACGTGTAACAAAAAAATCGAAAAATGCAGTTGGCTTTGACATACGCTATTGTGCAAAAATGAAAAATACATATCTCAAAGTAGGCCATGACGCCATTAATTCCGTTATTTTTTTCTCATTCCAACGATATAAAACATGTCACAGAAATTTTAACCGATAGTGTCAATATTTAATATTTTACGAATACCACAATTCATATAATTGAATCGTAAAAGATTTCAAATTATTTCCACAACAAGAAACCATAGCAGCGATGATAATTCGATGTGTACTTACAGCGTTGAAGAAGCGGAATAGTCGACTTGACAATCTGACGAATCGAAGACAAGTGATATTCAAAACTGCTCTAATGAAACTCATTTGTGCTGGCTGACTTACCAATGGTAGTCAGTCTCAAATCTTGTAATTATTGTTCATATTGTAAACAGCCCTCTCACAGCCGGACCCTTTACATATTTTATACATAAAGTAGAAATCTGTTTTACGGTTTCAGCTAACTAAATTAGGAGAAATCTATAGCAATAATTTTAACATATGTTCGAACGTAAACGGGGCAAATAACGAAGTATGTTAGTAATTTAAATTTCATTTTTGGCAACGGAAAATTCACCTCGTTACAGTTTGTCAAAAAAATAAGGTATTGTGGAAATGTAATATTTTCTAAATTACGTGTTATATTAAAAAAATCTTACTATTTATAGTTATTTTAGATGATATAGTGATAAGTTAGGTTAGGATACAAAAAGGGTTATAATTATTTTACAGATATTGTACTTTGCGATATATTTGAGTAATTTAATTGTAGCTTTTCTTTAGCTAATTAAGATACTTCGTTAGTATTGTTTACAAATTTATAATGAAGTATTATGTATAATAATATCACCTATGAACTCGTGCACGATGCTGAAAAAAACTTTAACAATATTAAATTGCCCAAACGTGTTTCTCGCAATATCACACTCCGCCACAGCCAACGCCGCAATAAAAGACATCTCATTATGCAGAAACGTCGTTTTATGCAATTTTTATTCTACATGGCACGCTGCATGTATTGGTGGTATTTTAATTATATGGAAATAAATCAGTTTTAGAATTCGTTATCTCTAAGCGGGGCTCTTTCTTGCATGTGGCTTCGCTAAATTTTGATTTATTTCCACAGGAAACTTTCAGCAAAACATAAAGATAATTTACTGTTGAAGCAACAATCATATTCTCCTTATAGCAGTCCTCGTTCATCGCAGAAATATGCCAAGCTTAAAATTATTTTTTACCTTAACATGAATTTTTGCCCGTGGAATGGGATTCTTGAAATAAATTGCTTCCAACTTATGTAAAAAATGTGGAGAAGAAATGATTCCGTGATGAAAATGTTCAGACATAGCCAACAAAAATTTATTACTCGCTTATATGGTTCTTAAGTTATGATAACGTAATTCTATTTTCTTTATATTTGAGATAAATGATGTCGATATATTTTAAATATATTATTTGTCACTCAGTGCATATTCTTAAGATGCAGTAGTTCTATTCGTTTATTTAGATTGGAAGAATTGGCAAATGCACCTTGTCTATTCTCGCAGTGTCATATTAATCATATACGTTTATAACAATTATTTTACTTAGTAACGTAGTTTACTTTTTGGGACTTCCTGTCACACGTATTTTAATTTCTAAATGACGTCCGGGGCATTGTGACTATGAAAATAAAAAGGTTTTAGTTTGCCCAAGTTGTTCAGAGGTGAGCCACCCTACGAGCGAAGTTTTAGCGTCACTGGTTTAACCTGGCTAGCACAGCAAAGATACGGAGAGCAAATAGGGCAGTGAGTTCAAGGCTTGGGCGCCATGATTACTTAGTATAGTCGAGGAAAGAGAAAGATAAAGAGAAGCAAAAGACAAATGTTACATATATACAGTAGTACTATATTACAAAACATTATATTACAGAAGAAAATGTACTAGTACAGTATCAGTGATACTGTATAGCAAAATCAAACAGAAATATGTATATATTACAAGATAAACTATATTATAATTTGCTCAAGGTAAATTTGAGGCGCTTACGAGAGACAAAAAAATATATTACAAAAGATACGTCTCATAACGTTATCTCAATGCCGAAAATAATACATTACAACAAAATATGAGCATTTACGAGATTTAAACGGAAATTTATTACAAAGATATCTCGCAAACGATCCGACAAACAAAATATTTACAGCACTAGATATACTAGAATGCAACACGAAATATCTTACAACGATAAGATAACAAAACTTATCCTAATAAAAGATATTCAATTTCGCTCTAACCTGATATTTATTTGAGTCTACCAGTATCTAGCCTCCCCGCTGCGTAATGCCAAATACTTAAAAACGGGGCCCCCCAAGTTATATAACCTCAAAAATAATACTAGGACTCGATCCTAGCAAATAAATATATATATCACACCGCGCTCCGAACATCCGAATTCTTTTTATATAAATAATCCACATGTGATGCGACTTGACAAGTCAAATCTAGGAAATTTCAGATTACACGACGCGTATTATGTGTAGATAATTACCGATATGCTTACCCACTGAGACATATCTAAAACAAAAGTACTTTGATAAAGCGAATCTGCAATACTGGTAAAATTCAAATAATATCATGTTATCAAATAACTACGATTACGTTAAGCGTTGACAACAAGGAGTCGATACTACGACGAAATATTTGTAACAGCGAATTTAACATATAAGTAACTGCGAATTAATGTGTGGCAATGGATATGTGAACATAATCCCTTTTACATATAATAATCGAAAGTACTTATCTTTTGTTCTACCCTGATGAGAGAAATTCCTAAGTACGCCCCTATTCTCCGATGATAATAGATCTTAACCGTTGTGTAGTTAGATGGTTGAGGACCACCATTTTGCTCATCAAGCGTGATGTCACATGTAGTACCATTCCATTTTGGAGGTTATGAAATCGTAAAAGCGTGCTATGCTCGAATAAAATAATTTGTCACCAAGACAAAATTAAGGAAATTTCTTCGCCCAGGTTTTTGTTTACTTGGTAGAAAATCTTAAATATGTGTTGTGTCGAAAAGCTTCATGATAAAGACAAATGTAGTATTCTTATCCCAAAAAGTTACTATCAAGAAAACGTATAGAAAACGTAGTATCAAAATTGAAAGTATATAATCTTACTCAAAGTAAAGGTGTGACATCGAGATACTTCGACGTTGAAAAGAAATTCACATTTTTTTTAGAAAACCCTAAAACAATATTTTTAAACGTTAGATGGTATTTAACGATATATGATTATTTAAAAGTATTACCCCATGCATCCACGAGGTCTTTCCATCTTAATATCCCCCTTAGAGGTCTAACAAAATTTCAGACACTTCCATCTCCTCGAATGACGGCTCGAGTGAAAGAGAAGGAATTTAGCTCGGCGCGCCGTACTGTTAGATATCATCATATTATTTCCCTGACGGGTGGTCACGTGGCCTCAGCGAGAAATAATTCGCCTTTATTAAGAGAATATTAAATCAAAGAAAAAATCTAGATTTGTTTTGATAATTCTACAGTTTCATGTGGCTAACAGACTTTATTATAATTATAGTTTAATTTACTCTACTTCACTTTAAAGTTAGTTTCATCTATTTATTTAATTGGAATATTATAGAGCATGCTCCATCAATTATCTCGGGGCGTAACCGTAAGCTGCTGAAGTTCTTCTTTTGTGACAGTACCAAAATAAATTAGTACGAGAGCACTAGGAGAATATAATTTCCGATAATTAAAAATTTTCCAATGAATATTAAAAATGTAAATTAAAATGCTTTTGAGCATCTACAAAATAATACAATTAACTGGTATATTACTGGGAAATAAACCCTACGACTGACATTTTTATGCCGAAGGATCAGCTAGAGGTTATCCTTTTTGACACAAATAAGTATAAGCATATAAAAATAAAATATTTCTGCGACGTTTCGGAAACTTGTTTCCTTTTTCAAGGCAATGCTGAGAAATCTTTGTGCTGTATATTCAATAATGTTATCACCGATTCTTTAATTTTTCTTTTCTTGCAATCCGTCTCTTTTGTTAAAATTTTATGTCCGTTCCAAGCATGTTCGTAAATCTACGATTTCTGAATTTCGTTTTCCTAATGTAATTAATTCTTGTAAACACTGAAAGCTGTGGACGACTCACCTACGTAATTTTGTTACATTCACACGGAGTATTGTAAATGTTATTTTTTTAATTCTGTTCGTGGTTCAGTGGTTTTGTTTTTGTCAGAATAGATCTCAAAGTGGCAATTGCTAAAAGCGTGGTATTTTAAATGACCAACACTACTTCTCAAACTAAATAATGTTGAATTTGAAAAGAACATGAATCTGTGACGTTCAATGTTACTTTTAATAATAGTTGCACCTCAATATATTAATGGTCAATCAAAATATGTGTCCTAAATCATTTCAAAAATAATACAAAATTCAGAAAAATATCTTGAAGCGTTTTCAATATTTCTTGTTGGAAGCAAAAATGTTCTCAAAATTCAAACAATCTTAAAATAGGTCGTCTAGGGCATCTATTTATTATCTATCTCTAAATGGTTTATTTTAGTATAATCACAATAAGTAAAGGAATTGTCTCCCTGCAATCATTTAGAGCCACCCCAAGGAAGCGTCCTTGAACCATCACTCTTCATTGTGTATATTAATGACCTAGGGAATATCTTGAAAAAAGCAAGATCCATCTTTTTGAAGATGATACGTTAATATATTGTTACGTATTTTCCACCTCTTAGGAAACACCCTGTATAAATCCGTGGGTTCTAAATAACTTCAATAAGAGATAAACACCACTTTATTTAATAATTTACTGACTATGCAATACTTCAAATATTCAAAATAACCTTTACACTTTATTTAACCTCACTTTTTACCGAACTTGTTACTTCTAAAATAAACTTCCCTCCTGCGCTGGTAATTGCGCCTTATATTCTCCGAAATTACCTCTAGATTAAACCAGAATCTTCTCCAACCACACTCCAGAAAAGTCCATGGCTCTTTCTAGAGCTTCTAGAGTCTTTCCAGTCACTATTAGTAGGCATAGGCGTATCATCTCCAGTTCCAAGGGGGAACACATAACACTGCTCCCTCCTTAAGCCTGATCGTCCCGATCAGGGAACCCAGAATCATCGATGTATTTCACCAGTCTGTCCAAATGCACGATCTTCATCTTAGACTTTTTGCTTCGTTGAATCCGATAGACGACGTCATTAATTCGGGTAATAACAGTATACGGTCCATCCCAAGGTGGTTGAAGTTTCGGTGACCTTCCTGTCTTCCGCTGTGGGTTATACAGCCAAACCAGGTCTTCTGCCTTGAAACCTTCTGAACTACCTTTCTGGTCGTATCGAGCCTTCATTCGGTCACTGGCTGGTGATGGTTCCGCTATATCGTTAGCCAACCTCTTGAAAGGAGCTCCGGCGTTGAACTGCTTCTTTTCACCCTTACTTCCAGTCTGTGGTCCCTTACTGGCTGCACAAATCTTGCATTTGTGACACCGAGCCTCCACATCCTGACGACTTCTTATCCAGTAAAATCGTTCACGTACTTTATTCAGGGTCTTGTTAACGCCGAAGTGTCCACCGGATGCTCCATTATGCACTTCCTGAAGCACCTTCGCTACTCGACACCTGGGAATCACTAGACGCATAACCACCTGCTTTCCATCCGGGCTTCCCCATACTCTCCGCAACAGCCCGTTCTTGACGTCTTTTCTCTTCTTCTTGATGCCTTCGTTCTTTTTCTTGTCGTCTTCTTTCCCGTTAAACTGTCTCTTCCTGGCGTTTTATTTCCTGATCCATCATCATCTTTTGCATTTGGGTCATAAAGTCCTGCATTTGTTTTTCGGATGCCATGCTTCTGGTTGTTATCGGCATATAATTATCAACAAAATTTAATGATCACGTCAATATCGGTAATGGACCTGTCCAGAAAAAGCTCAAAATGGCACCAAAAAAAGTCTTATCTAGAGTCTTTGTCGCTTAACCACTAATGTCCAACAAAAATGTTCTACAATGTCTAAAAACGCACTTCATACTATTTTCCTGTTCGAAAATAATCCTCGAACAATGTCCAGCAAATTAGTCCTTCCTGTGTTAGCACTAACTCCGAGAATACTGTCCCAGTCTTCTCAACACTTCCGAAAAATCCTCTTGTCAAAATTCTGCGTCTGACACCAATGTTACTTATTTTCCACATCTTAGGAAACACCCTGTATAAGTCCGTGGGTTCTAAATAATTTCAACAGAGATAAACACCACTAACACTTTATTTAATAATTTACTGACTATACAATTCTTCAAACATTCAAAATAACCTTTACACTTTATTTAACCTCACTTTTTACCGAACGTGTCACTTCTAAAATAAACTTCTCTCCTGCTCTGGTAATCGTGTCTTATATACTCCGAAATTACCTCTAGATTAAACCAGAATTTTCTCCAACCACACTCCAGAAAAGTCTATGGCTCTTTCTAGAGTTTCTAGAGTCTTTCCAGTCACTATTAGTAGGCATAGGCGTATCATCTCCAGTTCCAAATATTATGCTGATAATGATTTTAATGAATTGGTGGTCACGATAAACTTGGAACCAAGATATGTCTCAAATAAATTCAAAGAAAGTAAATTAAAAGTAAGTAAATTAAAAGTAAATGAAATTAAGTCAAAATGGATGTTTATTGGTTTAGAATGTAACTTGAATACAAGCGTTAATTTGATGTTAAATATCTTAAACTGGTTCGATATTAAGACCTATTTTACAGACACACAATGATTTTTATTTATAAAATTGTTATTAACTTATTACTAAATTATTTAAAATATTAAATAGGATTTGTAAGTGATGTTCATTGATATGGTACTCGGCAGAACACAATATTTATATTAACGCAACCTCTAAAACTAGCACCTCTGGTCTTATCCAATTTAATACTTCAAACAGTGACATAAAAAGTAAAATTATTTAAAACAAACTACAAAACCACCTGAGATCTTTGAGTTAACCTATTTCTATTTACATAGAATTTCGATAAAAATATGTAATATTTTAGAATGCTATAGAATATACTTTTTCATAGAGACTTTACGTTTTCCTTCTGCATGTGTTTCCGACACGTATATTCGAAATTTAACGTTATGGCGGAGGATCCGGGAAGACACTGCACCTAACTACGTTCTAACAGTTTGCTTGATTCCTATCTTGTCTTTATTATACTATTTGCAAGTACAAAACGAAGAGTATATTATTATTGCATTAAAAATAAAATTTCAGAAACGTCGGCATTTAATTAAGAAAAAACGGAAAAGATATTCCCATCGTAGTTATCACTATTGATGGGCAACGCTTGCTATTGTAGTTTGTGTTTTATGTTAATCAGTACATTATGCTATCTAATTTGAGTGGTGTTATTTGTAAGTGGACTATTATCAAGTTTTAGTTCATAGAATGGGACCTGAACTTAAGTGATAGCTTCTTAACAAACTAGTTAGATATTCTGATATATACGTACACTGATAAAATCTATGAACGGGTATATGCACTTTTTAAGTTGCTAGTATATTAATGTATATAGTTAAGAAAAAATGTGTTCTTAAAACTCTCAATTCTTAAAGAAAGTGAACAATCCTTTGTGTCTATATACTATCTAATTTCAAGTATATTTTCCATTTAATACACGTATCTGGAACCAGACCTGCTAGGGCTTATGAAAAACACCAAAGTTTCGGTGGCTTTTCTGATAAGATATATAAAGGCTCGGTAGAAAAAGAAATTTTCTTTTAAAGAAAAACTTCAGTCATTTCTTTCTCAATGACATCAAATAAAACTCTGGTAATTTACAGCGGATACGAAAATGTATAAAATGTGTTTCTCGCTTTGTCTAATAGAAAGCTAAATGTGTTAAAATTATCGATTGTACAGTTGTCATTTTCACTTTAAGTAAATATGGTGAGAATGCAAATAATTTTTGTTCACTCGTCCGTATATGAAATGAATTTAATGTCATATCCAAATTTTCAGTAAAATTAGGCTTAATACATACCTACGATGTCGTGTAGAAATACGTTATATCCAGAGATCTTTAGGGATTTTCAGCTGCACTGTTAATTCCATAAAATACTTTTCTAGCCATTGACTCTGCTTTTTTTGGATCCTGCTTTTATATATAGTTATAATATTATGTTATCTTACAGGTGTACTTAATATTTCTCTAATGCAAGTATATTGTAAATACTTTTTTTATTTTTTGTGTATCCGTCCCACTCTGTAAATGGTTCATACCTGTTGACCAGTGTATGATAAATAAATAAATAGCTGTCAAGGAAGGAGTCTGGTATACTTTTAGAGAAAGATATATATGGCAGATGCCCTAAAAAAAACCAGTAAAATGCATGTCCTGGGTAGGCATTCAATAAAGAAATAATTAATGCATAAAAGAGTCAAAGAGGAAAGTCTTTGTCAATATCCTTACGTATTCTTTTATTTTCAATTTTTGTTTTTCTCTGCAACTGTTAAAGAATTAAATAAATACTGAAAACAAAAAAATAGTCACCATGCTTTACTATAAATATTGTCTAAATGTAATTTGTGGCATTATCTTAATTTTTTTTCCTTCTTAAGATCTTTCTGACTTCAGTTCTTTTCTTTTTAAGCGGTGCTCGGGAAATCTACAAAATATGACAATTAACCAGTATGTTACTGGTAGATAACCTCTACGCCTGTGACTATTACGTCAAAGGATCAGTTAAAGGTTGCTTTTTTTCAATAAACAACACAAATAAGTATAAAAACTTGAAATTAAATATTTCGCCGACGTTTCGGAAATCTGTTCTGTTTCCTTTTTCAAGGCTTTTTTTTGAAAAATCTTTTTTGTTGTGTATGATAAATACACAGAAGAAAAACGGTCAATATCCTCTTTGAAGAGAGATGAATCCATTAAAATTTTGCCAGCGGACAAACGTAATGCCACAGTCATTATAAATAAAAATATATATGATGAGAAAATCATGACACTTATCAATGAAGGCCCATACTCAAAATTAAGTAAAAACCCAACAAAATCAATTGAGGGCAGAATTTATAGAACTTTATTTAAATACAAAAATGAATTTATTAACTTTGAACGACGGAAGCTTACACCGCATTATAGCAAGCCTCCTCATTTTTATGGCTTACCAAAAATACACAAACAGAATGTCCCATTAAGACCAATTGTTAGTTCCATTAATTCGCCATGCCACAATTTGGCAAAATTCTTACTTAAAATTGTTAATCCTTTATCTGGAAATACTGACTCGTATATAAAAAATAGTAAACATTTTACCGAAAAAGTTTATGAAAACAATATTCATAGTACTCATCTGATGGTTAGTTTTGACGTAGTTAGTCTGTTCACTAACGTCTCAGTAGACAAAACTACAAAATTAATCAAAGACAAATTGTTAAATGAAAACAATTTGGAAGCTAGAACTAAATTGAATGTAAATACCATAATGAAACATTTAACTATGTATATAAAAACAACTTATTTTCAAAGAAAATTATTTCTATCAGCAGGACTTCGGTATGGTAATGGGTTCTCTATTGTCACCGATTTTAAGCAATATATTTATGGAGGATTTTGAGACTAGACATGTTCAAAATTGTGCATACAAACCGGTTATCTGGTGGAGATACGTAGATGATATCTTTGCAATTTGGCCTCATGGTATTGAGTTACTAGATAGTTGTTTGGAACATTTAAATAATAAAGAACCTTCCAGTAAATTCACTATAGAAAAGGAAACTAGAAATGAATTATCATTTTTAGATGTTTTAGTTAAAAGAGTAAATGGTACAATTCAATCAAGTGTTTATAGAATACCAACACATACCAACAGATATTTAAATTTCAACTCAAATCAGTCAATGCACGTTAAGAGGGGTGTTGTAAAATGTTTGTATGATAGGGCCAAAATCATTTCTTCTAATGATGAAATACTAAACAATGAGAAGCGGTTTATAAAGGAAGTTCTTATAAATAACCAATACCCTGGGGGTTTTGTTCATAAAACCTTCATAAATATTGAAAATAACAATTAGGTACGACAAAAACCTGCAAAACATTACACAGCGTTAATTCCTTATGTATGCGGATTATCCGAAAGTTGCGCCGTATCGGTGATAGATTTGATATTAGGACGGAATTTCAAACAAGCAACATTTTAAGATCTATTCTGTCAAAGACGAAACCGAAGAACCACGAGCAAAATTCAAAAAACTGCATTTATAGTATTCTGTGTGAGTGCAACAAACAATACGTGGGTGAGTCATCCAGACCTTTTAGTATAAGATTGGGTGAATATCAAAATTACATAAGAAAAAATGAAATTCATTGGTTCAAGATCTGCGAACACGCTTGGGAGAATGGAGACAGAATAAACTGAGACTCGGCAAAAATTTTAACAAAAGAGGCAGATAGTAAAAAAAGAAAAATTAAAGAATCCGCGATAATATTATTGAATGAGGATACATGCGTGTCGAATTGTTCCTTAGATGTCTGTACAACTTGGTTGCCAATGTTAAAAGAAGAACTTCACAAACTTAACATTGTATAAAAACTAAAAAAACTGTTAACTATATCAACAGTTCTATGTAAATAGTAAGTATCTATGGATATTGAATATAACAAACATTCTTAGAGCTGTGTATTTATCATACACAGCAAAAAAGATTTTTCAAAACATCCTTGAAAAAGGAAACAGAATAGATTTCCGAAACGTCGGCGAAATATTTAATTTCAAGATTTTATACTTATTTGTGTTGTTTATTTAGAAAAAGCAACCTTTAACTGATCCTTTGACGTAAAAGTCACAGGCGTAGAGATTATTTACCAGTAACATACTGGTTAATTGTGATATTTGGTAGATTCCCCGAGCAGCGCTTAAAAAGAAAACGTACATGTGGCAGCAAGTCCCAAAGAATTGAAGAAGGAAAAAATGCTTTACTGTGGCAGCTGTAGCGCAGCTATGATTCTAGGGAATGGCGAATGCGAATTTCCGTCTTCCTGGCTTGTCCTAATTTCTTAAAGGCTCGTGTAATTTTTGTTTAATTTTTCCTACATAATTTCTGAATTTTCAGAATTGATTAATCCATTAGCAAAAATGTCTGCTATTGAATACACGTGTTTACTAGACATGCTTAATAGATTTGAGCTATGTGAAATCCTACTTAATCGCTCATATAGGAAAGTAATATGGTGGCAACATCATAAATTTAACTTTTTGACTATTGGACTCTAAACAAGTACGTAATTCGAACAAACATAAAAGCACAAAATGAAAAACAGCGTCGTCTTTGAAGCTCCCATGTAAAACGAGCAATTTAGAAAATTTTAACGAACAAAACGTCGGTGTTTGTATATCTCTCAGAGAAACAGGCGCCTCTTAAGCGCTCCACCTTTCGCCGTTGTGGTAAATTGAAAGCTGACACCGAACAAAAAATTCTTTACTGGCGGTGTTTACACAAAAAATTAAATCGCAAATCTTTTAAATAGGATATTCTTCGCCCGGGAAAGACATTATGATAACAGGAGGTTGTTAGAAGAGAAATACGGCCCTAATATCTTAGCTTTGGTAGTTTGGGATAACAATGCATCATATTCATAACGGTCTCCTCGCTGTAAGCACATTACAACTCCTGTAATGGGCGCTTTCTATTGATATTACCGCTGTTACTGGTTAATGTTGATATTTCTGCATTCTGGCAATTTCAGGATTTCAGTTCATTTCGCGTTTTGGCTTTGTACACAGAGGCGTAATTAGGGAGGATTTAAATCTGGAGCGGTTCATATAATTTTTTTGTATATTTAAAAAATGTGCTAATTATCCGCGTACAGCTGTGTAGCTACAAGTTCTGTTATATAATATGGAGGTGTTGAAGATTTAATACTTTTGATGTTTCTTTACGTATTCAGCTAATTTTGAATATACAGTATAAGCCTAAAGAATCGCACAAAATTCATATTTTTGGTATGTGTCAAAAAATCCTCAAGTCGATTTTACTGTTCTAAATACTACATTTTGTCGTCACCAAAATTTATGACGTCATTGGTTTTTGAGTTTTGACGCCATCATAATTTTTATTTAATGGAAACAGACATTTTTGTTTACTGTTTTTGGTGGTGTATTCCTTTAGCCTTCTGGTGATATAAAAAAATGATATTTCCTGAGCCATTCTTTTGGAAAAATGACATTTTATGTAAAAATAGCTAACCTTTCGGAAATTCACAAGTAATGTTCCACTTTCTTATGGACTGATAAATCTTGTTGCCTACAGTTTTGTTTTAACTAGCATGAAAACATTCGACATAAAAACAAAACAAAGAAAATAATAAGAAAACAATCACCTTAGCAACAGAGAAATACAGGCCTTTTTGTGTAAAGTATCGACAACTTTTTTATTCCTAGCACGTATGGAACCTCAGTTTTGTGACACTTCTCAGACAATGTAAAACTTGTAAAGCAATGCCACGTTTAACTGAAAGAGAACGCGCAGAACTTTTGATGATAGTTGGATATGGTGATAGGCTGGGAACTCATCAGGATGGAAATTAAATATTCTTCTGGAAAGTGAGGAAAACCACCATCTTTCTACAAGGCACCTGGCTTTAAATCATAACGTGAGTCAAACTTGTGTTGTACGTCTATTGAAAAAAGAAAAATACCATCCATACAAAGTGCAATTAATCCACGAATTGAATGAGGACGATCCAGATCGGCGCTTACAGTTTTGTGAACAGTTGATGACCTTGTGCGATGAAAACCCAAATTTTTTAAAGAACATTGTTTTTTCTGGTGAAGCTACATTTTCTTTAAAGAGGACTGTACATCGGCATAATTCTAGGTATTGGTCATGCGAAAATCCTCATTATACTCAAGAAGCCCATACACAGCGACGAGGCAAAGTAAACGTGTGGTCAGGTATGATGATGGTGATCGTTTATTGGGATCCTTTTTTTTTTTGAAGAAAATCTTACGGCCGCAAGATATTTACAGCTTTTGCGAATTGAGTTAGTGCCAGCCTGTTTATGTTTTCGAACAATGAAGATGAAGATATTTCTACTGAAAACGTCTGGTTTCAGCAAGACGGGGCCCCACCTCATTTTGGGATACCAGTGTATCAGTTTTTAGATGACGCTTTTACTGGAAGGTGGATAAGTCGTCGAGGTCCGATTGAGTGGACCCCGCGTTCACCGGATTTAACCTCCTTAGACTTTTTTCTTTGGGGTTACTTAAAGTCAAGAGTGTATTTTAATATACCGGATACCATAGACAGAATTAGCTTGGAGATGAGACGAATTGCCCATGAGGTGATTTAGAACAGCGTGCAAAGTGTGTACACCCGTCTTGGTCAATGCCAAATGGTTGGAGGGTCGCAATTTGAGCAATGGAGATGATTCCTTTCTCACAATTACGTATGTAAGGTATCAATCAATAAAAATATTTTTTCCAAAAGAATGACTTAGATATCAATTTTTTTCATATCACCAGGAAGCTAAAGGAATATGCCACCAAAAACAGTAAACAAAAATGTCCGTTTCCATTAGAAAAAAATGTATGATGACGTTATAACTCAAAGACCAATGACGTCATAAATTTTGGTATAGTGACAATGCGTTTCTTTATATTCACACAGTATTTATTTGCACTTCGGCAGTCCGCTCTCAATTACGTCGGACTCCTTTCAAAATGGCTTTTTTTCAAGATTGCGACAGATAGAAGAGGTTATACGTTATTTGATCAAAGTAATATTCTGTCTCTACTATTTTGTGACTATTCTTTGTACGGTCACCGATTTAGGTGCCGGCACTCAGCAAACCCACGACACGCATAAAAGCACGCACACACAAACCACCCTTTCACATTTTCTTCACACTTACCACGATCTCTCACACCCCGCTGACCAAACATCATACACAACCGGCATTTATATGCCCCAGTCTTTAATCGTTTTTATCTTCTAGACATTATCTATAGTAGGATTTTTATTCGTTTTCCCTATATACCCTGAAACAATAACCACGCATCCTATTACATCTCGTTTTCATTGTTATTATACTCTTCGCAAATACAAAACGAAGAGTATATTGCATTCGATTGGCACATTTCCAAAACTGGTAATAATGCTCAGAGAAAAAATTTTCATATCACTGTGTTGGTGATCGAACTTTCAAAATGTCCGTCCGTCCATCTGTCTGTTATATCTGTCTGTCGGTCTGTCTGTCTGTCCGTCCGTCCGTCCGTCACGTTTCTTGTAAGCACGATACCTTAAGAAAGAAAAGTCTAATTGTATTGAAATTTGGACAGTAAGTTAGTGTTAGTTAGATGAAGAACCCTTTTTCTAACAAAATTTATCAATAAATAAAAAAGTTATAAATTTTTCAAATAACATAAAAAATATATATAATTTCTTTTAATGTTTTGTAATTAAACTAAAAATGTTTAAAACCAATATCATTTACAAAAAAAACTGCGAAGAGTACCCTATAGAAGGTGCAACAATTATATAAAAAGTGCAGCAAATCGGCGAAGAGTATAACGGTTACCTTGTTTTAATTTCCTTCTTTGGAAAATAGAAAAAATAAAGTAAGGGCATTGTTAACAAGCGAAAAAACTACATTTTGATATACTTTTTGTCCATTTTGTTTGAATGATTCATTATATTTTCAGCAGAGGGTCGGCAAGAGGACTCAGTGCTTTGGCATGATTTATTTTTCTTTTTTTTTTCTTTTTGCATTGACTAAAGTAAAAGCTAACTACATTTTGAAACACGGAAAGGGCATCGGTTCTATTTTTATTTAGTTAATGAAAATAAGGAAATGAATGATGATATTTTAAATATAACATTATCACTTATCAATTTGTAATATTTTTTTAAATAATTCTATGGAATGCATTTCCGTAAATAACTCGTTTATTTTAAGTTTTTCGAAAAAACTCTATTTCAGATTTTTTGTTCAAAAAGGTCCGTGCCTTATACTGGTTATAGAGATCGATCGACGGAATAGTTAATTTTCGATTTTTATTAGGAAACTGTTCGGAATTTGTAGAATTTATCAAAAAAATCAAGTTTTCAAGGATTTGTAGATTCGCTTTTGTTTTCTCAAATTTCTCACAAACGTCAACTAATAGACCTAATCGAGCTCTACAATTGCCATTTTTGAAAATCAAAATCGGACCTTCGGTTCGGGAGTTATTAATTTCTTTGAAAAATCATACTCGGCCCTGGAAAACATACTTGCGGTCAACGGATTCGGGCCGCCAGCAATAGGCTTGATTTGTCCCACCAAGTCTCATAGAAATCGATCAATATTCTGGACAGTTATCGTGCTTCCTAGCCCGATTTCGAGAAAACCAGTTTTTTGCAAAAAAAATCAATTTTCGTTTGTTTTTCGACATAGTCTCTGGTACACTTATTTGTAGAGCTTTGCCAGCGGCACAATCTCTTTTTTGAAATATCTTAATCCGACTACCCGTTGTCGAGTTATTCAATTATTCCCGAAAAACTCGAAACGTCTATATCGGGTACTTCCGGTTTCCGAACGGAGCCGAGCTTCCGGCGTTAAGGTTTTCTAAAGACCTCCTATTAACCACCCAAGTTACATCGCAATCCGAAAACGGATTAGGGGGGCTGGGCGTGACAGACCGACAGACAGACAGACAGACAGACAGACAGACAGACCGACCGACTGACCGACGGACGGAATTTTCTAAATTCGCTCTCGAATCGATAGATACGACTTTTACATCGATCCGACGTTTTTTTCGGGTTTCGACGGTCCACCGGAAAAATGCTAAACGTATACTACATTTTTTTTTCAAAATGTAGTAACAAGTGAAAAAAACTACATTTTGATATGCTTTTTATTCAATTTGTTGGGATGATTCATTACATTTTCAGCAGAGGGTCACAAGATGACTCAGTGTTTTGACTTGTTTTATTTTTCTTTTTCTTTTTGCATTGACTAAAGTAAAAGCTAACTACATTTTGAAACACGGAAAGGGCATCGGTTCTATTTTTATTTAGTAAATGAAAATAACTAAATGAATGATGATATTTTAAATATAACATTATCACTTATCAATTTGTAATATTTTTTTAAATAATTTTTTGGAATGCATTTTCGTAAATAACTCGTTTATTTTAAGTTTTTCTAAAAAACTCTATTTCAGATTTTTTATCCAAAACGGCCCGTTCCTTATACTGGTTATAGAGATCGATCGACGGAATAGTTAATTTGCGATTTTTATTAGGAAACTGTTTATAATTTGTAGAATTTATCAAAAAAATCAAGTTTTTCAGGATTTGTAGATTCGCTTTTGTTTTGTCAAATTTCTCACAAACGTCAACTAATAGACCTAATCGAGCCCTACAATTTCCATTTTTGAAAATCAAAATCGGACCTTCGGTTCGGGGGTTATTAATTTCTTTGAAAAATCATACGCGGCCCTGGAAAACATACTTGCGGTCAACGGATTTGGGCCGCCAGCAATAGGCTTGATTTGTGGCCGGGTACCTTTGATCCCACCAAGTCTCATCGAAATCGATCAATATTCTGGACAGTTATCGTGCTTCCTAGCCCTATATCGGGTACTTCCGGTTTCCGAACGGAGCCGAGCTTCCGGCGTTAAGGTTTTCTAAAGACCTCCTATTAACCACCCAAGTTTCATCGCAATCCGAAAACGGATTAAGGGGGCTGGGCGTGACAGACAGACCGACAGACAGACAGACAGACAGACAGACCGACAGACAGACCGACTGACCGACGGACGGAATTTTCTAAATTCGCTCTCGAATCGATAGATATGACTTTCAAATCGATCCGACGTTTTTTTCGGGTTTCGATGGTCCACCGGAAAAATACTAAACGTATACTACATTTTTTTTTTCAAAATGTAGTAACAAGTGCCCGATCGCGACGACCGTTAACTCCAAATAAACAATAACTGAAATCCCCAGCCATAACAACTGCGCGGCGGTCTTTGTATTTGAATATGTTCCAAGCATTCCTCAGATATAGAGAAGAAAAGAGTGTTATACATTGTTATATTTTTTATATACATGTTATACAATGAAGCATTTTAGTTAGTTCATATACAATTTTATGTTTAAATAATAAATATATGTTCAAATGGAAATGACACTCCATTGGCGAAGTTAAGCTGAAACGTTAAACTTTCTCAAGTTGAAATAAAACGAATCAATTTGTATTTAACTACTTTAATAGTTTACAGAAAAAGATACAAAGAATGGGAGAGCATGAGACCTGTCTAGGTGCAGATAAACTACAAAAAAACTTTCGTCAGAATAATAAAGTAAAAATCACTGAAAGTCCATCTGACATATAGTAAAATACAATGCAAAATGAAACTAAACTTAACGCGGTCTGGCCAGGGCGTTATAAACAAATAATTTTAACGTTAACATAAATGGCCTCAACTAAATTACATATAGACACACAAAAGGAAAATAATGCATGGTTGCAAGCGGCTTCAAACAGCAACATTTGCAACACGAGAGGCGTACATATTAGAAAAGTTTGTACTTACAGTTGATGGCGGCTTTAATTCTTACAGCCTACACGGCCAAACCGTCCGCTACGCAATTTTTCTCAGCCTCTCCTCGAGACGGCGTCTGCTTATGCTCGTCTACTATTGGCTAAACTTGGTCGTACAAGCTACCACGCTATTGGTCAAGCATTTGTCATGACTAACAAGATTTGAATGCACATAATGCTAGGACCAGTATCTCAATTTAAATTTTGGCACACATAATTGAAATTTGAAACTTAACTTATTGTGTGTTTCAAAACGTGAGCGTTACAAAGCAACGTTGGTCGGATCCAGCACATGGATGGGTGACTCACGTTCTCGTCGGAAAGCTTAGTCCGTGCCATGAGCTGCAATAGCCTTGACTGGACTGAGACGGCTTGGCGAGAAAATAGAAACAAAGTACTGATAACTTTACCAAGAAGCTCCTTATCAACAGACTCGGAGTCTGAATAAGGAGCCCTGAGGCACAAACAGTAGTACTGCAAAAGACCCATACTGGTCGTAGTAGACAAGTCCAATCGCCGGATCCTCCAGCTAAAATCTAATCTAATCTACTATTTTGTGTACGCAAATAAATATTTTCTTGGACAAATTATTATTTTATTACGTCCACGTCAACGTAGTGGAGTGGAAGTATAGTAATCGTAAAAAAATGCAATTTCTTATTTGTTGAAGACGGCTTAGAATGTCATCAAACGTCGAGATATTAAATTTGAGCGAAGAAAGAAAAATCTGTCTGTCTGTCTGTGTGAATTCGGACATTGTTAGCAACGTCTAATTGAAGACACTGTTATTTGTGATTGAGTTAATAGTTCTTGTTGTATACTATATTTATAAATAGATTTACACTAACGAAGAAACAAAGGACATGATATTAATTTATGGAGAGTATGGAAAAAACAGTAAAGGAGACAATAGTTTATATCATGAACGCTTTCGAAGTAGGCCGGTGTCATGCTGTCAGATGAATCCCGAATGAAATAGTCAATCGACAAAACTATCATTATTGGTCTCAGGATAATCCGCAGTGGCTTCGAGAAACTAATTTCCAAAATTAATGTACGGTGTAGAATTCTTAACAGACAAATTATAGGACTTAAGTTTTACGAAAGCACACTAACCGGAGAAAAATAACTAAGGTTTTGAAGAGATCAATTGTTAAACTTCATAGAGGTTCCAGTACATATTAGACATAAAATGACAAGAAGATGAGGCACCGTTGGATATTTTCCTTTGGCCCTATGTAAAAAAAAACAGTTCACTATACACCTCTAAATAGCGTGGAAGATCTTAAAAATAGAATAAAAGTTGAATGTCGCTGATTAAATGTTGAAGTATGTACCCAAGGCGTGATAAACACAGGACAATTATGTTTAGAAGCGAACGGAGGCTTCTTCGAGCATCTGAAGTAATAAATAATGATTTTATTTTCTTAATTGTTAATTAGTGTTCTTCAGTATTAGTAATTTTTTTTATAGGTAATTATTATTTATTTGTAATTGTTATTTTAATATTATTGTTGAGTATCATTATCAGTAATTAACTAAAGATACGATATTAATTGTTTAACAACTTATGTAAAAATTAATTACATAAATATTTAAAAACAGAACTGTATTTGGTCAAAACATCAAACTTTGTTTCAAATTTTTCGTCTCATCAGTGTCGTATATAATCCTGGATAAAAATTTCTCTCTTTCGAATATGATTTGCCTAGATGGTACTACTAACATTATTTACAATGTCAAAATTCAGTTGTTTCCATGGCCAACTATGCTGATTTAGAAACAAAACCTTTGAATGACGTTTTACAATATTTTATTAATTTTCTCGAAATTTTTGTTATGGAAATGTATACTTTTTTACACAGTTCAATGCAGAAATAGAATTTCTACAACAACTGGCAAAAAAGTATAGCAGAGCACTTGAAAAAAATAATAATAATAATAATAATAATATTTATTGTCCAAGAGATCATAAAACACATGACATGGGACAGGTCAAGAGAAAAATATTGGCACAAGAACATTCAAGATGTACATAGTCAACACTATAAAATATAAATACGAAATTAAAATACAAAATACAACATACAAAATACAGAATACAAGATACAAGATACAAGATACAAGATACAAGATACAAAATATAAAATACAAAATACAAAATACAAAATACAAAATACAAAATACAAAATACAAAATACAAAATACAAAATACAAAATACAAAATACAAAATACAAAATACAAAATACAAAATACAAAATACAAAATACAAAATACAAAATACAAAATACAAAATACAAAATACAAAATACAAAATACAAAATACAAAATACAAAATACAAAATACAAAATACAAAATACAAAATACAAAATACAAAATACAAAATACAAAATACAAAATACAAAATACAAAATACAAAATACAAAATACAAAATACAAAATACAAAAGATAAAAGATAAAAGATAAAAGATAAAAGATAAAATACAAAATACAAAATACAAAATACAATATACAAAATACAAATACAAAGTACAAAAATCAAAATGCAAAATATAAAATACTATAATACAAAGTACAAAATACAACATACAAAATAAGTATACACGTGGTGCAAAATAATTACATAAAAATAATTGTACTAGTGAATATTTAAAATTCATGATGTAAGTAGTCAGACACAGAATAAAAACAATTTTCTACTAAAATATTTTTTACGGCATTTTTAAAACTTTTAATTGAAGTAATGTCTTTAATGCAGTGTGGCAACTTGTTGAACAGTTTTATTCCCATGTATCTGGGACTCTTTTCATATATTGATAAAATATGAATGGGAATTTGTAAATCATTTTGATTACGAGTTTGGTAATCATGGTAAAAATTATTCATTAAAAAGTCTTCTAGGTGAAGCTTTACAAACAATACTATTTCTAATATATACACACACGCAACAGGTAAGATTTTCAGTTCTTTAAATACATGTTTACATGAAGAATATCTATTTATACCAGTTATGTATCTAACTGCCCTTTTTGCATTTTAAAAACTCTATCCATATGATGTGAAGAGCCCCAAAAAATTATTCCGTAAGTTAATCTAGAATAAAATTGCGCGTAATAAAATGACAATATAACGCATCTATTAACAATATCCCTTAAACGATATAATGCAAAGCAAACCGATGCCAGCTTTTTACAAAGAATGTCTATATGCCACTCCCAGCTTAAAGCGTTATCTATATACACTCCTAAAAATTTTGTAGTTTGTACTTGTTCCAGGGACATATCATCTATCTTTAACAAACTGCTTTCGTTATATTGCATTATTCTAGGTGTAAAATGTATAAATACTGTTTTGTCCTTGTTTACTAATAATTTATTGTTATAAAACCATGCTGTAAGCTTATTTATCATAGTTTGTGCTGTCTCCCTTAGGTTTACAATATCAGTATTCACACTTAAATAAGATGTATCATCGGCGAATAGAGTTAGATTATTACCGCCTACAATTTCTGACAAATCATTTACAAACAATACAAACAAGAGTGGCCCTAGGACTGACCCTTGAGGCACTCCTCGAGACATGTTCATTATACTAGAGAGATGACCATTTATTGCAACTTGTTGCTTTCGATTAGACAGATAAGACTTCAACCAATCACCACATTTGCCTCTGAAACCATATTTATTTAACTTAGTAACCAATATATCGTGATCAACAAGATCGAACGCTTTGCTGAGGTCCATAAATATTCCAAAACATTTTTTATTATTATTTAAATTTTCATATAATTTATCAACAAAATTAAGAATTGCTGATTGAGTCGATCTGCCTTCACGAAAGCCATGTTGTATATCACATAGAATGTTATATTTCATTATGAAGGTGGTCATTCTATTAAACATGACCTTCTCTAGTATTTTCGAGATAACAGATAAAAGTGAGATAGGACGATAATTCTCGATGAAAGACTTATCCCCTTTTTTGTACAGAGGAATGACCTTGGCTGTTTTGAGCACATCAGGAAAAGTACCTTCTAAAAGTGATCTGTTTATCAGATATGTTAATGGCTGCACAATATGGTAAACTACTGATTTGAGCATATTAGTACTAATATTGTCTATACCGCTAGAACTTGAAGATTTAAGGTTCATAACAATATTAAAAATTTCACTTTCAGAGACCGGTTCAATAAATAATGTTGGATAATTCTTGAGAAGACTATAATTGACCTCTGTTTCATTAAAAGCTACTGTTGAGATATTTGGCAATTCAACAAAATATTGATTGAAGTGATTAGCTATTACGTTAGTGTCGTATATTAATTCATTATTAATTTTCATGCAATCAATTGCATTATGTCTAACTTTATTATAGTTTATATCTTCATTTATAATAGACCAAGCAGCTTTAGATTTATTTGAGGAAGTATAATACAATTGATCGTTATATAATTTTTTTGCTGCTTTAATAACTTTACGATAAACTCTCCTATACGATTGATAAAACTGTTTGTCCTCTTCTCTATCGCTTTGACTCATTGCTCTGTACAAAAATTTTAGTTTTTGAGACGAAATTTTTATGCCATTTGTTAACCAGTTCTTTTTGTCCATCTTTTTTCTAACATTTTTTATTGCAATAAGTGGAAAACTAACATCGACATAATAAAGGAGACTATTCAAAAATTGCTTAAACCCATCATCTACATCTACAGCGTTCAACGTGTCTAACCAATTTTCTTTGCTTACATGTTGTTGAAAGGTTTCATAATTATTTCTAGTAAACAACCTAGTTTTTACATTGATATCACCACGTTTAATGCCATTAGGTATTTGACTAAGTAGTATTTGTGCAGTATGATCTGATAACCCATTTTCTACAGTTTTACAATCAATATTAAAGTAACTAAAGTCATTTGATAGAGTTTGACAAACGATTTACAAACTTATATGGTTTGTTGTAATTTTTATTGTTATAATAAAAAAGATACAGGGGCGCGAATAACAAATTGAATCACCCGGGATACATGTCTAATTGAAACTCTTCTCTTTAAAAAAAATTGACGTCAGCTAATTTTATAAAACACAATGTCCTCATATTAACAATTCCATCATACAAAGCTCCAAATTCCAATAATTTCAATGGCCTTTATAGATTTTCATATTTGTTTTTCTAATTTGATGAAAAATTCAAATGCGTTGGTGAATTTCATTTAAAAGAGAGAATACACTTTCAAATAAAAGTCACTTTGCTCCACAAGCTTTAATTAATTATCCTCACTCCAACTCTGCATTCGTTTCGATAATGTATATAGATGCACTGCTCTAATGTATTTGTAACTTCAGCACAATTTGCATGTAGCTATTTTCGCAATATTGCCCACTTGTCTTTATCTGCTGGAAGTATATTAATTCTATTCCCTTGCTGTCCTATATCCGGTTAGGAAGAATGCCAACGTTTTCTCAATTACTACATTTTAATTAATTGCTTCAAATGTTAAGGGTCCGGAAAGTTCAAGTTCTTTATTGATTTATTTATTGTTTAGAGTCTACAAGTAAGGTTAAACTTAGTATTGGATTTAGTCAAATAGGAAATTTAAAGTTATGATAATGTCGAGGATTTGGTAAGACTTGCCAGCGCACATATTTTTTTAGGTATTTCTGTCCGTGGAAAACTTCCAAATACATTTAAAAAGCATTCAGCTGATCAGGATACATAAAACAGAAAAGAAAGAAGACATTTTCACGATCAGTTTCATTCAAGAGAGAGTATATGCAATTAGATCACATTATATCAAATCGTCTGTTGAATATAAAATTAGTTAGAATTTAGGCAAAGTTAAATATAATACAAACATTCTACGAGTGTGCCATGCATGTGACCAAAGAAATAAAACAAGTGAAAATTATATTAGTAATTTAACAATTAACAACAGAAACCAGTTCCACATTAAACAGGTCACAAAGCGTAAAAATTCATAGTCATAGAAGCCATCCGCTGGTTACGATGATATTTCAATAACTAGGTATAATAAAAAATAATGTGGATATTTTAACGAAACCCTTAAAGCATGTGATCATTGGCAAATTGAATCTTCCCACAATCTTTGAAAATTGCAGTAACAAAACCTCTTTGTAAAAGAATGAGACAAGTTACCAATAGCTATCGAGGTATATCCTTATTGACATCTTTTTTTATATTCTAGAGTACGTAGTGAAGACTCAATTAATATTTCATTTAAATAGTCATCAAAATTCTAATACGACAGATGCAGCTTTTAATGTACTAGAGAACATTCATGAATGCTTGAAGAATAAAGAGACATTGTTAGGTATTTTCTGTGATTTGTCCAAGGCTTTGGACTGGGTTTGTTGTGGGATGCTCTCTCATATATATAGTCAACACTACATCACCTTCTGAATATTTTTTATGTCTACTATCTATCTTATTATGTTGTTCTTCTTTTTCTTTCCTAGCAACCTCTCCATAAACATATCCAGATGGTGATGTAGGACTACATATGAGAGAGCATCCCACGATACTGGTTTCGGTACCGGGAATCGAACCGAGCCTCCTGGGTAATAACATAGATAGCAGATATAAAGAATATCCCCGTCTCTCTGAAAAATTGAAGATTGTATATTTAAGAACGTAATATATTTGTTATTATTCATAATATTTTATTATTGTGGTTAATACCACCACATTGGTCATCAAATATTGCTGCAAAAAATGGAATATTATGGCATATTTGACAGTGAAAGTAACTGGTTCAAAACCTATTTACTCGAAAGACAGATGTGCGTTGAAATAACCGAGACGAAAAATTATGTAATAAAAAAAATTATTCTGATTGTGCTGTGGTTGAGAGTGGAGTTCCACAGGGATCGGTTCTAGGTCCAACATTATTCTTGATATACATCAATGATATAGTCTCAAATTTCCCAGAGGTAAAATTTTCATTATTTGCAGACGATTGAGCATAATAATAAAGGACAACAATAAAGACAATTTAGTAAACAAGGCACAAACTTTATTAGAGAGTATATCAGATTGGTTTCTTGCAAGTAAACTCGCACTCAACTGCAGTAAAACAGATAACTTTCCAACTACAGGGCGAGACAAACACTATTCTTAAATTGAACGATGAATAAATACTACCTACTAGTTCTACAAAATTCCTCGGTATCCACATTGATTCACAACTGAATTGGTCACTACATATTAGTCACCTAAAAGTAAAATTAAGCAAGGCTATATACGCCATTTTCACCATTAAACAAAACGTCAACTTTGCCTTAGCAAAAATAGTTTATTTTGTATACTTTCACAGTTTGCTACAATATGGAATTGAATTCTGGGGTGGAGCTACTAGTTCTGAGCAGTTATTTTTGGTGCATAAAAAAAACATTTAGAATACTATGTGACTTATGCCCTAGAGATTCCTGTAGAAACCATTGTACAGAGATAAAAATATTTACTTTAACTAATTCATATATCTACAGATTTTCTATTTTAATACACAAAAACAAAAATTCTCTTAGTACATCAGTTAACTAACATACATAATTATGTAACACGTCATCAGATTATACTTATTACCAAAATATAACTATAGTAGAACTAGGAAGGGTCCTCTATATTCGGGAATAAAAATTTATAACAAATTTCCAACATATCTAAAATCATTAAATTGCAAAGCTTTTAAACGAAAAATAAAAATACTGTTATATGAACATGTATTTTATAACTTAAATGAATATTTGGCAGCTAAACTTTAAAACAGGAAGAGAGCGCCATCTATTTTTGCCATCTTTTGTTTTCCACTGGATTTTTCTTTGTTTTGCTTTATTTTTTGTTCTTCTGATTTAGTATGCTTTTGTTGTATATAATAAAGATATTTTTTTGATATACCATCATTTATATGTAATTGTTATAATGTATTATTATTAGGGCCTATTCATTTAGTTATAGTTTTAGTTTTAGATATGTTCTATGTATAGAAAACATATATGTGTATATATAATATCCATTATCTATTTTTCCCTACACCATTAAGTACGTTTCTTTGTTATCACATTATAAGTATATTGACATCACCTATTTTAATTATTGTGATAATAGTGGGAAATAAATGTTTACTTACTTACTTACTTTAGTTTCAAATAGTAATTTTGGCATAACTTGTTTTTTTTCTCACCCGCAGACAGTGCTAAAGATATAATAGGACATTATGAAATCTCGTCATAAAAGTCTGTCTTGGTACTTAATCTGGCTTAAATATAATCGAAGGCTTAAAGATACTCTAATAAATCCTTTTAAGGGACTTAATCAGATTTCCAATGAAGCTCTTCTATTATTTAATAATGAAATACAACTTTATTTTTAATATATGTTTTCACTCAGCAAGGGAAATTGCACTTGAAGCCCTAGTTGATTATCACTATCATGGAAAGGCTCTAGGTAATTGATATATGTACAGGGTGCATTTAAAATTAGTCGATCCTCACTGATATATCTGGGATACTAGCAAATGTGCTATGCATATTTGCGCTTAAAATGTTCTTGGACTACTTGCTTTTAGGTAGGTTTCTTATGATAAATAATAATAATGAATGTACTACATTAATGGAGCAAGTAAATACAGCTGATTCAGTCTTATTCCAATCAGCTCTTCAATTGACATAGCCTCTATATGTCGTGGATATCTGTCTCGCTCCGGCCACGGGTGTTAGAGAAACTCTGTCGTTATATTTAATTTGGAATGGGGCATTTTGAACTGAAGTGAATTGAGCATACCCAGTGAAGAGAGTTTGAGCCCAGCATAGGCAAAATATTTCTCTGTTGTGAAAGGTTATATTTTCTAATGTCGAAATTAAACGAATTAGGTTCAATTTAACTACTTTAACAGTTTACAGAAGAAGACACAAACAATGGTAGAGCATGAGACCTCTAAAGGTGCGGGTAAACCATACAAAACTTTCGTCAGAATGAAGAAATGAAGTCATTAATAATTCTGCATGTGGTTGCAAGCGGCTTCAAACAGCAACATTTGCATCACGAGAGGCGAATAGAAAAGTAAGAGTTGATTCGACGAAAACATTGCCTTGCTGTAGCTATGGGCAATGGTACACAATAATCTTATGACATATAACATAACATAACTACTTTACTTATTCTATTAGCAGTTACTAATCACTATATTATACAGATATTTACAAATATATGGCGGTTTTAATTTTTACCGTCAAACCACCTGCTACGCCATTTTCTCAGCGTCTCCTCAAACCAGAGCCGGCGTATCTTATCTCGTCTATTGGCTAATGCTAGGACCAGTATCTTATAACTCATATTTAAATAATAAGTAGAATAATCGCGCGCTTTAACGCATTGGCACACATAATTGAAATTTACAAATTAACTTACAGTGCGTTTCAAAACGTGAGCGTTACAGTTGGAAATTATCCCCATGATGTAGTTCGAATTCCTGACTAAACTCCAGGGTCCCATCCCCTTTACTCGGGTAAGTGCAGATCTCCCTAACAAGAGAATCACCGAGGTAACCTGGACTGCAATCGAAAACATTTTTTCAGGTTCACCCTGTATGTTAATAAATCTGTTGAATGTATATGATGGCAGATACGTATTCACAAATTTTTCAATTCAACGATATCAATAATAAATATATTAGCTTTTAAATGAAAATGAAACATGTTTCGGCCATTACATTAATTAAATGAGTTTAATTTCAAAATTGTTTAATTTGGCATGTAAACGTTAAAATTTAATACTGCCTTTGCTGCTACCATTTGTATGATTAAGTTGATTATTTCCAATAGCAACCACCCAATTTAGAGAATTTATTATATTGCACTTGTTACCAGCGTAAAATTGGTTGTCGTTTTTGTCATTAAAAAGGTGTGATTTTAAATGGAAAAATCGGTAAAGGTATTTACACAGAACTTCCCTCTTTATTTGTGCATGGCGGTCACTCTAAAAAATTATTAATTACGAAATGACATTGAGAATATTAATCAGAATATAGTTATCATTATTATTACACAGAAAGCCTGAGAACTTTTGGTCAAAAAAATGTACAGTGGTCATCTGACATCAAAAATTCAATACTAAATAACAGGTGCCAAATATAGAAGGCTTGCGCAAATACCTTTACAGATGTTCACCGTGGTTGAATTATTCCTTGGGATGACCACCCTGTACATTTTTCAATAAAACTGTAATAGGTACATATGCCAAATACTATTGCCATCTGTCACATTTTCAGTTCCACATTCACGTAGTGGAGTGGAAGTATAGTAGTGGTTAAAAAATTTCATTTTTTTAAATAGGTTTAGAATGTTATGAAACGTGGAAATTTTAGATTTGAGCAAACAATTTTTTTTTATGTATTCTAGCGGTAAGAAAATTTTTCATCGTCTATTCGATAGTAGTGGTAAAAATATTGTAACAAATGTCAAATTAAGGGAGCCAAGTCCGGCCCTGTCGCATATAGAATCGCCGTATTCCGATCTTGGTAACATTTTAACTTTAACTAACTAACTTTAACTTTAATCTTTATTAGGTAGTCGACGTTAGCCACAAATTTTAAATTTGAGCAAGAAAAATTTTTTTCATCTATTCTGTAGTAAGTACCTAGTAAAAAAAGTTTACAAATTCTTTCAAAAAATGTTCAATTTTTTTTAAATAGGTTTGGAATGCCATGAAAAGTTTCATTCTTTATTTCTTTAGACGGTCCACCCTGTATATTTTCCAGTGAAAGTTTAACCATTTTTTCGCTGACACTAGCGTTAGCTACCTACCAAATTCGACTGTTCTCTCTCAAGTCGTTTTTTTAGTTAATGCGCCAACAGACACACATACAGACTGACGGAATTGAAAAACCTATATTTTCGTAATCTACATGATCTGAAACGTGAAAATCCGAAAAAATCTTGGAGGGAGATTTTTTCTCGAATACAATACTTCCCTTCGGTATGCGAGGAAAGTAGAAAGAGCTCGTCTGAATAGTATTATTGATAAGTGCATAGAAATTTTTCGTTTCTTTATGAAGCAGCCACTAATGTCACGAAATGCACAAATATGGGTTTTATTGATGTGTTAATAGACAACCTGGCGTAATGCTGCCAGACGTACCCGACAGCAAAGGAACGCCGACTATAATAGTAAATCCATTGGCTACAAGTCTCTCAAGGTGCTTTGAACAAGAGGTCATTATCAATTACTTATGGTTAATAACAAATAATAATGCAACGCCATTTGAGGTATTCTCTATTTTAAAAATGCCAAGCTACTTTAAAGTCAGTTCCGGATAAGTTGGGACCTTCTTTAAAAATAGAATATTAAACGAAAATATTTACTTCGGTATAGAATCGTTTTTTGTCAGATTATATGAATAAATTTTAAACTGCTCTGAACAGTTAGGAACACTGAAAGTAAACTTTAAAATCGATGTTACTAAGATGCTACATTGTACGTATAACAATTCAAAAAAACTAATCCTGGCTTGTCTATAGCAGAATTTTTGGTAATAATATAACTAACTGATATTTCTAATGAAGACATTTGTACTTGTATTATTCTTATGTATTTTTGTTTATAATTATTATTTGCTTATAATTTGAGTATGTAAAATGTTATAACACTCCATGTTATTTGTTTTATAATTTGGTAAATTAACTTATACAAATTCGTTACTTTGTGTTTAACTTTATGCAACCAGCAATGCTTCACATGTGCAGTGGGTTGCGGAACTAAATTACGCTAATATTAATCAGTCAGTTTGCAAAGTTGGCATTTTACAGTAAATTACACAGGTTATGACGTTGTCCTTCATTAGGAAGTTACTTAAAATTCTTCAATAGGTTTCTCGAATAAATTTCAAGTTCTATCTCCTCATGTTGTTTACAAAATTTATAAATACATTTAATTTAAATAGGTTCAGTAGTAACCTGAAGTTTCATCTCTTCTTCTTCTTTGTGTCCAAGTAACACAAGTATGTTGGCATCTTTTAGTTTATTAAACTTTTGACTGAGGAAGAAGTTTAATTTTTTATATATTAGAAATGATAAGTGGGAAAAGAGAAGCCACAAAAGCGTTCTTTTCAATTTTAAGAGCTTGGCAGAGCAGACGTGTGGCGTGTCGGGTTACTTAATTTTTGTCAGCCATGCTGCATTAAGGCGTCAAGCCATAAGCTTCGGCTTATTTTTAAGAGGCTGAATGCACCCCCAGAGGTTTTTTGGGGTAAGTTATTCTAAAGAAAATGTGCTTTAAAGTTGCTAAGGGTTATTTTTTAATTCCTTAGGGTTGCAAGTCTCCCTCGTAAGAGGCCCATTTTTATAAACATTTTTTTATTGGTATGGACTCGAGGACTTCATGATCAAACACTATGTTTCCTGAGAGTTTCATATAGATAACAAGTCTGGAAGTTGCAAGCTTTCCTATCCTATTTTGGGAAATGGTTTCTATGAGTTCCCTAATACCTAGGGGTTTTTGCTGAAGAAAAGGACGCTTTTCGATGGTGAATGGCCTGGAAGTTGCAGGTTATAAGGACACACAGAGTTTTTCTTATGGACATGTAGAGACCGTTATGAAATGAAACTGTAACGAGCTGTTGTAAGCCAACAGGTATTTAGAGGGTTACTACGGTAACGCCTCTCAAATAAACTTATATTAAATTTTAACTTATATTGTAAAAAGTGGTACCATTTTATAAAATTTTCATTCATATATTTCTGGCTATGCATATAATTAAATTTCATAACATTCTTTAAATTAAACCATTGGTTAATAAATTCTTAAATATTTCAACTACGCTTATATCACGATAGTGTATAATTATCATATGGTTATTTTAAATCTGTAATTACCAAATTGATGGGAATCTCCATTTTATAACATTTTCTTTTATATATTTCTGGCTATACATATAACTAAATTTTATAACATTCTTTAAAGTGAACCATTGGTTATTAAATCCTTCAAAATTTCAATTAATCTTAAGGCAACATTAAAATGTATGTAATTATCACACGATTATTTTGAATCTGTAATTATCAAATTGTTAGTGGGAATATCCGCTAAAGTAAAGTTGTGACTAATTAATATTGTGTTTATTTTCTCCCATTTATGACATTTCAATAGAGTGCTGGTGAGCTATAACTATATTTTAACCTATGTATTGTTTTCCGTAGCTTTCACAATGCAGGATAACTTTTAGGCAAGCTATGGTGGCGCCCTGAATATCTTTCTAGCAAATTAGTTTAAAACTTGTATTTCTATACTTGTATTTATATCTTTAAATTTCTTTAAAAAATTATTGAGCAAATCGGTAAGTATCAACCCACGACTCTGCTCTCCCATAACCCAAAGGCTGCCGTCCGCAAATTGAGGTACCTGTCTGGTTTTAATCAAACAGGTGTCACAATGTTTATACATATATTACTACAGCTGCTGCTGAAAAGTAAACGGTATTGTGTTGGGAAACCTGGAAAGGAACTAAACTAACCCCAACTAAACCCAACAAGACAACATATATTTAACAATTAAGCTGCAGTATCGAACAATAAATGATAATAATAATAGAATGATAAACGGATTATATGCTTTCCAATATACAAGATACTAACCGTGGTTTTTGAATGTTTTAATGCAAATATTTAACAGAAATAGTATAATAGTGTAGAAATATCCAAAAACGATAATTTTTTTCTCTGACTATAGTTAAATAAACGGAAACGTAAGGAAATACGAGAATTTTACATTTAAACAGATCGAAAAATCAAAGGATATACAGGGTGTCCCAATAAAAACTCCCAGGCCGAATATATTCGAAACGAATAGAGATATTTTAATTCTGTAAAAGCCAATTTGTAGAGCATAAAGAGAGATTCATTTTTGAATATGATTGTTTTTTTAATATATCAGTATGCGCTGTGCTCTAAAGAAATATTTCGATGGGAGAAACTTTGAAATGGGGTTTATGTGAAAAAAATGCATTTCTAAGCAGATTGTGTTCTAAAAAAAAATACCATAAAACTAACCGTTTTCGAGTTATTTGAGTCCAAATGTTGGACTTTGCCAATATTGAATAATTGTAATTTCTTCAATATTTCAGTCCTTTCAGTGGGACAATCTATATTTAATTTACAAATTTTAGAAGAAAATATTTAAAGAATTTTTCATACCTTATGAATTAAATATATTAGATGTAACCCTTGGAAAAAAAACCTAAAAATATTGTTTATCATATAATTCGAACATTTAAACAATAATAAAACAATTACGAACATAAAACAATTTTTACGAACTAATGAAATTAAAATAGCTATTTTAATAGGTGTTCAAAATTATTGCCATTTTCATTAACACACATCGTAAACCTATTAATTAGTTCTGATCTACAAACTTTTAATAATGTATGCCGATTAATGGCGGCAACACTAGCATAAATTTTATTATAAAGATCTGCCATGTCTTCTATAGGTTCTTTGTACACTTCACTTTTTAAAAATCCCCATAAATAAAAGTCTAATGGAGTAATGTCAAGAGATCGAGCGGGCCATCTAAGTACTCCATTGGTACCAATCCATCTTCCTGGGTATGTTTGATTTAAATAATTAACAAAGTTGTGATGATTATGTGGGCCTGCTTCATCCTAATAAAATCACATATTATCCAACTGAGCGGGCAAATTCCTTAATAGTACTTGTATATAATTTTGCAAAGTTGTAAACATCTTTCACCTGTTAAATTCTTATGGTAGAGGTATGGGCCAACAATGTAACCATTAACAATGCCACACCAAACATTTACTCCAAAACGATTCTGGAATCTGGTATGTCTCATCCACCTATGATTCTCTTGAGACCAGTAAGTAACGACAATTATGTGTTGTGATTACTCCATTGTTGTGGAATCGACTTTCATCGCTCCATATAATTGTATCTAAAAGATTTGTATTTTCTTCTAAGAGAATTGAAAATTGCGCCAAAAAATCTAATCTCCGCTCATTGTCCCCTGGAATCAAATGATGAACTAAATGAACTTTATATGGAAAAAATTTGTTTGTTTTAAGAATTCTGTGGCAGGTGGAACGTGCAATATTTGTTTCTTCCAACTTGCGTACTGACATGTTTGGGTTATTTTCTACGTGATGTAATACCAATGCAATATTTTCATTAGTTGCAGTTCTTTTTCTTCTTGTTGTTTTTGGTTTTTTAAAATCTCCATAATTTTTCAAATTAGAACACAAAGTTACAAAAGTTTTCCGATCTGGTAAAGGTCTGTCAGGAAAACGTATTTCATATAAACTTACAGCTCTTGCAGCATTTTTACGACATTCCCCATAAATTAACATTATATTTAATTTATCTTCATTTGTATGAGAAACCATATTTAATAATAAACATTCACAGAGAAAACAATAATTAGGTACAATAATACAGTTCTATTGACACACTAATAAACAAAATGTGATTGAAATTGTGAAATATCAAAAGTATTATTCCAAAGGTAACTTTAATTGTATTTAATTTATAAGGTATAAGGGTTATTGTACTCACTAGATATCAAATATTTTTTATTATAACCTAACCTAATAACAAAGCAATTATATGAAAAATTCTTTAAATATTTTCTTCTAAAATTTGTAAATAAAATACAGATTGTCCCACTTAAAGGACTGAAATGTCGAAGAGATTACAATTATTCAATATTGGAAAATGCCAACAATTGAACTTAAATATGTCAAAAACGGTTAGTTTTATGGTATTTTTTTCAGAATATAATCTGCTTAGAAATGCATTATCTTTCACGTAAACCCCATTTCAAAGTTTCTCCCATCGAAATATTTCTTTAGAGCACAGCGCCATCTATATACTGATATGTTAAAAAAATAATTATATTAAAAAATGACGCTCTCTTTATGCTCTACAAATTGGCTTTTACAGCATTAAAATATCTCTATTCGTTTAGAATATATCCGGCCCTGGAGTTATTATTGGGACAACCTGTATATCAAGCTGATTTGGTATCAACGGTCAAGAAAAAAATGTACTTGACCTACAGAATTTGGTTGTCTTCTGCAATTTTATTTTTTCATTTCATTATTTAGATTTATTCCATTGCATTCTAATGTATATTTAAAGCATTACTCAATGATTAATAGCGATCTCTCTATTTTTCTACCTAAGATATACTGCAAGAATGTCAATTTCAAGCTTTATTTCTGCAACGCTAACTTTTAAGAGAGCGGTTTAGTTTCTGTGCCTTTACTCATGAGTTTGATGTACAAGAACACGCGCCTAGCTTTAGTTTACTTGATACATTTATACGTAAATTGTGTCTGGAAGAAAATCTCTCTGCTCTATGTCTCTGAAAAATAATGTTTCCTTTAATACTCCTTTGTCTTTCATGAGTTTTCTGACTTCTGACCTGCAAGGCAACGTTTCCTGAATTTCAGCTTAACGTTTATACATGTAATAAGTTTAATAGGTATATTAGTATTTGTTGCTAGTACTTTCTGTTATATCGCGGGGTGGCCTATTTAATTAAATTTAACAATTTAGATCATAATTATCTGATTATCTGAATTAAAGATCTTAATGAAAATTACCCGTTCGTATATCATATGTTTAATTAACAGACTGTCAGTTATTTATTACTTCTAGTTATTATTAATCGCATTATTTAGGAAATAATTGTATTCTTCTGGAAATACCAACAGAATTGCTTTAAAGTCAACAATGTATGTCTCAGAAAAGAATTTGCAAAGTCCTGTAATATGTGAGTAGTCATGAAACCAAAATCTGAATATTAACTGAATACTATCCTGGTATAATATAATCGTTGTACGTTTCGGCTTGACAACTAACTTGACATCATCAGGTGATTCTACTTAACCTCTAAGGCGATTTTTCTGGAAATAACTAAAATTCTATATACAGTAGACGCAAATGTTCTTCGATCATAGGATCTACCAGGCGAATTTACATCTTCCAACGAATGGTATATTATAAACGCATACGCATGCGTAACTAGTAATCGACTCGCCGCAATCTCACATCACATCAAACTCGTACTCAAACTAGTACTATTTGGGAACTGAAAGAGAGACCTTGTCGTTAAATTAAATCTTAAAATTGTTTGAAACGGCCGAAAAAGTTTAGATAGTTAAGTGGTACTATCAAGGAAAGTCAAGGCGTGAAATTAAAAACGCATTTAATGGTCCATTTCCCGTCCGACCTTCACCTGTATTATCCACAATTCATAATATTATTCACAAATTTGAAATACATGGTTGTGTTGATTATATACAACATAAAAAATCGATTCCTCCCAATGAAGCCCGAGATGAAAGAGATTATGATTTGTGTACTGGCAACCAACAACCCGGTACTTACTACTTCCCAAATTGCAGTTGAAGTAGGTTCTACACCATCAACGGTTAGGTCGGTTTAAAAAAAAATGGGTACAAATCCTACAAGGTTCGGAAAACTCATGAAATTTTTGAGACGCACAATATCAGAAGAATGGAAATTTGTGAGCTACTAATGGGAATGACGAATGCGAATGAACATTTTCTTAGAAACATTGTTTTTACCGATGAATCATTTTCCATTAATTGGTAAACATAATTCTACCCGGACACGATATTGGTCGCGAGAAAATTTACATAAGTTTTACGAACTTCGCACTCAGTATCCTCAAAAAGTAAATGTTTGGGTCGGTATACTGAGTGAAGATATTATTGGACCATTTTATATCGATGGCATCTTAAATGGCCAAAAATATTTGGATTTGCTTCAACAGCAAATTGTTCCTAGGATTCAGGAACTAGTAGTTGCTAGGTTTAATGAAATTTGGTTTCAACAAGATGGTTGCCCTCCCCATAATAGAGTTATTGTTCGGCAGTATTTGGAGAAACATTTCCGAATAGACTTATTTCTGGGCATGGTAATATCTTATGGCCAGCTAGGTCACCAGATCTTGCGCCTTGTGACTTTTTCTTGTGGGGCTACTTAAAATAAAAAATTTATGGTTTTCAGGAAAATAGGCCCAACAATTTGCAGGAACTTCAATTAAATATTGAAAACGCCTGTTTAACTGTTACCCCTGTTATGTTGGGTAATGTTCGCCAAGGATTTTATAATCGTTTGGGATATTGCTCAGCTCAGCAGGGAAGTCTATTTGAGCATTTATTACATTAAACTTGTTAGGTGTAAGTAATAAATGTTTTCTGTAACTCCATACATTTTTAAAAACTTTTAGAATATTGTTATTTTGTTTTACCCGTTTTTAAAAAATATTTTTGTGTGAGAATTACTTTTTTAGTTTTGTTAGATTTGTTCGCATTCATTTGTTTTTTGCGAAAATGGAATAATGTACAACCGCAATAACATTTTCAACCACAATTTCCTCGAAAACTGTCAAAGGTAAATATAGGATGTGCTGCATATTTTATACCTAGAATCTCTTAGGCAATCTAAATTTTGAATAATATACAGAGTGTTCCGTTAAAAATAGCAATATCTATACTGTTTCCGGTTAAACCGGAAATGAAAATCAGAAGTTACACCAATAAAAATGTGCAGCTAGTTCAGTCACACAACCGAATTTGAAATTGATGAAGTTGTAGTCTGGCTAGTAATATCGTAGGCACCCGGTATATCTATTTTTTAATACACGTTTGTAACTATTCAGTTTAGTTAAATAATTTCGTAATTTTATTATGATATTACTTTTAAATATATGATACTGTCACGGATTAGTGACAATTCCTCTAGTGCAGACATTAATTTTCTTGACGAGTAATTTAATTGAAACGTTCTTAAATACAATCTCATCTTGCTCTCAGAATAGTGGTTTCAGGATTTTTTGTGACAAATGATTTATACGTTTGTTTACTACGAAAAATGTACTTAGTTCAACAAGGTCTCGAAAAGGAATATCCGTATAGAATTTATCGATAATAATTTAATTGTAATGCCGGAGATTTGTAGAAATTACATTAAGAATCTTTGTACTAAAAGAGGAGGAAGCTTTTATAAGGAGAAAGAAATTAATTACTTGTAGAAATATTCTGACGTTAATGTAATTTTCTCACACGAATTTACAAAAAAATAAATTATGTTAATTTTGAAAATGTCTTCACGTATTTCACTTGAAACTATATATATTCTACAAAAGGTGGACCATTAATAAAAGGCCATAGTGCAGAGGTAGATGCTTTGGACCAAAATATGAGGATATAACCAAATATGCTTTATATGCTTAATATGTTGCTGTGGAAAAAGATACGGGATGTTAAAATTCATTCAATAACTCATATTTTTTTATTATTATTTTTTTTCTGATCAGAAGATCTGATGAGGGCGTCATTTAAAAAACCTATTGTTAGCATAAACTCTTTCAGTGAAGATGAAGTTATTCGGACTCTAAAACGAATTAAACCCAAAATGACGACCGGACCTGATTCCATTCCAGCTTTTTTATTAAAGGATTGCGCTATCATCTTTGCATATCCTCTAACTCTAATTTTTAACTTAATCTTAAAAAACTGCCTATTTCCTGACCTATGGAAATATTCCAAAATATGTCCCATCTTCAAAAAGGGAAACAAACTAGATATTGAGAACTTTAGACCAATCTCTGTAATTTGTAACTTCTGTAAAGTCTTAGAAATATTACTTCATGATAGAATATATTATTCAATTAACACCAAAATCTCCATTAATCAACATGGATTTATGAAAGGGCGTTCAACAACAACAAATTAATTCTGTGTAACTCAATATATTTCTGAATCCGTAGACGAACATGGGCAGGTAGATTTCATACATACCGATTTCTCCAAATCGTTTGATAGACTTGATCACCAGTTGTTACTTAATAAATAAAAATCAGCTTCTCATATTCTTTGCTCCTTTTGTTTAAATCTTATTTAATGAATAGAAGTCAGTACGTTGCATTAAATGGGTTTAAATCGATCGAATTTGCTGCCACATCTGGAGTTCCCAAGGGATCCATTCTGGAACCCTTGTTTTTTAACATATTTATTAACGACATAGTGAACGAAATTAATTTGCCTCGCCTTTTATATGCCGACGATCTAAAAATTTTCACAGTAATTGATAAAATCGATTTCTGTTTTCAACTTCAGACTTGCCTTGACAAAATAAACACCTGGTGTATAATAAATAAATTATTCATGAATCCTAGTAAATGTAACGTAATGTCCTTTTCTTTAGAAACATCACCTTTTATTTTTGATTACAGGTTAGATAATATCATACTTCAAAGACCTATAACATTTCGCGACCTCGGCGTAACTTTTGATAGTAAATTATCCTTCATGATCATATCGATACCATTGTGTCTGAAGCCTCCAAAGCCCTTGGATTTATCGTTCGTACTAGTCGAGAGTTCGCTAATACTGATACTCTGAAAATTCTTTATCAATCCTTCGTCAGATCGAAACTTGAGTACGCATCGCTAATTTGGAGTTCCAGTTATGGTGTTCACAAGAATAACTTGGAGGCAGTTCAACGTATATTTCTTAAATTACTGTGGTTCAAATCTGACGGTACCTATCCAGTGATTGGTTTTCCGCAAAGTAACTTGCTTGAAAGATATTCTATGACTACTCTTGAGGATAGGCGTACGTACTTTTCTCAAGTATTTTTATTTAAATTATTACTTCCACATCCACGTAGTGGATTGGAAGTATAGTAATCGCAAACAAATTTTCAAAAATTTTTATTCGTGAAATAGGTTTAGAATGTCATGAAACGTCGAGATTTTAAATTTGAGCGAAAAAAAAATTTCTGTCTGTCGGTCTGTCGGTCTGTCTGTCGGTCTGTCTGTCGGTCTGTAACTTTTTTTTTGTCCGCACGTTTTCTCCGGAACGGTTTAAGATATTGACTTGAAATTTTGTACACGTATATATTATAACGAGATCTGGAACTGGATTGTTTTTTGAGGATATCCGGTGAAGGGTTGGGGGTTAAATAGGGGTAAATATGGGAAAATAAGTAAAGCAAGCTTGTAAGAGTACAGAAACTTGAAATTCGGTGTATGTGCTAGAAGTTAAGGACTCAGATTTTTTTATAATATTTTTCAACCCCCCACCACCCCTACCCCATTAATGGGGTTGATAAAAAAAAGTTGAGATATTCATTTGAAATTTCATACACGTATGTATTATAACGAAGTCTGGAATTAGATTATATTTTGAGATGATTCCGTTGAAGGGTTGGGGGTTAATTTGGGGTAAATAGGGGAATATAAGTAAAACAAGTTGGTAAGCGTACAGAAACATGAAATTCGGTGTATGTACTGGAAGCCAAAGCGTCAGATTTTTTTATAATATTTTTCAACCCCCACCACCCCACCCCTACTCCAATATGAAAAGGGTTGATAAAATAAAATTGAGATATTCATTTGAAATTTGGTACACGTATGAATTATAACGACATCTGGAACTAGATTATATTTTGAGATGATTCCATTGAAGGGTTGGGGGTTAAATAGGGGTATATAGGGGAAAATAAGTAAAGCAAGCTGGTAAAAGTACAGAAATTTGGAACTTGGTGTATATACTAGTAGCGAAGGTCTCAGGTTTTTTATTAGTATTTTCCATCTCCCCACCACCCCCAGTCCCTTATTAAAAGAGTTTATAAAATTAAATTTAAATTTTCACTTGAAATTTGGTACATTTATGTATTATAGCTATATCTGAAACTAGATTATATTTTGACATGATTGCGTTGAAGGAGTGGGAGTAAGTAGAAGTAAATAGGGAAAAATAAGTAAAGCAAGCTGGTAAGAGTACTGCAACTTGAAATTAGGTGTATGTCCTAGATGCCAAGGCCTCAGATTTTTTGATACTATTTTTCAACACTTCCACTACCCTTACTACATTATTAAAGGGTTTGATAAAATAAAATTGAGATATTCACTTGTAATTTGGTAGACGTATGTATTATAACGACATCTGGAAGTAGATTATATTTTGGGATGATTCCGTAGAAGGGTTCGGGTTAATAGGAGTAGGGAAAAATAAGTAAATCAAGCTGGTAAGAGTACAGAAATTTGGGATTCAGTGTATATACTAGAAACCAAGGCCTCAGATTTCTTTCTAGTATTTTTCAAACTCCACCACCTCCGCTTCATTATTAATGGGATTGATAACATCAAATTGAGATATTCACTTGAAAGTTAGTACACGTATGTATTGTAGTGACATCCGATTGAGATGACTTCATTGAAGGGGTGGGAGGTGGTAGATTGCGAATAGTGGAAAATAAGTAGGGTAAACTAGAAACTTCATTTTTAACGAATATGGTAGAAACCAACCCCTCAAACTTTTCTATGACATCTGCCCCAAATATTATTAAAATTCTATGACCAATAATTTTCACATACTAGAGTGCAAATATAGTTAAGATATTTCCTTTAAAGTGACTTGGATGGAGAATCTGGATGTGGAAGTAGTGATTCCTTAGGCAGCGGTTTTACACAATGATTTTGACGCACCCGAAATAATTAGTAAGCTTAATTTTCACGTTCCCAGATTAACCTCTCGTAATCACCAAGTTTTCTATTTACCTACGCCGCGTACCAACGTACTAAATAATTCACCTTTATATACAATTTGCAGTACTTACAACAAATTATGTAGCGATATTTTTAATTGCAGCCTTAGTGACATAAAACAAGATGTTCTAAATTAAATAACCAGTGATTGTCTTTGTTTTTCGTAATTTACTTTGAATCACATATGTGTATATATGTATATATAGTTTTTATATTTAAACATTTTCCATGTTATTTTTTTCTCTCTCTCTTCGTATCATTAGTTATTCATAGTTCGTACATTTAAGTAAATTTCTTAGAGGAAGTATTTTGACTGTTGAAAATTTTAATTCGCTCATCCTGTGAAAGGAGAATGTGTCTTATATTTTCTTTTTTAATTCGGCGATTCATACTGTATGCTCAGGAAGGATAATATGTTGTATTGAATTTAAAATAACTTTATTTTTTATTTGATTTGTCCCAAAACATCATTTTAATTTTATTTTGATTTTTATAAAGAATGCTATTATAATTTTGTTTGCAACAAAACGTGAACTACCAAGTACTTGTTTATAAGTACTTCTTTGCTTTTTCAGTGTTCACCATATACAAAATTTTAAGATTTTTCACATTTTCATAAACTTTGAATTTAAGCTTTTTGAGCACTTCCGAACAACTTTCATTATCAATATTGTCCGATAGAAAATGCCTAATATGATTTTTTGATATTGCGGGTGGCTTTTTGGTCATAAGTAGTAGACCCCAATTTACTTCATGTTTTAGAAAATGGGATAAAAACCAAACTAGTTAAATGCATACACTTTTAAGTGAGACGCTCAGTAGATTAGATAAATAACCAAACCAAATGTATTCTAAACAGATTTTAATATCGATAATAAGTAATAAGATCTAATTAACGAAGTGACTGTTCAGTAATTTTTGTTTTCTTTTTAAAGTGGTTCAAGTTTACACAATGTTTTCAATTGTTCAAATACCTAACTGTTTTTATCATCTATCGTCTATACGCATTCAATTAATCTATAGATCTTAAGATGTCACTGTCCAAAACGACATTCTGGCTTCCTTCCTATGTTATTTCGATAAAAAGTACAAAACAGGCACTTGACCGAAAGGCGAGCTCGTATTATCCCTCAGGTGTCAGTTTGCGAATAAAAAGTGAGATGCTTGTCTGAAATGTTCAACTATTAAAACATGATGCAATCAATTTTCCCTGTAGACTTTCTTACAAGAGAGTCGTGATGTATCACCTAGGGGTTGCAAGGGGCCAGACTATTGACAGAAATTGGAAATAGATTGAATATCGACCTTTTATCAAACAGTCCCAGCATTACATATTCCGAACCTTTTATAAAAGTTATCAGGTAAATTGGTTGTTTAAGCGAGCGGCTTTATGTCAGTTTTGTTATTGTTGCCTCTCAACTCGATGTTCTTTTTCAGATTCATAACTCCACTGAAAATGTCGTGGTGCTGTCCTCGGTCCAACTTTCGTCAACTGGCCTGTACAAATGTGAAGTTTCGGGGGAAGCGCCATCCTTTGAAACTGTTATGGATCATCAGCACATGATGGTTGTTGGTAAGTTTTTCTATATTTGTTTTATAAGTCGAACGAGTGGCCTCAAATTGGTTTCCCTATAGTCCTTAATAATAATGACATAATTAATTAATGTCAGAGCAGAAATGTTTACACGAGACCAAACAAACAAAAAATAAAGTAAATGTAGATGTAAATGTAGACAGACACAATGCATTAAAGCATAAGCATATAATAATGTTTAAACAAAATACCAAGGAATACAAAAATAACATGCAGTTAAAAACAAATGTGAATAAATAGATAAAACTTACTAAATATTGCGAGAAATATGTATATATTAGGATAAGCTTATATTTCGAAAAAATTATTCTTTAAAAGATCAAAATTATAAATAGTTTTCCATTTAAGGTAGGTAGTCTTTTATTTTCTGTTTAAGGCACGTAGCAGAATAAGCAAGGTTAGCTGCCCTCGTTTTATTCAACGAAATTTTTGGGGATTCTTTGGTCCATATAAAATACTAGTTATATTTAGTAATACAGGCAAATTAGACAGTTAGGGTAACAAAAATTAATAAAAGGATCATCTCTGGGATTTAAGTAGGTACTAACCTGGAGAATGGGGTGATGCATTATTTGCACTTCCAAGTTCCGGGAAAATTCAAAAAAATTTGGAAACACTCTTTGATTTGCGTTTTTTTTTTCTCTAGCGGCTAAAATAATGAAAATAGAGAAAAAGGTTCCCAACAAAAGTTGTAGTTCGTCTCTTCCTTAAGCCGTTTAGAAGATAAATCGAGTTTGCCACTTACAGTTTTGAGCCACTTCGAAATGCGCGAAAAATGAGGATTCTCCGGGAGTTTCGTACGACCGGGCTTATCGATCGATAATTCTTACTATTCAGAGCCCCTAAAAAAATTTAAATAACACGAAATGTAGAGAAAAGTCTCAGCTTTAATGTGGAACTAATCACAAAATTCATAAAAAAAATTATCATAGAGAGAAAGTGTCAGAAGATGGCTTAGTAAACTTTGTACAGTTGATCCACAGATTTATTCCTATCTTTGCCGGGAGTCATTAGAATGACAATTTATTTTGCTTATCGATTCTTATATAATGATATATTAATTAACATTTTATTGCAATTACTTTTGTTGGAAGAATATGCCTTGCGATGAAAGTAGAGGGTATATTTCTCATCGATCAATCACCTCCAAATTTCGGAGTTCAATTCGCTATATCTTAATTAATAATAATACCACAATTTTAATTTTCGGATTATAAGTACAATAAAACATATTCTTTCGAACAGCTTTCGAGCTTTTTTAAATACGTGCAGTACTTTTTGAATTTGTCCATTATTCATACACGTTCAGGAAATGCGCAATTTTACAGTAAAGCATATACAACCTATTTGTTTTCTAACATTATTTAATGAAATTTTCACGGAATATGGATTAAAGTGCTTGGAATCGAATCCGTATAGTGAAAAATACCCATTGTTACGGGAGAAATAGGCAGGATGGATAAAACTTAAAGATATAAATAAATCAACTGATAAAGTTTACTGAGCCATCTTCTAACACTGTTTTCTCTATGACAAAAATTTATATGAATTTTGTGATTAATTCCATATTAAAGCTGAGACTTTTCTGTACATTTCATGTTGTTTTAATTTTTTTAGCGGCTCTGAATATTAAGAATTATCGATCTATGTGTATGGTCGAACGAAACTCTCAGAGAATTCTCATTTTCCGCCGATTTCGGAAGTGGAAAACTGGATTTATCTCCTAAACGGCTAAGTAAGGCAAAAATTTGAAAAGACCTTTTTTGTAGAGAAAGAGACGAGCTACAAATTTTGTTATAAACTTTTTCTGTATCTTCATTATTTTAGCCGCTAGAGCAAAGAAACCGAAAATCAAAAAGTTTTTCCAAATCTTTTTTAATTTTCCCGGAATTTGGAAGTGCAAAGTATGCATCACTCCATTCTTACCTGTTATTACCGATTTAAATCCCGGTAATCCTTTTAGTAATTTTTGCGAGGTTTTTATAAAATTTTGCCTTCATTGCCTGTACTGTAGTTGATTCAAAATTATGCAAAATAATCTGAATTAGATTATTAATTGTTAGTATGGTAGAGAACTTGTTTTTAAACCCGAAGTGACTAGGCTGAGATAGATGGATTTCTTTGAAAAAGCTTGTAATTGAAGTTTCATAACTGTCTCGAAAATTTGCGTTAATATTGAAACTAAAGAAAAAGCGTGCACTTCGACACGTCTTCTACAGAACCTTCTTAAAAAATGGTAATGATCCTTAACAAACAAGAATTGATGGAAGTGTGTTTTCTCTGATACACTGATGGATTAAGTTAGTCAGGGAATACAGAATTATATTTTTGATTGTGTTAATTAATCGCACATTTATATCGTATGCATATTTCTGTTAGTATTTTTTAAACCATCTATAATAATTATTATAGAGCGTGTTTCGATATAATGAACCAATCTCGTACGAGTACAAAGTAATAAATCGCTTTACAAGTTATACACAGCGTTGAACAATATCTGGTTGCATTTTTTTAACATAATTGTAAAATTTCAAAGCAAGGCGTTATGGGTAAAGATAATCGCGTATCCAATATGATTTTTCGTAAACTATTAGGTGTAAAACAGTCGCGCCATTTTGGCATTTTACTTCTAAGATTGAACTTACAGAGTCAATTGACTTCTTTTTTGTTGCAAAGAGAAAAACACAAAAAACAGTACCTTTTATTTTTTGGCGGAAATGTTTGGTCTCATTTTTTGTCCAATAATTGGCCAATTTTAGTGGCCAATTCAATTAAATTAATTGAAAAATTTGTTATCATACACAATATGCCATAAAATTAGACGAAAACGGTAACTCGGGGGTTTTTGGGGTCGCTGATGACGAATCTGTACTCCAATTTGGGAAATTCAAAATGACGGACCGGAAATCGCGCCATTTTCCATTAAAGATTAGAATGGACATCTTGGCCTTGAAAATCTGTACTCGGGGGTTTTAGAGGTCGCCGATTTGGAATCCGAGACCTAATTGGATGAATTCAAAATGGCGGACCGGAAATAGAGTTAATTTGTCAGGAAGGACTTGTGTTTTTTCGTTTTTGGGCTGAAAATGAGTACTCGGAGGTTGTCGAGGTCGTCCAATTTACGAAATTCGAAATGGCGGACCGGAAGAACAGTCAATTTCTCTGGAAAAACTTGTATTCTTTTCTTTTTTGGACTAAAAGTGGAAATTCGGCGGTTTTCGTTATCGCTGATAACGAATCTGATGTCCAATTGGGGAAAATTCAAAATGGCGGACCGGAAGTAGGATATTTTTCAAGAAAAACTTGTATTTTTCATACTTTCAGCCCAAAATACAAAAAAAGATGAGGTTTTCTTGAGGATCTGCCTCTACTTCCGGTCCGTTACTTTGAGTGTTCTCTAATTGGACATCGGATTCGTTATCAGCGATTACGAAAACCCTCGAGTTTCCATTTTCAGCTCAAAAATAAAAGAAATACGAGTTTTTCCTGAGAAATTGACTCTACTTCCGGTCCGCCATTTTGAATTTATCGAATTAGACCCCGAGTTTTCAAGGCCAAGATATCCATTCTCCTTTTTTCTGGAAAATGGCCCGGTCCCAAAAACCTTGTCTAATTTTATGGCATATTGTATATGATAACAAATTCTTCGATTAATTTAATTAAATTTGCCAATTATTGGACAAAGAATGAAACCAAAACATTTTCACCAAAAAATAAAAGTTTGTTTTAAATGTCTTTCTGAACTCTTTGCAAAAAAAAATAAAGTCAATTTTGGAGATTTTCAGGATTTTGATGCTAAAATGACGCGACTAAAAGTATATTTGCAAGATGGTGGATATAACAAAAGTTGGATAGTTAAAATAATCTGAAGGACAGAATTTCTTTACTAATTTTGTCCTAATTTTAGGAAATGTACATATAATATAAAATACTTATTGGGATATGTCAAGAATAATTATTTCATGGCTATAAAAAATAATCCAAATAGTCATTTTCATTTTATAGCCAAATACATCTAAATACCTGAAATAAGAAATGATCCCTTATTTCTATTGTGTTTACTTGACCGTGAAATTGGTTGGTTTGTTGATTTTATGAGGGAAAATAATGCTGACTTTTGTTTTACTTTTTCCCTGTCCGAATGTGATAAATACAACTTCATTTGAAGGGTACCTAGTCCAGGAAAAAAATTTGAATCAAATTGATACGTCAGCTCTTGTTAAGAGTTTCTTTATGTCTTGAAAATTATGATAAATACTTCATTTTCATAAAATTTTATTAAGCTGAGTTCTATTGATTCGAGGACAATACTCGAACTTATAATCTCCATATGCATGGGTCACAAATGACCAAATATATTCTAATAGCTTTATAAAAAGATATTAAAATCATTATATACAAATCGTGATTATCGTTAACTAAATGTAGATAGGTATATTATTTTTTACAATTAATCATCAATCATATGGCACTATCCTACATCTAACATTTTTTTAATGCTTAATGTATTTCATATCGTAGCATTCATTATTTAGTGCTCTGCATTATTAATCAGTCTGCGTTGTGTTGACCTTATTTTAGCTAAACTGGATAGCCTAAGCGTTTTACTTACAATGGTTCTGAAACATACACAAATATTATGTAAACCTGGGTTAGTAATGCCTTAGTAGAAAGCGATATAAATAATGCCAACTAGTCCAATAATTGTAAAAATGTCCATAACAAAAAAATGTTATCTGAGATTTTCCTTCAGTAACTGTTAGTAGAGGGATTATACATCACAAAATCAATTCTGGGGGGCCGCGCAATCCCCCCCAAAAACCACCCTTTGGTAAAACAACCCTTATTTTACTAATAACTCGTTAACCGTTGAAGATATAAAAGATTGCTCATCATGAAAAAGAAAGCTGGACTAAATCCCTAACAAAAAGTTCTCTTGTAATTTTCTTGTATATGCCATGATTTTCCAGAAAATCGATATCGAAAAAGATTGCAACATTTGTATTTTTAATGCGTACGAATTTTCGTTTATTTGAAATTTTTTGCGCGCGGACTATAGAAAAAGTTGAATAGGGAACTTTCACTTTTTTTACTCCATAAAAATGTTCTTCTATACTAAAAAATAAGATATGCAAAATATGACGCCTTAATTCCCAATAATAAATTTGTTATAAATTATTAAAGTTTTGCGCGCGAACGAACTGTTTCAAATAGGTCGTGACGTCACACCCTACAATATAAAAGCGACGACGGAGATCCCAGCACTCGGCCGCTTGATTTCATAGTTCATTCAGCCGTAAATACAAGCATCGCCATCAATTTGAAGTGTATAATATTTAAAATGGAAACAAAAATCAATCACCGTCTATTAACATCGGTAAACATCTGATTGTGTTGCTTCCCGTCGCCACGACTACCGAATATTATAGGGTGTGACGTCACAGCTCGTTCCGGGCTACTTCAATTTTATCGCTGTTTAGATCCCTCATAATGATCGCGTGGAATTAGAAATCTAATTTTTTTGTGATGTACACGTTTTGTTACAACGTTACACTATGTTTTTTGTATTATTTTAATTTTTTTAATTATAGGCAAGTTTCTCATTGTTCGAAAACCAAACAAGCTATGAAATCAAAATGAGTTTTAAAGGGGATATGAAATACTCTCTTATGTTTTCACTTTTGATGGCTACTGATATCGATTAGTATATAAAAATAACAATATAATATAGTTACCTCTTGATTTTTTGCGCTTCTAACTATTCACCATAAAAAACAACTGACTTTAATATAAATTATAAATGCATTATCTTTCAGTTCAAGGTAGTACTTCAATGCAGAAAAATTTAAAAAAAGACATCTTGAATATTCAATAAAAAAAAAAAGTTTTTGAGTTTATATGTCATATAATTATTGTTTCTAATCATTTAATAGTAAAGAAATTGCACACAAAAATATCATCAAAAATTGAATATGCCTTTTTTTGATTTTTTTTTTCTAACTTCAACATGGTGGTTTTGTAAATGTGAATATTTTTATTCCTAACTTTTTCTCCATTGAATTACTACCTTGAACTAAAAGATAGTGCATTTATAACTTGTATAAAGTCAGTTATTATACTCTTCCATGTCATACTAAAAAAAAGATATAATCAGTTATAGCAAATATACAGAATATTTAGATATTTTGTACAGCGGTAATAAATTCTCCTATTTGATAAAAGGTATTTTGATGCAGAAATTCTTTTAACAACAATTTTAATCTATTCAGGCTTGTTGCGCTTTCAGATGTGAGCACAAGACTAACGTAATACATCAGTAAGACGGTCCTGACTATTGTTTACCTGTAGTACCCTAGTACAAGTACCCTTGTTTCCCCATTTGTTAAATCGGGCGTATTCTGTTCAGGTAGTCATAGCGACCCCGCTCTAAAGTAATTGAAGATCAAGAGAAATGTATTGTTTATAGTTTTGATACATAGAGCTGATATTATAAAACGTTTACCTTCGCCCAGGCCTGTAGCCAGTAGCCTCTGAGTGCCTCCTAAGGAATGTATTGCAATTTGCAGTACTTTAATTGTCGCTTAACTTTGTGAATATATAATTATATGACTGCAGTAAATGATTAAATTCGTTTAAATGTACGCATTCCTAAAACTCGGAATAGTTTCAAGCGGTTTCTCTAATTGGAAGATGGCTACAAAAATAATAGGTACGAGCTCTTTTACACGAAGAATCACAATATTTTATGTAGGAAACGTATGAATAAATATATTATTAAGAATTTATAATATCCCCTTAACAGTAAACAATTTTTTAATGCTTGAATTTTCCCTTGTAAAAGAAGTTATTCAATAACATTAGTTCACTAATCGGCGAGTTAATTAAGACACTATTTCCCTAGTTGCGAAAATATTTTATAATAATAATAATAATAATAGATTTATTGCCCAACAGAATAGTCCAATTACAGCACAGTGTCCGTCGCACATGATAATACTATGAACTATACTACAAACGATTACTGCCTATGCAGTAACTAATACGTGTTATAATAACAATAACATCATTATAACATAACTTGTAAAGAACGATCAAATTACGATTAAAGACGTAACAATAGATTCAAAATAATACTGATTTCAATAAACTGTTGTAATGGTCTTGATTTGCTGACTTAATCGTGTACTTAATATATCACATTGATTGCTAAGTTTGCTATATATATCCATTATAAAGTAAATGGAAGACTTTTTGAAAATGTTTGTACATCTATTGGAAAAATAAAATAGATTGTCTTGACGTGCTCCTATCTCGGTATTCTGAAAATAGATTTTATTAAATTATTATTATTATTATTTATTAAACATACTGGAACCGGTTTTCTAAATATGGTAGAAAGAAACTTAATACTAAATTACTAAAACCGATATAATTTAATTTGTCAATTAATAAATGGTCGTCTATGCGGTCAAAAATTAGTGTACCTACACCACATCTAATTGACATCTGTTGTCCAGCGATTCGGACACAAATGAATAAATGGTAGCTACTCCTTGCTTATCCGGCTACGTCCTTGGAATCTCAAGTCAGTAATTTTAAAAGGAATGACTCTGATTTGCAACATTTCCAAGTATTTTATCTACATCCGGTACAATCCGTAGTCGTAAAATTTTCTTAAACTTTCCTCACGAGTGCAAATATACAGCCCGTTTCTACATAATTACCTATAACTCCTTCCTGCATCCGTCAAATTCATAGCGATCCGAGTTTAAAATTCTAAGAGTGAACCATTCTTATACCTGCTTGCTTGAAATCAGATCGGTTACCAGCCTGAAGTAAAACCGTTAAGCTCGACAATGCGCGATCAATTTTCAAAGCAAATCAGCAATTTCAATAAAGAAATCGAGAATTCATTTATTGTTAAAACGCCGATAGCTGTGCAGGCCTAACAACGGCCCTGTTATTCCTCTGGGACGTTTCTCAATCCTGGAATGGTAGCTTATTTTCGAAACCTTTCTGCATTGCTCCCATGGGCGTGCCGCCGGAGGTAGAGGAGTAATTGTAAGGAACAATAATTTTTACGCCAATTTTGATTTTTATTAGACTGCTTTTATTTTTATTTATTTTATAGATAGAAACCGGAAAATATCTTCAGGCACACAGTGGGACAAAATGGCTTAAAACTTGGCCAAGATACCCAAAAATCAACTCCTTAGAATTATGAATCTAAATGTGTATATAGTTGGGTAATAGTTCCAACAATAATAAACTACCCTTACTACCTTCAAGCATCCCTTGCAGCACGCACACAAGGTCAGCTTAATTACAGTTGTAGGAGAGCGTTATTCATTTGGAAATGTAGCTGTGAAAGTTTAATAAAGTTTATGTGTGTGTGTTTACGCTGAACTTTGTCATTTTAAATATTTCTTTGACGTTGATCGAATTTCTCAATGTACACTTATGTACACTTTAATGCTACTTAATATTGATGGATGATATTGTTTGATATAAATGTATAATCATTTCTTTATTTCAATGAACCTTGCCGATACAGATTATTAAATAACAAATCTTCTGTTGAATAAAGTTAGACCCGCTTAGACCCGAGCTAATTTTTTAACCATATGAACCTTATACATTGTAAAACAAATGATGAAAATGGTAGGTACTTTGCAATCGTATGTTGCTGAGCAAGAGCACAAGTTAAATAATTTTAATTTATTAAAGATAGATATTTATTGGCCATATATACACAAATTATGCTTTGACACGTCAAATAAATGCAAAATATAGCAAAAAACAACAACAAAATATTAGTTGTCTCAAATAATACTAATAATAATAATAAAAACAAGCTAACCATTGTACTTCTCGCCGATTTACTGCACTTTTTATATAATTGTGGCACATTCTATAGGATACTCTTCGCAGTTTTTTTTGTAAATAATATTGGTTTTAGACATTTTTAGTTTAATTACAAAACATTAAAAAAAAATTAATATAAAAACTTTGTAACTTTTTTATTTATTGGTAAATTTTGTTAAAAAACAATAGGGTTCTACTTCTAGCTAATAGTGACTTGTTGGCGCTAAAATTTGTCAGATACAAGCTAAATGGTTCAGACGATTGTGATATTACCTTTTCCTCAGTTGGCGGCTAAGCAAAAAGCGAGACTGTAGCAACCAGCTTAGCTCTGCGGTTGGGTCGTGGTTCGAATTGAATAAATTTTTATTAATTTGATTGTCAATAAAACAGATATTGGCGCACCCGCGTATTCAAAAATTTATATTCTAAAATTTACAAAATTTTTACGCTAAAATATTTAAAAAAATAAGAGTGAACATTAGTCCGGTATATTTAGACATCGGAAGGTACACAAATTCACACCCAGCTGAAAGTTGGTGGGATTGTTCTAAACACCATTATAAATGAACTCAAAAAAGTCCTCATCGATCCAATACTTGGAAAAAAATTTACGCGGGGCCAAAGCTCACAAAAATGGCTTTTTCGCGATTTTCAGCAAAACGGAAGTTTTGTCATAAAATTAGTTCAGCAGAAAATTGTAGATCTGTAAAAAATGTCTCAATACTTTTTTCCTAAGAGTCACCGTTTCTGAGATATGACGATTCAAAAAGTTGGAAGCGTTGTAATCGTCATAATATGTATAAGTACGCCACGTATATACATCTACTTTTGCAAAGTGTCAAAATCATGTACTATTTTTACACGCAATCATTGGCTGTGATACGACATCTGCATTTTTCAGAAGGGGTAAAACAACAGTTTTTAAAATGTTTCAAAAACAAGATTTAGTTCAATGTGCTGAAGTACGGAGCTCCTAAAAAAACTACCTGCTTAGATAAGTTTCGATATGCATGTTTCGTTAAAAATACACGAAATAAAAAACAGGTGCAATTAGCTTGTCTTCCTCCAACCTCAGTGGCTGCTCATCAACATCTTTTTCGGGTATATTACCAAGTTCAAGTGTGGCTTGGTTATCAGCTAGACCCAAAAGACTGGGGTTGGAAGTTGGTCGACAATACATTAGAACCAGTTTAGACTTTACTCCCACCTGCGCCAGGAAAACTGCTAAACACAATTTTTTACAACTGTAAAAAGGAATCTAGATGCAAGCTAAACGGTTCTGACCATTGTGACATTACCTTTCCCTCAGTTGGCGGCTAAGCAAAAAGGTGAGCGAGACTGTAGCAACCAGCTTAGCTCTGCGGTTGGGTCGTGGTTCGAATTGAATAAATTTTTATTAATTTGATTGTCAATAAAACAAATATTGGCGCACCCGCGTATTCAAAAAATTGTATTCTAAAATTTACAAAATTTTTACACTAAGATATTTAAAAAAAAATAAGAGTTAATATTAGTCCGGTATATTTAGACATCGGAAGGTACAAAAATTCACATCCAGCTGAAAGTTGGTAGGATTATTCAAAACACCATTATAAATGAAATGAAAAAAGTCCTCATCGATCCAATACCTGGAAAAAAATTTACGCGGGGCCAAAGCTCACAAAAATGGTTTTTTCGCGATTTTCAGCAAAACGGAAATTTTGTCATAAAATTAGTTCAGCAGAAAATTGTAGATCAGATAATTATCTATAAAAAATGTCTCAATACTTTTTTCCTAAGAGTCACCGTTTCTGAGATATGACGATTCAAATAGTTGGAAGCGTTGTAATCGTCATAATATGTATAAGTACGCCACGTATATACATCTACTTTTGTAAAGTGTCAAAATCATGTACTATTTTTACACGCAATCATTGGCTGTGATACGACATCTGCATTTTTCAGAAGGGGTAAAACAACAGTTTTTAAAATGTTTGAAAAACAAGATTTAGTTCAAGTGCTGAAGTTTTTAAAAAGAGTAATTCAACTCCACAAGCAGTTATCACCAACGGAATTCGCTTTCTTCTTTCTACGTACGGAGCTCCTAAAAAAACTACCTGCTTAGATAAGTTTCGATATGCATGTTTCGTTAAAAATACTCGAAATAAAAAACAGGTGCAATTAGCTTGTCTTCCTCCAACATCAGTGGCTGCTCATCAACATCTTTTTCGGGTATATTACCAAGTTCAAGTGTGGCTTGGTTATCAGCTAGACCCAAAAGACTGGGGTTGGAAGTTGGTCGACAATACATTAGAACCAGTTTAGACTTTACTCCCACCTGCGCCAGGAAAACTGCTAAACACAATTTTTTACAACTGTAAAAAGGAATCTAGTGCTAAATGTGGCTGCAAAAAAGTTCGACTGTACTAAACTCAAATTTGGAATTTAGATAAGATCTTGGGCGCCGGAGCTTTTAGCCCAAGTCATTTTTATGACAAAAATTTTAACTCTATTCAAGGAAAGAATTTTAAGTACCTACAAAAAAACTCTTCAAAGAACAGATAGACAATTTTGAATTCGGGAACTGTATTCAAGGTTATAATAAAACGTTAATCACAAGAACTGTTAGCAATAATAGAGACAATTTCTATTTATTAATCTCCCGCACTAATAAATTATTGCTAGAAAAGGAAGAAAAAATGATGCGATTTTGGGTTTCGATGGGTGAAAAAAGACGACAAAATGTGAATAAAAATCTTATGGTGCAAGATCATCAGCGTAACAATAAAAATGCTAGACTGTTCCCCAACAAATAATAAACCCAAAAACATGATTATTATCATTTTTAACCTAGGGCTTTGCACAGGGAATTGTGAGTAACACTGAACTCCACCCTCAAGATGAGTGAACAAATCTGCAAGTTCAACAAGAAAGCTCACTCGCCTGAGGTAAAATTTCTTCCTACAAGCAGTTCAGTGGTTCACGGAACACGCAATCCTGCCTCTGCAAATTCATAAACTCGATATGGACTTATGTGTATTCCATAAAATGCTTTTATATTCACTGACTCTTCGTTTTTCTTTGGATTCTGTTTTTACATAGTTTTATATTATATTATTATAATATACATTATTTTATTATTTATTATGCTTATCTTATAAATGGGTAATACCCGTTAAGCAGTGTATGAATGAATGTTTGAATGTTTTCTTAACCGCTACTCAAGTCACCGAGGTAACTCCTTCCTCCCTCCTTGAAAATCCAGAATGATTTTGTGTTAGGTAAAGGGAAACGAGGCCCTACAGTTTATAGTGGAGTCTGAACCACATCTTGGGGATAATTTTATAATTAAAATTATTTCGCGGTGAGCAGGGATTGAACCTGCTTCGCTAGATATGCCAATATGCAAGCTAGACGCGCTAAACCACTGAGCTGCTGTCCCCATATGCTAAATAAACATAGCTTTTACGGTTGTCCTGTTAGATTGCACATTTTCCTAACATCTAGCGTTACACTACAGATTCCTTAAACATTTCCAATGTTAAAACTGTTCAGCCCTAAAAGAAATACATTCTTAAATTTGTTATTTGCTGGATTTTTTTATCCTTAAGTGACAGCCACAATTCGCTAAAACAGAAAAAATTTCACCTCGTTGCCACAACACTTGAATCACATTAGAGATATGACAAGCAACATGTCACAACATTTTACTGCTGTCGCGACTTATTTTGCTACCCGTCTATTTTTTGTCGCCGACGTCTATGTTTGCTCCAGATCGGGCGCCTTGCTTCAATATCCTTAAATATAATTACCGAGTCTGTGAGGCAAACCGATCGAGACAAGATACCTATTACTCCTTCTACAACTAATTTTAGTCCCTGTGTTTTAAAACAACTATTCGTTTTCTATTTGCCTTGAAATTAATGATGTACTTTGCATATTCAAACTACGCTTATAATGATATTTCAGAATAAATCCTATATAGGCAAATTCTCAGATGGAATAACGGAGTAATAACAACAATGTGTCTTTATTTATCGGCAAAATGACACTAATTTACAACAATTTTACATAAGTGGGGGCGCGTTCAACATTGTTGCTTTTCCTCGTAACCACTTCTTTTACTAGCATGTTACAAATTATCATTTTCTACTCAAAAAGTATGCATTAAAGGCAACAAAAATGACAGATTTGTACGTACAATGTTCATAAAGGTAGGACGTAGGACTTGGTAATCTATACTACTACATGTTTGTAATAAAGAATGTTAAGTACATTAAATTTAATATAAAAGATATTGAAAATGAGGATTTTGGAGCATCATGTATCATTAATTAATATCGTACAATACACAGAAAAAAATTACTTTTCAATTTCGAGAATAAATGTGAATTTTGATACATTTTCTGAATATGCAATTGACAATATTGAGTTGACTAAATGAAACAGATTATGAACAATTTTAATCGAATTATATGTGAACAATATTTTAAACAGGCACTGGCAGCAGTAATCTTCAATTTAGATTTAACCGTTTTGACATTCGAAAGCTATCACTAATATAATCATATTTCCTAAGATTGAAACAAAATGTAATACGTGAATTCGATGTTTTATGTACAGTAATTTATCTATTAGGTTAAGCAGCAGGGAATAAAAAAATCCAAAAAATATTTGGCCCATAGATAGGCGAGATTATCATTGGAATTGCTTCATTTTAGGGTGTAGTTGAATACTCTAAGTTTGCTTACAAATTAGTGAGCTGCTTGATTTTATAATTAACAATTAATGAGTAAAATAGGCCCTTTTTCTATATTTCTTTAAATATTTCCGTTTCTGCCAATACCCCGAGAGCTAGCGTCACAGAAATTTGTACTATTTGTAAATGGACAGAATGTGCCTTAATAGGTTTTCGATGAACCATTGAATATCCGCCCATCAGTCATAATATGACAGCGGTACTCTCACAAATGTCAAAAAATCCGTTTTTGATTATCTCGTATCGAGCCGAATTTTCGATTTTGCCGTCGCAATTTACGACACCGACAAAATACCAATCTTTCTTTTTCCGTAGAGACATCACACGATCCTCCACTCCACGTATTTATTTAGTTCTTAACGTTTGAAAAATTGATGTTTTTGAAGTTTTGGCTTCACCGACGAGATTACAGTCAATTTTAAACTTTGGGTCCGCCGAGGCTGATCGTGCTACGCGGCGACTACTTTTAAGGGGATTCCCGACTTCGAATCCCGCACAGGGCTACTTTTTTATTTCTTTTTTTTTTCTTTTTAGCACATATTTTTATTCTATAATTGCTCTTCGCTTATTTCTATGCGACTAACGTGTTAAAATTTCATCATTTTTCTCATTTGTTGGCGATACATAAGAAAATAATCTTTCTAGTTTATTTTCTGTTCTTGAGAAGGTATGGTGACGTAACGGCTAGAAGTCCTGATTCTCTAATCACAACTTTCTCAAATCCTACACTATATCTTTCAAATCTATTCTGTTCTATTCCTCTTCTCTTCCTTTAATTGTTTTCGTTTTTGTCTTTTTTGTTAGAAATTCCCTTTAGACCGACAAATTTAAGAAATCTAAACATGTAAAAAAATAATAAACTTCTACTTCCATACTCTCCCAAACGGCGGGCAGACCGTTGGGAAATCAATTGTCTCGAACGGGTTTTTTCGTTGAGTTTTTCCCGTATCAACAGCCAACATCAGCAGTGCGGTAATGATGGTTTTAAAATTAGTTCTTAATTATCTTAATGTTTAATTTAAAACAATGTTCAATTTTAATGTTAATTTTAAGCCGTCACAGACGGCAGGTGTTTTAGCTTTTGTTTTTTTTTTGTTCCATTATATTAAACCGAACCGGTCGTGATCCGTCCAACCTAACATCCGCCACGACGTCACGCGCCGTGGTTGTCTGGTTGGCTCCGGATCGCGGTCCGAGGAGGCAATGTTTGTACCCTTTTAATATTTAATAAATCTGTTAAAGTAAAGTAAAAAAAGTCCTGATTGTCAAACAGGAAACCCGGGTTCAAACCACGTACCGGGAATTTTTTTTACCTTTTTTACATTTTCGCTCATAATCTAATGCGAAAATGTTACCTGTATATCACATTAGTACATTTTTTTTAATATTCGTAATTGCTTGATTAAAAAGGGTTTCTCAGAGCTTCATTCAGTTTCAAAATAATTTTGTTGGAGTTCGATACAAAAAATTGTTCGAGAAAATTTGTAATTTAAATTCGGATTTAATCGATCGATAGAAGCCGGATCTACAAAAGCTTGATGCATTTTTGTCAAAGAAAACATATAGGGTTCGTTAACATAAAAAGGGAATTAAAACATTTTATCTTTATGGTCTGATTCGACTGAAATTCAGTATGTGAGGACTAGAATCCTCAATATTTACTCATGTGATATACTTATAGGAAATATTTTAGCATCAGATTATGACCGAAAGTGTAAAAAAAGTTTAAAAAAATATCCTTAGCGTGATTCGAACTCGAATTTTCTGTTTGAGAATCAGGACTTCTAGCATCATCATAACAAATTTATTGATTCTTTTGTTACAGAAATTGCCTTCCCGGATCGAGATCCGGAGCCAACCGCACAACCACGTCGCGCAGCGTCATGGTGTTAGTGCGGTTGGGCGGATCGCGACCGGTTCGGCTCAATAAAACTATCTAAAGGTTAAAACTCCTGCCGCCCGCGCCCGTGGCGGCTTAAAATTAACATTTAAATTGTCTTTGTCTACACAGTAGACTTAAAATTAGTAAAATTTCACTTAAACGTTTGGTCGCGCACTATTTCACTTTTTTTGAATTTGAGTTGGTAAGACGGGAAAAAACTCAATGAAAAAACCCGTTCGAGGGACTTCTAGCCGTAACGCCGCCATAACTAGAAAAACTAGAAAAGATAATTTCCTTATGTATCGCCAAAGAATCAGAACAAACTACAAAAAGTTATAAAGATTTATAATTTGAACATGTTAGTCGCATAGAAATAAGTGAAGAGCAATTATAGAACAAAAAATATCTCCCAAAAAGAAAGAAAAACAAAAAAGTAGCCCAGTGCGGGATTCGAAGTAGGGAATCCACTTAAAAGTAGTCGCCGCTTAAAACGATGGGCTACGGCGGATCCCAAGCTTAAAATTGACTATGATCTCGTTGGAGAAGGCAAAACTTCAAAAACATCAGTTTCTCAAACGTTAAGAACTAAATGAATACGTCGAGTGGAGGATGGTGTGATGTCTCTACAGAAAAAGAAAGACTGGTATTTTGTCGGTGTTGTAAATTGCGACGGCAAAATCGGAAATTCGGCTCGGCACGAGATAATCAAAAACGGCTTTTTTGACATTTGTGACAATACCGCTGTCAGGTTATGGACTAAACCGCCTCTCGCCACCAAACGCAGCGCACCCAGCCCGGCAGACTGATGGGCGGGAATTCAATGGATCATCGACAATCTATTAAGGCACATTCTGTCCATTTACAAATAGTACATGTCTTGTGACGCTAGCTCTCGGTCTACAACTACTATTTAAGGTTAGATCTTCATAACTAAAAGCTGACTTAGAAATCTGCCGTAATTAGCAAAAACGCTGTATCTACAGAAAAATAATAATGGAGAAAACAGATTTTCTTTTTATTGCAGCCGTAGCAACTTACACGGTTTTGGCACGATTTTTATATCATAAATAGTTATGTTTTGCTGAATAAATAATAATTTCCCCAAAAAGTTAAATGAAAATACAGGGTGCTATTTGTATATCAGATACTAAGCATAGACCTATATTTTCGTTAGATTCAAATTCAATTCAAATGTTTATTGGTCTTTTTTTTTTGATCAAGTACATGATATAAGACAAGTCACAGTAGTTAAATAATATAACATAATATAAGCTTATACTAAGAGTCGAATACAGTGTAAAACACACAGTTGTATAAGACGAGGACACGGAACACTGAAAAATGTACAATACAAAACAAAATTTGTAAACAAGAGTAAAAAAAAAACAAACGTTAACTTGCTGTGTATTAGTATACTTTAAATGCAGAAAAACTGTGATAGAGAATAATAACATTTCTCTGATAAAAACACCTTTAGTTTTTTTTTTAAATAAATGCTCTCTTTCCTGATGTTTTATGTCATCCGGTAGACTGTTAAATAACTTCGGGCTTATAAATATTGGAGACTCACTTCTGATTTTTAATCTGGCCCAAGGTTCATGGAGTTTATTTTTTTGTCTTGTATTGACTTTATGGTAGTCACTATTTAAAATGAAACTATTTATATTTTTATAAACATACATACAAACTTCGAAAATGTATATGCTAGGCAAGGTAAGAATTTTATTTTCTATAAAGATATACTTGCACGTGTAAGTATTCGGTATACCAAATATACATCGCAAGACACGTTTTTGAGCAATAAATACATTTGAAGACATGGTGGAGTTTCCCCAAAAACAGATACCATATCTTAAACGTGAATCAACTTAGGCATAATATAAATTAATAAGTTGGTCTCTTGATAAGACCCCCCTAATATTTCGGAACAGGTATACTATAGAGGAGACTTTGGATATCAAAGTTTCGCAATGATGCTTCCAATGTAGGCATTCGTCCAAATATACCCCTAAAAACTTGACATTGTCCTCAGTATTAGAAATATTTTTATTGTCTATTTTAATACTCTAATTATCACGGCTTATACGGCACAATAAGAGTCTTTATATCTATGATTTTGGTGGTACATATGGTATTCCTGTTAAGTTCTACAGATAGAAAACCGAATTTTAAGCCAGTATATGCTAAAATCTCATTGTTGAAATTTTTTGTAAATACTGCGTTTTCGCTAAGCACGGCAGAAATTATGGACCAGATCTCTCTGTCAGCTTTCCGTATCATCAACTGTATTGTTATTATTATTTGTCCAACATGTGGTAGAAAATACTTCAAACAGAATTTAGCTAATCTTCATATTTGCACAAATTAAGAAAGTTTAAGACCGTCATCACACACCCTGTTTATACACTTAATCAATTTATCACATTCCCAAGTAAAAATTCTTATATTAAAAGCGGTAGGTATATCATCTTACCTGTGAACATCGTCAAGCACCATTAATAACTGAAAGACTGCGTAATACCAACATCTTATAAATTCCAGTCCCTGATACAAATTAGATAACATTGTTATGCCTCCCTATCATCCTTAGAAAAAATATATTGAAATCGCTTTAGTCTGAGGACGGGGCTTCTGCGACAAAAAAATTCTTTGTCGTCCTACGAAGTTTCTTTTTCGTGAAAATTACAGGAGGGCAACAAGTGGAATAATATTGGTTCTTATACGTCCACAGCGGTATTTAGAAAGTTTCTCTTTTATTAAATGGCAGAAGAACTAATTAAAAGTTTGAAGTTGTCTTTGTAAAGGGATAAATGTTGTAACTCGGTATTCTTTCGATTTTATATGTACTAAGTTTTTTTTGAATGTATTTACTTTGCTTAGATATGTTTCAATTGTTGCCAATAAGTTCACTTATTTAAATGGAAATTAATAAATCGCTTTAATATTTAAAATTCTTTCGGAAGCGTATATATGGGGATCGTGAAACGATAGATCACAGTCAAGGAGGATAAACATTCAACTAGTAATAAGCATAAAATGGTGTAAACTACAGTGGTGGGTTGTTTATTTATACGTATGTTTATACTTTGGGTTTTATAAATGTTTATTTAAAGACACTTGTTTGATTATTATTTCTTTGTTATGAATTTGAAAAATATTAAGTGTATTGTACCACCAACTTCTGCCCCCAGCAGGTTAGGAAGTTGAGGTTGCCCGGTTCTCGTTTAGTTTGTGGAGACTGGGTCGTGGTTCGGAAATTATTCAGAAAAATTTTTATTTTTAGGTTAGGCGCCAGTAGTCATATTAAAAAAGCATCTACAACGTACTTGTCTAACTGTACGACTGTGACTACTCAGAGATAATTAAAATGTCATAGATACTTATACAATTCTCACAGATAGACACACTACTCTGTTAAATATATCTGGTTTATTGACTCTATTATATTGAAATGATTTGATTTTAATTAATTTAAATGTTACACCTTATGGTTGGATGTAGCTACTTCCTTACAGAAAGTTTAATTGCATATTTTAAATAATTATGGTTAGGTTGAAGACCAAAAAAATACAGAATATGACAATTTATCGTTAAGCTGTGATTAAATAATTAAATGTAAAAAATTAATAAATAGCTGAAGGCAATATATAATATACAACAATAGTAAAAATTTAGAAATGTTTAAAAATGTATCGAAAGCTGAATGTTGAAAGTTGAACATTGAAGAGAAATTCAAGTGATACTGTTACCACTGGTTGCGTTCTGCAGAAACCAACCCTGGTCCTCGTCTCACCGAATCTTCGCTGTGTATTACCACCACTCGATTACTGACATCAGCAGAGATCCCTCGACTCTCAGAACTTAATCTTCTGTGGACGGTTACCAAAACTCTAACTTGGTGCTCTCATCCAGCGGGGACTCTACCAAGACGCTCCAACAATTTGGATTCAAGGACTCCTTCTTGGCAAATAACCCATGGATTAGTAGCAGCAGCCCAGTTCTTTGGCACAAGGTTAAGCCAATTTTTTGGTAAAACTCCAAATTTAAGGGTTAACTTAACATCCAATCTTAAGGGTCAACTTAACACCTCAATTCCTACAAGAGTTATCATCTGTTACTACACTTGAAATTACTTGCTTACTAGTGGGCACTCTTAGTGCGTTTGATAAAATCTCCACGTTAATGCATTACTGGTGTCTCTCTAAATAAATTACATTAATATGCCCTTCTCGCCCCTACTAATATCGAGTTAAATTCCTTTGAGTTTTAATTATTCGATAAGGTTACGAAAACCTAATTTACTAAATTCGAACTGTCTTTAAACCCTTATTAAACCTCAATTATTGATTAATGACATTTACTTCTAAATATATTTTAATACCGAGTTACATGTCTCGAAATACCCCGTTCATACATTAACTTGACCGCGTGGTCTCCATCTTACAAGCTACGCGCCGCGAATCGGGTAATTTGTGATCAACAAACATCGCGTTTAATTATGATAAATTCAACAATTAAATTACAAATACATGTACAACAAATACTACAGAAGGTAATTATATTCATATTATCAAGTATCTTTTAACATACCACTCCAGATGAGGTGTTAATCGGTCCGAAATACGTCTGTATTGCTCGAAGTAGGCAGGAAATTGGCCCTGACGACCTGTTCCGATACCGTGTATGATCTAAAAACCTAGTTACTCATAATTACGCGAGGTGTCGCTGGTACTGGTAACATAAATCATTCTTTAAATACAATCCAAATCTACACAATTACTCTACTGTATCATTTCTATGCATTCATGAGTTCCAATTTAATCAGAATTATCGATTTATAATTTTGTTTACTGATTTTTTTGATTTATTCACTTATACAGATTTCTTTTTTTAAATATTTGTTGTACCAGATGACTTGTAGGTGTATATCAAGAGAAGTAACAGATGGCGCTTGTATGCTAATTTATAATTTAAAGTTGGAATGATAAACACAAATTCTTCCGGATTCCGTAAGACAAGGACGGCTTCAGGATTGAACTGAAAAATTAATTAATAAGTTTACTAAATTGTGGTTTAAGATTACAAAAATTCATTGCCATTAGAATAAAAATTAACAAGTGGCATTCAAGTAATTTTGAATGTCACAGTATCTCAATATCACACAAAAATGTCGATTATACAGGAAGTACATTGACTTGGAGAAGATTCGATCCGCCTATAATTTCAATAAATGTTTTCTTCCTTGGGCCTATTTTAGACATTTTTCATCAAGTTTTACATAAATTCATAGAGATTGTCACGTATTTTAAGATTTTCAAAAAAGCTTAAAACTAATACCACTAAACTGTATATACAGAAATAAATAATTATTGGTTAAAATTTCAGTATTTGCTCGGATAAATAATATCGTATATGTTATTATATTCCCAGCGAACATTTTCGTAGGTGATATTAGCAGACAATACGTATTAAAGAAGTTAAAGAAACGCCGTGGCACATTTATCAGGATTTATATGAAACGATGACTGCACAGAATGTCAAATTTATCTTGTCTCGATGACACTCGGATAAAACTAATGAATAAAAGGGAATCAGGATCTTTCCCTTTCTTCTACGACTAGTCTCATCTATTCTTTTTTATATTTATCTTCTTCCATTATCTTTGTAAGGAAACTAGTCAAGAATTTAAATAGGAAAATTCCCCTGACATTAAAATGTTGATCCAATATATACACCACTCAAGTAATTTTAAATTGTTCACGTGTTAGTGAATCATAGATATCATTGGCTAGATGCTCGTTTGTTGAAATGATTTAAAATAGAGCTGCGAATTATACAGGATATTAGAGACATTATTGCTTGCAATAACTAGCGAGAGTTAAAAAATAGCAACGTCAGGAGGAGTATGCAAATGAAGACTCTTTATAAGAAATGTTTCTTACTTGAATATATTACAATGCACTATGAACCAATCTGGTTTATAACCGGCGCATCCACCATATGTTACGTACAGTTGGACCCTACGCACTTCGCGTTGAGTAGAAACAGATTTCGTTTAGAAAATTAGAAAATCCGGTAGTGCAACGATTTAAAGCGGGTTAGTGACGAACGCGCTTGCTCACACTATCATGTAATCCCCAGCTTCGACAGTGGGAATTTCGGTGGGTAATGGATGTTATCTGTATTTTTTCAAATGTATAACCCACTTCCGGACAGCCTAGGCATTGAATATGGGGGTTGTCTACTATGTGTAATGAGTTTATGTTTATGTTACTTAACCAAAGAATATTAATTTCCATCCTTCAATAAAATAATGTTCTGTGTTTCAAATAAGCATAGTAGGACTCTGCGTAATCCATATTCGCGCGCTGCCGCACACTAAGGTGATTTCCGGACGCTGCCAAATACCAAGGTAACTTCCGGGTGCTACCGAATTCAAATTAGGGCGCTGCCGAACCTGTACTCGGAGTCTGCCGAATCTCTCCGGGCGCCGCCGAATTCACTATTGAGCACTATCCTCCACGATACATTTTAATTGCAAAATATGGCCCAAATATACTAACATACAAAACGAGTCAAATGAGAGCTTCTAAAAATGAAGTTTCTGGACTTTTGTTTTTCCCTATTTAACCCCTCCCCCCCTGCTTTTAATGGAATCATCTGAATTAGATGTCATCACAACACATGCATGTACCAAATTTCAAGTGAATATCTCAATTTTATTTCACCAACCGCTTTAATAATAAAGTGGAGGAAGTGGGGAGTTAAAAAATATTATAAAATAATCTGAGGTCTTGGTTTCTAGTATATACACCAAATCCCAAGTTTCTGTACTCTTACTAGCTTGCTTTACTTATTTCCTCCTATTTACCTACTCCTGCTTACACCTGCTTGAAGGTGTGGGGACCCATTCAACGCAATCCTCTCAACATATAATCTACTTCCAAATGTCGATATAATACATGCGTGTATCAAGCATCAAGTGAATGTCTCAATTTTATTTAATTAATCTTTTTAATAATGGAATGAGGGTGGGGAGAGGGTTGAGAAATATTGTTAAAAAATCTTGGTTTCTAGAATACACTAAATTCCAACTTTTCTGTACTATTACCAGCTTGCTTTACTTATTTTCCCTTATTTACCCCAGTTTAACCCCCGACCCTTTAACGGAATCATCACAAAATATAATCTAGTTCCAGATTTGGTTACAATTCATTTGTGTACCATATTTCAAGTTAATAACTAAAACCGTTGCTGAGAAAACGTGCGCACAATAAAGATACTCACAGACAGACCGACAGACAGAAATATCTGCAGAAATATTTTCAATGGAAGAAATTATTTGTTAAAAATGTGACAAATAAATAGAAATTACTAGCGACGTATACCCTTCCTTAGTTCATACGATGTACTAAATTCAATGTCGACTCGATTATTTTCTGAACCTGCGTTCTCGGATTATGGGGCGGGGCGTTTATTCCCTATATCGCGAACTACAATTTCTGAATCTGTATAAAATACAGGGTGTAATCAGTTCCATGTCATTAAAAAAAAACTGGTAATGGGGACCGACTAGAGAGACAAAAAACCTTTATGACTTTTACCTCTAGGGGCACTTTGAAAAACACTGATCTAGGTTAACATATTTAATATTATGGTAGACAACTATTGAAAACCACTGCTTTTCTTGGTCGATGGACTTGTACTTCCCAATTATACAACTTTTAAATTGCCATAAAAAAGTGCTGACCGGCACACGCGGGGGTAAAGGGATCATCGACCGCCTTTGATGTACCGCCTCAACTGAACTGAGGCAAGTATAAAGAGGTAAATAATTCGTTCTCTCTTCGTGCACAATTGCAAGCAAATAATGGCCATAGAGGTTTAAACAGAGCATTTCTTTACATGTGTGTTTTTTAATTTGGAACAAAATATTGGATTGTTTATAATTTAGAAAATTTAAATGTGGTTTATTAACATTTGTAACATAAATGAGTGACCTGGGTGAAAAGCTTACTACCTACCTAAATGATTCGAAATCTCTGCATCTGTATCAATATACAGTTCGGTACGTCGAATTAAGTACATACGCACTTCGTTCAACACTAAACACTAAACCATCAACTAACGTTTTCAATAAAGAAAAATAAAATTAAAACTTGGTACAAAAGTCAAAAGGAATACAAAAAGAACGAACAAGTAAGTTGTGTCTGTACGTAATCAAGAATTTGACAACTTGAACGGTAAGTCAATAAAATAAATCGTAACCATAAATACACAATGACTCGAAATTGAAAAATAACAAAAACAACGAACGGCGGGTTGGACGTGTGTACATAACAAAACACCGACAGTAACTAAAATATTGCACAAGGGAGAGTTAGAGTATAATTTTCTTCAGATAATATCTAGATCTAAACCTACCTCAATATTCCAGCAGTTCTCAAATAATTTTATTGAAAATTTGCCAAAATTTTATTTATATTTTTTCTCCAAAACTATGAGCTTTATACCCCATGTTATATCAGGTTTTTTTGTTTGTCTTATCATTCCCTACCACCAGTTTTTTTTAATGACATGAAATTAATTACACCCTGTATATGCATAGACATATTTAATTCTTAATAAAGAAGAGAAAAACAATTGTATCCTATAATTTACTTACTTTACTAGTAATTTTGGAATGATGTATTGAACAGTTTTGGTCGTTGTGGAAACTACATCAGAGGTATATAAATGATGACGTTTAGACGCTTACCTTTGAACAGCACGTAATTTCACAAAGCCCATAAAATTGCGGTAGCACTTAGCCACATACTTATACACAAATCTTAGCCACGTGTTTAATAATTTAGAACGCACTGCTGTTAAAGTTTTCGCTCTAATATTACCTGGCAAATATACGCCTCCAAATTGAATGAAAGCAGTATTTTCCCAGAACTACGACCCGGATACGTAGCTGTGGAAAATCAAATGCATTGCCTAAATGAAAGAAGACGCGAATATTGTGCTTTTCCTTACACCGGATTATTCAATTATTCTAAAAGGACGGTTCAACCGCAATTCAATCTCTGAGGTTTTTTACCTGCCGTAGTTCTTCCTATCCGCCTCTCTCTGTTATCCAACTTTTATCTTCGAGAGAGAACTTGAATCAAGAGTGTAAGGGGATTCGCTGGCGCAAAGTTTCAGGCGGTGTATCTTTATACTGGAAGATTAAATAAAGTGGAGAAACAATGTCATTTCGACTTTCCGAGGAATTCTTTTAACCGTCGGTGCTGTAGACTATACTAGAAGTTTTACCTTAGTTTAAAATTTACTTGCAGTTTAAGTCATTTATAAAACGGAAACGGCAAATGTTTTTAAACTAATACAGATCTTCGAAATTCAATTCGACTACCGTCGCAAGGACAATTCTTTTCAGGATGTTTACGGTTTCAAGTTCAAGTTTTAATACCTGCATCAGCTAGGAAATGTTGCACACGTGTAGACTGTGAATTTTTAGTTTGCCATGTATTTTCTATAACTATTGATTTTTGGCGTATTTATATTGCACGCTTCACTTGCACAAATTTTTAATCGGTTTATTTGCAAAAATCGATTTTAATAACGAAATCGAATAATTATGGATTACCACAGAGTCGGCTTCCTCAATCAATTTCTTTGATTTTAATACTATCCAAAATTTAGAGACTATCGGTATATGGGGATGTCTTCTAAGTTGCATTAATTCCTTCATGGGAAATTGAAAATTGGATTCTCCAAGAGCCAATATTAGACCCACTGTTATTTTTGATAGACATTAACGATCTGCCAAATTATATTTAACATGGCGTTACCATGATGTATGCAGATGATACCTCTGTTTCGGTATCAGCTGTCACACAGGAGAAATTATATAATAAAATTTATGTTACATAGGACGAAATACACGCATTGTGCCAGAGAAATAAGCTCACTTTGAACAGTTTTTATAAATTTTAATTTTAGAAGATCATTAACGACTAGTGATAACTTTTACCGAACCTACAATAATTCTTGGCACCTACATAGACAGCAGATTATCATGAGAATTGCATATAGGTCACATCTGGAAATTGCTAAATAAAGCATATTTTGCTGTTTTACAGCTAAAGGATACAATTGTCCAGTCGGGTCTCTTATGTATTATGCTTTAGGTTATTATACTTTTTGCAAATACAAAACGATTTCTAGTAGAGAAAAAACTTTCATATCACTGTGTTGGTGATCGAATTCTGAACAAGCTTCAAAATATTTCGTCCGCCCGTCTGTCTGTCTGTCTGTCTGTCCGTCCGTATTACAATTTTTAGGACTAAATCCCAAGAAAATCCCAAGGAAAAGAAAGGGTAGTGTTTGTATGACCGGCGACTCCGGCGAAAGTTGAAGTGCAGGTGACATTTGGTCCATTTTATATGAAAAGCTAATTAATAATCCTCAGTACAGCGCCGTCTTGTATGAATGATTACTAATAGTCCTAAACTTCGTGTGTAGCTTCGTTTTGACGAAACACCCAACTTCTCACTCGATAGTGGTATCTAATAAAGTGCGTAGGCGTAAAACATGTCGATTGGGTGATTGTCCAAATTTTATGCCTAACAGTTAGTTTTTTAGTTAAATCTATCAGCTGGTTAGTAATACTTCTTTATTTGGACACGTTAGTAATCATTAACAAAAAAACGGCGCTGTACTGTCGACTATAAGTTTTAGACTGTGTACATATTAATTTACCACTTCTTTTCTTAATTATTACAAGTAGTTATTATTCAACATCACATGTTTGTTCGTGACTAACCCGGAAATAATAAAATATAAGTCAAACATTTTTTTAAAAGAAAAAGCTTTATTAAAATGCACTAGATGCAGAGAATCACGTGATACGTGACTTGATTGGGATTGGGCCGTAGTCCAACAAGTTATACATTATCGAGGTCAAAAAAACATCACTTTTTCAATTTTAATGGCCTGACATAAAAGTTTGTCGTGAGACATACGTTCAATTAGAAAAAATAATTGTATTTCTATCGAACTAAATACCTATGAAGAGAAATACAATAACAAGCGTTGAATTAGATATGGACACTGCTCCGTAAATGAATAATTTAATGCAGTTGTAGGGTCCCGAGCCATTAGTAATTGATGGAAATTCGACCCGCAAAGTATAAAATTGCGGTGTTTTTGAGAAGGGTTGTATCGAGCTTAACAAATTATATTCAAACTCCGATAAATAAGTAACCCTACCGGAAAATATCCCGTTTAAATTCAGATCGGGGGAAGAAAAACGACATAAAAATTTACAATTAAAATAAACGAGGACAAAGATTACGATTTAAAAAATCCGGGTGTAGATGAAAAAACGCCCCGTAATTACTCAATGCCAGAGCAACGCTAAGCTGCGCTGTGTCTTATGTTAATCTGGCATAATCCTGTCTGGTTGGCTCATGCTCTCCTGCCAGGATAGAGCCATTATTCACGCTACTCAAGGCTATGTTCACTTATTAATGTCGGATCTTGACTAACGTGTGCCTTCGCCCTTTCGTCATCCGTCATGACAAACTTTAGTCTCTACCGTTTAATAATAATAAATAAACTAAGCATACTCTACTTTGCGAATGCTGAAGTTATTTGTTTTAAATCTCGCTGCAGATGCCTAACTGTGAAAAGTGTAATAAATTATTTACGTGGTACGGGGAGTCAGCGCCTCGATCACTAACTGTCAGCAGTTAATTTGGAAAATATTAAGATCATTTCGGAGCGACGTGAACGTGAAAGTTAACCGATGTTTGTGTATAAATAACGAGCATCGGAACAATGAGGGGTGGTGTGTCGGTTTAACACCTACCGGGTGTTTTAGAAATACATGTATATATTTATGCCGAAGTTTAACAATGATTTATAGCTTTCAAGGTACGGCCCACATTAGGGGGACAAAATTACAAAAATGATGTTTATCGAACACTCACAATTAAAATATATGCCGATACCTCAATAACCAGGACATCATAAACCAAAAGAATATTTGGACCGTGTTATGCATCACTTGACTAAGCGACATTTCACTATTTTTGAGATATCTAACGTGTAAAAGTGTATTCTATATGGAGAAAATCCAATAATCTGTTTTAGCAATAAAAAAAAATAGATCATTTCAAACAGTTATTTCTGGCGACATCCCACGAAAGTGGAAACAAGCCAAGCTTGTCCTGGTCCCAAAGCCAGGAAAACCGCTGGGCACGACGCCCAGACCTATATGCCTGATAGATTCGGCCGCGAAAAGATTGGAACGTATAATCGCAACACGCATTACCTGCGAACTGGACTCGAAAGGGGGCCTCTCAGAGAGCCAGTTCGGGTTAAAAGAAGGCAGCTCGACGGTGGACGCGGTCCTCGAGGTTGCATGCATCGCGCGATCAGGCAACTGGCGCCACAGAGAGATTTGGCTTGCTGTGGCACTGGATGTAAAAAATGCATTCAACACGGCTCTCTGGGGGCCAATTGTTGATGCTCTGACAAGAAGAGGAATATCCGCATACCTGGTCCAACTAGTAAAGAGTTCCCTTACGGATAGGATGCTGGTCGTCGACGAGAGCACCAGGGTTGTCACGTGCGGTGTTCTCCAGGGGTCGGCTCTTGGACCACTCCTGTGGTACATCCTATACGATGGAATCCTCGAAATGGAGACCCCCAACATTGACAGGAATTGTCGCCTCGCTGCCTTCGCCCACGACCTCATCGTCGTCGTAATAGGCACAACCGAAGAGCACGTTACCGCGAAGGCCGCAGCAGTCATTGCTGAAGTAAACAACTGAATGACTAACCAAAACTGGAAATTGCCCCGGAGAAATCCGAGGTAATCGCGCTTACGGGGCGGAAACTGGCCAAGGAAATGAGAGTAAACATCCTTGGACAAGACGTTGCGGCCAAGTCCGCAATTAAATATCTTGGAGTCTTTATTGACCGGGGACTGGCGTGGAATTACCACATCGACTATGCTGCCGGCAAAGCAGGTAGTGCGATAATGGCCCTCCGCAAGCTTATGCCGTGGGTCAGGGGACCGAGGACTAGTGCTCGAAGGCTCCGTGGCGATGTCTATCCTACTATACGCTGCCCCTACGTGGGCTGACGCCCTTAAGACAGCCAGAAACCGGCAAAGCCTCCTTCGCTCACAACGTCTAGTATTAATCAGAGTTAGCTGCGCCTATCGTACGGTATGCACATCGGCCCTTCAGGTAATTTCTGCGGTGCCACCCGCAGACTTACTCGTAAAAGAACGCGGATACAACCATGGTGCCGACAAACATGCGAAGGCCATAAATAGAAGCCACATGATAGCAGGAGCGGTGGGACAGCTCAACAGACGGTAGGACACATCGGCTTATCCCCGATGTGCGAGTCTGGACCGCTTGCAAGCACTGCGACCTTAACTACTACCTGACCCAGGTGCTGACGGGCCATGGTAACTTTGGTAGTTACCTACGGCGAATTGTTAAGAAAGTGAACGACACGTGTGGATACTCGCCGAACACCCCGGAGCACACTGTGTTCCAATGCCCAAGGTGGAAAGAAATCAGGAACAACGCCAGCAGAGACATAGGCCAGGAAATTACTGTCTATTACTTCACTATAAACATGCTCGCCTCTACCGAGAAGTGGGAAACTATCTCCAACATGTGCTGCGCCATAGTGAAGACGAAAGACGATGGAAAGGACGACCAACACATAGAACACCATGCCTCCGAAGCAATGTTCACACAGTTCCGGAGAGGAAGAGAGTAAAAATCCCACATATCCCTGCACGTCCGATTAACAGTGCAGAGAACCTTTTGAAGGTTTTTCCCCTCAAAAAAAAAGGTCATTTCAAACAGGTACATGCTCCACCGCCTTTAAGATAACCGTAATCAAATCATTATATAAAAAACCGCTGCCTAAGGAAGCACTACTTCCACATCCAGATTTTCCTCCAAGTCTCTTTAAACGTAAACTTCTTGACTATATTTGCACTTTAGTATGCGGAAATAATTGGTCATGGAATTTTATAATAATATTTGGGGCAGATGTCATAAAAAAATTAGAGAAGTTGCAATTTAGTAAGCTTCGTTAAGGCATTGAACATGAACTTGGCTAACTTTCAAGCCCGGCATGGTATTTACAAAATTTGCAAAATGTACAGGGGATAGAAATAAAGAGAAAGTTTTAAAAATTTTCAAACTTTTATTAAGCTGCGGACAGAAAATTTAAAAAGTTACACAACTTGAAGTAATTGTAATAGGCTTTACATTAATATTCCACAAAAAAATGGGTTTCGTAAAAAGGTGAGAACATGAATCTAGTAGGTATCAAAATTGATCAAATACATAGGCCATCAGAAATCCATCATTTGAGGTCGATTTTCGAGAAGTTTTTTCAGTATCAGATTTTATTGGATAGAATGATAGATTTAGGTGTAAATAACATTAAAATCATAGTGCGTATGCACAGTTTTGGCTGGAACACATATTTAAATGCACTTTTATGCAAAAAAGTGCATTCTTTGCTATTTCTTCAGATTCTTCGGTAGTTTTTCAAATATAATCGTTTAAAAATAGCTAATATTAGACTAGAGACTTTTGATTTTATTATCTTCTTCTGGCGGGGCGACGAAAGGTCGCCGCACTCAGGCCTTGTGGTCTATTGTGCAACCGCTAATCAAATTTATTGAAAACCCCCATTCAGACCGGATTCTAGTCCAAAGGTCAAAATCCTCTCTATGGGGAAATCTCTTATTTCCTCCAGCACTGAAAAGCCAATGCCGAGGTGTTTGTGCCTCAGGTTCATCAACCTAGGGCAGAAAGTCAGGACGTGGACGGAAGTTTCCTCCTCGTCCTCGCAAAACCTGCAGCCTGCACCACCCCCATGGTGTGCAGAAGTTTCCCGAAAGAGCCGTCTCCGGTCAGGAGACCTATCACGACTCTGACTCGTTTCCTGCTTAGTCGCAGAATTTGTTTCATTCTCTCCGGGAAGGGCCCTGAGATGAGGAGCTTCGCTTGCCGCAGTCCTGGGTAGGAAGCCCAGTAGTCAATGAACTGAGAATGGGTCCAGTCTTCTATTAAGCTCCTGGCGTTGGATCTAGGGTAACCTAGGGCCGGCTCCGGACCCAGTAGAGGCCTCCGAGGGCCCCCTCTGGCCAGAGCGTCTGCCCGCTCGTCACCCTCAATGTTGCTATGTACAGGCACCCAGAGAAGCCTGACGCAGTTAGATGAGCCAAGTTCGCAGAGAGCCTGTTTACAATTTTGAACCAATTTTGATTGTCGATGCAGAGGTCATGAGGGCCGCTTGACTGTCACTACATATGTGTATGTGATAGTTTAGATTTTATTATCACATAAACTTTATTCTGCATATAGAGTCATTTTTTACCCTCCAGATGCAATGTTTAGCCCTTGATTGTATTTAGAAGTTGTTTTAATATTAAATATATCTCGGAAAAAAATTATACTCGGGGGTTTTCATGGTCGCTAATTACATGAGCATGTCTCTTTTAGCCCTTCTTTTTAAATATACAAAAATTATTATTAAAAATTAAAAACGTATATTTAAAAACCGCGCTATTTTTAGTCTACTGCGGTAAGAGTGGAGACTTCTTGTAACAAACAGATTGCCACGGCGGAAAATTCTCAGATCCAATTTGTATGGTCTCTTTTTATGTTCGTTGAAAAAACGCGAAAAAAGCATTTTTTTATTTAAATTTCGCGCCATTTCCGGTCAGCCATTTTGAATTTTCCAATTTTCATGTCAGATTCGTAATCAGCGTAATATTCCTTGAACCCTCAGAATCATTCGTGATCAATAACATCTCCGCGGACGGACAAAATAGGGGAGTTATAGGGGTTATAAGCTCCAAAAATACCCCAGAAATAATTAGGCTTTGAGAACAAAATTAAAAATGAAAATTTCGGCTTTGAAATCTCTTCTCGGGGGTTTTCGAGGTTACTGATCGCGAATCCGAGGTCTAATTTGGTAAATTTAAAATGGTGAACAGGAAGTAGAGTCAATATCTCAGGAAAAACTCGTATTGTGGAAGTATGGTATTCGTAAAAAAAATTATTCTTGAAATAGGCTTAAAATGTCATGAAACTTCGAGATTTTAATTTGAGCGAAATCTGATTTTCTGTCTGTCGGTCTGTCTGTAACTTTTCGTGTACGCACGTTCTCTCTGGAACGGTTTAAGATACTGACTTGAAATTTGTTACACGTATGTACCTACTATAACAAAATCTGGAACCGGATTGTTTTTTTAGCATATTCTGTGAAGGGTTGAGGGCTAAATAGGGGAAAATAAGTAAAGCAAGCTTGATAAGAGTACAGAAATTTGGGACTTGGTGTATATAGTAGAAGCGAAAGCCTTAGATTTTTTTATAATACTTTCCATCCCCCCACCACCCCCACTCTATTATTAAAGAGGTTGATAAGGTAAAATTGAGATATTCACTTGAAATTTGATACGTATGTATTCTAACATATGGAACTAGATTATATTTTGAGATGATTTCGTTGAAGGGTTGGGGGTTAACTAGGGGTAAATATGGGAAAATAAGGAAAGCAAGCTGGACATTTGGAATTAGGTGTATATACTAGAAGTGTAGACCTCAAATGTTTTTATAATATTTTCCATCCCGCTACCACCCCCACTCACTTGAAATTTGGTACATGTGTGCATTATAACGACATCTGAAATTAGATTATGTTTTAAGATGATTCCATTGAATCAGTGGGGGGATCGGAGTACAGTAAATTTCTCAGGAAAAAGTCGTACTTTTTTCGTTTTTGACCAGTTGATTCGGAAATGCTGATTCTTAAATACGATTCAGACTACAATTGATGTAAATAATGCGATTCATGTAAGAAAATAATAAAAATTTGACGATCTGATTTTATTATATATAGAAACTACTTTTATATACAAATGCAATAAATATTATTTTTTATAAACATATTAATTTGTGTTGATTGATCTCACATAATAAAGGATAATTTATGTAAGATTCTCATTTTTTTTCCTGCAGTATTTATTAAATGTACAAACAATCAATAATAAGTGTATAATACAAGCAAAATGCAGCATCGCTGTATGTACGTTTTATATTTACACAAAGAATCAAATGACTCGTCTTCAGGTCCGCCATTTTAAATTTACCAAATTAGACCTCGGAATCGTAATCAGCGACCTCGAAAACCCCGAGTAGAGATTTTCAGGGCCAAAAAATCCCTTCTCATTTTTTCTGGAAAATGGCCCAATTTTCGGTCCGCCATTTTGAATTTTTTTTTTAATTCGTGATTCCATTTTTGTTTCTAAAGTTGTTTTTCAAGGCTTAATTTTTGGGGCGTATAACCCACAAAGCTCCCCCATTTTGTCTGTCCGCAAAGTTGTCAGTGGTGGCGAATGATCCTGAGGGTTCAAGGAACACAACGCAAACAGAATTTTTAAAATCGGTACCGTTCCCCAACTATTACACAATTTCCGGCTTATTTACTGGGGTATTATTATATTACTCTCGCCGTTGTATTGTATGAGGTTGCAATAATACCTCCTCGAGGCGTGACTCATTTGTCATGAGTGGTGCTTTCTGATCTACGTTCTTTTATATTCACTTAGCTAGACAGGCTTGAATATTTTTCCTTGCACTTTTTGCATTTTTTACTGTAAATAAAGATAAATATTATTGAATCACAGTTCGCAAAATATTTCCGTATAAACCACATAAGCCAGAGAAATCAATGCACAAACATAAAATCTAATCATGCATGCGAATCCAATTGTTTTAAAATTGTTTAAACTCGATTAAAAAGTAAATTTGGTTATATAGGTGTTTACCACGGACAACAGTTTCCACCTCATAAACAGTTGCAAGCAGATATGTTTAATATTAACGTTCACTCTATACATTTCTGTATTTAGTCATAAAAGAATAATGCATCCGATTGTTACCCGCTCAGCATATTTTACAGTAAAGACTATAAAAATGATATAGAAGTGGAATAACTAATAAATTCAGCTTAGCCGATTAAAATTAAAATACGTTTATTGCTTTTGCAACAATATTTGAGGCCAAAATCGTTTATGCCGTTATTTTTCTGTCACGTAAATTATAAATAACGTTTTGCGGCTTTTAATATAACAATTATGAACCAATAAATTATTCAGTCCACACGGACAGAATACAATGCAGAGTCCGAAGTCCACTTTTTCAGGAGCATTTTGCTGCATGAATGATAGCTGACATGTAAATTAAAAATTAAAATTTATTCTGTAAACCGCGATCTAGTAATTTCCGGATATCGTAGCAACTATTTTAAAACCCTCGTTTTAATTTTATCGTATTTATGGCATAATTTATTCACTACATCAATCTCTTGCATACAGGCAAAAATATGCGCATAATTTTTAAAATAGAATAATACATTTTAATGTTAGTATTGAGACAATAAACCAAGCATGTTCTAATTAACTTAATTTTTTTAGTTAATCAGTCAGCTTCAATCATCTCCAGACAATGCCAACATTGTTGACGACACCCGCGTTGAGTATAGTATTTGAGAGTAGTATTGAATTATTTTGGTCTTTTGGAAGAATACCTCATAGATATGCTGATTTAGAATATCGTTACTTTAATGATATCAAATATTTTCAAATGTGCCTCTTTAACGAAAATGCACTTTTCAATACACGACAGTTACTTTAAATAGGCAAAATATAAGTATGGATGTTTTAAATGAACAGAATGAGCTTTATATATAACTAACTATTCTTCAAAAGGTGGTCTTGTGAGTGATCTTACAACATTGCGTTTCGAAGGACACGGCAACATGTACATGATATGTACGCCAGTCATGCCTTCGTCAACATTTTGCCGTTACTTCCCACTTTTTGAATGATTTGTTAAAGCTCTTAGAAGACGATAATGATGAGAAAGGAACATTTTAAAGACAGCAAACTCACTAGATATGAATTCCTTAAAATTATTTGCCAACTCGAAGCCCAAAATAGCACGAAGGTTGAACTTGAATAGAAGTAATCAATAATAATATTCCAATTAGATTAATACTTGTATTCATTCATTAAAAAATGCAATATGTATGTTATCTAATATTTGTCACACCGTATAAAAACTTTCATATTATTATTATTTTATAATGTCTCAAAATATCATATTTCAATTACGTGCTGATAAGAAATTTTTTCGCATTGTTGTTCTACACATGTGATGATACCTCTGTTATTATAGGAACGGTGTAAATTCAGTTCTTTAAATTTATGTTCTATTAAACGTTTCGATATATTATAACATTTCCTATTCAAAGTCAACGTTAACTCTCACTTGTGAAATGAAAAGTTCAAAACAGTTATTAATGCAAATCGTGTTCTAGCAATTGGCGCAGTCGGTAGGATCCGTGAACATGAACAGAATAAGAAGCGAATTTAGAAATGATCTACGAAAACAAGTAGAGCAATGGTAAAGTGGAAGAGTGTAGGCTCAGGTGGAAGTGTCACATAGACAAATTTCAGCCTTAAAAATAAAAGCGTTTATTATTAGTATTATTATTATCATTATTATTATTAGTAATTACCTTCCTGGTGGTGACTGGGAACTTATATGCCGAAGACTAATATTATAAATTTAATCTATATTCAAATCCCCAAAGAAGTAATGGCAAGCTACATCGAAGATAATTTAGATAATATTCTAAATTTAATAACATTCGCTCGTCTAAAATCATTAATAGATCAATGATTACTCCAACGGACCTAATTCCATCTTCACAGAAAGTTTCACGGAATTTGCATAGATATAATTGGCTATTTCCAATAAAATTATCAAAAGTTACTCAATACTTGGATCTTATCGAACTCCAAGCATTTCAAACAGATTAAAATTTATTTTTTGTTTTAAAAATACCCAAAATCTACACCGCGTATCATATATGGAGTATAAACACTGATATTCCCTTCATATTAGTCAAAAAACGCTGTTTTATGGAGAAACTTCCTACAGCTATGAGACCTGTAAGAAATGAAGCATTTCGGTTGTCTAAACATGATTTTCACACCTCGCAGTTATAAATAAGGGTGGTTTTGGAGAAATATACATATACATATGAATTCTAGCACTTTTCGCCATTCTTTCTATTTTGTGGAAAAACTATTTCTTTAATTTTTCCAAATTTGAAGGGACTGTTAAGTGTTTAAAAGATAATAATCCTAAATTACCATGTCAATTTACATGAAAAATTTTCTTGCAACTTTTTCTCTCAAAATTTTATTATCTTTCAGTTCAGTTTTTTTTTATATGTCGCCCCTTGAAAATGAATGACACGCATCCTCTATAAATTAGCAAGCCTCCATATAATACAGAAAAGACTGGTACATTTATTATAAAATTATTTAAAAAAATCTAAATTTAATTCCTACGACAATCTTTCTGAATTAAAGATTACCTCTAATTACTGTACTATAGAGAATTAAAATACATTTCAAAAGTGGTATAAAAGGAAGTATTTTGCTCTTTACAACAAACGTTGATAACGTCACGACTTTGTCAGAGACGATGGCATAAATTTGAGAAATATATATTTTTAATTTTAAATAATAATATAAGCATAGAAACAAATCCACCAAAAGATTTATTTTAAAAATATTGTTAAACGAAGTTAGAACTTGTGTCATCATTTATATATGTAAGGATCAGTACTGCTTCATTTTCTTCATTATTACATTAGAAATATCTGACCATTTTTATGACCTTTGACCTAAATTTAAACCATATTCTTACCAGTATTGTCTAAATATCCAGTAGCAACGCCTTGGCAGGGAAACAAAAATAAATGCCTGAAATCTCTCTCTTGTCATACTTTAAACAGATATTACATTTTTTTAGCCGCGTTTTAGAACTTAATGAAATATTTTTAAAAAGTACGAGCGAACTGATTTAATTTTTTTTTTTAATGTAATATAACTCATAATTTTGTTGTAACATGTTTTAATGTGGAGTACGGCTTTCGCGCAACATTAATAAATAATAATTATAATACCAAGCAAAAATAATTTTCGTACATTTATGAGGAATTTCTTTAAAGTAAAACGAATTATGTTGTGAACACGGCGCGGCGGGTTGTTTTGTGTACCTACATTTTAACATAATGAAACTTTTCGAAATAAAACTTTTATAAAATTATAAGATACCTGCAGAAACAAAGGGTTACGTCTAAAATAGATTTAAGCTGCCTCTAAGTAAAAATCAGTTAGGGAAGATTATACACGTCAAAATGTAGGTCGTAAAATTTAAGTAACCGTTGGTTGTTTTCTCTCCAATATATGCTGTGAATAACAGAGGTCATTGGTAATTTTTTTATACTACTTTTCGCAAATACAAAACGAAAAGTATTGTCACATATATAACCCTTTTTAGGGCTGCGACGTCCATGGTACCTCCCATATTCCCTGGTTACCCGAGGTTCTATTGGTGATACCCACGTAGCCACCTAAACTCTCTTGGCATTAGAGAGGTTTTAAGTTAGTTATTGAATGAATACTCTATCAAATAAACAGTGGTAGAAAACAAAGTACAAGTTTATTAGCACCAATAAATACAAAAAGGTGTACTAACATTTTTTACTATGGGGACGAAACTTTCCAGGGAAGGAGTTGGGCCCACGCAGTACCCAGCAGAACTTTGTATTTCAGAACCCAAAACCCAACTGACTTTTCTTGCACGCCCATTAACTCAGCACTCTTGCCCCGGCGACAATATAGTGCGGTGAACCTCCTTACAGGGAACTCAGTTTTTTCGATACAAAGTAAAATGCAAAGAAATACGTAAACAAATATAATGTAACAAATCATATCAGTTACCCACAAACGATGTACCGGGTGTGCCAAATAAATTTCAATTACTTCATGACACATCTCCCCCATATAGGAAAACTGGTCCCCAGCTTTAAATATTTGGGTATTCAGTTCAAAAAAAAAACAATAGAAAAATATTTAAGCACAGATTCAAAAATAAAAAAGAATTTTTTTTCAAGTATTTTAACAAAACGGCAAACACGGTATGAAAATATTTCCAATACAAATGACACAACAATAAAACACAGAAAAATAAAATAATAACGTGGGGTAAAATCAAGGAAAAAAATCGCTAAAGGAATTTACACAGAACTTCCCTCTTTATTTGTGCGCGGGTCACTCAGAATAATTAATAATTACGAAATGACATTGAAAATAATACTCGGAATATAGTTATCACTATTATTACAAAGACCTGGTAAGTTTTGTTCAGAAAAATATACAGAGTACCCATCCAACAACAAAAGTTTAATACTAAATAACAGGTGCCAAATATGTAAGGCTTGCGCAAATACCTTAACAAATGTCCACCATGAATTATTTCTTGGGATGACCACCCTGTATATTTTTCAATAAAAGTATAATAGCATATGTCAAATGTTATTGCTATCTGACACATTTTCAATTCCACATTCACGTAGTGGAGCGGCGGTTAAAAAATTTCGGTTTTTTTTATTTTTCAAAAATGTTGGTTAAAAATTTTCAAAATCTTTTTTCGTCCGAAACAGGTTTAGAATGTCATGAAACGTGGAAATTTTAAATTTGAGCAAAAACAAATTTTTCATCTATTCTATAGAAAGTAGTGAAATAGATTAAAGATTTTTAAATTTTTTTTAAATTTGTTTTAATAATTTTTTTAAAAATTTTCGAAAATGTTTAAAAAATTTCAAAATTTTCTTCTGAATTAGGTTTAGAATGTCATGAAACGTGTAAATTTTAAATTTGAGCAAAGAAAAAAAATTCCATCTATTCTAGTGGTATTTTTTTTCCAAAATGGTAAAAAAATGTTACATTTTTTTTTTCTTCCTAAATAGGTTTGGAATGCCATGAAGCGTGAAAATTTTAAAGTTGAGCAAAAAAAAATTTCATCTATTCTATAGTACTTAAGTACTTTAAAAAAAAAAATCTAAATTTTTCAGAAAAAAAATTATTTTTTTAACACGATTAGAGTACCATGGAAACGTGGAAATTATAAATTTGAACAAGGAAAAATAACTCCATCCATTTTAGTGGTAAAAATTTTTTCAAAAATGTTGGTAAAAAAAATTTACAAAACATTTTTTTTTAATAGGTTTAGAATGCTATCATAAAACGTGGAAATTTTAAATTTGAACAAAAAAAATTTTTTTTCTTCATCTATTTTAGTGGTAAAAATTTGTTCAAAAATGGTGAAAAAATTTTCAATTTTTTTTTTCTGAAATAGGTTTAGCGTGTCATGAAACGTGGAAATTTTAAATTTGAGCAAAACAAATTTTTTTCCATTATTTATTCCGTTTAGACAGTCCACCCTGTATATTTTCCAGTGAAAGTTTTACCATTTCTTCGCTGACAGTAGGGTCAACTACCTACCATTTGACTGCTCTCCGTCAAGTAGTTTTTTTAGTAAATGCACCAACAGACAGACAGACAGACATACGGAATTGAAAAACCTACATTTTCATAATCTACGTGTTCTGAAACGTCAAAATCCGAAATAATCTCGGAGGGTGATTTTTTCTCGAATACAATACTTCCCTTCGGTATGCGAGGGAAGTAAAAATCATTGTCAAGTTTTAATATTATTAAATATGTATGAGTCATGCAGTACTTGACCTTGAATATGACTAATGAAACTCAAATTAGCTCCTTAATCTTTGCACTTATGTTGTCATAAGAGTTCTTGAACACACTCTCAAATAACATATCGCCAACCATGTTGGAATCATCAGGTGATAGTTAAAACTGCTTTACTCCTCTAAAGATGGAAACTATTTTATCGTCACTATCATACCAAAACGTCCAATCTCTACCAAGTATTTACAAACAGGACCATTTTACACCCATAATATTTTATAGAAATCACGCCCAATGGTATTTCAGTATTCTAAGAGAAGTCTCAAATTATTGAGAAATAATGAAGGTGCCGTGATGTAAAATCTTTGACACTTTGCACAGTGGAAAATTATGAAACACGATATGACTGGGAGGTAAAACGCTTTAGAGAAGCAATTAGGACATTGTTTGCGGTAATAATTAATAAAATTAGCCCTAGAGATGTTGGAACAATAAATTTCGGTAATATTTTATGAACACCGCGGTCTGTCTTATATAATGATCTTAATTGCCATTAAGACATTAAGAAACAATATTCAAAACGGCGTAATTTTGATTATAAGATAAATGCTGTTCTGAAATAACTGTAAAACATTAACCCCTTTCAAGAGAGAAATTATTTGAAATGGGAATAATTATTCAGCCCTTGGAAACTAACTGTGGGCGTTATTTTTAGGGGAAATGTTATTTGTGCTCTTAAAATGTGTTTCCTACTTTAATTTCACCGCCGAACAAGCAGTTCGAAACTCATTAAAATGTGGGTGCTCATGGAGAGAAATTATTATGGAATGGCACTTCGAAGAAACATTAGAAATAGTTAAAATAGGTATACAACACTAAGTATCAAACAGAATAATAGTACAGAATACAATCAGTTTGAGTATAGATATAATTTATAAAATGTGGACAAATGGACGAAATAACCTTTTTAAATATAAAGTTGTATAATATATTTAATAATAACAGCGATATTAATACACAAAACAGAAAATTTTCGAAAATTATTTGTAGATGTCTTAAGCTATAGTTTTGTTTGCTACGAGTTCCTCGCTATATATGTATTTAGACCTATGAAGAAAATTGTGTTTACTCGTTTACTCTGCTTCTGGTGTTATAGTTGTAAATATCTTCAAAAGTTAGTATATTTTTATGCAGATAAGGAAGAGTAATTTATGCAATTTAATTTCATATATAAAACCAGTACATTGAACTCCATATAATTTTACACATTTTTAACCATCTTAACATGTAACTGACTATGTTCTATAATATAATATGTACAGATCATATCAAACTTATAGTATTCTAAGTTGTAAAAGTGTCCAGCCGAGCTACGAAATGCCGTTAACAAGTGAATCCCTTTCTTCTACACTATCGGCATGCGTGCAATTACTACGACGTCTGTCATTAAACTGTGTACCTCCTCCCGTTTCATTTTAATGCAGGTGCACGACGAAGATAGAGAAGTACAACACTGTCGATGTTTGGCTTCCACTCTTGGAGAAATTGTTTTTCCACAACGGTTTCTTCAGTGACTGTTATTCAATGAGCGAGCCTCCGAAAAACTGAACGCCGGCACGTTTGACTCGAAATGCTGACAAAACCGTTAGAGTTACGAAAAGAATGGATGATAACAATTTCATAGAAAATTAAATTTTTTATATAAATGTCAGTGGTAGCATATCTTAAATACTTTTGGCGAGAGGATGGTTGAAAGTTGCGCACTGGACAACTGTATATTTCGTATTCAATTTTCAATCACTTTCACGCCTAAAGTATTGAAGATAGACATATGCCATCCATAGAAAATTTAATTCTCCATAAAATTGTCTTTGTCCATTTTTTTTACAACTCGTTTTGAGTTGAATATATATTAATTATATTCCTAGGTTTAGTGATAAAATAAGTAGAAAACTAGATAAGTTAGGCATCTCCACAATAAGTGTAAACAAAACAAACTTAGGAAGTATTTTAGTTAACAATAAAGAAAAAATAAGTAAAGTCAACAAATCGGGGGTTTATGAAATTAAATGTAAGGACTGTAACGCGGTATATATTGGCCAAAGTGGTAGAAGTATAGCTAATCGGGTAAAAGAACATAAACAATCCATTTTAAATAACATCAAAAACACAGGAATGTCAACACATTGCATTGAAAATAATCATTTTATTGATACAGAGAATATTAATTTAATCCATTCAGAAAGAAAAGGAAAACGCTTAAACCTCCTTGAACAATTAGAAATAAAAAAATCCCTTAAAAGCAATACTTGTACCACCAATGACCAATTAAATTTCATAAACACTCCTATAATAGACAAGGTTCTAAGAATAGCCCATTGAATTATTCCGAGTAGGTAGATCCTTAGTTTTATTACTTGAAATCCCCGTAATTCCACATGTTTGGGTATTACTGCATTTATTTTTAGAACAACCACCCTCATAGCTTTAGTATTCATCTGTAATGCTCTTGAGAAAGGCCTAACAAGCCGAAACATATGTAGAGTGTATAAAAATACAGTTTTTATTTGAAACATCTAAAAGCATTGTTTTTCCCTTTTCTAAAAATAATTAACCTATTTTCAAGTTCTTGTCCAGCAGACGAACGTCATGTCTTTATTAGATCGAGCGCTTCTGTTTTACGATTTAGTATGCTATAAGTTTGATATGATCTGTAAGTAATAAAATCTAAGAAACCGAATTTCACCCACGTTTAATTGTTGTATCACTATGAAACTTGGCAGTTGTGTGTAGCCCTGATGAGAATACAATATAGTATACTCAATATCATAATGTTCAAAATGGCCGCCGCCCCAAGATGACGGATTATCATTTTCTTTACAACCCCCTTGATATGGCTATCAAAGGAAAGAATTTGACAAGTAGAAAACAAACATTTAAAAATTCAAAATGGCGGCGTCAACATGGCGGATAGGTTTTATCAATTAATGTCGGATTTGACTGAAAATAATGTTAATTATCGAAATAATTATGTTAATAAAGGTAAACGCGTGGGGCGCCTGATGAATAAAATTTTCTGCTTTTCCAGTGCCCCATGAAGGAAATATCGTTCAACTTGAACGGTGTTCCACTGAATACAGATGATAAAATATGATGATATCAAACCCCTTTATAACTATGCAACCGAGCCAATGAGCAAACGGTACCGAACTAATAACTTATTTTTGAGAGGAAGGTGTATATTTAAAAATGAATTATTGTTTGTTTGCTTATAATTGTATTGAAACATATTCTTTATGGGATTTTAGTTCTCATAGATAGTTGTTTTCTGCTGTTTGCAAAATTCCATAAAGAATATTTAAATACAAATATAAGCACACAAATAATAATTCACTTTTAAACATGCATAGAGTATATAGGCTCCAATACTAGTTAGCTAATAGATAGGTCTGTTGTTTTTATCAGTCAATGTTAAATATAATTATTTTCTACTTATTCATAGAAATTGTGTTGGTTTTGCATTAAACATCTTAATCGGTGGCTTTATGTCTTTCTGATGAGCTATAGAATAAGGTCGAGAAACGTTTCGAAGGGTAAGCATTTCCAAGAAACAGAATGATAGATTTCATGAAAATGTAATCCATTAGAATGAAAAAATTTTAGGCCTTTGTTCTCATCTTTAACTGAATCATCATGGCGTAGGGGGTTATGTAGATACTAGTTTAATCTGCATGGCCGTAGGGGACTATGTGGATGCTAGTGTTAGAATGAGAATTTTCAAATAAGAAATTAGACAAATTCATTTTAGGATTTTAATTTGCTAGCATAACCAGAATTCAGGTTGTCGAAAGAATGCAAAGATTTCATTAATATTTTTACACATAGGAAGGAGTTAGTTACATCAAACCGGCATTGAAGGCGTTTAAATATAATGCCCATATTTAGCTCGTAAGTTTACATATGATATATGAGCGATTTATATTTCTTATAATAAATTGACAGATTCTCCAAATACACTGCATTCATTAGTAAATCGACCTCAAATATCCTCATAACAATATTCCCAATAATTCAGTAATATTACGGTCCAAATTGCGATATATCCGACAAAATTCATAAAGTTTTGAAAATTGGTGGAAATAATCAGGACAACATATGTAATAATAAACCGAAAAGTTCCCACCCCTAAATTGTGTGCTTCGTCCCCTACGACATAGTATTCACCCCAATTTTCGCTTTTTTAAAATTATCCATGAAATGGTGCATTTTACGACAAAAATACCTATGTACAAAAGTGTTCTACAGGAAATTCTCTACAAAAAAGGTTTTTAGACCATTTCTCCTCAAACGAATAGTACGTTGGTAAATCAAGACCGTAATTAGCGCAAGTCATATAATTCGTTATCTATTTATTCTATTTACCATCACCGAAATGTTCGGTGTTACTATGCAGCACATCATTCCGCACTTCCATAGGTCATTGCCCTTTCTTTGTGAATGCAATCAATGTATTTAATAAAAGAAGTGATTTACAACATATTGTACAAACTTTCAACAATGAGGACGCTACTCATGAAGAAATTGCAAACATGGGAGAGCGATTTATTTTAGCTTTATACAACTGTACCTCGGCAGAAAAAAGTCTAGATGAATACAGATTTATGTCTTTTAACAGACTAGTTGGTAAAGCCAGCAACACTGTTATGTTGTCAAAACTTCCACCAACTTCTGCTGCCGCTCGGCAACACTGTTATCGAGTTTTTCTCCAAATTCAAACATGGAAAAACGTGACGCTCAAAGCTACCGATTGGGGGTGGAAAAAAGTTGGCGGTATATTAATCCCAATAATGACTATAAAAGAACCAGCTCCCGAATCTGTTTTAACGCTTATTTCATGTTCATGTAAATTAGGGTGCGAATACAGGTGTAGAGCAGGCTTGCGTTGCTCTACAATGTGTTATCATTGCCATGGACAATCATGCTTGAATGTTGAATCTGTGGAGGACGACCAAGATTTATAATTAACATTTGATGATTAGTGGATTAGGCCTACAGGGGATACCACTTTAAAAAAACCCCGCCAAGTACTTTTCCTCTAGGGTGGTGTGGAAATAAGTACAACACGGTCTTTTTATAGAGGTGAGGGGGTGGAAGTTGTATATTTATTAAAATTGTAAATAAATTTTAGTGCCTACTGCTATTTTAAGCGTTAAACGTTATTAAGGTAGATCGTACTGTAGAGAGTGCTAGTCGGAACCAACCCTTATGTTTGCGCCATATTTCCCACGTTATTATTAATTTTAGGAAAGAAGTGGTAAAAACCTTTTTGGTAGAGAATTTTCCAAGGAACAATTTTGTATATAGGTATTTTTGTCGAAAATTACACCGTTGCCGAGATCATCTAGAAAAACTCAAAATGGGGGTAGAAAGGACGTCCTGGGGGATGAAGCATACTATTTAGGGATGGGAACTTTTTGGTTTAGTAATCCTTATGCTATTCCCAACATACCCACCAATTTTCAAATCTTTATGAATTTTGTCGGAATAGAAACGTAATATTCCTGAACTACAATTTATATGAGCGTTTTTGAAAAGGGGGTTCATTTATAAAGTATATCACTCTATTTAGTGGGAAACTGATTTTGATTTGCAAAAGTTAAGCAATTATGAAAGCCCCATTAGATTCTTAACATTGGCGTCAGATTCAGTATCAGCTGTCCCAAAAATATTTTCATATGCCGTCGAATAGAATATACTTTTCGGATTTTTGCTCACCCGTTATTAGGCATAGGTTGATGAAACTAATAGGGTCATACGAGTCATACTTTATAGTTTGCAAAAGATCTCCATAAAAATTACTGAAGCCATTCCAGCGAAATTATTGAACACACGTACAAAATACATACACATGGGTCGACTTGAGAACCATGTCCCTTAAAAAGAATCGGTTAAAAACATAATGTCTGTTCAGTGTTCACTATTTTCGTAGTATAATATTTTAATAATTATTCTTTATATTTATCGTTTTAAAATATTATGTCAATTTCCCGATGTGTTATTTTATGTTAATAGAATTGTGATATTAATATTCGTATGATTCTCTGTACACGGCCGTAAGGTGTATGTATAATATAATACAACAGAAATAACTTAATTTATGAAAATACCAAATAATATGCTAACTCAAGGCCAACCGCACATGGAAATTAAAAGACACACGATACCCTAGAAATATAGAGCAATTACGTGCTTGCAGGCCTGCGCAAAATTATTACCTCTAACGCTATAATAAAAATTTAATGGTGTAAATAAGTAACTATGGAAAAACATGTTTTCCATGATAACTTTAAAACTACTGAATAAAATGTTTAGTTTGCATGTGTGAATTCAAAGACATAAATACAATAATAATAATAATAATTTATTTATTTATTTATTGCATACACTGTTCAACAGGTAAGATGCCCAATTACAGAACAGCATTAATTACATGATATACAACAACATAGAAAGAAAGTAAAATGAAGAAAAAATTTACTTAAATGTACGAACTATGAATAACTAATGATGCGGAGAGAGAGAAAAAAAAATAACATGGAAAATGTTTAAATATAAAAACTATATACATATATGTGATTCGAAGTAAATTAAGAAAAACAAAGACACTCACTGGTTATTTAATTTGGAACATTTTGTTTTATGTCACTAAGGCTGCAATTAAAAATATCGAAGTCGCTACATAATTGTTAGAAGTACTGCAAATCGTATATAAAGGTGAATTATATAGTACGTTGGTACGCGGCGTAGGTAAATAGAAAACTTGCTGATTTCGAGAGGTTGTAATGAAGCATTTTTATATTGTAGAAATTGCACCCGACACCGCCGTCTATTTCTCTATCTAGGATATAGGTATTTTCTAATACAGGTATTGGGCGTAATTTCTAGTGTGGAAATTACACCCAAACCCACCGTCTAGTTTTGTATTTTAAATATTAATATTTTATACTGTCCACACAGAGCATAAATAAGTAATATACTTTCATTTAGCAAGTAGACATACACGCCGCTAGATGGAGCACTGTCTCCATCACTGACACTATTGGCTTCACCGTTAACGAATGCTTGGCCCAGCCAGCCAAATAATTAATTATTAGCCCGGGTCCATTCATTTGGACCGTTACCAGGCTAATTGGAAACCGCCGTCTCATAGGAGAGAGAGAGTAAGTAAAACCGACCGTAAATAAGCAGCTTGGCTGGGACTAAGTGCCATCCGTGTACTAATCCCGGTTTGCTCCGCCGTGTGTCTGGGAAGATACATTGGTTGGCAACAAGTCTCGTGTTTGCCCTCTGGCCTGGTTGCGTCGTCTGGAGGACAAGCGAGCACTTGGGAAGCTTGGGGCTTTCTGGTCTGGGTGCGTCGACTGGAAAGTCACAAAGCCTTCTAGCACACCGAAGTATCATCCCCGACCAAATACCGCCTACCGGAGTGAGCCAGTGTGCAAGTTGGGAAACTTTCCGCTGGTAACAGGTCTCGTGTTTGCCCTCTGGTCTGGTTGCGTCGTCTGGAGGACAAGCGAGCACTTGGGAAGCTTGGGGCTTTCTGGTCTGGGTGCGTCGACTGGAAAGTCACAAGGACATCCACCAGCGCAAAGTAGCGCCCGTGAACCTCGTTGGTTTAATCTCTCCTTTGGGGTGATTACACCGACAAGGAACCGTGACCGGAAGTGTGTACTAACCTTAGGCTCTGCGCCTTAGCCAAGTTGCCCGAGTGTTTGTTTATTATTGTTTACTGTGCTTTTGCTTTCCTCCGCCTGGTATCTGCTCTGTCCGTTTTATACCGATAGTAGTTACTCCGACTTACCGTTCCGTTTCTCTAAGCTCGTATCCTGCTTGTAACCGCCCTCTTGCTTCGCCACCGTCACCGTTAACCGTAGTAGTTATAGGTTAGGTATATTTGTAGATATTAGGATTTTTATTATAATAAATATGTATATTATTTAAACTGTGCCTTTTACTGTGTGTGTGTGAAGTCTGACATCCCTAGACCCCTGGACATACCGTGTCTCCTCTGACGCTATCCCAGCCCTACCGAAACAGGCTGTGTTAAGAGGCTAGCGTGGGTCCTTTACACCACGAGAAAAATTGTAAAGGTGGCGCCCGAGCTTACCGTAACCGCACCGAGCTCGAGTGCCAAAGTGACGCCCCTTCACTCAACCGACGAGTGAACCAAACGTCACATACTTTGGCGCCCGAACAGGGACCATAAATAGGGAAAGTAGTTTAGACTTCACATTCGGCAGTCACCGAAAGCAACCGAATTCTCCGAATAGCCACTCATAGGCGTGTGAGGTGTCATTTTCGACTAAACCGAGCACGAGGAACCGATTCCGACTACTGCCGAACCGCTCCGACCGCTCCCGAGGGCGTTATTAACCATTTAATAACCCCTTTGGGAATTTTTTCGAACCAGAGGCAGTTTCTGTGGAGTTGACACACGAGGAGGCTGCACTTTTAGCAAAAACCCGAACTCCGACCGAACACTTCCGAAGTCCGCCGAAGGTACCCGAACACACAAACTATCGTGTGGGGTATCGTTTTCAGGGTAATCAAACCCAAGGAATCGATTGGTGACGTTTGCAACCGGATCCGACCGTCCGTTCCGCGGAAAAGTGTGCTACAGCCAAGTTTCGGGTCTGAATTGAGTAGGGCCCATACTAGGTGATAAACAGCACCCCGACACACCTTCTGCACCGACTTTTACCGACCGCCCGGATTCTGTCCGGAATACCTGACCACTCCGGAGACTGGAGTTACTAGGCAAGTGACCCCTCATTTAGCAGTAACTCAAGGACGCTGAATCGATTGCCGCTGGTTTCGTCACGATCCGACCGTCCGTTCCGAAAAAAAGTGTACCCTGGAGAAGGGGAAAGCCGAAACCAGTTAAAACCGATAGGAATCAGTTGTCCGCACCACCAGACACCGTCTAAATCGACCCTCACCGGATTTTGCCCGGAGTTCTAGAAACTCCGGTGACAGTGGAGATATAGCTTGTGACCCCTCCTGGAATAGTAAATCGAGTGCGCAGAATCCAACGGAACTACTCTCGACTCGATATATCAAGCCGTTTAGGAGTTAGCAGGGAGGATTTGGTCCTGGGCCACTGTAGTGAACAGATCTCTCTGGGATACCGCTCAGACTGTTCATTGTCAGCCTTTGGCTACTGTCACCGTTCCCGACACTTGGTCCTGGGCCACCGTAGCGAACAGACCTCTCTGGGATACCGCTCAGACTGTTCACTGACAGCCTTTGGCTATTGTTACCGTTCCGCACACTTCATAGTGAGCTACCGTTACGATAGGATCTCTTTGAGACACCGCTCAGACCGCCCATTGTTACCTGTTACTTCTTACCGACCGTTACCGTTTACTACCACCCCGTGGTAGAAGAAACCACGAAAGATGTCCACCGAAGAAGATCAAAAAGACGTGAACATAGAACCGACCGAGGATACCGCAACCACCGAAGGAATAGAAAACCGCCTCAGCTGGATATATAAGCTGAGAAAAGAACAGCTGGACGTCGAATTAGGGAAATTCCGTCTAGACCTTTCAGGCACTGTGGATGACAAGAAGCGCCGCCTAGTAAAATTCATCAAAGACGGCTGTACCTCGCCATTGCCACAAGTCACCAGACCGGTCTTTCCGCTACCAGCACCACCGCCACTAACTCTAACCATACCGACTACTGTACCGTCTTCATCCGCTCAAACAGTGAACAGGACATTAGAACCGCTGAACATCCGTAAATGGGGTATCCAGTTCAACGGGAAAGGAGACCCCGCTGCCTTTCTGGAAAGAATAGAGGAAGTGTGCTCATATACTGAAATTCATCCGGCACAACTGTTACCTGTACTAGCAGAATTATTACAGGGACCCGCCTTACTTTGGTACCGAAACAACCGATCGCACTGGAGAACCTGGGAAGATTTTACCACCGAATTCCGCATCTTTTACTTCCCTGTGAACTATCAGGAGGAGATAGAAGCGCAAATCAGCCGCCGCCTACAGCGACCAGATGAACCTACAGGTACATATCTGACCGATCTCCAAACACTCATCCGCCGACATGGAGATCTTACTCCGCAGCAGGAACTCCGGTGGCTTTACCGAAACTTACTTCCCGATTATAGGCAGTACATCCCGAGGTCCGGACTAACCAATGTAGCCGCTTTGATCGCCGCAGTCAAAGAATTTGAGTCGCTGCGTCAGGAAGTACAACAAGTCTACCGTCCTAATAATGCCCCGCCACGCTTGACCGTCACACCACCAGCAGCACATCCTAAACCGTCACCGCCAAAACCGGAAAATCCACAGTCGCCACCACCGCAATTGGAGCATCATATGACCGGAAATAACCACCAGAATACAAGAAGGTCAAGGGACCCAGCTCCACCTGTGAACCGAGAGACAAACCGCGTAGACAGGCCATCAACCTCCGCTGGCACTGCTCCCATAAACGGAGGCACTATCTGTTGGAGATGTGGAAGAACCGGACATTTCCGCAGCCAATGCCGTTTCCCACCGAAGTTATTTTGTTCCCGTTGTGGACGATCTGGCACCATGACAAGAGATTGCTCATGTCCCAGGAGTTGTACCGTTCCGAGGCCAGTAGAGCCCCGTACTACTGCCACCTCGGCAGAAACCGTCCTTAAAGATGACCGACCGCACATCCAGGTGACTATGTATGGCCACATCTTTTCCGCATTATTCGACACTGGAGCCGTCCGATCCTACGTAGGAAACCGTGTGAAAGACTTGTGCCACCAACTAAAAATACCGTCCGTCCGCATAACCGCCCCGTCTGCCCAGCTAGCCGATGGAAAATTGGTAACAATCGACGAGTCCTACGACTTAGAGTTTGTAATAGCCGAAACTCCATTTTGTGAACGATTGTCCTATTTTCCGAATTTGTCATCAGACATTGTACTAGGAATGGATATCCTACGTACACATGAGTTTACGATCCACCTACCTACGACAACCGTTTACCTAAATAACCGCCCCGTTTCATCTTCACTTCCGAACAGTCCGTTGGGAGGGATAGCCCTCGCTCTATCACAGAGGGAGGAGACAAAACTCCAAGAGTTCTTAGATACCGAACTGCCCAGTTTTCAGGACATATCTGGAACCACGAAACTAACTCAACACCATATCCGGCTCTCACAACTGGAGCCGATTAAGCAACGATACCGTCCGCAGAACCCAAGGATGCAGGAAGTCATCAACAAGGAAGTAGACGAAATGCTGGCCAACGGCATTATAGAACCGTCTAATAGTCCGTGGAGTTCACCAGTAGTTATCGTCCGTAAAAAGGATGGGAAACCCAGGTTTTGCATAGATTTCCGGAAGGTGAATGAAGTCACCGAGAAGGATGCTTATCCGTTACCGTACATCAACGCCATCCTAGACAAACTCCGCAAAGCCCGGTACATCTCAAGTATCGATTTGAAGCAAGGATACTGGCAGATACCGCTGTCTGAAGAAAGCAAGCCGATTACCGCGTTTACCGTACCGGGAAGGGGTCTGTTCCATTTCCGGGTGATGCCGTTCGGACTCCATTCCGCTCCTGCCACCTTCCAACGTCTACTGGACCGCATAATCGGGCCCGACATGGAACCCTATGCATTCGCCTACCTCGACGATATTATTGTTCTAGGTGAAACTTTCGAGGGCCATCTGCAGAATCTACGAGAAGTTTTCCGACGGTTAAGGATGGCAAACTTGCAACTTAATCCCGAGAAGTGTCAGTTCTGTAGGAAGTCACTAAAGTACTTAGGTCATGTAGTAACCTCAGAAGGAATACAGACCGACCCGGACAAAGTGGAGGCAATTGAGAAATTCCCCACTCCCCGGAACGTCCGAGATGTCCGCCGATTCCTTGATGTTGCCTCCTGGTACCGACGCTTTGTGCCAACCTTCTCCGAAATTGTGACCCCGCTGACTCGATTATTAAAGAAAAACCATCGTTTCAAGTGGACCGACGAACAAGAAGAGGCTTTCAAGAGATTAAAGACTTGTCTCACCGAAGCCCCCGTACTAACATGTCCTGACTTCGAGAAACCGTTTACTCTCCAGACCGATGCATCCGACCAAGGCCTTGGCGTAGCTCTGACCCAGGAAATTGAGGGTCATGTCAGGGTAATAGCTTACGCCAGCCGCTCACTGTCCTCAGCCGAGAAAAACTACTCCTTAACGGAACGAGAATGCTTGGCCATTGTCTGGGGAATAGAGAAGATGAGGCCGTATCTGGAAGGATACCGCTTCACCGTACTGACCGATCACCAATCTCTGCGATGGTTACACTCTATCAAGAGTCCGACCGGCCGTTTAACTAGATGGAGCGTATTCCTACAGCAATACGACTTCGAAATTAAGCACCGTAAGGGAGCCCTAAACCGGGTAGCCGATGCACTGTCCCGCCAACCGCTAGACCGACCTCTTCCCGAGTCTGAAACCAACGAACTATGTGCCCTGGATGAGGCACCAAACTGTTCATGGTATCAACGGAAGAAAACTGAAGTCGAACGGAACCCAGAAGCATTTCCGGATTACTGTGTACGTAATAACCGGCTGTACCGCCACTTCTGGGATTCCAGTGATCTACGTGAATCAGATATGTCTGATCCATGGAAACTATGTGTTCCTACAACGCTCCGCCGCACCGTTCTACAGGAGAACCATGATGCTCCGTCCGCCGGACACATGGGGATCGCTAAAACCATTGCCCGAATAGCTCAGAAGTACTATTGGCCAGGGATGTTCCGTGACATCGCCAGATATGTACGTAGCTGCATGCAATGTCAGCGATACAAAGTCTCCCAGCAGCAGACACCAGGAACCATGCAACCGTCCGTCAGTCAACAACCGTGGGAAACCGTCAGCACCGACCTAGTAGGACCGCTGCCCCGATCTAGTAGAGGGAATAACTACCTCGTAGTTTTTCAAGATCGCTTTACCAAATGGATCCAGTGCCGCCCCCTACGAAGTGCTACTGCCCGTACCGTCAGTCAGGCACTCTACGATGAAGTCATTACCCGCTTTGGCTGCCCCCGTACTGTCATTACCGACAATGGTAGCCAATATGACAGTCGAGTATTCCGATCCTTACTGGAAGAGTTTGGAATCCAGCACCGTCTGACACCACCGTACACCCCACAAGCAAACCCAGTCGAACGAGCGAACCGCACTATCAAAACCATGATAGCCCAGTACTGTGAGCTGGACCACCGAAAATGGGATCAGCAATTGAACGATCTCCAACTGGCTATCAACAGCTCGAAACACGAGTCGATAGGATTCTCGCCAGCGTTTCTGAACTTTGGCCGTGAGATGTCCATGCCGAAGACAATTTTTCAGACCGAGACTGGGAATACCGCCGAACCGTCCGAGGAGAACAATATACCGCCAACACATACCGACCGCCTGGAAAAATTACAAGAAGTGTTTGAGCTGGTCCGTAACAAGTTAGCACAAGCCTGCGCCACACAAGGCCGGTATTATAATCTCCGCCGTCGAAAAGTCCGTTTACAAAGGAGAGATGCCGCCATCCTGCCTACCGACAGCACCGAGGAAAGAACCCGAAGAACCACCCCGGAGAGCACTGGTACCACCAGTCCGCAATCCCTGACAAGACGCCGTCTTCGCCCGAGGCGCGAGGCTCATTAGGTAGACTCCCGCCCGGACCTTTTTGTTCCAGTGTACCTGGTGTACCTTGGGAAAACAGATGACCTACCGGATTCATTATGGTTTTTTTTGTAACATTACTGAAGTATTATATTGTTTTCTTTCTCCAGTTTAGTTTTTAGGATTGTTAAAGACGTACTTACCCCCAAATAAAGTTTAAGTGACCATTGCGGGGTAAGCGCCTTAATTCCGATAGGGACCGTTATTTTTTTTCCTAAGGAATGATTTTCTTGTTTTGTTTTATTAGCTCCTTGTTTTCAGTTTCTTTCTTTTTAGCAACCAAGGAAGACACGAAAAAAAAAATAATAATCATTTCATTTTTATTATTTTTTTTTAGCGAAGTAAGAGGGGGATGTAATGAAGCATTTTTATATTGTAGAAATTGCACCCGACACCGCCGTCTATTTCTCTATCTAGGATATAGGTATTTTCTAATACAGGTATTGGGCGTAATTTCTAGTGTGGAAATTACACCCAAACCCACCGTCTACTTTTGTATTTTAAATATTAATATTTTATACTGTCCACACAGAGCATAAATAAGTAATATACTTTCATTTAGCAAGTAGACATACACGCCGCTAGATGGAGCACTGTCTCCATCACTGACACTATTGGCTTCACCGTTAACGAATGCTTGGCCCAGCCAGCCAAATAATTAATTATTAGCCCGGGTCCATTCATTTGGACCGTTACCAGGCTAATTGGAAACCGCCGTCTCATAGGAGAGAGAGAGTAAGTAAAACCGACCGTAAATAAGCAGCTTGGCTGGGACTAAGTGCCATCCGTGTACTAATCCCGGTTTGCTCCGCCGTGTGTCTGGGAAGATACATTGGTTGGCAACAAGTCTCGTGTTTGCCCTCTGGCCTGGTTGCGTCGTCTGGAGGACAAGCGAGCACTTGGGAAGCTTGGGGCTTTCTGGTCTGGGTGCGTCGACTGGAAAGTCACAAAGCCTTCTAGCACACCGAAGTATCATCCCCGACCAAATACCGCCTACCGGAGTGAGCCAGTGTGCAAGTTGGGAAACTTTCCACTGGTAACAGGTCTCGTGTTTGCCCTCTGGTCTGGTTGCGTCGTCTGGAGGACAAGCGAGCACTTGGGAAGCTTGGGGCTTTCTGGTCTGGGTGCGTCGACTGGAAAGTCACAAGGACATCCACCAGCGCAAAGTAGCGCCCGTGAACCTCGTTGGTTTAATCTCTCCTTTGGGGTGATTACACCGACAAGGAACCGTGACCGGAAGTGTGTACTAACCTTAGGCTCTGCGCCTTAGCCAAGTTGCCCGAGTGTTTGTTTATTATTGTTTACTGTGCTTTTGCTTTCCTCCGCCTGGTATCTGCTCTGTCCGTTTTATACCGATAGTAGTTACTCCGACTTACCGTTCCGTTTCTCTAAGCTCGTATCCTGCTTGTAACCGCCCTCTTGCTTCGCCACCGTCACCGTTAACCGTAGTAGTTATAGGTTAGGTATATTTGTAGATATTAGGATTTTTATTATAATAAATATGTATATTATTTAAACTGTGCCTTTTACTGTGTGTGTGTGAAGTCTGACATCCCTAGACCCCTGGACATACCGTGTCTCCTCTGACGCTATCCCAGCCCTACCGAAACAGGCTGTGTTAAGAGGCTAGCGTGGGTCCTTTACACCACGAGAAAAATTGTAAAGGTGGCGCCCGAGCTTACCGTAACCGCACCGAGCTCGAGTGCCAAAGTGACGCCCCTTCACTCAACCGACGAGTGAACCAAACGTCACAAGGTTAATCTGGGAACGTGAAAATTAAGCTTACTAATTATTTCGGGTGCGTCAAAATCATTGTGTAGTAATTTAAACAGAAATACTTGAGAAAAGTACGTACGCCTATCCTCAGGAGTAGTCATAGAATATCTTTCAAGCAAGTTACTTTGCGGAAAACCAATCACTGGACAGGTACCGTTGGATTTGAACCACAGTAATTTAAGAAATCTACGTTGAACTGCCTCCAAGATATTCTTGTGAACATCATATCTGGAACTCCAAATTCGATGCGTACTGAAGTTTCGATCTGACGAAGGATTGATAAAGAATTTTCAGAGTATCAGTATTAGTGAACTCTCGACTAGTACGAACGATAGCTTTCGGTACTTAGACGTTTTGTTTGTCCATCTCACAAACTGGAAAAAAAAACTGTTACGATGATGTGCTACTTAAACTTTTTTTTTAATAATTACTTAAATGAGAGAATCCTAAACTATTTAAGATTTATTGTTCTGCAGATGCGAAACACAGTTTTAACAAGCTAAAAAAACTACATTTTGATATGCTTTTTATCTCTGTTGGGGTGATTCAGTACATTTTCAGCAGAGGGTCGTAAGATAACTCAGTACATTTTAACGTGTTTTATTTCTCTTTTTTTCTTTTTGCATGGACTAAAGTAAAGGCTAACTACATTTTGAAACACAGAAAGGGCATCGGTTCTATTTTTATTTAGTAAATGAAAATAAGGAAATGAATGATGATATTTTAAATATAACATTACATTATTTGTTTGCACCTATATCGCACGGAGAATTTACCAATTTTTTATATTATTTTAATTCTATGGAATGCATTTTCGTAAATAACTCGTTTATTTTAAATTTTTCGCAAAAACTCTATTTCAGATTTTTTGTCCAAAAAGGTCCGTGCCTTATACTGATTATAGAGATTGATCGACGGAATAGTTAATTTTCCATTTTTATGAGGAAACTGTTCCGAATTTGTAGAATTTATCAAAAAAATTAAGTTTTCCAGGATTTGTAGATTCGCTTTTGTTTTGTCAAATTTACCACAAACGTCAACTAATAGACCTAATCGAGCCCTACAATTGCCATTTTTGAAAATCAAAATCGGACCTTCGGTTCGGGAGTTATTCATTTCTTTGAAAAATCATACTCGGCCCTGGAAAAAATACTTGCGGTCAACGGATTCGGGCCGCCAGCAATAGACTTCATTTGTGGCCGTGTACCTTTGATCCCACCAAGTCTCATCGAAATCGATTAATATTCTGGATAGTTATCGTGCTTCCTAGCCCGATTTCGAGAAAACCAGTTTTTTGCAAAAAGAAATAATTTTCATTTATTTTTTTGACATAGTCTCCGGTATACTTATTTGTAGAGCTTTGCTAGCGGCACCATTTCTTTTTGAAATATCTCGATCTGACTACCCGTTATCGAGTTATTTAATTTCTCCCGAAAAACTCGAAACGTCTATATCGGGTACTTACGGTTTCCGAACGGAGCCGAGCTTCCGGCGTTAAGGTTTTCTAAAGACCTCCTATTAACCACCCAAGTCTCATCGGAATCCGAAAACGGATTAGGGGGGCTGGGCGTGACAGACAGACACACAGACAGACAGACACACACAGACAGACAGACGGACGGACGGACAGACAGACTGACTGACCGACGGACGGAATTTTCTAAATTCGCTCTCGAGTCGATAGATATGACTTTCATTTCGGTCCGACGTTTTTTTCGGATTTCGGTGGTCCACCGGAAAAATGCTAAACCTATACTACATTTTCTTTCAAAATGTAGTAACAAGTAATAGCGATATCGAATATTTGTATATATTAACTATACTTTTATTATTAGTAAAGATTTAGGTTCTTGTAGGTAACTATTATCAGGAATATTAATAGTTATGCTTCTTACTCGGATAGCATAACATATTGAAGCGTCGATAAGCTGGTAGGGAACAATACTTCAGTGTCTACACCTTATATGGACCATTTACCTCTGTCGATAACCTTAAACTGAAGCAATTTTAGGAAGTGGCGTTATGTTCATAGAAATTTTATCTGCCGAATACTTGTCTCTGACTTTTCCATTAAACTTGAACTTTTTGCCAATTTAAATTTTGAATTTAGGAGTATCCGAATTTATTACATTTTACATTACATACTAATAACAATATTTTATCTATTGGAAGCATATTATTAACAATCTTTACCGTGTACATTTTAATATTTATTGAGTATTGAGAATAATAGTTGCATATGAAATAACAGTACTTATTCTAAAGATTAATAGGCTTTTTACAAAATAAATCAGAGATATGTTTTTTTGCAAGAATCTAAGGTTTCATTTCATTTTTAAAATTTCATTTTCTGTTACAATTATTACAATCGAGAACTTCATTTTTATTACAATAAATGTTCAAAGTATGCACCGTTAACAATTTCACAATGACGATATTCGAAACTGTTGATTACATTTTCATTTATGTCTGGTTTTATATTTTGTATTTCGTCTCGGATTCGTTGTCTTAATCCATCTATTGTATTCAGTTTTTCCAAATTATTCATTGTGATGTTTTGAAACGCAGTGAATTGCTCAAGGTTTTTTGTAGCACTGTGTTTTTATATCTTTGAATTTCAGTTTCCTTCAAAACTACAAAAATACCCTTTTCGGGATTTAAAACTTGGCAAATGATTTAAAAATGAAAGTGCGTTGACGTCTAAAGAGGTAAAATATTAATTAATGTTTTTAATTTCCACTATGGTTCGTCTTAGTGAATAAAAGCAAATAGAGATTTTGATTTTGATTAGATGTGGTAATAGAATTCGTAGCCAAGATGAAGTGTGTGAGATATTTAACGAAAAATATACACCTCACACAATCAACCAATTAACAGTAAGTAGCAACTGTAAGAGAAAATAAGAGAATGTGATTTTGGCACGAACTGATAATCCTCATTCTTCAGTGCGTTGCATTGCAGTCAATTTTATAATATTTAAAATCCAAATTTCACCTAACTGTACGGAATCATAAATGGCATCCATATAAAGTTAATGTAGTCCAAGAATTATGGGCAGATAATACTGACAGAATATCGGAATTTTGTGTGGTTGTGATGAATTTCTTTCAAAGGGAGCCCAACTCAATAATTGGATTTTGTTTTCTGACGAAGCTACGTTTTGCCTCGATGGAACCGACAATAAACAAAATGCACGATTTGGAGCCGCGAAAATCCGCACGGAAAACGAGAAGGTCGTACACATCGGCCACAGAAGGTAAGCGTTTGTGTTGGCATGATTGCGAATGGAATAGTGAGTCCTTATTTTTTCGAGGATAATTTGACGGCCGCTATTTACTTGGATTTTTTATATGTAGAAATGATTTCACCCCTCGTAAATTATTTGAGTAATTGTGATCCGATTATACCTGCTAATTATATTTAGTTTCAACAAAATGGCGCTCCACTGCATTTTGCACTTCCCGTAAGAAATTATCTCAATGAAATATTTCCAGACAGATGGAGAGGCAGAGGAGAGTTTATTGAGTGCCCGCCGCATTCGCCTGATTTGACCCCATTGGATTTTTCTTGTGGGGTAATCTTAAAGCAGAGTGTAAATAAATAGACCATATACACAGGGTGGATTAAAACAACGAATCCGAGACGAAATACAAAGCATAACACCAGGCGTTATTGAAAATGTAATTAATAGTTACAAACATCATATTGGTCATTGTCAAATTGTTAATGGTGTACTTTTTGAACACCTACTGCAATAAAAATAAAGTTTTCAGTTTTTCCTTGTTTAAAAAAAATTACACTAAATTCATTAAGTAAAGTAAAGTAAAAGGTCTCTCAAATTATAGAATAAAATATGGGGCGTCCAATTTAAATATGATATTGATGACGTATTGAAACATTCTTTATAGGATTTTGCAAACAGCAGAAAAAATAACTATCTATAACAGAAAAACTTGTGTAGAAATATTAATGAAATCTTTGCATTCTTTCGATAACCTGAATTCTGGTTATGCTGGCAAATTAAAATCCTAAAATGAATTTGTCTAATTTCTTATTTGACAATTCTCATTCTAACACTTGCATCCACACAGTCCCCTACGGCCATGCAGATTAAACTAGTATCCACATAACCCCCTACGATTATGAAGATTCAGTTAAAAATGAGAACAAAGACCTAAAATGAATTTATTTATCTACCTTGTCTTAAAAAATTTTTGTGATTCCAATGGATTACGTTTTCATGAAATCTATCATTCTGTTTCCTGGAAATGCTTAGCCTTTGAAACGTTTTTCGCCCTTATTCTGGAGCTCATCAGAAAGACATAAAGCCATTCATAAAGATGTTTCATGCAAAACCAAGACAATTTCTATGAATAAGTGTGAAATGATTATATTTGACATTGACTGATAAAAACAACCTCACCTATCTATTAGCTAATAGAGCCTATATACTCTATGCATGTTTAAAAATGAATTATTATTTGTTTGCTTGATGACCTCACACATATGTAAAGTGTCAAAAAAAATTTCCCTTGCGTACTAATAAAGCAATCTGAAGCAATCAGAAGAAAAGTTATGAATTTCATGCGTTTAGTTTCGGACACACTGTATGATAGTGCATATGTTCGTACATTGCGTCATTTCGTTATAACGCAGCATCTTTCAGATTTCTACAAATAATTCTGCACAGTGTACAGCCGATCCATTCTGTATGCAACAACTATACCTCTGAAGAAAAATCGTTCTTTTTAATTTAAGTGTTAGAGATATTTTCTCCTGTACTAGGGAACTGTTATATGAAACATTGAATACAATAGAATGGATAAAGAGAGGGATTCATAAACATTTCATCGCCAGTGGATCTACAGATATATTGTGATTTTCAATGTTTTGTGGAAAATATCTAAAGCAAGGAACATCTGTCAACATAAAGAAAATTTGCGCTACATTCTTATGCAAATGAGATTTTAATATATATTTAACTGAAAAACTTTTCTTTTAACACCATTAATATCAAATTGGCAAATAATAGGACGATTTAGTAATTTTTAAGGTGATTGCAGAAAACACGCAGATACAAACTTTTTATATTTCCTCTTGATGCTTGATGATTATTCCCTTTTAGGCCTGCGGTTCATCACGATTTAAATGCTTAGAAAATGAAAGGGGGTACTAAATTTTTTGAAGCAAGTAATATGGATTTTGGAATTAGTTCCTTAGATGTCCCTGACAATGTTTATGGAAGCATTTTTTCGATTCGTGTAGGCCTATAATTGTTATAAACGATTAATTTGTTTGTTCGCTAAGAAAAATTTTTTTTCAGTGACTGGAAATATTGTTTTTTAGCTAAAATCGGCCAAAATAAACACTTTTTATTCTTTATGATTCTTCAAAAAAATGCTTTCTAAAAAAGTTATGGCCAATTTCATGTCGAAAAAACGCGAAATTCTCCGACTTTCAATAATTTTTTTCTCGCTCATTTTTACACGTACAAAAAACAAAAAGAAACAGTTATATAGTTATGTTGTCTTTCTGAAGAGCTCAAAGTAATAGTGGAAGAAATAAGCAAAAACATGATGAAAAGTGATGTAATCGGAAAGTTGATTTTTTTCTTTTTTTCCGTTATACATGCAAATGAGTCGAAAACCGAAAAAATTAGCAAAATCGGGACGCCGCAGTGATTCAAAAATGAATTTTTGTGGACAAAATTCGATCTACACCTGAGTTTTGCTTAAAATGACTAATTTTTTGCTTAAAGTATTCTCAAAACAATACTTTACGCCTAACTGCCTATATTGAGTCAGATTGGCTAAAAATCTTATTTTTTTGTTTTCTGTCTCACTTTTTGAGAAAAAGAATATTTACAGTGAAATAGCGAGGATGGACCTTCCTACATTTAAGATCTCTGGTATTTTAATGGTTGTAAGTTATGTTTTTGTCGTTGATTACTATGATATTCGCTTTACCCAAAGGTGGTCCAATTTTGAGAAATTGGACATTTTTTGGGGGTTTTTGAAAATTTTTCGAGGTTTTTATTAAATAATTTATTAAAAAATAATACAATCATATTATTCTAAGCTTTTTGGATTGAAAAATAAAGAAGTATTGATTTTTTGAATATCAGTTTAAAAAATCTATTATCTTACTAATCTTACCAATACAGGAAATTCAATACATGTTTGTTTGTTGATTATAACTCAAAAACTGCTTGACCGATTCAGCTCAAATTTTCAGAAAATATTGCGACAAAAATCTGAAAGATTATAGGACATTAAAGTAATTTTTGTGAAAACTGCATTAATTTTTGTGCTTAGATACCGGAAAAATCAATTTTCAAAAAATAAGTGACGAGTGTTTTATCTCATATATTAATTCAAAATGGTATGGTTTTTAGCCAATTTGCTTCAATTTGGGCAGTAGGGCGCTGTAAAGTTTTGTTTTGAATACACCTCAAAAAAAAAATTTGTCATTTCAAGCAAAACTCAGGTGTAGATCGAATTTTGTCGACAAAAATTCATTTTTGAATCGCTGTGCGCCGCTTCGTGAGAAAAGTGCATACAAGTGCATTTTTGATGGATTTCGTGTGTATCGCTATACTATTTTTTAAATATCTCCGGCTCTGTTAGCCGTAAAAAAAAAACTGAAATACTCATAAATAAATACACCCTCGAACTGTTGAGGTATAATTTCACTAAAAGTACATCCTAACTTCAAAAAATCCAAATGTCTCGATGTATTTTTTTTTTACTAATAATTCAATACGTGGGGTAAAAATCATCAGTATTTACATAGATAGATTTTGTATAGGTTACTTTTTCTGATGTTTGCAAAATCCTGTAAAATTGTATTTTATTATAACTATATGCAAACAAAAATATAATTTATTTTAAGACCTTGCCGCCCTCTTTATCTGATCTTATTTTTCACAAAATTCGAGGGACAGTGGAGCAAAAAATGTTTCAAGTAACTTTTTGTCAATTTTTTTAAATTTGAAATTCGCTTTAGCTCTAATTCAATTTCGCTTCAAATGTGTTTGAAACTAATGAACGACGAAGCTATGTGATGCACATATGCAGAAATTCATAATAAAACTGTGAAGCAGAACTCAAAAAACAACAGTTAAATGTAAACAAGAGAGAATGGCCTCGGTAATAATGGAGGTCCGAAGTATAATTTTGCATTTCGATGTGAAAATATTGTAATTATTCCGTAACCGCTTGTTCGGTCATATCAATAAACGTACTAGGAGCGCTTTTTTGTTCTGGGGAAATATCACAAACTGGACTGAAATAAAACACAGAAAAATGTACTGTAGTACATTTCTATTCCGCCGACATTTTACTACTAGCTTGTTTCATTTTTATGTGTTGGATTAGTCATGTCCAGTTTTAACAGGGGTACCTAAATAAAATAAAAACCTACGAAATTGCACATAATATATATCTATTAATTAAGTTTAAGCTAATATACGTATTTATTTTTCAATAAACGTAGTAAAGAAAAATTGCGCAGAAATCTATCATAGCATCAATTTATTTATTTATCCAAGAGATCATTTACATGAAATAGGACATGTCAGATAAAACATGGTAATGCACAATATATAATAGAAACATTATATATAAACAGAATATATAAAAAAACACGTCTACAAAGACTGTATGGTCAAAATTAATACTATTCAGGTTTATTTTAAAAAAATCAATGAATTCATTTATGTTATAAAAGGCGTTTTCAATCAATATTTCTTTTATCCTCTCTTTAAATAATGTTGTAACAGGTAAATCTTTTAAGTATTGCCGAAGAGTATTGAATAATTTAATTGCAGTGTGATTTGTTGGTTGTTGTGATCTGACTAATCGATGGTAAGGAATGATGAAGTCATTCTTAGTTCTTGTGTTATATGTGTGATATACTGAATGTGTTAAGTAGTGTTTACTATCTTTCATACATATTAAACACAGATAAATAAATATGCAGGTCAATGTTAAAATTTTTATATTCTTGTATATAAATTCTTATTATATGAATTTTGAAAATGCGTTCGGCGTCTGATGCATAAAAAACTGCCTCCCAAATGTATTCGGAGCTCATGCGCCCATATAGTAGAGGGTCCACACCTTCGAAAGCCGTCTAAATCGCCAAGTAACCCATTCCAGCAAGGTAAATAAATTTTGAGCTCGCATATCGAAAGAGGGTCCTAATGGGCATCCGAAATGGCTTGTTGGACTTTTTTTGGCGCTTGCACAACTTCTCCACAAGAAAAAAAGATGGCGGAACGTTATTTCAAGAATGTGTGTTTTTAAACATATACCTCTCGCTAGAAAATTAACTACGTACGATATTGATGTGATTTTTTATATTTGTATACTACTGACATGAGCGCATATATCTATACTGTTAGGATTTCAAAATCACTTACGATTTTTTTCTAAATAAATCCTAAATCACAGGAAGCAAATTTGTGTGTTTGAATTTTCGACGTGCGATCAACTATATTAAATGTTTAATTTTTTTATGTATTATATGCGAATGAAATATAGTCTAAAGATCAAAAAAGTTTTTGCAAAAAAAATTAGCTCCATATCTTTTACAATTTTTGAGTTACAGACTTTTCAAATTAAACCATAATTTAGGTCCGTGATACTCCTATTACCATGCGGCTATTATCTCACGTACTGCTATGTGGTTAATTGTAATGCATCAAGATAGTAAGCCAATACCTTTTTGATATTGTGTCATTATTATTTATAATTTTACAAAAATATTAATATGTAAAATGAAACTCATTTGGCATAGTATTTATTAGATCTATAGGTTATGAAGGTGTTGTATATGGAGATATTTATTATATATACCATCATTATACAATATAGAAATAAAATATAAACACGTACACAAAACGTGTAATTTATAAGTAATAATAATAATAATAATAATAATGCATAATTATACACAGCTCAGTAAGCATCGACAAAGCACTACTAGATTAGTAAGAATTACTGTCTGTTAAACACTGCTCTGTATTATTTCTGCCCTTAAAACAATTGTAGGAAAGGCCACATGCACATGCAACAGAACACCAACATTTTTAGTCACACTCTACTTTACAATTCCACTTTTTGTTTTTTTTTTTAACCACTTGTGGTTTTTTGTCATCATTTGTGGGTTTATTTGGTTATTCTCTATCAGATATCCAAATTTTCTGCAAGAGTGTGTTTTCTTAACCGTTTTTCAAGTCACCGAGGTAATTTGTTTAAAATCCAGAATTTTGTGTTAGGTAAGGAAAGTATAGGAGAATCTAAACCACTTCTTGTGAATAATTTTTACAAATAAAATTATTTTGCAGTAAGCAGGGTTTGACCCTGCTTCGCTAAGTACTTCAGTTGCAAGCTAAGCTAAGCATACCAAACTACTGGACTTAATGGCCGTTTCAAATGAAGTAAGTAAGCTCTCTTGCAGGACTTAGCGAAAGTATGTCTAATAACTTTATGAAAAATAAATGCTACCTTGGCGAATCTAATTAAACTCACTATGGCCATACAGATTCACATAGGTCTTACGACCATCTTCAATGACACGATCACCAATTGCATCGCAGTTATCTCCAAGATTAGTCAAACTGTTTAGATGGCCTGTTTGATTTAAGGCAACTGTAACTGCTCACTTTTTCCCCTTCGGAAAGAATAACTGACAGGTCACACAATACATAGACTGCCAATAAACAATATTTACAATATTTTCTTCTTCATGTTTTTCACCTATTTATTTATTGGTTTCGTGAATACTATAAAATACCCTTTGTTGTCGTATACCCACAAAACTTTTGTAGTTTTTCTATTTTGGAAAAATTAAACATACCTTTCGTAAATATTATTGTGTTCGTTTGTTCATGGCTGCACTTCAAATTTTATGCTAGGCGTGAGGAATCCAAGTTCACATTGTTGGGCAACATTTGTCCTTATTTACACCAATATTCAGGGCTTGTTTTCTTAAGTCATATCGTACTTTTTTTAAATCCGAAGTTTAGGTCAATTTTTATTTTTAAACTCAATTTATTAAAACTTATTAACGATTTCGTACTCTATTTGCAAGTCTAGATATACTGTCCTAAACCAAAATGACGTAACTTAAAATTTCCTAAGCAAATTGGACGTACTTCAAAGTTTCCTTGTTAAATGACCGGCTTTTTTCAATAATCAATAAACCATTATTTTTGCATCTGCCTCATAGAATTAAATTCAAAAATAGAATGAAACTATTTAAAAAAATAAGATGTGCTGAGATTAGCGGCATAAAATGTCAAATATCTCAAGAAGAGCGTATAATGAAGTACGTCATTTTGGCTTAGGACGGCAGTATATTACATGTAACAAATTACATCATAATTTAAAACCACGTATTTATTGCACCGAAATAATTGTTTAATAATTTTCAGACAATGAGTGATCTAATGATCAAGAATAATTCAACACCTAAATCAAATTAGGTATTATACTAATATATGATCTATCCACAATTGCACAGAACGAGCCCTGCCGTAGCTGTCACGTTGCGCGCTAATAACAAGACATTATTACGGTCGAATTTAAAAATCCGTATCTCGAAAACTGTATAAGATATCGAGCTAATTTTTTTTGCAAAAACTTTTTTGATCTTTAGGCCATATTTCATTCGTATGTAATAGATGCAAAATTCGAATATTTAATATAGTTGCCCGCACGTCGAAATTTCAAACACACAAAATTCGTTCATGTGATTTTGGATTTATTTAGAAAAAAACCGTAAGTGATTTTGAAGGTCTATTAGTACAGATAGATGCCCTCGTGTTTGTAGTATATAGATATAAAAAATCAGATTGATATCGCAAGTAGTTAATTTTTTAGGAAGAGGTAAACGTTTAAAAACACAAATTCTTGAAATAACATTCGGCCATGTTTTTTTCTTGTGGAGAAGTTGCGCAAGCGCCAACAAAAGTCCAACAAGCCATTTCTGATGCCCCTAAGGACCCTCTTCCTGAATTCGTTTCCAAAAATCATTTACCTTGTTGGAATGGGTCATTTCAATTTTTAAAGCTTTGGACCCCTTACTAATATCACCTGCTCTACATCCCAATCAAGTCACCTTATTAATATTTATTTTCTTCGTTCTAGTGCATTTTACTGAAAGTTTGCTTTTAAAAAGTTTTTTTCTACTTATATTTTATTATTCTATTTTCCTTATGTATTACTAGATATAAGTATGTACTATTATTTTGTTTTTTATAAAATATAATATTTTAATATTAATATATAGGATGAAAAAAAATTATTAACATATATTATATTACCAGTTTTACAGTGTAATGTTGCAGAATGTATTCTACTTAATAAAAAATTCCCACTTTTACATATTTAATGAAGATTGTAAGTTTCTCATCTTGGCTTAGTGTCTTTAAAAGCGTTTACATGGTTATATTTCTCTATAATCTTATTAGTTATGTTGTAAAATGGATGAGAATATTGCTACAGATGTAAACAAATTATAATCAAGTGGCTTATGTAAACAAGTTTGCCGTAAGTAACAGTTTCGTCAAAATACTGCAGTTTATTAACAAAGTTCATAATATAGTTTGTTCACACGTAAACTCCCAATTAGCTGGCTGTAACTTCGTAGAACATAATAAGCTGAAGGAATTACTCACTTCAACTGTTCAAAAATTATGAGATACTGCATGTAACGAAGGTTTTTTATGTGTTAAATTTTTAAAAATTAATAATACAGGCAGTTTTGTTGGAGTTCATAAAGAACAAAAGATTTTATATGAGCCTTCGCTAATAAAAAAGTTACATTTTTATCTTCCTTGCTCCAATTTTAGTTTAACTCGTCAAAACGCCCGTAATAGAATAGTATTATTGAGCGTAATATAATGAATCATGATTAGCAAGTAAAAAATTAAACTCAATTTTTTTAAAACAATTTTTACTAGAGAATATACACTTATTTTGCAACACATTATTATACCTATTAGATTAAATAAAAAGTTATTGTAATCATAGAAGAAAAATTGTACTGATATTCATTTCATAATGCAACGAATTCGAAAGTTCAATAAAATATGTCTGTGTCTGTATGCCTATTTGTATGTGAGTGTGAAGAATGTTTCTATAAATAAGATAACGTACGGTAGACTAAAAATGTTTATTTCCAGTTTAGTTCCTACATATGTAAAACAGCATACTGGTATACTCAATACTAAAATTGAGCCATATGCTTCATACAATGCCAGAGGCATGCAAACAGCCATACACTACGTTTTATTATAATTTGCTGGTTAGTTATACAAAAATAGTAGCCCAGTTAACATTTTCACATAAATCCTTGTACATTTTCGAAACAGTGCCCTGGGAATTCGGCTAATTATCTTTTACAAATTTGTATTTTTTGAGTGTGATATGAAGAACTTAAGTTCCGCATTAGCCGAATTTTACAGTAATAATTGTCTCGACCCACGCTACTGTAGAGGTTAAGCTGAAAACAAGTTGCAGTGTACTCTATAGCTCTTGCTCCTATCTAGGAGAGTTAGACTAAGTTATGGCGAATTCATTATTATTTATGTTTGTTGTTGAAAAGATTATTCGAAGCTCCATAATATTGTCACTATACATGTATTTAAGAAATCCTTCCCTCAAATTTATCTCTATTAAACAGGGTCCCTTATTGGAGCTTCCTCATTCCGATGGATACTAGGGGTGATCATCATAGCCATGCTCCCAGAATCTTTGCCAGCTTTAGAATCCATCGCCATATTACTCGATCTATAGCTTATAATGCCATTCTTACTTTTAAAAGCATTGGTTCTGAATTTATTAGTAATATCAGTTAGTAATATTAACAATATTTTGAACTGTACGGATATTTACAGAGAGAGCAGACAATGTAATATCGTTAATATGGAAATCGGGGTACCTCAAGGATCCATTACTGGCCCTCACTTATGTCTTATTTTCGTCGACGGCTTACCAAATATATAACAAAACGCGGTTTAAAATGTGCAATAAATAGAAACAAAATTACAGCTAAAAGAAAATAGGAAAATGCAATTTTGTTCTAATTATATGCTAAGTAACTAAGGTGGCTTTGAAAACACTGAAATATTTAGCTTGTCAAACATTTGTTGTTTTAATGGTGTTTTCATTGTGTCTTTAAAAATTGTTTAAAATTCTTGTTAATGGTGTTCAAAATGCCGCAAATTTATACAAGAGATGAAAAGTGGACATGTTATTTTTTTGTGGGGAAAGTAAAAAAGTGCAATTGTAGTTTTGGACCTTTATGGCTGACGATATTCTGACAATGTCCAGCGAAAAATTATTTTAAACGTGTTGAAAAGCAATTTCGAAGAGAGCCCAACAATGTTCCCGAAGGAAGCTTCATTATTGACGAAGGAACGGAAATTAATGTTTTGGCTCGAATAGAAGTTAATAAGACTGTTTCGTTAAGGCAAGTTGGGTTTGAATTGAAAATCAGTCACCAAACAGTAACCAAATTTTGCACAAATACCACTATAAATCTTTTAAATACAAATTGCACCAGTATTTGTACGAAAGTGATTACGAACGTAGGGTGGAATATTGCAATTGGATTTTGTATAATAACGTGCAACCAAACAATGATTTTTTGGGATTGATTTTATTTTCGGACGAGTCAAGGTTTACAAATTTGGGATTATTTAACCGACAAAATACAAAATATTGGTCACAAGAAAATCAATATTTTTTACGGGAGGGTAACTTTCAAGTGCGGTTCGGTGTCGATGTTTGACTTGGAATAATCGGTACTATAATCATTGGTCCAATAATATTTGAAGAACCTCTGACTAGTGCCAGATACTTGATATTCCTGAAAGATGAGATTGAGGACATTTTAGATGAGTTACTTTTAGATTTAGGACAGGGAATGTATTTCCAAGAAGATGGCGCTCCTCCCCATAATTCGAGGATAGTAATTGATTACCTTCAACGGAAATTCGGAGAAAACGTAATTTCGACAAATGGTCCTGTGAGGTGGCATCCAAGGTCACCTGATTTAACGCCCATTGATTTCTTTGTTTGAGGTCATTTAAAAAATATTGTCTATGCAACCGCCGTTACAACCCGTGATGACCTGGAGCTACGAGTAAGACGAGCAATTAATAGTATAACAGCCCAGCAATTGGCGAACGTTCTTCGAGAAACAGCTATGCGAGTTCAGAAATGCATTGACGTTAATGGACAGCATTTTGAACAACTGTTGTAATGTTTTTTGTTCAATTTTTTCTATTCCAAAACTACCTTATGTGTAACAAGGTAATTAGAATAAAACTGTTTTTTCTTATTTTATTTTAGCTGTAATTTTGCTTGTATGTATGGCACATTTTAATACGACATATGAATAAATTTTGGTGAATTTTATTTGCTCATAAATCACGTAATTTAGTGTTTTTAGCGGGATTTCGATTTTTGTAGCATTACACGGGTCATTTAGAATAAATCGGAGCCGTCATGGTACACTTAAATGGAAAACTAAAAATTATATTATAAAAAAAATTGATGTTTGAAATGTCCCTTATTTGGCATCGTTGGATTCAGAAAATTATGTAGAATTCAAAAATGCAATAATATTTCATTTGAAAATCGAAAGTTAGTGTCACTTCCGGCGAAACGGGAAGTGACACTAACATTCGATTTTTTCGAAAAAAATCAATTGTATGTCAAAAGTGCCGCTTACTATGTATGTACTATGCCCTAAATTTCAGTCAATTATCTTCAAAACTGAGGGAGAAAAGGAGGGTATACCATGATTCTGTTACACCGATATAGGATCAGTTATGTAATGCAAAAGAGAATTATTCGAATATTATTTCATTTGAATTGCAGATTATCATGTAGAGAGAATTTTGGTAAAAAAGTAATTACTGTTTTCTGTATTCGGCTCTTGCTTGATCTTAAATCTATTTTTAGTACGATAGTATTTCAAAAATGTATAGAGGGCGCTGGTGGTACCTTATGAATAATTTTAGCTATTTTTTACTATGTACATAGTTTTATGTATTCTGGCTCTTGCTTGACCCAAAACCCATTTTCAGCAAGTTAGAATTTCAAGAATGAATGGAAGGCGCTAATGGCAGCTTAAAACTAAAATTCACTTCAGGCCAACTGCCATTTCTGTGCTAGATATTGAAAATTTTATAAGAAAAATTTGCTCAAAATAAAAAAATGTGACGTAGGTACCCAATTTGATTACTAGGTGCATATTTTTAATCAAAGTCCGTCATGTAACCTAAAATGAAACATGAATCACCGTGTATAGTTATCAAATTTGGTGCTACAAAATATTTTAATGAGGTTTCTCTATAAAAAATTTTCTAGTACAGAAGTGGCAGTTTACCTAATGCGAATTTTATTTTTAAGCTGCCAGCCGTGCCCTGTAGTTATTTTTGAAATTCTATCTTACTGAAAATGGGTTTTAGTTCAAGCAAGAGCAGAATACAGAAAATTGTGTTCATAGTAAAGAAAGAAATGATTACTTACACCTATAATATCGCTTTTCCGTGGACACATTTTATATTTGAAATATCTTGTATCATACATAGAAACTTGATTAATTTATTAATAGTTTTGACCTTAACAAATTTAAAAAACCACTTCATTGCACTAGTAGCCATATATACAATAATAAACTTGCTACAGAAATAATGTCACATTATTTTTTGTTATTCAGAAGCAAACTCAACATGTTTTTAACACACCATTATTTTTATATCATGAACAAATTATTTGATCGGTAATGAAAAATAGTTTCATCATACTACTTATACATATACCTACTAATTTTATTAGTTGTGTATAACACGTATCATTTTATGTACATGTACTGGGTGGTTCGTGTTTTATATTATATTTTGTATATTTTTTGTAGTCTTGTTTGTTTTAAATAGTTTTTATGACATATATAATATATCGATTCGTTTTTTATGATTTATAGCATTACATACTTTCAGTGGCTTTTCCGCTTTATACATTTTTATAACAAACCTGATATTTTTCATATAACAGAATTTATTATGAATAAATTTGTTGTATTATTTTATTATATTTTTTTAAAACTATTTGTAGATGTTAGAATCTAGCAAAGGTGCCAATGTTAAAAAGTACAATAAAACTGTCTTTTCTAACGCACCATTAAAATAATGTACAAAATATGCAAAATTAAACTACAATAACATTAAAGTGAATTCTTTGTGCAAATAATGTTACATCAAAAACACAAAACGCAGCATATTTTATATTAAAAATCTGTAGTGTCAGAACAAATAAATGAATCATATTCAAATAACGCATTATCGATAAATAATTCCATTGAACGCAGTTATCATTAATTCAATTGTTAAACTAGAAAGTGAGATAAAAATGGGCATATGATGGAACAAATGGGAAATACATTTTTAAGTGAATTGGATCGTAGTTTATTTTTAATGGAAATTCTATGAACATGGAGGGAATTTAAATCTATACGATTGTAAATCATGGCTTGCAAATGTTCAGCCCATTCGCTGTTAGCTGGCATTAAGGAAACTGGTATGGCTAACTATATATTTAAATTCAAGAAATCGTTATATTCAGTCGATATGAGGCTATGTTATTTACTACCGCAAAGAGGATGAAAATTCAACTGTACATGGATATTGCACAAGTTTAGAATATTCTGTGACAAGCAAGTCGTATCTGCATTCTGCTATCCTGCTTTTTCCGTACAACCGGTATTTTCTAATGACAAGAAACTAATTACACAATGTGCATTTTTTTTATTCGATACTTGAGTTTAGGTAAAGTAATATTATTATACTCTGGATTGAGTATGTTGTAGGTTCCTTGTGAAACATCTTTAGAATAACTATTTTTAGAAAAGGGAAAAACAATGCTTTTTGATGTTTCAAATAAAAACTGTATTTTTATACACTCTACATATGTTGCGGCTTGCTAGGCCTTTCTCAAGAGCATTACAGATGAATACTAAAGCTATGAGGGCGGTTGTTCTAAAAATAAATGCATGTGAAATTACGGGGATTTCAAGTAATAGAACTAAGTATCTACCTAATCGGAATATAATTTAATGGGCTATTCTTAAAACCTTGTCTATTATAGGAGTGTTTATTAAATTTAGTTGGTCATTGGTGGTACAAGTGTTGCTTTTAAGGGATTTTTTTATTTCTAATTGTTCAAGGGGGTTTAAGCGTTTTCCATTTCTTTCTGAATGGATTAAATTAATATTCTTTGTGTCGATAAAATGATTACTTTCAATGCAATGTGTTGCCATTCCTGTGTTTTTGTTGTTGTTTAAAATAGATTGTTTATGTTCTTTTACCCTATTAGCTATACTTCTACCACTCAGGCCAATATATACCGCGTTACAGTCCTTACATTTGATTTCATAAACCCCCAATTTGTTGACTTTACTTATTTTTTCTTTATTGTTGACCAAAATACTTCCTAAATTTGTTTTGTTTACACTTATTGTGGAGATGCCTAACTTATTTAATTTTCTACTTATTTTATCACTAAACCTAGGAATATAATTAATAAAATTGTACTTTGTTGTTTTGTTGGGTACAGTAAAAAATTCCTTTTGAAGCAATTTTCGCTGTTTGTTTTTAACCATGTTCTGTATTAGTGATAGCTTTAGTATTCATCTGTAATGCTCTTGAGAAAGGCCTAGCAAGCCGAAACATATGTAGAGTGCATAAAAATACAGTTTTTATTTGAAACATCAAAAAGCATTGTTTTTCCCTTTTCTAAAAACAATTATTATACTCTTCGCAAATGCAAAACGAAGAGTATATTGTATTCGATAGGCACATTTCTATAACTGGTAATATTGCTCGTAGAGAATTTTTTTATCACTGTGTTCGTGATCTAATTCTGAACAACTTTCAAAATGTCCGTCCGGCTGTGCGCCTGTCCGTCCGTCTGTCTGTCCGCCTGTCTGCCCGTCTGTCTGTCCGTCCGTCACGTTTTTTTGTAAACACGATAACTTAAGAACGAAAAGTCCGATTGTATTGAAATTTGGACAGTAAGTTACTGTTAGCTAGAAGAAGAACGCTTTTATTTTTGAACAATTTTTATCAATAAATAAAAAAGTTATTAAATTTTAAATTGAATATTTTTTTATGTTTTGTAATTAAACTAGAAATGTCTAAAACTAATATTATTTACAAAAATAAACTGCGAAGTATATCCTATAGAATGTGCAACAATTATATGAAAAGTGCAATAAATCGGCGAAGAGTACAATGTTAGTTAGTTTGTTATATTTTCTATTATGTTATGGTATATGAAATAATGAAAATAGAATAATAATTTTGTAACAATCTTTTATTTAATTAATACTGACTTTAACTCATATTTTATCTTCTCTTTATTTTTTTCATAGTAGTCGGTTCTCAAATTATATTGTGACCTAATTACTCACTTATAAAATTTCATTAAGTACTTAACTATTAACAAACTCAAACTTAATTCTATCACATACAAAAAAATTCAATTTATTTTCCTCGAGAGTTAAACTGTTTTCTAGCAAAGGTACATTTTAATCCTCTTCGGCTTGTTAAAATTTCTAACTTCAAATTTTTAAATGACAAATATTTTCCAATCCTCTTCTGTTTCTTTCCAAATTCCAATTTCCAACTTCCAAATTTCCAAAATGATTAATACAATTTAATAGATTTATCTACATTTAACTTTGTATGTGTTCATAGTTATTAGTTTCAAAATTTTTATTTCATATAATTTTCTTACTTCTTTGACCTTTATCAATTTTTATTTCTTCTGTCAAACATTTAAGGTTAATGTGTTCTCTAAAACGATATCTTCACTGCTATATAAAATCAACTAAACCTTTCAAGTATAAATTTTACTGCCAAAACTAGTGACTTATATCCAAATGTACCTACTTCATTTACAAATTTCGTAACCTAACATTGTTTTATATCGAATTTAGTCCTATCTGCAATATATTCTTATAATAACTTAATCGTTGCTTAAAAATTATTAAATTATATTATCTTTTTAATTTTACTAAATACACATGTATTAATACATTCTTAATTGAAACATTTTTTAAAACTCTCAAATAATGTAAAATTTAAAAATATCTTTTAAAAGGCTATATCTATAATTATACTTATAACATATTACAAATAGTACATCTAAATTTTATTTTATTTAATTTACTTATCATTAGTAACATAAATATCTTCATCGATATTTACTAGCTTCATGGCCATTTAAAATTATGCTATGCATGGCTATTGAATATTTCTCTTTCACCATGTTATGTTAGAAAAATTATATTTTACTCTTAAATGAAAATAATCTAAAATATTTAAATGTCACTATTAAAATATTAATTTTGAAATATTAGACCTCCAAGGAATATCAAAATAGAATATATAGATATACCATTTTGAGAGGTGACAATTTCATAATATAAAACTTGTATCTAATAACAAAAGCAACTAATAGTATATTATGTAACAAGTTTTATAAACGTCATTTTAGTCACGAGTTTTATTAATCGCGAGCGACGCGTAGCGGAGCGAGTGTTTAATAAAATGAGTGACTAACAAGTTTATAAAACGTGTTGCATACTATACTTTTTCTACGACAGCAAATATCTAAATAAAAAATTTGGAAGTTATTTTAATATTTCATTTATTAACGTATCAATAACATGGTAACAGTAAAAAGTTTATATGCGCGTTCGTATTGACTTTTAGATTTTTTTGGCAGCAAACTAGCAGTTGCCGATGCCGCTGCTTGAGTAATTTCGGGCGGAGTACCAATGAAAACATCTTCTTCACTTTCACTGTCGTGTAGGCTCATTTTTTTCCAAAAAATACAAAATTACTTGTCTCTTGTCACAACGCGTCGATTTATTTTGACAGATTGATGACAAGAATTACGGAAAACTAACTTGATTTTTGCCATTAAAATATATAGAATTAACCTCAGCCGTGACTAATATCTCGTTGCTAAGTTCAGCCTGTGACTAAAATGCACGAAGTCACGGTTTGTCGAAAGCGTGTTTAAAGGATTATTTAGCGTCATGGAAACGTATACGATAAACGCCATTTTAAAGATGGAAGTAGAAAAAATTATTTAAATATATGCTTTCCTTTATTAGCTTTAAGATACTTCTCAGTAGACCATGCATTATTCAAAATTAGATTTAAAATATTTTAGAATATGTGAATTTCATAACAATATACTTGGCACACGGAATTCTAATATTACCAAGGGACAATTGCTATTCTAGCCGCATTTCCTTACGCTCTACAATAGCGTTATTCACGCCCTTCGATAATCCCCTAAATTAAGTCTAAGAGTATTCTTCCTCCCTAAAACCATTAACACACCGCTTTCTATTGCAGCTCTTCCAGACGGGGATCCGAAGATATCAGGTGGACGTCCCCGCTATCAAATAGGCGAAACGGTTCGAGTGAATTGCACATCGGGAAGATCCAAGCCGGCTACCCAGCTCAGTTGGTTGATCAACGGAGAAGAAGCTGACTCAAGCTTTCTCAAGGGACCTTATACTATAGTGACAGGTGGGTGCATTAATTGACGCGGAGGGCGTAATTTTATTTTGATAGCTCACTAAGTGAATTTGTTTTTATACGGTGAGATCCATAAGTAACGGATAATTTATAATGAGTAAAATTCTAAAACACGTCAATTTTTAATTGTAATATGATTTTTTTAAGCATAATTTTATACCTGCCCTTTAACCCTTTTGGAGTAACAGCTACCCCTTTAAAATCTTTAAATTGAACGAGGGTGTGTGTGATAGCTTATTTGAAAGGATTTTTAGTCCTCTATCCAGCAATATAAGATTTTTTGAGTTCCTCTAATTTTTATATTGAAAAATATTACATTTTTAATGATACCAAGTAAACGAAAAAACATGAAACAGTTTAAATCAGATGTTCAAACTGAGCGCCCGTTGCTTCTTAACAATAATGGAAACGTTTCTCAAATTCTTCTAGAACATTTTGTATCGTTTCCGGGGTGGTTTGATTAACGCCTTGCCTTATTATGTCTTTTAAATCATCGACGGTATTTGGTTTGTTGAAGTAGACTTTAGATAAGTAACTGCATAAAAATAATCAAGAGGGGTCAAATCGGGAGAACGGGCAGGCCAAACTTGATTGATGTAGGCTTTTACTTTTAGTTTACCAATGCAAAATGTGGTGTAGCTCAGTCCTGCTGATACTATATATTTCTATGACTTTCATTAGGCTTGTTATCATCTGAGAAAAGTATTCTTAGTTCTAGAGCTAAGAAATTCTGCAAGAAATCCAAGTAACTCGCGCCAGTTACTGTGCTATGTACAATTCGAACCCAAACGTTCACCTTCTCAGGATATTTAGTATTGGCCTCCATTATCCAATGTGTACAACAGTATCTACGGTTCTGTTTGTTGACTGTTCCATTTAAGGCGAATGTTACCGCATCAGAAAAATAATGTTTTTTTATAAATAACGTAACATCTTGACATCTATTGCAAAAATTTGAATGTTATGGCCTCATTGACAACCTTATTGAGCTTTTTAAGTCCTATCTAACTGATAGAAAGCAACATGTTGTAAACCATGGTGTTAGATCTATTGAGGTTTTAGCCACGTCAGGAGTCCCCCAAGATTCAAAGTTAGGTCCACTTTTCTTTAACTTGTTTGTAAATGATATAGTAGGTAATCTAACTGTTAACTGCCTTCTATATGCGGATGATTTAAAACTCTTTTGTAACATCGCAAGTGAAAAAGATTGCTATGAACTTCAAAACAATATTGATCGTATTAATACATGATGTGTGATAAACAAATTACCCTTGAATGAAACAAAATGTAACGTTAGGACATTTACAACAAAGCAGAATATTGTTCTGTACGATTACAAATTAGAGAATCATATACTTTTCCGGCCAGATACATTTCGTGGCTTGGGTGTGACATTTGATAAAAAACTAACGATTGTAAACCACATCGAACTTGCTGTCACTAATAGCTATAGAATGCTGGGTTTTGTTACTAGAAACTCCGCACATTTTGAAAATGTACGCACATTAAAGCAACTCTACACTACTTTTGTTAGACCTCATCTTGAATATGCTTCAATAATATGGTGTCCAACTTATAATGTACACATACAAAATTTGGAAAGAATTCAACGCCGTTTCACAGAATCAAGCAATCTTAACAAGTTACCTGAAAAATAATATCTTTGGAAATAGTATCAACCCAAAGTGCAGGCACTGTAAAATATATGACAAAACCATCCACCATATAGTCAGTGCTTGCCCAATAGTAGCAAAAACCGAATATCTGGAACGCCATTATAAGTATGCCAACACCCACACTGCAATATGCTAATATACGGGTTTGATCTTGCTGAAAATTGGTACAAACATAAACTAGATGGAATTCTAGACAGCGAAAGAGCAACAGTTATGTTGGACACACAAGTACAAACAGATAGATACATTCCCGGAAATAAGCCAGATATAATAGTGAAAGACAAACAATACAGAAATTGTCTGATTGTAGATGTTGAAATTCCAGCTGATGAAAACATGACACAAAACGAAGTTGAGAACATTCTAAAGTACAAAGACTTATAAATAGAAGTTCAACGAATGTGGGGATATAAAGCACCAATAATTACAATTACCATCAGCGTCACAGGAGCAATCAGCAAATGAAAGCAAGAGAAACTGAATCAGATACCAGGAAATGATCAAGCAGACCTCATACAAGAACTGTAGCAAACACCACACATAATTAGAAAAGCTCTGTAAACTGAAGGACTGCATCTAAGGAGTATGGCTTACTCTCAAGTTAGAACCTATATTAGTACCAGGTTAAGTCTGTGATAATAATAATAATAATGTTTATTTAGAAAAAAAGGAATAATACATCTGCCATTTCTGTAAATATTATAGTTTTATACAGTTTTAAATATGTAAATGATATACTTATATATTTTCTTAAATAAACATGGAAGAAGACATAGGAATAATTAGAAACTATTTGTACGTGCATATAAATAGTTCAAATCGCTTCATTTTAATACAATCTGTCCTAACCGAGTTCAAAAAGTTGGTCATTATTTAGGACGTGCGTCACAATCGTTTAATATTTTATCTGATCCGGTTGATTTTCTATTGTCATTTTCTTTTATATACCTATATATTGTAAATTTAGTAGCTTGCTTTATTAAATTATGTAATCTTTTTCTGTCCAAATGTTTTAGCCAAGCTTTACATTTCTTTTTAAAATGTTAAGTGTTGACGCTACATTTTATTTTTAAAGGTAGTATATTTAAAATTCTTGGCGCTAAGTATAAATAACTTTCTTGGAAATAATGAATTCAGTGAAGAGTCTCTATATTGTTGAGGTGTTTCTATGTAGGATAAAGTTAATATATGAAAAATTGCCACTTTTCTGAATGAATAAGCATAAAAAAATATACTACATTTCCGTCTAGTACGTGAAAAAGGTCGTTTCAGATTACGGATGTGTGATATTTGTTTATTTTTTTTTTTTAGGTCGAGAGGGTCTTGAAACCTCCGTGTTGGGTCTAGAATTTCGTGTCAGGCCCAAGCATTTCAAGCGCGGCAACATGAAACTGAAATGCCTCGCCACTATCTACACCCTCTATGAGGTCAGCAACGAGGAGAGCGTGGAAGGCGAAAGACCGCAGAAGGCATCCGTGCTCGAAAGTCGCGGAACTGCCGCCCCATCGGGTTCCAGAGCGGATCGAGTTCAAGGTAAATAAATGTGTGCATTATTTTATTTTATTTCCTTTATCCCAACGCCCTTATTCCTCTTGTATGGTGAACATAATTGCCTGGTTAAAGTGTTGGACGAAGCCCTAATTCTAAGAAATACTTTCTAAAATGTACTAAAGGTTTTTCTAAGAGTATTGCAGAGATGAAATACTTGTTCTCGAAAATTTGCAGCATTTGAAGTACGCACATTGCACAGTATAATCTATTTCGGGTGCTCACTAGACCAGTTATGCCCTCATTTTTTTCTTATTTTTTTCTTTGAAATTGTGGTTCAGGATATTTAGTATAAGAACACATTTTTGGATATATGCATAACCAAAGAAACACTTGAACTGGAAGTACTACTAACTTTTTAATTTTAAATAGCACCCTATATATGTCTTCACCACATTTGATAGAGGTTAGAATTATCTTTACAACAGTTTTTTCATAATTAAAATCGAATCACAAGTGAAGATGAATTTTTTTTTTAAGAATGACTTAGTGGTTATGAAAATCATGTTTAATACCTAGTAAATATACATTAGTTAAACATGTTGCCAAGAACAATAATCCCACTGATTTTTCTGATTCTAGACCAATCGTAATTTAGAAAAAATCATTCCACATGAACATCATTAACACATTTAGTAGATAATTTTCTTAAGAAACACACTGATGGTGGAAAATGTACATGTTTGGTACTTACCTAAGACTATTCTATGATACTGCCAAGACAAAATTTAAATACAGGTGTGCCCCATGTTTCCATCTTGGCGCCAATGTCGTTTACTTTGTATGTTTCAGATATTTCAGATGTAGTCACTAGTTGCTAACTACATCAATATGCAGACGACTTGCAGATATACAAATCATTTGATTTCCGAGAGTGGCAGGATGCTTTAACTTTAATCAACCAGGACTTAAATAAAACTTTTGAGTATTAATCTAACCATAATTTAAAACTAAATACTCAAAAGTCACAATTAATGCTGATAGGTACGTCCTTCACATTGAAAAAGTTATCGGAAGTTAATTTTGATGTCACTATAAATAATAATAATGTCCTTTCTATTGTGAATGCGGCAAAGAATTTAGGGATTTGGCTAGACTCAACATTAAATTTTGAAAAACATGTTTTATCCAAACTGAAAATAGCATATAGTCTTTTGAAAAAATTATACAGTTTTGCGAAAGATATGTCCAGCGAATGTGATCCAAAATTATATGACTTTCTCATACTATCTTTAATTTGCTATGATGATGTTGTTTACGGGAAATTATTGTCAGCGACAGCAAAAAAGAAAATTGAAAAACTTTAAAATTCATGTATGCGTCATTCCATATAGACAAAATGTATCCCCATATCTAAACGAACATGGTATATTAAATATGGAATCGAAGACGTTTGAATATGCTTACACCTCAATGGCGAATAATTTATAATGATGAACCTCAATATTTAAGGTGCAAATTAACTTCACGAGATCACTTACCTAATACAAGACGTATAAAAAAAATCTCAGCATAAAACTGCGGTTTTTCAAAGATCATTTTCCTATTTTGCGTCTCATCTTTGGAATGAACTTCCAAATGAACTTAAACATTGTGGTACTATTGCAGTTATTATTGTAAAATGTACCAGTTATTAGTATAAAATTCATAAAAAACACAACTTAATATATATTTTTTGTTCTATTAGATATATATTTTCTTTTTTAAATCTTAGCATTAAGTTTCTTTTGTACTGGGCAAATGGAAGACGAGCTCTACAGTTCAATTTGTACCTTCTTTACTCTGAGTAAAATAAATGTATTATTATTATTATTATTCAATATCCGCAGTATTTTATTGAAAGGTACTTTTACACATTTTTCACCTAATGCAAATGTTTTGGAAATTTGATTAATTTATGCCGTTTTTTTTTTAAATAAACAAAACTCACTTCATCTAAGCGACACTCCTGTACATTTTTTAACGTTTTTTGGGTAGAGTGTTAAATTAGCCTTCCAGCGCAATTTTCAAATTTAAAATCGATCCATAAATGGAGGTGAAACTATAGTTTGAAATTGGAGATGACAGAATGAGGATTTAGAATTTTTGTCAGTAATTAACAACAGGCATAATACTTAATATTCATAGGTTATTTCTGATTTGATCTTGATTATGAAAAAAGCACTTGTAAAGGCAATTCAAACCCCTATCAGATACGTAAGAAAAATACATAGAATGCTATGTGAAATAATAAAATAAATATTGCTTCCGGTTAATCCCGAAATTAAGTTTTGGGTCGGGTCATGTCAAAAATTGTATTTCTGTATCAAATATTCTGAACCCTAATTTCAAATTTTTGTCTCTAAAAAGAAATACAAATGTGGGGGTGTACTTGTGGATGCCCGGTAGACTATGTATGGTTTCCCGGCGACGAAGCGACGTTACTTGTTGTATTAATTTCTTGTAAAGTATGATAACAAAATACCATGGAAGTATAACAAAATAAAATTCGTAAAACGAGTTTCATTTATAATTCATAAAGACAAAATTCCGTATAATATTTATTGTATATAATTGTTTTACAAGTCTAATGTGTAACGAGCCGCTCCTATTTCATTATATTATTATCTTCCTTTTTACGTTTGGCGTCTGTTGATGTTGACGTCTATAGATATTATAGTCCTCATCCTCTATGTCATCTTTTAACTCACAAGACACCGTGAGAATCTCGGCTTCCTTTAATAAAATTTCCTCATCTTTGTCCTCGTTCTCGATGTATACCTACGGTGCATTTTGGGTGATTGACCATTGTACACATAATACAGCATTGCATCCATATCCTCCTCTACATCCTTTTTTAGAATTGCTTGAAATAAATTTCAAACAGGTCTAGGGCGTTTCTCTGTCATTGCTACTGGGAGCGAGCCCATTCGTGACAAGTTTTCAGCCCCAGTTTCCAGTCTTCTGGATTTGTTTGGATTCCATATCATTTCTGGACTTGGTGGTACCGTCCTAAACGCACGATACCACGTAGCGTGCTTTGTTGGTGGCAAGGAAGCAAGATTTAGTTTGCCTTTTATTGTTGACTTTCCGAAACCTTCGTAGCGGACTTCTTCCAAGATTAATAATAATAATAAACGAGTTTATTGAGAAAAAAATTGTCCATAATATTATATACTTCACCATATATTGCGGAAAATTTGTTTCGGAACAAAGTTGTTTTTTATTATTTTTTTTTCTTCCATGTCTCCACCATACAAAGCAACGAGCAAGCGTGCTCCCAACACCTGCGATATCTTCTGAATTGACATCTTGACGTTTGGCGGTACCAACGATGGCTTCAATTGTTTTTTAGGATAAGCGAACAAAATTTTGTACCCCCTAGGTTGATGAGAAACGATTCATCAACAAAGTAGAGCTTGACGATGTTTTGGAAATATTCATTTTTCGGCCGCTGTATCTCGTTACATGTTAAACTTACCAGAAAAGTGTATATACAAAAGATGTATGGCATTTTGTATTCTTTAACTTTATAACGGTCTAAAGTCAGTTACCACTGATCGCTGCTTATCGTACGGACATCGCGCAGTGGCAAGTAGATATTTGATTTGTTTCGACAGACCCCAACTATTAGTACTTTAAAATTTGAGATTGACTGCAAGATTAGAAAACAACGGAAGATTTAGTATGTGAAGAACGGCGAAAATTTGGGCAAATAATGCTAGAAGTCTATAGAGAACATGTGCAAAATGAAACAAGACTTCAAGAGGATTCAGAGAATCTCAAAACTACTTTGACCGAGTCAATAAGACGCTGGCGGTAGCTGCGCAAATATGAATCCTTCGCGCATTAATGAGCGAGCTTTGACGACGCAGCTGTACTGAGTATTTCAAGTGGAATTACACACTCTCTGCCAATGCAGATCATCGTAGTGTTTTTTCACTACTTCGCTGCACCAAACACGTTTCACAAATATTTTCACGTAAACACTTCATACAGAATCAGTTCTTAATGGACTAGAGTTTCTAAGTAACTCATCGTAAATTTCTTTATGAAAACTGTTTCAATCAGTAACGCACATAGGAAATTTTAAAAATGGTTGAGAGCATCTATTTAACATCAAATACTTGAACCACCACCATCGGCTAAACCTTTATAATATCGTGTTTGATATGTCATAGGTCATATGGAAAGATATAAAAATTTAATGACATCTACAAGTCAATGTTCATGTTACTTAATCTGTCCTGTTTTTGAGCTTCCCCGCCTAGGACAAAAAAATTATAACGATTGATTTAAATCCTTTAATGTGCCCGTATAAGACCGGACAATGCGTTTTTCCTCGCTCGTCTGACCTAGATATTAATCTAACGTAAATGTAGTTATTTCTATACTATTCTCAAAGTCTATTGGATGAGAAAATGTGTAGAAGTAAGGTTGGCTTATTGGATTACTGGAACAGATTTCTTATTTTCTGCTTTGGTCCCTCATTTTTTACCTGATTCTTACTGAAAGCCCTGAAAGAGGTCGAATTAAACGGTCTCGGTTTGATAAAAAAGTCGACAACACAAGTTTATGTCTATAGAATGTACTTCGCAATCATCTAATGTCTGATATAATTGGCTTACTCAGGCACGGTCCTTAATAAATTGAAATAGCTCTTTTCACGTCTTTTTTACGCATTCGCCAGAGGATGTCTCTAGATTTTCTGTCATTGGTTACCCCTATTATATGTATTTTAACTCTTGAATGATGCTGTAGTAATGGCTTTGGGTTTGATAAAAAATTCAGGGCTGCGAGTGTATAGAAAATAGAAAATATATCGCAATCAAGTAAAATTAGTAAAATTCAAGATGTTTAAAAAAATTCCAAGTATTATATAACATGAAAAGATATAGACGCTAGCGATGGGGTCACACTCAATAATTGTTTGAAGAAAAACAATATTTTCTTAGAATCCGTGTTACTGTGTCAACACGAGAGGTATTTCTCATTACAATTCTCAACTAAAACGGAGTAATAAATAAGAAAATTTAAATTTCAAATATTCACTCGAACTTCCAGGATATACAAAGCCCAGAATTACAATAAAGATAAGTTTAAATATAAGGTTCCAGGACATATGAACTTTTTATGCCAGTACCCATTTATTTTTAAAAAATGCCGCTGTATAATACAGTGGTTACGATTCGTTATTTCCGTGGGTGTATGTGTCAAAGTCCAGTCGATAGCGCTCCTGAAATTCTACCTAGAAGTATTACAAGCTTTAATTGATTTATTACTTCTTTGGCGTTTGCTTTTGTAATACTTCCTGGCATATTTTTCATTTTCTTTTATCAGAGAAACACAAAAGAATCTTTTAAAATTATGACGTGTAAATAGCGTAACTTCATGAAATTCCTTTGTAATAATAAGTGTTAATAATTCTAAGGAATATAAATGAAATTTTCAGAAGACCGTAATGTGTTAAAAATACTTAGAAATTACACGTTTTATAGGATAAAGATTCTCAGTTTTCTGCATAAAAGTAAACGGTGTTGTAGTATTGTGACCATATGTATTCATTTTAGTATATTATGTCAAGTGCTGGCGCATTTTTCTACTGTATCTGATAATTTTCTTGTCTTGAAACATATTGGTAGTCCAATCAGAAGTCAACAAATTGCATTCTATGTAATAACTGATTCTATTAGGAAATTCGTTTGCAGCAAAAGTCGATGAAGGATTTATGTTTATTTTAAGAATCATTCCTCGATGGGCTAGCTCAATCATCCACGGTTTCAAACTTATTAGTCCTCATCGGCGAATAGAACAGAGTTTGTTTTAGTAACCCTACCCAGGCAGAATTCGTAAAATAGTTGTAAATCCTAGCTTCTCTAGAGGTAATACTTATTGTTTCAGTTGTAATATAGAGTGTAACGAATAATTCTTCTGTTCCGAACTCTCTCGCATAGGCGAGAGCTACAGAACTTGAATTAGAATATTATTAATTGGCACTAAATTTATAATAAATGTCGGTAAGGTCCTGACTTCACAAGAACAATGGAAATCCGTTTCCACAGGCACTTTCAGTCTATTACACCCTGATGAGAGCTAACAAGGTCGAAATTAGCCCGAAAATCAAAAGGTGTGACTGCCGAGGCCATCACTGAAGATTCTAGCTTCCTTCCCTCCATGAACGTGGTCCAAATATTCTGAATTCTGAAAAAGAAGGAATAAAAAAAGATGGAAAGTATCTTAAATTAGTCATCAATTGCAATGCAACCCAAATGGAGGTATTAGTAATTATTGTTTTTTCCAAATAAACATTATTATTATTATTTCAATATTTACAATGTCTTTCGTTCATTTCAGGTTACTATTCAATATTCATAAATAATAAAAATAAATAGAAATATATATGTAAATGTTATTATTATTTATGTGCTTTTTCTACGCCAACATAGATAGAGTATAGAGATTAATTTTCGATATTTCAAATTAAGTTATGTTATAAAGAATTCTTGAATATAGATAGAAGCTCATGTGCGCTATTCGATGTGAATTTCTTACCTGCAGAAATTGAATATGTAAACTGCAAATATTAAATTTAGCTTGGCATGAATGTTTAAATTTCTCACGTTCTACATACATCTTACACGAGAAATGAAGTCAAAAATTACATATTTTATAAAATTCAGTGGAGAATATGAGCAGCTACTGAAAGCGGCTGGAACTTCCCCATAAAATGTTTACGGAAGTTCCCTAACTTTAAATAACCTGGCTTGTTACCGCTGAGTTATGCGATGGAGGCCTCCGCTTCGCTGGCGCTAGAATTTCACTTCCTTATTGACCAGCCTTCGCAGGACTCGGAACTTTCATATCCCTCCAGATTTGTTTTTAACAATAATTTAAAAATTACAAAAACATTTGCATGCAAAACTTTAAAGAATCGTCCCATATTAACTATGGATGTAGAATGGTATAGTAGTAGAGTGCTCGCTTAGTATTTTATCCCGTTGGCACTGAGTATAATGTATGATTTTGCCCGATATGTTGCTTATACCCTGTAGATTAGGAATCCACTTATCGTAAGAAAATCGCCATGAATATAAGGGCACCAATCAAAATTTTATAACTAACCACACCACGTGATAGAATCAATCATGAAGCATATTTTATCCAGAAATCATTAAATTTTCTGTAGAATTTCTGTTTATAAAATAAATATACGAACGTTTACTACGGCTGAAAATTAACTATTTTTCGTGTACTTTTCCCATTCACACGACAATTCTCCTAAATTATTATATTTAACAAAGGAAACATAATATTTTTAAAATATTTGTCATGTCTTCTAGATTACAATAATTTTTAAATCAGATTTTTTTTTTAATTTAAATAGTTAACAACTATTTTATTCGTTGATCGATTTTGTGCAAAAAATCTGATTTAAAAGGGTTCTTCCTCTAGATAACACTAACTTACTCTCTAAATTTCTGTAGCAGCCCCCTTCACCCTGTTTACTTTAATCTGGGGGTTATCATTTTTATTGATTATATCCATGAATTTAATTTACCCCTAATTAGTCAAATGTATCCTAGCTGATCCTACCAAAAAATGATCGTACATCTACGTCGGGCCTATCTGTACATCTCTACTCACAGTCTTTATGCACATTGGGCCTTGTAATATCTAGATGTATTAATATCGTTTATACATGGACCGGTCTCAGAGATATGTATGTACACTTTGATATATTACAGTTCAAAAACTTATCCTCTTTTCCTTGCCATGCCGGCTATTTCACCACGGTGATCTAACTCTTATGACTCGACTTCTACTAGTTAGCAATTAAATAATACACGAATTTTTAACAGCACAAACTATATTTACAAAAAGAATACGAAAATAATCGGTTAGAAATATAACATAATAAAATGGAACCCAGTTAATTTTTGAGTTGGGTGGCGTCATCCACCCACAGAATCCTAGACCAATGAATGCAAATCCGTTCCTTTTTAGTGCACTTAAGTCATCCGGAAGCTTGCGCCCTCTACAGCAGATATTATGGGCCAAAATAGTACTTTTTAGTGCACTTAAGTCATCCGGAAGCTTGCGCCCTCTACAGTAGATATTATGAGCCAAAATAGTACTCTCCCAGCAACTGACAGGGTGTACTATTCTGGAAAATCTGGGATTGTCAGGGAATTTAGTTTAGTCAGGGAAAACCTGGAAATAACAGGGAATTTTCTAAAATAATCAGTATAATCTGGAATTTTTACTTTCAGATAGGTAATTATTAATGCAAACTATTAAATCTGTAAGAAATGCCTCGCAGATGAAAATCATAAACTATGTGAATAGATAGATTTTTTATTTGTACTATTTCGCTATTTCTACATATATTTTTCATTTTTGATTCGGATTAATTTAAAAAAGAGAGACTTCTTTAATGACTAAAAGACAATGATAATTATTATTATTATTATTATTATTATTATTATAGAAATAGTTCGTCATTGAGTGCTCGAAAATAAACGTTTTAGTAATAAAATGCAAGAATGTTTACTTATTGTGTCGTAAAATTTATTTATAATTTTTTCGAGGTCAATACATACTTTCATAATGGTTCGAGTATATGAAGTTAAAAACCTGAAATTTAGATAAAACATTACCTGGAAAACCTGAAAAGTCAGGAAATTTTAAGATTAAGATTTAGTAGACACCCTAAACTGACGTCCTCAACCGCACAATATGGCCAAAATGGCTTCCCCTAAATATAAAACATCCTTTTATTAACGACTGAAACTATTCTATATCTACAGCTAGCTAATTTCAGCGAGATAAAAACCCTTTTGTGTTTAGACTCCTTCTTATCATATAAAGGAAAAAATCTCGCCGTCCCTGCCTAATATACAGCGAGTTTGTGGAATCTCTTTCACCAATTACAGTATTTATGAGATGACCCGTGCCCGCGTCGTTTTACCGCGTTCTCTATCTGACCTCGCGTTTGTTACATTTCTAATAAAACGGTTTGACAATTGATGGGACTGACACTTGTCACGCTCTTGGCTTTACTGGTTTATGGGAGGCATTTTGCTAGTAATAAAATATTTCCGATTTAGGAAATATACTACATAGAAATACTTTATAGTCGTTTCCGAACGGTTTTTACATTTGGCACGAACAGTTGTTAAAATTATAAACTTATGCAAGTTTGTTTACATTTAAAATATCTCTAATACTGCCATGAGCCAACGTCTTTACGATCATTTTATTTCCTAAAGCCGCCCTCCCAATTTTTTACAAAATCGCGTTATACTATGAAGAGTAATTTTAATTAATTTAACCCATATCTTACATTTGTTACATTTCAATACAATCGGACTTTTAGTTCTTAAGTTATCGTGCTTACAATAAACGTGATGGATGGACAGATAGACAGACGGACAAACAAATAGACAGAGGTGTGTACATTTTGAGAACTGTTCAAAATTCGATCACCAACACAGTGGATATGAAATTTTTTTCTCAACGAGCGATATTACCGGTTTTTGAAATATGCGGATCGATGAAATATACTCTTCGTTTTGTATCTGCTAAGAGTATAATAAAACATATGACATATCATAAACTCAAAAATTTAATAAATAAACATGCAGAATAATTGTCTAATCGCAGTACTATTATAAAACATAAATTTCGCTCAAAATTAGATAATCAGATTAACCACACCAGCAATCCCGTTTCCCAGAATTCTTATTCCAACTTTCCGTTTTATTCTCTTTTGAGTTTTTGTCTATCGCCGGCATTATCTGTTTCACGTATTGTCAGGACGGTGCACGTCACTGGTTAAGAATTACGAGGAAAGCGTATTATCTTGCGTTGATAACATTGTCCTAACGTCGGCAAACACGTGTGTTGATGTTATCGTTTCGTCCTTAGGATGTCCCCGATCTCTTTTCCTTTCAGGAGTCCGTGCATGTCGTAAATTTCGTAGGAAGTGGATGGTGCAGTGCAGGAAATTTATTTATGAATACTTTTGGCTCGGCTCCAATAAAACATGTATCCGTGAATTTTTCAGAGCTTGTGTCTGACTGACGGTCGATATTTTCACAAAGTGGACCTGTTTTGCCAATAAAGTGAATTTTATTTATGGGGACAAGTCGGTACAGTGCATGTTACATTCGTTTTAGTCATTGTTTTTTATATTAATGGTAGCGTTTTTAGGCGATTTATCAGATTTTCAGCCCTCGTCCGCTTAGAATAGTATTTGGGTTATATTTCTTTGTCTGATGCTAGTAGCAAAAATCAAAGATCTACAGTGTACTGGGTTATTAATTATATTTTGTCTTGTTTAGCGTTATAGGAAAAGTTGGATGAAAAATTTTTTGTGGGATTGCGTCTGTATTTTTTTTAAATACAACCCAAAAAACAATAGCCTGCACAGGTTAACATGATACAAAAAACCGCTGCCTAAGGAAGCACTACTTCCACATCCAAACTTCCCACCCAATTATCTTTAAAGCAAAACATCATCATATTTGCACTCTAGTGTGTGGAAATAATTGGTCATAGAATTTTAATAGTATAATATTTGAGGAAGATGTCATAAAAAAATTTGAGGAATTGGCTTCTAGCATGTACGCCAAAAATGAAGTTCCTGGACTCTTATTAGCTTGCTTTATCTATTTTTCCCAATTTACGTCGCCCACCCCTTTAACGGAATCATCTCAATCACATGTCATTACAATACATACACGTACTAAATTTAAAGTGACTATATCAATTTTATTTTATCAACCACCTTAATAATGGAGTGGACGTGGTGAGGGGTCAAACATATTATAAGGAAGCGGATGCCTTGGCTTCTAGTATATTCACCAAATCCCAAGTATCTGTACTTTTACTGTACTTTACTTATTTTCTCCTATTTACCCCAACTTACCCCCAACCCTTCAACGGAATCATCTCATAATATAATCTAGTTCCAGATGCGGTTATAATACATACGTGTACCAAATTTCAACTGAGTATCTCAATATTATTAACCATGTGCTATACCAATCATTAACGGTTTATAATATATCAATCGTTTAATTTTGATTTTTCCACCTAGCATTTTCTTAAAATAACAAGGCTGACATTAATTACACACAAAAGCAGAAATTGTTGACTGTGATTCTGTGACAGTTTCACTGACAGTTGTTAATTATTTCCACATCCACGTAGTTTTTAGGAGTTTTTCATTTTCAAATCAGAAATATACCTACCGTCACTGTACACATAATAATTATAATAATTTATTTTCCATAAAGACAACATTACAATTTATAGGAATAGTCAAGTATAACATATATCTTAAAAAGTAGATAAAAAATTTCATACAGTGTAAAAACATTTAGACAGCAAAACCAATTTTAACTTTGTTTTAAAATTCAGTAAGTTTCTAGCTACTTTACATTCTGATGGTAAGTTATTAAACAATTTTGGTGCCATGTAATTTGGAGAATTATAGGTTAAATTAAGTCTCGCATAAGGTATTCGAAACTCTTCCTTGTACGCGTATTTGCATTATGAATAATTTTATTCGCAGTAAACATGTTCTTGTTTCGATAAGCATAAACACACATTTCGAAAATGTATAAGAATGGTAAAGTTAATATATTATATTCTCTAAAGATCTCTTTGCGAAATTGGGTACTAGAAACACGAGCTATACAACGCATTATCTGTTTTTGAGCAATGAAAACATTTTGTGATAGAGTGGAGTTCCCCCAGAAACAAACACCATATCTTAATCTAGACTCCACTTGGGCATAGTAAAAATTAACTAATTGCTCCCTGATAAGCACGGTTTTAATATTTTTAAATAAAAATGAAATTGGTGCTAGAGTGGAAATTAGATGTTCACAATGTGATTTCCAAGTCAGTCACTCGTCGATATGGAAACCCAAAAATTTTATACTCTCATGAGTACTCGTTATAATCGACTCATTCTCCTGAAATGAAATAGACTCGCATTTTTTCTGTCTGTTATGAAACAGAGTTAACTGAGTTTTATCTGCATTGAAGTACAACTGATGTTGACTGAAAAACGTAGATACCTTTTCTACAACATTATTACATTTACTTTCTAACACATTATGCATAGGATCTGAAATAATCATAGAAAGATCACCAGCATACATTGAAAAGAGATTATTACATAAAACCCAATCGAGCTCATTAATATATAATATGAATAACACTGGGCCCAATATTGATCCCTGTGGAACTCCCATACTTAATAAAGAACATTCAGAATTGGCTCTGTATACCATATTTTCGCTAACATGTTGTATACTCACATACTGTCGACGATTGGTTAAAAATTAATTAATCCAGTTTAGTGTTTGTCCTCTAATCCCATAGTCATATAGTACAGTTAACAATTTTGCATGACTGACAGTCAAATGCCCTGCTGAAATCAAAAAATATTGCAATAGGGCATTCCCCTGCCTCAATGTAATGAATTATATGGTTGTAAAATGTAGATATAGCTGTTATAGTGGATTTTCCACAACGAAAACCATGTTGTTTCTCGGACAAAATTTTAAATTCAGCTAAAAATTTAACAAAAAGTCAATACAATATTCAAGTAATTTAGAGAAACTGAATGGGATTGTTACTGGTCTATAATTCTCTAAAGAATGAGGATCTTTTTTTTTAAATTGGTACTATTTTACCCACTTTTAAGGATTCTGGAAACGTTCCCGTTTTAAAAAACTTATTTACTAGATAAGTAAATGGTGTCACCGTTAATTTTAGGACTTTCTTAATTAAAAAGCTGGATACATCGTCTGGTCCAGACGACCTTTTATTTTTGAGTTTAATATTTAATAATGAAAACATCTCGTCTTCAGTAAATGGTCTTAGAAACAATGTTTATTCGATAATGAATGTGTTGATATATTACTTATTTATGACGAGAAATTTGGAAGGAACTGGATTAGTAATTAGGAAATTGTTAAGTGGCCTGCACTGTCACCAGATATGTCCCCTCTCAATTTTTTCTTATGGGGCCATTTAAAGCAAGTTGTATACGCTGAGAAGCTAAATAATCTTAATGATTTAAAGAATGCTGGCCGCTAAATAACCTCAGAAGTTATATTGAATTCTTCTACAAGAAAACTGTTAAGTAGGTATGGGTTATGTCAAATAGAATATGCGCGACAATTTGAGCATCTTTTATAATAATCATAGTAATGAAGCAGTTTCTTCCGGTTTTTGCCGCGGTCGTCGAACTTGACTTGACGTTTCCCTGATCATGCTGTGACCTTCTTCAGAAGGGTTCCAAAGACATCTTCAGAAGGGTTCCAAAGACAGTTTTTGGAACCCTTCTGAAGAAATTGACAGCATGATCAGCGAAACGTTAAGTCAAGTTCGACGACCGCGGCAAAACCCGGAAGAAACTACTTCCTTGAACAACGGCCGTGAAAACCTGCATTGTACCAATAATCATAGTAGTTACTGTTTTTTGTATTGTCTTATTCCTTATGATTACTTTATAAAAAAAAATATCTCAAGAATTTAACTGTTAATATCTCAACAATGGTTAATGATGTAGGATATGGTTGATAAAATTTGTTCGGAAATAAAAGGAAAATTCAAAAATATAAAAATATACAGGACTTTTCGTTTAAAATAGTAAAGTTGCATAACATGCCATCTTTCTAAGATGCCTTTGTACATTTGAAAATAAAACGTTTAAATGCAGAATAAGTTTTTCATTTATCATTTCTTTCTGTATCACCGTTTTCCAGATAATGCTTGTCTATTCAAAATTGATGCTCATCACTAGGACATTGGACTAAACTGTAACGTGTTTTGCTTGTGTGGCTGGTTTGGATATGTTATTCCAGTGTTCTGGTAGTAAATAAAGAATCCAATTACCAGTAAACGGTTTATTTTCTCAATTACAGGCAGATAATGGCGGTGTTACATAACATACAAGTTTCCGTATCTTTTATAGTCGTTAATCGTTTCGTAAATGGTTTCGAAGCGGATAAGAGTGCAATGTTGGCAACGTAGCGGTGATTCGTCGTGGCCTCGATAGCATGCGCTGCGAATCTTATTTTTGCCACGCACCGACGTCGGATAAGGAACAAGTGACACAAGAGGTCCCAGCCCAGCACGCTGAAGGAGTCTAGCGGTCCTCTTATATTAAGTTTCTCGTGGTACGTCGGACTAGATTACTAACTGTAATTAACCCACCTCAGAACGCTGAAGGCCAATGACAGAAGAGCACTCATTCGTCTCGAATTTTCGAATTTCGTCGCGTTATTATATCCGAAATCCTACACATGTGATCCATTGGGAGCGTGTACAACTTTGAGTCGTGTTCATATTTCGAGTACATCGGTGATTTATCATTATCGGGTACGTGTGCAAAATGCCTAATTACAAAGTTTTGCAACGAAGTACTCAATCACATGGCATAAGAAAATCTGATATACTGATATACTCCTAGTAGGTTTTTGAGATATTGGAAAAAATACAAATTATGGATTTCTTATCGGAAAATTGGATAGCGTAATCGGTTCGCAGCTATCTCAAATAGCCTCATGCAAAACTTTAGCTCTATACCTCATATATAATGTATTATGAACCAATGAAACGGCGCGGCGGCGGCGTTACAAAAATTGCCTAATAGTCCAGTCAATGGAGTGCTAAAATGGGTCCAGTGTTGCCGTTTTGCCAGTAATTACTGGAATTTGCCAGGAATAAAGGGTCCTGCCAATACATTTGCCAGGATTGACTTAACGCCAGGAATAACTCGTCAGGAATGTCGATTTGGAACTAACTTCCAATTTTTTTTTATTATTAACATTACATATGAATAACAAAGATTACTTTGGTGGATTTTAGAATGTCGATTCGCGATATCTTCATTAGATGATATGATGTTTTGTCTGTTTACAACGGCTTCGACTAAAGCCGCTTTCAGATAGTTGCGGAATGCGCTCTTCTTTTAGTGTTCGTTTTTTGTAAATTGAAAGAGGTAATATATAAAATTGTTATTGGGAAAATTGCTCCCTGCTCTTTGAAATTGCAATCGAGGTAACGAAATTGTATTGCAAGGAATCACCCTCCCGCTCTTCGTAATTGCAATTCAGATAAAAATTGTACTGCAAGGATTAGCACCCCTCCGCTCTCAGAAATTGCAATCATTGAGATAAATATTGTACTGGAGGAATTTCAACCTCCTTCACTCTTCAGAATTATACCGAAGAGCTGGGAGTTGGGGCCCGCATGTGTTACTGCCCCCGAGCGCTGATTTTCTCTCGACGGCTTTGAAAATACAGTATTAAAATTTTGCCAGGTGATGCCAGCAATACAATCAAATTTCGCTAGTAATTTCGTTTTGACCTCGTGGCAACACTGAAAATGACCAAAATCACTAATTTGAGTGCTAATGAATGGATTTTGATGAAACCTTGTACAATGTGTTTGTAATGGCGTTAATAAAGAAGTTGAAAAAAGATTAGATTAGATTAGATTAGATGATAGTAAGGGGTAGGAAACACCCCTTTTATTACGGGTTCCGTAACTGTTGGAATTAGGTCAAAAGTGAAAAAAATATATTTACCTTTTTTGGGCCAAGATAAGATGTTTCTACTCTTGAGAATTTTTTCGAAAAACGCATATTTTTCGAGATAAGGCCAATATTCCTAAAAGTGAGAGAAAGGAGTTGTAAAAGTTGAAACGAAAATTTGAAACTATTCAGGTGAATGTATCATCGAAATATAAGACTTATTTTATTTTCAACTTCTGTAAAATGCGTCTTCACCGAGTTCTTCCGGAAAAACATGCAAAACAATCTACCTCATTTTTGCTTTAAAAATGTGTAAAAATGTGTAATTTAAAAATTTGCAAAATTCAGACCTATGCACTGACTTCTTCTAAACATTTTTTGTCTTTTGGAATTTTTTTGTAAGTTTCTAATATTCCTAGTTGCAGGCAGGTTTTCATAATAATCAATGTCTACATTTTTACTTCCCTCGCATACCGAAGGGAAGTATTGTATTCGAGAAAAAATCACCCTCCGAGATTTTTTCGGATTCTGACGTTTCAGAACACGTAGATTACGAAAATATAGGTTTTTCAATTCCGTCAGTCTGTCTGTCTGTCTGTCTGTCTGTCTGTCTGTCTGTTGGTGCATTTACTAAAAAACTACTTGACGGAGAGCAGTCAGATTTGGTAGGTAGTTGACGCTACTGTCAGCGAAGAAATGGTAGAAATTTCACTGGAATATATACAGGCTGGACCGACTAAACGGAATAAATAGTGAAAAAAATTTTTTTTGCTCAAATTAAAAATTTTCACGTTTCATGACACCTATTTCAGAAAAAAAAAATTTTTGAAAATTTTTTTTCAAACATTTTTGAAAAAATTTTTACCAACATGAAAAAAATTTTTTTTTGCTCAAATTTAAAATTTTTGCGTTTCATGACACGCTTAACCTATTTCAGAAAAAAAAATTTTTGAAAATTTTTTTCAAACATTTTTGAAAAAATTTTTACCAAGATGAAAAAATTTTTTTTTTGCTCAAATTTAAAATTTCTACGTTTCATGACACCCTTAACCCATTTCAGGAAAAAAAATTTGAAAATTTTTTTTACCAATATTTTTGAAAAAATTTTTACTACTAAAATGAAATAATTTTTTTTTCTTCGTTCAAATTTAAAATTTCCACGTTTCATGGCATTTTAAGCCTGATTCAAAAAAAAATTTTTTGAAATTTTTTTTTACCATTTTTGAAAATTTGTTTACCACTAAAATAGACGGAATTTTTTTTATTTCTTCTAATTTCAAATTTCCACGTTTCATAACGTTCTAAATCTATTTAAAAGAAAAATTTGAAATTTTTCTTACTATTTTTAAAAAATTTTACCATTAAGATAGATTTTTTTTTCTTTCTTCAGATTTTAACTATCCACGTTTCCATGACATTCTAAAACTATTCAAACAAATTTAAAAATGTTTTTGAAGAATTTTTAAAAAAATTTGAAAACATTTTTAATCCATTTATGTATCACTACTATAGAACAGACGAAAGAATGTTTTTGCTCAAATTTAAAATTTCCACGTTTCATGATATTCCAAACCAATTTCGGAAAAAAAAATTTGCAACATTTTGTTACCAGTTTGGAAAAAAATTTAACACTAGAATGCTCAAATTTAAATGACATTCTAAACCGAGGTATTTCAAAAAAAAAATTTTGAAAATGTTTGAAAATTTTTTTCACCAACATTTTTCAAAAAGTTTTTACCACTAAAATAGATCGATTTTTTTTTATTTGCTCAAATTTAAAATTTTCACGTTTCTAGCATTCTAAACCTATTTTAAAAAATACATAATTTTTAATTTTTAAACTTTTTTTAGCACTACTATAGAATAGAAGGAAACTTTCCTTTTTGCTCAAATTTGAAATTTCTACGTTTGACATTTTAAACCTATTTCAGAAGAAACAATTTTGAAAATTATTTTACCAACATCTTTTGAAAATTACAAAAAAAATGAAATTTTTTAACCACCACTATACTTCCACTCCATTACGTGAATATTGGATTGAAAATGTGACAGATGGCAATAATATCTGGCATATGCACCTATTATACTTTTATTGAAAAATGTACAGGGAGGTCATCCCTAGAAATAATTCAGTCATGGTGGACATTTGTAAAGGTATTTGCGCAAGCCTGCCATATGTGGCACCTGGTGTTTAGTATTGAACTTTTGCTGTTGGATAAGCAATCTGTATATTTTTTTGACCAAAACTTATCAAGTTTTCTTTGTAATAATAGCAATAACTCTATTCCGATTATTATTCTCAATGTCATTTCGTAATTATTAATTTTTTAGAGTGACTGCCATGCACAAATAACGAGGGAAGTTCTGTGTAAATACCTTTACCGATTTTTTGCACATGCAAAAGTACATAGAAATTCGAAAAATGAGCTTGATTTACATATATTATTATAAAAGAATATGAAACTTATAGTTATACCATTCTTAAAAGTTCAATATAATTTTTAAATTGAAAACGTGAAAAAGTTTTCCGGAATTTTTTTTTCACAATTTTCATTTCTTAATGATGAAAGTGGGAGAAGTGTTGAAATAAGTTTATATTGTTACAAGTATAACACTTATTTTATTTGTTCCATTTATATACAAGAATTATTTAAATTAATACAATTGATACAGCAATGGGAATATTTTGTAGAGCTATGTATAGTGAGAAAGCATTGCTAAATTTTTCAGTAAGTAGTCATTGTAAATAACGAACTTTATTACATTATACAGCTAAAGGCTTTTAACTCTTAATGAATTATTTATATTTAAATTGCGTCTAATGTTTAGTTTCCAATTTATGAGCAAAACTGAATAAATGCACAATTGAGGGTAGTTTTAGAGACCGTGGAGTTATATTTGTTGTTACACCTTGTAATCTTGAGAAGGTGCAAAACGCAAAATTTTGGTTATAATGATATTTTATTATGCTATTTCTCATCAAATTTTACTACTTTTTGTTACCTATCTTTTGATCAGGTTATTATATATTCTTATTCAAATAATATCTTCTTACAATTAATATTTTGAAGAGAAGTTAATAAAAAAGTCCAGATTTAAGAAGAATAATTTTGTATTTGATATCAACCTACAGTAATTTAAAAATATATTAGAAGCTGTTCACATAATTGCTTGTTGAACTAAAATTAAAAATGATATGCAGGTGTATAATATACTAAAAAAGGATTATAAAAATGAAATTAAACAGGCTAAGCTAAAGGCAAATAATGAAAAAATTCTAATGTCCCGTAATAAACAAGAAGCTGCATGGGCAATTAACAAAAACAGAGAAAAGAATGAGGCATCTAATTTGACAGCAAATGAAAAGTTAATGAAAAGAAGTTCACAGACGTTTTAAATAAAGTGCCGAAAGTAAATAAATTTTTCTATCTGTCTCCAGTGTGTGACTTAGAAATTAAAAAAGTAATATCTGAACTAAAAAATAGCAAAGCTAAAGATGTCTTTAATCTTAATAGTGAAGTTCTGAACTTAGTCAGTGATGTTCTTTCTAAGCCTATTGCCCACTTAATAAACTTATGCAGTGAATGGGGAATTTATCCGGATATTCTTAAAAAATCAAAAGTTACTCCTGTGCATAAAGGTAACTTGGATAGTACTGATAGCTAGGCCTATATCAATAATCCCGATTATTTCTGAAATATTTGAAATTATTCTAAAAAACAGATTATTGGAATTTTTTGAGAAGAACAAATTACTAACTGAGGCCCTATTTATATACAGACCGGAAAGATCGATTATTGCTGCGATCTGTGAAATATATGAACTTGTTATAGAAGCTTTTGAAGAGCGCAAACTTTGCATTGCTAAATTTTATGACATATCTAAGGCCGTTAACCATGTGGTGCTTGTGCAAAAATTAGAAAACTATGGTATTAGAGGAAACGCCTTAAATTTATCCACATCGTGTCTTGGTAACCACCAACAATGTGTCAAGTTTAATAGTACCGTATCAAAATTCTCTAGAGTCGAATATGGGGTGCCACAGGGGTCTGTCCTTGGCCCAGTGTAATTTATTATTTATGTAAACGATATGTCTTCTAATTTAGCTTCCAAGGTGATTCCAACCCAAGCAGCACAATTAGTTTATTTTACTAGTTTAAAGCCACAGTGACCTAAGATAGTTGATATAACGTAATTGCAACCATTACTTTCAACTTTAAAGGCATATGGATTTAATAGTAATTAATTAAGCAATATTTAGGTAATATTTTCTTAAGAAATGCCTGATAAAGTCACATTGACTTTAGTGTAATTTTCAAGAAATATTAACGTAATTGTTCCTTAAAATTTAACTATAAAGTTAAAGTGCATATTGAGGTCAATGCATAAGAAAATATTACGTAATTTTAGACCTAGGTTATTAACATTGGAGTCGCCAACTTCTGTCTGGATAGAAACAGGGAAATTTTACCAATTTTTAACATAAATGTAACCTATGTTTTGTCTTGTCCTTGTAGTCAGATTTTAGTTAAAACTTTAACCTCATGGTCACAAATAGTTCCAATTTTAGGTAAAATTTACGTTAATTTAACTCCCCACTTACCTAGCATATGTGTTTAACTTAAAGGTAAATATTACTTCATATAATGTCCTAGAAGTTATTTTTACTTAAAAATAGAATTACGTATCTTCCCTGGAAGGCAAAATTACGTTTTCATTGTCTAAATTACTTCAAAGGACTAAAATGACTGTATTATATTGATGCCCCTCACAGTAGTGTCAACTGTCAAAAGTTACTTCTAAGTTTTAATATTTAAAACTTGTTTCGAAATATCGCGCGTCGGAAGGTAAGAGATCGACACGCCACCTACAGTCAGGGCAATTTTACTTTCTGACCTTTCCTCATATTAAAATCTCGAACCTAGTTATTCATTTTTTCTGGAAATAAAAACGTGTCATTATTTTTTGTTGGATAACTTGGAAGGGAGAAAATCCGGCTAAAACCAGCTTTTTCCAATAATTGGTTTAAGTATATTTTTATAATTTTACGCATGAATGACACTATGAACTAAGTCCACGTGACCGGCGCATGTATTTGTTTTGATGTCAGATAAATAAAAGACATATTTATCTGAGGTTCTAATCACGGCCGTCTCTAGAGACGGCCATGTTTTAATACCCTTTTTGCTGTTTTTGACAAATAAACAACGATTATTGTTCTATTACCCTTGAACCTGATGGCAAACCTGGACTGGGAACTATGACCAATTTAGTTCTAAATGAACTTTAAAGACTTTACAATTTTGAAGACTACAAAATTATTTTAACCTATATTGGTCCCATTTAACTTTAAAATCAATAACATAAGTTTTAAAGACTTCTGCTGTAGGAAAAATGTTAGTGGGGTCTAAAATATTGGGAAAGAATACTTTGAAGTCGCGCGGTACTATATTCGCCATATTTTTCAACCAGATGTAAGAGGCCATTTTATAATGAAATTTTGATGAGTGATTAATTGAAAAAAATCATTAATATAGGGTTATTTAACAGACATCAAGTACAATATTAGCATATTTCATGCTCCAGGAAAGTTCTGCAGAGCAATTGTATAGGCTTTTACAAATATTTTTAAAACACATTGAAGCTGGAAAAAAAATTTTTTGTTTAAAAACGTAAAATACTTGAGGCGCTTTTAATATTCCGAGGTAGAATTGATACATTTACGATGAAAATTGATTGGCAGCAAAAAACCACAGAGAGGAGAAAGGTGGACACATTATATTTCACAACTATGTCTGATATTATATGATATACTCCTACTCCATCATTATAATAGATGTCTGGTTTCTATTATGTCTTATGCTGCTGATGCCTTATAAGTAAATTATCATTGCTGTAGATAAAACCTTATTAGTTTGAGAAAGAAAGACGCAGTGTAAAAAGGACAAGTGGTTTGGTAGATATTACGTAATAACGGCCACAATTAAACATAATATTTACGTTTAAATTACCTGTTCAAGGAAATATGTTCTATAGCTTATAGGTCATTATAACTGAGTGGCCTTATTTAAGACGTATTACCGACGTCGTCTCATTCCCCATTTACTTATATTTTACGTATATTTTAAGTCAATTAGGTTAGGTTAAATGGGAAAACGACACCAAAACTAGGTCTACATTACGTAATTCAGGCCTAAGGTGCTACTTGGGAATACTATATGCTGATGATGCCACATTTATATTTAGTAACAAATTATCGCAAAATCTATACCAAAACATCACAGAGTCGAATAATTTGATGGTAGACTGGTCGGAAAGTAATTATCTTATCATAAATGAAGATAAGAGTAACACTTTAAATTTTTCAACTAAAAAAAGGGTTACCAACAACAAACCAGTAAAATTACTTGGAGTGTACTTAGATACTGTTTTGAATTTTCAGTCACATATTGAACAGCTATCCAAACGACTATCGACTGGCATATACATTAGTTCCAAAACTACTTAGGACTGTTTAAGAATTGCTTACTTTGCTATTTTTACAGCATAATGACGTATGGAATAATTCTATGGGGGGATCAAGTCATTCAATAAAAAATTTTAAACTACAAAAAAAGCTGTTAGAATTATGGCACAAGCTAAATATGATGACCATTGCAAACCAATTTATAAAACATCTGAATATACTACCCCTACCGTCTTGTTTTATTTATGAATGCCCTTGCTATATAAAAAAACTAAATGACGAGAACAAAGTGACCAAGCAGGAAGACATACATTGCCATGACACTAGGATAAAAGCAAATTTAAGACTACCCAGGTTTAGGTTACCAACATCACAACATACCTACATACTTGGCCTATAGATTTTTTAACATGTTACCTGATGCCTTAAAAACCCTGAAATTGGCAAAAACAAATTTAAATATAAGATTAAGAATATTCTCTTACAAAACTGCTTTTACACACATGATGAATATTTTGATTATTTTGAGTCTCTATCAAATGTTTCAACTGTCTAAATTGTCAATTTTTTTATATATGTTTCTTATTTCTTAAATGTTTATTTGACATACACCTTTTATGATAGGTGAAAACGTGTTCTAATTGCCCTATACTTTTGTTATAGACCCAATGTGATCTTCGTCATATACAATATTTTTACATTGCTGTTCAGTATATGAATTACCTACTTTTATGACGAATGTAAACATAAATTTTATAGTATACATGAATAAAGTTCTATTATATTCTATTCTATGAACAACCTTGTCGAATCTCGTCATTTTTCTGTTCTACTTATGTTATAATGTAATTGTAAAATATCCATTGATTTTTGAAGACATGTTCCTCAACCAATCTTCCATCATCTGGAGATTATTAAAATGATTTAAATGTCAATGTAACTCCAAATGTCCTCACCGTCCCTTCTTCAAACATAGCAAGAATATAAAATATAATTAATTCTAAAAACAAAATTTATGTGACATTTAATTTTTTACACCTCCCTTTTAATATTTTAATCTTGTGCGTCCATAAATAAAGTCATTTTACAATATGCGTAAAAATATAATATCCTCTTACGGCTCGGCACGTCTTTTTTCTCTCAGGAGATGAGAAAGCCGATAAATTTTTCAAGCTCTTACTTGCCCATTAAATAATAAAATGAAACATTGTTTCGGCTTAATATTTATTTTATGAGCTGGGGATACATGACTGACACAACCTGCGTAACTTCTAAACGTTGTTTGTCAGTATTGTTAGCGTGTGCTTCTTGTAGGCTGAAAACGGAAACGCGGTTTATAATAAATGTAGTGTTATAGGTTTCTTGGCATATCATGATATCAGGTATTCGGGATTTAGGAGCGCATTAAGCCTTACTGTTTATTTATTAAATAATTTTTACGTTTCTAAGTTGACCTTACTATCATACGAGTAGAAGTTGCAGTTAGACGTGACCGACTACGAATATCTATTTGATTCACATTTTATTCGAATATGGCTCAATTAACTTTTACTTGGTGTCACCGATATTAAGTACACGGTCAATATTTTTTACTTTTATTGTTTAAATTGATATTCAAATTGTCGGCAACGCCCTACTGTTACTGTATCACTTGTTCTCTAATGACCTTTGTTACATCACTTGGCCCTAGAAAAATTAACAATGATATCACCGGTTAAGGTGATAACCAAAGGTAATTCAACCAACACACAAGTAGTGACGGCGAACGGCTAGCTGATCTGGTGCGTGGCTGGGATTTCGTGGGTTCAATTAATATGTATTTTTTTTAAATCAGCCAGAGGTTGAACCAATATTTTTGTGATATTTTACCTAGCTAGTTTGTTCCAACACTCAAAGGTAGCTTAAAATGATGTAAATATTATGAGCGCCATCAACGGAAAATTTAAGAGTTACTGCTACCCCTGTGATGGTGAAACCAACCGCCGTGGAAAGATTTGATCTTGTGGCAGACAAACAGAAAAAAAATTAAAAATTGAATTTTACGATAAAAGAGACATATTTATTAATACCTTTAGAGAAATCATCAATACAAGAACAAATCAACGAATTTAATCAATATAAAAAGTATAAAATAATGTTATCAATTATGAAATACAAATATTAAGTAATATTATCACAATTTCCAAGAGAAAATATTTATAGCTTAATTAATATATCATTAAAAGAAAAGAAATATCTTGTGCAATGAAAGTTATACAGTAAATATTACACACAAAAAATATCAATGAAATTCTCAGAATCTCACCAATCCTCCTGACGATGGATAGGTAGTGGATGAGGGCTCCTGGTGAGTTCTGGTAACTTTTCCTAACAGCCTCCCCGAACACAGACGGCTCCTCGACGTGGTTTGACGTCTTGTTAACCTGAATAACGCTAGGGTTTTGCTGTTGGTTTGGATTGACTGGACTAAACTGGACTTGACCAAACTGAATTTGAGTAGACTATAAATGCTGAACTTGACTATACTGTGTTTGACTGGACTATCTGTCTTACGAAATCTAGCAGGCATTTAACCATCAAATGAAAGAAATGATTTTCCTTGTGTAAATTATGTAGACTATTTCGGTAAATTATTTAAATAATTTGTATTAACTATGTAAATTATTTATTAATTATCTATATAAATTATTAATTATCTATGTTATTTATATTATTTAAATAATTATTAATTATCTATTAATTATCTAAATAATCAATTGGCAGCAAAACTCTACGTTTGGGAAGAAGAAAAAATATTATCAGCACATGTTTCAGAATTATGGTCATGTTTAGTTAGCAGAAATGAAAAATATGGCTAAAGGTCGTTAAATACTAATGAGAGGAATCAATTAAATAAATGTAATTACCTTTTGTTAGATAGATCACTATGAGAAAGTTTGATAATAGCAGAAGTGACACAACTCGTGTCTGAATGATTATCAAAAACTTAAAGTCAAAGTATATGCTGCTACAGAATTGGCTACAGAAATGGCCAATTCTGCTATCAGCCAGCTAATAAAAGAGATATCCCCTCTCAAGTCTCAATTAACTTATTACCATACTATAAACTAAAAATTACTAAGAATTTGGGTCCGCGTTGTTCTATGCAACCCATAATACTTCCCGCAGTATATTTGGTTTAACCAATAATTAAGAAATATGTTCTGTGAAATACAGATATATTTACTATTCGATCGAAGCCCCTGTGTTCTATGAGAGCTGTTAGCAAAAACTGGAATACAAAAAGAGTTAAATGATTGAAACCTGAAAATATAATAAATATGTACATTACTAAATTTAAACAGATTACCTACGATAATTTAATGTCTGGTGTTTTAGTTACTGGAGTATGACAAATACCTGTACATATTTCTCAAAAATTCATTTTGTTTAATAGAATTTAATAAAATTACTTAAAGTTGCCAGATGTACGCAACACCGTATTGAAAATATCTTCTATTACCAGTGCATATTTTACAGTATCAATATCTGGTACATGCTCGTATTTTATTTGGATGTGCTGCCACGTGCGGCGTTGGTTTGTCTTACGTAGATCTGTTTGCAATAATCAGTGTTCCTTTTAAGCTGTGTTTGTTGTGAGTTATTAATGACATTAATGTGATGGAAGCTTCCAAGAAAATTAATTACTAGACTGGCGTTTGAATGCCCCTTACACGGCCATCCATGAGACTTAGTTGTGAATAAACTTCCAACTCTGCAGGATGTCCTCAGCTGTTGTTTTCAGGAACGTTACAACTCTGCTCTGGAGACTAACAAGAAGTGTGTCAGTTTCAGCGACAGTGACGCAGAAAGTAAAATCGGTATTTGACAAAGTATCGATACCAACTGCTTCGGTATACAGAATTGTGCAGATCGGACCAGACTGGAAGATCTTAATTTATATGGCCGAGGGGCAAGTTTTCTGCGTTAGGCATAGCGAATCAAAAAAAAAATAGTTTGTGCAACAAGAGTGGATATGATATCCATATCTCACGAGAATGTAGAATGAGCACGACGCCGTAGACGGTGTACCTCAATCTTTTGAGTGCGATATAGATAATCCACTCGAGTTGTACAGTATACTTTTCTACGACCAGCTTATGAAAAAACTACACAATTTTAAAAGATTTATTAAACATTGACACACACACTGAAAATTACTTTGACAGCTTATGCACTAACTTGAATTTTTCAAAACGAGTAGTTTGCCATGTATTTAATTATACGAACTGTGACTTTGACAGCGTACGCAGTAACTTGAATTTTTTAAAACGAATAGTTGGCTATGTACTTAACACACGAACTGTGATTGGTCGGTTTCATATCCATCCTAGATAGGATATGAAATATATCCGTTCAGATAACTGGAATTGTCTACTTATCCGTTCTATAGAGTGTACAGAAAACAGCATAACAGAATTAATATACGTAAGGGAGTAGAAAAAAATAATTTTTAGGCCCACCTTAGTGACAACGTTTATTTCTCTGTTCACGAAATGTATATCAGGTTTCCTTTCTTGACAATATATTTAACTATATTCTAAATATTATTCTCCTTCATCGTTTTCTTATTTAACGAGTTTTCTGTATTTCCGTATTGTTTTTACTGTTCCTCCTGTAAATTTTTCACTAAATATACCCCAATTCGTCGTTTAGCTATTGCATCCAATATCTATCAGATATTATTTCTCTTCATCAAACAATTTTGCGGATATAGCGCCAACACACTTCGTATAAACATATAGTTAGACAGACTGACGGAGTTGAAATACTTTATATTCGTTATGTACATGGGTTGAAACGTGGCAATGCATGGAATTTCGGAAAGCATATTTGTTTCATAATTGCAATATATTTTTTGGTAAACGATGGAAGTGAAAATAATGCATCGATGGATAAAGTTTTACTCTAAAACTATAATGAAAACTTTTAGTCTTCTCACACTTGTAGTAACAACCGAATGAAACTTACTGTTTGGTAAATTTACAAATTACTAATTTAACATAACAAAAAAAAAATCAAGTAGAACTGTATGCTAAAATCTATGAACTATTTTTACTCGCCAAAATTGTTGCAATGTTGTGTTTATATGTAAAAAGTATAAACAGGCAAGTTTGAGGGAGAGAATATAAGAAATTTTAAGGAATTTTTCAGTACTTTAACTTCAGCACTATCTATGAATATGATTATAATTAAGTTATCGTATTTGCAAGATATGAATCATACCCATATGCAGATGTACGTACATTTACATACATACAGATACACGAACATTAATTAATATTTAAATTTAGCCGGTTATGAAACAGATGAATGCATTAAAAAAGTTACGATGTCTATTAAAACTTTTTATCAAATTATAATTTTATAATAATTAAACCTATTTAATTAAATCAAATAGGTATATAATAATTGTACAAAAGATGAAATTGTTGATCATATTCTATAAATCCACTATTGAAATATGTGGATAATGGTTACATATTACATGAAATAATTTTACATGTTTATTTTTATATTCAATTTTGAAATAAATATTCAAGGTTTTGGAGACTATTTAAATTATTACAACAATGTAATGCATTTGATTCAGTCAATTAAAATATTAAACGGTTTTATTGAAAACGAGTAATCACACTATCATTCAATTTTATTTTAAATTAAAACTGACCAATTCAATACGACACTTTCTTGCATACGCACAGATTTATCGTATTTCCATTTCAATTTCAAATAGTATCCATGTTAATAACAAGAGCGATTTTTACGAAAACCCGAAAAACTACAAATTTGCTTGTACAGGGTGATTCTTAACCTATCGCATAAACTTAGGGAATGTTAGCTTATGATGAATAATGACTAATGATGAAAAAAAATGTAATACAAGTTTGTGAGTTACCGAGATAATTTCGTGATATTTTAAAGAAAAATTTTGACAGTTGTGAATTTCAATTTCCACAGTTAGGTGAATGTTAAAGCACGCATTACTTTACCCGTTGCACGTGCAGCGGATGTAAGCTCTACTACCAGGGATCTTCCGGTTCAAGTTAACTTTTATGAGTGTTTGTTACACCAGCATCAGTTAAACCCAAACTTTACCATGAACATTTTATTTACGGATGAGTCAATTTTCACATGAAATGGTAATCAGAATTTCTGAAACATGCATTATTGGGCATTGAAAAATCCCCATGACATTCGCCGAACAAATTTCTAATAACGATTTTCAGTAAATGTGTGGGCCCTTTCATTCTTGAGAATCGTTTAACTGATACTCTCTATTTACAATTTTTGCGTGATTTTACCGATTCTTATCGAAGCATATGTGGTTTCTTCATGGTGCTGCTCCAGTACACTTTCAGGACCAAGTGCGACAACATTTGGATAATGTGTTTCCCGGAAGGTGGATAGGTCGAGAGGATCCAATTGCTTGACCTCCTCGTTCGCCCGACGTCGATCCCCTTCATTTTTATTTTTGGGGACATCAAAACGATGGTGTCCGTTACGGAAATTAACACGAAGGAAGAGTTGGTAAGCTGCATATGTGCTGCAGCTGCGACAACTCGACAACAGCCAAGTTTAGGCCGTGCGTGTGGGGGCAGTGCATTCGGAGAGCTAAAAAGTGGACTAAGAATGGCAGAAATAACTTTGAATAGTTGATGTCAGATTCCCATTTTTTTATTTTTTAAAATTTACTGATACATCTCCGCAAATAAAAAAAATTGGTATCGTGCCTTAAGTTTGTGCGCATAGTTTAAGAATCATCCTGTATAACAGTTTAAATTAGTTCAATGCAATTATACTGTCTTTGGATTTAGTCTTTACAATTTTATTTGTTACTTTTAAAATGTATAGTTTACAAAATATTTAGTTTAAAATGCACAGCTAAGCTACGGAAAGTCTGTCTGTGTGCATACATATTATTTTCATATTATAAATAATTTATATGTGTATATTGATGAAGATATTTGAAGATAGGTTTATTAAATTATTATTGATTTATTGTGACATTAAGATCGCTTACTCATTTCTTTTCTGCACCACATTTATGACTATGAATATGCAAAAGTCAATAACAGCAAAAATTAAGTGTTTATTCTCTATAGAGCATATTTAAAAAAGTTAAATAATTAGTTATCAAATAACTACGAGAATAACTATTTATATATTTTTTAAATAATTTAACATCATTACTCATTTTTATATAAATCGTTACAAGATTATAAAACTTAGGATTATAATATGAAATAAATCATTGACTGGTCGTTCTACTTAAAGTGGAACTTTAATATAATGATTTTCTGTGCATCGTGTATTGTAATTATGCTTGATGAGGTTATTTTGAAACAAATTATGTTTATAGGAAAATACAAGTACGGATTTTACACACATGAGATCGAGACAAAAAACTTTAAATTCTTTAAATAATTGATTTGAGAGGTATCGCATGTTTTTAAATAGAATAGCTTTTATTAAATATTTCTGAGAAATTTTAAGTATTTTTAAATTTGAAGGATATGCTGCACCCCAGATTGAAATTCCATATCGCAGTACCTATCCGGCCAAGGCATAAACTTAATGTTTTTAATAGGGGTGCAGGTAAAATATTTCACAGCTCATAGAATTTCCAAATAATTTTACGAATTTTTATATTTAGATTTTTTTATATGTTCAGTCAATTTCAAATTCTGATCTATAGTAATAATATTTCATATTATCTGGGGATTTTAGTATTTGGGTACAGTGACAATTTAAATAATCATTTGAAATACAAAGGAATGTGTGTAAATGTGTAAATTTGTTGTTTGAATATTTGGCAAAAATTTGTTGTACATACTAAAACACATAAATCTGGTTTTATCTAGATTTAATGTAAGTAAATTTTCATTCAGCCACTGTTGGATTTTGGAAAATTCCATGACTATTGATTCTTTTACCTGGTCCCAGTTATCTACTTCCACTAATAGGAGAGTGTCGTCAGCAAAAGATATGATTTTGCACTGTGTTTCAAGGAGAAGTAGATCATTAATATAAATTAAGAATAATATGGGTCCTAGCACAGTGCCTTGTGGGATTCCATATTGCAGTTGATTTTTGAAATCGCCTATAAATTGTCCTATTTATACACTGTTGTCTGGCATCTAGATAGCTGTGAAACAATTTGTTTACTAGTCCTTGAATACCATATGCGATTAGCTGTTCTATCATTTTTTTATGACACGCAGTATTAAATGCCTTGGCCAAATCAAGAAATGCTGCGATTTGCTTTTGGTTTTTATCTAGTGATAATTTCACTGTAGTCGAGAAAATTATATTTTGGAGCTATTCGATTGAATTTGATGTTAATAGTATTTGTAAAAGCTTTTACGTTCTCACAATTTTTTTAACAGTTGGAAAATTTGGAAAAAATTCGAATGGCGTGTTTTAACCTTTCGTCGCTTAAATAGCGAGAAGGGTATAATGAAACGTCGAGATTTTAAATCTGAGCGAAAACAAGATTTCTGCAGGTCGCGACCGACAGAAATCTGGTCTGTCTGTCTGTAATTTCTTTGTTCGTACGTTTTCTCTGGGGACGTTTTAAGATGTTGACTTGAAATTTGGGGTGCCCAAAGATACAATGTCGATGCTCCAATTTTTTTTTAATGTCCTTATTCCGTCCACTCGTGGATGTGGAATTAATAATGCAATATTATATTCTCATCACTGCTTAAATAAACAATTTTTTTAACTCTCTTAAATACTAGTTTTTCTTAAAATGGTACTATACGTTTAAATTACACAAAGTCATTTTCACTGTTCTTTAATAAATATTTAACATTTTTTAAAATGCTTATAACCTCAATATTATGCATGGTAATGTAATTACGTTCAAATGCTGTACTAATTTGTTAGAAACATTTGTTTAGGAAAATGCTCGTTCAATAAACCATAACAACAAAATGTGTTTATTCTTATAAAAGTCACGATATCGACATAAATTGAGGTGATCTATTATGTATTAGCTGATCCGATGCGTTTGCTTCCCCCCATGAATCTTCCATTGCTTCTGGGTATTTTATGCTTGCATCTGAGGGATTCAAACAAATTAATATAAATGAAATAAGCACGTGAAAAATATGTGGCCAAGTTATCCAAGCACACGTAATAAATAACGGTGTATATTCGTATTGTCTAAGGAAATAGCTATAATTTCCCCAACGTTTATGACTACAAATACATAATCACCTTAGTTTTAAATAAGAGGCAATCAATCGTCAGGTCTGTAGCCGGGGGGGGGGCAGATTGCTTTCAACCAATTTAGTGGTTCACCTCTTATACCCTAGCTCTCAAGTTTTCTTATAAGGCTGCATGGCATACAAGATCAAACGCCGTACTCAGGTTAAGAAAGATACCGACACTTTTTTAACACATAGATTATTCAAAAAATGTATGATAGTAGTTGTCGTAGAGAGACCAGCCCGAAACCTGAATTTATTATTGAACAACTTGTTCTTATCAAAGAATTTAGTAATTTCTTGTGCTACATATTTTTCGAATATTTGGATATTGGTGGATAATTTGTATATTTTATTAAATTCCGCTGCAAAATTAGTTTAAAAGGTATAATTATTAAAATGCTGTAAATTAAAAAAAACAGTGAAAGCCGTTAATAAGCATGTATTATCCAACGAAATACTTCTAACTTTATTTTTATGACAGTTTGCTGTACCTAAGTGTTACTTCAGTAGTATATCATTAATAAACCTTTACAACTTCACTTGTAAAAGTTTGAAAATGCCAAGCTGAGTATCGATACTGCACTAACTGTAGTTGCAGTAAACTAGTAATAAAAAAAACAAAATAAAAGTGTTTTATTAGATCATAATGCTGTCTTATTTGATTGAAAATTTACAAGTAACGCAATGCTGTCATTACTTTATTAAACATTTACAGTAACGTCCGACTCTTCACGGTGTAATCGATTTTAATAGTCCTGCAATACATCCCACACACCTTGTTTAGTTGATATAAGCAATATCAGATAAAAATTGGGGTACGTCCTCAAACGTTAATGATGTTTAATTAAAGCCGACAAGCCAAATAAATGTATTATGTACTAACAAGTAATTTCTATTTTTCAGCCGCTGGCAGCCGAAAAGCATTCCTACCCCATGTCTCGCTGGTAGCTTTTTGTTATTTGTGCTACGTTCTACTCTTCGTAACTTCAAGATAATTCTTCTGCCATCTGAAACGATAAAATATCGTTAAAGCAAGCCAAAGACATTTAATGTGAGTGATATTAATTATTCGCAGCTTTGTACATTCCCTTTGTATATTTCAGTTTCTCTTAGTTACTTTTAATATGTAGTTTCATATGGCACTAACTTTTTTTCATTGTTATCCAATCTCTGATGCAGAATAACATACAAACAAGTCAGGTTTACTAAAATAATTTACATATTATACGGGGTATTCATTAAATATATAACCTAACTTTAGGTGCCTCTGCTAACTTCGTTGTTTTTAAATATAAGGGTTTCATTTGATAAAAAGAGTTTTTCGAAAATATGTAAAATGCCGAAATATATGTTTTTATTAAATTTCCAGTTAACCTATAAATAGGAAAACATGCCCACTGAAGTATCCACAATTTTATATTTAGAAGAGAATATTATACGAAAATGTGTACCAAATGTACTAAATGTACCAAAAATAAATACAAATGAGAGAAGTTTTGCTTAATCTCAATGATAAACCGTTAGAAAAGCTGCTAAATAGAGAAAAAGACAATAGCGTACTATTTTAAGTTGAATTAGTTGGCCGAGATATAGTAAATTATTATTTGTTTATTTATAATTATAGTTAAAAATATTTTAATACTATTTCGCAAACAGCAAAAATGGTAATTTATGAAAAATAAAAAAAGAAAGTCAATCTATGGAAATGTTACATTCCAATCGTTGTATTCTTTTAAAAATCAACATTCTGGTTATACCAGGAATAAAAAATAAAATTAATTAGTTTACAAAAAAGGTATCTAGTCAATGAAAAATGAAAAAAGAAAAATATTAAAGCAGTTTTTAATCTTTGTAATTATTTGGCTTTCCACATCTGTAGGCCAACCAATTTAGCCCGTGATTTATAAGAAACTGGAATTAATTACAAAATATTTCAAACTTTGATGAAAGTTGTATGTTCATACAAGAAATAAATATAAAATTTTTACGCCTTCTACAAAGCCGGCAAAAGTTCATTTAAATTGCAAAAAATAAATATGATTTTTACCGTCCGTCCACTTTGAGAGCCCATATGTCGGAAACGGGAGATCGCACGAACTTGTGCATAGCGCCGACGATTTCTCGTTCGATTTTCTACAACGAAAGGATTTCTCGAGTCTCCGCGGTAGCTTGTTCGGCTTCGTAAGAAATTCGCACCCCACATCATCGGATGGAAAATGTAATTCGCCATCGGTCCAGCCCCAAAAAGGGGGTTTTGTCTGGAAAAAGTTAATTTCGCGTTAATTTTTTTAAATGTAAATTTAAATATGTAAAAATATGTAAAAATGTGTGAAAAGGTCGAGGTACTGATCAAAATCTGAAAAAAATTAAGGAAACCTACGCAGAAAGGAGAAGGAAATCAAATGGCGCAAACCGTAACTCGATATCTGCTTCCGTTCTCGAGATAGGACCTCCGGAAGCGCGGAAAAAGTTCTTTCCGGTGACTTCAAGGAGTCTTATCTTGGAAGTACGGCACGTAGCAACCATTCGATTTCTCGCTCAATTTTCCACAAGAATCGAGCCTCTGTGAATCTTAAAATTTCCACGTTTCATGACATTTTAAACCTATATCAAAAAAAAATGTTTTTTGAAAATTTTAAATGGAAAAAAAATTTGAAATTTTGAAAATTTTTATAAAATGGGTGATGGAAAAAAATTTGTTTTGCTCAAATTTAAAATTTTCACCTTCCGTAATGAATAGGTTTAGAATAAACTTATTAAAAAAATTTTGAAATTTTGAAAATTTTGTATAAAAAAAATGGTTTTGATCAAATTTAAAATTTCCACGTTTCTTGACATTCTAAACATATTTCAAGAAAGAAATTTGTTTTTGAAAATTTAAAAAATATATTTATATTTTATTATTTTACCACTACAATAGAACAGATGATGGAAAGATTGTTTTCTTAAATTCTAAAGTTTCCACGTTTCATTATATTCTTAACCTATTTCAACAAAAAATGTTTTGAAAATTAAAAAAAAATCCCACCACTATACGGTAGATAGTGGAAAAAAGTTATCAGGTTTTCTCTGTATAGTAATAATAGGGCTAACTGCATAGCGATTATAAATCTCATATGTCATCTCTTAATTAATAATTTTTTTAGAGTGACCGTCTTGTATGAATAAAGATGGAAGTTCTGTGTAAATGCCTTTACCGAATTTTTCTTACGTGAACATACAACTTTCATCATTTACAGGGTTCAGACTTTGCGAAGCTGAAAAAATTCCCTAAATTTTCCAGGTTTTCTATAACCAAAAATATTAATTTTTATATATTTTTTAGTGAAGTAATTTTTTATCAGACTTAAAATAATTCCTTGAATTGGAGTGAATCAGTGAAAATTCTTAAGAACTCTATGGTTTTCCATATTGAGACGCAGATATCCCTGATATTTTATACAATTTATAAAATTCCCTGATATTTCCAGTTTTTTTTTTTAAGATTTTTAAATTCCCTGAGTTTTCCAGGTTCTCCAGGTTTTCCATACGAGTCCGAACCCTGTCATAGTTTGAAATGTTTTGTAATTAATTCAGTTCGTTGTTTAAAATTACTGGCCTACTGGTTATGCTAGGAACCAAACAGCTCTAAAATAATTTTGAAAATAAGCTATCTCAAACATCTGGATTTTCCATAGATTATTCTTTCTGTTTGCGAAATTTTGTAGAAAATATGTTTTCTTATAATATTGCCAAGGTTTCCTCAACGCACCCTACCGAGTATAACAAAACACTTTTAAAACAATACCTATCCCTCGACATTTTGTAGATTTCTATAAGAACCGTTTTCCTGCGAATAAAGCACCCTGTATCTTAAACAATGGTGTTTAAGACATATGTGTGTATGAACTTTTTGACTTAAAATTACTCAAGGAATCGCCCCTTTGACTATGTGTTTAATAAAAACCTCAATAAATGACCTTTATGGCTATACAATTTTGAGAAAAAAATTCTTGTATCCATTAGATTGTGATTAAACAATGAACTCCTTACATTGATATTTTTAATATTCTTACAAACATTGTAAGAAGTGTATGTTTCACCTTTTGGCCGAGTTATTTTCTAAATGGAATTAATTCAATGAAATACACGTAAGGTCGTTAGTAGAGGTCATAATACAGAAGATTTGAGGGACCGCAGTTCTAGAATAGTTTGAGATGTTTAGCCGCAAATGTTTGCTAATGCTTTTAGGATTACAGTTGACTGATGTGAAATTTATCGAGTTATTGATTTGTGTATTTGCCAAGACCAGTATGTCGTAAACGTCTATTAACCTTGCTTTTATTAGTACTATTTTTATACCATTTACTGGATCGGGTTTTACAAACATGAAATGGATTTTTTATAATTATTGTCAAATATGTTAAACACATAAATATACAGCGCGTGACCTACTAAGAATGAATTCGCTCCTATAATTAAATTGTAATCATCTCATAGACACAATTTTTGTTAATGACTGGGCAATATTTTAGAATTTAGTTTTAATTCTCAAAGCCTACTATGATTATTTCCACGACAGAAATGCTTAGATTTGAATAAAGAATATTGTATTTAAAATCTGAATATGTCACTATTGGAACATTTTACAAAGTCTGCCAGGATAGAGTAACCGTTTTGTCCTAAAAATTCCTAAATAATGTGGTAATTTATATATCCGGCGCCATTTTTAAATTGTATCTCCTCGATAAATATAAGACATATCGATTTAATGTATAGGACAAACATAATTAAAAAACGGTATTTGGTACATAAATGATCCATTATTCAATTTTGAAGCTTTTAGCAGTAAAATCAATCAAACGTATTTTAACAGTAACAAATAATTAAAACAGACAATCCAAATGAATGCTCTCTTCTTCCTCTACTTATCTTGATAGATGTTTTGTTATTCATGTAATGTTCTACTTGACCCCATTGCTGTATATCGTGTCCTACAGTATATATTAACTTTCAGGCTTTCATGGGTTTAATATGGAGTGTTACTGAATGTCGGGTGTTGTCCTGCGTGGTTAGTAAGCTTCTAGAATGGGCTGGGGGTTGTCTAAACAACATCTCGGCAGAATCACATCTATCATCTTCAGGTTTTCGCTAATATTTGCCCACTGCTGCTTCTCGCTGCTCAAACTGAACTGATCGGACAACGAGTGGTAGCAGTACGCAGCTGTCAGCAAGAATCTGAAGATGGCATATGTGATTCTGCAGAAGTCTTTTAGACGTTCTCGGCTCCTCTATTGGCTTACGAATTGCACAAGACAACAATAGAAGTTTTGAGAACGCTTTATATTATATAGTATATACAGGGTGTTTTACTTAAATCTGTTATAAGCCTGTAATTCTTTTATTTCTTTAGATGATTTGAACATATTTCTTTGAAAAGTAGAGCTGTGAAGTATAAGTAAGTGACATTCATTTTGTTTGCATTACATCCATACATGTGAGGTGTTTTTACTACCAAAAGCGATTAAATTATATTAACTATGTTTTTCAAAAACTGAACGGAATTTTTTCTTCTTTATTATATCTTAAAATATTTTGATACCAAGCTTCATCAAAATGCAAAAGTAACACTTTAGAGTGTTGAGTGTTCATCTTAAACGGAAAGTCACTAAGTAACATCTTTATTCATGGACCGACTCCTATAATTTTTTTTTCTAGTAAGCAGGACAGGAAAAATTTGTCTCTTGGCGATACATTTTTGTTTACCTATATTGCAAAAAATGGCCTCCCATACACATAAAAATCAGTAGTTCATATAATTAGTTTTAATTTTTTCTGCATCCGGTCAAAATCAGTTCGAAGGGTTATGGGGAAAAAAAAATACAGAATTATTTAACAAAGCCATATGATATACTAATTTTTCATGTTAAGAAAGCATTGGCGGAGGCCATATTTTGAAGTAAGAAACATGTAACATCGTCATTTTTTCTTCTTGTACATTTTTTTAAATTATTGGAATCGAAATTCGTTCCACACTCCAGAGAGCCCTGCTTAAAGGTGCTTGTATTTTTTTATTTTCATGAAACGTTTTAAGAGATATCAAAGAAGGATGTGTAAACATTTTTTTTTAAATAAATCATCAACATATTTGAGAGGTTGGCAGGAGGATATGTGCTACAATTTAAAACAAAATTAGTGACAGTTTAAAAAAAATCAGATTGGTCAAAAAGTTACCAAATTATAATCTTGTTCCACATTCCTGTATATTTTCTACATTAGCACATATACTGTTAGCAGGATAACCTGTATAAATAAGATAATAAATAAATATTTATAGAGGCGTTTATTCTCTTAGTGGGTCACATTGCTATATAAGCCTGACCTAGACTATCCAGTTCCTGGAAGTTGTTGAAGGAATACACAATAATATCACATCACCCAATCGCTCTAGCCAGAGGAATCAGGTCAACTTATTTGTGAATAATTTTCTCAATACACTACCTTCTGAAACCCTAATGCGGTTGTACTGCTGATTTGTTTGTGCGTTATTCTGTTCGATTTTTTTCAAGCCATGTACATATCTACATCTTTCAATATTAAAACAATCATATTACTAGTCGTCATTCTTTTTAAGGCAAATAATTGTACTCTAATTTAAATCTAAGTAAATAATTGTATACTTAGAAATATCATATGATTTTATTAGCTTAGTTCTCAAAACCTAAACAAATTTTAGCATTGATGTGTTCCCACCACTTTATGTAGAAATAAATGTAAAAAGGATATATAAATATAGCAAAATTATTTTTTTAGATAAATATCACTGGAGTGGTCTTCCATTATTTTTTATTTGTTGCATGGGATATAACTGATGGCATCGTTCATAAAAGCTTCAATATATTTACGTTTTCTCGACGGCTCACCGGTGAGCTTCGAGATTGATATCATACAAGTCATATCATCTCCACAATATCACACGCAAATAGAGAAAAGGAATCGAATGTTTTTCTACAACTGTTTTGTCATATTGTTGCATTAGTTTTGAAATGATAGACTTTTTCCACGAGTTTGAGCTATAATACTATAATAGGGATGTCGAATAATTTTTAATTGTAATAAATATCCAAAATATTCATGTCTAGATATGCAAGGTTGAACATTTCTATTGTAGAAATAAAAATGCGTCAAATAATTACTCCTAGTACTTCTTTAGCATATTTATATAATGACAATGATACCTTATTGCTACATACAATGTAATTTTGTTGAAAATGCACAATCAAACTAAGCAAAAGGAGATCGTTTTTTAGAAGTAATTCCCATTAGAATAAAACACTAAGAGCATGTTCAGTACATGTGAAATATTAATTTTCAAACCAGTGCATCCAAAACAAAGTTACACAAACAAAATGGCAGACGTTTTACGTGCGAAAAAATGCGAAAAAGTCGGTTTTTCTCGTTTATCTGGGAATGCAACTTTTTTTATCGGTAAAAGATTCAAATAAAAGCCTACAACTTTTAAAATACCTACAAGATGGCACCCACTGAATGAAAATACGATTGTTAGATTTCTCGGAAATTAAAAAATGCCTCGAAAAATGACATTTTTTAAAAATTTTGCAGTAACTTTTGCAAAAATTAAATGATGGTATCAACATTCTTAGAAAGATTTGCTTAAAAAGTAACCAGAATTCCGACGGATCAATAGTTTTCGAGAATTCAATTGTTTATTAAAAAAAATGATTTTAGTAATATTTAAATTCCCCAAAATGAGGCAGTCCGATTACAATTTGGTAAAAAGCTCTCTACTCTTCAATAGTTGTACTATCACTGAGCTCAAAGTCGAAGTCGAATATTTCAATTAAGTTGCTTAAAAGCGCAGTTGAAAATGGTCTCTATTTCTTCGGTATATACAAACGTACTTAATAACTGGGTCAATTGTTCGTATATCGAAAGGTAAAGTGGATATTCACGTAGCCGGCATTTTTACAGAAATTAAAAAAAAATCAGCTCCCTCCGATCGCATTTTCATTCAGCGGGCGCCACTTTGCAGGTATTTTAAATTTCTATTATTTGAAAATTTTTTTGATGAAAAAGCTACATTCGGAGACAAACGAGAGAAACCAACTATTTGACATTTTTTCGTACGGAAAACGTCCGCAATTTTGTTTTGGATACACTGGTTTGAAAATTGATATTTCACATGTACCGAATATAATCCTAGTGTTTTTTTCTAATGTGAATTACATTTAGAAATTTTCCTACTTTAATTGGTCTAATATAAATCAATTTATTGCCATAACCCTCAGCAGAATTATTTGTCGTACGTGGTGAATATTATAACATCTGTATACTGTTTCTGACTTATTGACCGTCGTCAGTACCGACTATGTAAGCAACGGTATACAAGTACATCTTTCTCTGTTCATGCGAATCGTTATCTTTATAATATGGATACTCAAGCCTAAAGATCAAGACAAGATTGTTTTGTTATTTTAATATTTGCAACCTCAAAGTGCGTGTGTTGACTATAATATACTTATAACATTAAACCTAACATCGGCGAATAGAAGAAATAAATTGTAATATTTTGCTTCTTGATGATTATAATCACCAGGGAATGACTTTTAAGAAACTGAAAAGTTCTCAATGTTCAAGGGGTGGCTTCCCACTCCTCAAAACCACCCCAAAATGCAAAATCCTGGTAGTTAGTACTTTACATTTTATCAAGGAATAGTTGATTCCGTAATAGATCTTATACTTATTAAATATAGTGTACACAAAATTTATTGTACATTCATATATTCATAAATAATGCTGACATGTTGCCAAGTGGTCACAAAGTTATTAAATTTGCTACTTTCACAACTTACATTTTATTGACGGTTGTAGAAAAATTATTGTTTACAACACATAAGGAAGATCATTATCTTACTCGTGTGATTTAGACCTGGACCACATCACGCTCTATAAAGAGTGGCCGTAAAGAGCCATTTTTTCCCCATTCTTTGCATCCTCCGCAACTTTTCATGAATTTGATTAGATTGAGTGCAAAGGGTCTCACTCAAATTTTTCATCTATCGCTCTATCCGATAGTTAAACTTTTTTTTTAGAGGTAATCCTCTGTAACAATGACCCCCACCCCGTATTTTACAAAGAAAAAATTTTAAATTCATAAGTTTCAGGTTTCTACTTATTCAGTTAATAGTTTTGTTTTTGCTAGATGATTCAAATCTAACAAATATAGAAACAACCCTTAAGGTACTTAAATCGCGATTGGTGCGACATCTGTTAGCGAATCAATAAACTTCAGACGCGAGAGAGAGAGAGAGGGAGAGAGTTGGAAAACATTTGGCAACGCCGCATTCAATTTCTGACGCCAGCTAATCGACTTGTCACTAATGTCAATATATTCTTACCTCTTCTAATAAATTAATTGAAAAATATATTATTATACATACAATAAATAAAATCGGAATAAAAATTTATAAGTCTTCCACTTTCTAATACGATATTACACTTAAAATGAACGCAAAGTATTTTCAATTATCCGCGCCATTAGAAATGGTGCGACGTTGCCACGTCTACTACTCATATCCTCCATTCAGTAATTTTCGGGTAGCTGCCGTTATGTTATTTTACGGAGAATCAACTCGATATTTATACACGTGCTTCGTCAGGAACTAATTTAAATTTGCCTCGATATTGAGAGCATTCTTAAGTAAAGATAAGTCATAAGCGCGAAAATAGTGTCACGACATCAATTTATTTCGCTTGGCGTCCATAATCGCAATGTTAAATGTCAATAAAAGCTGAGCACTTTCAGCGAATGAATCTCGGAAGTGGAACGGTAAATGAAGTTCAAATTTTATCAGAATGTTTATTGATATGTGAGTTAAATTTGCAGCAGGTTTCGGGACTTTCTTGAATAACACGAATTGCGATATTAACTACCTTAAAATTTGGTGAAATTTTATACAATAGGTATAATGCAAAAGTTGGAGTAGAAAATATTTTTTAATGGCAAGTCGACATTATTCACTAAAAGTTTTTAAAACTTCAATATTTCGTCATTAGTTCACCCCTTGAGTGTGAAAACTACACCTAAAACTGGCGAAAAGTAAGTTAATACGTAAAATCGAGCTGAAGAAAATGGTTTTGAAACAGTAAATCATAATGGAACATATTCTTTATAGGATTTTGCAAACAGCAGAAAATACTACATATGAGAAGTAAAATTATAAATAATAACACAGGCCCACATAAGAAGTGATCTGTAGTCGGGATCCGACATAGTAATCCCTATGTATGTCGTGCTGAACACGAATCCGATGTCCGTTTAACTCCATCACCCACAATTTTTTTGTAAATCGCGAAAATAGCAGACAACCAGAGTTTTTTAGTCTATTTTTGCGATTTATAAAAAAATGGTGGGTGATGGTGCTGTTCAGCACGTTGAAATACATAAGGATCACTATGTCGGGCCCCGACTACAGATTACTTTTTTTTTGTTGGTCTGTGTAGTTATTGTCTAGTGAAGAACAATTTATTTCGTGCATGTAATAGCGTATTTAATACTGTGTTTTATAAAATACGGGGAAGTTCACTCCGTAATTATAGAGAGGGGGTTTCTCCTAAAGAAAAAAAGGCTAATAGTATCGGATAGGATGAATATTTTGAAACCTTTCGCATTCAATCTGATCAATTTCATGCAAAGTTACGGACGTTGCAAAAAGATGCGGACTTTGTGGACACTCTTTCACATTCGTAAGATCATGTGCTTCGGTTTACTTACTAGTTAGATAAATAGCTATTCTATACCCTGATTTTCATTTTATAATAGTAATAATTATAACGTTTATCATGATGTAATTATATGTTTGTTACAAATTTTTACATATATATTAAAGAAATAGATATTAACCACTTTCCAATTGTTAGGAAATATATTACGCGTCATCGACGTTTTTGTCGCTTAGATTATTATCCCACAAATACATGAAAAATAATTTCAATAAAAGAATATATTTATGATTAAAATCTGCATATAGTTACTATAAAATTAAAAATCGAGAACTAAGCTTTTAAATGTTTTAAGCACTGACTGTCTTTTGTAAATTTGATTATTAATACTAATAGATTGTAAATTAATTACCAAATTTAAACCTAGTCTATTAATTTATAACTAAAAGATTCCTAAATGATTTTTTAAAGCATAATAAAAATATATTTAATATGATGTAAAATATTCTGTAAGTTAACATTTAGTGCTTAAAAGTAACTGTACATTTTTTATGGTAAGATTCAAATAAGCTCTGTTTAACAAGATATTTCGGCAGGAAATATTAGAATTTATTGTTTAAATTTATTAGGTGTAAAGGTGAGGCTGTGCGTGTTGTTTAAAAGAGTAGAACGCTTCTAGGATGTACCATGGTATTTTAATAAATAAATACGCCCTAAAGACAAAAATTGTACCTAAATGAACCAATTACGTAAATTTTCTTCAAATTAAGACTGCCAGTGCAATCCTTCATTTTGGAAGAATGTTCGATCGAGGGTAACTTTACCTTATCATTTAAATATATTTTATTTGTTTTAACTATTGTACTCAAAACATATTCTAAAGTTTTATATATATATTTTATGTTTAGAATTTATCAAAATATATATGCCATCATGTTGAGATATTTTCACGAATATACAGCAAGACGCGCTGATGGTAAGCTGGAGACTTCAAGGTTTGTTTTAACTTATATTTTAGGCATTAATGTTTATTGTTTCTTTTTGCAAAAAAAATCTAACTAATTAAAGTTGTGAATTTTCTATCCACTGGATTGATGGTCTGGGTGCCCGCGTACAAAATATGACTTCATACATATCCTCTGGTAACTTCTTGTATGACTTAATTGCGCCTAATCTACATCTTTTTTCCTCTGCGAAAATTTTCGAAAGCGCGGCGTTCTCCTTCCACTTTTTCCGAAAGATTTCCACGCGTCGTACTGGAAAATCGGGAAATGTATTTTGGCGGACAATTCGAAAATTGGATTCTACATGTTACTATTAAGCAATCTTGAAAACATCAGCTGGCTATCAATAAATTTGTAAAAGTTGTTAATTCGGAATTTTTATAAATATTAGGAATTAAGAACTTGTCCATTTCTGGAAAAATGTTATAAGTTAATCCAGATGATACCGTAACTTTTGGGTCGCCGTTTGTGCATAAAACGACTGCCCACACAGCACGGAATCATCTGCTTAGAGGCGTTTGCCCCCAATTGTCTCAGAAACGGAAAATATTCAGAACCAAAATTGAAACAGTATGATATTTTCTACAAGACAGCTATTTTAGTTTCACTCGATTATCAGTGAAATAATCGGTGAAGACATTTACACAGAACTTCCCTCTTTATTTATACAGGGTGGTCACCCTCAAAAATTATTAATTAAGCAACGAAATAGTGGAATAGTAATCGGAATATGGTTATCACTATTCCAACAAAGAAGACGTGACAAAAATCATTTGGCAAAAAATATACAGTGGTCATCCAGTAGAAAAAATAAATAACAAATGAAAGGTGACCAATACTTTTACAAATTTTCAACACAGTTGAATTATTTCATAGGATGACCACCCTGTATGTTTTTCATTAAAAATATAACAGGAGTCTTCCTTGTCAATTGGGTTAACTGTATGTTAAATATTGTTATCATTATTTGTTGTATTTTCTTCATTATTTTTTTCTCCTTAGGTCCACCCTGTATATTTTCAAGGGAGAGTCTACCCATTTCTTCGCGGGCAGTACCTATCTTTGACTATTCTCTGCCAAGTAGTTTTTAAATGTAGCGCCAGCAGACCGACAGACAGACAAACTGACGGAAATGAAAGACCTTTATTTTCATAGTATACAGTATGTCTCTCTGTTTTATTATTCGCTTTTATTAACAATGCGATTTTTTTAAAATTTGGGTGGAAAGTATTTACCCATCAGGAGATTGAGTCACTAATATATTTAAAAAACCACCAGTTGCGTTCGTCCTTATGAAGAAGAATGAATATAATTTTCCAATGAAGAATATTAGGCAAAGTTTTAACTGTGAAACAATCTCATAGTCTCATTCGTTGCAAACCACATTTTAGTGAAATAAAATTTCGATAACATCTTTTAAATATAAGTGGCCATATAATTATTGAACAAACCGTGATTTAATAGTCTATGCAAATTTTATTATTTTTTGAATTTTTCATTAATTAAATTTGTTTAAAATAGAACTTTTTTTATCTCCACGTCAATTATTATTTGATTTAGACTGTTATGTAAACTGACTGACGTCACGTGATTCATTCTAAATGGAAAGCCTGTCTTCCTTCAGCTTAATTAACTCCATTATGTCCTAAAATAAAGTTATGATTGTAATATTTAGTACCTACTTTAAAAAGCAAAATTTTATTTTCTTATAACGTGAATACCAAGTAGACTATCTTACTGAAATTCGGTATTAGTGAGTTCTTGATAACAACGAATAAGATTATGAGATTATTTCACAGTTAAAACTTTGCCTAATGTCATTTTTTGGAAAATCAGCTTCTTTTTCTTCATAGGAATGAACGCCACTGGTAGATTTTAAATATTTTACCGTGAAACAATCTGCTGATGAGTATCGTCCATCCTGATTCTTTAATAATGGCATTTTTAATAAGGGAGCTGTGGTATGGGAGTCATGAAAAGTGAGACATATTGTAATGGACATTTTCACGATTACAACGGTACGCGAGGGAGGTAAAAGTTATATTCAATTAAGGAATAATTTTCTTAAGCTAGAGTGTTAAAATTATATTGTTGGAAATTTTATGCTGTTTCAGTTTAGTTCAATGGATTTTTACATAATATGGACTGTTTTCAACCATTGAAAAATAGTCGGTCAAAGATGCCTCAGATACCCCTATTTTTCAAAATGGCGGACTTAGCACAGATCGGGTCTTTGAGAACTTCCTTCAATCACCTAGATCAGGAATATTACGAAAGGAAAAGCATTACTAAATTTGTCGCCTGCATTTAAATTAATGAAAATGTTTTTTTTAATAATGTGAGTATTGCAGAAAATAAGGAAAGCGGAGTTAAACTCAAATCAATGAAGAAAACATAATTTGAATAAATTAAAGCTACTTCTAGAACAGTAATGTTTCTACTTTTCAAGTGCTTCTAAAAAGAGTATAGGATAAGATTAACCTAGAATCGGCAAAAAAAAAAAATGTTTCAACCAAATTAATAAAATCTGCTTCGAGTATTAGTTACATGAAGTTCTACTGAGCTAGTCCTTCATTGTCGACAATATTGACGGCTTTGTCTTCTGGATTCAGTAAGCCAATGAGCTGACAAATTGACTCTTGAGCATGCCAAATAAAATTGGCTATGCAAAAACAAGATATTGAGAATTGGTGACCTAAAACTGCTTTGTATAATCACGTTGTTTGGATGGTTGTAAGTTGGTAAAAACATTGAAAGAGCATTAACATTAAATCTAAGACGATGGCTAATTGTTCCAGGAAAATTTAGTGAACTCAAAGATTCAGCAGATTATTTAACATCATCATAATTTATAAAGGACTTGAAAGATTTTCAGATTATTTCTTCACTCTCGAAGCTCTTAAACGGAATATTATTCAATTCAGTTGCATTATGATTTTCTGATGCTGAAATCACTAGTTCCCGTAACTGAGAGACATATTTATCTTCCATCTAACTAACAGTGAGATAAATACTCGCTACTAAATCACCACTGTTAACTGTCGAAGGAAGGTTTGCTGAAATCTGAATTTCAGTTTTTCTTATACATCTATCTCTTCAGCAACAAATCGGCAAATTCACTAGCCCTAGTGTTACCTTTAAAGTTAATTCGCTTAATCATAGTGTATATTTCCTGCCAGAAATGGGGCAACTTCAAGAATGCATGAACTTTATCAGCTTGAGATCCTCTTGGGACGACAAGCAGCGTTTCTCTAAAGTCTCTAGCAAATAACATTGCAAGTTTTCCCATCACTAAGTCATAACTACTGACATTTTTCTCAATTTCTTTTCTTATTCGACATTGGTGCACTCTCCCCAAACAATAAGGTTGAATTCCTCTTGGGACGACAGGCGGCAGTGTTTTTAGAAAGTCTCCAGTAAATAACTGTAATTGAGAAAAACATTATTTGGATATTCCGCAGAGAACTTTTATACGCTCCATCTAACATTTAATAGGAGAAACAACCAATTACTTGCTCATTGTGTATACTGAAGATTTACTTCTGACCGTGCATGTACAGTTCTAAAGTCAACCAACTCTATTATCCGCCATTGCGAAATTATGATAATACATTTTTATCTTAAAAACAATACTGAAAGATCTGCCCCTTAGGACAGTCCCTGTGTCCGTCACTATCATCGTGCGACATCGCAGGACGATTATTTATATATTTACTCAGGTTACGCTACGCCCCACGATTTTATTTTAGTCTGATCAATTCTCTAGATTGATAAGGAGAGTGGTATGATGACTGGTACCTGGTAAACTCAAATCCAAAATATAAGCAGCATTTGCGGCTTCCTTTATTCTTTTTTTACTATTGTGTTCATTTGCAAGTGCGAGGCGGCTCTCTTTGCGATGTAATTCTAAAGGGATGCCGCTTTGAATATTATATTTTGCACACAACTTTACCTACCTAATTATTTTTTAGCCTTTAATACACTATCTGCATATTTCTTTACAATAGAACTATTTAACTAAAAAAAAATTTTTTACTTATTTTATTTTCAAATTTTTAGTTTTTTAAGTTACTTAATATCTCTCATTCTATTTAGTTCATTTAGTGCCTCATTATTATAAGGTTTCTTTCCTGTCAGTTGTCTAAACTCTATTATCCGCCATTTTGCCAAGCATTATTTTGCAGTCTCTAAGTGAAAGGCATCAAGTTGTTGCCAAAACTGTAACTTAGATCTTATAAAAAGATCCAAGTAGTTAAATTTTTAGCTTAATAATATTTTTTGTAACAATAGTAAATTGGCATGCAGATAACTGATTAAAATTTTTTTATTAGCTATTTAAATGATGATTACTAAATTTCAAATGGCACTTGGTCTTTTTAGAAAAGCGCTATCCAATCGAAGATGCCATCTTCTGGCTTTTCCTGAGTTAAACTTTTATATAGCTTCCAGTTATATTATTGTAAAGTTACTATTTTTTAAATAGTTCTAATAGGGCTTTAACTTGTAGCCCTGAAGAAGGTTACATCCAGTAAACAAAACGCTGACAAAAAATAAAGCAATTTTAATGTCCTGGCTCGACGATTTGTCCCTACCATTACATGCCCTTAGTTCTAGCTAATTGCTAAAATTTAATTCCTGTGCACGGGTTGCTTTCCCTGATTTATGTCGTTCTAATTCTGTTCATTAAAAATCCCTTTAGCCCTTAAATGAAACAGTCGACATGTTTCAATACTGTTTAACCAGTGTTGTGTCCGTATAAATTATAAATGTCCCTAATGTTTTTACTAGGGAGTAAACACAAAACTTTTATATATAACTCTTATGGTATTGGGAAGTAAAATGGAAAAAGTTGAACAGTGTTGCATATCAGTCTTAATTTATTATTATATACCATTCCAGTCTACGGAACGCTAAAATGACCAAAATCTCTAATTTGAGTGCTAAATATTGGATTTTGATGAAACTTTATGCAATGTGTTTGTAATGACGTTAATAAAAAGGTTGAAGAAAGATAGGAAGGGGTAGAAAACACCCCTTTCATCGCGGGTTTCGTAACTTGTAGAATTAGGTGAAAAATAAAAAAAAAGTTTACCTTTTCTGGCCCAAAATAAGATATTTTTACTCTTATGAATTTTTTCGAAAAATACATGTTTTTTGAGATATGGCCATTCGAAAATTCCTAAAACTGGTGGAAGGAAAATGTAAGAGTTAAAAAGAAATCTGAAAAAAATCTGGTGAATATGTCATCGAAATACAAGACTTTTTCTATTTGCAATTTTTTTTTAATTTTCCCGGAATAACATGAAAAAATACCCCTTTCTTTGAAATTGTAGCCCTTTAGAAATATGTAATTTAAGAATTTGAAAAAACTCAAACGTATGCATTGAGGCCATCTAAACGTTTTTTCTCTTGGAATTTTCCTGTATCTTGCTAATTTTCCAAGTTATGGGCAATTTTTCACTAAAAAAAGTAATACATTATTTATCGTGAAAGACTACCTGTAATTTGGAAAATGGTTAGAACGCCTCAATGCATGTCTGAATATTTTCAAATTTTTAAATTACATATTTTTAAAGCGCTACAATTTATATATATTTATATAAGGGGTAGTATTTCATGTTTTTCCTGACGAACACAGTGAAAACGCATTTTACAGAAAAGTTGCAAATGAAAAAGTCTTGTATTTCAACTTTCACATTTTCCCTCCCTCACTTTTATTAATTCTCGAGTGGCCATATCACGAAAAATATGCATTTATTAAAAAAAAATCACAAGAGTAAAAACATCTTACTTTGGGCCAAAAAAGGTATGGGGTACGCGAAAAGAACTGGAATGCTTGAACTTATAGGATGTCGATTTTTCGAATATATAAACATTACTTGTGAAGTTAAACAACATAGTAAACAGTAACTAATTTTTTTATTTTTCTAAATAAACATTAATAATTGACGCTCAAAATGTATTGGGAGCCCTCTCAAGGAAAACCTTATGTTTTAGGGACAAGATAAATGAATGGTTATGTTCACATTTATCGGATCGAAATCAAGTAGTGAAAGTAAATTGGGCCAGATCTGAGAAATGAAATATCAAAATAGGTGTACCACAGGGTTCTATATTGGGGCCGCTGTTGTTTTTAATATTTGTGAACGACTTGCCAGAACTCCCTCTTAATAATTTGACAATGTTTGCGGATGACAACACATTGCTCTGTACTAGCTTGACGAAGAAAGATGTCACACAAGAAATGCAAGTATGATTAATACTTTTATGACATGTCTAAAGGCAATAAACTGTATTTAAATGCGCCTAAAACTGTGTTTATCAATTTCACGCCTAGAAGCTGCACAACTGACGAAAGTTATCTCATAAAAGTAGAGAATAGATCATTTGAACAGGTAAATGTAACAAAATTTGTAGGGGTTTCCATTGATAACAGATTAAATTGGGAAGATCATATTGAGAATATGTCGAAAAGTTATATTCGCTCTCTTTTACTTTTTATAGATTAAGTAATATTACAAATCTGGAGGTGATGTTGTCATTTTATCATGTCGAATTTATGTCAAAAGTAAGGTATGGAATAATTTTCCGGGTTCTTCGAGATATTTTAACAGAATTTTTATATTGCAGTTGTGCAGTCATTCGAATTCGTTGAATCAATTGCTCCCTGGAGTTTATGCGGACACCATAAACTATTTCCTTTATGTCCCCCAGCGTAGAAATCTAGAGGTGTGAGATCTGAATATCCAGCGGGCCAAGATATCGGTCCTCAATTTCTAACTGGGAATATTGATCAAGTCATTCTCTGATTTCGTGAAAATGATATATTTTATAACCATCATGTTGAGACATCATTTTGTGTTGATCCACTAAAGCAATTTCATCGAATAAAAAAAAATGCAGATTTTAGAAATCCCCATATGCAGCGTCACAACAATTGCGACAAAACATATCGGCAGTGGTTATAAGGCCGGAAATGAGAAATATGGCTTGAGCATCAAATGTAAATGTTGATTGATAAAAATAAAAAAGGTTTACTGTGTTGTTTTACTTAATTAAAGAACATTTTTACATATTCGAAAAATCTACATTCTTTAAGCTCAAGCATGCTTCTTGAGAAATTGCACAGTTTTTTAAATAATGCACCCCTCAATGAAAAGCTAAGAACTTTTTCAAATAATTTCCTCAGAAAATGTTTTGGAAACAGATTTTAAAATTGTAAGTTGCCTGTTAATTTATTAATTATGCAAACCTTTCTGTCCTAGTACTATTTTAATACTAAGGTTAATATTGGTATTTTGATTTAATTATGATAAATTCTCTTTAATGTACTTGACATGAAAGTTCGGAAATAACAGATTTTTTTAATTTAAGATAATATCACCGATAATATCTGACAACACACTAAAATTTTACCTAGCATATCTGATATTAATGACCTGAATATTTAATACATATTACCAATAACCCTCTATATTACTATTAAGTACCGAAAAGATTTTTTTTCGTTTTTTATTCTTGACTCTATTGATTCGTATCGCTGTTACGACAAAAAATTCATCTCAAACTCGACCCACTACCGATTCCGCACCCTTATAAAAGACACTTCTCGAGTTTGTCGACAGCTGCATAAAAATGATATTTCTTCATAAAATTTTATAACTTGCTTATTACCTTTTTTAATACATTACGGTCAAGATCGAACGTCAGCTTCTTTAACGATAAAGCATATGAAAAGAATACACTTACACCATTGTGACAAATTGTTAATGTGTGATAAATTGTATGAATTATACAAAAGTAAAATAAATAGTAGTTGTGAATCTGTAAATATCATATTTCAATCAAATAAGTTATTTAAAGGGCGATTCACAAATATGTGACCGAGATTTAATTAAATATGGGGCATAAAAGATAAAATGCCGTATTTTCACGGTTTGAATTTAATCAGCTTTTTAGAGAGGGGGTCAAATATAAATTATTAAAATGGTTTTCTGCACATGCCTTCTGGTCCAGGATTTGTATCAAAATCTATAACCAGGTATGCATGAGGAGTATGGGTTTTCTTCGATTTTGGCAATTTTTTTCAGAAGTCACTTTATAAAAACAGTAAATACTGAGGTATAAAAATTACAAGAAAATACCATTTTTAAAGCTTTAGTGCCTTTCTTATATAATTCTTTACTATGTAAGTTGTAACAAACGTTTCCGAAATTCCTTTCTTTCTAAATTCAAAAATTTTTTCTAAGAAAACATGAACATTTAGTAGCCATTATTTGGCGACCTTTAATGTTACTCAGAAAGAGACCTCGGAAAAGAATGATCAAATCGATTCAAAGGCATATTCTTTATGCTTATCGGCTACGATCTTCGGTACGGCGGGCGCTCGTTTTTTCATTTGTTTCTTTTTTTAAATGGTATAGAGGGCCAAGACCAATAACAAAATAACTTAGTTTTTTTTGTTAAATAATGGAGTAAGTAATGTTGTTCAAATGTTTTTGCATGTAAATTAAACATTAAATGTACAAAGATATATATTGCAGCGACAGTAACTTATCTTCTCTGATAATCCTTCTATATCTCGGATAATCCTTCTCTAAAAGGATATCATGCTTCATCATGGAGCTTGCTTTTGATCATTAATAATTTGTTTATTTCCATATAGGAATAATTTTGCTTCTGTTCTGTATTCACCCCCATTCTCTAGGCTGAAGTTGGTGATCACATCATCACTGTATCTGGTAATAATTCTTCAAAAATTATTGGTTAGTTCAGAGAATATATACCATGATATGTTCCCTGGTTATGTGTGCAGCTGATGTCCCAGTTTCTAGAGAAATGATAGCGACAGATGCTGGAACAGAATAATATTTATGTTAAATTTTTGATAATAAAACAAAATGGCGTCAAACTTCCAGGAATATCTTTTCAAAAAATCCCCCATATTACTCTCTTGCCCAGAGCAATATCTGTGATATCCATTGTCAATCACTTTAACTCGTTGTGAGGGAAAACAAAGTACAAGTTTCTTAACGAAAACACAAGTATAAATGAAAGTCGTATTGCATTTTAATCACCACTGGTGAGCCACTCTCCAGGGGAGGAGTTGGGCCACGCAGTACCCCACCAGATATCTCTTTCTCAAAACTCAATATCCAACTGACTTCTTTGCTCTTCCCCGACAGCGCTACTCTTTTCGTGATTCAGCATTTCTGGCCCTAGTTACAAAGTAATCTAGGTGAACCTTACTCGGTTTCTCCTGACTAAGACTTTTTCAATTCCAAAGAGAAACATGCTTCGTTTCACGCACAATTACTGGAGGCCTTTACGAATACCGGTATAAAAGAAGCAACCCTAAAGTTAATGAAAAGTTAATGTCCAAATAATAAACGGTGCGTCATGATTGAATAAGTGTTAAGCAGTAAAACATTCGTATTTTTACCGTATGAGTACCACAAGGAACAGTATTCAGGCTAATACTGTTTGCAGTGTACATGTACATAAATAATATTTTAAGGACCAGCATCAACTTTGCTGACGGCACGGTAATATTTTATAGTAACACCTCCATAAGCAACCTAAAAATAATAGTTGCTTCGGTGACATAAGTTCCTCATTATTAATTTTAGAAATGTGTTTGTGCCTCTCAATTCTTAGCAAAATAAATGAAGGCTACACGTTGAATATTTATCTTTTCAACTGATTTATAGCTAAGGTTTCAAATTTAACCATGATTTTCTTTAATTATTGAAACTTTCTTTTGTTATTGTACCATTCTTTTGATAAATGAAGCTCGTTATTACATTATATGACAATATAGCTGCAGAATTTGGTGTATGTGTACAATGTGTAGCCCAATTTTGCGCCACCCTTTTACGAAGGAGTTAATTTAAAAGCAAATACTAAGTAATTAGTTATTATTATTATTATTGGAAGTTGGCAAGAAAATGTAAGCCTTGATAATATGATAATTTGACAGTACTCTTAGTAGGTAAGTACGGATTGTCACTCCCCATAATTTCGTTAATAGCGAACAACTGCGTCATAAGCAGAGGGAAACAGATAATTTCGTGGTTTATTAAATAATCTAGGTTAGTTTAAATTCAATTATATGGTAAGGCGGGTTGACATTATGATATAAATCATTCACAAAAGTATATGCAAGCGGTAAGGGGCGCGCCTATACGTATCGCTTTTAATTAAGTTACAAGTTGTCACCATGACTAACCTGTAACTTTGTTTCCATTTTACTGAAATCGTAAACATGGTTTTAAAGAAGGATTTTCCGAATGGTGCTAAAGACTTTTTGTACAATAGGTGAACTGCGAAGCTTACGTAATAATTCCGGATCAAAGAACTCCGTTGCAAGGGCTTGGATTTACGTGTGCTCCAGTTAGGAAACAGTTTTTTAAGTAGAAGTTCTTTATTAATATAAAAATAAATAGTATATCACATGACAAACGAATCGAGTGCAATCTACTGTCGTTACAGAGCATGTATAATATTTGTATCTGACAATAGTCTTCAAAGGTCATAGAAAATGGAAATGTTGAGTTTCATATTAAGTTTCATATTGATCGCGAGGTTTGTGCCCCGTCTTTTTTGCTATATTAAATGTTAACAACAAAAAGGTAACTGTTTTACATATCGCAGACTTACTGCACTTTTTATGTAATTGTTGTATTATATAGAATACTCACAAACCTTTTTTCTTAAATATATAGGAGTTATTTTTTTTAATGTTTTAAAAATTTTTATTAAAACTCTACACGTGTTTCGGCTTATTAGGCCTTTATCAAGAGTACAAGATATTACTCTTGATAAAGGCCTAATAAGCTGAAACACGTGTAGAGTTTTAATACAACTTTTTGAAACATTAAAAACATAATTACCTGTATACTTAAATTATTGAAGAATATTTCACAAGGAACCAACCGTTGAATCAACCCAATGTAGTCACAAACCACCCACACTATAGACGTTCTATGTAAATTCCGGCAAGTTGGCCCGGCCACGTGGTACCTACTTGGAAGTTGTGCTTCCAACCGAGAGATGTCGCAAACTCTAGAGAATTTTATGAGCAAAGTTGGCAGCGCTGTGTGGTATGATGTTATTGGCAAATGGTGCTTTGTCATATGGCAAATTGTCAATTTTTACAAGTGTCCTCGTGGATTATTATAGTCGTGTTTCCTTGTGACATTTTTTATAACGTGCAGAAATTAACTCTTTTCAGTTTATTTTTAGGTCAGAAAATCGCATTTTATCAGACTGAGCCAGAAAATGATTGTGAGAGTCCTGTAAATGCTTTCATAGGACTAATTTCTCATTATAGGGGTCAGTCTGATAAGTGCGATTTTCTGGCCTAAAAATAAATTTCTGGCCAGTTTCTTAAAAAAATTCATAAGAAAAGTGTATTCCCAATTTTGTGTAAATTTTTTCGCTAGAAAACTACCACTTGTTAACCTATCTACTGTTTGTGGCTTTAGTATGTAGAGATATGTGGGATGCTCTGTCATATGTAGTCAACACTACATCGCCACCGGGATAGTTTATGCAGAGGTGGCGAGAATAGAAAAAAAGCAGAAAAAAGAAAAGAAGGAGAATAATATAAATAAGACACATGATTCAGATATTGTAGAAAACATTATCACCATTATTAAATGTGATAAAAAGTACATTTTTTTATTATTAATTTATTGTGTTATTTATAATACATAATTATTGTGGATCAATACCCCACATAAATCAGTACCTTTAATAAAAAAATTTGTTTTCTGCACTGGCGATTTATTGTTATATAGACAGTCGAATATTATATCTGGCATTTGTAGATTCTGCCTGATGTTTGCAAATTGGTTGAAAGATAACAAAATATGCTCAACGGAAAGCTTTACTTCGCATGATCTATTCGAAGTCAGAGCTACTTGCTTCTTCTAGTTAAATCTTTTGGATGGATCGTGTATTATTATGAAATATATATTAATAAAATGTGTAATTAAATTAAAGAAAACAACATTTCACAAAATTTTTGTTCAACTACAGTTTTGTTTATAAAAATAAGAAAATATTTTTTTAAATATTATTAACTTATCTGTCCATATTTCAAAATAATTAAACGTGTTTTTCTTAAGTTGTAATGCGTACACCAAACGTGACGGGCGAGCGGACATTTTGAGAACTACCTATGTATTTACGGTTTGAAGATCTATCAATCAAATTTAGTATGCTTTACCAAAAAGGTGCATATTATGATGTTTTATCCTTTAATTTGAAATATTGATGCAGAAGTAGAAGAAGTCTCATATTTTATTACTATTATTGATAAGAGTTCCTTCGCCAGGGAAAAATACGAGCATGCACATATCTCACAATGAGCGTGGAAATCTAGAACAATTTTATTTTTTAACTGACTATATCTGTTCAAACCTTTCTCTAAAATGGCATTAGCGATTTCTATGTAAATTATTTGTAAACCGTAGAGTATGGCACGGCGGTGTTTACGTATCAGTTTTTTCCAGCTGTGTAGTATAAGATGAACAGAAAACGGAAAAAACTTATTTGTTCGAAAATGTTTGAAGTTTTGGCGAAGTCGCCAGGAAAATGCTTGAATGCATCACTTTTGCAGATTTACATAAAATTGGGCTACTAAAGGTGGTAATTTTTGTAGTCTGTCTTTTGAAAATATGACCTTTCGGTGGTTATAAATATTTAATATCGATTCTGAGGTCGATGCAAAAATTAACAAATAGCAAAATCTAATGAATTTTTACTCGATCTCAAAATCGATATTATGTAGTAAGGTTCAATGATTTCATATTTTTTAGACATTTGTCCTTTAGAGATAATTCATTTTTTTTTAAATTTTTTGTACATTAATCACAATTAAGGAGTCTCTGTACATTAGCATTTAAAGGAAGATAATAGTTTACAGGTGCTTGCAGATCGATTTTCCTATGATTGATATATTATTTTTTGAAACTGAAAGTAATATTTGAGGTTTGGATCATATATATTTTGGCCAACAGAATCATTCAAATATATCCAGGTTAGTAGTAGAGCTGTGCGGGGTCTGGATCACTTGTGTCAGTATATAGGCAATGGGTAGACCTCGATGGCACGTGTCCCTCCGGAGCAACCGTGGGTGTTAGAGGGTGGTTCGGCGAACGAGAAAAAGTGTCCAGAGGCTGCTGAAGTGTCCAGGTCTGTAAGTACATCTGTACGATTTTAAACAGGTATGTACAAGATTAAGCAGATCTTAAGCAGCTGTAAAACAGACCTGTAAACAGATCTAAACAGGATTATAAACAGCTTTTAATCAGGTATACAAGTACGTCATGATAGGTAGGATGGTCACGGCCGCGGCCAAGTTTGAACAGACCTGTCTAAAATTATACAGATCTATTTAGAGACCTGTTTTAAAACACCTTCAGCAGCATCTGGACACTTCTTCTCCTTCGCCCAACAACCCCTCGACACCCATGGTCGCTTCGGATGGACACATGCCATCGAGGTCTCCTCACTGCCTATCTACTAACGCAAGTGGTCCAGAAACCGCATGGCTCTACTTATCAGGTTGTCTCGTTTCATGCAAATTGTATTGAAATCGGAAGTCCGCCATATTTTCACTTTACACTATAAATTTTCTCTAATATCGCTACACCAAATTTAAAAATAATCCATTCGCCTAATCAAGAGTGTTTCTTTCTATAACTTGGATCACCCGGTATTTGTTGATGAACGTTGAATTTTTTGGAATTGCTTCATTAAGTACTTAGAACAGTTAGTCCAGATACAAGTTTATCTTCTCCAATTAAATTACCATGAGGAAGTCCTAGAAGTAAAATATAATATAATATTCGTTATAGAAAAATATCTTGTTAAACAGACCATATAATTTTATATGTATAAAAAAATCCCTGTGATCGAAACATATGTTTGGCTATTTGCCGCAAATTGTTAATTATTAGTAATTATTATAAGTGTGTAATGAAATTGAAATTTATTTTAACCGAAAATTTATATAGCTGATTAAATAGCTGGTTTATTATCGTAAATATATATCTATATACTAATTAAATGTAAATACATACTGTATAATTGCTGTATTAACGACATGTTTATTAGGTTAAATCGAGCGTTATCTGGATTGAGTGAATAATGTTCGATTTAATCAGAATCTCGATTTTAAATTACATTTAATGTACTTTATTTAAAGAATAAAGATAATTAACGTATTGCTTGTACATTTTTTTAATATTAATTTTACTTCCTGAATATACTCCTTATTTATTCTGACCTACGTCACGGCCGGATTTAGATTCGTGCTGACTTCCTGTGAACCAGTGCCGCACACAAAAAATCTCACAGTAAAAATACTCAAGTTTCAATAATCATTACATTTGATCTTGTGCACGCACCATTGCTGTATGTATCTAGTTAGATATGTTGGATTTCTGAAAGAGTAAAAGCTTTAATTTTTTTTTTTAAATAATGTATTTATCTCACATTTGAAAATCGTCCAAATAGTCCAGTCGCTAAAGTGAAAAATGCAGCAGAAGCCCGCAAAAAATGTTATCTGAGATTTTTCTTCGGTAACTATTAGTTGGAGGAGTAAACATCACAAAACCACAAATATCAGTTCTGGGGGTGCCGCGTAATCCCCCCCAAAAAAAACACCTCATCGGTGAAAAAAGTATTATTTTACTGATTTACCGTTGAGGATATAAAAAAATTGCTCATCATAAAAAAGAAAGCTTGAGTATGCCTAAAAAGAAGTCCTCTTGTAATTTTCTTGTATATGCAATGGTTTTCGAGAAAATCGATATTGACAGAAATTGCAAAATTTGTATTTTTAATGCGCGCGAATTTTCGTTTATTTGAATTTTTTTGCGCGCAGTCTAGAGAAAAAATTGAATTGCTCGAAAATCGAACAAGCTAGGAAGAAAAATCAAAATGGATTTTAATGGGGATATAAAATACTCTCTTGTGTTGCCATTTTTGATGGCTATTGATATTTATTAGTATTTAAAAATAAAAATATGACATAGTTATCTGTTGATTTTTTGTGCATCTAACTATTCCCAGACCCATAAAAATAACTGACTTTAATATAAGTTATAATTGCATTATCTCATAGTTCAATGCAGTACTTCAATGCAGAAAGGTTAGGAATAAAAGTATTCACATTTACAAATTTACCAGCATGTTAAAGTTAGCCAAAGGAAATATCCAAGAGAGAGGCTGCATTTCAATTTTTTGGTGATATTTTTTTATGTAGTTCTTTAACTATCTAATCATTTAATTAGGAACAATAATTATATGATTTATAAAATCAAAAAAAACTTTTTGAGATAAATTTTCAAGATGTTTGGGCCTTTTTTTTATTTTTAGGAAACAATAAAAAATTGGCTAAAATTTCAACATGCTGGTAACTTTGAAAAAATATGAATATTTTTCTTCATAATTTTTTCTGCATTGAAGTACTATCTTGAAGTAAAAGATAATGCATTTATACCTTATATTAAAGTGAGCTATTTTTATGGGTCTGCGAATAGTTAAAATCGCAAAAAATCAAGAGGTAACTATATTAGATTTTGTTTTTCTTCCTAGCTTGTTTGGTTTTCGAGCAATTCAACTTTTTCTATAGGTCGCGCGTAAAAATTTCAAATAAATGAAAATTCGTACGCATTAAAAATACAAATTTTGCAATTTTTGTCAATATCGATATTCTCGAAAATCATGGCAAAATTACAAGAGGACTTTTTTTCGGAAATTAGTCCAGCTTTATTTTTTATAATGAGCAATTTTTTTATACCTTCAACGGTTAACGAGTTATCAGTAAAATAAGGCTTTTTTCGCCGAATGGGTGGTTTTTTGGGGGTGTTGCGCGGCATCCCCAGAATTGAGTTTTGTGGTATTGTCATGTATAATCCTTCCTCTAACAGTTAGTGAAGGAAAATCTCAGATAACATTTTTTGTTATGGAAATTTTTATAATTATTGGACTAAAACGGTAATCAAATGGAATAAGTAGGTACATATTTACAATAATAAGGGCAATAGCTTCTTTTGGGCTGTAAGGACTTATTGTTGGGATTGACTCGCGTGCCGTTTTCATTTACTTCAAACTCCATGGACTCAATTGTGTCGCAAGCTTGACTACATCAGCAGCTGTCCATTTCTGGCCCTTGATTAGACTTTAATGTAGAATCAAACCAATGAGCAACATGCATGAATTTTAGAAATGCAATAATTTATTATTTTTTCGTTATATATGTTATATAAGTTGAGAAAGTAATGAAGAAAAGGTTTTAAAAAAATGTGTAGCCTAAATAAACGACTTTGAAATTCAAAATTTTATGGGAACATATCCACGTGACTGAAAACACCACGCTATTGGTCTGACGTCATTCGGCATAATGTCTAATGGTCGTCTATCTGCCAAGGGGTTAAATCGTAAATTGTTTTGTGTTTTGTAAATGTGTATTGATATGTTCATAAAAGAAATCATTCATTTATTTATTTATTTTAATTATTAAGTGGTAAAAATGACGGACAGTGGGTTTTTACGGGGCCAGAGTGACAATTTGCCTGTTGTTGATGTGTTTATGATGACAAACTTTTTTGCTACTAATACTGATTTTATTAGTGCAGAAATTGGAGGTACTAAAGCAACAAGGTATGTGTCATTCATTATTCTAAACATTAATTCAATTGTGCCCATTTTTATCCTTTTACTGTAGTTAAATATAACAAATTATTTATGTACCTAACCTCAAAATAGGTAAACAAGGCAATGTTTTAATGTTATATTAATTAATATTTTTCATCTTAGAATGCTTTACTTTTTTATATAATAAATACCTCCCGTCACTTACTAAGTACGTACTTTTAGGTAGGTAGGTACATTAATAGTAAAAATAACTGTTGACATACATAGGTATATATGTATAAATATATAACCGGATAATATGTAGAATGTCGAGAAGTTACAATCAGTTTGTTCATTTGTGTTGATTTATAGCAACTTTGAAGCACGTTATCTCTCTCACACTCACGTTACTTATGATAGCACTATCTTTATTTAACTGCTTGAAGCTGCTTTAAATCAACACAAATGAACAAACCTATTATTCCCACCGTTCTTATACATTTGTATTCTACATTTTAAAATGTACTAACTTCTGTTAATAGGAACCTTAAATTAATTTAAGGTTCCTATTAACAGAAGTTAGTAAACTTTTGTATTCCTATAAATAGGAAAGTGACCAAATTCACCATGATATGTAAACAAACTATCACAATAATATTATTAGGGTTAGGTACATATTTTCATAATATTATTACAAAATAATTAGTTTTAATGGGCAAATTTACATCAAAATGATCCTGGTAGCAATATAATCTTGAGGATGACGATAATTCTGCATTTCGGTCGTTTCGTCTCATAGCTCTGCACCATTTCTTCCTAACTTTATCTCGTCTAGGCACATTAAAAAATAACTTTTCTGGAGTTTTTATTGTAGTATTTGTAGGTACATTTGGGCACAATACAATACAATACGTTTTCCGTATGTGCCCTATGACGTCACACACAAGTAGCGCGGAAACTTCTCCATTTAAACGTAGTTAAATTGACAGCTGCAGTAAATAATTTTTTTAACATTTAATTAGAACATAAAACAAAAATAAAATACTGGAAAAATAATGTTTTTTAGTGGTCTATTCATCTGTGATGTTTAAAAAAATTATGCATTTTGCTCATTAGAGTCCTATTTCACAAACTTTTGGTAAAGACGACTGTCCTTCCATATCGAAATCAATTTTGAAACTAAACATTTTAATGTAACTCTTGAGTTCATCCTAAAGTCTCTGGCCAGATTACGTACACTATATTTGTTCAGATGGAACTGAAGAAGTCCTTCAGTACACTTAGAATTGCTCAAACTAAAAAAAATTGCATTTTTTAAAATTAAGAATAGTTCATTTTTCAAAGTCACTGTAACTCCTTCGGAACGGCTACCCGCAAACAATAGGTTTTTCTTCAGAAAGTGATTCACAATTATCTATCGCTATAGATAATTTTTTGTAGCAAGATTACCGAATAATAAGGTTTGTATATTAACAAAGAAAGGAAGCGGTACTAAGTGGTACTTTTGTTATGGGACTTAATCAATTAATATATTTAAATTAATATAAATGCCCTTACCTGTAGCTATACACTTAATCTCTAAACGTCTCCGCAAATCAGAGTGTAAAAGCAAAAACGTTATTTATTACACAATATTGCACGACTAACGGCACGTGTTTTGTGATGAGTAATAGGCTAACTTCAGCAGCGATCGGATTAATTTTATTTATACGCAAGTCGTGCTTATTATCTATGAACGTTTACACTTAAATGCATTTTCTGTCAATTGGTAACAATTCGAAATTTTATTTATATCCAGCTAAATGTGAGATTTTTCGTTGTAAGAATCATAAGTAATGCCCTTCGGACCAGGGTCACAGAAAATTATGGAGATGGCTACATGTTCCAAACCAGGGTCATAAAAAATTATGATAAGGCGTGGTACATGATATGGCAGCAAACACCATAATTAATTCCTAATTGGTATTAGATACATTAGAGTATTAAAAATGGAAATGAAATTATTTTTTCATTCCCTACATGGACATTACAAAAATTGGTAAAAGTATTTACATAGAACTTCTTTATTTGCCACTTTTCATATTTATATTATTTTTTCTGATAACCGCTCTGTATATTTCTTTAACTAAGAGTATGTCAAGCTTCCCCAGTAAAATATACCAAATAGTACTGCTGTCTATCACATTTTTAAATTATTATTTTGAGAGAGTCCACTTTCCGGTAAAGATATATAGTAACTATCTACCAAATTTTCCTTTTTCTGTAAAATATTTTTTTAAATATGGCGCCAAAGACCGACAGAAAGGCAAATGAGGATTAACGGGATTGAATGATCTCAGTTTTCGTATTTGCAGGGAACATTAATCTTCTTGTGCCAGCTAATTGATTCAATCACATCGTAGTTGTGTGAAGTAGAAGTCATACATCCTCGAGGTGTATCCCACTTACCATGGGTGAAGTACTGATGTGTTGTTTTGTACACAATGAACCATATGGACTTTGAATGTGTTTTACCTTATACATATTGAATTTTCGTAATCAATGAATATGAGTATTAATAGAATTCAAATCCCATTAACTATACTTTATAAACTATCATCTTTATGTCTAAGGGTGTTAATTTTAAGATAAACAACAGAGATGTGCATCGATGGTATTCTAGGTGCAACTAAACGCAGAAAAGTAGCAATTGAAGGTAAGTAGAAATTTTCCAGTCTCGTCTTTATCATATTTGAGGATTGTAGCAACTCATCTTGAGAGTGGGGAGAATCCCTCCAAATGTTACAGAAGGCACTGCTAGCGCCCTTATTATTTAAATATCGTCATGTCCTTCACACGCATGGTGGTAAAATTACCCGCAAGAATACAGATTTTGAACGCAAACCGGCAAACGATGGCCATATGAGAATTTTGACCTAACCTAGCTATTGTGCTTTCGATGCCACTCTGCTACACCTTCTGATTCTACATACAAATCTACAGTCACTTTTTATTTTTGGTTGATATAGAGGACACCTAAGCAAATATGATAATAAACTATAAAACCACAGTTAAAAATATAGAGACAATTTTTTTCTTAATTTCAAATTGGTCTTACTAATTTTTACACATAATAGTTTCGAGCAAGGATATATCCTCATTGTTAATACAATACAGTTTCTAAAGCGAGAGAATTGTAAGAAATTGAAAAATTCGTTTCATTTGGATATTTTATCATATTTATACAGACATCAAAGTCGATATTACGTAATAGGGTTCAGTTAACCCAACGATGGTGTCATTATATTTCATAATTTTTAGAGACCGTTTTTTAGGTCGTTCAATTTTTTTCCACCCCTTTTAGTGGGCCAATTTCATGTAAATATACAAAATCCCTATGCCCTATTGGATACACCATTTTGAATCTTTAAGTTTCGATACTAGATACAGTGTTCCCTTTTCCTGAAATAAAAGGCGGAGCCTGACTGATTGGCCTTGACTACCGCGACCCCCATGAATCTATTGTGGCGCTCCCGTTTTTTTTCCTTAGTGCTCCTTATCCAGCTTCGTCCTTTGAATCAGACTCCACAGCTTTGATAAGGATCCCTTAGCATTTATAGCTACCAGCAGGTTTTCCTCACCAAGTAGTTGGAATCTCAGTCTAGCGAGGCTTTTACAATGGCACGATACATGAACTGAGGTTTCCTCTGCATCTTGGCAGAATCTGCATGTTGCGTCCGCTGCCAGATCCATTAGACTCAGATGTCTATTAGGTCGGCAGTGGCTGGTTAGAAGACCTACTATCATTCTAAAGGCTTTTAGCATAATAAGCCCTCCGTAAATTTGGTCTATCGTCCTTTAATGAACTCTTTGACCTGTCACTGCCATGGGAAACCTTTCCACCATTGTCCCTTTGTTAATGGATGCTCGTATGCATGGCCTTCTCTGTTAAATTTAAATTTATATTTAAATTTAAATTTAATTAATTTAAATTTAAATTTAAATTTAAATTTAAATTTAAATTTAATTTTAAATTTAATTTTAAATTTAATTTTAAATTTAATTTTAAATTTAATTTTAAATTTAATTTTTAATTTAAATTTAATTTTAAATTTTAATTTTAAATTTAATTTTAAATTTTAATTTTAAATTTTAATTTTAAGTGTAATTTTAAATTTAATTTTAAATTTAATTTTTAAATTAAATTTAAATTTAAATTTAAATTTAAATTTAAATTTAAATTTAAATTTAAATTTTAAATTTAATTTTAAATTTAATTTTAAATTTAATTTTAAATTTAATTTTAAATTTTAATTTTAAATTTAATTTTAAATTTTAATTTTAAATTTAATTTTAAGTGTAATTTTAAATTTAATTTTAAATTTAATTTTAAATTTAATTTTAAATTTAATTTTAAATTTAATTTTTAATTTTAAATTTAAATTTAAATTTAAATTTAAATTTAAATTTAAATTTAAATTTAAATTTAAATTTAAATTTAAATTTAAATTTAAATTTAAATTTAAATTTAAATTTTAAATTTAATTTTAAATTTAATTTTAAATTTAATTTTAAATTTATTTTATTTACTCCTGAGGCCAGAAGCAATTTTGCTTGATCCTAAAAAGTCACGGAAGCAACGAGAATCACTGTGTTTCTTAATTTTAAAAATTTGTTGGGAGTATCAGGGCAACAGAAACTGGAAGAGGTGTTTAATAAACTATCAGGAATAATTGTACCTCATCTATTTTATTTACTCCTGATGCCAAAGGCAGTTTTGCTTGATCCTAAAGACTCTCGCAGGTAATGAAAATCGATGTTTCTTAATTTTAAAAATTTGTTGGGAGTATCAGGGCAACAGAAACTCGAAGAAGTATTTAATAAACTATCAGGAACGCTGAAATTACACCTCTTCTATTTTATTTTCTCCTGATGCCAAAAGCAATTTTGCTTCATCCTAAACTTACGCTGGAAACGAAAATCAATGTGTAGATTTTAAAAATTTGGAAGAATCAGTGCAACAGAAACGGGAAAAAATATTTAAAAAATTATCAGACACACTGAAATTGCACCTGGCAACCTATCATAGACTTGGTTCAATAAATTATCAGGAGCGTTGGAATTACATAAATTTTGAATTATATGCTCCTGATGTCAAAAGCAGTCCTACTCGATATTAAAAATTTACTCACTTATGCAGCAAAAATCAGTCACTATATACTATACTTTCTCAACCAACGATTGCCTGGAAGGTTAGTAGACCTATCACTTGGAACATTTTCAAAAGAACACGAATGTCCTAAGTTTAAGGACAACCCCTTTGTTTAAATACAGGTTGCCCAACAACTTCAGTCAGTCGTTTCTTCAGTTTCTTTATTACCAGATGGATTCAATACTTTTCTCTTGTATGCAACTGTGGTCGACCATGCCCTACAGTGGTGGCTCTAAAAAATAAGTTATTTAAAATATAATTTCACTTCAGATGTAAAAGTACACGTAAATTAGCAAGATTTGAGAAGTACATTTATAAAACCTAATTTCGTTTTTTGTAAAGGAGGATCCCTAAGGCGATTATTTTTTCAAAAATATTTTAAAATCCCTATTACTCGATGGGTAGAATCCGAATCTGCAGGTAAAAACGAGATGCAAAGAATTTTTTTTTTAATTGTTAAAATATTTTCGTCAAAATCTCGGCTATTTGAGGTCGTGGGGGGCCAAAAGTCCCTATTACGGCCAACTCGATGTGTAGAATCCGAATCTGCAGTCAAAATGGAGATTCAAAGAAATTTTTTTTTTTCATATTTGTTAAAATACTTTTGTCAAGATCTCAGCGATTTGAGGTCATGGAGGGACGAAAGTCCCTATTACGCCTAACTCGATGCGTAGAATCCGAATCTGCAGTCAAAAACGAGATACAAAGAAATTAATTTTTAAATTTAAATTTAATTTTAAATTTAAGTTTAAATTTAATTTTAAATTTAAATTTAAATTTAAATTTAAATTTAAATTTAAATTTAAATTTAAATTTAAATTTAAATTTAAATTTAAATTTAAATTTAAATTTAAATTTAAATTTAAATTTAAATTTAAATTTAAATTTAAATTTAATTTTAAATTTAAATTTAAATTTAATTTTAATTTTAAATTTAATTTTTTAATTTAAATTTAATTTTAAATTTAATTTTAAATTTAAATTTAATTTTAAATTTAATTTTAAATTTAATTTTAAATTTAATTTTAAATTTAATTTTAAATTTAATTTTAAATTTAATTTTAAATTTAAATTTAAATTTAAATTTATTTTTAAATTTTAATTTTTCATTTTAAATTTAAATTTAAATTTAAATTTAAATTTAAATTTAAATTTAAATTTAAATTTAAATTTAATTTTAAATTTAATTTTAATTTTAATTTTAATTTTAATTTTAAATTTAATTTTAAATTTTAATTTTAAATTTAATTTTAAATTTAAAATTTAATTTTAAATTTAATTTTAAATTTAATTTTAAATTTAATTTAAAATTTAATTTTAAAGTTAAATTTAATTTTAAATTTAATTTTAAATTTAATTTTTAAATTTAAATTTAATTTCAAATTGAAATTTAAATTTAAATTTAAATTTAAATTTAAATTTAAATTTAAATTTAAATTAAATTAAATTTAATTTTAAAATTAATTTTAAATTTAAATTTAAATTTAATTTAAATTTTAATTTTAAATTTAATTTTAAATTTAATTTTTAAATTTAAATTTAATTTTAAATTTAATTTTAAATTTAATTTTTAAATTTAAATTTAATTTTAAATTTAATTTTAAATTTAACTTTAAATTTAATTTTAAATTTAATTTTAAATTTAATTTTAAATTTAATTTTAAATTTAATTTTAAATTTAATTTTTAAATTTAATTTTAAATTTAAATTTAATTTTAAATTTAATTTTTTTATTTAAATTTAATTTTAAATTTAATTTTAAATTTAATTTTAAATTTAATTTTAAATTTAATTTTAAATTAAATTTTTAAATTTAAATTTAATTTTGAATTTAATTTTAAATTTAATTTTAAATTTAATTTTAAATTTAATTTTAAATTTAATTTTAAATTTAAATTTAATTTTATTAAAATTTAAATTTATTATTTAAATTTAATTTTAAATTTAATTTTAAATTTAAAATTTAATTTTAAATTTAATTTTAAATTTAATTTTAAATTTAATTTTAAATTTAATTTTAAATTTAATTTTAAATTTTAATTTTAAATTTAATTTAAAATTTAATTTTTAAATTTAAATTTAAATTTAATTTTAAATTTAATTTTAAATTTAATTTTAAATTTAATTTTTAAATTTAAATTTAATTTTAAATTTAATTTTAAATTTAATTTTAAATTTAATTTTAAATTTAATTTTAAATTTAATTTTAAATTTAAATTTAAATTTAAATTTATTAAAATTTAAATTTATTATTATTTAAATTTAATTTTAAATTTAATTTTAAATTTAATTTTTAAATTCAAATTTAATTTTAAATTTAATTTTAAATTTAATTTTAAATTTAATTTTAAATTTAATTTTAAATTTAATTTTAAATTTAATTTTAAATTTAAATTTAAATTTATTAAAATTTAAATTTATTATTATTTAAATTTAATTTTAAATTTAATTTTAAATTTAAAATTTAATTTTAAATTTAATTTTAAATTTAATTTTAAATTTAATTTTAAATTTATTTTATTTACTCCTGAGGCCAGAAGCAATTTTGCTTGATCCTAAAAAGTCACGGAAGCAACGAGAATCACTGTGTTTCTTAATTTTAAAAATTTGTTGGGAGTATCAGGGCAACAGAAACTGGAAGAGGTGTTTAATAAACTATCAGGAATAATTGTACCTCATCTATTTTATTTACTCCTGATGCCAAAGGCAGTTTTGCTTGATCCTAAAGACTCTCGCAGGTAATGAAAATCGATGTGTTTCTTAATTTTAAAAATTTGTTGGGAGTATCAGGGCAACAGAAACTCGAAGAAGTATTTAATAAACTATCAGGAACGCTGAAATTACACCTCTTCTATTTTATTTTCTCCTGATGCCAAAAGCAATTTTGCTTCATCCTAAACTTACGCTGGAAACGAAAATCAATGTGTAGATTTTAAAAATTTTAAATTTAATTTTAAATTTAAATTTAATTTCAAATTGAAATTGAAATTTAAATTTAAATTTAATTTAAAATTTAATTTTAAATTTAATTTTAAATTTTAATTTTAAATTTAATTTTAAATTTAATTTTTAAATTTAAATTTAATTTTAAATTTAATTTTAAATTTAATTTTAAATTTAATTTTTAAATTTAAATTTAAATTTAATTTTAAATTTAATTTTAAATTTAACTTTAAATTTAATTTTAAATTTAATTTTAAATTTAATTTTAAATTTAATTTTAAATTTAATTTTAAATTTAATTTTTAAATTTAATTTTAAATTTAAATTTAATTTTAAATTTAATTTTTTTATTTAAATTTAATTTTAAATTTAATTTTAAATTTAATTTTAAATTTAATTTTAAATTTAATTTTAAATTTAATTTTAAATTTAATTTTAAATTAAATTTTTAAATTTAAATTTAATTTTGAATTTAATTTTAAATTTAATTTTAAATTTAATTTTAAATTTAATTTTAAATTTAATTTTAAATTTAAATTTAATTTTATTAAAATTTAAATTTATTATTTAAATTTAATTTTAAATTTAATTTTAAATTTAAAATTTAATTTTAAATTTAATTTTAAATTTAATTTTAAATTTAATTTTAAATTTAATTTTAAATTTAATTTTAAATTTAAATTTAAATTTAAATTTAAATTTAAATTTATTAAAATTTAAATTTATTATTATTTAAATTTAATTTTAAATTTAATTTTAAATTTAAAATTTAATTTTAAATTTAATTTTGAATTTAATTTTAAATTTAATTTTAAATTTAATTTTAAATTTAATTTTAAATTTAATTTTAAATTTAAATTTAAATTTAAATTTATTAAAATTTAAATTTATTATTATTTAAATTTAATTTTAAATTTAATTTTAAATTTAATTTTTAAATTCAAATTTAATTTTAAATTTAATTTTAAATTTAATTTTAAATTTAATTTTAAATTTAATTTTAAATTTAATTTTAAATTTAATTTTAAATTTATTAAAATTTAAATTTATTATTATTTAAATTTAATTTTAAATTTAATTTTAAATTTAAAATTTAATTTTAAATTTAATTTTAAATTTAATTTTAAATTTAATTTTAAATTTATTTTATTTACTCCTGAGGCCAGAAGCAATTTTGCTTGATCCTAAAAAGTCACGGAAGCAACGAGAATCACTGTGTTTCTTAATTTTAAAAATTTGTTGGGAGTATCAGGGCAACAGAAACTGGAAGAGGTGTTTAATAAACTATCAGGAATAATTGTACCTCATCTATTTTATTTACTCCTGATGCCAAAGGCAGTTTTGCTTGATCCTAAAGACTCTCGCAGGTAATGAAAATCGATGTGTTTCTTAATTTTAAAAATTTGTTGGGAGTATCAGGGCAACAGAAACTCGAAGAAGTATTTAATAAACTATCAGGAACGCTGAAATTACACCTCTTCTATTTTATTTTCTCCTGATGCCAAAAGCAATTTTGCTTCATCCTAAACTTACGCTGGAAACGAAAATCAATGTGTAGATTTTAAAAATTTTAAATTTAATTTTAAATTTAATTTTTAAATTTAAATTTAATTTCAAATTGAAATTTAAATTTAAATTTAAATTTAAATTTAAATTTAAATTAAATTTAATTTTAAAATTAATTTTAAATTTAAATTTAATTTAAAATTTAATTTTAAATTTAATTTTAAATTTTAATTTTAAATTTAATTTTAAATTTAATTTTTAAATTTAAATTTAATTTTAAATTTAATTTTAAATTTAATTTTATATTTAATTTTTAAATTTAAATTTAATTTTAAATTTAATTTTAAATTTAACTTTAAATTTAATTTTAAATTTAATTTCAAATTTAATTTTAAATTTAATTTTGAATTTAATTTTAAATTTAATTTTTAAATTTAATTTTAAATTTAAATTTAATTTTAAATTTAATTTTTTTATTTAAATTTAATTTTAAATTTAATTTTAAATTTAATTTTAAATTTAATTTTAAATTTAATTTTAAATTAAATTTTTAAATTTAAATTTAATTTTGAATTTAATTTTAAATTTAATTTTAAATTTAATTTTAAATTTAATTTTAAATTTAATTTTAAATTTAAATTTAAATTTAATTTTATTAAAATTTAAATTTATTATTTAAATTTAATTTTAAATTTAATTTTAAATTTAAAATTTAATTTTAAATTTAATTTTAAATTTAATTTTAAATTTAATTTTAAATTTAATTTTAAATTTAATTTTAAATTTTAATTTTAAATTTAATTTAAAATTTAATTTTTAAATTTAAATTTAAATTTAATTTTAAATTTAATTTTAAATTTAATTTTTAAATTTAAATTTAATTTCAAATTGAAATTTAAATTTAAATTTAAATTTAAATTTAAATTTAAATTTAAATTAAATTAAATTTAATTTTAAAATTAATTTTAAATTTAAATTTAATTTTAAATTTAATTTTAAATTTAATTTTAAATTTAATTTTAAATTTAATTTTAAATTTAATTTTTAAATTTAATTTTAAATTTAAATTTAATTTTAATTTTAAATTTAATTTTTTAATTTTTAAATTTAATTTTGAATTTAATTTTAAATTTAATTTTAAATTTAATTTTAAATTTAAATTTAAATTTAAATTTAAATTTAAATTTATTAAAATTTAAATTTATTATTATTTAAATTTAATTTTAAATTTAATTTTAAATTTAAAATTTAATTTTAAATTTAATTTTAAATTTAATTTTAAATTTAATTTTAAATTTAATTTAAAATTTAATTTTTAAATTTAAATTTAATTTCAAATTGAAATTTAAATTTAAATTTAAATTAAAATTAAATTTAAAATTAAATTTTAAATTAAATTTAATTTTAAATTTTTAAATTTAAATTTAAATTTAAATTTATTAAAATTTAAATTTATTATTATTTAAATTTAATTTTAAATTTAATTTTAAATTTAAAATTTAATTTTAAATTTAATTTTGAATTTAATTTTAAATTTAATTTTAAATTTTAAATTTAATTTTAAATTTAATTTTAAATTTAATTTTAAATTTAATTTTAAATTTAATTTAAAATTTAATTTTAAATTTAATTTTTAAATTTCAATTTAAATTAAATTAAATTTAATTTTAAAATTAATTTTAATTTTAAATTTAAATTTAAATTTAATTTAATTTTAAATTTAATTTTAAATTTAATTTTAAATTTAATTTTAAATTTAATTTTAAATTTAATTTTAAATTTAAATTTAATTTTAAATTTAATTTTAAATTTTAATTTTAAATTTAATTTAAAATTTAATTTTTAAATTTAAATTTAATTTTAAATTTAATTTTTAAATTTTAATTTTATTTTAAAATTAATTTTAAATTTAAATTTAATTTTAAATTTAATTTTAATTTTAAATTTAATTTAAAATTTAATTTTTAAATTTAATTTTAAATTTAATTTTAAATTTAATTTTAAATTTTAATTTTAAATTTAATTTTAAATTTAATTTTTAAATTTAAATTTAATTTTAAATTTAATTTTAAATTTAATTTTAAATTTAATTTTAAATTTAATTTTTAAAAAACGAGATACAAAGAAATTAATTTTTAAATTTAAATTTAATTTTAAATGTAAGTTTAAATTTAATTTTAAATTTAAATTTAATTTTAAATTTAAATTTATTTTCAAATTTTAATTTTAAATTTAATTTTTAAATTTAAATTTTATTTTAATGTTTCATTTTAAATTTAAATTTAAATTTAATTTTAATTTTAATTTTAATTTTAATTTTAATTTTAAATTTAATTTTAAATTTAAAATTTAATTTTAAATTTAATTTTAAATTTAATTTTAAATTGAATTTAAAATTTAATTTTAAATTTAAATTTAAATTTATTTTTAAATTTTAATTTTTCATTTTAAATTTAAATTTAAATTTAAATTTAAATTTAAATTTAAATTTAAATTTAAATTTAAATTTAAATTTAATTTTAAATTTAATTTTAATTTTAAATTTAATTTTAAATTTAATTTTAAATTTTAATTTAAAATTTAATTTTAAATTTAATTTTAAATTTAATTTTTAAATTTAAATTTAATTTTTAAATTTAAATTTAATTTTAAATTTAATTTTAAATTTAACTTTAAATTTAATTTTAAATTTAATTTTAAATTTAATTTTAAATTTAATTTTAAATTTAATTTTAAATTTAATTTTAAATTTAATTTTAAATTTAAATTTAAATTTAAATTTAATTTTAAATTTAATTTTAAATTTAATTTTAAATTTAAATTCAAATTTAAATTCAAAATTTAAATTCAAATTTAAATTCAAATTTTAAATTCAAATTTAAATTCAAAATTTAAATTCAAATTTAAATTCAAATTAAAATTCAAAATTTAAATTTAATTTTAAATTTAATTTTAAATTTAATTTTAAAATTAATTTTAAATTTAAATTTAAATTTAATTTTAAATTTAATTTTAAATTTAATTTTAAATTTTAATTTTAAATTTAATTTAAAATTTAATTTTTAAATTTAATATTAAATTTAATTTTAAATTTAATTTTTAAATTTAAATTTAATTTTAAATTTAATTTTAAATTTAATTTTAAATTTAATTTTAAATTTAATTTTAAATTTTAAATTTTAATTTTAAATTTTAATTTAAAATTTAATTTTTAAATTTAATTTTAAATTTAATTTTAAATTTAATTTTTAAATTTAAATTAAAGTTAAATTTAATTTTAAATTTAATTTTAAATTTAATTTAAATTCAAATTTAAATTCAAATTTAAATTCAAATTCAAATTTAAATTCAAAATTTAAATTCAAATTTAAATTCAAATTTAAATTCAAATTTAGATTCAAAATTCAAATTTAAATTCAAAATTCAAATTTAAATTCAAAATTTAAATTCAAATTCAAATTTAAATTCAAATTTAAATTCAAATTCAAATTTAAATTTAAAATTTAAATTCAAAATTCAAAATTTAAATTCAAATTTAAATTCAAATTTAAATTCAAAATTGCAAAAGTAAGGAGAGATTCGAAGATCTAGAAACAGAACACGAAGTTCTAAACCTAGCAAGCAATGCGTCAACAAATATTACTGCAAAAGGCAAAGTCACGTTCTCAACAAAAGTAGGAACGGAACAAAAGATTGTAAATCTGAGAGAAACTTTGTATGTGCCCGATTTGCGTGTAAATTTGATGTCTGTAAGCAAAATTACTGACAGAGACTAGCTATGGTAATCGATACAAAAGGTAATACTCAAATGATTGCGAAACGAGTTGGTGGATTGTACCAAATACAAGAAGATATGTCATACGTTTGTGGCAAGGCTACCACATCTATCGATTCGTTGTCCAAAATTGAAGATTGGCACCAGCGTCTCGGACATTTGAACATAAAAGATCATAATGGTCTTGTACGAGGTCTAAAATTCGAAGATGGAAAAATGCCACAGTGCAAAATTTGCTTAAGGGGCAAATTGACAAGAATGTCATTTCCACGACAATCTACAAGATGTACTGAATTATTAGAGATAATACATACAGATTTGTGTGGACCCATGAGGACCGAATCTAATGGAAAATCGAGATATTTCGTAACGTTTATCGACGATCACTCCAGATGGTGTGAAACTCGTTTCATAAGAAACAAAAATGATGTATTCCAAGCTTTCAAGAACTACAAAATCTTGGTGGAGAAGCAAACGGGACGAAAAATTAAAAGCCTACAATCAGATAATGGCAAAGAATTTTGTAATAAAGAGTTCGATGATTATCTGAAAGAAAACGGAATCAAGAGAAGACTTACTGTTACTTACACGCCAGAACAGAATGGAGTAGCTGAACGTAAGAATCGTACTCTAACCGAAATGGCAAGATGCATGTTGATTCAATCAGGTCTATCTCCATCATTTTGGGCGGAAGCGGTAGCAGCTGCAACATACATAAGAAACAGGTGTCCCACGCGAAGTATTAAAGGAAAAACTCCTTTTGAAAAATGGACAGGAAAAATCGCGAATGTGGAACATCTTAAAATATTTGGATCCAAGGTCTTCACTCTGAATAGAAGTCCAACTAAGGGGAAGTTTGAGCCTCGTTCAAAGGAAGGAAAATTAAATTTAACTTTAAAATTAAATTTTAAATTAAATTTAAATTTAAATTTAAAATTAAATTTAAAATTAAATTTAAAATTAAATTTAAAATTAAATTTAAAATTAAATTTAAAATTAAATTTAAAATTAAATTCAAAATTAAATTTAAATTTAAAAATTAAATTTAAAATTAAATTTAATTTTAAATTTAAAATTAAATTTAAAATTAAATTTAAACATTTTAAAATAAATTTTAAATTTAAATTTAAATTTAAATTTATTAAAATTTAAATTTATTATTATTTAAATTTAATTTTAAATTTAATTTTAAATTTAAAATTTAATTTTAAATTTAATTTTAAATTTAATTTTAAATTTAATTTAAAATTTAATTTTTAAATTTAAATTTAATTTCAAATTGAAATTTAAATTTAAATTTAAATTTAAATTTAAAATTTAAATTCAAAATTCAAAATTTAAATTCAAATTTAAATTCAAATTTAAATTCAAAATTGCAAAAGTAAGGAGAGATTCGAAGATCTAGAAACAGAACACGAAGTTCTAAACCTAGCAAGCAATGCGTCAACAAATATTACTGCAAAAGGCAAAGTCACGTTCTCAACAAAAGTAGGAACGGAACAAAAGATTGTAAATCTGAGAGAAACTTTGTATGTGCCCGATTTGCGTGTAAATTTGATGTCTGTAAGCAAAATTACTGACAGAGACTAGCTATGGTAATCGATACAAATGATTGCGAAACGAGTTGGTGGATTGTACCAAATACAAGAAGATATGTCATACGTTTGTGGCAAGGCTACCACATCTATCGATTCGTTGTCCAAAATTGAAGATTGGCACCAGCGTCTCGGACATTTGAACATAAAAGATCTCCTTAAAATGAAAAATAATGGTCTTGTACGAGGTCTAAAATTCGAAGATGGAAAAATGCCACAGTGCAAAATTTGCTTAAGGGGCAAATTGACAAGAATGTCATTTCCACGACAATCTACAAGATGTACTGAATTATTAGAGATAATACATACAGATTTGTGTGGACCCATGAGGACCGAATCTAATGGAAAATCGAGATATTTCGTAACGTTTATCGACGATCACTCCAGATGGTGTGAAACTCGTTTCATAAGAAACAAAAATGATGTATTCCAAGCTTTCAAGAACTACAAAATCTTGGTGGAGAAGCAAACGGGACGAAAAATTAAAAGCCTACAATCAGATAATGGCAAAGAATTTTGTAATAAAGAGTTCGATGATTATCTGAAAGAAAACGGAATCAAGAGAAGACTTACTGTTACTTACACGCCAGAACAGAATGGAGTAGCTGAACGTAAGAATCGTACTCTAACCGAAATGGCAAGATGCATGTTGATTCAATCAGGTCTATCTCCATCATTTTGGGCGGAAGCGGTAGCAGCTGCAACATACATAAGAAACAGGTGTCCCACGCGAAGTATTAAAGGAAAAACTCCTTTTGAAAAATGGACAGGAAAAATCGCGAATGTGGAACATCTTAAAATATTTGGATCCAAGGTCTTCACTCTGAATAGAAGTCCAACTAAGGGGAAGTTTGAGCCTCGTTCAAAGGAAGGAAAATTAAATTTAACTTTAAAATTAAATTTTAAATTAAATTTAAATTTAAATTTAAAATTAAATTTAAAATTAAATTTAAAATTAAATTTAAAATTAAATTTAAAATTAAATTTAAAATTAAATTTAAAATTAAATTTAAAATTAAATTCAAAATTAAATTTAAATTTAAAAATTAAATTTAAAATTAAATTTAATTTTAAATTTAAAATTAAATTTAAAATTAAATTTAAACATTTTAAAATAAATTTTAAATTTAAATTTAAATTTAAATTTAAATTTAAATTTATTAAAATTTAAATTTATTATTATTTAAATTTAATTTTAAATTTAATTTTAAATTTAAAATTTAATTTTAAATTTAATTTTAAATTTAATTTTAAATTTAATTTAAAATTTAATTTTTAAATTTAAATTTAATTTCAAATTGAAATTTAAATTTAAATTTAAATTTAAATTTAAATTTAAATTTAAATTTAAATTAAATTTAAAATTAAATTTAAAATTAAATTTTAAATTAAATTTAATTTTAAATTTTTAAATTTAAATTTAAATTTAAATTTATTATAATTTAAATTTATTATTATTTAAATTTAATTTTAAATTTAATTTTAAATTTAAAATTTAATTTTAAATTTAATTTTGAATTTAATTTTAAATTTAATTTTAAATTTAAAATTTAATTTTAAATTTAATTTTAAATTTAATTTTAAATTTAATTTTAAATTTAATTTAAAATTTAATTTTAAATTTAATTTTTAAATTTCAATTTAAATTAAATTAAATTTAATTTTAAAATTAATTTTAATTTTAAATTTAAATTTAATTTAATTTTAAATTTAATTTTAAATTTAATTTTAAATTTAATTTTAAATTTAATTTTAAATTTAAATTTAATTTTAAATTTAATTTTAAATTTTAATTTTAAATTTAATTTAAAATTTAATTTTTAAATTTAAATTTAATTTTAAATTTAATTTTAAATTTAATTTTTAAATTTTAATTTTATTTTAAAATTAATTTTAAATTTAAATTTAATTTTAAATTTAATTTTAATTTTAAATTTAATTTAAAATTTAATTTTTAAATTTAAATTTAAATTTAATTTCAAATTTAATTTTAAATTTAATTTTTAAATTTAAATTTAATTTTAAATTTAATTTTAAATTTAATTTTAAATTTAATTTTTAAATTTAAATTTAATTTTAAATTTAAATTTAAATTTAATTTAAATTTAAATTTAATTTTAAATTTAATTTTAAATTTAATTTTAAATTTAATTTTAAATTTAATTTTTAAATTTAAATTTAAATTTAAATTTTATTTTAAATTTAATTTTAAATTTAATTTAAAATTTAATTTTTAAATTTAAATTTAAATTTAATTTTAAATTTAATTTTAAATTTAATTTTTAAATTTAAATTTAACTTTAAATTTAATTTTAAATTTAATTTTAAATTTAATTTTAAAATTAATTTTAAATTTAAATTTAAATTTAATTTTAAATTTAATTTTAAATTTAATTTTAAATTTTAATTTTAAATTTAATTTAAAATTTAATTTTTAAATTTAATATTAAATTTAATTTTAAATTTAATTTTTAAATTTAAATTTAATTTTAAATTTAATTTTAAATTTAATTTTAAATTTAATTTTAAATTTTAATTTTAAATTTTAATTTAAAATTTAATTTTTAAATTTAATTTTAAATTTAATTTTAAATTTAATTTTTAAATTTAAATTAAAGTTAAATTTAATTTTAAATTTAATTTTAAATTTAATTTTAAATTTTAATTTTAAATTTAATTTTAAATTTAATTTTTAAATTTAAATTTAATTTTAAATTTAATTTTAAATTTAATTTTAAATTTAATTTTAAATTTAATTTTTAAATTTAATTTTAAATTTAATTTTAAATTTAACTTTAAATTTAATTTTAAATTTAATTTTAAATTTAATTTTAAATTTAATTTTAAATTTAATTTTTAAATTTAATTTTAAATTTAAATTTAATTTTAATTTTAAATTTAATTTTTTAATTTAAATTTAATTTTAAATTTAATTTTTTAAATTTTTTTTTAATTGTTAAAATATTTTCGTCAAAATCTCGGCTATTTGAGGTCGTGGGGGGCCAAAAGTCCCTATTACGGCCAACTCGATGTGTAGAATCCGAATCTGCAGTCAAAATGGAGATTCAAAGAAATTTTTTTTTTTCATATTTGTTAAAATACTTTTGTCAAGATCTCAGCGATTTGAGGTCGTGGAGGGACGAAAGTCCCTATTACGCCTAACTCGATGCGTAGAATCCGAATCTGCAGTCAAAAACGAGATACAAAGAAATTAATTTTTAAATTTAAATTTAATTTTAAATGTAAGTTTAAATTTAATTTTAAATTTAAATTTAATTTTAAATTTAAATTTATTTTCAAATTTTAATTTTAAATTTAATTTTTAAATTTAAATTTTATTTTAATGTTTCATTTTAAATTTAAATTTAAATTTAAATTTAATTTTAATTTTAATTTTAATTTTAAATTTAATTTTAAATTTAAAATTTAATTTTAAATTTAATTTTAAATTTAATTTTAAATTTAATTTTAAATTGAATTTAAAATTTAATTTTAAATTTAAATTTAAATTTATTTTTAAATTTTAATTTTTCATTTTAAATTTAAATTTAAATTTAAATTTAAATTTAAATTTAAATTTAAATTTAAATTTAAATTTAAATTTAAATTTAAATTTAAATTTAAATTTAAATTTAAATTTAATTTTAAATTTAATTTTAATTTTAAATTTAATTTTAAATTTAATTTTAAATTTTAATTTAAAATTTAATTTTAAATTTAATTTTAAATTTAATTTTTAAATTTAAATTTAATTTTTAAATTTAAATTTAATTTTTAAATTTAAATTTAATTTTAAATTTAATTTTAAATTTAACTTTAAATTTAATTTTAAATTTAATTTTAAATTTAATTTTAAATTTAATTTTAAATTTAATTTTAAATTTAATTTTAAATTTAATTTTAAATTTAAATTTAAATTTAAATTTAAATTTAAATTTAATTTTAAATTTAATTTTAAATTTAATTTTAAATTTAATTTTAAATTTAATTTTAAATTTAAATTCAAATTTAAATTCAAAATTTAAATTCAAATTTAAATTCAAATTTTAAATTCAAATTTAAATTCAAAATTTAAAATTCAAATTTAAATTCAAATTAAAATTCAAAATTTAAATTAAAATTTAATTTCAAATTTAAATTCAAATTTAAATTCAAATTTAAATTCAAATTTAAATTCAAATTTAAATTCAAAATTTAAATTCAAATTTAAATTCAAAATTTAAATTCAAATTTAATTTCAAATTTAATTTCAAATTTAAATTCAAATTTAAATTCAAAATTTAAATTCAAATTTAAATTCAAAATTTAAATTCAAATTTAAATTCAAAATTTAAATTCAAATTTAAATTCAGAATTTAAATTCAAATTTAAATTCAAATTCAAATTTAAATTCGAAATTTAAATTCAAATTTAAATTCAAATTTAAATTCAAATTCAAATTCGAATTTAAATTCAAAATTTAAATTCAAATTTAAATTCAAAATTTAAATTCAAATTTAAATTCAAATTTAAATTCAAATTCAAATTTAAATTCAAAATTTAAATTCAAATTTAAATTCAAATTTAAATTCAAATTTAGATTCAAAATTCAAATTCAAATTTAAATTCAAATTTAAATTCAAAATTCAAATTTAAATTCAAAATTCAAATTTAAATTCAAAATTTAAATTCAAATTCAAATTTAAATTCAAATTTAAATTCAAATTCAAATTTAAATTTAAAATTTAAATTCAAAATTCAAAATTTAAATTCAAATTTAAATTCAAATTTAAATTCAAAATTGCAAAAGTAAGGAGAGATTCGAAGATCTAGAAACAGAACACGAAGTTCTAAACCTAGCAAGCAATGCGTCAACAAATATTACTGCAAAAGGCAAAGTCACGTTCTCAACAAAAGTAGGAACGGAACAAAAGATTGTAAATCTGAGAGAAACTTTGTATGTGCCCGATTTGCGTGTAAATTTGATGTCTGTAAGCAAAATTACTGACAGAGGTTGTGACGTAATCTTCAAGAAAGATTTAGCTATGGTAATCGATACAAAAGGTAATACTCAAATGATTGCGAAACGAGTTGGTGGATTGTACCAAATACAAGAAGATATGTCATATGTTTGTGGCAAGGCTACCACATCTATCGATTCGTTGTCCAAAATTGAAGATTGGCACCAGCGTCTCGGACATTTGAACATAAAAGATCTCCTTAAAATGAAAAATAATGGTCTTGTACGAGGTCTAAAATTCGAAGATGGAAAAATGCCACAGTGCAAAATTTGCTTAAGGGGCAAATTGACAAGAATGTCATTTCCACGACAATCTACAAGATGTACTGAATTATTAGAGATAATACATACAGATTTGTGTGGACCCATGAGGACCGAATCTAATGGAAAATCGAGATATTTCGTAACGTTTATCGACGATCACTCCAGATGGTGTGAAACTCGTTTCATAAGAAACAAAAATGATGTATTCCAAGCTTTCAAGAACTACAAAATCTTGGTGGAGAAGCAAACGGGACGAAAAATTAAAAGCCTACAATCAGATAATGGCAAAGAATTTTGTAATAAAGAGTTCGATGATTATCTGAAAGAAAACGGAATCAAGAGAAGACTTACTGTTACTTACACGCCAGAACAGAATGGAGTAGCTGAACGTAAGAATCGTACTCTAACCGAAATGGCAAGATGCATGTTGATTCAATCAGGTCTATCTCCATCATTTTGGGCGGAAGCGGTAGCAGCTGCAACATACATAAGAAACAGGTGTCCCACGCGAAGTATTAAAGGAAAAACTCCTTTTGAAAAATGGACAGGAAAAATCGCGAATGTGGAACATCTTAAAATATTTGGATCCAAGGTCTTCACTCTGAATAGAAGTCCAACTAAGGGGAAGTTTGAGCCTCGTTCAAAGGAAGGAAAATTAAATTTAACTTTAAAATTAAATTTTAAATTAAATTTAAAATTAAATTTAAAATTAAATTTAAAATTAAATTTTAAATTTAAAATTAAATTTAAAATTAAATTCAAAATTAAATTTAAATTTAAAAATTAAATTTAAAATTAAATTTAATTTTAAATTTAAAATTAAATTTAAAATTAAATTTAAAATTAAATTTAAAATTAAATTTAAAATTAAATTTAAAATTAAATTTAAAATTAAATTTAAAATTAAATTCAAAATTAAATTTAAATTTAAAAATTAAATTTAAAATTAAATTTAAAATTAAATTTAAAATTAAATTTAAAATTAAATTTAAATTTAAAATTAAAAATTAAAAATTAAATTTAAATTTGAAATTAAAAATTAAATTTAAAATTAAAATTAAATTTGAAATTAAAAATTAAATTTCAATTTAAAATTAAATTTAAATTTAAAATTAAATTTAAAATTAAAATTAAATTTAAAATTTAAAATTTAAAATTTAAAATTTAAAATTAAATTTAAAATTAAATTTAAAATTTAAAATTAAATTTAAAATTAAATTTAAAATTAAATTTAAAATTAAATTTAAAATTAAATTTAAAATTAAATTTAAAATTAAATTTAAAATTAAATTTAAAATTAAATTTAAAATTAAATTTAAATTTAAATTTAAATTTAAAATTAAATTTAAATTTAAAATTAAATTTAAAATTAAATTTAAAATTAAAAATTAAATTAAATTTAAAATTAAAAATTAAATTTATTCAATTTTTAATTTTAAATTTAATTTTAAATTTAAATTTAATTTTAAATTTAATTTTAAATTTAATTTTAAATTTAATTTTAAATTTAATTTTAAATTTAATTTTAAATTTAATTTTAAATTTAATTTTAAATTTAATTTTAAATTTTAAATTTAATTTTAAATTTTAAATTTAATTTTAAATTTTAAATTTAATTTTAATTTTAAATTTAATTTTAAATTTAAATTTAAATTTAAATTTAAATTTAAATTTAATTTTAAATTTAATTTTTAATTTCAAATTTAATTTTAATTTTAAATTTAATTTTTAATTTCAAATTTAAATTTAATTTTAAATTTAAATTTAATTTTAAATTTAAATTTAATTTTAAATTTTAAATTTTAAATTTTAAATTTTAAATTTTAAATTTAAATTTAATTTTTAATTTTTAATTTTAAATTTAAATTTAATTTTAAATTTAATTTTAAATTTAATTTTAAATTTAATTTTAAATTTAATTTTTAAATTTAAATTTAATTTTGAATTTAATTTTAAATTTAATTTTAAATTTAATTTTAAATTTAATTTTAAATTTAAAATTAAATTTAATTTTAAATTTAAAATTAAATTTAATTTTAAATTTAATTTTTAAATTTAAATTTAATTTTGAATTTAATTTTAAATTTAATTTTAAATTTAATTTTAAATTTAATTTTAAATTTAATTTTAAATTTAATTTTAAATTTAATTTTAAATTTAAATTTAAATTTAAATTCAAATTTAAATTTAAATTTAAATTTAAATTTAAATTTATTAAAATTTAAATTTATTATTATTTAAATTTAATTTTAAATTTAAAATTTAATTTTAAACTTAATTTTAAATTTAAAATTTAATTTTAAATTTAATTTTAAATTTAATTTTAAATTTAATTTTAAATTTAATTTAAAATTTAATTTTAAAGTTAAATTTAATTTTCCTTCCTTTGAACGAGGCTCAAACTTCCCCTTAGTTGGACTTCTATTCAGAGTGAAGACCTTGGATCCAAATATTTTAAGATGTTCCACATTCGCGATTTTTCCTGTCCATTTTTCAAAAGGAGTTTTTCCTTTAATACTTCGCGTGGGACACCTGTTTCTTATGTATGTTGCAGCTGCTACCGCTTCCGCCCAAAATGATGGAGATAGACCTGATTGAATCAACATGCATCTTGCCATTTCGGTTAGAGTACGATTCTTACGTTCAGCTACTCCATTCTGTTCTGGCGTGTAAGTAACAGTAAGTCTTCTCTTGATTCCGTTTTCTTTCAGATAATCATCGAACTCTTTATTACAAAATTCTTTGCCATTATCTGATTGTAGGCTTTTAATTTTTCGTCCCGTTTGCTTCTCCACCAAGATTTTGTAGTTCTTGAAAGCTTGGAATACATCATTTTTGTTTCTTATGACGTTTCACACCATCTGGAGTGATCGTCGATAAACGTTACGAAATATCTCGATTTTGCATTAGATTCGGTCCTCATGGGTCCACACAAATCTGTATGTATTATCTCTAATAATTCAGTACATCTTGTAGATTGTCGTGGAAATGACATTCTTGTCAATTTGCCCCTTAAGCAAATTTTGCACTGTGGCATTTTTCCATCTTCGAATTTTAGACCTCGTACAAGACCATTATTTTTCATTTTAAGGAGATCTTTTATGTTCAAATGTCCGAGACGCTGGTGCCAATCTTCAATTTTGGACAACGAATCGATAGATGTGGTAGCCTTGCCACAAACATATGACATATCTTCTTGTATTTGGTACAATCCACCAACTCGTTTCGCAATCATTTGAGTATTACCTTTTGTATCGATTACCATAGCTAAATCTTTCTTGAAGATTACGTCACAACCTCTGTCAGTAATTTTGCTTACAGACATCAAATTTACACGCAAATCGGGCACATACAAAGTTTCTCTCAGATTTACAATCTTTTGTTCCGTTCCTACTTTTGTTGAGAACGTGACTTTGCCTTTTGCAGTAATATTTGTTGACGCATTGCTTGCTAGGTTTAGAACTTCGTGTTCTGTTTCTAGATCTTCGAATCTCTCCTTACTTTTGCAAATATGTGCAGTACCACCACTGTCCAAGCACCAAATATTGCTTGTAGTGTTTTCAACTGAAAATGTTGACTGATTGTCCATCATTCCCATGGAAACATAATAGGTAACTGTGGTAACTCTGCCTTTTGAGAAGTTTCCGCCTTTTCAAATTTGTATTTGTCGATCTTTGCGTAGCAATTTGCAGCTTTATGTCCCTGTTTTCCACAACGGTGACATTTAAATTTGAACTCTTCTTTGGTACCGTGTCGTTTATCAGTTTTCTTTTGATTCTGCTGATATTTCCTCGGTCCGTCGAAATTTCTCTTCGCCATCATGGCATTCCGCATTTCTTCGTATGAATTTTCCTTACGAGCATCATTTTCCTCTATAATTTCGATTCGCAGGGTCTCTGGTTCCGGCAGTGTATCACGTGACTCGATAGCACACCTAAAGTTTTCAAAGTTCTTTGGTAGGCTATAAAGAAGTAAAATTGCAAGCATATCTTTGTTAATTTCGACTCCCATGTCGTTTAATTTGTCGACGGCATCGAAAAACTTTCTTAAATGTTCATGGACTTCTTCTCCTTCTTGCATTCGCTGCAAAATAAGCTGTTTCAGTAAATTAGCTTTTCTCGCTGGCCCTTTTGACTGATATATTTCCTCAAGCTTTTGCCAAATATCACGTGACGTTTTACAAAATTTGATCTGTTTCAGTTCAGAAGGATCAAAGGATAAAATGAGATCTGACCTTGCCATTTTGTCCGCTTCTTCCCAGACTTTAACTGCTGCTGCTGATCCTTCTCTGTCATCTGCCTGTATTTCTGGCTTTGAAGTCTCTCCACTAACGTATTTCCAGGCCTTGTTTTTTGTTAACAACGCTTCTACCTGAATTCTCCATGTGTCGTAATTATTTTTATTTAGTGCTTCAAGCCTGACCGTGCTACCATTTCCACTCATTTTTGGTATAATATCCGTATCCGACGTGAATGACACTTGACAGTAATGTTTTTAACACCTTTTTTTTAATTTTCTTTAAACTTCCTAATTACTCCACGTACTTGGGCCTGTTGGATTATGAGGTCGTGGTAAGAAACAATACTGGAGGACACTTGGTTCAATGTATAAACGTTTTTATTTTAACTATGACAATTAACAGATTGACGTACACTTATGATATTTTTATTATATTAACAAAACAAATGACTATTACTCTAGAACAATAACATTAGAAAATATCCTTCTATTGTCGAATGATTTCCAACAAAATTAAATTTAAAATTAAAAATTAAATTTAAATTTTAAATTTAAAACTAAATTTAAAATTAAATTTAAAATTAAATTTAAAATTAAATTTAAAATTAAATTTAAAATTAAATTTAAAATTAAATTTAAAATTAAATTTAAAATTAAATTTAAAATTAAATTTAAATTTAAAATTAAAAATTAAAAATTAAATTTAAATTTAAAATTTAAAATTAAATTTAAATTTAAAATTAAATTTAAATTTGAAATTAAAAATTAAATTTAAAATTAAAATTAAATTTGAAATTAAAAATTAAATTTAAATTTAAAATTAAATTTAAATTTAAAATTAAATTTAAAATTAAATTTAAATTTAAAATTAAATTTAAAATTAAAATTAAATTTAAAATTTAAAATTAAATTTAAAATTTAAAATTAAATTTAAAATTAAATTTAAAATTAAATTTAAAATTAAATTTAAAATTAAATTTAAAATTAAATTTAAAATTAAATTTAAAATTAAATTAAAAATTAAATTTAAAATTAAATTTAAATTTAAATTTAAATTTAAAATTAAATTTAAATTTAAAATTAAATTTAAAATTAAATTTAAAATTAAAAATTAAATTTAAATTCAATTTTTAATTTTAAATTTAATTTTAAATTTAAATTTAATTTTAAATTTAATTTTAAATTTAATTTTAAATTTAATTTTAAATTTAATTTTAAATTTAATTTTAAATTTAATTTTAAATTTAATTTTAAATTTAATTTTAAATTTAATTTTAAATTTAATTTAAATTCTGAATTTAAATTTGAATTTAAATTTTGAATTTAAATTTGAATTTGAATTTTGTATTTAAATTTGAAATTAAATTTTGAATTCAAATTTGAATTTAAATTTGAATTTAAATTTTGAATTTAAATTTGAATTTAAATTTTGAATTTAAATTTGAATTTATATTTTGAATTTAAATTTGAATTTAAATTTGAATTTAAATTTTGAATTTAAATTTTGAATTTAAATTTGAATTTAAATTTGAATTTAAATTTGAATTTAAATTTGAATTTGAATTTAAATTTTGAATTTAAATTTGAATTTTGAATTTAAATTTGAATTTTGAATTTAAATTTGAATTTAAATTTGAATTTAAATTTTGAATTTAAATTTGAATTTGAATTTAAATTTGAATTTAAATTTGAATTTAAATTTTGAATTTAAATTTGAATTTAAATTTTGAATTTAAATTCGAATTTGAATTTGAATTTAAATTTGAATTTAAATTTGAATTTAAATTTCGAATTTAAATTTGAATTTGAATTTAAATTTGAATTTAAATTTGAAATTAATTTTGAATTTAAATTTGAATTTAAATTTTGAATTTAAATTTGAATTTAAATTTGAATTTATATTTGAATTTAAATTTGAATTTAAATTTGAAATTAAATTTGAATTTAAATTTTGAATTTTAATTTGAATTTAAATTTGAATTTAAATTTTGAATTTAAATTTGAATTTAAATTTTGAATTTAAATTTGAATTTAAATTTTGAATTTAAATTTGAATTTAAATTTGAAATTAAATTTGAATTTAAATTTGAAATTAAATTTGAATTTAAATTTTGAATTTAAATTTGAATTTAAATTTTGAATTTAAATTTGAATTTAAATTTGAAATTAAATTTGAAATTAAATTTGAATTTAAATTTTGAATTTAAATTTGAATTTAAATTTTGAATTTAAATTTGAATTTAAATTTGAATTTAAATTTGAATTTAAATTTGAATTTAAATTTTGAATTTAAATTTGAATTTAAATTTGAATTTATATTTTGAATTTAAATTTGAATTTAAATTTGAAATTAAATTTTAATTTAAATTTTGAATTTTAATTTGAATTTAAATTTTGAATTTAAATTTGAATTTAAAATTTGAATTTAAATTTGAATTTAAATTTTGAATTTAAATTTGAATTTAAATTTGAAATTAAATTTGAATTTAAATTTGAATTTAAATTTGAATTTAAATTTTGAATTTAAATTTGAATTTAAATTTTGAGTTTAAATTTGAATTTAAATTTGAAATTAAATTTGAAATTAAATTTGAATTTAAATTTTGAATTTAAATTTGAATTTAAATTTGAAATTAAATTTGAATTTAAATTTTGAATTTAAATTTGAATTTAAATTTAAAATTATATTTAAAATTAAAAATTAATATTAAATTTAAAATTAAATTTAAAATTAAATTGAAAATTAAATTGAAAATTAAATTTAAAATTAAATTTAAAATTAAATTTAAAATTAAATTTAAAATTAAATTTAAATTTAAAATTAAAAATTAAATTTAAATTTTAAATTTAAAATTAAAAATTAAATTTAAATTTTAAATTTAAAATTAAATTTAAAATTAAAAATTGAATTTAAATTTTAAATTTAAAATTAAATTAAAAATTAAATTTAAATTTTAAATTTAAAATTAAATTTAAAATTAAAAATTAAATTTAAATTTTGAATTTAAAATTAAATTTAAAATTAAATTTAAAATTAAATTTAAAATTAAATTTAAAAATTAAATTTAAAATTAAATTTAAATTCAAATTTAAATTCAAATTTAATTTCAAAAATTTAAATTCAAATTTAAATTCAAATTTAAATTCAAAAATTTTTAAAGTCGGCTAAAAAACTATTTCATTTAACAACTAACTGTGAAAGTCGATAAATAAATATTACTTCAACCTCTTGATTTTGTAGAGGTTCTTGGTCCACGAAATGCTCATAAAAATAACTCGTCCAGTGGTTAAAAACTCACATTACTTTAGTAATCTCTATTGTCCAGCTATGGAATTCATGAAATTGGCCAAATTATGTTGCCATTGAAGATGGACGTCAAACCAGTCGGTTGGAATTAATTTTAATATCAGTTAATGCGCACTGAGTTCCTGAAAGCCCCAGGCACCGAGTCGCAATAAGTTTTTACTATGGCGAGTGTGGAGGCTGGCAAGAAAATGCATTAATCCCATTTCATTTTTATTGCACTGTCAACTAGTCTCGTGTACATTACTAAAATGCTTTATAATTTTATTCTCTAGTTGCTTCATACAAAGCAGTTTAAATTTCAAATTAATATGATACATTCATAACTCTGTTTTAATTTGAAAACTAGCCACCTGGAATAACGAGTCCTTTTTGCAAGTGTAACGTATTCTCTGAACAAGATGTTAGGTCAGGCCTGGAATCTAACAGGTGCAAAGAAGACATCCGATATTCGAGTTCTATACGTGACTTTTTATATTTAGTCATCATCATATTAGGAAAGTATACAGCCCGCCTGGAAATAATTTCGCGAAACTAGAGACTTTTCGTATGCATAGTACTAGTACACAGTAATAATATACCAGAAATCAACATTCGTAGATGCTGTGATGCGGTCGCCATCTTGAAAATGGCGGTCGTTTTTATAATCCTATCTCATTATAGGACAGAAATGTCAGAAAATGTTTTGAAAAGAACTTGCACAGCATTAAAGGATACATATTCTTTATTATAGAAGAATCTCTCTCGTATCTGGAATGCCCACAGAAACAGTTGTCTATAAAAAATAGTGCTTCTGTCGAAAGAAATATCTCTCCTCTCTACAAAAACATAAAATGAGAAAATGTGATCTCTCCAAAAATATTTTAAATCAATTAAAATCGCCAAAATGAAATTACAATAAAAATGTATGAATATTTTTTTTTTTCAAATACAAAAAATCTTGGCGCGTTTCACGTAATTTTAATAGTGTTTAAAAGTTACATCTTTGACACTGGTGTAGTGTGCCTATTTCATATGCATTGATAATCCAGGTGGTTAGTTTTAAAATAATCACACTGTATAATAAAACAAAATTAATTTTTCGAACTTTAGGCTTTTTCAAGTTTCAAAGCAAATAATGCTGGTGATAATTGTTTTCAGAAATTTCCGTCAAACGTGACCTCATTACAGTGCATGAAGGTAGGGAGAGTTAGTCAAAGAAAACCGCCAGGCTAATATTATAATTCCCAGGAGGTGTTCTCATGAATATTAAATTGTTAATATGGTAAAACGAAAACAACTCAAGTCTTCAACCGAATCTACCACACCAGTCGCTATGATTTTCACTACACAAACAATCTCGAAGTTGATGTTTAGTACTCCATAATTAGTAAAGCAAACTATTCCACTTAATCATTTAATTGACACTATTTGTCCGTATTATACACAGCCGCAATACTCTCCTTTTGTAACTTTTTTAGTCGATTGAAATAGGTAATTAATTACTTTAAGGCAGTTTATATATAGAATGTATTTGTTGCTCTTAATATTTACATGCTTATTATGCCTATTCGATTTAATAAAATAAGTATATTATAACCGAACAGGAAAATTTAATAATCATCGTAATTTTTTTTTATAATATATTTATTTATTTTATTTATTTATTTAGCATATACTGCTCAACAGGTATAACCCATTTACACAGTAGGACGGATACACAAAAACAAAATATTAAATATATACAATATACATTAAAGAAATATAAAGTACTCCTAAAAATAACGTAATATTATAACTAAAGAAAAACAAATACCAAAGACAAGAAATATAAAAATACACATTATAAGATAAGCATAATAATAAAACTATATAAAAACAGAATCCAAAGAAAAACAAAGAATTAATGGCTACAAAAATCTTATATGGAATTAACAGTCCAGCTGAAAATATCAAATTTGTCAAAATGTTTGTTGTAATTATGACACATTGAGAATAGAGGAGAAAATTAAGTCTATTAGAGCACGGAGTGGGAATATAAAAAGTTTGCATTATCCGAATATTTAATGGGACATAAAATTGTAATTTATTTAAAAATTCTGGGCAATTGATCTTGTCATGTATTAGATTATGCAAAAATATTTGAAAGTAGCAAACCCGCCTGTTCTCAAGAGTGTCCATAGAGAATCTACTCAAGAGTTCTAGATGTGGAAAACCAATTGATGGGTATACTCCGTCACAATTGAACCACAATAATTTTACAAATCTCCTTTGTACTCTTTCTAGGCTATTAACATGAGTTACGTAATGAGGGTTCCAGATGAGTGACGCGTATTCAAGTTTGGACCGGACAAAGTAAAGTAATTTTATAGTATTGGTATTGGTAAACTCTCTGCTTGATCTGAATAGAAATCCCAAAATCTTAAAAGATTCTGAACTTATGATATTTATGTATGGTACAAAGGAAAGTTCTTTATCAAAAATTAGTCTTTGGAGAGTTCCACATTGTCTATGCTATAATTAAACGTGGTGGGCATGAGTTTTGTTGTGTAGGACATAACGTTGCATTTGGACACATTTAAGTTTAACTTATTTCGAACACACCAATTATATACGTTGGAGAGGCTGTTTTGTAATAGATTGCAGTCCGCTATGGAACTAATAGTCCTAAAAAGTTTGAGATCGTCCGCATAGAGCAAACAGTCGGTTTGAGTAACTTCCACAATATCATTTATAAATACATTAAAAAGTAACGGTCCCAGAGTTGATCCTTGGAACACCTGATGTTGCCACGTACTCGACAGACCGAAACCCACTATAAGCGACATATTGTTTTCTACCTAAGAGATAGGATTTAAAAAAAACAAGCAAGGATTGGGAGAAATCGAAGGAGGACATTTTTTGAAGTAATATAGCGTGGTCAAGGGTGTCAAATGCCTTAGAAAAATCTGTGTATATTACGTCCATTTGCAAGCGTTGATCAATGGCCTCAGAGATAGATTGAGTTATGCATATTAGATTAGAGGTGGTAGAGCGCCCTTTAACAAAACCATACTGGTAAACTGATAGCTGGATTTTAATGCTAGGATATACGGTGTCATGCAATAAAATTTAAAAACCCTTGCAAAAATTACATATCGATATAGGCCTGAAATTGGCAATATTGTTTTTATCGCCTTAAGAACTGGGCATACTTTTGAATATTTCCAAATAACTGGAAGCTGGCCATTGCGAATACATAAGTTAAAAAGTATGGAAAGTGGATATGAAAAAATAGCGGGGCAATCTTTAATCAGAAAGGATGGGATATCATCCGGCCCAGCTGTTAATTTAGGTTTATATATCAGTTTCATAACACGATGAACTCAAATGAACACACTAGACCAAGTACCGTCCCTACATCGAATAAAGAAAATAAAAAATTGTCGGCGTGTGTGTTTATGTAGACCGTTTCTTATAAACACGATAACTTCTCTTTGACCTATAATTTTGTTTCAAATTTCACATGCATGTAAAATAGCATAGTAGAATGCTTCCTATTGAAATAGGAATAGAGGGAGATCGCCAGAGGAGTGTAAATTATCAAGTTTAGATTATCAAACATTAATTCTTGCAACATGTTGCTTACAAGATTTATCAATATTTGTATACCGTATGTTCATCAGGAGATTGTGTCAAGGTAAAGTATTTAAAAATCTACCAGTGGCGTTCGTCCTTATGGAGATACCTAATATTCCAAATAAAGGTATTGGGCAAAGTCTTAACTGTGAACCAATCTTATTTCTTGTTATCAAAAACCCACTAAAGATACCGAATTCGAATAAGATAGTGTACTTGGTGTTCGCGTAATAAGGAAATAAAATTATCCTTTTTAAAGCACCAATTTATTAATCGTAACTTTATTTCGGACATAATGAAGACTTAATTAAGCTGGGGGAAGACAGGCTTTTCATTTAGGATTAATCACGTGACGTCAGTCAGTTTACTTAGCAGTATAAATCAAAAACAATTGACTTGGAAATTTAAAAAAGAATGAATTTTAAACAAATCTACCATTTTCAATGTAATAATAAGCACCCTAAGTGCAATTTTAACGAGATTTGATCGATACCCAATTTTACAATTTCCTAAAATCGTACTGATCATAGCAAAGCACATTTTCAGTGGCATAAAATTTCTATGACATCTTCCTTTTAAACATAAGTGGGTCATGATAATTATTGAGCAAACTACAATTCAATCATAATAATAATGATGATAATAATAATAATAATGAGTTTATTTCCAATATTATTTTACATAACAGAATGATAACATACCTATGCAAAACAATTTTTTTTCGAATATCTCAATCGGAGTTCACAAGTGTATCTATGTAGGTGTTTTTATTTACTGGATTGTTCCTGAATTAAATTCGTTTAAAATTGAACTTTTTCTTGCTTCCAAGATAATTAATATTTGATTTAGACTATTAAGTAAACTGACAAATCACGTGATTAATTATAAGTGGAAAGCCTGTCCACCTCCAGCTTAATTAACTCTTCACTACGTCCGTAATGTGATGATTGTAATAATTGGTAATTTAACAAGGGAGATTTTATTTTTTTATTGCATCAGCGTCAAGTACTCTATCTTATTGAAATTCGTTATTAGTGAGTTTTTGATAACAACGAATAAGATTGTTTCACAGTTAAAACTTTGCTAAATATCTTTTTTGGAAAATTAGGTTAACTTTTCTTCATAAGGACGAACGCCACTGGTGGATTTTTAAATATTTTACCGTGGTACAATCTTCTGATAATTAAGTATTTTCCACCAAATATTTGTTTCGTATTGTTAACAAGGGAGCTGTGATATGGGAGTTATGAAAAGTGAGACATGTTGTACATAAATTAAAAAGTCCATGCCACTTTTTATTTTGCTAAGTAAAATCTATAACAAATTCAAGAAAGAATATAAAATGTATATAGATCTTTAAAATAATATTTAACGCATTTAACGATAAATACCAGTGTCCACTACACAGAATTTTTCACACACTTTGTGATGGACCGATTTCGCCAAGAAACATATGGAAATGAATTTTACGGAAGCTGTAGCATAGAACCGAGACGGATGCCGCGATACTGTGAAACGGGTCAAACAGTAAAGCGAGGCCGAGGGAAATAATGCGAGGGTCACAAAATGCTTGACAAAATACACGAAAAAGAAAAATGCTATTCAGATTTTCACCTAAATTCTTCATGATATTCCAATTTAAATGTTACTTTTAAATTGGAATATTATATTTTATTTAATTTAATTTTCATTCCATACTGTAATACAGGCCGACCTCATTTCTGCAGTAAGTTTTATAATTTAGCAATTGTTAAACTTCACTTCTGAATTGTTTCTGAACAATAAGAAAAATCCATCGATATAATATTCTAAGGAACACATATTCAATAATATATTCGCAGTGGGCGAAGCATTCCCAAGTCGAGAAGTTTTGTCATCATAATGTAGATTTGGTTATGAAAAGAAAATTCAACTATAATAAAAGTCTGCCGTCATATTTTCCCTCTGATATTAACGATAATACATGACTAACCCTGACACTGATTTTAGTTAAAATGGAGCACGCCGCATAAAACTGTTTATTCAGTCACTGTGCCATTAGATGATATAAAAACAAGATGTAGACGAATAGGCGCCTGATTCTTATAAGCCCGACCTGGAATAGTTCCAACAAACGAGTGCCCTAAGGACGGCGTTGAAACAATTTGGATATTTGGCAGGGGTTCGGTCTATTATTTCTATTGATATAAGTATGTCAGGTTATTATTGATTTTTTTCCAATTAATTGTTCGATTACAAAACAACATAAGGTCTGTCCCCTTGGAAATTAAACATGCAAAATGAAATGACACAATGAGGTCTTCTTTATTGAGATAGCCTTTATTATTTCAATGATTACAAAACTAAAACTATATCCATGAAAATGGGGTAAGTATGCAAAATTACGGTAACACCTATATCTTCGTTAGCTTTTCTTTTTAATGAAATTCGGTACTTGTATCTCCTTGTCCTCTTAGACTGTATAAGATTGTCACTATTATCAAAAACTTTAGAATATTTTGTACCTGCTCGTCATGGACAAATTTCTAACTACATGGAAAATAGTATTACCTACTACCAACACCTTTTCATGCGTGACAGGTCAACCGTCAATAGTGTTTTGTCTATAATACAAACTCTGTAACAAAAGTCGAATTAGGAGTAGTGAAGTACGGCCCTGTCGTATATAAAACAGCCGTTATTTTAGCATCCCAAGTCTTGGTAATCTTTCAGGAGTCGATGCTTTACTCCATTGAAATAAATAACGGTCGTAAATAAATATCTAAATTATATTATCTAATTTCATTCTAATGTCCTTTTGACTGGAGTAGTTTATTGAGGGTCCACACTTTAAAAAAGTCCCATGGAAGGAATAAATAACTATCTAAATAATTTTATGTGTAAACGATTTGTTTTTCTACAAGTCCTTCTAGTAAACGAGGATATTCAGACAAATGTATTCACAGCTCGGTTGATATCATTAAATGTGTCGGCGCGTGGCGTTGTATGGCCAAGGTAGATTTTCAGGACTAAGGTAATTGATTCACACAGCAGTCCAAAAAATACATGTAATAATTTTAGCACTAAAACTACATAGGCCACTAAGGTAGGTTTTTTCCCGTATAAAAGCAGAGTAATTGACAAAGTGGTGTGTTCATCTGCCTTACTGGTATATATATTAGATAGGACAAATCAGGATATAATAAAAGATTAGGAATTATTTACAGCATCATGTTATTCACATAGTCATTTTTAGTAAATCCCATGGTACGTTAGGCAAATTAAAATTTGAGTACAGTTTAATGTAGGGAACGTTTTAATTGGTAGATGTGTCAGGATGCACCACTTACTTTTGAGAAGTCTTATTTCGAGGAGGTAAAATTGGCACTTCTGATTTGGCGTCTCTTCGGTCAACAGCCACAAGGGCATCATAAATTCTTGTATCGTGAACCCTTTTGGGTTTTACAGTTTATGTAAATTTATTCAGTATTTTGTCGGTTATTACATAAATTCATGTGACGTAATTTATTTATTTAATTTTTATATTTACGAAATACTCCATTTGAATACTAAATAATACATAAGTAAGGATGACTAAAACAGTAGAACACAATACAATAATTAAAGAACAAGAAAATCTAACAGGATAGAATAAACGAGGGAAATCTGATATCAATAACATACAGTACAATATACAACATAATGAAATAAAATAAGAATAATACATCTCAGTTAATAAAATTAATTGGGAAATTAAGTTATAGGGAACTCCTAAACTTATTTAATGTTATATAAAATAAATCACTGCTGTCACAATACGTATTACAATTTTTCTGAATTCTGTTAACTGGGCTGTTGATGCCATAATTAGAATTATGAAAGGAAATTGCAAACGTCGATTTGGCTCTCGTTATGTGAAGTTAAGCAAACCTTTGAACAAAAATGTAAGGTCAAAATTAAATCTACGTTTTTCAAGAGATAAAAAATTTAACTCACTCAGCAAAGCAGCATAATTATTATTTTCTAAGTCTACACCTATCTTAAGAGCGTGACTTCTTATAAACATTTTTTGCACTCGCTCGATTGAGTCAATGTGAAGTTAATAGTAAGGTGACCACTGACCATACCATTGACGCGTATTCTAGACCTGGTCTAACTAAAGACATATATAATAATTTCACTATGTCAGGAGAAAAGTCCCTACTTTGCCAACTAATAAAACCAAGTTGTTTGTAGCCATTAGACGTAATGTTATTGATGTGGCTTCTGAAGTCTAAGTGCGAATCCAAGGTCACACAAAGATCACGGATTTCAGAGACACGTCCGAGTTGTTCGTTGCTTATATGATATGCATCATGCTGAGGTAAGCGGGATTTAGAAAATGTAATTATGAAACATTTTTTTGTATTTAAATTCAAGCCATTAATGGAAGACTGTTTAAACAAAGCATCGATATCATTTTGTAAAAGCAAGGCATCAGTGTCGTTTTTTACAACACAAAATATTTTTAGGTCATCCACAAACATTAAATAGTTGGAATTAGCAATAAACTGGTCAATATCGTTAACACAAACAAGTTAAAGAAAAGAGGTCCACAGTAAGAACCGTGAGGTACACAGGAGGATAGTGCGAATTCATGTGACAAATAGTTGTTTATTCACACCTTGATGTCGGTCAGAGAGATAGCTATTTCACCGAAGCCTAATGGGCGGAGCCTACTTATCAATAATTGATTATTATTAATAGTTAACCTAAGAATATCAACAGTATCTGCAAAGTAATTGAGACACTTCGTACTATATCAATGGTAATGTCTAATTTATCATGTAATTATTTATTTAATGTCGGATATTACAAATTACCAAAGCATTTAAACACGACATTTTATTGTATTTTAAAAACGAAGTGAATTTAAAGTCGTACCCAGTAAAATTTGTTTCCCGGTATGAAAAAGTGCTTTATTTTAAAGCGAGGTTGTTTATAAAGTTTCATCGGTAACTGTTAAATATTATTTTATTTTCTAATCCTAATTCAAAATGTCAGGTACCTATTTGCTGTTATGACAGAAAGGAAATAACTTCCATAAAATTCGGAAAAATAAAGCAACAAATTTTACGGTTTCCTTACGTCATAAAATCTCCTTAAAGAAACGAACTTTAAATAAGAAATTCTCGTCACGTGGATTGTCGTGGATTTCTTTATCCTAACGTCAATTTTTACGGCAGGTAGTGAGCCAGAGCGACGGTGCAATCGGTAGCTGATTGTATTGAGAAATTCCTAATCGTGTCCTAGCCACAGAAGCACAATAGATTTATCTACACCTGTTGGCTCCATTGTTTTTTATTTAGTTTCTTATGACATGATCAATAGCTTACTTCTTGTTGAATGAAGTTGAGAATGTTAATAATCTTGTCGATTTATTTTATAATTTTTCTAATTCAAGCAAGTTCCTAGACATGTCTAATTTAATGTTAAATAAGATAGAATTTCATGCAGGAAGTTGAGTATAATTACATTTTCTAATATTACTTTATTTTTCAATTAATGTTTACTTCTTTACACAATGCAACCGTAAAGTCAAATAGGGTTATAAACCCAATATTTTGGAACAGTTCCAACTGAAATAGAATAGTTGATTAATTCGGCCTTTATTTGATCTATATAACACTGTGGTTTAAATTTTCACATTAATCTATTTTTTTGTCTGTAACGATCGTTTCGACTAAGATAGGCTTTATCCGATAGTGAGTTAATGTCACTAGTTGTAAACTCACCATTCGTTGAAGCCTATCTTAGGCGGGACGATCATCATGGTTAAAAATAAATTATTCTAAAAATCAAAACCACAGTGTTCTCGTTAAAAATAAAATAGAATCATTTTGTTTAAATATAGTACTTTGTGAGAAATATCCTCATTATCTTTAAGGTGACGTTTCGTGGAAATTTTGTCTATTCAGTCTATTTGATAACAGAGACTTTCATCACTCCTATTATAATTTAATAAAGGTCATGTGAATTGGTGATGAAATGGAAACTAAAACTGATACTCTGTGACATACGATGTTGTATTTGGCATCCCATTGTAGTCTAGATGCAGTATCTGTCAACACTACATCAACTCTTCTGAATGTCCGATGGACCTAGGACTTCAGCAAAGTTCCTTAACAATATCGACATAAATCCTTCATAGACTTTTACATAGTATATAAGCTGTTTCCATACAGTTCTTGTTCCACGACTTTGTTCTCTTGGTTATAACTACTATCTTTTCTGGGTCCTGGTCCACATTTCTCAATCCTTCACTCTCTGTTAGACTGCCTGACTTCACTTTTCTTCTACAGACAGGCTCTTTTTCTTTTGGGACAAGTATTTTTTGCAGCATTCTTCTTTTTTAATCATTCCTCATTGTGAGTCCACGCTTCAATCTCGTGTAATACATGCGTATCCCTTATTGAGGATTTAGCAGATGCAATGTTACTCATTTATACTTATTATTCTAGCTCTTATATTATACTCTATGAATTTACTGTTTACCGTATTTAGAACTTTAGAAGTTTTGTTTGTATATTCTCTATTTGTTTTCGTACAATGCATTTATTTAATTTTACTTCAGTTCATTTGCAGTTTGTTATTGTGTCAGAGCATATTTTCTTCTTCTTACTCACAATATCATGATGATCGTTTTGCGATTTATGCAATATTCTAAAAACAGAAAATAAAATTACTTACAGAAAAAGAGACAAACAACAAATGGGCATCCTTTTTTTTTTAATGGCATTAGGTCATTGACCATGCAGCCAGTTACCTAAGTTTTAAAACTAAGAATGTCCTAACCTAAATCTAACAAAATTAATAAAAAGGAAAAACCTGTTTATATTTAAAACAAGATCCTAAACCTAGATACATCGACAGGGGGAGGCAATTAAAAGAAAACGTCGAGGGAAAACGGGGACACACGCTTCTCATCCTGGGGTCGATCAGGACATTTTTATAGCTTAGACAATACAAGGTAGACTACGGTAAGTGAGGTAAAAAAAACATGCGGAAAAACACAGGGATTACGAGATTAACCTATAGCTTAATATTAGTTTCTTTAATAAAAATCATAATACTTTTATATATTTCCCTTGTTCCAATTGTAAGCAAGCTTAGCAAATTGAAAGGCGCGAGAGTATTGCACTCTTCAGTAATACTTTGTATTAGCCTGTCAGAGGCTGCTCTATATTTTGAACAGTCGAAAAAGATATGATCAAGGTCGCCTAGGGCGTCACACTCTTCACATTTATTTGAGCTAAAAACTCCAATTTTAAACAGATGGGCAGGATAGCATGCATGGTCCAGTTTAAGACGTATCAGTGTTGTAATGTATTATAATAACAATAAATTCAATTAAAGAAACACTGTAATGATTCGGTGTGTAGGAAATAATGATTTGTTGAAAATATAATGGTATGTTATCGCGGTACAATCCTTAGATTAACATGTGACAACTTACCGATAATAAAGTGCTTGGGATCGCTCTGTAATAATATATTTCCTACCAGGGAGTAAAGTGTTTAATTGTTGTCGAGAGATAAGATAGTTGACCGAGGTGTGAGGCGGCGAGGTCAACTAATTCTCGAGACGGCAATGAAACTTTTCACCAAGGTTTGTATACTATTTTAATCACAATCATGCTCCTTAATGAACAAAAAGCCAATAAACCGTTTATCACATTTCTAAATAGCATTTTATGTTTTTATGCCAAAGGACAAATGTCAAAGTGACGTCGCGTCGCTTTGAATATATAAATATTTATTCAGTTTGTTTGCTCAGCTAGTGTTTGTAGAATTAATTACTCTGTTTGTGTCCAGGATTGTGTTAATAAATAAACATACTCTTTGTCTTATAATTTATATTTCCTACAACTAAAGAATGCCAATAAAAAACAGGTTGGTAAATGCCCACTTTCCAATCTGAGAACTGGTAAGAAAGTGACAACTTTCCAACCTGAAATGTCACATTTTAGTTCATTTGTTGAATGAAGTTGAAATGTCATACTTTCCAACTTTTGACATTTAAGACCATTTGATTATTTCTGTATTATTGTGAATAAAATCAATTCGCTTGATTGCTGCAAATCAGTAGCGTCTTTTAATCCTTGAATCTTCTAGTTGTAAATCGAAATATTTGCATGAAAGTTGACGTTGCCTCGGGTTGCCACATATCCAGATTTACCAATACAGCAACAATTTCATATGTGGTATGATATAATGATAAACACATCACTGATATTATCAGTCGTTATTTACTATCTGTGGAATTTTGGTTTGTTGTTCCCAAGACTAAATATTTGTCAATCATAATAGAGAATTTATATACTGTGGTCAAACGTTGTAATATATTCGAGTGATTCCGCATCCAACACGATAGATGGCGCAGTTGTATACGTACGCGAACCTTCTACTCTATCTAATCCTCTTTGTTCATAGTATCATAATGTTCGCAAATGATTTTATACGTAAAATGTCAGCAAAGGAGCTTTAGATATTTAAAACTACTATTTCATCAAAAGTCCGTTTTCGATGATAATAATTATTGTAGCAAATGTAAGATACTGGTAAAGAAATTAAAATTACTGTTCATAGAATAACGCGATTTTGTAGAAAGTTACATGCTACTTCACAGGCCCTAAAACTTTCGTAAAATCGTCGGACAGTGCAAAATTAGAGAGTTTTTAAAAACGTATACGTTTATAGCTTAACAGTCTTTCCGTGCCTATGACAAAAAGCTTTTCCACCATAACTATAAAGTACTCTAGTATGTTTTCTAAATTCAGAAATGTTTTATTACTGTTTAATGGCCACCCATAAGCTCATTACATCAAAGCCTGGGAAAGTTGTTACGGTCAACGGCAAATTGCTTCTCTGTGAAACGCCATAGACGCGACATTAATTACCCAATAATCGACAACGAGGTATAACAACGCGTTCCGGTGACTGTGTAAATTAGTCAGGGTGCAAATCAAATCATAAATGGAGTAACTGATTACAAGAATTCCCCAAGCTGTATATTAGGTAGTGACGGCGAGATTTTTATTTGCCTTTCGTTTATGAATGTGATAAGAAGGACTCTAAGCACCAAAGGTTTTTTTCATCTCGTTGAATTAGCTATCTTAGATATAGAATAGTTTAAGTTATTTAAAAAGAATGTTTTATATAAAGGTTAAGTCATTTTGGTCATATTTTTCGGTTGAATACGTGAGTGTCCGGCCGAAGTTAAGATGTTTTGTTCATAACTCGTACCCCAGAGAGCACAAGCTTCCGAGAGACTAAGTACTAGTTAGGGGGGCGGGTTCGCATTCAATTCAAAAATTGACTAGGATAATCCCGTCAGGAAAATAAGACACTATCGATCCGCTCCGTGTGGTGCAACATTGTCATGCTTTTAACGTAGAAATTTTTTTGGTTCCCCGGGTTTATTTTTGTATTTGAAGATTTTGTATTAAAAGTTAGTTCACTTTCTAGTTCAAATTAAACTTTATCTCACTCGAATTTTCACGGGCAAATGACGTTTTAGTAACTAGTTTGTTTAAATTATTATGTTCATGTTAATTAATTGTAGCCTGTCTTTGATATCCCAGGTAATCATTTTCCGTTTATTGTAAACTACGGTCCATTTTTCATAATTTATATGTAAATTCTATTTTCTTTGTTTCACCGATTATTTTCGTACTTTGTTTGTCAATATAGTTTAAGTGTGGTTATAACTTCGTGTTTCCTTTACTTGTTAATTAGTGGAGAGTTGAGTTATGAAGGTTGAGATCAACGTGGAGGATCCGCAGGGCCAACAAAAGAGAGGTAAGTCTTAGAATTATAACATATTCAACCCAATATGCAGAGAGAGTGTGGGCCTAGATATTGAGAAAGGTCCGTGGGCAGATTGATGATTATTCCTTGGTAGGGGCACATAGTGTAAATTTCTCTAATAATGAAAGGGCTAAATTAATTTCGTGATTATAATCAATAAAAGTGACTACCCTCAGAGTAAAGTAAATAGGGTAAGGGGGCGGTTACATTATAAAATAAAGTTGTGAGCAATTGTCTGTCTATTGATGTCTCAATATATCTGCAGGCAACTAACATTTTTTTAAATGCGTGGTATAGCATTGCCATTGTCATTTGAGAAATGCAGTGGAAAGCGCTGCTACCAGGATTCAACATCACAAAGCCTGCCTGTTACAGAATAAAACTGAAATAGATCAGGACCGGAAGCGGAAAAACATCGAACTGCTGCTACAAGCACAAACTACATGACTCCCCGTGTTTTTTGGGTCGCTGTATGGATTGCGATGGGTGCCGAATCCCTCATCCCCCAGTATTCACCCCAATCGGCCAAAAGCTACCCCCAAATCGCGTTTTTCACCAGCCGCGAAATAGAACTCGATTTCTGATTTTTCTCTTTTGCATTGAATGTCATATTAGTAACTTTTACCATTTGGGGAAAGCAGTTGAACTACTTTGAAGGGTGTACCGAAGGGGTAGAAACTACCCCTCCGAGGCAAAAATAGACTTTGGCCGATTTCCTTCGCTTTTTTTCTCGCTTTATTTCTACAACATAGGTCTAAAATGAATTTAGAGGCTCCGGAACTTCATTTTTATGGAAAATGTTCCGTTTATACAGAATTTTCAAGACACTTGGCATTTTTGTAATTACTTTTTCTGTGATAATTGGTACCCGGGATTTTTTTCGTACGAGGAATTCATTTTTGATACTTATTTTTACCTCAGGCGTCTGATAGGGGGTGCTATCGAACATTTTTTTATTTTCTTACAGTTTTCAGTGCAAATTCTATTCAATAACACATTTTTTCTTTATTTTCTTACTTCATTTATTTATTTATTTAAATTCTCCTTGACAATGACAATTTATTATTTTTTGCCGATACTTATGAAAATAACGATAATGAAAATAATCTACAACACCATTATTCTTTGACATTTGTGATGACAGTTTGCTTCATACATTCCATGTGTTTATTCATTTACCATATTAAATTGTCAATGTTAAAGAGAATTTAAATAAATAAATGAATGATGTAAGAAAATAAAGAAAAATATTGTGTTTTTGAATAAAATTTGCAATGAAAACTGTAAGAAAAGAAACAAATGTTCGATGACACCCACTATCGGAAGTCTGAGGTAAAAATAAATATAAAAAGCTTTCACAGAAAAAATAATTACAAAAATTCCAAGTGCCTTGAAAAGTTTATATAAACCGAACATTTTCCATAAAAATGAAGTTCCTGGGCCTCGAAATTCATTTTAGATCTATGTCGTAGAAGAACTTTTTGTTCGTAATATTTAACTTCTGAGACTTGTAAGGAGAGAAATAAAGTGAGGAAAAAAAGCGATGGAAATCGGCCGAAGTCGATTTTTGCCTCGGAGGGGTAGTTTCCATCCCTTCGGTGCACCCTCTAAAGTGGTGGAACCACTTTCCCCAAATGGTAAAAATTATGATATTCAATGCAAAAGAAAAAAAGAAAAAATCGAGTTCTAATTCACGATTGGTGAAAAATGCGATTTATGGGTGGGTTTTTGGCCGATAGGGGTGAATCCTGGGGGTAAGGGGTTCGGCACCCACCGCAATCGATTCAGCGACTTAAAAAACAGGAGGAGTCATGTAGTTCGTGCTTGTAGCAGCACTTCGATATTTTTCCGCTTTCCCTCCTGGTCTAAAACCGTGCTTTAATATTACAAACGATACCCGTAAATGAATATAGTCAACCATATATGTTATGCGGTAGTCGACTTCAAACGAAAGTAGTCGATTGTTTACCTGCCTCACCATTATAAGCCTTATATCTGGGTCTCAGATATCACGCATTATTTGTATAATTTGCCGATAGTATGGCCGTTGCTTTTATTGATTCATCCATAATTTTCTATTAAACTAACGTTATTTATTGTAAATAGATTATGTTTTCTTGATGTTTTCTTAATCGCTTCTCAAGTCACCGAGGTAACTCCTTGAAAATCCAGAATGATTTTGTGTAAGGTAAAGAGAAACGAGGCCCTACAGTTTATAGTGGAGTCCGAACCACATCTTGGAGATAATTTTATAATTAAAATTATTTCGCGGTGAGCAGGGATTGAACCTGCCTCTCTAGGTATGCCAGTATGCAAGGTAGACGCGCTAAACAGCTACCGTGCCCCTTAATTTACATTATATCTATCGATGAACGTAAAGTAGTAAAAGAATATTCGATATATTTCAAAAATTAAGGAACGATTCTTAAAAATGTAAGTCGGCGCTTATGATATTGCTGGCATTATGAACACTTTCTTTGTCGGTCTTTTTTTAATGAGTTTCCAATTGATATTAGATAAACTATACAAGTGTTGTACGCAGTCGACTCTTAAAATGTCAAGTTTACACCTATCCTTTAGGACAATACCACCGTACGTTGAGAGCATCCTGTGAGTGCTGACTTTCTCTTTTCTATAAAGAAAGGAGCAACTTTCGCTTCTTAAATAACGGCGAAGTTAAGAATCAGTTTTTATTGCATTTCTCATTGTTTCCACTATTTCTCGCATGTCTGGAGGTGTGAGTCAAGGGAGAAACGAACGACGTATAAAAAGGCAACTTGTTTTTCCATCAGTCGTGCTAACATCAATGTGCTGTAGTCTCGTTCCCAAACTAGGCCAAGAGTGGTTTTCCTGAGGCTGTATTTTAGTCAATTCTAACTGTAACATATCCATGGCCGAGAAGATATAAATTGCTTAATGTTTATACGATAGTATTCTAAAGAGACACTGGAATTAAAATAGATTTCTGTAAAAAGTTGATTGAAGGAGCCGTTACTCTGTGGTCGTTAATCATTTTGCACAAATAACTAAATAAAACACACTACTATCTTTTCTATCCCTATGTATTTATTAAAATTGCGACTGCAGTTTCGACTTACAAAGTCACTGTCAGGCAGTGAATAAAAAATAGTTAGTTTGAAATAAAACACACTACTATGTTTTCTACCACGATGTTTTGATAAAAATTGTGACTGCAGTCTCGACTTACAGTCATTGTCAGACACTGATTAACAAGACAAAACTGTAGTCGCAAGTTTTATAGATATATAGTGGTAGAAAACATAGTAGTGTGTTTCAAATAGTTATTTGTGCAAGATTTCTGTAAGTTTTAGAAGAGCGTAAGGTTTGGATTTCAAAGGATTTTTTAAGATACCTTTTTCTGTAGTCGTAAAATACGAATCTAGAATTAGTTTTGAGTGCATATGAACCGTTTTCCATCAAAATTTTCTATTTTAAAGTGAATTATTTACTATTTGTTTAAAACTATATTTAAAAATATTTATAAAATCTTTGCATTCTTTCGATAGCCTGACTTCTGGTTATGCTGGCAGCTTAAAGTTCTGAAATAAATTTGTCCAATTTCTTATTTGACATTCTCATTATAACACTAGCATCCAACATGGTCCCCTACGGCTAAGCAGATTAAACTAGTAGCTACATGACCCCCTACCGTATGTAGATTCAGTTAGAAATGAGAACAAAGGTCTGAAATTAATTTATTTACCTATCTGATCTTTATTTTTTTTTATTCTAATGAATTAGTTTTCGTAAAATGTCTCATTCAGTTTCTTGGAAATGCTTATTCTCAGACAATCAGAAAGACACAAAGCCACTCATAAGGATGTTCCATGCAAAACCAAGGCAATATCCATGAATAAGTATGAAATATTTATATTTGACATTGACTGATAAAAAACAACAGATCTTCACCTGTCTATTAGCTAATTAGCATTAGAGCCTATATGCTCTATGCATGTTTAAAAGTGAATTATTTATTATTTGTTTTCTTATAGTAATGAAACATATTCTTTATAGGATTTTGCAAACAGCGGAACGACAAACTATCTATGAGAACTAAAAGAAAAACGATATGTAAAAATATTAATGAAATAATAATAATAATAATAATAATATTAAATGTCTTTATTTCCGTTAATATTTACATAATATATAATGAAGTCATACATAGTATAATTCTTGGAAACCTCAAGGGGAAGTTCACGTTCAAGTGTGCTCTACCACTTAACCCTTGCTTTACAATAAAGAAAATGCACCTAAGTAAGTGTAGGTAGTACAGAAAACTAAATATTGTGTAAACTAAATATTGTATATGTAGATAATGAACAAACAACAATAAATAATAACAACAATAATAACAATAATAATAATAATAGGCACATGTAATTATCCTGCCTGTCCTAGCAAAACAGCGTTCATATACCTTTTGTTCTATGCATAGGTGGACTAAGTAAACCTTTGGACCTGACATTAAGATTATGCACATCACTGCGAAAAGTTATTTTATTGTAGAGATATGATGGTGCCTTCGTTGTGATAATCTTGTGAAACACACAGGTTGAATAAAAATTTCTTCGGTCTTGCATATTTAGCCAATGGAGTTCTGATAACTTATATGAAACATGTTCGAATTTACGAATACCATAAATAAATCGAATACATGAATACTCCACACGCTGTATACGGTTACTACAATCCTTTCCAAACAGGGGCCATACACTGGGGCACAGTATGTGAACTGCGACAATACTAATGTTTCACAAAGGACCTTTTTAGTGTTTATAGTTAAATAACTTCGGTGTGGGTAGAGAAGTCTTAGGGAGGCGTGAGCTTTTTGTATAAGTTTACAAACTTGCTCTCTAAATCTTAAAGATGTGTCTAGGATTAACCCCAAATTTTTAGCATGTTGCAACAATTTCAAAGAAGATCCGTTTAATTCTATTTTGATTAAATTTTGTAAATTATTACAGTCGGGCTTTTTACTAAATAAGAGCATAGCTGATTTTGTTGGATTTAGAATGAGTGAATGTTGTGAAGATATATCCGATAAGCTTACTAGATCACTATTGATTTTTTGTACAGCGGCCTCATAATCCTTAGCATAGAAAGAATAATAGATCTGAGTGTCGTCCGCATACATGTAAACCGAACAAGATTTAACAAAATTTACAAATTGTGACGTATAAATTGTGAACAACAGAGGTCCTAAAATAGAGCCCTGTGGAACACCTTTACTGATCGCTCTTGATTGAGAAAGTTTATCGGATATTCTTACAATTTGTGAACGTCCCTCGAGATATGATTGAAGCAGCTTGCAACTTTTGTCATCAATACCACATGATTTTAATATTGCCAAGAGCAGTGCATGGTCTATAGTGTCGAAAGCCTTACTAAAGTCCAATAGTATCAAGATGGTGTATTTTTTGTACAAGATATTTGTGTGGGACCAAATTAATTCTGTATAAATATACCAACGTATTCGGGTTATTAAAATAAGTAACAATATAACACCACTAACCTAATCTAACCTAACGTCTAACGTTTTTTAAATCAAGCCATTAAAAATATCGAAAGCTCATTTGCTGAGGTTCCTTATTCGTCAAAGACTACGGAAGATGACCGAAGGAAATGGGAAAACAAGCTTACTAACGATAGTAGGAGCCTAACATTATTGCCTAAGTATGTTTAAACAAAAAAATAATCAAAATCATATTTTTCACTTGAGTTTTTTATATGACAGGTGCCAAACGAATTTTGAAGAAATCATATAACATGTCTAACACATGGTCTTCACAAAATTGCTAAGGCAAATTAGGCGGTGCTACTTCATAAATTAATACATAGTATAAAGAAAGTAGGACCAAATCATTGACGGTGTTTTTAAGAAACATTATTATTAGAGATTTCGGAAGCATTTGAAAGGAGGTGGGTAGGTCGACCAATTCTTTTATATTTATTTTTGGTTCAACCGTTCAACATTATGTTTAGATAAAATTAATATAAAATATCTTACAGTAAGTTGTATTAGAAATGTCTCAAACATAGTATATTTGTTAGTTTTCTGAGACTTGCGACACATTTTCGAACTTTCAATGACTATTTCAGTATAGAGCGCTCAATGAACCAGTTATTTCATTCTATAGAAAGAAGCTTATAAACTCTACTATTATGAAAAGAAAAAATTGTAGTGGTTCATGGTGCGATTTATAATGAAATGTTATGGAAAGCTCGATAAAACCTCGAAAATGTCTTCTGTTTGAGACAATTTTAATGCAACATACTGTAGGATATTTTATATAAATCTTATGTTATAGTGGTGGTATGGCTATTATGACAGAATTTGATGACTATTACTGCAGAAATAATCTCACATTAAACTTTGAGAAAACTTTGTGCATGTATTTCTCACAAAGAAAATCATTACCTTCCAACAAAAATTGACCCTGCCATTTAGCCCTGATACCAGATTTTTAGGTATATATAGATACAAAACTAAGCTGAGATATTCAAATCGATGAAATATGCAAAAAAACTTAACAAAGCATATTACTGTATACGCAAGTTCAAGAACTTTCTAGATACTGAGGCTTTATTACAACTGTATTATTCAATGGCTTATTGTCATCATATATCCTACAATATTATAATGTGGGGACGTGCGTAATTAGATTAATGTTTAATCTTGATTTCACCATATCACGTAAAAACGCTTTTAAAAGTCACAGAATATTAACGGTACCAACTATGTATCTTTTTTCTTTGTTAGAATACATTAAAAGTAACATTGACCAATTCAAAACTGTTGCAAGTTACCAAAATTATAATACTCGTCATGATAACTTATTAGCTCTGCCTTTTATGTTGAAAAATCACCTCATTTCTCCGGTATCGGTTTTTACAACAAATTAGCCAGTGTCATTAAGGAGGTCAACAATTTTAAGAAATAAAAATCTAGTCTCAAACAACTTTTACTTGAGAAATGTTTATATTCGTACAATGAATTTTAATCCGTATTTGTGTCATATTTGTTGTTTATTGTGTTTTATATTTACTACGTATGGTCCCACCTTGTATATTGAATTATGCATTTTTCTTTTTTTTTTGACGTTCACATCTGTATTGTAACAGCCTAAGTGATTATATATAAATAAATAAATATTATCACTACTTTTTCGACATTAATCTTACATTTTTCGTTTAATTCGTTTGAATATTTTGACGTATCAAAATATAATTCTCTGAAAATGATCAATAAACCGAAACCTAGAAAATACTGATGGACCAGATAGGAATTCTATTATACATCAAGAAATATTTTATCAAAATTATTACGAACTGTATTAGAACAAGTAGTAAGAAAATTGCAGGTATTCAGAGCGTCTGTTAAGTATAATGCTGAGTGACATATTACTTATCATTTGAAATAAAACAGCCCTAAAAGAAAATTACAAAAGTAAAGATAGCAAGAATGTTTGCCAAATTATATAATTAGTTTGCATGATTTAATATTACTATATAAAACTTTTATTAGGGTTAATAAAAGCTCTCCATAAAAAGCTGAGGATGCTAAAAATAACCGAGATATAAAACTAACCTCCCACAATATATAAAAATAGACCTCGTAAATTGTAAATTAGGCACACTTGATGCCGGCTCATTCATTAATATACATAAGGGTAATTTTTGTTTCCTGAATTTAAACTAGAGTAAAACGATTGTGGACGGATTTCTTAATGTTGCTACAGAGTGCCACATAATCTATACAAAAAAACAAGCTAATTATTATACACTGGATTGAGTATGTGGTGGGTTCCTTGTGAAACATCTTTAGAATAATTATTTTTAGAAAAGGGAAAACAATGCTTTTTGATGTTTCAAATAAAAACTGTATTTTTATACACTCCACATATATGTTTCGGCTTGTTAGGCCTTTCTCAAGAGCATTACAGATGAATACTAAAGCTATGAGGGCCGTTGTTCTAAAAATAAATACAATAATACCCAAACATGTGAAATTACGGGGATTTCAAGTAATAAAACTAAGGATCTACCTACTCAGAATATAATTCAATGGGCTATTCTTAAAACCGTGTCTATTATTTATAGGAGTGTTTATGAAATTTAGTTGATCATTGGTGGTACAAGTGTTGCTTTTAAGGGATTTTTTTATTTCTAATTGTTCAAGGAGGTTTAAGCGTTTTCCTTTTCTTTCTAAATGGATTAAATTAATATTCTCTGTGTCGATAAAATGATTATTTTCAAAGCAATGTGTTAACGTTCCTGTGTTTTTGGTGTTGTTTAAAATAGATTATTTATGTTCTTTTACCCTATTAGCTATACTTCTACCACTCTGGCCAATATATACCGCGTTACAGTCCTTACATTTAATTTCATAAACCCCCGGTTTATTGACTTTACTTATTTTTTCTTTATTGTTAACTAAAATACTTCCTAAATTTGTTTTGTTTACACTTATTGTGGAGATGCCTAACTTATTTAATTTTCTACTTATTTTATCACTAAACCTAGGAGTATAATTAATAAAATTGTACTTTGTTGTTTTTTGGTTACAGTAAAGAATTCCTTTTGAAGTAATTTTCGCTGTTTGTTTTTAACCATGTTCTCTATTAGTGACTCCTTATATCCATTATTTATTGCAATCTGTTTGATTATGTTTAATTCTTTATTAAACTCATCTTCGTCTAAGGGGAAATTTGTCAGTCTATGTATTAGGCTATGAAACGGAGAGAACAATCTTGGCAAATTAAACTCTCTGTTTGTAAGGGGGTCCTTTGGACACAGTCGGACTTATCATTTTTAAGTTGACGTGCTTATAAGAAACATGAAGGATGGACGGAGAGACAGATATACTGACAGATAGACGGACATTTATAAAGTTGCTGAGAATTCGATCACCACCACAGTGACATGAAATGTGCCGAACAAATGCGATATACTCTTTGCTTTATATTTGCGAATAGTATAATGAGAGACAAAGCTTTCTTCTAAAATTATGGATTTAGTTTAATATTGTTGGATCTGTAATATTTCTATCAGTTGCTTCATTTATTTTTTTCCATTCAGTTCTTAAAATGTAGGGTGGTGAAAAAGTAACGAATAATTTCATCAATTTCTTAAATTTTGTGGAAAAATGACTATAATAAAAGCTAGACCTTTCAAAATGTTTGCAGTATCAAAGTTTATTTAGCTTATTTTTGAAGAATTTGTTTTTTGACACACTACACAAAATATTTTTCTCTGTCTAATTCTATAATTCATACATTTTCTTCACTTCACAAATTAGATCTTGGCTCCTAGTGTATAAACCTAGTTCCACTCTTACTAGCTTGCTTTACTTATTTACTTCTATTTATCTTTATTTACCCACCAACCCTTCACCAGAATAGGCTTAAAATATAATCCTTTTCCAGATCACATATAGAGATACTAAATTTCAAGTGAATATCTTAAACCGCTCCAGAGCACACGTTCACATACAAATATTTACAGACAGACCGACCGACGGACAGATAAAATTTTTCGCTCAAATTTAAAATTTTCACATTTCATTCTAAACCGATTTCAACAACAAAAAATGATTTTTTTGAAATAGTAACTACATTTCCACTATACTACGTAGATGTTCCATGCCAGCAAAATATTTATTTTATTTACACAGCAAGAGAACCGCTAATTTCAAATTATCCTCATAAATATTTAAGCGACGCGCGACGTGTTGAACAACGCTAAGAATCGTCCTACAGAGAACCAACTAATTGAAAAACTCTCGAAGTTTCGTTAACACGTAATTTAATTTTCATACCGTCGAGATTTCTAAGCAAAATTAAAAATATTTTAACATTTTCAGTACGAAAACTATACAAGAAGATTAAAAAAATAATGCCTCCTCCATTATCAAAGAGAGCTCTGCACAAGGTTCGTTACGCCCTGAAACAAACGCGACCTCTCCGTTCTGATGAGACGCGCCGATCTACCAAGAATACCTAAACACTACTTGAAAATCTACAAACACACAAGACTCTAGATTAAATTCACCCTCTGGAGTTTTCTGTCGATTCGTCTCTTAGTTTCCCGTCATCATGTTGAAAATGTCGTTATCTTCGCACTACCATGTCCGCCTATAGAATAGAAAGGAGTTCAAGTTTGTATCTAGAATTCATTCATTTCGAGTATCGCCACACATATCACCTTTTATTAAACCAACCATGGTAAATTTTATCACGATATCGCAACTTCATCCAATTCTTGGGAAATTCGCGCTTCCGGCTACCCATTCCTCTCAGTCACTTTCAACTGAGCTGTTTTAAAATTTATCGGGAGCCGTCCAATTTCCTTATTTATACATAATGGGAAATTTATACTTCGATAGTACGCCCGCCATAGAATAGTGATAATTACCGAGTGGCCGTAAAACAATTTTACCTTCGATTTTTACGGTGGAAAGAACAATGTTAAGGAAAGGATTTTTCTGGACCATCCGCGGGAAAGCGTGGAAGCCATTTTTTATCTAATTTTGGAGTACTCGGGAACACATTAAAAAAAAACAACTTTATTTGGGGGTGACATTGGAAGTGACATTAGAACTTGCCACTAGAATTAGAACTACAAGCAGTTATTTTTCTGTAATTAAAACCAATCAAAAACCATAAAAATATAGGATACACAACCTTAGTCGGTGAGGATGATTGTAAGGGTATTCAGAAGGAGACATTATAACCTGATTAAGTAATATACGATTCAAATGTATTGGCCTCTCACTTTAACCGCGGATATCTCAAAAACGGAGGAGCAGAAAAAATAGAGAAAATTATGTGTTCATTACGAGTCTATACTAAATCAGTCACTGAAATTTGAATATTGTACAATGGACATTTTTGGAGTTCTGCTAAGTTATATTGAAATATGTCCTACTTTTTAAGGAAATTTTGACCATACCAGTTTTAAATCCTCTATATCTTGGAAAATATGCATACTATGTATATAATATTTTAGACACAGATAAAGCATGGCCATTTTTGTACGAGGAAATTTTTTCATAATTTTTTATTTTCAAATTTTGCAGTTCTTCTCAAAAACGTGACGTCATGTTTATTCGCTTATTTACCAATGTATTTAAAAAGTTTTTGTTAAAATAGTTAATTTCATAAAATGTAAGTATTTTCAGAAAAAATAATTGGTATATATCAAATATTAATTTAGTTATCAAGCATAATAGATAATATCATTGCAAATTTGCATAAATCATAAATCTTTCTTAGAATGTTCTTTTCTATACAACCGTATTTTTTGTTTTCGGGTATGAATTTTGTATACCCTTTTACCTATTGGGTGGTGAAGACTGAGGGAAACGGGTTTGAGGGGGGAGTTGGTAAATTTAGAATTCTTGCTTCTTTTTCTACTTACCCAACGAATCTGAGTATTTTCCTTCACTAAAGAATAACTTTTGTTGCATGTTGTAATATCAATTTCAAGCCACACCCAAATAAGGGTTGTCTTTTTCTACTTTCCCCGATGTTTTTATTTTATTTGTTATTGCAAATTCGGATTGTTTGACCAAAAATAGACCAGTTTTGTTTGAAACATTTTTACTGACATTTTAATTTTGCGATTTTCTTATTCGAAAGTGGAAGTTTGCGCAAAAATTGCAAGGGGCAAAAAACATCCCAGGAATATTCTCAAATTTTTGGAATTGTCCAATACCTTTTTGATGCACTTAGAAACCCCAGAATGATCCTATCTGCAGAAGGCATTGGACAATTCCGACAAAATTTGGGAATATTTCCGGAATAATTCCAAACTCTTTTTGACTTGCGATTTTGTCCAAACTTATTTTCGAGTAAGAAAATCACAATATTCTAAAATTTTTATTTTTCCTCGCTGGATAGCAAAAAAATGTCAATTTCAGCAAAAATGTTTCGGACAATACTGGTCTCTTTTTGGTCAGATAACCCGAATTTACAATAAAAAATAGAGATTCCTATTTAAAAAACTGAATTTGACCTTAACCCTTCCACCCAAAGTCAAAGTGATTTATTCCGCAGAACTGCTCCCATCCAATTTGTGGCTAAGAAAAGAAGGTGTTAGTTTGCCCAAGTAGTTCTTATGTGGGCCACCCTACGAGCGACGTGGTTAGCGTCACTGGTTTCACCTGGCTAGCACAATAAAGATACGGAGAGCAAAAGGGCGTCGAGTTCAAGGCTTGGGCACCATTGATTACTTAGTATAATCAAGGAAAATTAAAGATAAAGATAATGATAAACAAAAGACAAATGTTACATATATACAATAGAACTATATTACAAAATATTATATTACAAAAAAAATGAGCTATCACAGCATCAACGATACTGTATAGCAAAATACTAGACAGAAATATATACAAAAGAAACTATATTACAAAATATACTATATTACAAGATACTCTATATTAAAATTTGCTCAACGGCAAGGCAGATTTGAGGCGTGTTCGAGAACCAAAAATATATTACAAAAGATACGTCTCGTAACTTTTACCTCAATATTAAAATTCATATATTACAACAAAATTAGGTAAAGTTGAGATCCTTTACGAGAGACAAAATAACTATTTTACAAAAGATAAGTCTCGTAAATTTACCTCAATACTAAAAAATCATATATTACAACAAAGTTAGGAACTTGAGATCCTTTACGAGAGACAAAATACTATATTACAACAAATATGTCTCGTAACATTATCTCAAAGTTCATAAACCTTAAACACTCTCGTTACCATAAAATGAACCACGACTTACTATGTTACCAACAGAAATGCATTACAATACTACGATAAAATATTTACAGTAAGGAATCACAATAAAATTAACCACGAAATTAATACTACGATGAAATATGTGCGACAATGAATTTAAGATATAAGTAACTATGAATTAATGTACGACAATGGATTAATTATAACAGCGTACCTATTTAAAATATAATCTAACAAAAATTATAATAGATTTAGCTTGAATCTCATATTTTAAATTTAGACACTTGGCTTTTATGACCCAAAACTACAATCATGTGAAAATAATCCCTTTTACATGTAGCAATCAAAAGTACTTATCTTTTATTTTGTTATCCTGATTAAGGAATTTCCTAAATATGATCCTGTTCTCCGATGATTATGGATTTAAAAGTATGTTTCACATGTGGCTGCCTTAATCCCATTTTGAGGTTATGAAATCGCAGAAACGTTCGTACAGGATTTGTCGCCAAGACAAAATGAAGAAAATCTCATCGCTCAGAATGTTTTCGTATATCCAAATTCAAAATGTAGTATAGAAAGGTTGACTTCATATGAATATTGTTTGCTTAGTGGAAAACGTAGTAGGTATCGCTAATTGAATGTAGATAATCTCAAATCTTGCTTAAAGCAAATAATGTAACGTTGAAATACTTCTACGTTAAAATCATTAGATGTGAATAAGTTTTGTTATTAAGAAATTAATTCTTCATTTATAAGAATATGAGGAAAACCTAAAACAATATTTCAAATGTTAGATGGTATTTACCGGTATAATAATTAAAACCTTACCTCGTGTGATCATCACCAGGTTTTTTAAATTCTCCATTACAGGTCAAACAAAATTATAAATACGTCTAATTAGTTCAATGGTTCAACGAGAAAGAGTTTCACCCGGCGTTATTTAGTTGAAATATCATTATTGGTGCGCCATCTAGTATTCGCGAGCGTTAACTGCTGACAGATGACGTATGTTCATCATAGTCTAAGGAATAAGGGCACTCTATTAGTACTAATGTTTGTGGGAATAATAATTCCGATAACTTGTAATCTTTCTAATAAATACTAAGAGTGTAACGAAGGATGCTATTGAGCATTCCGCATGTTACAAATTCAACAATTTTTGTTTGAAACATTTTTTCGTAGAGTGCTCTTATTACTATTTGAAAGTTCAGGTTAAAAATATCACCCGGTACATAGTTTGAAATGTGAAAATCCGAGAAATCCTCGATGAGTGATTTTGTCGCGATTGCAATATTTTCCTTCGGTAAGCGAGGCAAAAGGCAAATTGTAGTCATAAGTAGATAATGATATGACAACATTGACTGTCTCAGATGTGGCTTCGGAAATATTTGATTTGAATAAGCGCTTTGTATGCTACAAGTTTTAGTAAATTCCCAATGAAGCAGATATTTTATATAAATTTTAAAACTATTGCATCTTTTGTACCGTCTTTTTAAGGATACAAAAGGGATTGAACAACAAATTTTATGTTCCCTTTTTAATACGTCAAACTAGTGTCAACTTAAAGACCCCTCGTAAAAGTGGTAAATTTTATATAGGGAAGCTAATACACGTATTTTGTAAAAGAATTTTAACAACAAAGTAATAATTTTCGCTTTGTTGCCGGGAATACGTTGTATCTAGTAAATAGCATAAAAATTACATTGAATATTGTTAATGTAATTATTATACTGCAGTATGACAGAATAAAAGTTGTTTTAATTTTATTGTTCTATCAATAATAATAATAATGTTTATTTACATATATATCATTAGTACAAAAATGTATAAAGTATAGGGTCTGTAACCAGCAATTTAACTAAAGAAGTAAATAAACAAAAGCTCGATAGGTGCCTGTACACCTGTTTCGGGAACAAATGTAATACAATTATAAAGTATATAATTATCCTATTACACAATATAAAATATCACTATAGAAACAGTAATACTTAAAATCTAAAAACAATAACAATAACAACAATATCAAGAGGGATCAAAAGATACCTAGTGGAGAGACTGTTTTTACGGCACAACTAATTATTTAATTGTAAGGTAAGAACTAATTATTATTTATTAAGTCGATAAGGTCTGTAAAAATTTTTCTGTTTTCTCCAAGAACACACATATTTAATTTTCTTTTAAATGAATATATAGATATTATATTTTTTATGTTCACTGGAATGGAATTATATAATTTAGGTGCCAGAAATTTGTATGATCTCCGGCCAATGGTTTTTAGCATTAATGGATACACACAGTTGTTTTTCTGTGTTGTATCATGCCTATGATGTATTTCCATTATTATGCAAATGTAGTTTTACCCATGCGTAAAAATAAAAGATTTGAGGAATATCAAATACTTTAAATAGCATTATTTTCAGGAATCTCTTCTGTAACAGTTCCAATGCTGTTAAATGTGTTTTTGCTACTCCGCCCCACCTCAGTATGCCGTATCTTAGGTGAGTTTCTACTAAAGCATGATATAGAATTTTCATTTGTTGAACATTTAGTATGTTTTGCAGTTATTTAAATTTGTGTAAAATAAATTGTAAACTTTTATTATATAGTTTATATGCGGTTTCCACTTTAAGTGTTGGTCTATAATGATTTTATTTCTGTTTTAGGTAAGACAGTATGTTGATTGCCTTGTGTACGAATACTTATTTCATTAAAGGTGGAAAGATTTGTTATTGTACAACTAAATAGTAAGTAAAAGGTTTTTTCGAAATTTAGTGTTAACAGTTTATGGTCGGACCAATTCTTTAGGATAGTTAAATCTGTTTCAACATTATTTTTTAGTTCGTTCCATGTATCGGCTTTATAAAAAATGGTTGTATCGTCCGCAAAACTGATTGTATTACCTAGCTGGAATAGACCGTTTACATAGATGGAGAAAAGTAAAGGATCCAGTACTGTACCTTGCGATACACCGTACTCTACAATTAGCGACTTACTTAGTGCATTATTTGCTCTTATAGACTGTAGTCTACCAGTTATATAACTTTTAAATATTTTGAGGCAATTTCCTCTAATTCCAATGTCCTCGAGTGTTCCTAAAAGAAAATCGTGACTGACCGTATCGAATGCTTTACTAAGATCAATGAAGGTACATAAACATGGTTTGCCTTCATCTAAAGCTAAATAGATATTTGTTGTTAAGTTCACTATTGCATCTTCTGTTGATATATCTTCCTTGAATCTGTATTGTTTTTTAGAGAGTATATGGTATTAGTGAGGTATGAATTTAATCTTACTTTTATTACCTTTTTAAAAATGTTGGCCATGTTTGTTATTAAAGAAATCGGTCTATAATTATTCACTAGAGATTTCTCGCCACTTATTACATGGCACATAGAAAACAAAATAGAAATTTCCTATAAGTATATATTTACTACGATTGTTGTATATGTATATCACAAATAAATTACTAAAAAAGCAGGAAAAGTTGAGAGAAATCTAAAGTTTAGCAAATGACCGATAAATGGACTCAGATTTATGACAAAAATATTTAACAGAATTGAGTGTCAAAAGACATAAGGAGTGGAAATAACTGTATCAACTAGGCTAGTGCTAAAACAGGTTTTGGAGGTCAATTAAAAATTATTAACAGGCAAGGATCAGCCGGAAAATTTAGTTAAGGTGACCTCCAAGCGAAAAATGTCCAACACAAAGATTGTAGATAATAAAAAAACATAACATTTTCATTCACGGCATTTTTCAACATAGAGTGAAATTTTCCGAGGGAATGGCGGAAAACCGATTTTTCGGTTTTTTATTTTTTGTGAAAGTATATTTTTTTGCATTGAATAAGCAAGATTTTTTATAGAATCTGGAGAACAAGTAGTTTCTGAAATATTTACATTTTTCAAGAAAAAAAAAAACAAAATCTTCCACGGAAAACTTTATTGATTTCTTTTTTATTTAAATATTCTCTCCGGTTCATTTTAACCGTTGAAATATCTACTTTAAAATGGCCCATATTGATGGTTTGCTTTTCATGAATCCCGATAAAATTGAGAAAAACCAATTAAGCGACTTTTCGGATCACGAATTTTTCAATATATATTATTTTCAATTTTTCAAAAAGTATTTATGTAAATATTGGATTAAACTTCAATAACAGCATTTACTTTAATGTAATATTACTAAAATTGAATGAATTTATTTAAAGAAAGTGGCAGAAACCATCCCGAAACTTTTCAATAAATACCAAATTAATAAAAAATCTTTTAAGTGATGCATGTAAACATGGTGGAAAAATTTACAAAATTGTGAATTCGGAAATTCATATTAGAAAGGTACTTGGAATAGGTACTCAAGATTCAAGCCTGCCGACAATGGACGGAGTGGGGGGGGGGGGAGATAAGAGGGGCAGAGCCAAGAAAGCAGCCAAGCTCGTTTTGGAGTAGTACATATTCAGTCATCTAGTTGTGTCGAAGCATAAGATATAGCATAGATATATGCAAACTTGGAAAGCGAGTCTTACCTCTAGCTTACGACTTTCAGTACGGTACGGTGCCTTGCCATGAAACACTTTCAGAATGTTTTTCCCCAATTTGTTCAATTAAATTTATTCAGATTTAGTAATATTGCATTGAAGTAAGTTTTGTCATTGAAATTAAGTCCATTATTGATAAAAATAATAAAAAAAATTGAAAATAATATATAATATTGAAAAATTCGTGATCCGAAGTAATTTTTTTGGTTTTTCTCAATTTTAAGGGGTTTCATGAAAAACAAATCATCAGCATATATAAACAATTTTAAAGTAAACATTTCAGCGATTAATATGAGCACAGATAGAATATTTAAATAGAAAACGCACCAAAAAGTTTTCAGTGGAAGTTTCTCATTTTTTTTTTTTTTTCGAAAAATGCACATATTTCGGACAATATTTGTTTCCCAGATTCCAAAAAAATTAAGCTTATTCAATACAAATAAACGTATACTTTCACAAAATTTCGTGTAAGTTGAATTATTTTTACGAGAAAAAAATAAAGAACCGAGAAATCGGTTTTCCGTCATTTCCTCGGAAAATTGAGGTTATGTTGAAAAAAATGGGTTATATGAAAGTTTTAGATTTTTTTATATGCAAAACACCTTCAACCCCTAAACATCACCCCCATTTCACAATTTAAATTTATCTCGTGCTTAATTTTTGTTTTCTCTCTTAGTAATAACTTTAACTTAATTTTTCGGTTGGTCCTTGCCTCTTATTTTTTTATTCAAAAAGGTATTGGCACCAATCTAAACAGAGAACGAAATTTTCCGTTTTTATTAATTTTGTTATGCCAATAATGGGAATTTTTTTGTGTAAAAGGATCGTTTTATAAGGGTACAAATTTAACTTTTGATGTCATATTCAGCATCAGTTTCTGAGAAAATATTTAATTACTATTTATTAGGTATTTATTTCTTGTTCCCCGGCGCCTCCGCCAAAACCTAGAATATAATCATAGCAAGCCCCAAATATTTTGGTATACATTCAAGCGTTTCCACAATCAATGGATAATAGAGATGTGAGACTACACTTAACCTTCTTGGGTCTTAATTTTAAATGAATGTCCAATTTTTCGTGTAATGTTTTATAGCATAATTTTAAAACGTGTCACGAATTAAAGTGTATATTATACTGTATTTAGGACTAATGCATCTGCTATAAATATATTTAACTTGAATACTATTGAAAAACAAATATATTCGTCTCATAATGGTATTCCAAGACGTGTTCGGAAATCATGAGTTTTCTGGAACTGGAACTAATTGAAACTGGGTTGAAGACTCGTCTAGGGTAATTAAATTTTATTGCAGCGACTAATAATATGCAAATTGCAAATAATCACATAATCAAGTAACAAGAATGCTGGCTTCTATATAACAAAATTATATGAACAGGGGCCGGCGCGGCGGTAGGTTGGAGTGGTTTTCAAACAACAAAACATGCGATACGCAACTGACAATATATTTTATTTAATTTCCTGGGTCATGTAATTTCCGTAGACATAAATTATATTGAGTTCAAATGTATTCTTTTTTTCAGTGAGCGATTCTCACTATTACTATTACTTTATTATTAGCACTACCACAAAATTTCGTAGTACTAGATGTCCAGTTGATATCTTCAAAATAACGGCAGAGAAGATAGCATCTACATTAATAGGACTTGTGAATTATACAGGGTGAGGCAATAGTGCGTCGGACCTCTATATCTCAAGTTCTACGATAGCTAGAAATTTTTTTTAAAATTGTGAGTAAACTAGATAAAAAAGTCTATAACTGGAAATTATTTTCGAACATACAGGGCGAACCAAGACGAAATTACAGGACCAAGTGCCTTTTTTATAAATGAAATGCTATGTATATCAGTACATTTTTTAAACCTTCTTTCTAGGCTCTATTCATTCCTATATTAGCATTGAATATCTCCGAACCATTTGGATGTAATGAATTTTTTTGTTGAAATAATGCAAAAATCACCACAGTCACAATTATGGGTTTTAAGAAAAACCTATGTGAGCATCAATTACGGGACATATAATTAATATTTTTGAATCATTTTCATTTCCTAAAACTGTACAGGGTGGCCAAAAATTATTTTTCAATTAAGAAGTTTTTAAATTAAATTTTTTTTTTCATTTTTCCAAATGGAACACCCTGTATATATTTTAACCATGTGATGTAAGAATGAAAAATGAAAATTTTTTGTAAGTACTTCCTTATAGCTTAGTTATCACCAATTCTTCAGGAATCATCAACATAAGCAACACTAATAATACGATGATGTATACAGGCGATACTTGGGTAAATCTCAAACAACACATGAAATTATTAATTTATTGAACTAATATACGATTCAAATGTATTATGAGTTTATTCTTATCAATCACTGAAATTTGAATAATGTACATTTTTGAAGTTCTGCTAAGTTATATTAAAAAATGTCCTACTTTTTAAGGAAATTTTGACCATATCAGTTTTATATCCATTATATCCTGGAAAATATGCCTGATATGTAAATAGTATTTTTTCTACTTCCATCTTTAAAATGGCGTTTATCGTATACGTTTCCATGACGCTAAATAATCCTTTAAACATGCTTTCGACAAACCGTGACTTCGTGCATTTTAGTCACAGGCTGAACTTAGCAACGAGATATTAGTCACGGCTGAGGTTAATTCTAGATATTTTAATGGCAAAAATCAAGTTAGTTTTCCGTAATTCTTGTCATCAATCTGTCAAAATAAATCGACGCGTTGTGACAAGAGACAAGTAATTTTGTATTTTTTGGAAAAAAATGAGCCTAAACGACAGTGAATGTGAGAAAGATGTTTTCATTGGTACTCCGCCCGAAATTACTCAAGCAGCGGCATCGGCAACTGCTAGTTTGCTGCCAGAAAAATCTAAAAGTCAATACGAACGTGCATATAAACTTTTTACTGTTACCATGTTATTGATACGTTAATAAATGAAATATTAAAATAACTTCCAAATTTTTTATTTAGATATTTGCTGTTGTAGAAAAAGTATAGTATGCAACACGTTTTATAAACTTGTTAGTCACGAGTTTTATTAATCGCGAGCGACGCGTAGCGGAGCGAGTGTTTAATAAAATGAGTAAAAATGACGTTTATAAAACTTGTTACATAATATACTATTAGACACCGATAAAGGACGGCGTTTTTTGTACGAGGAAATTTTTTCATAATTTTTTATTCTAAAATTCCACAGTTAATCTCATGCATAGAGAAGATCTTAAACTTCAATTGTTTTTTGAAGAGGATGCCGGTGATTAATCCTGATACATTGATGCTGCGCATTCAAAATTGAGTCTGTCTAATGAATTAACAAAAATTATCTGACAGACCAGTTGTAATTTTACAACAAAAATCAAGGTGGTGTTACGAAATGTACTTTCATCAAAGAAATACTTTATAAAAAATTAAGTCTGACTACTTAATCAACAAAACTTGTCAGACAGACCAATTTATTCAAAAATGTTTCATTATTTATCCACAAATTGTGAATATTTCAAGCAGAAGTTTTGAAACGTAAAATAATTTTTTTCTTTGGCTAAATTAGAAAATTCATAAAAAATAACAATTAACAATTTTTTTTATGGTCTGGCAGGCGTAATATTGATATGTTTTGCAACCATTTTCACCTTCTAAATTTGAATTGTTCAATGGGGTACCTTTTTGCCATGGTAGCTCGGACTAATAGTATAACAGATCTCAAATAAAACGCACATTATTATACACAGGTATACGTGTTAATTTATCATCTAAAAACCAGCTGACACATCCTAAAACACACATAATATTTTAAGAAAGGGTCTTTCATATCTAATATTTTTAAACAAAACCAGACTCTATATATTACATTTACAACACTCCATCCTGAAGCCACGTCAAAAAAGCTCCCCTGTGCGTTCACGAATTCTTACGCTGACAGCAAATAAGAACTGTCACTTAATAGACTGGCGGAGGGAACATGATGTTCACATTCTTTAAATAATTTTGTACCGCAACGTCGGTTTTATTAGTACTTTCTTTCAATATAGCAGAGAGAATACAAATTATAGCGTAGCCGTTTTATAGTGGAAAATCAGGTAAAAGAAAAAATAGTATAAGCAAGGGCCTTGGTACGTTTATATTACTAGCTCTTACAATTAACATGATACTTTTTGTATTGGTATAATCTGGAAACGGGAAATATGATAAAGAAGAGTCAAACAATTATACTGTATGTCCTAGGATAGATGTATCAAGAGGTAATTAATTTGTTGGTTTAAAAGTGAGGTATATTAAACATGAGTTGAATGTGTGTGATTATTGTAACAGAACAATGACTATTGTAACTCAAACAAAAGTTATTTGCATAGAACAAATTATTGTTTTTTATTATATTAAATCAAAAAATTATAAAATTGAATATTTGAATTCCTGTAAAATCTATTTTGTTATTGATAATATTGACACCAATTTTTTGTACAGTGTTAAGACGACTTCACTTAAAGGATGTCATCCAGCCATTGAAGTCGTATGAATAGTTGTTTTTATCAATATGCAACTTAATAAAAAGATATTAATTATTTTCTTCTGTGCTCTAACGAATCTATCAATGTTAGACTGATAATATCTTTCCCAATAAACCAACAATGTTCTAATAATGATCTAACGAGTGAGTTAGATATATTTATAGTAAATGTAACATCAGTGAAATCCCCGCTTTGTCTTTCAATAAAACCATATAGATGGTTTGCTCTCTTTAAAGTATTCTCCACATGGAAATGATATTTTAACCCAGAGTTCAAAGTAATACTGTGAATGCAACTTGATTCTACTAACAACAGTTTTCTTTGTTCATAAAATAGTCAAAGACAATATTACTTTTGTTCTTAGAGAATGCTATTATTTTGCAATTATTTATATTGATTGTTAGACAATTTTCCTTTCATATTCACGTACTGGCGTGGAAGCATAGTAATCATAAAAAGAAATTCTATTTTTTGTTCAAATGGGTTTAGAATGTCATGAAACGTCGAAATTTTAAATTTGACCGAGAAAAAATTTGTCTGTCTATCTGTAACTTGTTTTGTGCGTACGCTCTCTCTGAAACGGATTAGATATTAAATACTTAAGGCAACACTTTTACGTAAGCATATTAAAGCGACGTAAACCCAATACGTTTAGGTATATTGTTACTCCCTAAATTAGAGTTAAGGCAAGACCATTAATTCCGAGTACGTACTATGACCTATTTGTACCAAAGAGTTCTACAACTAGAAGAGACCAGCCGTTGATTTTCCGCGAGACGAGGGTCTCTTCATCCTTGTTGCACACCTCGTACCCTCTCCACTCTGTTTTACAAAGCAAGCTACTGTACGACAAAGCGGACAAAGAGAGAACGAACTACGTGAGGAGAATGAGAACACCCGCGCCGCTTGCTGCTTATACATTACGCTTATGCAGCTTGTCTCCTCTAGTTACAGAACTCTTTGGTTTTGTACTACTTGTTTACATTTTGGTCAGTTAACAGTTCGCCTAACCCATTTTCCATATTCTGTTTTTATTCATTTTGCGACAAGATTGTTTGATTCTTGAATATAAACCACATTTTGAGAAAAAAGGAACCTGCGTTGGATTTTGCAACTTTAGTAGATAATCAGATGATCTGGATGAAGCTCTCTTCTAAAGTCCTAACTGAAATGAACTTTGTTCATTTGAATGACATTCCACCTAGTGTTGTCTTCATAAGGATTTTATCCAAAACCTCTCGTAATATAATAAGCCGTCGCGTCGTTCTCATTGGTAAAATATATCCGTCGCGCTGGAAGAACCTGAATCTGACCTAAAGACATTTTATTTTTATTATTTTATACCATATAAGACACAAAACTATGATTAAAGCAAACAAAATGTGAAGTGGAACATAAACATAAACAAAGAATGGCCATAATGTAGGATAACGGATAAAGATGAACATCAGTAGAGAAGAGGATGTAGAGATAGCCGCGGAACAAATACAGAACGCAATTATCTCTGCATATGAGGACAACTGCCCTCTAGTGGTAAGGAAATCCAGTAGGAATGTGCCCTAGTGTGATAATTGCCTTAGCAACATGAGGAAAGAAGTGAGAAGAAAATTCAATACCGCAAAAAGATCAGCCAATTGGGATGAATACAGGACCTCTTTGAATGAGTACAACCAGGCACTGACAAGGGCCAAGAGAGAATCCTGGAGGAGACACTGCAAGAGTATTGACAGTGTCCCGGAAAGTGCCAGACTCCAGAAAATTCTCTCAAAGGACAATCATTGTCCAATTAACTCCCTCCTAATGGAGACAGGAGAATACACCAAGACAGGAAAGGAAACCATAGAGGAACTGCTCCGTGGTTTTTTGGTGTTTCGTAAAATCTGACAGGGGCTCGGGTGACATCGGCTTGTATCGGTGCAATAATACCGGGTCTTTGGTTGTACGAGGAAAGCTGCATCTTTACGTTCAACGCATGTCGTAACGCAATGAAAATTAAAATCGCGCATGCGCAAATGTGTTTACGTATGTTTTAGTTGCACTGCCTTAAGTGTCTATATTGACTTGCGATTTGGTACACGTATGTATTATAACGAGATCTGGAACTACATTATATTTTGAATTTATTCCATTGAAGGGTTAGGAGGTAAATAGGGGAACAAATTAAAGCATGATAGTAAAAATTCAGAAACATAAAATTTGGTGTACATATTAGAAGCCAAGATCCCAAATTTGTTTACGACTTCTTCAGCCACAGTAACGTAGCATTCATAGCATAGAGTGAGAGTTTTTGTAGGAGGATATTTCTATTGAATCGATCTAAGGTTTTTCTTGTATTGATGTAAATTGCATCAATATGGTGTGCATTTTCGCTTCATGTATGAAGGCCAATATTTGTTTCCGTAATACCTTAATAATAATACCTAATTAAACCATGTTGACAAGCCATGATAATATATTTATATGAATTAATAATATTATCATCGATAGATTTGAATACTTTAAGCAGAACAGAACATGATGAAGCTTATCGGTACTTTTTCATATCTGACTTTGTACCTCATTTGTGAAAGGGAGTATTGTAAAATACTTTCAGTATATTTACAATTTAGCATTTAATCAATATGGAGTCTTACGTTTGATCGTAACAACTGCGTAGTGTAGAATGTGAAAATCCTTAAATTAAATCATTGGCGTCCTACTTAAATATTCACAATTCACTATCAACGATATAATAATAAGGTTGATAATTCCTTCCTGTTACGTGTGTCTTGATAATATCACTTTTTACCTAATGAGATTGCCATATCGATGTCTAGTGAGGATGGCGGTGTCGTTCTTATGACAGATCATGTATCAAATAACAGCGTTTTGGTAAATGATATCCTGTTTTATGTCAGGACTAAAAGATGCATTGTTTTGGAAAGCTCCCATTGTAAGTTCACGGTTAAATAGAAAGATAAAATTCAGCTGTCTTAGTGTTAACGTTAATAAAGTCTATGTCAAGACAGAACACTTATTTGAAATAACGGTGCCTAACTACCAAATAGCTCTTTGTGCAGCAAGTTAGAAAAACAGTTCTTGTTCCGTATTAGGCGTAAGCTTTTTGACCAAGACGATCGCCGAAATCAAGAATACGCTGCATATGGACAAAGTACTTTTCCTACGTGTTGCATGATTTTTTCTACTAACATTTGAAAAAATGATTAAACCGAAATATGTTTTTAATTTTATATTTGAAATTTATATACTTACTGATTGCTTTCTTTGAAAATAATTATAAATTAAAAAGCTTTATCAAGAAATCTAATTTCGTTGCTAGAGATTGTTTTCCTAGAAACGAGTAAATATATACAATTTTAGTTGGAAATATCTTTACCGCTCTAGTCAGGAAAAGTTCGACTTTTCCTTCAGACCGGTGAATCGGTTTCAAGAATATTAGTTATTGTGTGAATTAACCTCAAAAGAGTGATCATCCGGAACATCGAACATAACTTTTGGGATCGAATACGAAAGTGCTTACATAGGTACGCTTTTGAGCTCAAATTGTAGGTTTCAGTATCTACTTCATAATTCGAAGAGGAAATATTTGTTCTCATTTTTTGATAATATTCAAATTTCTCTAGAATGTGTACTTTTTTCAAAAATTGGTTTCTTTTCTACTGGTTTATTAAATTGTATTGAAACAATAATAAGATGTTTTGTATCCTTTGTATTTTTCAGATTCGACCAGTAGAACCCGAAATACGATATTTTTGAGAAGTAACTTATTATTAAAAAGATACTAACATCTGGATGCAGTTTAGATTTGAAACATGTTTTATACATAATTTAAATAAAGAATTTAATTTGTGTTAGTTCTCATTTAATTTTTAATTCCACGTCTACGTAGTGGAGTGGAAGTATATATAGTAGTCTTAAAAAAAATCAATAATTTTTCTTGTTGCGATAAGTTTAGAATGTCATGAAACGTCGAGATTTTAAATTTGAGCAAAAAAAAATTCTGTTTGTCTGTCGGTTTGCCTGTCTGTCTGTAACTTTTTTGTGAGCACGTTTTCTCGAAAATGGTTTAAGATATTGAATTGAAATTCTATTCACATATGTACTATAACGAGATTTGGAACTGGACTGTTTTTTGAACATACCCGGTGAAGTATTGGAGAGCAAATAGGGGTAAATAGGGGAAAACAAGTAAAGCAAGCTGGTAAGAGTACAAAAGTTTAGGATTTGGTGTATATACTAGAAGCCAAGGACTCAAATTTTTTATATTTCCTATCCCCCATCACCCCTACTTCATTATTAAAGGGGTTGATTAAATTGAAATTAAGACATTCGCTTGAAATTTGGTACAGGCATTTATGGTAACGACACCTGGAACTATAGGTTATATTTTGAGATGATTCCGTCAAAGGGGGTTAAATAGGGGCAAATAGGGGAATATAAGTAAAGCAGGTTGGTAAGAGTACATAAACTTGACATTTGTGTATATACTAGCAAGCAAAGTTTCAGATTTTTTTTATAATATTTTTGGTACATATTTGTATTATAACGACATCTGGAAATGGATATTTTGAAATGATTCCGTTAAAAGGTTGGGGGTTGAATAGGGGCAAATATAGGAAATAAATAAGGCAATCTGGTAAGAGCACAGAAACATGGGATATGGTGTTGGTGTATATACTCCATTCTTAAATGGGCTGATAAAATAAAATTGAGACATTCACTTGAAATTTGGAACACATGCATTGTAATGAGATCTGATTTAGATGATTCCATTGGAGGGGTGGGGAGATGTAAATTGGGGAAAATAAGTAGAACAAGCTAATACTACCATTATTAAAATTGTAATATTATTTTATGACCATTTGTTTCCAGATACTTGAGAGTTTTTCTTTAAAGAGACTAGGATGGAAAATCTGGGTGTGAAAGTAGTGATTCCTTAGGCAGCGGTTTTCTATTTCTCTTCGTTTCGGTGCTTCTTCTCACGGTGAAAGTTAGAGGACAAGGAGGGACGAAACATCGTATTCTAGCTACTATCGACACAGTGCGCGTATGCCCAATAAGAGTTGTATATCTACTTACCTCTGAAAACCTAAACTTACGAACTTTTTTTGTCTATTATGAGAAATGTTCTAGTTGCTATTCCGTCACATATTCATCTATTCAAAAAAATAAGTGAAGTGGTTATATTTACTGATGCAGGCGTTCCAACAAGAAAGACATTGTCGCAGATATGTTGGCACTGTGTTACTGCTTGAGCAATGATGAAATTTCATAGAAGTATGATATTTTTGGATACGCGTATAATAAAACATATTAAGATAAATCTATTATTATACAAAAATTAGATTTCTCTTTAATATAGCTTTATTGATTTCACATATTGTCTGCTTACAATCGACTTTTCCTCACTTCACAGCAGTCGTACCACATGACGAATCCACTTGATATTTTTTATTGCTTCGTTTACTACCGAAATAAAACTATATTGAATTTATAATACGTCGAGTGGTTTAATTATTACAAAAAATTATATAACGCCGTTTTCATTGACCATTTCTCTCGATCTCGGCATTTATTGGACAAATAACAATAGCAATTAAAATTAAAGTCAGAAAACAATTATTTTTCGTTTAACTTACTTTAACTAGAAAACGAAATAATGAATTGGTCTCCAAATTTTTAACGAGATGCCACTACATATTTGTCAACATGAAAATCAAATTTTGATAAGTACAGAAAGAATGAATATTTTTCTAAGGTTCAGTCGACAAGATGTGAGAATTTTCAAAAGTAAATATAGCAAGTTTTTGTTTTTCGAAATAGGTACCAAGTATATTGGGAAGAAAATAATTCTGGCTACTCTTTCATATGAATTTTTTTGGGATTAGCAATTCACGATAAAATCGTAACTGGAACAATTTGAACAATGAACTAATGTTTTACGCATAATACCTATTAATAAAACAACTTATGGGGTGTTTGCTTTTGTTTTTCCAAACACTTTAATTACTTAACTTTTATCACTTACTTAATTGCACTCAATTGTCTTTTTGTTTGTAATCGAAAAGACTGCTAAGTCTGTAAATACATGTTTCCTAAATCGCTTCTATTTAGATCCAAAATAATAATGGCGAAATTTATGCACTGTTTATAAAATAAATAAATATTACTGTTAATTTTATCTATATATCGCAACTATAAAATCCTAATGTCAGGTTCAATACAATATATTGAGACACATCCCTTAACAAAGATTTTGAAAGTGAAATGTCCCGCCACTGACGAGATGAACTGAACGAAAATTTTAATATATCCTTCAAAGCCTTCAAAAACGTTTCTTGATTATATTTCGTAAAACAACGTAAAACAATGTAAAATATCATTCGTTTAATTAAATCAAAAAGTATTCGAAATATGTTCCGCATTAAATAAAAATCGTTTGATCCTAAAGCGTTCGGATTCTGCGGTTACCAGGGCCACTAAGAACATTATCAAACTTTTTAGTTCTTTCTTCTTTGATGGTTTTATCTCGGTTTGTGAGGCATTCATTTATCAAAGAAACAATGCTGTTGTAATAAGGACTGCTCTGTTTGTGAACCGCCATTGTTCCCTTTCACGTCGACCTTGTTATCATCGCAGCCTAATCGTACCGGTTTTCAACACTTACACTCCATTTCATTTATTTTGAGCCTCCACGCTCTCATTCAAAACTTGTTACATAAATGTTGTTATTGTAAATTACAACAACAAAGATTATCCTCCTGTTCTCGGCGCTGAGTTATGTTGAGTACTTCATTGTTTTCCACAAAGACATTTTTCAATGTCATTTCTGAAAGAAAAATTGAAATACGTAATATTCTTCCTAATTTTATTATATTCCCTTTATAGGATACAGGGCGTGCAGCTATGGGGTTATAAAGAAGTAACTCTTTTTAGTTATATACAGCGTGTGTCAGTTTGCTTGGAACAACCCTCATAAAAAGTTTATTTAAGGTCCGATTTAGATTTTTATATATAAATTAGTGAAGAGTACATATTTAACCCCCGATGCAAAAGAAGAGATGTTGTAAGTTTGAAGTATTAGTCCGCGTGGGTGTGTGTCTGGCTGTGGCATCGTAGCTCTAAAACGATTCAACCGATTTCAAAATAATCTTTCTGTTTCAAAGCTGGTTCTTAGCCATGTTTGGTGGTAATTGGGTATACCGGTTCCAAGATCTTCAGGTTTCATTGTGTCGAAGGTTTTTAAAATTTTACTTCCACATCCACGTAGTGGTTTGGAAGTATAGTAATCTAAAAAAAATTTTCTTTCTTGAAATAGGTTTAGAATTGTAAGGATTTCAGAAGAATTTAATATGGCTCGAGGGGTGCCTCAGGGGGCAGTACTGGGACCTTCACTTTTTCTGTTATTCGTCAATGATCTGCCAAACTATATAAGAAATGGAACAGTGACGATGCTTACTGACGATAGTATTATCACGCTGGCAGACCTGAATATAGATGCCTTGCATGAAAAAACCTGTAATGTTTTAGGCGAATTTACTGCTTGAAGCTAATTTTAAATGCATGCAAAACAATTTTCATGAATTCATAAAATAGGAAACCCTGTAATCTACAGAATATCAACTTTGCTAAAAAGGGTAAATTTTTAGGAGTTGTCTTGGACGCTAACTTATCTTGGAAATTTCAAATCGATACAGTATGCAATAAACTAAACCAAGCCTATTTTGCAATTATACAAATGAAAAATATATTCCAACTCAAAGCTCTACTAAGTATGTATTATTCCCTGGCATATTCGCACATATGTTTCAGTATATTGTGTTGGGGCATGGCTACTGAAAGGGACAGTGTACTTATTTGCCAAAAAAACTTGTTCGACTAATATTTAATTTAAGACAAGGAGAAAACTGTAATAAAGTTTTTGGTCTAACAAATTACTTAAAACACCTTAAATTTATATTTGTAAATGCTTATGCTCTGTGAAAACAAAAATACACCTTATTAATGCATTATCGACTCGACATAATTATACCACGAGAAGCAGTAACTGATACCATCACACAATTCCACATTATTTGAAAAATCACCGTTCTACTGGCGTATTAAATTATATAATTCCTTACCACCTGAACTAAAAAATCTCAATTTCAATTTATATAAATTAAAAGTAAAAAACATTTTTATGATCATTATGGATAAAATAAATTATTATTATTATTAAATTCGAGAGAAAAAAAATTCTGTCTGTCTGCCGGTCTGTCTGTTTGTCTGTAACTTTTTTTTGTCCGCTCGTTTTCTCCGGAATGGGATAAAATATTGACTTGAAATTTTGTACACGTATATAATATAACGAGACCTGGAACTGAATTGTCCTTTGAACATATCCGGTAAAGGGTTGGGGGGTGAATAGAGGTAAATAGGAGGAAATAAATAAAGCAAGCTGGTAAGAGTACATAAATTTAAGATTTGGTGTATGTACTAGAAGCCAAGGCCCCAAAATTTTTTATAATAATTTTCATCCCCCACTTCCACCCCTTCACCATTATTAAAGGGGTTGATCAAATAAAATTGAGATATTCAGTTGAAATTTAGTATACGTGTATATTATAATGACGTCAGCAACTAGATTATATTTTGGAATTATTCCGTCGAAGGGTTGGGGGTTAAATAGGGGTAAATATTGGAAAATAAGTAAAGTAAGCTGGTAAGAGTACAGAAACTTGAAATTCGGTGTATGTACGAGAAGCGAATCCTTAGTTTTTTTTTATAATATTTACCATCGCTCGACCACCTCCACTCCCTTATTAAAAGAGTTGATCAAATTAATTAGAGATTTTCACTTGAAATTTGGTACACGTATGTATTATAACGACTTCTGAAACTAGACTATATTTTGACATGATTCCATTGAAAGAGTGGGAGGTAAGTAGGGAAAAATAAGTAAAGAAAGCTGGTAAGAGTACAGAAACTTGGGATTTGGTGTATATACTAAAAACCAAGGCCCCTAATATTCTTCAACCGCCCCCACCCCCGCCACCTCCGACCAATTACTAAAGGGATTTATAACATAAAATTAAGATATTCACTTGAAAGTTAGTACACGTATGTACTGTAATGACATCTGACTGAGATGATTCCGTTGAAGCGGTGGGGGGTGGTAGGTTGTGAATAGGTGAAAATAAATAGACTAAGCTAGAAACTTTATTTTTAACGTATATGGTAGGAATCAACGCCTCAAATTGCTCTATGACATCAGCCCCAAATACTATTAATATTCTATGACCAATAATTTCCACATAGAGTGCAAATATAGCCAAGATGTTCCCTTTAAAGTGACTCGGATGAAAAATCTGGATGTAGAAGTAGTGGTAGTGATTCCTTAGGCAGCGGTTTTTATTTCAATGGTATTATAGTATATTAAATTAATATATAATAAAAAATAATATAATACATAAAAGCTCGACCTACCCTGGTATTTTCTCGGGGCAAATAATTATGAAGTGTTATTAGCAACTATTACAAATGTAATACAGGGGTGAAGGGAAAATTATTTTTCATAAAGTGGCGCAGTCCAAAAAGGATATTTAAATGAAATTTGCATATACAATTAGAATTCAAGTTATTAATTGCCAATGCATTGTTTTCAAACATTCCTTTTAAACTGCGACACTTTATGAAAAACTATTTTGATTTCTTACCCCTTTATTACACTTGTTACACAATGTTGGTATTCCAAATTTGAGTACACCACCAGATTTGGCAATGCTTTAAAGAGATTTCTACCAAAAATTATATTTTTAGATTTTTGGTGGAGAAATGATGACTGCGCAAAGGTTTAGTTTCAAAGAAACTCTCTGCTCTCTGCTCAACCACAACAATGTTAGAAAAATGGAAGTGTTTTCGTGATATCGGTTTAATAATCAATTTTTAGAGGATATAACCACCAGAAGCCGTATAATGATTGGCCTATTGTAGCATATTTTGATGATAATCTTGTTCAGACTTAAGAAAAGCTGCTTTAAATTTAAATGTCCCAAAGTATCCTTTACAGGTACTTCAAACGATATAACCGAAAACCATACAAAACCGACATTTTTGCATACTTTGGAAATAGGTTCCAAAAAAAGTGGGCATAAGGGAAGTGCCTGATACATTAACCACAAGCTGAGGAACGAGTTATTAATTGGGACCTTTTTTTGAATGGAAACTTGAATCAGGATTGTTTGAGAGATATATTTTCGAATGAAATTTAAAACCTCCCAGAGTTAAATGGATGCACTCCACGTACCATGCGATAATCGTCAGGAAGTGGCTAAAATAGGTAGGTGGATTGTTCGTAGTAGTTGTCTATTAATAGTCTGGTCACCAACAGCAACCGATTTGCGACCTCTTGATTTTTATTTGAGGGCACTCCTAAAAGTAGGGTGTACGAATCTCGACCTCAAAATGGGTAACAACTGTGTTATGGATTTAGAGAAACTGTCAATAAATAAACAGGTAACAACATAAATAAGTCATTAGTATTAATTGTGAGAGGATATGACATTAAAATGTAGTTATTTTATCTTCAAAAATTGACTAAAGTGTATAGTTCTTGTTTAGTTACATTCTTAATAGTATATATTTTAATTTAATAATAGCGCAATCCGTTTTCCGCTTATGAACTTTAAAGGAGAGCTCTCTTTGAAATTTATCATTCTCGATAGTTTCGAAATTAATTACACAATTTCAATTAAAAATAGCTGTGAAATAACGAAATTTATTCCTAACAATAAAGAAAAAAGTGTAAAATGAGGCTAAAACTGTGTGTTGTGCATAACTGCATAACACTGTTTTTAATTTCATAATTAACTTATTTTCAAATTCACTTTGTTGCAAGTACATCAAAAATGCATTTACTCTACATTATTAAATTCTAGGACTTGTAACTTATGAATTTTGTTCATGAAATCCTATGCATTCAATTCATAACAATCCATTTTGATATCGTTCTGTCAGAAAACAGTAAAATGGTTCTAGAAGCATGTAATTAAATTCCACTTTACTCGAAAACTGTTTGTCCTGCGAAAAAATATCACGAGATCTTTTTTATTTTCTTTTTTCTTTATAGTATGGCAGCCCGTAACCAAAATCAACTGTTATCACCTAATGCTAATTTCAATCACCGGGTAATAGTTTATTACAGTCCAAAACCGATTTTCATCTGAAAAAGAGTCTCATAACGTTGCAGTAGCCGGCAAAACGCTTTTACGTCCGTTAAAAAAAAGTCGTTATTTTTTTATCCCCTATTGTCCGTTCTCGATGAATTCTTGTTATAGATGTCGAATAAAACAAGAATCAGTACAGAACGGAAATTTTATGTGTTGCATAATTTCAATAATAAAAATCAAAATTGTATAAGAAAGTGGTATAAAAAAGTTTGGTTTGGTTTTTGAGTTATGACGCCATCATAATTTTTTTTTAATGGAAACGGATGTTTTTGTTTACTGTTCTTGGTGGTATATTCCTTTAGCTTTCTATGGTGATATGAAAAAAAAATTATATTACCTAAGCCATTCGTTTGGAAAAAAATATTTTTATCGATTGATACCTTACATAAGTAATTGTGAGAAGAAAATCATCTCCATTGCTCGAATTGCGACCCTCCAACCATTTGGCGTTGACCAAGACGGGTGTAGACACTTTGCACGCTGTTCTGAATCATCTCATGGGCAATTCGTCTCATCTCCAAGCCAATTCTGTCTTTCAATTCTTCTATGGTATCCGGTCTGTTAAAATACACCCTTGATTTCAAGTAACCCCAAAGAAAAAAGTCTAAGGGGGTTAAATCCGGTGAACGCGGGGGCCACTCAATCGGACCTCGACGACCTATCTACCTTCCAGTAAAAGTGTCATTTAAAAACTGACGCACTGCTATCCCAAAATGAGGTGGGGCCCCGTCTTGCTGAAACCAGACGTTTTCAGCAGGAATATCTCCATCTTCATTGTTCGGAAATATAACTGCTAAGGCTGGTACTAACTCAACTCTCAAAAACCGTAAATATCTTGCGGCAGTAAGATTTTCTTAAAAAAAAATATCCCAATAAACGATCATCAATCATACCTGCTCACACGTTTACTTTGCCTCGTCGCTGTGTTGGGGGCTTCTTGAGTCCAATGAGGATTTTCGCGTGACCAATACCTACAGTTATGCCGATGTACACTCCCCTTTAAAGAAAATGTAGCTTCATCAGAAAAAACAATGTTCTTTAAAAAATTTGGGTTTTAATCGCACAAGGTCATCAACTGTTCACAAAACTGTAAGCGCCGATCTGGATCGTCCTCATTCAATTCGTGGATTAATTGCACTTTGTATAGATGGTATTTTTCTTTTTTCAATAGACGTACAACAGAAGTTTGACTCACGTTAAGATTTAAAGCCAGCTGCCTTGTGGAAAGATGGTGGTTTTTCTCACTGTCTAGAAAAATATTTAATTTGGTTTCGTTGGTTCTGCTAGGGCGACCAGATCGAGGGAGGTCAGCTACACTGCCAGATTCATCATATCTAGCCACCAATCTACTTACAGTGGATCTATAAATTTGCTTTTCGGGATACTTGGCATTGGAAACATCACATGCTTCCTGATGAGTTCTCAGCCTATCACCATATCCAACCATCATCAAAAGTTCTACGCGTTCTCTTTCACTTTAACGTGGCATTGCATTCACTAGTTTTATACTGTCTCAGAAGTGTCACAAAACTGAGGTTCCACACGTGCCAGGAATAAAAAAGGTATCGATACTTTACACAAAAAGGCCTGTATCTCCCTGTTGTTAAAGCGGTTGTTTTTCTATTATTTTCTTTGTTGTGTTTTTATGTCAAATTTTTAAATTTGTTTGAATAGGTTTAGAATGCCATGAAAACGTGGAAATCTTCTATTTGAACAAAGAAAAAAAAATTCCATCTATTTTAGTGGTAAATTTTTTAAAAAATGGTAAAAGAAAATTCTAAATTATTTTTTTTTAAATAGGTTTAGAACGCTATGAAACATGGAAAGATATTTCTTAAGTAATGCACTAGTCTAGGAAATGCCATGTAAATTCGAAGACGAAAACTTACCGTCTGCCAGTCGGTAATCGAAGAGGGCATATAACTATGACATTTTTTTCTCTCTGGAAACTTTTGATATGGTGGGCAGATATGGATGGAGAGGAGACATTCTTTTTAATCAAATGGTTACCGATATCTTTCTGCACAGGTAGTTAGTATATGTACTTCACATACCCCAATTATGCTGGTAGACGAAACTTCTGGTCGGAACGCGGTAACCGGAAATTTGAAAAAAAATTAGTTACCGAACCAAAGTTAGCTCAGAATGTTTGTTTTGCCGTGTATATAGGCCGATCATCGTAACTTGTGGATGGTCAGAAAATTGGAACAGCAATTTTATTGACTATTCTTATAGAAAAAATTGCGTTGAACACGATGGTGACATTAAAAAAATGTAAAACATACACCTCATTGTTCATAACAATGGTTTTTAGAGGAAATTTTCATTTTTTGATGATTTTTTGTTCGTTATTTTATTAGGAACAAAAAAGACAGAGCCAACCATAAACACCTACTAATACGTAATTTCATGGTTCATGGGCTATCCATTCCATATAATTAAACTACTCCTTCCTTAAAAATCCGAGGCAATTACACAAGCCCCAGCACTATATTTTCTAATGATTTGTAACAGGAAGTATAATATCACATATTCAGTTTTCATAAAATAAATACATGATTTAAACTAAAAAGCTAAATTCAGTTTAAAGCAACACAAAGATCAATGCGCAAAAATACAATAAATAATGCACATTTGCCATATTACGTCTATTGTATAAAGAGGAAATTATAACTTCAATATAACTAAAACTGCAAGATTTATCCCTGTCCAATAAATTATTCCACTGCGATAATTTTATCTTTATAAATGTAACATTCGCGTTTGACGTAAAGCGGCAATTGGAAAACTACCGCTATCACAGAATGGAAAAGTCAGCCATAAAATCAAAATATAGGCTGACCAATGTGGGAAAACAGTCTTAAATTCTGTCTGTGGAAATAATATATATCTCTGGCTGGAGCTTGTAATGAAATTGGAATCTCTCGATTCGATATTTCGTGGAATATATCGGTAAGCATCTGAACTAACAGAATTAAATTTGCTCAGATTTAATAAAAATCGACTGAATTTCAAAACAATGTGGACTCTATTATTGAATTTGAAATGAATAAAAATCGAACTAGTTAATGTTATTACCCTTGCTCCAATATTCTGTTCTCATTTTGTTCTCCCGGAAAGAAGCAACCATATTCTTTTACGGGATGTGTTTAGATGTATTTGAAAATTAGTACTACAAGGTGCATGACAGATAAATACAAGAGAAATATGAATTTTGCATGATTTAAGAAATATAGTAGTAGGGTGGTCCAAAACATTTTTTTTTAAATTTTTGCTCAGGCCACCCTATAATTTTGTTACCTTTCCCCATTTTGTTAATGTAGTAAAATTTCAGATTTCTATCTTCAGTGGAAGGCGGTGCTCAAGGGCTATTTTGCTTAGTTTTGTTGGTACAACCGATTATTTGTTACAGGTCAGAAGTGACAAGTCAGAAAGAAATAGAACTCATCTGTGCTGACGAGTGTCTAGTACATATCCCTTAAATGGCCACCTCAACATGTCAGAAAGATGAAATTTTTTTTCTCGGTTGTCGAGACCTGGAGTCATTATCTCGGTTTAATCAACTTCCAACGCTAAGACAAGTACTGTTACGTTTTCACGAGTTCTTAAGAAAAAAAGCGTAAGACAATCTGCACATCTGGTAATTGAAGAAGTCATAGAGGTTTGGAAGAAATCTGGCATTCCAACTAGACAACCGAAACACTGTATTGAAAAACTGGAAACAATTCATAATGGTTGCTTTAAAAAAAAAATAAAACAAGAGCTTCTCAAGCGCAGAAGGATCGAGAAGACTTGTTTGCGAAAGAGCTAGATAAACTATTTGATATTGCCCACGCAGCCGCAATCAATTCAATTAGAATCACAGAAGACCGGGACTTTCTTGTTGACCAAAGAGACGAACGCAAAATGATAATGCCTTCGGTAGATAAGAAACTTGAGAGGCAAATAGAACGCAGTCAAAAGCGCAAACAAAGAGCTGAGGAACTGAGATTGAAAGCTGCTGAAAATGTTGAATGGACATCGGCATTTTCAAGCCTACAACTATTTCATTCCAGCTCCAATGGCTCTTCTAGTGAAGCTCACGAAGGTAAGGATGAGGAGTATACTGTGTCTTTTCCAAATGAGAGTAAGAGTACTGATAGTTTGCCTTCGACTAGTAAAATATTTACACCACATGTTACGAGTGCCTTAGATCGTAACAAAATTACCGATCGAGAGGCAATGAAATTGATGATTCCGTTTGCTGCTGCACTTAGTTATGATCCCTCCTCTTCCCCGATTTCCCGAAGTACGATCCGACGAGCACGAAAGAAAGCCAGAATAGAATTTACTGCTCACATCAGACAAACCTTTGCGCCGGATTATCCGCTTGTAGCACATTGGGATGGAAAAATATTGCCCGACCTGATCAAAAAAAAGAAAGTAGATCGCCCTCCGGTACTTGTCTCTGGAGATGGTTGCGAAAAATTGCTAGGTATACCAAAACTTACAGCAGGAACGGGAGAACAAACAGCGAATGCTGTTTTTAACTTGTTAGAGCAGTGGAATGTTAAGGAACAAGTCCGAGCCATGAGTTTTGACACAACCTCCGAAAATACCGGTTACAAGAAAGGAGCATGTCCTCTCCTTGAAGCGAGCATGGGCCGTGACCTGTTATGGCTTGCTGTCGACATCACATGCTGGAAATAATAGTGTCTAAAATATTCACTTTGTGCTTTGGACCATCAAGCTCTCCGGAGATACCGTTATTTAAAAGGTTTAGGGACGTTTGGCAGAATATTTCGCGTGAAAATTACGAAGGTCTTGACTCCAGGTTGGATACGAAACATTTCGCTCGGGGTACTCTGGAAGTTCTAAAAAAAGCTGTAACTGGAAAGAGTCAAGCCCGAGATGACTACAATGAGATTATTGAACTCACAATGGTCGTTCTGAATGAACCGCCTACGACGATTCATTGGCGATCCCCAGGAATAATACACCATGCACGCTGGATGGCAAAACTGCTATACGCCATGAAGATGTTTTTGTTTAGAAATCAGAATAATGTGTTTAAGCTGACCATAACAGAAGAGAGGCAGCCTTCTCGGTTTGTCAGTTTTGGTGCGCTTATTTATACCAAAGCATGGATTGAAGCCCCATTGGCAGCAGATGCACCTGGTGGTGACCTTCAACTGTGGAAAAATTTCAAAGCGTACGAAATCATCGATCCTGAAATTGCAAATGCTGCAAGAACTGTCTTGGAACGTCACTTGTGGTACCTATCTGAAGAGCTCGTATGCCTTTCTCTGTTTTCCGATAAGGTGACTTGTGTTGAGAAAGCAGCAATTGTTCAAGGAATGAAGAATACTGGAGCTGATTCTCGCTTGGTAAGGGTAAATCCTACGGTTTTAACAATAGAGGTAACCTTGAGAGACTTTGCATCAACCAGAACATCACAAGTACTCTCTCTCTTCTAAACAATAAAGATTCGTTCTTACAATTTCCCCCGGAAGCTTGGAACGATAATTTTGATTATCTTCAAGGCAAAGATCGAGTTAGGAACTTGCGAGTAGTAAACGATACAGCAGAAAGAGGTGTTTAATTATTTGAAGATTATAATAAGTTGATCACCAAAGATGATGCTGAAAAGCAATTTGTCCTTCATGTTGTTGAACGAAACAGGAAAATAGTGTCGACTGACACCACCAAACAGTCGCTAGTAGGCGTAGTTTTTAATCAAGAAACCTAGCACTTCTATAAATAACTTTACAAATAGTATTACACGTGTTTTACGTTTGTAAAATAAATATTACTTTATACATATCCGTATTTTTCTTTATATCCTATTTCTTACTAAAAATAGTTAATTTTCTTGTTAATTTTGATATTATTAAAAGGATAAGCACCAATTTCGTAACATACAAATTTCAAGTTTTAGACACATAATGGCGAAGACATGTGTAACAAAATGAGAGGGTGGCGTGAGCTCTAGCAGAACTTTTTTTTTAACCATATGTGCTTGGACCACCAGCATATTATATTCACGAATATTGGGACAAAGTGTGGGTACTTTTATGGGAAACGAGACTGTTGTAAAGCCTAAGTTGTCAATCAGGATTTCTAGTTACATGAACACTACGATTGGCTAAAATCACGTAGTACTCTAAAATAGAACTAGAAACTTACGTACCATCAACGTCATACAGTGTCAACCTTCAGAGAGTGCGTCAACTACCATCTATGTAAGATTTAAGTATAAAAAGTTATAGTGACTTTTATAAAAAATTCGAAACACCTGCGTTGTGTGGAAGTGGGAAGAGACTATGTGCGACGCTGTGCCCCATTGGGTTGCAAGGTGCCACCCCAATATCCGTATGATGCTGAAAAAACAGAGAAACTAAACGGATCAACATTTCTATGGATGCTGGTTGGCAAAAATCGTGTTGAACTATTTAATGTATATGTTGAAGTATTGTGTTTACGTACTTCTGATACATTAGTATATTTATAGATGTTAGTTTTAAAAAATTAGACTTTGTTAAATATATAGACTTGGTGTAGTTAATATACCAAAGTTTTTAAAATGTTTTCTAACATCTGCCCTATATTCCAATCCTAGTACCAGCAAGCTTTCCGTTGAATGTTAAAAATCTTTTCACTATTTGCAGAGGTAGCAACAATCTTAATGAATCATTTATCGATGAATACATAGAAATCGAGGTAGCTGATGAAGAATTGTATTTTTTTACATTTGTTAATTCTCATAAATCTAAAATTAGTTGATAAATATATCAACAGATACAATAAAAATACGAAATGTATGAAAGATATTCATGAAACGTTTTCCCTAACTCCGAATTATTTTTGGTTATTCGCTCTGTAAAAAACGGAAAACCTCTGATTTTCATTTGTATAATACGTCGCGCGTTGAAATTATAATTTCCGGTGCGATGGAATATTTTCTATTAAAAATAAATTGAAGATTGAAAAATTGATATTACAAAACAAAAGTGCCTCGAATATCAGTTGAAACACAAAAAATATTTAATTGAATAATTTTATATTTATGTCAATTTTTATATCAAATGAAGCATATCTGAGAGATAAATAGAAATTAAATAGGTGCTGTATGGCAATATCGAGGTATAATTATTCAGTAGATTAATTTTTTCCATTTAACAAAAATACAAATGTATACAGGGTGATTCCTTCAAGTTTTCTGTTGAAAATTATAATTTATCCAAAAAAGAAAACATTGAAGCCTATGAAGCAATTGAAACAATAAGAACAAAAAATAATAACCAAACTTAGGTAAGTGTTTAATACAACAGTACGATGACTATTTAGATATCTATCTGCCTAATTCAATTTGCACAGGAGTTTTCAACAGAAGAAATCGGCGTGTTTTTTTTTGAAGTTTAAAATCAAATTCAATTTTCCATAAAAGTTTTCTGTTTAGTAATGGTGGTGAGGCAATAGAGGTCAACTTCGTTGGCCCACTAGATCACCGGATTTAACACAATTAGATTTTTATTTATGGGGGCTAGTTAAGGATCTGGTTTGTCAAACTATATCCGCATCTAGAAAAGACTTGAGTTAAAAATAACACCAACTATGAATGAGATTGTTGTAAATGAAATCAGAAATGCTACCGCAGCCATACAACGTCCGATTATTAAGTGTTTAAAACCAAAACGGTGCACATATCGAGAATCTTCTGTATTATACGTACTTAGTATCCACTTGATTGCCATTTTATGCTAGATCAAGTATTTTCAAAATATTAACAAATTGAATTAGGTAGATTGATATCTACATAGTATGTTGTATAAAACACTTACTTAAGTTTAGTATTTATTGTTTGTTGCTTTATTTCTATTGTTTCAATTGTCATAGGCTCCTAAATTTCTTTTTTTGGATGAATTAAAATTTTCAACAAAAGAAGTGTAATGAATTCAAAAAGTACATGTATTAGGTATAGGATATGCTGATATAAGTCCACCTCAAATTTAATTCTACATCGACTGCCATAGCAAAATTTGGCACATGCCATTTGACATTTCTTCTTGACATTTAGTGATTGTTATTTTCAAAAAATGGCAGCAACCACTGGAAACTTCGTTAGGGCTATCGTGGCCACCTAAATGATTCCCCGAACTTTAGGGAATTGATTGAAAGAAAACTTAGTTACCTAATTTGCAGGTTTAAGAGATATCAATTTTTTTAATGGACCCTTGCGTCTCTAGAACTTAAGAGAACAATTGACATGTCAAAAATTATTACAGGTAACTACCGACAACCTGAATGTTTTATTCTCAGAATTTAATTTATTAAGAAAATATAATAAAATTGGGTGTGTCCAATTAAAAGACAATTATGGGACCAATTTCCGGTATTTCCGGAAGTGCCACCATTTTCAAACTATTATTTTCGGACTCGTAATGATCGACTATGCCAGGGTACAAGCCTCAAATGTCTACCTCATTTGCAATTGGGAAATATTGTAATGGCCGCCTTAAAAGAATCACCCCGTATAGTTGACAATCATATATTATCCTATTTCAGATTTGATTAACTTGAAAATTATTGTATTTTCTTAAGTTTCAACTTATCATCCATCATTCAGAGAAATACAATATTTACAAAAACATTTTATTATATGATTATAACATTGGGTATGTATCACTCTCAATTATTATTAAATATTCCTTCATCAGTCTTACAATTTAGGTATATTTCAGTTGAGTGTTTTACTTTTACATTCCTTAAAGCCGATATTAGGTAACAAAGTTTAGTTAGCCGAAAGAAGATGTTCTATTTCACAATTTTTAGTGGTAGTTAAATATTTTTCACAAACTGCTTTCCACCATTTAGTAGCCTAATTTTATGTAAATCTTTAAAAGTTGTAAAATTATAGCTGCCTTATTGGATTCGACATTTTGAATATCTTGACAATAGATTCAGTATCAGCTGCTCCAAGAACACCTAATTATTCATTTGGACGCCATATTGTGCATAGAAAATAAAGTCCCATTTTTATTAACAAGTTGTTCCACTAAATATTAAATTTTAGATGATAACCTATGTAACTTGACAATATTTCCAGAATATATTTAGTTTTGACATAAATAAGCATTTTAAATTAATATGGTAATATAATTCCTAATATTTGCAGTAGTATAATTTCAAGCTTTCTTATAAATCGTAAATGCAAAGAGTTGTGCTCTTCTCAGTATTTTTAAAAACCCAACTTTAGGGACGATTAAAGATTTTATTAAAAACTCCCAGCGCATTCTATGTCATTATCGATATACCCTTCAACAAGCTAGGTATTTTCAATTACCTAATTAGAAAGTTTTAACAAGTTTTAAAAGTAATTTCGAGGGTTTTAAAAAGAAATTATTCATTTAAGCAAGTCAAGAGTGACTACTGACTTGCGAGAACTGCATTCATTAATTATAAATGGTGAAATATTCATACACTTTCGGCGACATACTTTTACTAGAGTTTATAGCTCCTTGTTTAAAAATTTTACGACTGTTTGCTTTTTTTATTTTCATAAATTTTTACTTTTTATTAACTCCTTACGTGGAATATTTTGTACGGCAATCGGTAGACTGGACACTAAGAGAGAAAATTGTCCAGGAGCTTCTTGCGCACACCCATTATACGGTTCCGTAGCAATACTCACTAACAATCTTTCCAACTTAATGCTATGTAAGAGCTATTTCATCTTGACACATATGCTCGCTCTCAAGAAACAGTGATTTAAAAATGTTCCACAAAGTACTTTAGCCACAGCATCTGTTATAGGTTTCATTAATAGCACTAACTAAAAGCTGCACTCGGAAATTTTTTAGATTTTTCGCACAGAAATTAGGCTTGGCTTCTATACATTTATAATAAATTTGAAAGCGATTAATATCCCGTGGGTTAAAATTATAAGGCCCTAAAACATTCTTTGTTGCATTTTAGGAGACCTATCTAACGACACCCCACTAGATGGGGGTTTCTTTGAGTTCACTTTTCACTGTGTGGGAGAGGAGTCCATTTTTTTTCAGTCTGTCTTTGAGACGGAAGATCTGTGGCATAGAGACAGACATACCGAAGCTGTAAGGGTTCCTAGTTGGCTAAGGAACCCTAAAAATGATCAAAGTACGAATCAATTGTGTTGTTACAGACAAAGCTACTTCGACATACTGTAGATAGAAACCTTAGAAATACACTGATTAAACAGACTTGATTTAAAATGTAAATTATTAGAATCTAGAAGGGTTCCATATAGATCCTTTATAGTTTCGGCATGTCCATCCATCCGTCTGTATCTACTACTGCATGCTTTTAGTGAATGAAACTAGTTAATGATATTCAAGAGGTTCAATGCTTACATATTAATAATAATAATAGTTGTTTATTTAGCACTTTGTTATACATGTTCACAATGATAGGAGAGAACAAAGAAGATTAATGCAATATGTATAACATGTTCAGTATTTAATATTAACAATAAGCGATTCCACTATTAACCAACTACTTAGACTAATAACTGAATAAATACGTATATAAATATTAATATGTGAAACAGAAAATCTATTTGTAAATATCCCTAACTATTCTTTTGAAAGAAGCTATGCTACGGGTCTGCTTAGCTTCCCTATTAAGGCTTTTGTACGTATATAAACCTCTGAAGAAAACTGACATTTGCGCAGCATTTGTGTTTACTCGTTGCAAAACAAAATTAATTCTGCCTCTGGTGTTATAGTTGTGAAAATCTTCAAAAGTTTGTACATTTTCTTGCAGATAAGGAGGTAATATATGCAATTTATTTTATGTATAAAAACCAGTAAGTACATTGAACTCCACATATTTAAATACATTCATCCATCTTAACGCTTTTAATTGTGTTAAGTGTTTCAATTGTATAGAAGCGAAATCAAGTCTCAAATTAGATATAAATGTAAACCACTCTATATATGATACTAATTGTCCAGTATATTTAAAGAAAATTAATATTCAACAACAAAAAATTAAGAGAGTACCTAATGAATAGCAACTAATATTACGAGATGACGGACAATCATCGTTTAAATTAAAAATTATGTACCAAAATACACAGTGTATTAAAAAAACAATTGAACAAATGGAAATATTTGAAGTGAACAATGTATTGACTTTGTATGTTTAACAGAACACTGGCTAAGCAATTCGGAGGTGGGTAGTATAAAAATTGATGATTACAACATAGCTTCAATTTTCTGTCGAACAAAATATAAAAATGGTGGTACTATGATCTTAACTAAAAATTCTCCTAATATTCAAATAAAAGAAATATCTCATATAAAAACATTATCTAAAGAAAAAATTATGGAGGCTTGTGGAATTGAAGTACAACTTGGGATTAATACAATAAAAATTGTTTGTATATACAGGTCACCTCTTGGAGATTTAAGTGAATTTGTAGTATTATTGGTGTCGTTGTTAAACTATATTAGCAAAAACAAAAACTGTAAAATTATAGTTTGTGGAGATCTTAATATAAATTATTTGTCTGATACGTGCATTAAGAAACGAATATGTGACATATTACAAATGTATAATATTAACATGCTAATTAGTGAGCCTACAAGATATTCTGGAAATTCAAGCACCTGTATCGATTATATATGTAGTAATTTTTTTAACAACAATGATAATTGTACAATTAATCATAATTGTATTTCAGACCACACTGCACAAATTTTTGAGTTTCATCTGCAAAATCATTTTAATATTGATAACTCTTACATATCTAGTAGAATATTTAGTAATTTTAATTTTAACACGTTTTTATATTTTATGAGAAGGGAGACATGGGATAATATATACACCGCTGGTACACTAGACGAAGCATTTGAAAACTTCATAAACACAATAATTTATAATTTTGAGACGAGCTTCCCAGTGAAACGCGTAAAGGTAAGAAAATGTAAAAAAAGAAATGATTGGGTTACTCAGGGCATCAGAATATCTTCTGATAAACTGAAAGATCTCTATCAGAAAACACTATACACTAATAATATTGCCGATTTTGAAATGCATAAGAAATATAAGAAAGTGTATAGAAAAATAATACAAGCTGCTAAAATATTGTATAATGATAACATAATTCTAAATTCTGATAATAAAAGTAAAGCAGTATGGTCAGTAATTAACCAAAATATTAATGACAGTAAATTTAACAACAATAAAATTTGTGAAATGAAGGTAGATAACCTGACTGTAACAGATGATAAAGAAATTGCTGAGAATTTTAATAAATATTTCATTAACTTACCAAAGAAATTAAATGAAGAGTTAAATATTGAAAATCACAAATCTAATGTTAAAGTTACACACGATAATCATTATCCAACTATTTTTCTCAAACCAGTTAGTGAAAATGAAGTCTATAACATAATTATGCAATTGAAAAATACTAATTCATCGAGTTTTGACAATCTAAGTGCAAAATTAATTAAGCAATCAGCGAATTATATCATAACACCATTAACACATTTAATTAATTGGTCTATTGCAGAAGGCACATTTCCACAAATTTTAAAAACAGCTAAAGTAATACCCCTCTTTAAGAAAGGTGATCCAACTCTACCTGAGAATTATCGTCCAGTTGCAATATTGTCAACATTATCAAAAATTTTAGAAAGAGTAATATTTAATGGAATTGTGCAATTTATTTCACAAAACAATATACTTACTAACTGTCAGCATGGGTTCCGTAAAGGTAGGTCTACTCAAACAGCAATTTTAAATTTTATTTACCATATTTATGAAAATCTAAATACCGGTAAAAAATGCATTGGCTTATTTATGGACCTTAGCAAAGCTTTCGATTTAATAAATCACAATTTACTTCTCGATAAACTATCCGTATATGGACTAAGGGGAAAAATTCATAATTGGCTCAAATGCTATCTGTCAGATCGAAATCAAGTTGTTGTAGTAAATGGGACTAAATCTAGTAAACAAAATATATCCTGCGGTGTTCCCCAAGGATCAGTCCTGGGACCACTACTCTTTTTACTTTATGTAAATGACTTGCCCAATAATGTGTCAACTAAAAATAACTTAATTATGTTTGCAGACGATAACTCTTATTTATGTTGTTCACCCTCCTTGACAGACGTGATAAATAATACTAAAGAGGAAATTTTCAACTTCACTGATTGGCTTAAGAATAATAAATTGTTTTTAAATATTTCAAAAACGGTGTTTATACAATTTACGCCAAGAATATCACGAATATCAGAATGTAATTTATTGAGAATTGGAGGTAAATCTATACAAGTTGACTCAACAAAATTTCTTGGTGTAAGTGTAGATAATGCACTTAGCTGGGAGCCTCATATCAATAATTTGTCAAAACAGTTAACGCCAGTATGTTATGCAATTTATAGGTTACATAAAATTACCAGTATAGAAACGATATTATCATATTACTATGCACATTTCTTCTCTAGAATTTCATATGGTATTATTTGTTGGGGCTCTTCTTCACACGCACAAAGAACTTTCAGAATACAAAAAAAAGCAGTAAGGAATATGATAGGTGCATCAAAGTACACTTCTTGTAGATAAATATTTAAAAAATTAAAAATTTTGCCTCTATTTCGTATTTACATATTACACATATTCCACTATATAAAAATTAACTTAAGTACATTCTTACCCAATAATTTTAATCATGATTGTAACACCCCATCAAGTGATGATTTATTAATTCCTAACCATCATTTATCTAAATATGAAGAGAGTCCACAATATGTGAGTATAATACTATATAATAAATTACCATCAATAATTAGGAATTTAGATAGATGTGCTTTAAATAATATTAAAAGGATTTTAATGACAAAATGTTACTATTCTCTACAAGAGTTTTTAGAAGACGATATTGACACTTTATTGTAAATATATATGTATGTATGTGTATAATATGTGTTTACGTCAATGTAAGTGAGCTTTTTTTTAACTTTATGTAACATAATTTTATTCTGATATATTTTTATCTCTTTTTGTTATGATTTTTGTTGTATTGACAACTTGGTGACTCATTTGACGTGTCCCACACCATGTTACTGTATGGTCTTTTGGACAATAAATATTATTATTATTATTATTATAAAGTGTCATTTCCTCCAGTATAAGTATCTTGTAGCCCTGTTCTGCAACTTTTGTAATCTATCCATGTCGCCTTCTTTTGCAAGATACAGAACAGTATTACAACAGTTAACGTGTGGTAATATAATAGTGTTGTATTCCAATTTTCTACTTTCTGTAGATAAATACCAACTAACTCTCTTTAGGACACCGACCTTCTTAGCTATCTTCCTATACCCATAATTAACATGAATACCGAATTTAAGTTTACTATCTATCATGACTCCTGGATATTTAATTTTCCTGATAACTTCAATTACTTCTCCACAAACTCGAAATTCTAGTTTTTGCGGTTCTCTTCTATATCTAAATTTCCATTTTTCTACCATCGTACCTTTTGTTTTAGACACATTCAACTTTAGTTTATTGACTTCTAACCATTCACTCACTTTTTTGAAAACTTTCTTCATTCTATTCACCAACAACGCACTGCTTTCCTCTGTTATATAAATAACCGTATCATCAGCAAACAAATGATAACTGCAGTTGTCAAAGAGAGCTGCTGCGTCATTAATGTATATAATGAATAATAACGGTCCCAGAATACTGCCTTGCGGTACCTCAATATTTATACTTCTTTCAGTCGTTACATACTTTACTTTCTGCATCCTGTGACTCAAATAACTACTTAACCACATATGTACAACACCATATATGCCATATTCTTTCAATTTTGTCAAAAATATCTCTCTATCATTTCAAGCGCGCGCTTTAAATCTAAAAAAATTATACCAGTCACTTTACCTAAGTCACATGCTTCCTTCCATTCATTAATTACATACTGCAATGCAGTTTCACTTACATATTAAACTGTTGCCTATCACGAATTGTAAGATTTGTACATATACACCACTCTTTCTAATATTTTTTCGAATGCTGCAAGCATATTTATTGGACGAATTGTATCTGCTTTAATAATTTGGAAACCTTTCTCATTACAACAATGGTTGAGACTTTCAGTGCATCAGGAACAATGCCAACTTGCAATGAAGTGTTAATAATATTAAGAGTGGGTCAGATAGAGCATCGAAGAAGTCTTTATAAATAAACATTGCAATATCATCAGGGCTGCTAATGAAAAAAAATTTGTTTAAAGTTCACTTTTGTTCAATAAATGCAAATTATAAAACTTGTTGGGATTATGTGCTACCTGACATTTTCTAGCATTTTGAGCAATTTCATTAACAATATCCGTTACACTGCTTATGTAAAATTCGTTAAATTTTTCCACAATATTGTCCATGTCTTTCACTAATTTGATTCCAAACATTACTTCATTTACGACCTCCCTATTCTTACAAGATGTAATTGTTTTCAAAGATTTCCACATCATATTCATCTTGGTTTTAAAATTACGGAGTCCTGGTTAAATCCTGGCTAGGTTGGTGTTTACTGAAGTTTTCAATGTGCTATCTAAACAGTAGCAGCGGGCTAGACCAAGATTGACTGAGCAATTTGGCAATTATCCCTTCCGAGTTCGAGTCTCAGTTGCGGCATATGATAATGTCGCAGGAAATGGTTGTTGTGCTGTTATTTGTCTGTGTGTGTGTTTTGATTAAGCGGTGGATAGGCATTAAAACGTGTACATTTAGTGTTGTGTGAGAAATTAGAGGAATATGAACGATATAGATTAATCTTCGGTGACTAAATTAACATTTTACTTGGAGAAAGGACAAAATACAATAATTCCATTGACTGACAATGTAACTTACTGAAAAGTTCCACAATCGTTCTATTACTAGTTTTTATTAAAGCAGAGCATGCAAAGTAAGTAAAATATTCTAGCAAGTACGCCTCTTCCGTGCTTATTATACTTTTTAATTTTAAAAACAAGGTCGAAGACATTCTGACGTATTACTGCCGCATTTATTTCAACGAATTTACTTGCTATTTATATTCATTCTAAATCTCAATAACGTATTGGAAGGGATTGTTTTACATGCAAAAATCTCCTTAGTTTTAAATTTAACTTTATAAATCGAGAATATAAAACAATTTTATTGGATTTGTTACAAAGGTCGCTCAGTTTTCCTTATATTAACAAAACAACACGGGTTTGATTAAAAATAATATGAATATATTTCCAGGAAATCGTGCCGATATGAAGTTACATTTCATGACCTAAATATGAAATTAATAATTTGAGATGGTTTGTTATATTTTTCAATCTACGAGAAGCATCCTTTTCCCATTTGAAATATTATAGCGAACGCTTTACAACCCACGTTTAATTCTAGGTAGCCTCATTTTTCTGTGTAGGACGTGTGGCATCCTCACTAAAACTAAACAAGTCCTTGATAGATTAAATTAGATCAAATTTAGTCAGGAGGAGCTGTCTATTGTACTATTCCTGTTCAAATATTCCTTAGCGCTCCTTATGAAGCTTTGGCTTGTATCAGACTCCACAGCTTTGATGAGGACCTTTTAGTATAGCTATAATATAAGGGCTGATACCCTCAGGTCTTGGTCTATCCTCGCCAAGTGATTGAAATCTCAAGTGGAGTGCAATTTCCTCTTCAACCCATTGGTAGCATTAGTCTAAGACTTTAAATTGAGTCCTCTTCACTGCTTACCTTCTGCTTTGTCCAGAACTGTCAACCGATTGATGTGACGAGAAAAATGATAGGATGCAGGAGAATATGATGGTCTATACAATTCACAACAAATGTCTATAAACCAACATTTCTGACACGACAAATTTTGGCGGCAAGTGGCCAACTTTGAAGACAAATGAACACTCTACCCAAGACGTAATTGCTCATCTTACAAAAAAGTCTACTAATTCCTCCATAATAACTAACTAGTCTTACGCGTGCTTGTCGATTTGGCATTTAACCCTTAACCTACAGCAACATTATTGAAGAAATAAACAAAATAAACAATAAAGTAGACCAAAGTCTCAGCGAACTAAAAATGTTTCAATCTGGAGCTTCTCAAGCGACGGAAGTTTTTTATTAGTTGGATGTTTATTCCTGACTTGATCTGTCGTTTCATAACCGGAGGGTCGAGAAACTTAATGCTGTTGCACTCTCTCGCTGTTTCGTGTCACTTCATTTTATGCTTAAACAGTTCCCATATACACGCACCCAAAAGTATTTTCAGTACTAAAAGTTGTTTAGTCTATAATATTCAATGAAGCATCTATATACTTTCCGACGAATGTGTCTTGACTGTACCTGGACCTGCTGTTTTACATATTGAAAATTGATAGACCCATTATCGTCCACCATTTCTGCCAGGTACGAAACTGCTTGACAGAATTAATAGGAACTCGTAAATAAGATTTTTTGATCTTTTTATGCCAACTCTGGGAAACCTTAATGGTCTTGGAAGAGGCGCTTCGAAACATAAGCCTTTTACGATTCCAATCTTTTTTCTCAGCTTCGTTAGACAAAGTATTTTCAACAACTAATAGAGGCTTCATTCAAATCAAGGCACATTCGTCGGAAAGTACATCGATCTATCATTAGACCGAATAATGAGGGTGTTGCGGAAATTAAAAGATATTGTTGTGAATGCGCCAATGGTCGAAGAACATTTGGCTGTTGTTTCCATATATTTATTACTTATCACATTCTCAATAAATTGTTTACAGAATGTATGCTAATAAACTACCAAATTATATATCATCTACATGCACCACAATGTTCGCAGATGATACAACAGTGGAGGTTTCAGCGCCGACTTCTGAGGAACTGAGAACATCTATAATTACAGCTGTAGAGGACTCTGAGAACTGGTGTAAAAAAATAACCTCATCCTAAATATAGAAAACTGTATGCCTGAACTTTTACAACAAAAAGGAATGTAATATTAATGAAATTGCTATAAACAACATCAACTTAACTGAATGTCCAGTAACCAAATTTCTAGGACTGCTCTTAGATAATAGTCTCACGTGGTCTGATCACATGAATGATGTTAGCAAAACGATAAGCAGGTCATACTATGCCATATTAAAAATAAAAGGCCTACTTTCGACCTGGTACACATTAAATGTGTACTATTTTTGGTCTACAGCCATCTTACATATAATGTTGCACTCTGGGGAAACTCATCTAAGAGTATAATAGTTTTTATGTTACAAAAAAAGATTCTGAGGCTAATATTCAACATGCGGAATATTGAATCTTGTAAACCAGTTTCTGTTCATAGCAAGATTATGACTCTTCGTTGTAGATATATATCTATAGTGTCTGCTGTTCATCAAAAGCAATATTCAACTGTATGAAGCAAATTGTAAATATCATAATTATAACACAAGAGTAAAATTATACAATAAACTTTCTGAATGTGTAACAAAAGTCAAATTAAGGGAGCCAAGTCCGGCCCTGTCGCATATAGAATCACCGTATTCTTTTATTTACGATCTCGGTAACATTTTAAGGGTCGAGACTTTAGTACAATAATGTAAAATACTGGTCATAGAAACATCTGTTTTATGTTGCAAATTGATTTATTTCAGACCCCAGGAAACATGCTTCGTTAATTATAGTCTTTATTAGGTATTCGATGTTAGCCACTTGGAAGCAATAAATAACCATCTAAATTATTTTATGTCCAATTCGCTTTTCTCACTTGAAGTTAAGGACACTTGTTTAAATACGACTCACCGGGAGGGTCTAGTGAAATTTTCAAGACTAAGGAAGTTGAGGGAGGATTCCAGAAAACATATGTAATAAACAATAAGATAGATAGACCAAATAAGGTAGATTTTCCCCCCATACAAAAGCAAAATTAGGAACAAAAGGGGTTATTTTCATCTGCTTTAGTGGTGTAAAATGTTAGATAGGCCATGATAGATAGATACCATGATCCGTTAGGTAATTTCAAATAGGGGTACGGTTTAAAGTAGAGCAGATTTTAATTGGTCGAGGGTTTAAACTTTACTACCCACTTTTGAGACGTCTTATTTCGATTGAGATAATATCGACTCTTGGCTTAACGTCTGATCGGTTGTCATGTACCTCCAGGGTATAGTAAATTCTCGTTTTGCGAACCTTTTTCAATCTTAAAGTTTAAGTACATTTGTTCAGTATTTTGCCGGTTATAATAAGCATAAATTAATGTGTTGTAATTGAACTAAGAGTATTCGATCGCGATTCAGATAAAGATTTGAACTTGCCGCGGACCTTTTCAGTTCTTGATATAGTGTAATTACTCTTTGTTAATGTACTTAATCGTTAAATGGTTGTGATTGTCATTTTCATTTGTTTTCATTTTCTGCTGTAAATATAGTGCTTTAAGTGTTTTGAGAAATCGCTTGTTTTATTTGCTTGTTATGCAATTGAGTTCATTCCATATTCAGTAAAGTTTGTTTGTGAAGCAACCTGGTTGAGGGACACCAAAAAGGAGATAATCACCTAGAAGGAAAAGGGTAAGCACAGTTTTGATTTCGATGGATATACTATAATATTGACGGAGTCTACAAAAGTAATTGGGACACTCCGTACTATACCAATGGTAATGTCCAATTAAATCGTGTAATTAGGGGAATAAAACCCCAGTTATTACAAATGTTACAAATGTGAAAATTATAAAAATATTTAAAAAAAAATCTTCTCATTACGAAGTGCTACTACACGGCTACTGAGTATCTAAACGATACAATTTGACAATAACATTACTTGTATTTACTATGTAATACCTACAAGTACCTGTGTTCTATCTTAGATATATTTGTATGCTTTTATTTTATTTACATTAACATGTTTCATTCTTGTTTGTTATATCCAATGTTATATGACTGTTTGTGATATTTAAATGTCTATCTTAGTTTGCTATGTTTTCGCTATATCTTATTTTATTATGACGCAGTTTAGGTATGCTCAACTAATCCAACCTGCTTACTCTGTTCTATTTATTTAATTATTATATAAGTAATCTGACATGTACACCCATTGTAAAATGGCAAAAATATAAATAAAGCTACTACTACTACTACTAACTACTACTACTAATATGAATCCCGTGATTGAGGAAGACACTTAGTCTTTCGCATTAGAGAAGGGTGTATTGTTCATGTATCATTTTATTGAGTCACAAGCTGAGAATTAATGTTGGTTCCTGATTCTTATGAAATTACATAAATATTAGGGAGCCAAAATCTATTTTTTATTTTCTTACACTATGAAGTAATCCTCCAATCTTATTACAAAAAATATATGTTGTTACTTAGGATATAAGCCTATCATAGAAGAGAAATTATAAATCCTTGGACCTAATATATTTTAGCTCCCGAATTCGGCTCATTCATATCTGAGAAAAACATTTTTTTTTCATTTTCTAAAATTCTTTCGTAGCTTTTGTAAATAAAACGCTCTTTATTCAGATTTTTTTGACAAGACACCAAATGTAAAACTTTAAATGGCTTAACGGCAACGCTAATAATAATTTTGCACGTGTTAACTAGACGTAAAATTGTCAATATTATCAACGAAAAGAAGTTATTTAAGCCGTACCTATAAAATAAATTTTACACCGCAGTAACATCGTAGTGCTATATGTCGTTGTTATATTCTTAATAAAGACGTTGCTAACTACAGAAGCTACTTGGGGTTGAATTTATGCATTATAACTAAGGCGGCTTTTAACATTTCCGAAACTAAAGACTTAGGGGAGGTAATGAAGTTTTACGGCGGCATTAAATCGACTGACGCGAGGCATATCAGTCTTAGTCATTCAAATTACATATATCCATGTGCACTAGATTCATTGCCGTTCCACCGGGAATTTATGACTTACCTACAGTAGCTCATTTCAAATTATTTAATAAATTAACGGAGGTGGAAGCAGATTTTTCGAATTTACTGGAAAATGTCCAGAGACAAACAGTATGTAAATGTTAAATACTATCAACGTGTGTACTAAAATTGAAAACGTTTTAATTCATACAAAATGTTTGAAATTTTGTAGAACCGCTTTTCCACCGAAGAGTGGTGATTCTTTACTTGCCTAGCATTTTTAGTAGACAGGAACTGACTACATTACATCGCCTCGGAAGGATCGTACATCGGCTCAACCCCCGCCTAAAGTTGCATACCTTCTAATTGAAAACCTCATCCTTATAGAGATCCAGTTAATAAAAGAAGGAAGTATTGTTAATAATCAGTTCAGATTTTTTACTACCCTTACTTATCGTAAGGAGGTATTGTAATAATTCCAATGTACAAAAATAATGATCCATTTATAATCTAAAATCGCCATTGAAGATAATATACAATTGGATGGTATTTACACAGATATAGCTAAAGCCTTCGACAGGCTGGACCATCAGACTCTCATTTCTGAATTTAAAAACTATGACATGAACACTGATATCATATGTCTGCTATGTTCTTATCTCTATAAAAGACAAATTTATATCAATCTAAATGGCTACCAGTCATCAAACTTTGAAATCAGTTCTGGCGTACCTCAAGGAAGCAACTTGGGTCCTATGCTATTTCTCATTGTTATTAATGACTTGCCTCATGTCTTGTGTCACTTAACTTGCCTTCTCTTTGCAGATGACTTCAAGCTATAGCGCAGAATCGAAAATACTAACGACTGTACTCTGTTGCAACAGGATCTAGGCAATATCTCTACGTGGTGCAATGACTTCAAAGTTGATCTCAACATTAAAAAGTGTTACCATGATGTTTTCTAACAAAAATCAAATAATCGATTTCCTCTATACTATTGATAATATTGAACTTCGCCGTGTTGAAGAATTTAAAGATCTAGGTGTTCTGCTTGATAAAACACTATCTTTTAATAGTCACATAAGGCACATAAGTAATGCAAGTCTAAAAAATCTAGGTTTCCTTGTTAGAAGTACTAAAGACTTCACTAACATAGAACGTATCAAAGTATTATATAACAGTATTGTTAGGTCTAACCTTGATTATTGTTAAATCATTTGGTTTCCGTTCTATCGCAATTCTATTGATCTTGTAGAAAGCAAAAAAAAATCTTAAGTATCTTCTCTATAAAGAAACGCATTTGTATGATCATTTTGCTCACTACAATGAACTTTTGCTTAAATATGACTATGAATCTCTTGAGCTGAGGCGTGTTCATGCCTCATTAATTTATATCTATAAACTACTAAATCACCTTTCTGACAACGCCGAGTTTCTTTCAAAATTGCCATTTAATGTACCAAACCGAATAGGTAGAAATTTTGACCTTTTTTATTTTCCACAGTTTAAAACGAATATGTACCTGTCCAGCCCTTTAGTAAGATTATGCATATTAGGTAATCTTGCCCACTCGAGATTTGATTTATTTGCCCTTAGCCCTTCCAATTTTTTAAGACATGTTAAAACAATCACTCTTAACGAAATTTAAACCGCATTTAAACCGGTCTGTTACTTATTTTTTGTATTTATATCTATACCGTATTACTTAGTATACACCTAATTGTTATTGCAACTGTTAAGCAAATACCTACTGTGATGTGATTGTATGTTTTGTAAGGTATTATATATTTGCGCGTTTCCCTTTTCTGTCATTACTTGTAAATCGTTGTTTGTTATTCTCATATGTACTATTGTACTATTTAGTTAGTCACTCATGTAAATCGTGTCTCTTTACAACTTTGTAATTGGTCTTCGCCTGTAAAGTAGTTGTTGAATAAATAAATAAATAATAGAGAATTACAGGCCTATCAGTGTACTTAACGTCAAACAATTTTCAAATGTCAAAATGGATTTTACAGTGGCTGGTCAACTGAGAGTGCTGGCTTCTTGGAATCTGTGTACAATCGTACGTATAACAGAAAGTACGCTGCTGTCCTTTCCTTGGACTTGTCCAAGGCATTTGATTCTAAAGAAACAATATTTGTTGTGGAAAAACTTTTTTCGATAAGAATTAGCTTTTTTCTTCTTCATTTATTGACGCGCTCAATTTTTTTTATTATGCAGGAAAGCATAAATAAATAAATAATAATAATAATAATGATAATAATAATAACAATAAAACCTGAAGATTATGCCGGCCTATCAGAAATCTGCTGTTTCGTTCAGGTCAAATGCAGAAGCCAGTCATCTTGGGGTCCCTTCACCTACTTAGAGCACACGATTCTGGAATCTACAGTCACTAACCCCGCGGGATATGGGGAGTGGCTGTGGATATTTTGCTGGCGCTCTTTGCTTGTGGTATGGGGGGGCACGGAAAGACTGTCCAGCGTCAGGAAACTGTAAAAAAAATAACGCCAAATAAAACATCTCAGCGAATACTTCATAAAATAGGCACAAGATTCAACACTTCATAGATACGTATCACAAGCAGACAGTAATCTGACAGCGTTAAATATAGGTAACCTTGGCTATGAAGTCGAGGCTCATATTATAACTCGCTCTGATATGTTAAATACTTAGAAGACACAACCTCTACACGGCAAACACCAGCAGATCATAGAACCAACCCCACATCGAATACAAGGCATCCTATGAATGGTTAATGAAAGATTACCTGCATGCAAAAACAGAGGGATTCTCGATAGCCATTCAAGACACCGCTACCGATTTTATTGTCTGCCATTTCACTTTTGTGGTCAAATTATATTCCTAAAGCCGAATTTCATAGTCTGCAGGTGGTACAAATCAAGGAGTCTTAAAAAAAGCAAATTTGAGTAGCCGCCTCCCGCCAAACGTTGCCTGTTTGCAACGGCAGACGTTTGGCTACCTTTGGTACAAATGATGGGAAAAAAATTTCGCAATTCTTGCAACATCGGGACATTGGAAATGATAACACCATACATAAAACATAAACTTTTTCTGGACTCGGCTTCGCCTCGTCCAGAAACAGTTACGATCCACTCTCCATTGCGACACCGCTGTATTTCGAGCTTAAACGAAAACTGGTAATTTGACCCCCTGTGATATATGCAACTCATATTACATTTGCATATATCAACCGTTGCATATTCAACAGTTTCACTCGACCGCGACACGGCTGTCTTTTGACCTTGAACTAAAACTGGTAACTCGACCCCCATATACGAACATACACATTTCCAATGTTAAAATCATGCCAGCTCTTAGGCTAAAGGCTCTTATCAATTCCACAACATGGAACAGCCAAATTTAAAGAATATCTCTAACACAGTTGTATAATACTGTAAAATAGTCTCTCTGAGGAAATCTTTTGCCATTAAAATACAAGACTGAAGTAAATTACGCAATTATGCTTTAGCGTCAATAAGGAGAGAAAAACTAGCATATTTAAATTTTCCTCAAAAGCAGAAAAACCAGAAAGAAATTTGGAGAGGTCTGAAAGTCCTAAATATTCGTTTTAAAAATGATATAGAATTGCCACCTAACTGACAAAACCCCTCGGAGATTAATGAATTTTTTATTTCAGTATTTACTAGAAATAACTCTACTCAGGCTGCAGATTTTTACAAAAATGCTAAGTTTTGCGAGAATTTAGTGTTTTCATTTACACCAACCAATATTAAAGAAATAAATAAGATCATGTCAACTTTTAAATCTAATGCCAGTGGTGACGATCAAATGTCTCTAGAAATGGTTAAACTATGCTTTCCCGTTATTGCTCCATATTTAGTTCACATTTTTAACATATGATTAGAAGAAGGCTATTTCCCGGCGAAGTGGAAAAACGCTCTTATCCGTGCGCTACCCAAAATAAATGATCCTAAAATAATTTCTGATTTACGTCCCATTAGTCTTTTACCTGTCTTGTCAAAAATGTTAGAGAAGGTAGTTCAACGTCAGATTACGGCATATTTATCGGCAAACATGATACTCCCCATGCATCAGTCTGGTTTTCGCGCAGGACATAGTACAACCACAGCGTTATTAAACTTACTAGAAAATATTCTACAAGCCCGCGATAAAGAACTTGCGACAGTTCTCATATCATTAGATTTCTCAAAAGCATTCGATACAATTGATCATAATTTACTGTGCGATAAATTACATTATTACGGTTTTGATGAAAGAGCCATAAGCTTTTTTAAGTCGTATTTATACGATCGCTATCAACGAGTAACTGTCACTCATCAAACATCCACCGCAAAACATGTTATTTCGGGCGTACACTGCAGATATTTCAAGACATATTCAGCACTCACATCTTCAATCGTATGCAGACGATACACAGATGTTATACTCCTTTCATCCCTCTGAAACCCAATCTGCATCTCGTACAATAAATCAGGACCTTCAATCAATCAATACGTATGCTGCTGAACACAATTTAAAATTAAATCCAAATAAAAGTGTAGCTATGCTATTTTGTTCTGACAATAAGCTGATAAATATAAAAAATGAGCAAAATGTAATGATAGATATCACCGTACTGCAATTTTCCCAAGAATCAAAAATACTTGGTATTATATTTGATGAAAAATTATTCACACGTGTCTAAGCTAATTCAAAGGGCCTACATCAAACTCAAAGTTTTATATTCGAACAGATATATAATGAATTATAAACTAAGGAAAAAACTTTGTGAGTCACTTGTAATACCTATTTTTCATTATTGTGACATTGTATATTTTCCATGCCTGGATAAATTTACGCAAAATCGCATTCAAAGAGTACAAAATCTTTGCTGTCGGTTTGTATGCAATCTGAGGAAATTTGATCACGTATCTGACAAATTCTCACAACTTAAATGGTTAAAAATGACGGAACAAACAAACTATCACTATTTAACGTTTATTCACAAACTTTTACTGACCTCCGTTCCAGTTTATCTTAGACAAAAACTTATACCTAGAAACTCTATACACAATATTAGTACTAGATTTCACACCAAACTTACAGTGCCCCAACTTACTACAACCATCTTTCAAAGGTCGTTTTCTTATAACGCTGTAAAATTGTACAATGGTATATCCGAAAATTTTAAATCGATGTCACAGCATCAGTTTCGTATATCTATAAAAAACATGTATTTTAATAGATAAGTAAATATAAATTGTAGATACATATCAAATTAATTTAAGTACTAACTTCATATACATTTCACATTAAATCCACCTAATTAATTTTTGTTTCCATTTTTCTTTCAGTTATAAGAGTAGTATATGTATTTAGACATCTTACTTTTAGTTTAATTTAGAATTAGTTTATTACTTACCATTGTCCTCAAAATGCTCGGTTAAGTGTAAGAGTAGCCTTTGGCTAAACTTCGCCGAGCATCCCCAACATCTCTAACATATGGTAAATACATTTTCTTTGTATTTCACTTGTATAAATAAAGACGATTTATTATTATTATTATTTTTATTATTATTATAAGTAAAGAATATACTTATAAAAAGTGCATTCTATAGCATCCAAGAGTTTGTGGGTTGACTAATGACAGTAATGTTTAATTGGTGTTGACAATAAGTTTGTTTGTTATTCTTGTGTCCATTTTTTATGTTTCATATATTTACATTTCATATTCAGTGTAATTATTTTGTTATTATTTATATATACGCCATTTCTCTTTTTATTTTATAAATTGCCATATATACAGATTGTATCATTGATGATGATAAATAAATATTATTATTATTATTATTATTATCATTGTAGAGTCTTAAAAATCATTTAAGAGTGGCAACGGACTAACATCAATTCTGCAATCAGGATGTATGTAAATTTATGGGTCTTGTACCATACACAAGAAGTTATAGTGTAAACAGAAGATCGGTAATCTTACTTAAAGCAGCGAAAGGAATAATAAACTACAGATTATAACATCATGCAAGGAAAGCGCGCTAACTTCAGCTCATTGTACAGCTACTCAACAATGCTGCTTTAGCTGAAGGATCTCTACGTGAAAGTGCTGTGTTGACGGTAATTTTCATAAATGAACAAAACTCGGAACTACAACTTTTCTGTAAACTCAGTCATTACCAATTTGCCAATATGTCACTGCCACGTTCAGTAATGTAACGCCACATTCAACATCAATGGATTACCTATGAAATATTACGTTTGTGTTTGCATATTGGCATATCACAGGCTGCGTTGGCTGTTAGTCTCTTGACGATTTTACGAGAAAATGAAAACTGCATATTGCATCGTATACATTAAAGTTGTTGCATAAGTAAGTCGCTGGCAAATAGTTCTGTTAACATAAAGTTTGTTGAGAAATAAATCCAACTAAGCTAAGTTTTAGTAGCGCTTTCATTTTGTTCTTAATATTAATAAAGAATGTATTGCCGGTAGACATTTCCAACTACAGAATACTTTTATATTATGGTAGTGTATTACCAATGTGAAATTCAATTTACAATAATAAGAGTAATATATGGACAATAATAATAAGAAATTTTCATCAATTTTCAAATTTCTTTATATGAAAGCTATGTAAAAAACTAAATCATCGGTACCTCGCAATACTTTTTTTAGTACATTTAGGTGTAAAAAATTAATTATTAAAATTCAAACATCTTTATTTATTTATTTATTTATTTAATCATACATCACCCAACAGTACAAAACCATTTATAGGATGGAAATCTAAACTAACTTAATCTAACCTAACTAAAAAATACAAATAGAAATTATAAAGGCGATTAGACTGCACGACAGTAGATGAAATTTCTGGCTGCTAGGCAAATATGTCCAATTCACTACAATGAGTTTCATAACTAGTACCACACAGAGAAAAATGTGTGTGATATTTTACCACAATTGTAGAAAATTGTACTCCAAATTGGTCTTAAAATGGTGACAGGAACAATTTGTGCAAATAAATAATACATTTTTGGGGCAATGATTTTGTACAGTTTATGTATTAACATTTTTTGAAATTTTTGTACAAACTTAAAAATCACATAAATTGAATTTTTTACAAATTTGAATTATGGTTGCATAAAAATACATAATTTTATTCCACTTGTGGAACAAATCTCTGAACAGATCAAGTTAGTTTCTACAATTTGTGTGAAATTTTTAAATATATTCTGAAGGTTTCCCAAACAAACATTCACATCTAAACCTCTTTATTTGTAAAACATATTTACAAAAAATTGTGCTCTTAAGTGACACAATGTTTATAGTTTTTTAAGAGAATGTTAGTTTTCCACAATTTCTAAATGAGAAATCCACAAATTGTATGTTTATTTTGTCAACTTTGTAATTCATTTTGCACAATATATACACTTAATTCAAAGAAGCTGTTGAGTAATGTATGAACTGGGGTTAGTTTTGCACAATTTATCACTCTATAATCTCCAAATTATGTATATATTTTTTGGTTCATCGTGCACTCATTTCACACACTATATGTACCCACTTGATATTAATTGTATTATTCTGTAACACAGATTGTGAAATATTATTTCCAAAATTGGACGTATTCCTAAAGGATTTCAATAAGAAAAATTAAAGAATAAATATTTTATTTTAACAGAACAATAATACATAAAAGAGCATGCATTTATATATTATCATATGGTAAATGAAAACATTTCTATTTTTTTAAATACAAATAAATTTTATATGCATAAAGTTCTAGTTGAAAAGAAGTAGGTGAGTTACATTTATGCTTAAAATAAATCCATTTAATAATTCTAAATTGGAAGGCTTCCAGTGCTTCTTCTGTTTAGTTTCTATTAACGCAGTTTGTAGTAATAAAGCTTATGTCGTAGTCACGCCATATTCTTAAAAAAAATAACATTTATCAGTTCATCACCAAAATCAAATGTATTGCTTACCATCAGAAGTGTTATATTCGTTTTGAAGCAGTTCTTTTACAAGATTGCCTTGCTTCGCATAAGAAAACGAAATTACTCTCTAGCTGTAAACGAAATCAAGTATTAGAAAGTATCATGCATTCTTCGTTAATTTAAGAGAACATATATGCAAATCTGTAACTCTGTGTAAAGTACTTACTTATGTGAATGCTGGAATTAGATCTAGGAAACCCCACTCGGTTAATAAGTTTACAACAAATTCCATCACAAATGTAAGTACTTGTATAATTCGGAAGTGTACGTCTTCACTTAACGAAGTACTACCTGGATCTGATGCGTAATTGCCTGAGCGTATATGCTTAGCGTGGCCGGCGCGGTCAGTACAATTTTGAACCAATAAACTTTACGTGAAACAAATTAAACAATTATACAAAATTTTAAAACAAAATCACCAAACTGATTGTGAATAGTATGTCATTAAATTGTGCAGTTTGTGCGGGCGGCATAGATTACTATTATTGTTCAGCGGAAATAAATATATTGGGACTCCTATTTTCACAAGTTTGTCAACAACCGTTTATAAAATAAAATCACATTTTTATGTTACACAAGTTGTGCAAATCCTTTAAACAATTACTTAAAACTAATTGCAAATAGAATGGCAACAGAATATATAGTTTGAGAATACTATTCACAATTAATTAAGTTAAATTTGCTATGATTTGTTGAGAAAAAATAAATAAATTTAACTCTAAATTTCGTCAATTTGTTGGTCAAAGTTTCCAATAAATTCATTGTAACTAAATCTTTATATTGGATAAATAAAACGCACAAGAATTATGCACAATTAAAATGTATAAAACTATATAACATTGTGCCTTAAAATTTTACAATTGTTTTAAAAAATGCAACAAGGCGTTGTTCCACAACTTGTGCAAAATGTTGCAAAGCGATTTCTCTCTGTGCAATATTAAACAGAAGAGAAAAGTTTCATACGTTAGATCTAGGAGTGGATAAATAAAAGATATGAGAATGACGAGAATTAATCCGTTGGACATGAGAGTTCAGTTGGCTTAATCTTTCACTACAATCTATTTTATGATGCCTAGTTTTATCTAGAAAACGTAAGGCAGAGGACTCACGCCTTTCGGAAAGACTGGTAATATTAAATTTTTCAAGTAGTTGATTTTGAGAAGCTCCAATTGGTGGATATGTACCTTAATTTTTTTATCAAAAGTTACACCTAGATCCTTGAACGTAGATGGTCTTTTCAGCGTGTCGCCATTAATATTTTAATTATATATAATTGGGGATCCTCGGTTGTATAACCGATAACATTGCACTTGCCAACATTTAGGTGAAGATCATTTTCATCACACCAAGCAGATAACTTAGTTAAGTCATTTTGAAGTTTTTCGCAGTCATTCAAATCATTAATCCTATGCAACATCTTGACGTCATCGGCGTATATTAAGAAATATTCGTCTAAGTGATTACTGATGTCATTAACAAAAATATTAAAGAAAAGGGGTCCAAGTATTGATCCCTGGGGTACTCCTGACGTGGCTCGGTATTCAATAGATTTATATCCATTATAAGATACGAATTGAACTCTATCAGTCAAGTAACTCTCAACAAATTGAAGTAAACCGTCAGATAATCCTAATTTGTCAAGTTTACAGAGAACTTTATTTCGGGCGGAAACGATAAGATTCGCAGATGGCGGTAGTCTGACGTCACAAAATCTCCATAATAACAAAACAAAAATATGGTTTTATTTATTTGACAGTGACAAGTTAAAGACAATCATAATTTACTATGAAAATAATAGCTATAGCATTGTTAAGGTGATGTGATTGTTAGATTACGAACTAATATTTTTTAAATCCCAATAATTATAACTTTTTTTTTGCAGCGTTGGACTAGCCTCGTATATAGACGTGCTTAAAGACGCGCTCTCGAAAGAAAGCTCTAAAAAAGCGGTATAAACAACGTTAAACTCGATAAAATTTAAGTCACCGGTACATCAAGAAATTCTGCGCGAAGTGAAACGCCATAATAGAGAAACAAAGTTCATATGGAAATAATAATTACGCATACAGTTTTTGACACAGTGAATCGCATCAAATAAAGCAAGTGTAAGTGCCTAATACCCATGCTAAGACGACCAAGCACCTTTCCTCAAGTGGTTGTGCGTTAAAGTAAACATCTGGTAACATAATACACCATCAGTGAAAGACAACGGACTGGTATCTAACGAGTGGAAGTAGTAACATAAGAGAAGGATGAAAGATAACTTTTATTTTTATTTATTTTTAAGTTCTATTTATTGGCTTATAAATCATTGTCACAGGACAGTTTATTATACAACAGAGAAAAATTTTAAAGTAAAAATGAAAAAGTATTAAATATTGCTAATGAAATAGAAAATACCCGGAATTGGAAAGCGGCACTTGAAGGTAATTATTATAGAAACAAACTAACATACAGAGTGTGCAAAATATTCTCTCGGGCCTCTTTCTCATAACCAACCCGCCATAAAAACCTTTTCTATCGCGAGATAGGGCACTTCCACAGTAAATGAATATTTATCTGTGGAACGGTTAATTAAAAAAGAAAGCTCCCGGCGGCGAGCGAATGCATGTATGTCTTGGCAGACAAACGAAGTGAACGCAAGCGGGCAGAAGCAGGTGCACACTGCTAAATTCAGAAACAGAAGACTTGGAGGAAGAATAAATAAGGTGATGATGATAGATGGAAACTTAAAAGAAGCATGGAAACGAAGAAGAAGCATCTCACAAACACCTGTACTTCCCATCTTATATTCCTACCCCATGCGTCATCTGGCTCTCGCTGCTGACAATAAGCATGTCCCATGTCTAACTATTGGCACGAATCTCCATGGATGCCCGGAATCGACAGAAATGCTGGCAAATCAATCAATTAATCAATCTCAATAATTATAACTTTTTAATCATGCGTTCCATTTTCGTGCGATAAACAAGATCTGGAGCTTACATTTTTTATCGTACAAAAAAACTTCTTACACGTTTTTGATGTGAAATTTCCCGTACTTTCGATTGGCGTAAGCAGTTCTTTCGATAAAATTAAACTTAAAAGTTATTTGCGAAAAACCGTATTATTACACCTATTTTGTTTAATAACTATTACAGCGGCACTTTTTAGGAGGAAGACTTTTTATTATATATCATTGATACAATTTAGAAGAGAATGGAAAAAAGTCCGCCCTGTTAGAAAGGATTCCGAAGTTAAGCCCGTTTTTTGTCTCATTTCACTGCACTATTAGCTAGACTTCGCCATGGCTGGAGTCAGTGATTCTTCTCTTTTTTTCTTTGGGCTCATAATCTAAACTTTTATATTGTATTTATATTTTTTCTTATTATTATTATTATTATTATTATACGAGGATTATTAAGCGAGAGGTGAGACTCAGTGTGCCTAGATGATATAAATTATGATATCAATATAATAATTATAATCATGTAAGCAGGAACACTATAGTTAGGTACCAATTTATTTTAATCGAATATGTATGTCATAACAGAACAAAACATTCTGAACTTTTGCTCGCTGCCGAGTATAGGTGATGAGCAATTTTTATGAAAATAACCTCGTATCCACTCAGAAAGGGGATATGCATTACAAAGAGGTACTCTTTAATTTTCACTTTATGTTTGGCTATGCCTAAAGTCAAATTAGCATACTTTTCGAAGCAACTTTGTTTTAACCGAAAATTCCGCAAATTATCATGTTAAGTGGCATACGCCCACATTGCCTTTTAATGATTGTCGCACTAATTAACTCGTTAAAAAGAATTTGATATTTTGATTAGATCTACTAGCTGCAGGCTAAAGTACTTATTTCCTATATACAGCGCGTCTCTCTTTTATCATTCCCATATCACAGCTCTCTTAATAAAAATGCGATTTTTTCTTTTAATTTGGGACCCATCAGGAGATTGTCCCACGGTAAAATATTTAAAAATCCACTAGTGACGTTCGTCCTTATGAACAAAAATGTACCTAATTTTCCAAAAGAATATATTAGGCAAAGTTTTAACTGTAAAAACATCTCACAATGTTATTCGCTCTAATCAAAAACTTACTAATACCGAATTTCCATAAGATAGTGTTCTTGGTGTTCAAGTATAAAGGAAATAAAATTAAATGGTTTATCTAAGAAAATAAGTAGGTACGGTTTTATTAAAATAACGAACACCTGTTTAGAAAACATTGAGGTGATCTTAAATCCCTAGATAGTAATGGCTAAAGTGGCCCCGTTTTCGAAATACAGGGTGTTTCATATTTTTTGGAAGAATATTCTTTTCGCCATATATCTGTAATGCGTAAGCGGAATCCAATGAAATTTTGTTTTTTGATTACAGTAGTCATTCACAATCTAATGCCTGTGATATTGTGACGAAGTGAATTTTTGCAGACAAAAATGTAATTTAATTTAATCATAAACTTCGCCACTTTTCCCATCTTACGGCCGAAAGATTAGAATTTGTTCTATTTAGCCCGCGACATGTAGTTTTCTGTAGTAAAATAATGTAAGGTTCCATAGCGTTGAGAAGTTTTCTAAAATAACATTTTAATTAATTCCGATAAATTATTCCCGATGGCGTTAATCGCAGTTAAATTATTCCCCACTTGGTATTCAACACCAAGTTGGAGGGGATTTTACTTTCTGGGGGAACCAGCTAGTCAGACACACACCGAAACGGGAGTTGATTTCTGCGAGCCTAAAGGGTTACCACGTGAAGATCTAATATACCGTACCGTACCGCTCACCTGAAGATCACCACGTGTGTAATCCGATAGTCTTTGCCATCGCCGCAAAATATAATAGCAATGTAAGTTTTAAAACATTTCTTGATATTTCCGTAAATTTCAAAATTAAATTTCATCTTAACAGTTAAATGAATTAACACGTGGGGGTTCTAAAATACCGCACCGACCGACCGCCGCCGTAGACCACCACGTGGGAGTTTACTTAACTGTGCCCCGTATATCAGCAGTGTAAATTCACAATTTATTTTATTTGATACACTTCATATATAATATTTTCATGATAAACTAGCAAATCTCTGTTAAATATTCATGGTCCGATTTGCCTGTATTAGAGAAGTGTACAATTATAAATTATCCGATCCGAGATAAGAAACTGTTTCTTGCCCGACGTTTTTATCCGCTATTACCAGATAAGAAATAAAACATTGAAACGCGTGGTTTAGCAATAACACTATAAAACGATTTCAAATTTGATGTATCAGAGTGTAAATATACTTTTCCGAAATACCGATGCACATCATAGACCTAACAAATTTCTCCTTGTTAATGTTTGTCCAATCGGGACTCTGTTAGATTCTCAAGATTTAATCCAAATAGCTATGTCCCAAATAATTTCCAAGGGAAAATGGACATAGAAGATATTTCGAGAGAATTATTATTTTGTCTCAAACTGTTTAGTCAAAATAATATCCGCCAAGTTGGTTGGGATGATAGAAACCCGCCGTCCATAAATTTCTGTTTTTATTAAACCGAATTTTGCCGTGTAAAACCGTTCCAAAGCCTATTGTTTTAACTTAACCGTTGTTTAATAATTTATTGGGTTAAAATAATATCCGACAACATCCGACATGTTGTCGGATTGGTAGAACTCCGTTTTCCGGCTCTGTTATAGTTTCATTTTGTTTTAAATGATTCTCAGTAATTTGTTATAGTCCGAGAGTTCAGGGGAAAATCTAGGAGATACTCTGAATGAATAAATTATATTTATATTTTGATACATACACCTTTTCACTGTACATCTGGCAAGAAACACGTGGCGAGTCTTAATTCCGATCCGAATGCAATTAGAGATACTCAACTATGTGGTTTGAGGCGCTTGGCGAATCTATCCGAACCGAACCGACACCGTGGAGATTAATTCTGGCTGTCCGTCCAGGCAGAATGATCTTTACCAAGGGAGCTGATACCGAATCCGATTACCACTTTATTCGGTATCAGTTTTCCACAATTTCACCAAGTTCTTTACACCACATGCTGCCGACTCATATCTAACATGCATGCAGATATGATAAATTCTGTCCGACAATAGTTGTTTGCTTTTGCTAAAAATTTAATTGCTTTCTGCTTTACTGCTAACTTGTTCTGTCTTAACATCCACTGCTTGCTTGCTTGCTGTTATAACCGACCGTACCGCTTATTACCGTTTTACCGCTTTACCGCCAAGCCTACTATCATTTTGCACATTATTTGCTTGGTTTGTTTTTGTTGATAACCGAATTAATAAGAAAATATTAAAATCAGTAGTTTAATATCTTCTCACCGCCTGGTTCCTTGTCTTCGTAGCTTCATTTGTTTTTCATAGTTTCACTTGCTTTCATAGTTTCACTTGTAAATAAACCGAAATGATATATCTTAAGTTTTACTTGTAAATATTCTTAATATGACATATCTTAAGTTTTGATAGTATTTATCTGAACTCTATAAGAGTATTTTGGTACCTGACCGTTTTATTTATTTTAATAATTATTGTTTGTTGTTGAATAATTAATATATTTTAATAAATGTTGTTATTTTCTAAAATGTGCGTTTTACTGTTGTGTGTGAATGAAAATCTAATCTGCCGTCCAGACCCCTGGACATACCGTGTCTCCACTGTAGCTATCCCAGCCCTACTGCAACAGGCTGCGTTTAGGAGGCTAATGTGGGACCTTTGCCCCACGTAAAAATTGCAAAGGTGGCGCTCGATATAACCGAATTTAACCGAAATACAGCTCAGCGCTAAAGTGACGCTTCCGCTTGTCTATGCGCTAGGCAACCGGGAGAAAGCACGTCACAAAATGGCGCCCGAGCAGGGACCATTAAATTAAAGGGATTTAATTAAATGAGAGCAGGGACCTTAATTAAATAAAGTAGACCTAATTTACCCGAAACAGATTTAATTAAATTAAATTAGACTTGATAAACATAGATTAGATTTTCTTCACATTCGGCAGGCACCGAATACAACCAGAAAAGTACCAAAACACTCACAGAGTCATGCGAGGTATCATTTTCGACTAAACCGAACACAGGGAACCAATTCCGACCGTTACCGAACCGATCCGACCGCACCCGAAGGCGTTATTAACCATTTAATAACCCCTGAAGAAATTTTTCCATTTAACAACAGTTTCCGCCGTATTGCCGTCCCAAGAGGCTGCAATTTTAACCGAAAAATCGAACTCCGACCGAACGTTTCCGAAGTCTCCCGAAGTTACACGAATCCACAAGATATCAAGTTTGGAGTCATTTTCAAGGTAATCAAACCCAAGGAAGCGTTTGGCAACACTAGGAATCTGATCCGACCAACCGTTCCGGGAAAAAGCGTGCTACAGCCAAGTTTTGGGTCTGAATTGAGTAGGGCTCATACTAGGCAATAACCAGTGCCATTATACATCATTTGCACCACTTTTTACCGACCGCCCGGATTTTGCCCGGAACACTTACCGACTCCGGTGTCCGGAGTCACTAGGCAAGTGACCCCTCGTTTAATAGTAACCCAAGGACGCTGAATCGATTGCCGTTGGTTTCATCACGATCCGACCAGCCGTTTCGAAAAAAGATGTACCCTGGTGGAGGGGGTAGCCGAAAGCCGTTAAAATCATTGGGAATCTATTGTCTACAGTTCTAGACGCCGTTCCAAACATGTTTCATCGTTTACCGATCACTGAGATACCGCTCAGTACCGTTCATCGCCATTCATGACCATCTATGCCAGTTCATTCTGACACCCTGTAGTGAATGGGCCAATTTGAGATACCGCTCAAACCATTCACCGCCATCTGTAATCCTACCGAACCGTTTCCGACTACTACCGAACCGATCCGAGTACTTCCGAGTACATAATTAACAGTTTCATGACCGCCTGCGAATTTTTTATCAGTTCCTATACTGCCTGCATAGCAAGAAGTTGTACCTGTAAGCAATCCGAAGTCCGTCCGAATAATTCCGAAGCCGTACGAAGAGACCCGACGTCACAAATAGGCGTGTGGGGTATCGTTTTCAGGGTACCGAAACCTGGGGAAACGAACAGTATTGCTGCGAACACGATCCGATCGACTGTTCTGAGAGATGTTGTTTCTTTGACATTTTCTTGATTAAAATTTAATTTAGAAATTTCTTTTGTTTGTGTGGGACTTCATCGAATAAATTCTTGGATGTTTAGGATTTAGGGGCTTTGTCATTTTTCTCGAGGAGTGGAAGTAATCTGGAGCCAAGTTAGGAGGCCGTTCCCAGAATATTTGGTTGCTAGCATTACTACGGACCGTCCGCATCACATGGAGTTTTGCTGCGCACGCGATCCGACCGACCATTCTAAGAGGTGTTGATACTTTGGCATCTTCCCATTCTAAAATTAACTTAGAAATTTTGATGGGTCCGCATTGAATGAATTTCTAGCCGTTTAAGACTTAATGGACTTCGTCATTTTTTTTTCTATTCTGCTGTTTGCTTTGGGGAAACTTAACCGATGTTACCATTTACAATTTTTTTTTGCTATTGTTGGAACTTTACCGAATAACGCAGGCGCCACAGGAGTCCAACTGTGCGCATACGCAGCTATCCCTAGCTGCTCCGTTTATATAAAACCGATCCGAATCTGAAGAGGAGACTGGAGTCTGGGACAGCATACCGTAAAGAACTCTTCAAATACTGACACCGCTACTACTAGTCACCGACTTACACCGTTTTCAAATAAAACACTTTATTTTTATTTCCCGTCTGCATCGCTTAACCGACTTACACCGTCTTCCATAAAATATTTTATTTTATTTATCATCTGCCTACATCGATTAATCGACTTACACCGTTTTCAAATAAAACACTTTATTTTTATTTCCCGTCTGCATCACTTAACCGACTTACACCGTTCTTCAATAAAATATTTTATTTTATTTACTGCATCGTATACCTGATATCCAGTACATCGTTGCATATACCGACCGTTAATATTATACCGACTTGCAAATATTTTGCTCATCATCTACCAGTATCTTTTAACCGATACACCGTTACCAAATACCGATCCGCACCTGTAACGATTATCCAGCATCAACACCATTTAATACAGTTCCATTTACCAACTGTCAAGGCTTAATACCACTTTGCAAACATTTTGCTTACCGTCTGTCCGTATCTCTTCAATAGATACACTGTACACCGTCCCATTTCTGACCATCATCATACATCACCGCTTTACCGAACAACAATTTTTTTTACCGACCGCCAGCATCTTTTCAACTGATATACCGTACAACTTAACACATTTTAAGGTTAACTCCGACAATGATGGACAGCGAACAGAAAGAACTGGAACAAGTGGGCAACACTCATGATCAGCAACCACAAGAGGTTGTTGGAGCTAGCGATATCCGTCTGAGTTGGATATATCAACTTCGGAAAGAACAATTAGATACCGAGTTAGGTAAATTTCATCTGAATACTACTGGAACCGTGGATGAAAAGAAGCGACGTCTAGTTAAATTCATCAAGGATGGCTGTACATCACCGCAACCGCAACCATCCAAGCCGTTCATCTTTCCATCGACGTTCATACCCACAATACAGACTACTGCACCGCCGACAACCGACTCTCAGGTATTGGATCCGCTTAAAATCAGAAAATGGGGTATACGATTTGATGGTAAAGGAGATGCCGCTGCGTTCTTAGAAAGAGTAGAAGAAGTCTGCTCATACACCGGCTTCCGTCCTGAACAACTATTGCCTGTTCTTCCAGCGTTATTGCAAGGACCAGCATTACTATGGTACCGCAACAACCACACCCGTTGGAATAGATGGGAAGATTTTGCTACAGATTTTCGAATTTTCTTCTTTTCTGTAAATTACACCGAAGACTTAGAAGCTGAAATCAGTCGTCGTTTACAAAAGCCTGAAGAACCCGCTACTAAGTACATTACCGATATGCAAACACTTCTCCGCCGTCATGGGGACTTCACCCCGAACCAACAACTCCGTTGGTTATACCGAAACTTACTACCTGACTACAGGCAATATATTCCCCGAGCCGAGTTGACTGACATAGCAACATTGATTGCCCAAATCAAGGAAGTCGAAATACTCCGTCAGGAAGTTCAGCGGACATACCGAACTGTATTTAACCGAACCGCCGCTACTACTGGATTGACACTGTCTCCGACACATCACAACCGTTCAGAGACATCACATAGCCAGCCGTCACAGTGTCCCTAGGGACAACCGTCTACATATACATGTAGAACTAATTACCGTTTTCTGCCCTGATTGACACCGACTCCGCCCGCTTCTATCTGGGAAACCAATCATTAGGTTTCTGTTCCAAATAAAGGATGCCACCAGTTAGTGTATCCACTCCGCCTGTCCATCCAGCTGATGTTAACCTTGTAACCGTCAACCAGGCCTAGATTTTGCTATGAATCTGATCACTGGTCCCGTCTCCGTAAATCACCGTCCGATCTCAGCACCGTCTCCTACCAGTCCATTGAAAGTAATTACCATAGCTGAGCTAACCCAATTTCTGGCAACCGAATTACCCCGTTTTAAGGCTGTCACCGAAAACTATCGACCGCAACCTCCCGACTCCCAGGGAAGCCGCCGTCCCATCAGCTTGCAGTTTTCACACCGACATCCATAAGGTGTAAAGTCAAATCAGGCTACCGACCGTTACCCGTTTTCTTTTCTATTTCTCTTGAACCCTCATTCAGAGGCGAACCGTCTTTTTCAATATCTCCGCAGCCCAAGGCTGCACCCATCTTAGCCGTCCACCGATGTTCCACTATTGGCATTCACTACACCGACATCCGTAAGGTGTAAAGTCAAGTCAGGCTACCGACCGTTATCCGTTTTCTTTCCACTTTCTCTTCTTTCTCTACTATCTCATCACAAGCGACGTCCAACTGGTCATACAGCACGCAGTCCAATCTATTACCATGAGAAGCTGAGGTGATGGAGAAGATCCAGAAAGTCCACTTCGTTTTTGGGTAAGAGTGACAGAAGAAAGATGTTATTTTCCGTTTTCCGAAACCGACGACACCGATGCGCCTTTTATTTTTTTCTTAAAGTTTTTTTTATAAACTTTCATTTAAGCTAGGAATCCGTACCGAATAAGTAGGGTTAGGAAAAAAAATAATAATTGCATTTATTATTTTTTTCTTTCCGAAGTAAGAGGGGGGTGTGACGAAGTGAATTTTTGCAGACAAAAATGTAATTTAATTTAATCATAAACTTCGCCACTTTTCCCATCTTACGGCCGAAAGATTAGAATTTGTTCTATTTAGCCCGCGACATGTAGTTTTCTGTAGTAAAATAATGTAAGGTTCCATAGCGTTGAGAAGTTTTCTAAAATAACATTTTAATTAATTCCGATAAATTATTCCCGATGGCGTTAATCGCAGTTAAATTATTCCCCACTTGGTATTCAACACCAAGTTGGAGGGGATTTTACTTTCTGGGGGAACCAGCTAGTCAGACACACACCGAAACGGGAGTTGATTTCTGCGAGCCTAAAGGGTTACCACGTGAAGATCTAATATACCGTACCGTACCGCTCACCTGAAGATCACCACGTGTGTAATCCGATAGTCTTTGCCATCGCCGCAAAATATAATAGCAATGTAAGTTTTAAAACATTTCTTGATATTTCCGTAAATTTCAAAATTAAATTTCATCTTAACAGTTAAATGAATTAACACGTGGGGGTTCTAAAATACCGCACCGACCGACCGCCGCCGTAGACCACCACGTGGGAGTTTACTTAACTGTGCCCCGTATATCAGCAGTGTAAATTCACAATTTATTTTATTTGATACACTTCATAAATAATATTTTCATGATAAACTAGCAAATCTCTGTTAAATATTCATGGTCCGATTTGCCTGTATTAGAGAAGTGTACAATTATAAATTATCCGATCCGAGATAAGAAACTGTTTCTTGCCCGACGTTTTTATCCGCTATTACCAGATAAGAAATAAAACATTGAAACGCGTGGTTTAGCAATAACACTATAAAACGATTTCAAATTTGATGTATCAGAGTGTAAATATACTTTTCCGAAATACCGATGCACATCATAGACCTAACAAATTTCTCCTTGTTAATGTTTGTCCAATCGGGACTCTGTTAGATTCTCAAGATTTAATCCAAATAGCTATGTCCCAAATAATTTCCAAGGGAAAATGGACATAGAAGATATTTCGAGAGAATTATTATTTTGTCTCAAACTGTTTAGTCAAAATAATATCCGCCAAGTTGGTTGGGATGATAGAAACCCGCCGTCCATAAATTTCTGTTTTTATTAAACCGAATTTTGCCGTGTAAAACCGTTCCAAAGCCTATTGTTTTAACTTAACCGTTGTTTAATAATTTATTGGGTTAAAATAATATCCGACAACATCCGACATGTTGTCGGATTGGTAGAACTCCGTTTTCCGGCTCTGTTATAGTTTCATTTTGTTTTAAATGATTCTCAGTAATTTGTTATAGTCCGAGAGTTCAGGGGAAAATCTAGGAGATACTCTGAATGAATAAATTATATTTATATTTTGATACATACACCTTTTCACTGTACATCTGGCAAGAAACACGTGGCGAGTCTTAATTCCGATCCGAATGCAATTAGAGATACTCAACTATGTGGTTTGAGGCGCTTGGCGAATCTATCCGAACCGAACCGACACCGTGGAGATTAATTCTGGCTGTCCGTCCAGGCAGAATGATCTTTACCAAGGGAGCTGATACCGAATCCGATTACCACTTTATTCGGTATCAGTTTTCCACAATTTCACCAAGTTCTTTACACCACATGCTGCCGACTCATATCTAACATGTATGCAGATATGATAAATTCTGTCCGACAATAGTTGTTTGTTTGCTTTTGCTAAAAATTTAATTGCTTTCTGCTTTACTGCTAACTTGTTCTGTCTTAACATCCACTGCTTGCTTGCTTGCTGTTATAACCGACCGTACCGCTTATTACCGTTTTACCGCTTTACCGCCAAGCCTACTATCATTTTGCACATTATTTGCTTGGTTTGTTTTTGTTGATAACCGAATTAATAAGAAAATATTAAAATCAGTAGTTTAATATCTTCTCACCGCCTGGTTCCTTGTCTTCGTAGCTTCATTTGTTTTTCATAGTTTCACTTGCTTTCATAGTTTCACTTGTAAATAAACCGAAATGATATATCTTAAGTTTTACTTGTAAATATTCTTAATATGACATATCTTAAGTTTTGATAGTATTTATCTGAACTCTATAAGAGTATTTTGGTACCTGACCGTTTTATTTATTTTAATAATTATTGTTTGTTGTTGAATAATTAATATATTTTAATAAATGTTGTTATTTTCTAAAATGTGCGTTTTACTGTTGTGTGTGAATGAAAATCTAATCTGCCGTCCAGACCCCTGGACATACCGTGTCTCCACTGTAGCTATCCCAGCCCTACTGCAACAGGCTGCGTTTAGGAGGCTAATGTGGGACCTTTGCCCCACGTAAAAATTGCAAAGGTGGCGCTCGATATAACCGAATTTAACCGAAATACAGCTCAGCGCTAAAGTGACGCTTCCGCTTGTCTATGCGCTAGGCAACCGGGAGAAAGCACGTCACAATATTAATAAAATCTCAGGGCCGGACCCAGAATAAAAATATTTTAAAGTTATTTCTAGAAAACAACACTCTGTATACTGTTCATAAAATATTTGACATTAAAATATTAATTTACACCTAGAAAGATACAACATACCAAAAAAAAAACTTTTTGCACCATGTCATTGTTTAAATAAAAAAATTAAATTGTTGAAGGTTCATTTTTTTGTCTTTAAATGAGAAATTGAGAGAAAAAAGTCACTTTAGGGATTAACTACATTTTTTTTTGTTCCCTATCTGCACTAGCAAAAGGTAGTGCAAATAGGGAGAATAAAAATTTATCACATATACCTGGTGAAATAAAAAAATATTTTGTAATGAATGTGTAATTAATAAACTTAACAAGGTAATAAATAATAAAAATTAACAATTTAACTAGAACATAAGAAATCAGTCAAACTTACTAAATCCAATTAAATTATTTTGAATCACAGTCTATTTTCAAAGTGACCACCGCCAAATTCAATACATTTTCTTGATCGATTTGTCATTTCATTTACGCTTTTTCTAACAATCTCTAAATTGATTTTAATTTCATTGCAAATGCTCAATTCTTGCAATCAGCAGCTTTCTGGTATTTATTTCTTCTTTATATTCTTCAGTTTTTAAATAGCCCCACAAAAAATTGTCAAGGGGTGTGAGATTTGGTGATCCCAGAGGCCATGCAATGAGACCACCCCGACCAATTCACATATTTGGATATTGTTCATTCAGATAGTTTCTGACTCGTTCCGAAAAATGCGGCAATGCCCCATCATGTTGAAACCACATTCCTCTTGTGTTTAGATTATTTAATAAATTTGGCAGGGTATGTTGTAAAAAATCTAAATATTTGTCACCATTTAAGCGACCTTCAAAAATATGAGGACCTAGGAGATTATAATTGAACATCCCACACCGCACATTTACAGAAAATCTATGTTGGGAATTCTTTCGGATTATTGCACGGGGATTCTCGTGACTCCAAATATGAAAATTTCGAGTGTTATTTATACCATCATGGGTAAATTGATATTCATCGGTAAACAATACTCTTAACATAGTTCGTCTATGGGATAAAACCCAGCGGCAAAAAGTTAACCGAAATATTTCATCACCTAGCACCAATCGTTGGACAATTTGGATATGATAAGGATGCATTTGTTTGCCTCTAATAGTTCTCTAAACTCTGGTTTGAGGAATATTTAATTGTTGACCAATTCTTCTTGTGCTAATTTTTGAGATCTGGTCAACCATATTTAAAATCAAATCTATTTCTTGCCGGGTCTGCCAAACAAGAGGTTCTATTTCAATGATTGAGGGAACGGTTCCAGTTTCAGAAAGATGTCTAAACACTCTATAAAATGTTTTATAATCTGGCACACGTTGATTCACAAACCGGCGTCTGTATTTCCTTTTAGCAGCTTTTGCATTGCCATTGCAATATCCATAGACAAAAACCATATTTGCGTATTCTCTACTCGTGTATGTAAACGGCATGATTTAGAATTATTACAAGACAATAATGTAACCAGTAAAAGCAACAGTGGTGACGTGACACTTCTTAATTACAATATGACTGTTTTTTGACAGGTACCTACTTGATTACTAAAAAGTACGTAGCCCTAACTTTTAAAACAAATGTAATGGCAAGACTAGATGATTGTAACAATTAATTACTCTTGCAATGAATTAAATATTGCTGAAACCAGAGTTTGGGGAACTACCTTTTGGTAGTGCAGATAGGAACCAAAAAAAAAAACATGTTGTTAATCCCTAGAGTGATTTTTTTCTCTCAATTTCTCATTTAAAGAAAAAAAATTTGAACTCTCAAAAATTTAATTTTTTTACTTAAACAATGAAATGGTGCCAAAAGATTTTTTAATGGGATGTTGTATCATTCTAGGTGTAAATTAATATTTTATAAACAGTATACAGAGTGTTATTTTCTAGGAATATATTAAAAATATGTTTATTCTGGGTCCGGCCCTGATATTTTATTAATATCCCAGGCATTAGATGGTGAATGACTACTGTAATCAAAATACAAAATTCCATTGGATTCTGCTTACGCATTACAGATATATGGCGAAAAGAATATTGTTCAAAAAAATATAAAACACCCTGTATTTCGAAAACGGAGCCGCTTTAGCCATTACTGTTTGGGGATTTAAGATCACCTCAATGGTTTCCATCTTTTGGTACAGTACGACCCTTTCCTCACGAATCACCCTGTATAACCTACTATTTGTCAAATAAAATAGATAGAGAGTATACAAGTTTAATTCTAAGTGAACTGTATATTAAATTGTATTAAAATTTTCGTACTATTCATATTTTTACAAGCGTAAACAAAGCTCCATCATGAAGCTTATACTTATTTATGAAATACCGATTAACTTCCTTTTTAAACTGTATTTTGCAAACGGCACAACACCTTACCATTTTGTAATAGGTATGTATATTGTTAATAAAATGTGCAATATACCACCTTTTCAGCACGAAATCACAGTTAAATACTACAAACACCTGTTAGCGTTAATGGACGCATTAAATGGCGATTATTGAGATTACGACACTCGAACCGAATCGATCGTGTCCGAAATGTTACGGTTGTTTTCAAATAAAAGCCGTGAATGGATTGACTAGCCAATCAGGAACTTATAGGATGTTTACAACTGAAGTACCTTAGACTGTGATTCTCTCAGCAACAAACAAACAAACAAATAATACACGTTATGTATTTAGCGATAAGCTCTTCGATCGAAGCTTGTATGTCTGCATAATGACACACACACACACACACTCTTATTTGCTTATTAGAAGAAATTATTTTTCGGCTTGCCATAAGCAATATTTAATACTTAATTAATATATGGATGTACTGATTAATTTGAGCAGTGGCGGCCTGTGGCTTTAAGCTGTTGGTGGACACTTGCACAAACACAAACAAATAAAAAGTCGTAATAAATACGTTACATGTTTCCGAAAATGAAACGATGTCTGGCGAGAAATTACGATTATAAAAGAAATGGAAAAGATGAGGCAGGCAGTGTCTACATTCCATCCACAAACTACAAAGCTTTCGCTTTTCTTATTTTCCCCTGTATACCCCTATTTAACCCCCAACCCTTTAACGGAATCATCTCAAAATATAATCTGATTCCAGGTGTCCTTACGATACATACGTGTACCAAATTTCAAGTGAATATCTCAATTTTATTTTATTAACCCCTCTAATAACGGATTAGGGTTGGTGGGGGGGTTGAAAAATATTATGAAAAAATCTGAGGTTTTGGCCTCTAGTAAGTACACCGAATTTCTAGGTTCTGTACTCATACCAGCTTGCTTTTCTTATTTTCCTCTATTTAAGCCCTTTAATAATGGAGTGGGGGGTTGATGGGGGAATGAAAAATATTACAGAAAATTTTGAGGCCTTGGCTTGTACATACATCAAATTTCAAGTTTCTGTACTCTTACCAGCTTGCTTTATATACTTCTCCTTACTTACCCCTATTTACCACCCAACCCTTCACCGGATATCTACAAAAAAAATCCAGTTCCAGATCTCATTATATTATATTCGTGTATAAAATTTCAAGTCAATGTCTTAAGCCGTTCCGGGGAAAACGTGTGGACAAAGAAGTTACAGACAGACAGACAGACATTTTTTTTTTCGCTCAAATTTAACATCTCGACGTTTTATGACATTCTAAACCTATTTCGAGAAAAAATATTTCAAAATGTTTTTACTATTATTATACTTCCAATCCACTACGTGGATGTGGAAGTAATATTCTTTTAATTTTACAATTTTTATACTATAATTAATTAACGGCAAAATACTATGACTAACTAGGTACTGCATTTCCTTGGCGCCCTTAGATAAGTGTGCGGGCACGGCCTACCCTGCCATCCCCGACGGGTCGCCACTGAATTTGAGTTAATGTGTTTTCTATAAATACTTATATCAATTGTATGATTTACCCTTTTAATTAATGTGGTATAAAAATGAACGTTAATCATTTATGCAAAGCTAATTGAAATGAAAATTAAGCTAGTTCCGCCAGTTTAATATCAATACTACTAATTAAATTCAGTACAAATCTGACTTTGTACTACAATATAACATATGTAACGACATAATAATTATAAACGTATGTTAATATAACTTCAATAGAATTTGTGAAATTAGTTTAAATAAATATAACAATAATTATTGCTAATGTATTGATAATGCTTCTGAACTAAAATTAAATTCACTAGTAAATCCTTTACATTGCCAGTTCCTATCAATACCCTATAGGTTATTGACTATGTAATTGAATAAGGAGGTAATTCGTTAAAGATATTTTATTATTTCATATGTTTTGTTGTACCCGCACAATGATAAATCCAAAAGGGATGTTAAATTTGGGTTTAGATTTTTGAGAACGGAGTGAATTTGTCCACTATTAAGATTGTTAAATGTAACTCAAAGACGCATTTTTAGTATACAAATTCAGCAAATTTAGTTTAAGGTACGTAAACTTGTTTCTGCGCAGATAAACCACGCCTTGCCGTAGATCAATGCAGGGCATTGGTATACAACAATAGCGCCATCGCTTGATTGCGCCGAGTTGAGAACAGCGCACCCATTCTGCTTTTAATAGCGTAGATGTTTAGACGTGTGGGAATAAAATAAATTAATCTCAACTTCGTCATTAAAACGCCGTGTGTTTATACAACTGCATAAAAAGTGCAAATTGTGAAGTGGTACTTCGTGGGCCATTTCACTGAAGACACAATAAATTTATTTACTGTGGCATAGCAAGACAGAACAACTAATGTCTGTGCACTTGTTGATACTAGTGAACCTTATTCTAGCAGGCAAATTGCTGATGAAGTTGACATGAAGGAAAGAACTGTAAGAAATATTTTGAAAATAAATGGGTACAGTTGTTTTAAAGTTCAAACAACGCAAGAAATATTTCCTGTGGACAATTTCAAACAGATAGAATTATGTGAAATCATGATAAATAAAGTGAATGAGAATGAAAACTTCTTAAAGAATATATTGTTTACAGATGAATCATCCTTTTCATTACATAGGAAACACAATCCATCCGTAGTACGATATTGGTCTCGGAAAAATAAACATTTGAGTGTTGCTGTGCGAACTCAGTATCCTCAAAAGTTGAACGTTTGGACGGGAATTTTAGACATTCATATTATAGGCCCACTGCTAATCGATGGCAATTTAAATGGCAATAAATATTTAGAGCTTTTACAAAACCAAATAATTCCTGCAGTTCAAAATCTTCCTGTCAACTTTGACGACATTTGGTTTCAACAAGATGGCTCCCCAAGTCACAATACCTTAACTGTAATTAATTTTCTGGAAAGAACATTTCCCAAGCGTTTAATAGCTAGAAGGGGAAAAATGGCCTCCCAGGTCACCTGATCTAGCACCCCATGATTTCTTTCTGTGGGGCTTTTTAATGGAAACCGCGTACAAACATGCGTTTGAACGAGCCAATAATTTACTTGAATTACGGGAAAAACTTATCCAACTTTGTGCAAGCATTACTACAAATCAACTCTCAATGATATGAGAGGTTCATTGTATAATCGGTTTGGCTATTGTTTGGCACAAGAAAGTGGTTTGTTTGAATCCTTACTTCATTAATTTTTTGTTTGATAATTATTAGTTGATTTTAGTTTCTGAGGGTTATTTCATTTTATTTTAATGTTCAATTTTTGTAATTTAATAAGAATAATTTATTTTTTGATAATAAGTTGATTTTAGTTTCCGAATTATTGAATTTTATTTTAATGTTCTATTTTCATTTCGGTTTTAATAAGAATTATTATTTTGTTCCCATAGCATTTACGGCTAAAAAAGAAACTGCAGAAATTCTTTCAACAGAAGAAATTATTTGTCAAAAATATGACAAATAACTTCTTCGCTTTTGACGAAGAGATATTGTCTCGTTTCGTATTAGAAATTATTACCTACGTCCGCACCCATCCTTAGTTCATGCTGTACTAAATTCAATTCATTATGTGCCTCTGCTTTCACGATTTATGGAACTATTGGGGCGTGGTCAATTACATCGTTATTGCTATACCTTAAACTGCATTTTTCGAATCTGTATAAACATAAAACGATTTTTTGTAGAGAATCAAATTTCGTATCGATGTGGCACTTTATAAAGTCAAAAGAACTTTTTTTTCAACAAAATAAATCAAAAACAATTATTGAAATAAAACTGAAAATTTTCAATTATTTAATATTTTTTAAATTTTTGTGTTGAAGTTTTTTCTGAGTGGATTTAAGCATAGGCATTGGTTCACAAAAAAGAAAGCTGACGTAATTACCGTCAAAATGGTGGAAGTACTTTTTACGATATTACCACTTTTTACCTTTACACCATGTTATTTTTAATTTTTACACTCAAAATTATTTTTATTCTATACAAACATTATTTTAGGTTTATCAATGATATAGTGATAGAAATATTTATTTAAAATTTTGAGGTACCTATGATCTTAGACGTAAAGAAACATTAATATTGTACTTATTTATAGCCGTTTTAAAGACACTTTTTTTGAAAATTTCTTATCTATTATATTCTCACAATGTTTTCGAATTGAATATCAATATCTTCGTCAACATCGTTTTGGACATCTTCTTCCGTTACTTCTGGAACATCAGCGTCTTTACAATTTAAGCCCATACAATCTTTGTAAAATCGAATATGGAGCAGCTTATTCCTAATTTTCTGCAGCCATAATTTCCGTGGCAACCTTTTATGCACCCACAAGCTATTTGCTCAAGTAAAGTTGACTATCGTTACTTTGGCACATATGATTACAAAGCTGATTTAAGGACGTCATTTGATAAAGCTTGTCAAGCGATTTACAAATATATTGTTATGAATTATACCCCCTTGAAACTGGGGATTGATACGCCTATGCCTAATAGTGAGTGACTGGAAACTTGTAGAGTTATCTGGAGTGTGATGGGAGGAGATTCTTGATTGTTTCTGCATGGATCTAGAGCCAATTACAGAGTATATAAGGCGACTACCGGCGCAGAGAGGAAGTTTACTAAAGATAAGTTTATTAAAGTGACTTTCGGTAAAAAGTGAGGTTAAACAAAGTGTAAACGTTATTTTGAAGTATTGTATAGTCAGTAAATTATTAAATAAAGTGTTAGCGGTTTATCTATTGTTGAAATTATTTTAGAACCCAGGGATTCATACAGGGTGTTTCCTAAGAGATGGAAATACGTAACATTGGTGTCAGATGCGGAATTTTAACAAGAGGATTTTTCGGAAGTGTTGAGAAGACTGGGCAGTATTCTCGGACTTAGTGCTAACACAGGAGGGACTAATTTACTGGACATTGTTCGAGAGTTATTCTCGAACAGGAAAATAGTGTTAAGTGCGTTTTTAGACATTGCAGAACATTTTTGTTAGGACATTAGTGGTAGTAATTAAATCGTTTGAACTAAGAAGAGATAAAAGACTCTGAACAAGACTTTTTCGCGTAGTTGATTAAGTGCATTTTCGTGAACTTTCTAGAACTTTTATATTCGAACATTAGTGGCTAAGTGACAAAGACTCTAGATAAGATTTTTTTTGTGCCGTTTTGAGGTTTTTCTGGACAGTCCCATTACCGATAGCGACGTAATTATTAAATTTGTTTGATTTCAACCTAGTCGTATGTCTATAACAACCAGAAGCATGGCATCCGAAAAACAAATACAGGACTTATTTGCCCAAATGCAAAAGATGATGATGGACCAAGAAAGGAAACGCCAGGAAGAGAAAGAAGAACAGGAAAGAAAACGGATGGAAGAGAAAGAAGAACAGGAAAGAAAGCGCCTGGAAGAGAAAGAGGAACGGGGAAAAAAGACGCCAAGAACAAGAACAAAAACGTCAAGAAGAATTAACAAATATTTTTGAGGATCACGAACGAAGACGTCAAGAGGAAAAACAAGAAGAGGAGAAACGACGTCAAAGGGACAATGATGAATTAAGGAAAGCAATAGAGATGCAACAGAATGCCTCTATTTCAGCCACTGAAGAGCTCAAAAATAAAATAGAAGTAAAAATGGACAAGGTTGAAGAAGTAAGCGAAGTGAAAGAAAATGTAGACAAGGTTGAAGAGAAAATGCACCAGGTAGAAAGAGAAATAGGCCAACTTAAACAACAGTTGAGGGATACAGGAAACCAGCAAGTGGCATCATCAGGCCAGTGATTAAAACTTCCCTCCTTTGATGGTCAAAGATCCTGGATGACTCACAAGACACAGTTTGAGGCAGCAGCGAGTGCAAACAACTGGAAGGGTAGTTCAAAAGGGTTCATCAAGATGGGAGAGCTGGTTTGGCTGTACAACCCGCAGCGAAGGAAAGGAAATCACCTTGGGATGGACCGTACACTGTTATTACCCGGATTAATGATGTCGTCTATCGGATTCAGCAAAGCAGAAAGTCCAGGATGAAGATCGTGCATTTGGATAGACTGGAGAAATATACTGATGATTCTGAATTACCTGATCGGGACGATCAGGCTTAAGGAGGGGGCGGTGTTATGAATTACAGCCCCTTGAAACTGGGGATTGATACGCCTATGCCTAATAGTGAGTGACTGGAAACTTGTAGAGTTTTCAGAGAGGAAGTTTACTAAAGAGAAGTTTATTAAAGTGACGTTCGTTAAAAAGGGAGGTTAAATATCAAGTATTTTGAAGTATTGTATAGTCAGTAAATTATTTAATAAAGTGTTAGTGGTTTACCGCTTGTTGAAATTATTTTAGAACCCACGGATTCATACAGGGTGTTTCCTAAGAGGTGGAAATACGTAACAATATATAGTTTGGTGTACTTTTTTGTTGAAATAAAAAGGATACAAGGGCGCCAATACCAAACTGAATCACCCGCCAATCTCGACATTTTACGACATTCTAAGCCTATTTCAGCAAAAAATAACTTGATTTTTTTTTACGATTACTATACTTCCACTCCACTACGCGGATGTGAATGTGGAAGTAAAAAGAATAAATAACAACATTTATGATATCGACAGGTGATAGGATTGGAAGGAACTGTATTGTTAACGCACCAATAAATTTGATTTGATTCAATTAAATTATTTTGTAAGATTTGGTGATTTGGTGTTTTTTTCAACAGGTTCAATTATTATTCAAAAATGTTTTATACACAAGTATAAATTTTGTATCTACAAATCCTATATTTTCTTAGTGGAAAATACAATAGAAATTACAACATAAATAACAGTGAAGTAGGTACCCTAAAATATTATAAATTAACCACTTCCACAAGAACATTGTTAAAGCCACGAATATAAAATACAGACCCCGAGAGTTGTCAAGCTGTTGGCTAGACAACTTTTCCACTTTCATACAAATTAAATTATCACTGTCCTCCTTTCGCACTGCGGTTAGGTTAAATCTAATAAAGGTCGCAGAATGTAATAACACAATGATTATTCTTCTTGTGTTAATTTTTATGATGAGAAAATTAATCTTTTTGTCTTTACATTGGTCATATAATATATTCATTATATTTTACTTTTCAGAAAAGAAATATTTTCTAATACCAATTGTAATTATAATAGGCTTGGACAATAGAATATCTATAAAGTGGTTCTGATTTTCGCGCAAATACCAGATATTATACCTTTACAAGTATATGATAAGCTGTTAAAAGCGGTTTAACACATTATATACCGTTGTGAGTATAACTTAAATATGCGTCAAGCTGTACCCGTGATAAGCGTATATCACTAGTATAGGAAAAACAATTAAAAGTGGTATTATATATATGGAATATACAATATTCCGTATATACGTTTTTCATACTTATAAATATCTGTTCAGAAAACATTTACTGTGTAGTCCCTTCAAATTAGGAAAATTAAGGGAAATTTTTCCTACAGCTAAACCTCCCTTATAGAAAGTTGCCTTGGGGTTGTGTTAACATATTTTTCACCAAGCGCATGAAAAAAGGGTTGTTTTTTAGATATAGATACATATACAGGGTGATTCACGTAGGCCATTCATTAGAAGTTTTTCAACTTGCAGTTGGATTAGAAACTTGAAATTTGGTACGCAGCCATAATCGATCATGCCCGTTCTATCTAAAATATTTTCAGTCCTCCAACTATACAGGGTGTGCCAAAAATTGGTACCAACTTTCTTATTTTAAATGGAAACCTATGTTTTTCTTTACATGGTTCGATTGGTATTCTAATTCTGAGTTCAGAGTACCTAAGTTATGTTAACTTATCTATTACAATTTTTGACATATGTCCAATTTTTTGAAAAAAATTGCCGCTGTAGTAGTTTACGAACAAATTTGTATCTCGCAAACCTTACAAAATGATGAAACCAAATTTATGAAGCAGTTAGCTGGAAGTCCAGGCTAACTTTTGATGTCCCATCGGTGGTCTCATTTTGTGCCATATGGGCGCAGTCGATTTTCAAATGTCACAATCAAAAATTGTCAAAAAGTCAATTTTTTCAAATGGCACCTACTATTTTTTTTCACACCATTCGAAAGAAAATTGAATTTTAGGGTGAGTTACTTAAGCATTCCCTATACCTAACTTCACCCCATATCGAGTTATTCAATAAAAATCAATAAATACCTTATCTTGCCTCGAGATTCCTTACTTCATCAAGTATGCCATGGAAACAAGACAGTTGTAATAATTTTTAGAGAAAAATATGGATTCTTATTTAATTACACACAACACCAACAAATTATTATTAACGAACAAGAACAATGTTGACGAAATTCTGTCAGTGAAAACGGTGCACACATTGAGCATTTGTATTGAAATAATTATTTTGTTGATTTGTTTATTTGTTGTCATTTTGTTGTTATTATTTATTATTGCAATACGATTTTTGAATACAAATTAAAATGAAATGATTGTTTCCAAAGCCTACTACACTTGAGAAAAAAAAACATTTTTTTCAAAAAATGCCAATAACTCAAAAACCACTGTAGATATACATACACAATGTTAATAAAAGTGGCCCTAAAATTCAATTTTGCATTGATTTCTGGCGTCAGAAATGGTAGGCGCAAAGATGTGCTACGCAATCTGTTGAAAGTAGAATAATAGAATATTTGAACACAAATATGGTGGTCACATTGAACATTTACGTCAGAATTTCGTCAACATTGTTCTTGTTCGTTAATAATAATTTGTTGGTGTTGTGTGTAATTAAATAAGAATCCATATTTTTCTTTAAAAATTATTGCAACTGTATTTTGTTTCCATGGCATACTTGATGAAGGAATCTCTCGGCAAGATAAGGTATTTCTTGATTTTTATTGAATAACTCGATATGGGGCGAAGTTAGGTATAGGGAATGCTTAAGTAACTTACCCTAAAATTCAATTTTCTTTCGAATGATGTGAAAAAAAATAGTAGGTGCCATTTGAAAAAATTGACTTTTTGACAATTTTTGATTGCGACATTTGAAAATCGACTGCGCTCATATGGTACAAAATGGGACCACCGATGGGACACCAAAAGTTAGCCTGGACTTCCAGCTAACTGCTCCACAAATTTGGTTTCATAATTTTGAAAGGTTTGCGAGATACAAATTTGTTCGTAAACTACTACAGCGGCAATTTTTTTCAAAAAATTGGACATATGTCAAAAATTGCAATAGATAAGTTAACATAACCTAGGTTCTCTAAACTCAGAATTAGAAGACCAATCGAACCATGTAAAGAAAATTATAGGTTTCCATTTAAAATAAGAAAATTGGTACCAATTTTTGGCACACCCTGTATAGTTGGAGGACTGAAAATATTTTAGATAGAACGGGCATGATAGATTATGGCCGCATACCAAATTTCAAGTTTCTAATTCAACTGCAAGTTGAGAAACTTCTAATGAATGGCCTACGTGAATCACCCTGTATATGTTTTTCGGCCATTTTGGCGGTTTTTTACGTTTTGCTGCAAAATTTCTGAGAAAATATGACCTGGACTGATATTGTAGATCTAGCGATTCTCTACAATTTTTGCTCTTTTCAATTTTTTGAAATTCCGCTTAGTTGCGCCGCTAGAGCGCGCCAAAGTTTATGTAAATGTGTACATTTTCTTTGGTTTTAAGCCAAAACTATGCATTTTATAAAAAAACATCAATATATCAAAGTTGTAGATAAAAAAAATTTCGACAAATTTTGTTCTCTGTTTTTTTTTCAAAGTCGCGTGGTTTTGCCGCTAGAGGGCGAAAAACATTTTCTCAATACTCTTGAGCGGATAAAAAAAAATATAGGCATCGTGAACAGCTGTAGTATTTTGCCCCTCCACCTCCCTCTACTCAATATTTTTTACCGGCTAAGCTAATATAGATGACATTAAGGATGACATATACAAAAAGGCCCATCACGACCACTACAGCTGAATACGCGTAGTTCATGTTATTAGATGCACCGTTCTATGCGCAGCTGTGTAAGAAATGAACGATGGGTTTCAAAAAATAAAAATTTTGTTTTGCTCTCCAAATTTTTATATAATTGACGAGTAGTCTAAAAAAATGCATAGTTTTGCCTGTATATCATAAATATTTGCGCTATATCTTTTTTTCCGGTCAAGAGTATTGAAAAAATGTTTCTCGCGCTCTAGCGGGAAAACCGCGCGACTTTGAAAAAAAACAAAGAACAGAATTTGTCGAAAAATTATTATCTAAAACTTTGATATTTTGATATTTTTTTATAAAATGCATAGTTTTGACCTAAAATCAAACACCAAAAAAATTTATGCATTTACATAAACTTCAGCGCGCTCTAGCGGCGTAAATAAACGGAATTTGAAAAAAAATAAAAAGATCGAAAATTGTAGAGAATCGCTAGGTCTACAATATCAAATTAGGTTATATTTTCTCAAAAATGCAGTTTTGTAGCGCAAAAAACCGCCAAAATGGCCAAAAAAACATATATATGTATCTATATCTAAAAACCAACCCTTTTTTTCATGAGCTTGGTGAAAAATATGTTAACACAACCCCAAGACAACTTTCTATATGGGTGGCTTAGCTGTATGAAAAATTTTCCAAAATCAATGATTTTTCTTCTAATTTGAAGGGACTAGTGGGTTGATGGTTGATATGTGTTTAACATAACCGGATACATACTTTTGTGCATATACATTAAATGTACGTGAAACCATCCCCTCAATAAAGATATATTAGTAGTATACAAGAAACATTAATATCCGTAAGGCAAATTGGATGTAATAATATAACCACTGAATAGTATACTAAATATTGTTTAAATGTTATTTGTGGCATTATCTTAATTTTTTTTTAATTCTTTGGGACTTCCTGCCACGCATTTTTTTTCTTTTTAATTGGTGCTCGAGGAATCTACAAAATATCCCAATTAACCAGTATGTTACTGGGAAATAACCTCTACGCTTGGGACTTTTATGTCAAAGGATCAGTTAGAGGTTGATTTCTTTAATCAGATAATACAAATAAGTATAAAAATTGAAACTAAATATTTCACCGACGCGCGACGTTTCGGAAATCTAATCTGTTTCCGCTTTCAAGGCTATTTTTGAATCATATTTTTTGCTGTGTATGATAAATACACAGCTCTAAGAATGCTTGTTATATTCAGTATCCATAGATACTTACTATTTACATAGAACTATTGATATACTTCACAGTTTTTTTCATTTTTATACAATGTTAAGTTTGTGAAGTTCTTCTGTTAACATTGGCAACCAGGTTGTATAGACATTGTAACCCTTTCTTGGGCCCGTTGCGTGACGGCAGCTCTTCGTCTGGGAGCGATAGGTCTGCGTACGGATTTTTTCTGAGTGTTCTCACCTAGGTGCCGGGCGCCAGCTAACCGAGACGGAGGGCTAGGGGGAAAAAATAAGCGAAGAGGTTTTTCCCTTAATGATATAATTAATATAAAGATAAGCTTCACAGTCAGAAGTGAGATAACCTTAATTTGCTTAAACTTGATTAAATTGAGTAATTTCTATTTTTGAACCCCCACCCGCAGCGCTACGCGTGGTTCACACTTTAAGGTTAATTGAATAATATCTGTGGATCTTATAATATTAATAAAATATAATTAAATAAATTTTCTAATTTTTCTTTTTGACGATCTCTCCCTCGTAGGCTCGGTGATAAGAATTAAGTATCAATTCGCCGTAGGTAGGAAACCTTTTGAGAATGGCACACTACTTGCACTGTGAAATTTTCTAATAGAAAGTGGAAAAAAATATTCTGACCTTATGATCTTCGTAAGAGGTTCCCTTGTCGTTTAAAGCATCATAGGGTTGCTTACGATCCAAGTTCGGAAGGCCTACTCCACTGATATGGCAGTTAGTTCCCAGAATATAATATGTTATATTGTTGTGGCAGAACCAATAATAAAAATAAAAGGCCGGCGAATCTAAAATAGAGTTATTTTTAAGTGATGCCGATTACACCTGATTACTAGTTTCTTATGTCCCATGAATTTATTAAATCTAGGTATTTGAATAGAATTCGACCTACCTCCTTCTTAGAAAGGCCTTTGTATATATAATTTATAATATACAGCACCACAACAATCGTACAAAATGGCGATAGGAATTTTTCTGTTCCTTTGCTCGTTAACTTAATTAAGAAATCTCGTTTTCAATATTCAATTTGCGCAGATCGCTTAGGTGGGGCTCGGATAGGAAATATCGGAACCTACGAGCGGCAACCACATATACCAATAGGTTACCTTATTAGTTGACTATAACTACTGTAAAAGACTTAGCAAGATCTCACTTAATTAAACAGGCATACAGAGTGTGTGAGAAAAATCCAAAATTACCGTTACAACATCAACGGAACAAGTCGACACTTTGTAGTTTGTTTAGTTTCCCAAAGCTACTGAGGATTATCCTGAGGCCAATAATGGTAGTTACGTCGATTGGGTATTCCATTATTATGAAAACGGGATCCATCTGACCACATGATACGATCTGAGATAGTTATTTCTTTAGCAACTGCCAGCCATGATACGATTTTCAAATGACACACTATATATGAACACTATAGTTCTTCTTTTGGATTTCAAAGCTAGTTTTTTTTCTGAGTTAGAATATGTAAAAAAAGTATTTTCACAAAGAACTAGTGAAGAAAATGGAAAGTGATTATACAAACGAAGATTTCTTTAAAATCCTTATGATATTTGAGAATTGAATATTGAAGTCACTTCCGGTTAGACGGGAAACAGCAGAAAAATTTTAAAAAGTGCATTAGATGCAAAAATGTCACTACGTATGCCTGCAAAATTTCAAAACTCTATCTTTAACAACATACGAGGAATAGGTGCTGTACCAACTAAAAATATCACCCGGTATAGTATAAAAGAAAAGCTAATAACACAATCACAAATAACAGTATTTACAATCTGGCATCATTAACAATGCCAAAATTCAATTATTTTCATGGCAGAAACAAAACCTTTGAATGAAGTTTTATCGTATTTTATTAATTTTCTCGAAATTATTCTAATGGAAGTGTATACTTTTCTTACACAGGTGAATGCAGAAAAAGAATCTCTACAACAATCGGCAATAGCAATAGCATGCCATCTGAAAAAAAAGTTGACTATCGTCACTTTGGCATACATGATCATTCGATAGAGCTTGACAAGCGATTTACAAATATTTACGATTTGTTCTAGTTTTTTGTTGATATAAAAAAGATACAGTGGCGCGAATACCAAACTGAAACACCGGTATACCAAATATATACGTATATTACACTATAAACATACTACTGCTTGTTACTTGGGATGTAACTATAATATGTATTATTTATTCTGTGTAACTCAATATATTTCTGAATCCTTAGATGAACGTGGGCAGGTAGATGTCATATATACCGATTTCTCCAAAGCATGTGATAGACTTGACTACCAGTTGTTACTTAATAAATTAGAAAAAATCGGCTTCTCATATTATTTGCTCCTTTTGTTTAAATCTTATTTAATGAATAGGAGTCAGTACGTTGCATCAAATGGGTTCAAATCGATCCAATTTTGCTGCCACATCTGGAGTTCCCCAGGGATCTATTCTGGGGCCCCTGTTTTTTAACATATTTATTAACGACGTAGTTAACGAAATTAATTTGCCTCACCTTTTATATGCAGACGATCTAAAAATTTTCACAATAATTGATGAAATCGATGACTGTTTTCAACTTCAGACTTGCCTTAACAAAATAAACACCTGGTGCATAGTAAATAAATTATTCATGAATCCTAGTAAATGTAACGTAATATCCTTTTCTTTAAAAACATCACCTTTTATTTTTGATTACAGGTTAGATAATGTCATACTTCAAAGGCCTATAACATTTCGCGACCTCGGTGTAACTTTTGATAGTAAATTATCCCTCACTGATCATATCGATACCATTGTGTCTGAAGCCTCCAAAGCCCTTGGATTCATCGTTCGTACTAGTCAAGAGTTCACTAATACTGATACTCTGAAAATTCTTTATCAATCCTTCGTCAGATCGAAACTTGAGTACGCATCGCTAATTTGGAGTTCCAGTTATGGTGTTCACAAGAATAACTTGGAGGCAGTTCAACGTAGATTTCTTAAATTACTGTGGTTCTAATCCGACGGTATCCATCCAGTGATTGGTTATCCGCAAAGTAACTTGCTTGAAAGATATTCTATGACTACTTCTGAGGATAGGCGTACGTACTTTTCTCAAGTATTTTTGTTTAAATTACTACACAATGATTTTGACGCACCCGAATAATTAGTAAGCTTAATTTTCACGTTCCCAGTTTTCTATTTACCTACGCCGCGTATCAACGTACTTAAATAATTCACCTTTATATACGATTTGCAGTACTTCTAACAAATTATGCAGCGACTTCGATATTTTTAATTGCAGCCTAAATGACATAAAACAACATGTTCTAAATTAAATAACCAGTGATTGTCTTTGTTTTTCTTAATTTACTTTGAATCACATATGTGTATATTTGGATATGTAGTTTTTATATTTAAGCATTTTCCATGTTATTTTTTTCTCTCTCTTCGTATCATTAGTTATTCATAGTTCGTACATTGAAGTAAATTTTTTCTTCATTTTATTTTGTTTCTATGTTGTTGTATATCTTATAGTTAATGCTTTGTATGCCTTTATTCCTGTTCTGTAATTGGGTATCTTACCTGTTGAACAGTGTATGCAATAAATAAATAAATAAATAAATATAACTTTAAAAGTGAATTATTATTTTCGATAACCTGACTAGAATATGTTTCAATATAATATAACTTATTCTCTAACAGATTACATTTTCACAGCATATCAAGAATAGAAGCACCACTAAACATCCATACCTTTGCCAGGATTCGAACCCGGACCTGCATGTTGGCAAATCTAATACGTCCGCACTGCGCAACTGAGTAGATTTTCTGTCTTTTGGAACCGTATTCCGACAGTGATACCTGATGTGAAATACTATACTCGACGTATATAATTTACTTGATAAATTTTACATTAACAAGGGGGAAATGGAGTGTGTTTCTATCGGCCGCTTTCGTATAAAATATTAACGTAGGAATACGTAATACAAAGAATTCCTTAGAAAATTGTCTAACTGCAGCCAATTAAATAAATAAAACACTTAAATAGAACCAGTCCAGAAGAGTAGTTGGCCGGCGTACGAGGTAATAAAAGAAAGAAGGAAAACACCGGGCAATGCGGTTGTAAACTTTCATTACAGTGAGCTGGGAAAAGCGTAGAGGCTTCTCAGTGTAACATATTTTAAATTAATTTTCCTTTACATCGCCGTAGCCTAAAATTCCTTGTAGTCTAGCTGATTCATTAAACAGCGTACTACTTAGAAAGATCCTATACGGCTAGAAGTTTATAGAGACACGTTGAATTACATTCGCAAATTAATTGTAAAAAGTTACTCAGTTGGGGATTTAATTAATAATACTTTTCTATTTTTTCATTTCGGAGTTTCCGTCACATATATTTTCACTTCGAAACTGCTGCACAATTCGACAATTCGAGTTTATTCTATGTCTGTTTTTCAGGCGTATTTGCAAAGGATTTTGATACGTAATTAACCTCTTCTGCGGACCTTTAATTTTTAACGGAATCGAGGATAATTACACAGCCCCACAAAAAAAAAGCTTGTGATCTGGATGACTGACCAAAAATGCCGCTCTGAAACCAAGCCTCCAGAAGGGTATAACCTACTCTGGATTAGGAACACAGGAGTGGAGGGAAATCTGGGAGAGCACGTGTTTCTTGTTTTTACTGCAGTTGCCTTGGCGGCATTCTGGAAGAGGCAAGAACCACCCCCCAAATTCCCACAAAGGGTTCGGAAAACTGTTAGGACCGGAATGCGCTTTGGGGTTTTTAATTCTGAGAGAGAAGACAAACTGGAATCCAGCTCGATTTTCTTTCACTCCAGTATTCAATGTATGTCTAAGTCCCTCATAGTATTACCTGTATTTCATGTATTTTCATTCATAAACCCCATTTTATCTTCAATCATACTTATTTTTCTAAAAAATTTTTCCACTCAATATACATAGTGAGAGCTGGGGGTGAAAAAAAAAATCTACAGAGATGGATTCTGGTTTGTCTTCCTTCTCTGAACTAAAAACCCCAAAGTGCACCTTTCCGGTCTTAATAGTTTTCCGAACCCTTTTTGGGGATATGGGGGGTAGTCTTCGCCCCTTGCAGGGTGCGGTCAAGGCCATTGAAGGGGATTCTCGTTAATGCACTACAACCATTTGCAGTAAAAACAAGGAACACTTGATCTCCCAGATTTCCCTCCACCCCTGTGTTCCTCATCCAGAGTACTTTATATCCTTCTGGAGGCTTAGTTTCAGAGCGGCATTATCCCTCTACCCTCTTATGACGCAATTCTATGTCCAGAAGAGTATAGAAGGGGTGCAGAGGATGTATCAACCCCTTCGGGAGAATTGTTACACCCTCAGTGAAGCCCTGGGCATTAAGAAGGAAGAGTACGAGAGATAAAAAGTTCCCATTGATTTCTTAATGATAGGTACTTACAATCATAGTTACCTTATTGAAGGGATGTTTTCGCCCCTACACAAGAATTGAACGGAATAGAAATTTTTTAAACTTCGGATTCGGATTGAGCGCCAAGAAATGCATAAGAATACCAAGGTCAGTCATCCAGATCAAAACTTTTTTTGTGGGGCTGTATTTTACGCCAGATTTGTAACGTTTTAACTAGTGTGGAGCATCGAAAAATCCTTGGACCCAAAGTATAATTCCCTTGAGGCCCAAAGAACGATTTGTCACAAACTTTACATCGCTTTGATTAATTTTACTTGTTTTTATGAATTTCTTAATTTGCCTTGATTAAATAAGAAATATTACGGTTTTCGGTGAATAACATTTTGCGGTCCTCCGGGTTTTTCCTTGGACACCTCAAATATTTATTTTTGGTCAAAAATACTCCAGAAAAATCATGAATTGAATGGTTCCTCATCGCTCCAAAATTTGGAAATTTTTTAACAAATTAAACTGTTATCAGCGTTCGCGGCCGTCCTAAACCAAGTTCTTCCTTCCATTTTCTTTTTACTTTTTAACATTCAAGGAGGTTACTATAACACATGGAGAATAACGAGAAAGATAAGTATCATAAGTAAAGAACATTCTAACATTGCTAAATCATCTTGAAAATAATTATTCTCGTAGACAGTTAATATCATCATGTGTACATCAAGGTTCTGTATTTGGACCTCTTCTTTATATCGACTACACAGCAGATGTGTTTTTAAACATGCAGCACTGTTCTGTGCAAACATATGCCAATGATACACAACTTTATCTCTCATTCGATCTTAGCAATTGCCGCACAGCTGCATATTTTATATGTAATAGTAGATTCCCAACAGCAGAAAGTCCAAAAAATTTAGGTATCATCTTTGAATAAAAACTCAGATTTATAACACATGTTAAAAAATTGGTTCCAAAAACATACGTTGTGCTGAAACTTCTTTATGCCAATATACGTATAAGTAAGAACTGTGTGAGTCTATAGTTTATCTATTCTTAATTATGGTATTGTTGTGTAGTTTTCATGTCTGGACAAAAGTACAATAAACAGATTACAAAAAACTCAAAATACCTGTATTCGTTATATTTTTGAACTAAAGAAATTTCAACATATTTCACAGAAACCTTTGCAACTTGGGTGGCTTAATCTTGAAATCACCTATAGCTATCGCCTGCTGATGTTTGTTTATACTTCAGTGCCAGATTACCTTAACCGAAAACTTGCAAGTCGAAGAAGTATCCATAATGTAAAAACAAAATCTACTGATATTTTGACCATGCCGCAACAACACAGTACTGCCATTTTTCTGCGCTTTTTCTCCTACAACGCTATATCAAATTACAATCGGCTTGAAAATCTTTTGAAACATTATACCATAAACACATTTATGTGCAAAATTTAAAAAATGCTATTTAACCAACACTGTACGTATATCCAAGTGAAATAAGCAATATTTTTAACATTGGAAATGTTTATATTCGTATATGGGGGTGGAGTTATCAGTTTTCGTTCAAGGTCAAAAGACAGCGGTGTCGCGGTCGAGTGAGAGTGTCGTATATGCAACGGCTGATATAGGCAAATGTAATATGGGTTGCATCTATCACAGGGGTCAAGTTACCAGTTTTCATTTAAGGTTAAAATACAGCGGTGTCGCAATCGAAAGTGGATCATAGCTGGAAAAAGTTTATGTTTTATGTATGGTGTTATCATTTACAATGTCCCGATGTTTGCACCAATTGCGAAATCTGTGAATTTTTGTCAGTATTTTTCAACTGTAGCTGGAAATCTTATCAGTTCCCAATTTCACTTAAATTTTAATGACTTTACGGTATCTAATACCCCATCTTAATCAATGTTTTTTAGAGGCATTGAGCCACATGATATTTATGAGGCATTAAGAAATACAACTAACGGAATATCGATAGGACCTGATGAACTTAACTATAATATTATCAATCCATGTATGCATACTATTGTTCAGCCGCTTTGTTACCTTTTCAACCTATCAATTTCTGTTGGCATATTTCCCACCAATTTAAAGCTAGGGCACGTTACGCCACTGTAGAAGAAAGGTGATGTGGAACTGATAGACAACTATAGAGCGATAACTCAAAACTCGAATATATCAAAATATTCGAAAGAATTATTCAGTCACGAGTTTATGAATATTTGACATTTAACCTTTTAAGCGAACATCAGCATGAATTTAGGCCTAAATATTCAACCATGACTGCAGCATATGAGTTTGTGCAATTCATTTATGAATCATTAGATGCTAATAAATACGTTCTTAGCATATTATTTGATTTAAGTAGAGCTTTCGACTCCCTAAATCATGAGTTTTTAATTAAAAAAATTAAATCAATAGGAATTCGGGGAAACCTTAGTAAGTGGATAGTCTTTTATTACCGGCCGAAAAATTGTTCTAAAATTTGACAATAATTCCTGTAAAAAAAGAGATATCAATAATGGTTTGCCTCAAGGTGCAGTCCTCTCCCCTTCATTATTCACAACATTTATTAATGATTTGGAAACACATCTCAGTCAAGACATCAAAATAATTACATATGCACATGATGTTACAGTTTGACTTGTGGCTGACTTACCAGAAAAATTAAATAATTCTGCAAACAATTTAATAGCCGAATTCTCATCATGGTGTACTCGTAATCAATTACTTCTAAATTTACATAAAACAACCTATATACAGTTTTATAAAAGGCGACGGCCACCTGTTTTAAATCTAATTATGATTTAAGACTAGTATAGCGTAAAATAAAAACATCGTGGCTAAATGGAGACATCCAAAGCCAGCGAAGAAAAAAAATGATTTAAGACACCATTACATGATCGGCATCCATTAAATTTTTAGGTCTAGTGGCTGACGAAAATTTTACCTTGACGAATCATGTAGATTCGGTATGCAAAAAACTACACGCTGTATTTTTTGCATTACAAAATCTAAAACCGATTTTATAGAGATGACAACTAATAAATGTATATTATGTGCTCGTGCATTCTCATCTAAGATACTCAATAAGATACTCTCTGCGGGTGTAGGTACAGAAATACAAAGAGTTTTTATTCTACAGAAAAAAACCTTTCGCCTCATGTTTTCGCTCATGCCACTAGATTCATATCGACCTGTGTTGAAAGAAAATAATATTCTAACCATACCTTCAATTCTTGCACTCGAGGCAGCCGTTTTTGTCTACCAAAACAAAAATAAATTTGCATTTAATTCAGATAAGCATACATATAATATCCGTGTAGTTAATCAAATTTCAATTAATAATTATAACCTGTCACTTTTTAGAAAAAGTCCGTATGTCTGTTGTGCCAGCATTTTTAATGCACTTCCTGTTGATATAAAACACCAACAGAGATTTTCAGTTTTTAAAAATAAATTAAAAGAATACCTAATAAATAAATGTTATTATTCCATACAAGAGGTTTTTAGTAATGTACGCAACTATTGGTTGTATTAAAAATATAGCATCATATTCTGTGTCGTTCAGTGTTCAATATTCTGTAGTGTATAAGTATTGTGTGTTATTAATTATGCTGTGTATTATATTATACATATTATATTTTCTTTTTATTTATTGTAATGTTTAGTAACGTTTACTATTGTAACGATTTTTAAATATTATTTTATTAACGTGTGTTCAAAAATGACCTGTCACATCTATATAAATGTATAGCAAAGTGAATAAAGTATTTTATTATTATTAAGTGTAAAACTCTGTAAAACATATGTATTTATTTTCAATTGCTTATTTGCATAACTAGTGTATGTATGTAAATCTGCATCAATTAATTATTTTGAGTCATAATTTATATAATTAGTAAAGCACACTTTAAGACATATTGAGTTACCATCGGAGTAAATGACGTCACACAGCTGTTAAGAAAAGAGCGCGCGTTCTTGGTTAATTTTGAAGTCTATAGAGACCGTAGAAAATTCCAGTTTTTTGTATTTCGCTCTAAAATCTTTCAGAAGATATAATAAGAAAAAATGTGCCAAATTATCCCACTGTTTTCATTTTTGTTATCTGTCAGCAGACTGACAGGCAGCTGAATAGACGGGGTAGGTGACTAGATGAATTAGAAAAATCCCTATTTTAGTAATCTCCAGCATATGCAAACGCAACGTAGAGAAAAAAATTTAAGATTTCTTGTGATTAGATACATTATAATATAGTACAAACATTAATCAATAAAGCCACAAACCGCTTTGAGTATAAACTCGTAATCACAAATCACAACAAGCCAACAACCATAGCAAGTAGTGCCTTTGTCGCTGCAAGTGTTGCAGGCGCGGCAACTTAAAATCAAATCCCAGTAGCATAATACGAGTTTGTAAGTGTTACGATGTCGACGTTATAGTGTAATTAGTAATACATAGTGCGCTTTGTTTAGTTATTCACAAACGTGATCAACTCGATAAGACCAGGATAACCGTGAAATCAAGTCAAAGTGGAGAAATTTAGTGTTTTCTGACTAATTAATTTATGGCTGTGTTTATTGTAGTTTACTAAATGTCTCAAATCATACATTTTTAACTGATGTTTAAGAAAGCGTTTACCAATACTGGGCATCTGTCGGTACATAAACAAAGAAACTAAAATATCTTTTAAACCCCTTTACCTATAATGCTCATGTCTCTTATTTAGCACTCACTCAGATCATCTCGACGATAATACAAAATGTGTCAACTTGTTAACGACGCCTCGTCGTAGGTTAAGAAATTTGACAAAAAACTCTTTGAATGCAAAAATTTGCAATACGTTGCATTACATTTCCATAAAAAAATATTCTAAGCAATATTTTGATTCGTGGCTTATTATTCTGAAGACTTTTTTTATAATCCAAACCCAGACACAAATCGATGTTGATATGAGACTTCTTTGTGTATTTAGTGTTTGTGATTCACAGCCCCACAAAAAGGAACGCTTTTGATCTGAATGATTGACCACACTCCTATGTATTTTTCGATGCCGTATTCGAATCCGAGGTAAAAAAGAAAAAAAATCAATTTTTGTGTTCTTCATCCAGTAGAGGGTAGTTTATGCCCTTTTGGAGGCCTGGTTCTGGAGCGGCATTCACCCTCTACCATATTTTCTTTGCATTCTCAAGAGATTGTAAGCTTTTCTGGCGCAGTTCTATGTCCAGAAGGGTATTCCCCTTCGGGAGAATTGTTACTTCCTCTCCGAAGTCCTTGGCATTAAAAAAGAAGAGTATGAGAGATAAAAAGTCCCCATTCATACTTCTTTCCTTAATGATACTTATATTCATAAATTTGCCTTATTGAAGAGATGTTCTTGCCTCTATACAAAAATTGAAGAGTATAGGAATTTCTTGGACTTCGGATTCCGATTCAGCATCGAAAAATACATATGGATGTCATGGTCAGTCATCCAGATCAAAAACTTGTTTTATGTTGTGGGGCTGTGCGTCAATGTTCTACATAACAAACGTTTACTCTTTTAATCGCAATTTTTATCTCAAATAAACACTTCCTGCGCCTATTTTGGTGATATTTATATATTTTTATATTTATTTTTATTTAACTTTAAGTATATTTTATTTTACGGCATTATTTTTTATTTTTTATTTAGAGTGGAAGAAGTTCTACATACTGATTTGCCACAAATGTTTGGTAATTTTACCTTAGTTTAAAGGTCCTCTTTTCAAGTATCTTGAATAACTCTAAAACCACGCCCTCTAGCGAAAGAGTATCTACATACAGTATTAAACTAGACAAAATTTCCTACAAATAAGTTCCTATTCATTTCTTTCTAGGATCAATACTTTACGAGATACAGACAGTGGAAAAATAGCATGACGAACGGAAGTATTGCATTCGAGAAAAAATCACCCTCCGAGATTTTTTTGGATTTTATGAAGAAAAAAAAAACTCCACTCAAATTTAAAATTTCCACGTTTTGTGTCATTCTAAACATATCAAAAAAATTAAAGCAATTTTTTACCACTGCTATATAGTCCAACAATTATAAAGATTTCCATAACAGAGAATGTTATCTGAGATTTTCCTTCAGTAACTGTTAGTGGAGCGATACATCACAAAAACTATAATAAATCAGTTCTGGGGGTGCCGCGCAACCCCCCCAAAGAACCACCCATTCGGTGAGAAAAGTCTTATTTTACTGGTAACTTGTTAATTGTTGAATATATATAAAAAAAAATCTCATCATAAAAAAGAAAGCTTAACTAATTTCCTAAAAAGTAATTGTAATTGTAATTTTCTTGAATATGCTGATTTTCGAGAAAATCGATATTGCAAAAAATTGCAAAATTTGTATTTTTAATACGTACGATTGTTCGTCTATTTGAAATTTTTTGCGCACGGCCTATAGAAACAGTTGAATTGCTCGAAAACCAAACAAGCTAGGAAGATAAATCAAAATGCGCTTTAAAGGGGACATAAAATACTCTCTTGTGTTTCCTTTTTTGATGGCTATTGATATTTATTAGTATATAAAAATAACAATATAATATTACCTTAGTTAGTTAGTTACCTCTTGATTTTGTGCGCTTTTTACTATTCACAGGCCCATAAAAATAACTGACTTTAATATAAGTTATAAATGCATTCATTATCTTCTAGTTCAAGGTAGTACTTCAATGCAGAAAAAGTTACAAATAAAAGTATTCACAGTTACAAATTTACCAGCATGATGAAGTTAGCCAAATTTTGGCTAATTTTTTATTGTTTCCCAAAAATAAAAAAGACCCAAACATCTTGAAAATTCAGCTCAAACATTTTTTTCTAATTTATGTATCTTAAAACTATTGTTTCTAATCACTTAATAGTTAATAAATTGCTTAAATAAATATCATCGAAAAATTGAATATGCAGCCCTTTTTGGATTTTTTTTTTGGGCTAACTTCAACATGCTGGTAAATTTGTGAATGTGAATATTTTTATTCCTAACTTTCTCTGCATTGAAGTACTCTTCCTTGAACTAAAAGGATGCCTTTACAACTTATATTAAAGTCAGTTATTTTTTATGGGCCTGTGAGTAGTTAGATGTACAAAAAATCAAGAGATAGCTATATCATATTGTTAATTTTTGTATACTAATAATTATTAATAGCCATCAAAAATGCCAAGACAAGAGAGTGTTTTATATCCCCTTTAAAACATATTTTGATTTTTCTTCCTAGATTGTTCTGTTTTCCAGCAACTGAATTTTTTCTATAGGCCGCGCGCAAAAAATTTCAAATAAAGGAAAATTCACGCGTATTAAATATACAGATTTTGCAATTTTTGTTAATATTGACTTTCTCGAAAACCAAGGCATATACAAGAAAATTACAACTGGACTTTTTTTTAGACAATTAGTCACTTTCATTTTTATTATGAGCAATTCTTCTATATCTTCAACGGTTAACGAGTTATCAGTAAAATTAGGCTTCTTTCGCCGAAGGGGTGGTTTTGGGGGGGGGGCACCCCCAGAACTGATTTTTGTGGTTTTTGTGGTTTTGTGATGTTTAATCCTCGCACTAAGAGTTACTGAAGGGCAATCTCAGATAACATTTTTTGTGACCATCTGGTGTATTTTTTACTTTATCGACTGGACTAATAGAATAGGTGATGGAAAAGATTTGGCAGCAGTGTTGATTCTAGAAAAAAAAAAGAATGAATACTTATTTGTAGTAAATATCATGTAGTTTAATATGTATATAGACACGCTAGATGGTGTAGTTTTAGAGTCGTTCGAGAAGAACGTAAAACGAGGAACTTTAAAGGCCCCCCCCCAACTCCCCGCTCACCATCCACTGATCAGGACTTTCAATATGTTTTTCAGGGCATTAACCCCGACAACTATACAGAAATTGGCGACTACACGAGTTATTTCCCCTATTCAGCCTTTTTAGGACTTCGTTGACTGGCCTATACGTCCATTAAAAAATGTTTACCTGGAATAGAATTTTCATACAACACAAAAAACTTAATTTTAGAGAGATCCCAAAATTAAAAAAATAAATAAAAATTTAGAGAAAGGACAAAAAAATTAAAAAAAACATTTCTTTTCCAGATTATGAAAATAAAACCTAGTTTGAATCTAAGAACGTCCACAATAAAAAAAATCTGTTATCAAACTTTTACCAATTTTCAGACTTTCTATGAGCTTTAATAAAGTGGCGTAGAAAATACAGTTAGTATGTAATTTTTACTTGGGATAGAATTTTCATATAGCAACAAACGAAAAATGTATATTTGTCACTCTAAATGGCGCATTTCGTGCGTGGCGCCATCTAGAACTAACCCTGATGTAGGTGTCATGAAGATGTGAATTTCAGCCTCGAACTGTTATAGACATTAAACGAACACAACACTAGATATCCGTAACTCAATCCACGCTACATTTTCCAGTGACATGTGGCGTTATACTAGTGGATTACAACGCTTCGTGTGGAATATTTTTCTGGATATCTGCACGTGCATGCAAATGATGTTCACGCCATTTTAGTAATCCTTTACCGTCTGTTGACGTCTCGGTATGTAGCGTATAATTGAATAATTACACGCACGATACTTTGCTTCAATATGCTGGACTATATCCGAACCTTTGGTTTAATAATACATAGAGCAGAGCATCTATTACAGTCCTCATAATTCCAGCAAAGTTACTGATTTTACCAATTGAGCGATTTTTTTATCGCTGAGTTAAGTTTTTGTCTTCAGGAGCACCTTAGTTACTCTCCGATTCAAATTAAACTTTATTGGAAAATCATAGCATTAATTTTATCTGACATGGAAAGTCTGGTGATTAACTTATACAAAGGTAATAAAGAAGTTGGTGGATATTAACCTTTAAACTGCTAAGCCTCCAGTGTGCGACTCTCCCGCGTGTGGCAAAATTTAAGCGCTGCGTTTTTATACATCTGGAGTAGCGTAGGTGTATAGTGTATATACAGTGTGTCCCAGGATAGATGTAAGAGGTGCGATGGACCAAAAATTTTGGAATTTTGGAATGGTATTTGGGGATTGAGTCCTGCTTATTGTAAAACTAAAGTATATCAAAAATGACTTGATTTGGTGTTCTACAGGGTGTTTTATAAGTAAAGTTGTAAAAATCACCATTAATAAAGTACCTTTATTTTTCAAAATATGAAAAAATTCTACTAAGAAAAGTTATTTAGAATTCAATTTTATACCTCTATACCAAATTTCAGGAATAAAAAATTATTTTTTCAATAAATTGTTTTGAACCATTCTTTTAAAACTGCATAGACATTATTTTTTGTGAATTAAACGTAGTCAATATTATCCTTAATTTCTGTTTCAAATTAACGAACCAAGCATAAAAAATTAAGTGAAAATGGTACTCACAGTGCGTGAAAAAACTTGTATTGTGTATTGCTACAGAATTGGCGGTGAAAACTCGCTAAGAGAATATTTAAATTGAAATTTCCAAACACTGCTTTGTCACGTACTCAGGCTATGAGAATAATTAAAAAGTTTCTGGCTACTGGTAGTAGTCTTAACATGAAAAGAAAAATAAAAGCATACGATGACGACAATGTTGGAGCTATTATAGCTCATGCCTCTGTTATAGAAAATCCTAGGATGCCACCAAAAGAGAGGTGTGATCTTATGAATATTAGCAAGTCTGAACTCAAAAGAATTTACAAGGCAAAGAAAATTAGGGCATATAAAGGCAAAATATGCTTGAAGAGGGAGATGACGGCCGTAGGTAGGATTTTTGTTTGACCATTGGAGAAATAATCATGGAAGAGAGATTTTTTCATCATTTCATAATTTTCTCAGATGAATCCACATTCGCAACCAATGGTGTTGTTTCATCCCAGAATTGTCGGTTTTGGGCTTCTGAAAATCCAAATTTTAGAATTCATTGTAGAAGACAATATTATAAAAAAGTGAATGTGTGGTGTGCCGTTTCTTATCATGTTGCAGTCATTGAACCTTATTTCATTGAGGGAAGGTTAAACAAGCACACTTATTTACAGCTTCTTGAAAGATTTTCTGAAGATCATTTAAATATTTTAAGAGATATTCCTTTAGTTCATTTTCAACATGATGGTTGCCCTGGCCACTCCACAGAAATGGTTAATCGGTGGTTGAATTTAAATTTTGGAAAAAATTGGATTGCCAGGAATGGACCGATCGAGTGGCCGGCGAGATCCCCAGACCTATCAATATTGGATTTCTTTTTATGGGGTCGCCTCTAGCAGTTGGTTTACGCTGAACCACTTCCTAACGATGTAGCAGTATTGAACCAGAGAATTACAAATGCCGTAAACTCCGTACCGTCAGATCATATTCGAAACAGTTTTAAGGACTTCAAGCGAAGGATCGAAATGTGTGTGGATGTGGGTGGTAGCTACGCCGAATAATAAAAAAATTGTAAACATTGTTTTGTATTGGTCAATAATTAATTTGTTTGTGAATCTGTTATGTTTTTGACATTTATTACTTGTTATAATTTTTAAACCTCATTAATATTCTGTTAGTAATTGTTCCTTGTTTTACAATTAGTTCGAATAACATTATACCTTCTTACATCTCGTATATTCAATTTTTTACTTAACAATAGCCTACTTTTTGAGATGATTAACATTTGCTCCTACACAACTTTAAATATGAATTCAACTTCTAATTCGCAAAAAATGGGAAGTTTCAAAAAAATAATTTTATATTCCTGAAATTTGGTACAGAGGTATAAAATTACATTCTAAATAACTTTTCTTAGTGGAATTTTTTCATATTTTGAAAAATAAAGGTACTTTATTAGTGGTGATTTTTACAACTTTGCTTATAAAACACCCTGTAGAACACCAAATCAAGTCATTTTAGGTATACTTTAGTTTTACAACAAGCAGGACTCAATCCCCAAATACCATTCCAAAATTTTTTGGTCAATTACACCTCTTGTTACATCTATCCTGGGACACACTGTATACATATATATTTTTTCTAAGACCAGGGATGGCTATAAGTTGTGAGAATGTCAATATTTGCAGACGTAAATACAGTAACCAGGAAACTCTTTTATCTTCCTCAATAAATACCAAGTACGCTGGGAAGAAATAAAGACAAACGATGGTTGCACCTTTTTTATTTGCATATATTAAATACAACAATTTAGGGGGCGTGGTCTTTTGTTTATCCCAAGGATTATATACATTTCATTGAAAAATGTAAGTGTCGAAGAGATATGGCAAATTTCATTCTAGTAGACAATGTGTAAAAAATATTTTAAACTGAACATTATGTTAATATTTTTCGATACGGATTATTAAAACAATATATCGATATTTTCAATTATTGGCAGAAATAAAATATACTATTCTCATATACTAGATGGTTGAGTGGTAGTTACGCTGAACTCGGCCAGGATTGATAACTAGATTAGGGCGATTTTTTATTATTATTAACTATGGGGTTATGAGGAGGCGAATCCTTGTTGTTAGTTTTTATTATGTGTGCCAAAGAGAGAAGCTAGTGTAGAGACGCCTGCAAATATTCGTATTTCGATACGAGAATGCAGCAACATCGGGCGCGAATAATACTTGGACTGGTGACCCCTCCAGGGAAATACAGCGTTCTCGTTCTACCTTCTAATGTTTTGTATACAAGCGCATACGTAGAAGGTATGTAACTTTGGGCGGGGGTTACATAGCGGAAATACCATCCTTCGGAGGGGATGCAAGACAGTCGGTCACTTGTCTATTAAATGTTAGGCAAGTAAAAAATCCCTACTCTTCGATGGAGAAGAGGTCCGGCAAAATTTTTAGGTTAGGGGTAGCTCATCTCCTGGCGACGGTGATTGGCCTTAGTAGCGGAAATAGGCCAACGTTAAAAGAATTTGGGTTCGAAATCCCCAGCACTGACACCAGCAATGTCGGTGAGTAATGGATGTTGTGTGCGTTTTTCAAACGTGTTACTCCCTTTCGAATAGCTTTGAGTTTAGATTTGGGGGGTTATATGTTAAATGGAAATTATCTGCTGATGATAAAGAATAATAATTTTCAATAGCCTAATTGATGACAAATGCTATGCACAGCACATTATTTGAAGATGACATAATAGCTAAGATAGCTGAAAATGATCATAAATATGTTTCTGGTACTCATATAACCATTAGTAGAAAATGATAATTTGAAAATAAAATGGTGGCATATTTGCATATTACGCAATTTAAATTAAAGTGTTTAATTTTTCATTTTTAATCAGATTTATTATCGGTTAAATTGTTAAATTTAAATGTTTGGAAATGAATCCTCGATTACACGAAAAACGCATTACGTATATTAAGTCTGCAGTAATTTGGTCGCTGAAATTCATTGTACAAATACCAGCAGAGTTGGTTTGGTATTGAATATGCAACCAAATTAAACATTTACGTATAACATTTTCATTGCTCTAGACCCTCAAAAAAATTAATTCTAATTAAAATTCTTCTATGATAAACGTCGCTTATGGAGTTCATATGTATGTCCTTTGCGGGAAAATTCGTTATTTTAAAATAAAATTTTAAAATAGAATTGCGGTACAAGTTGCCTAGAAATTGTACATACATTTCGCATTAGCTTATAATATAACAAGATAACCATTTCACTCTTCGCCTATTTACTGCACTTTTTATAATTAATTTATATAATTTATAATTAATTGTTGCACATTTTATAAAATACTCTTCGCAGTTTTCTTGCCAATAATATTAGTTTTAGAAATTTTTTGTTTAATTACAAAACATAGAAGAAATATTTATTGAAATTTAAATAATTAATAACCTTTTTATTTATTTATCAATTTTGCGATCATGCTTATAAGAAACGCCCGTCTGTCTGCCCGGGGAAGAATCGTCCATATGGTTTGTAGATCTCCACAAGGCATACGACACCATGTCATTAAATAACTTATGACCTGGTATGGAAGAAAGCAAAATCTCCAGAGCCTATATTCACGCAGTGAAGAAATTATATAGCGGATGTACCAGCGTAGTAAAAATCTCAGTTGATTTTGAAGTATCGAAAGGTCTAAGACAAGGATGCACACTAGCGCCGCTATTATTATACTCTTCTCAAATACAAAACGAACAGTATATTGTATTCGATCGGCACACTTCTACAACCGGTAATATCGCACGTGGAGAAAGAATTTTCATATCACTGTGTACAGTAGGGCCAATACCAGCAAACATTTTTGTTAGAATTAGCTCCAACTCGACTTGGGAAAAGACAAATTTACTTATTAAAGTAATTATGACGTAAAATTGACTGCAAAAATTCACTTTCAATAGAAATTTACCAAATAGTTTTTATTTAGATTTCAGTTTACGTAAATAATACCAATTAATCTACCTCATACACAGTTTTCTTTGAAAGTAAATTTAACGAAAGCAGCAAGTGAAAAACTACTAAAAAAATCTACCAAAAATAACCTAAGGGATAAATTTCCAATAAGGCCGAAATAGGTGATATAATTAGGTAGCATTTACCTTTTTAGCGACTAAAAATATTTCTAATAGTCGAATATCTTACTAGGTAGATTCTGTTGGAAATCCTACGTAATGTATACCTAAATAGCAACCTATTTGGTCACTTTTATTACACTCCTTTGAAGTAATATTAAGTCGACAACTTGGATAAATTCTACCTAGCTTATCTACCATTACAATTACCGTTAAACTGACCCTAAAGTTACTTTAAAGAAATAAATTTTAAACCTCTTTGTAGCAGTAACTTGGCAAGTATACCTCAAAGTGAACTATAAAATAGTAATTCAGAAGCTAACCCCCGCCTAACCTACTTGTAAAATTCATATTAATTAGGTTGTTTTAACAATTAGGGATGTGGTTTAGTTATTGTCTAAAAATTATTTCAGTCATTAAAAGAAGCCATTAACGTAGTATAGTTGAATAATTTGTGGAGCCAATAATATACAAATGAAGCGTCAAAAGTAAAAAACCGCTGCCTAAGGAATCACTACTTCCACATCCAGATTTCCCATCCAAGTCTCTTTAACGGAAAATATCTTGACTATATTTGCACCCTAATATGTGGAAATAATTGGTAATAGAATTTTAATAAAAGGGCATTGCCAGCCGAGCCTCCAGAACTTTCGGGTGCTGCCGAATACCAAGGCAATTTCATACAGCTCCACTACGATATTTTTGGTTCACTCACTTGTCAACACAATAAGACACTAGTTGAGTTAAAATTTACACATAATAGGTAGAATTTACCAATAGGTAATATTTTCAAAAATAAGTTAACATAAATAGGATATATTTACCTACAAGTAATTATTTGGTATAACATCAGAGTTAATAATACTATCAATAGGTAAAGTAAACCAAAATGTCGTAAATTTTAGGGTAGCTTGACCTGTGATAATTTCTACCTATAAAATACAGAGATTTTCGTGGTCATTTTAACTTTGAGGTCTAATTAGCACAAGACGCCATATTTTCTCAGCGCAGTTAAAGTATGATTCCAAATTTAAATTTGTAAAATGATTGTGTATGGAAACAAACTGATGAAAAGGTTAAAAAAAATACATAAATATACCTGTAAACTCATATATAACAAGTATAGCATACTTTCAACTCAAACTATTACTATATTTTTTTTATTTGGCAATAGGAATTTCCTTATAGATAAATGTATTGGAGGCGCATTATTATTTTACGAAGTACAGCTATTATTCACAAAAAAATTTTTGTCGCATTGATTTCAACAAGGGAGAACTACAAATACTTGCCTTATAAATTGGATTTATTTTGGTCACCGACATTCATTTTGTATCATTATTGTGAGTTAGATATCTCTTCAGCCTTGTAAGAGACTGACAACAATATATCGACTACTTATAGAGAAAATTAACAAATAATTATAAAAATCTTATTTTTCTCCGCTTGGTGTCATTTTCCAATTTCACATACGTGCGTAAATTTTACCTAAAATTAGTCAACTTGATGTCGAATTGACGTTGAATTTAAGTAAAATTCACCTAAACAGGAATTAGTAACCAAATATATTCTGCGACTAGAAGTACGATTTATGTGTAATTTCACCTCTTTTAGTTGATATAACTTAATTTCTACGTCGTCTTATTCTCCACTTATGTCGATTCCACGTAGCGTCAACGTAAATTTTACCAAAACATGGTTAATTCTAATTTTGCGACTAAATTTATTGTACATAGTTTAGGTAGTCTTGACGTCAAATAACACCTAAATGTTTGCTGAGATAAGTCTAGTCAGTAGAGGGGCATTCGGATTTACGAATTTCATAAGTTCGCTCGTACGTAATTCGAAGAAATTAAAGCACTCGGATTGTGTTAATTAAGCATGAGCTACCATATGCCTTAAATTTAAAACATTATTCTTAAATTTGGCAACATTATTTCCACGCATTATAGCAGCACAGCCGCAAATATTTGTTCGTTGCATTAAAACCGTTACTATTGTAAATATACATGTGCCGCCCCTGAATGCGTAGGATGAGCTCGTGAAGTTGAACAAATGATTAGGTAGGTATATAGGCACTGTAGCAAAACAAAAATAATTTAGTGCGAATGTATGCAACCCTTTTGACACAATTTGTATAGGGGATTGCCTAAGGCGGCGGCGCTATGCTGGTATCTAATTTGCACTTGAAAATTAATAGGTATTGCAAAAAGTGCCTTCCACTCTTTTTTGATGAAAACTACTTTTTTTGTGTGAGTTTTTTCCAGGCTGTCTCCTTGGTGAGAGAGCACTTTCTTAAAGATAATTGTCTAGTCAAGTCTGCTAGTTATATAAAGTGAACCTTTTTGGTTCTAAGCAATTAATTACATTGTTTAATATAGTTTTTATTAAAAAACGATCAGCCAAATTTACAGAGGATCTATTAGGCCAAAATATAAAGGCCATTAGAATAATAGTAGGTCTTCTAACCGGTCACTGTCGACTTAATAGACATCTCAGTCTAATAGGTTTGGCAGAGGACGCAACGTGCAGATTCTGCCAAGAGGCAGAGGAAACCTCAGTCCATGCAGTGTGCCATTGTGAAGGCCTTGCTAGACTGCGATTCCAACTACTTGGCGATGAAAAACTAAGAGCTGATAGCTACACTAAGGAGCCCTTATCAAGGCTGTGGAGTCTGATACAAAGGACAAAGCTGGATAAGGAGCTCTAAGAAAAACAAACAGGAGCACCACAATAGATCCATGGGGGGTCGCTGTGATCAAGGCCAATTGGCCAGCTCCTTCTTCCTAATCTAATCTAATTATTGTACCTGGTCATTTTTGTAGGTATGTATTTTGTTTAATAAATGGAATCATTTTTGTACTTTTGTACTGTTTACTTAAATCTTTTAACATTTTTGTAGCTAGCGATTAATAAATGTACCAATAGAACTGGGAACTTTAAATCAGCTAACCCCTGCCCTGAGACATTTTTTTCTGTATCATCACAGCACCACATTCAAACATTTATTCTATTTAGTCGATTGTACCAATTGCACATAATGATCTAGTCGTGACTGTCATCTCTGGTAGGCGGATAAAAACTTAATATATTTCTCTGAATTATGTGGGATTATATAGTAGAACGAGGTGCCGCTTAAGTATTACATAACAGCTTCTATCCTTTGACCACAATGCCGCTGATTTTTTGCTCTACTGACAACAGTTTTTGGCCTTAGTACAGGTGATCGAATTCTGAAGCATTTTATGTTCGTCCGTCCGTCCGTCTGTCTGTCTATCCGTCCGTCTGTCATGTTTCTTGTCGGCACGAAAACTTAAGAACAAAAGTCCGATTGTATTGAAATCTGAACAGTAAGTTAGTGTTAGCCAGAGGATTTCATTGTTTTTAACGGAATCAATCAATAAATAAGAAAGTTGTTAATTATTTCAATTCATTAAATGTGTATAATATTGTTACATGCAGAACCGGCTAATTATGCAAAAGACCCTGATGTTTATCAAAAAAGCAGTAAACCTGTCACAAATGCGATAAGATTATGGACTAAGCTTCGGCGGCTATCGTTCATCTCTCAATTAGACAAGGCCATCACTCGTTTATTTACCTGAGAAGAGTATCATATAGAATGTGCAACAATTTTATAAAAAATGCTGTAAATCGGCAAAGAGTATAATCTAATCACTTGTTTGAGATCTATTTGGAAGAAGCACTGAGATCGAAAGTGCAGTATGGGTATACCGATTGGTGACGAGGTGCTATATACTTCACTGTTTGCTGACTATCAAGCAGTGATGGCTACAGATAGAGATGGTGTAAGCTATATGCAGCGTAAACTCAAAGAGAAGTATGAGAAACGGATCCTTATCATAAACAAAGAAAAGACAGAATATGTGATAGCAGGCGAAGAAAATGATAAAAGCGACTAAATCTGGACAACTGCGTAATAAGACACTGCCCCTCATTTAAATACTTAGGTGTAACTCTCTATTCAAACGAACGGAACAGCGAGGATATTTCAAACAAAATAATATTGCCACGTACGGCTCCGAAACATGGGAATTGAATAAAAGGGATCGTCAGAATGGACGTTTGGAGAAGAAGTACAAGGACACCAAAATTAGACCACGTTAGAAATGATAGAGTACGTGAGACCATGAACGCGACAGAAAGTATTCTAGACACAATCGATACCAAAAGACTAATATGTATGGGTACCTCGAACGCATGGAAGGCAGTAGATGGCCCAAAAAAGTATTAAACTGGTTATCACCAGAACGCAGAAAAAGAGGAAGGCCACCAAGAACCTGGAAGAATGATGCGAAAGAAGTCATGGAAGCCGAAGAACTTCAAGAAGGAGACTGGCAAAATAGGAACAATTGGAAGTTGAGATGTGAGAAGCGGCAATGGCCGTAAATACCTCGGTTTGTCTATATACAGGCTGTAATTAGTTCATGTCATTAAAAAAACTGGTGATAGGGAACGACCAGACAAACAAGAAAACCTTATATAACATGGGTCTAAAGCTCATAGTTTTGGAGAAAAAAAATAAACAAAAATTTCCAAAATAATTGCTGGCATACTCTGCATGCCTATTATTTACATTTTTATAATTAGTGGTATAAAAAGTTCAATACAAATAATACCATCAAAGTGCCGCACTTCTACCGACGGGAACACAAATCGGGTATTACAGTTTTTACTTCCCTCGCATACCGAAGGGAAGTATTGCATTCGAGAAAAAATCACCCTCCGAGATGTTTTCGGATTCTGACGTTTCAGAACACATAGATTACGAAAATATAGGTTTTTCAATTCCGTCAGTCTGTCTGTCTGTCTGTCTGTTTGTTGGTGCATTTACTATAAAACTACTTGACGGAGAGCAGTCAAATTTGGTAGGTAGTTGACGGTACCGTCAGCGAAGAAATGGTAGAAATTTCACTGGAAAATATACAGGGTGGACCGTCTAAACGGAATAAATAGTGAAAAAAAATTATTTTTGCTCAAATTTAAAATTTCCACGTTTCATGACGCACTAAACCTATTTCAGAAAAAAAAATTTTTGAAAATTTTTTTCACCATTTTTGAAAAAATTTTTACCAAGATGAAAAAAATTTTTTTTGCTCAAATTTAAAATTTCTACGGTTCATGACACTCTTAACCTATTTCAAAAAAAAAAATTGAAAATTTTTTCACCAATATTTTTGAAAAATTTTTTACTACTAAAATGAAAAAAATTTTTTTTCTTTCTTCAAATTTAAAATTTCCACGTTTCATGGCATTCTAAGCCTGATTCAAAAAAAATCAGAAATTTTTTTTTACCATTTTTGAAAATTTGTTTACCACTAAAATAGATGGAATTTTTTTTATTTCTTCAAATTTAAAAATTCCAGGTTTCATGATATTCCAAACCAATTTCGGAAAACAAATTTGCAACATTTTGTTACCAGTTTGGAAAAAAAATTAACACTAGAATGCTCAAATTTAAAAGTTTCACGTTTCATGACATTCTAAACCTAGCTATTTAAAAAAAAAAAAATTGAAAATTTTTTTCACCAACATTTTTCAAAAAGATTTTACCACTAAAATAGATCGAATTTTTTTTATTTGATCAAATTTAAAACTTTCACGTTTCATAGCATTCTAAACCCATTTTAAAAAATATATCATTTTTAATTTTTAAACTTTTTTGGCACTACTATAGAATAGAAGGAAACTTTCCTTTTTGCTCAAATTTAAAATTTCTATGTTTGACATTTTAAGCCTATTTCAGAGGAAAAAATTTTGAAAATTATTTTACCACCATCTTTTGAAAAATTAAAAAAAAAAATGAAATTATTTAACCACCACTATACTTCCACTCCATTACGTGAATGTTAGATTGAAAATGTGACAGATGGCAATAATATTTGGCATATGCACCTATTATACTTTTATTGAAAAATGTACAGGGTGGTCATCCCAAGAAATAATTCAGTCATGGTGGACATTTGTAAAGGAATTTGCGCAAGCCTGCCATATGTCGCACCTGCCATTTAGTATTGAACTTTTGCTGTTGGATGAGCAATCTGTATATTTTTTTGACCAAAACTTTTCTTCGTAATAATAGCAAGAACTATATTCCGATTATTATTTTCAATGTCATTTCGTAATTATTAATTTTTTAGAGCGACTGACATGCACAAATAACGAGGGAAGTGCTGTGTAAATACCTTTACCGATTTTTTTTCAATAATTACAATTTGTTCTTTTTCAAAAGAGTTTGTTTGCAAAGAATTCTAGAATCTTTTTGCAGCAGTCTCCTTGCAAACGGTTGGAATTATCAAGTTCTATAAAGTGTACCTATTTTACGTAGAAATGGCTCCTACATGAGATTTTCTAGTCAACAGTGCCCCAACGGTCCGTGAAAAAAAAATGAGAAAAAATATTCATCATCAGATATAGCTCATGAGGTAGCTTCCACGAGCTACGGTCCACTCTGTATGTCTCACAGAATAAAGAGCCTACGCGTGTGATAATTTTGTGATATTAGATACTGATATAGGAGTAAGTAAAATAATCAAATTTATCTCGACAAAGAATATTTACAAAACAAATCGAGACTGTGTTTGACCGCGACCACACATTCTTTCATTTCTAATACAATGATCGCATTACAGTGACATATACCAAACATTTTTTTCAATAAGTGTCACCACACGTAAATAATATATTAGAGGGCCAATAAAAGTACAACAGTGTACAAAATTGTTTGCTATAAGTCAAGTAGATGTTTACGTATTTATTTTGGCTAGTTGTGTCACTGTGATATCGATTTCAGGGCACAATGCGGCAAGGCATACGCCAGTGGCCAGAGACGACTGTCTATACTAGTTCACACAAACTTTTCAGATTGTGCCAAAACCAATTATTCATAACCTGAATTCCTCCACAATGGCACAATGGTCTGTTCTGAAGTGCACATTTCCCTCATAAAACTTAACGATTCAATTTTATTTTATTTTATTAGTAGAAATTAGGTCAAAAATTATTCTCTACTGGAAATGTATTTAAAAAAGTTTTAAACATGCCTGCGATAAGAATGGTGGGAACATTATATTACTTCCACGTCCACGTAGTGGGTTGGAACTATAGTAGTCGTAAAGATACCGGGTGAGTCACGAATTGCGCTCGCCCCAATATTTCCTAAAATATTTGGAATAGAAAATTGAAATTTGGAGGCCTTATTACACGACTAAAATGCCATCTTTTCAATAAAAAATCAAGTTTTTTGCACATCCGGTTTGACCGGAAATGCCCACAACTTTCGATTTTGAAATGGAACACCATATATATTATTACATTTTTGGAATCTAGAGGAAATTTAAATACAATACATCCATTTTGGACACTTTTTGATAAACATTAAAAATTTTATTAAAAAATCTATTTCTGAATCCAGAGTGCTGTGGTGCCCAAAATATATTTTAGTTTGTGTGCTACGTTACTATAAAAATAAAAAGAGCAGTATGATTGCATTACTTAATTCTCTAGAGGCGTTTAAAATTTTTAAATGTGATTTTTACCCACTAACTCGGTTTTTTTAAATGGAAATTTAATCGTTCACCAACATTTTTAAATACCTCATTTTCATACTAATCTAATGATAGCAAAATTTTGAAAATCCGCTCAGAAATATTTTAGATTTCAGCCAAAATACAATGCAACCAAGCTTTTAGAAACATGCGGCTAATAGATAATAGATTAGTGGGCTTTGGAAACTAAAATGGTACATTTCTGTGTAAATCTGGTAACCTAATAGCATTGGAAAAATCATAGAAGCCATTAAATGTAATAAAACAATATCAGCTGTCAGACAGACTCGTGTAGTTATAGGCAATCTTGAGCTATCAAACATTTAATAATTGTGAGCGCAAAGAACGTTACAATTAAGTTTAGCATAGGTATGTGGAGGTAAACACAATTACATCCACAAGGACATTTGCAATAGAATGCGACATCAGTTCGGTTTTCAGAGTTTTGTTTAAAAGAACATAAATATCGGGCCTATAAATAAATAAAAATCAATTCCGTTTGAACAATTAAAATTAAACTAGGTAACAGTAGGTATCTTTAAAATAATTAATATAATTAAACCACAAATTGACATTTATAGATATTGTTCAAAATGTCCACCATTTTTTTCTATACACAATTCGGCTCTGCGTACAGTTGCTTGAATGGCTCTACGCAATTCAGCCGGCGTTATTTTATTAAGAGCCCGTACAACTTTATTTTGCAGCTCTTCACGGGTATTTGAAGAAGTTTTATAAACTTTATTTTTGGGAGTGCCCCATACATAATAGTCGAGGGGTGTTAAGTCAGGTGACCTAGGAGGCCACCTGATATGACCTTGATTTGCGATAAGGCGTTCACCATACAAGTTGTTTAAATATTCCATCACTCTTCTGGAATTATGTGGGGGCGCACCATCTTGTTGGAAAAACAGATTTTGTAAATAGGCAAGAGGAAGTAAGTCAAGAAATTCTGCTGTCTGGTTTTGTAAAAAGAATAAATATCGTTCGCCAGTAAGTGTTCCATCAAAAAATATGGGTCCAATTATTCGATCTCCAAGTACTCCAAGTACTCCAAGCCAACAGTTAAACCCAAATCTTTCCTGAATATTCCCCCGCCCTACCAACCTCGGATTTTCTTGTGCCCAGTACCTAGTATTATTTCTGTTAAACATACCTTGGTTCGTAAATCGACTATCATCTGAATATAAAATATGAAAAGGAAAAGCTGGGGTTTGTTGTACTGCATTTAAGAACCAGTTGCAATATACTAGCCTCCTGTCGTTATCATCTCCATAAAGATGTTGGTGTATTTGGTATTTGTAAGACCGAAACTTATGTTTCTTTAAAATTCTGCAAACCGAAGACTGACTAATGTCGCATTCCATTGACAATTCCCTTGTTGATGTTGTTGGGTATACCATCACAAATCCTAATACATCAATTTCTTTGTCCTCACTTACAATTGATGGTCATCTTGTTGATTGGGTTCGTTTCTTAATTCTTGTTCCACTCTGGCAAACAAGTGTCTGCTTGGATGACGTCTGTTGGGATATCGTTGCTGATACAGTTCTGCAGCTGCAGTTGAATTTTTGAGACGCTCTCCATATATCAGTAACATATCGACCTTTTCATTTCTACTAAAATTATTCATTTTCTTTAATTTTTACTCAAAGAGATTTCCGCAACGCTTTATTTTGTATCTGTCTGACAGCTGATATTGTTTTATTACATTCAATGGCTACTATGATTTTTTCAATGTTATTAGGTTACCACATTTACACAGAAATGTGCCATTTTAGTTTCCAAAGCCCACTAATCTATTATCTATTAGCCGCATGTTTCTAAAAGCTTGGTTGCATTGTATTTTGGCTGAAATCTCAAATATTTCTGAGCGGATTTTCAAAATTTTGGTATCATTACATTCGTATGAAAATGAGGTATTTAAAAATGTTGGTGAACGATTAAATTCCCATTTAAATAAACCGAGTTAGTGGGTAAAAATCACATTTAAAAATTTTAAACGCCTCTAGAGAATTAAGTAATGCAATCATATTGCTCTTTTTATTTTTATAGTAACGTAGCACACAAACTAAAATATATTTTGGGCACCACAGCACTCTGGATTCAGAAATAGATTTTTTAATAAAATTTTTAATGTTTATCAAAAAGTGACCAAAATGGATGTATTTGTATTCAAAATTTCCTCTAGATTCCAAAAATGTAAAAATATATAGGGTGTTCCATTTAAAAATCGAAAGTTGTGGGTATTTCCGGTCAAATCGGATGTGCACCAAACTTGATTTTTTATTGAAAATATGGCATTTTAGTCGTGTAATAAGGCCTCCAAATTTCAATTTTCTATTCCAAATATTTTAGGAAATATCGGGGCGAGCGCAATTCGTGACTCACTCGGTATATTGAAAACATTTTTCTTATTTTATCTTTCATACGAAATACCTAAAAAAACACTATACTAGATGGAACGGTATTTGCACACAGTCATAATAAAATCTGAAAAGCGTTTAAACACAAATTTCTTGGCTGCTTAAAATCTTGTGACTGTATATGACATTTTTTTAGCCTCAGTGACGCACATTTTAAGGGACACTCTTTAGCCCAGTTGTTAGAGACAGAAATTGATAAGAACCTGTCACTAAATATTATCTGGCTGCTTTTTCAAGAATAAGTACTTTGTTGATGTAGAATACGATAAAAAAAGTTTACAGCTATATGGTGCCGGCGACTCCTAAAAGAATCGAATATGTTGGCCGAAATTCGGTTTTTGGCCAGTAACTCAAAAAATAAAAAACATGTCAAAAAACTAATAGTATTAGGCGATAGAGGGGGAAATATCACATCAAAAACGTATATGAAGTTTTTTTGTGCGATAAAAAATGTGGGCTCCAGATTTTTTTGTTTAACGCACGAACGTGGCGACACATAAATACGGCTCGCGAAGCGTGCGCGGTCTCGGACGCGCTACACTAAATTTGTTGTAACTTTTGAACTAATGAAATTGAGCTTACCAAAGCTTAAATGAAACGAGAAACATGTCGCTATTGGATTATCATATTTTCAAATATAGAAATGAATGTATGTAGTGCATATATGGAGTTGGAACATAAAGAGATTTCCGATTAAATCGGTAAAAGCTCCATCATTTCTACAATTTTTAAGATAAAAATCTGAAACTTTCACATATTACTCTTGAAGTAATGTACAAAAAGATCCGATTGATAGGTATGCCAAATCATTTTTTAAATAAAAGTCATTAACGTTTATTTTACCCCTAGGTTGACGAACTTTGGTGCGAGGAAAAATGTTTCTTTTATTTTCGTAAAATAAAGAAGGTTAATTCAATTTTTAAGGTAAACCCCTTAAAACATCTTAAAGTACACATTTCAAGCCTTAAAAATTGCACTTACAGAAATCTAATAACGCGATTTAAACGAGAGTAATAGGTGGTTAAAGTTAGTTAGACATATCAAATTTTATCACTTTCTCTCAAGATATTGAAATTTTGGTGTACATCTTTAAAAATAAATTTTTGAGATTTTTTCACAAGTGCATTACTTATACATGAAGGTAAAAATGATTTCCAAAATTAGTCGCTATGAATTTTGAAAATTGTATTTTATGGATTTAAATGTTTTGACATTGCCTTCGTTATATATACTTATTATATATATTTATTAAAGACATTACACAAAAATAGATCTGCCCACACTTTTAGTAATTCTACAAAGAACTGCTGATATAATGAAATTGTACCTGTAAGAAATTACAGAAAAACCATTAATATCCTATAAAAAAAGAATATATACATACTGTTTAAAAAACCATAATACATTATTAATAATCTTTTGGAAGAGAACTCTTTCTCAACAAATAATAGTTAAACTCTTGTATAATTTTTGTGAAAGATATAATGATATAATTACAACAATACATTTTTTTAACATGTAAGCAATATTCCGTTCATTATTTTTACTTCCCTCGCATACCGAAGGGGTACTGTATTCCAGAAAAAATCACCCTCCGAGATTTTTTCAGATTTTCACGTTTCAGAACATGTAGATTACGAAAATATAAGTTTTTGAATTACGTCAGTCTGTCTGTCTGTCTGTCGGTGATGGAGAACAGTCAAATTTGGTAGGTAGCTGACGCCACTGCCACCGAAGAAATGGATAGCCTTTCACTGGAAAATATACAGGGTGGACCGTCTAAAGGGAATAGATAATGGAAAAATTTGTTTTCTCTCAAATTGAAAATTTTCGTGACATTCTAAACCTATTTAAAAAAAACATATTTTTTTGAAAATTTAAAATAGAGAAAAAATTTGAAATTTTGAAAACATCGTATAAAATGGATGATGAAAAAAAATGTTTGTTTGCTCAAATTTAAAATATTCACGTTTCATGACATTCTAAATATATTACAAAAAAAATTGTTTTTTTTTGAAAATCAAAAAGAAAAAGATTTTGAAAATTTGTCATGAAATGGATGGAATTTTTTTCTCTCAAATTTAAAATGTCCACATTTCATAACATTTTAAACATATTAAAAAAAATTATTTTGAAAATTAAAAAAAAATTCTTTTCATTTTTTCCCACGACATTAAACTTATTTTCATTTTTAAAATTTACGTTTTATTACATTTTAAATCAATTTCAACAAAAAAATGTTTTGAAAATAAAAAAAAAATCGGTAAAGATATTTACACAGAACTTGCCTTATTAATTAAGAAATGACATATAAAAATTATAATCGCAATGTCATTAGCCCTATTATTACAGAGAAAACCTGATAACTTTTTTCCATTATCTACTCTATAGTGGTGGGGGATAAAATTTTAATTTTTTTTTACTTTCAAAACATTTTTTGTTGATATAGGTTTAGATTGTAATGAAACACGGAAATTTTAAAATTGAAAAAAAAAAAAAATTCCATGTAGTGAGAATTTTTTTTTAAATTTTCAAAACAATTTTTTTTTTGAAATATGCTTAGAATGCCATGAAACGTGGAGATTTTAAATTTGAGGAAAAAACATTTCTTCCATCCATTTTGTAAACAATTTTCAAATTTTTTTTTTTAAGTTTCAAAAAATATATTTTTTTAAATATGTTTAGAATGTCATGAAACGTGGATATTTTAAATTTGAAAATCTCGGAGGGTGATTTTTATCGAATACAATACTTCCCTTCGGCATGCGAGGGAAGTGAAAATTGAAAGTTTTATCCCCCACCACCAAAGAGTAGATGATAGAAGAAAGTTATCAGGTTTTGTCTGTAATAATAGGTCTAACTACATTGCGTATATAATTTCTATATGACATTTCTTAATTAATAATTTTTTAGAGTGACCTCCCTATATAAATAAAGAGGGAAAGTTCTGTGTAAATACCTTTACCGATTTTTTACCTTAGTAGCAATAGTATTTTGTACCTCCATAGTTTAGTTTGCAATGTAACTTATTTTACAAAAAATGTTGTCCACTAATATATGCTAAAATCCTCACATCTGAATATTTCCATGGATGTAACCATATTTTGAAATACAGTATTCTATTCATTATCATATCCTGTATGCTATGTTTGTCACTTTATTTCTGTGTTTTTGTATGGTTCTACTCGAACAAACTCAATTTGATACTGCCGTTCCTGTCAATAACAAACTAATCATTGCCACGCTACCTAATAACATCCTGTAAGCTCCACATTGTTGGCATGTCCGAGTGTCCTCTTTGTACTCGACCGTATCAGTCCGTAAAAGCTCGACATAAGCTCTCAGAACTTCAACTGGCAAGCCGCATTGTTTGTAGTTTCAACTTAGGCTCCTCTTGATCTCGCAATCTATTTGTTAGAAACACTTATGTTTCACTTTAAGCCCATAATTGCAAATTAGTTTCTTCGCTTCATTTGCATCAGTAATTTTCTTGCATAGTCAGCATATCTGGCGCTTGAAGTCTTCCTGGAAGCTATATAAATTTCCTGACTTAACTATTCATTTTCTACAAAGTGTATCACGTCATATTTCAGCTCGCCTAGTGAAATTGCTAATTAGAAGTATTTACATTGTACATAATGAAATGTAACAATTGAAGGATTTTGCTACTATGCGAAATATAAAGATGATAAATAAACATAGTCGATAAGAAAATAACATTTGCGCCATTAAATGTTTTCCATTGGTCGAAAGGACTGAGAACGCCATAAAGATTGTCTTCAGTGTCCAGGAGGTCTCGAATGGTGCACAGACGGATCTAACAGCTGGTACCATAAACAACGCCAAAAGGATCCTTTTAGAAAAGGATACTTTATGCTAAAAGTTTACTTTAAGCATAAAATATCCTTTACTTAGAAGATCCTTTGACGTTATTTATGGTACTGGCTGGTACAGCCAAAGGGATCCTATAAGTACAGGATGCTTAAAGTCAACTTAACAACTTAGCATAAAGTATCATTATTTAAAAGGATCATTTTGGCGTTGCTTATGGTACTGGCTGTAAGACTCAGGAGGGAACTGGTGCTGGCATACACGAATGCAAATCAGAGGCTCGTATATCGGTGCCACTTGGAAAGTATCCCGGTGTATTCCAAGCATATGTGTACGCCATATTGGTGTGTGCAAGCGAGAATCTCAATCAAAAGAGGTTTCATCAACAAACATATCTACATAAGCAGCGACAGTCGGGCAGCCTTCACGGCTCTTGCGTCAAACAAGGTGGCCTCAAGGCTGGTTTTAAACTGTTGGAATATTTTGACAAAACTGTCTGAATACAACTCTGTTAAACTCATATGAGTGCCCAGAAATAGAGGTGTGGAGGGCAATGAAGGAGCAGATTGGCGGGAGAAGGAGCAACCACTCCCACACGTCGCGAATGCACAATATGCCGACAGGCCTGAGTCCTGCAGATCCTATAGGTCTGCTTGCATCTATAATAATAATTATTCAGCTTATTTCAGACAAAGAAGAAGAAGACGAGACGCGGAAATGATGAGGACATGGTGCGTTTTCAAATCTTCTCCTTGTTAGCAAATGACTCAATGCAAACTAAGATGACGAGGAGAAGACGCGTCACTTTGTACAAAAATGAGTAAAGATAATGAATTTAATATCCAATTTCGTGAATAGATGGAAAAATATCCATTGATAACAATTTATGACACATTCTAAATACTTATGAGCGCATGTATGCGGGAACCATTTAAGCATAAGGCTCAATCCAGACAAAAAGAATGAGATACGGACATGGCGCGGACGTGGCGCGTTTTCCAGTCTCCTACATGTTAACAATTTACTCAAAGCAAACTGAGAGGACGAGCAGAAGATGCGCCACTTCAGTGCCCACGCCACGTGCTTTAGCAGTCTCGATTGACGTACCGAAGTAACTAGTGTCGTCAGATCCTATACAGAAATGCGTAACGATATTGAATCTAATGTCAAATTCTGTGAATAGGTGGAGAAATCTCCATTGATATCAATTGATGAGATATTCCAAAATATTCTGGAAACAGTCAGGCTACATTTTTAATTCTTTCGTTACGACAAATTTCCTATATTTTCTTTCCTCTCTCAACAACACAGCTTGCACACAATATCTCCTCTGCCTCCAAGTAGCCAGTAGTACCACGGCAATCTTCATCTACTGAAGAAGACATCCAATTCGTATGATTGATTTCATTTCTGTATAACTTGAACGCGTCGCGTCCTCGACACATCTGCGTCATGTCTGTACCCAACGCCTTTTATTTGAATTGGGCCTAAATGAAGCGACATGCAGCAGATCTGTTGGCGGGCCGATGATACAGCCGAGGTCTATGTAAATATCGCTGCCTAAGGAATCACTACTTCCGCATCCCGATTTCCCATCCCAGCCTCTTTAAGGGACATCTTCACCATATTTGCACACTAGAATATGGAAATATTGGTCATACAATTTTAATAATATATTTGAGGTAGATGTCATAAAAGAATTTGAGACTTTTTTTCTAGCACACCTATACGCCAAGAATGAAACCTCTGGACTCTTATTAGCTGGCTTTCCCTATTTACCTCCTCTACCCCTTCAACGGAATCATCTCAGTCAGATGTCATTGCAATACATGCGAGTACCAAATTTTAAGTGAATATCTCAATTTTACTTTATCAACCCACTTTATGACGGAGTGAACGTGGTGGCGGGTGGAAACTATTATAAAGTCTGATGTTTGGCATCTAGTATATACATCAAATTCCAAGTTTCTGTACTCTTACCAGCTTGCTTTACCTTCTTTCTTCTATTTTTCCCTACTTACCTCCACCTGTCCAACGGAATCATATTTTTAAAAAATCTGAGGCATTGGCTTTTAATATGTACACCAAATCCCAAGCTTCTGTACTCTTAATAGCTTATTTTCCCCTAATTAACTCCCAACCCTTCATTGGAATCATAACAAAATATAACCTATTGCCAGATGCCGTATTGAAACATACATGTACCGAATTCCAAGCGAGTATCTCAATTTTATTTTATCAACCCCTTTAATATTAGAATGGGCGTGGTTAGGGGTGGAGAAAGTATTATAAAAAATCTGAGGCATTGACTTCTAGCATATACACCAAATCCCAAGTTATTGTATTTTTACCTATTGCAAAATATAATCTAGTTTCAGACCTCGTCATGGTACACATATGTACCAAATTTCAAGTAAATTATCTTTAGCCGTTATTGAGAAAACGTGCGCATAAAAGAAGTTGGACGAAATGTCGACGTTTTATGACATTCTACGCCTATTTCAACAAAAAAAAAAAATTTAATTTTTTTTTACGATTACTACCACTCCATTACGTAAAATTAAAGCCACATGTAACAGATTTCTCGGGCCGCTGGTTATTAAACGGTAGATTAAAGTCAAGGATAAACATTAATTTAATAAATATAAATATTATAAACCACATTCGTCGGTTGTTTATACTTTGAATTTTATAAATATATAATAACGTGAAGCCATGCTATGATTTCATATTATATTTGTAATTAAAATATATTTATTTCAATAAAATTTCCCTGTAGGTTACAAGTTCTGTTGTAACGAGGTGAATTTTCCGTTGCCAAAAATGCAGTTTAAATTACCAATTTACTTCGTTATTTGCTCCGCTTACATTCAAACATATGCATTGTATATTATTATTATATATTACTCCTAATTTAGCTAGCTGAAACCGCGAAACAGATTTCTACTTTAAGTAGGTAATTTGATAAACCTGGCAGTGAGAGGGCTGTCCATAATATTAACATTAATTACAAGATTTGATACTGAGGGCGTTGGTAAGTCAGCTGCGTAAATTAGTTTCATTAGACCACATTTGAAATCACTTCTGTCCGATCCGTCAAACAGCCCAGTCGGGTATTATTCCGTATATCCAGCACATGTAAGTACACCGTTTTATCACCGCCGCTGGTTTCTTGTCGACCTTTTTATATTAACACCGATAAGAATAATTCACTGAAATGTGTGTTTTAAAGCAATAATTTGAAACTGATTCCGTTTAAATGTATCAGAATATAATTATTATTTTCCGACTTTGCCGAAATTAAATGAATTTAAATTATTACAATAGTAAGAGAGTCCAAGTTAGGACCTGTCAACTTCTCCGATTTTATCCAAATAGCTTTGTTCGCAAGAATTTCCAAATGGGAAAAAGAACATAGATGATATTTCGAGAGAAAACTGTGTACCGTTTACCGTTTATATTATTTTGATCCAGACCATTTGTGATGGTACTGCGATAAAATAATATGTTATTCTACCAAATGGGTAGAAGTTTTAATTACCGTATATTTTATTTTAGCTAGGTCGTAGCAAAATAAAATGTGTATTTGCAAAATTATTTTTGTGAAATTTATTGTAGTGTTATTGTTAATTTACGGTTCATTTTGTTGCCAATATTTCATATTGATACGAAATGGAACAAAATTTCTTACTTTGAAATAATTTATAGAAATTTATTATAGTCCGGGAATTGAGAATAAAATCTAGGCTACCGTAAATTAACTAACATTATATTCTGATACATAGAAATTTTCCGCATCAAATCCGACAAGATACCACGTGGCCGAACCGAAATGCATTTAATGATGGCACCCAGCTGTGGGGTTTGAGGCGCTTGGCAAACACCGCATCAAGTGTTGATGTAATTTCAACATTTCCGAACCGAACCGAAATACCACCGTTCTGATTATTGCTGTCTGTCCGTCTAGGCAGAATAATCTCCGCCGTAAGCTGATACCAAATCCGATAACCGTTTTATTTTACGAACCGAGTGTACCCAAGGTTACACACCGCTCCGAATCCGATAACCGTTTTATTTTCCGATCCGAGTGTGACTTAAGTTACACACCGCACCGAATCCGAAAACCGTTTTATTTATTTGGTATCAGTTTTATTTCATTTTGCCAAGTTCTTCACACTTACACTCTGACCGTCCATGTAGGCATGATTATTGCTGTAGATAACCGCTTGCTTTTGCCTGGTATTTGCACGCTGTCCGTTTTTTTAAATTACTTACTTGTGTAGTTTTTTCCGTTTACTGTTTTTTTTTTATATACCGCTTTGCTACTGTTGTTTTTCACCGCTTTCACCGTTTGCTTGCTTACCACCGCTTGCTTCCGCATTAATGAGTAGCTAACTAGCTTCTCACCGCCTGGTTACCCGTACGTCACAAAATGACGCCCTACCTAATTGAAATTAAATTAAAATGACATATCTTAAGTTTTGTTATTGTATTTATCAGAAACTCCGTATTTTGGTACCTAACCGTTTTTTTACTGTTTTGTAAACATGTCATTGTATGTTAATAAACTTTGTTATTTACCGACCTCTGCCTTTTACTGTTGAATGTGAGTGAAAGTCTAATCTGCCGTCCGGACCCACGGACATACCGTGTCTCCACTGTAGCTATCCCAGCCCTACTGCAACAGGCTGCGTTTAGGAGGCTAATGTGGGACCTTTGCCCCACGTAAAAATTGCAAAGGTGGCGCTCGAGATTACCGAATTTAACCGAAATATAGCTCAGCGCCAAAGTGACACTTCCACTTGCCTATGCGCTAGGCAACTGGAAGAAAGCACGTCACACTGTATACGTGTGACGTCATTGGTGTCCCGCTGGTGATAATTACAGTCACTCCCTACGACCTGTGGGGTTAGTGATGGTAAATTCCAGAATCGTGTGCTCTAAATAGAAGAGGGAACCCTAAGATAACGGTCATTGCCGCTACTTGCTGCCACAACGTTGACGCTTTTAAACAGACTCTTGTCTCCTCGGGTTGTTTCAAAGATTGTTTGAGGTTACTCAAATTCTTAAATTAAAATATTACTTAGTAAAACAATTCATGGTACATCCTGTACATCATTAACTGTACCTTACTGTTTCCTTTCTTAAGGCAATGGCTTACAGAATAAACGTTGAATTATTTAGTAAAACAATTCATGGTACATCCTGTACATCATTGACAGTACCTTACTGTTTCCTTTCTTAATGCAATAGCTTACGGAATAAACGTTGAAAACGATTTTTCTTTATTTAAAATGAATTCTGCCCACAGTGTACAAAGGAAAGTTTTTTCTTCAAGAGCCTCATATTTAACTTAATTGCCAAGTCATTTTATCACCCTCCATGAGAAGACAAAAAAGAAAAATACTTGTAATTATATTAATCTGACCAACAAAAAGTAAAGGGATTTTCTTTTATTAAGTTTTCCATTAAGGGCGGACAATTTAGTTGGGGATTGCTTCATCATTGATTTGAAAAGCTCCCGAAACTCACTAGCCATACCCTTTTGTTTTCCACCGGAACTAATAACGCTTCAAGTGTCAATGAAATCTGTAGTCTCTTTCTTTGTCTGTTCCATCCAATATCCAAATTCCGACCTTATAACGTAAATAAAAGCTGTTTGTGTAGTTTATATTTCAACGAAATTAGAAAGGTGGATATACAACGGATGACAATAAAGTCGTTAAAAGAAAATTGAGTTCTCGATACATGAACCCTTCACTCGGAATTTACCATTTCTCTGTATTTAGGTGTATTTTTACCGATATAGTACCATGTTGTCAGAAATTACCTTGGTCAAAGATAGTCGTGTAATTAAAACCTGCTGTTTAACTTAATGTAAAACCGCTGCCTAAAGAATCACTACTTCCACATCCAGATTCTTCATCCAAGTCACTTTAAAGGAAATATCTTGACTATATTTGCACTCTAGTATGTGGAAATTATTGGTCATAGAATTTTAATAATATTTGGGGCAGATGTCATAGAAAATTTTGAGGGGTTGGTTTCTACCATATTCGTTAAAAATGAAGTTTCTAGCTTACCCTACTTATTTTCCACTATTCGCAATCTACCACCTCCCTCCCCTTCAATGGAGTCATCTCAATCGGATGTCACTACAATACATACGTGTACTAACTTTCAAGTGAATATCTCAATTTGATGTTATCAATCCCATTAATAATGAAGCGGAGGTGGTGGAGTTTGAAAAATATTAGAAAGAAATCTGAGGCCTTGGTTTCTAGTATATACACCGAATCCCAAATTTCTGTACTCTTACCAGCTTGATTTACTTATTTTTCCCTACTCCTATTAACTCCAACCCTTCTACGGAATCATCCCAAAATATAATCTAGTTCCAGATGTCGTTATAGTACATACGTCTACCAAATTACAAGTGAATATCTCAATTTTATTTTATCAACCCCTTTAATAATGTAGTAAGGGTGGTGGAAGTGTTGAAAAATAGTATGAAAAAATCTGAGGCCTTGGCATCTAGGACATACACCTAATTTCAAGTTGCAGTACTCTTACCAGCTTGCTTTACTTATTTTTCCCTATGTAGTTTCAGATATAGCTATAATACATAAATGTACCAAATTTCAAGTGAAAATTTAAATTTAATTTTATAAACTCTTTTAATAAGGGAGTGGGGGTGGTGGGGAGATGGAAAATACTAATAAAAGATCCTGAGACCTTCGCTACTAGTATATACTCCAAATTCCAAATTTCTGTACTTTTACCAGCTTGCTTTACTTATTTTCCTCTATATACCCCTATTTAACCCCCAACCCTTCAATGGAATCATCTCAAAATATAATCTAGTTCCAGATGTCGTTATAATTCATACGTGTACCAAATTTCAAATGAATATCTCAATTTTATTTTATCAACCCTTTTAATAATGAAGTAGGTGGTGGTGGGGGTTGAAAAATATTATAAATATTCTTGGCTTCTAGTACATACACCGAACTTCAAGTTTCTGTAGTCTTACCAGCGTGCTTTACTTATTTTCCCCTATTTACCCCTATTTAACCCCCAACCCTTCAACGGAATCATCTCAAAATATAATTTAGTTCCAGATGTCGTTATAATACATATGCGTACTAAATTTCAAATGAATATCTCAATTTTAATTTATCAACCCTTTTCATATTGGAGTAGTGGTGGTGGGGGGCTGAAATATATTATTAAAAAATCTGAGGCCTTGTCTTCTAGTACATACACCGAATTTCAAGTTTCGGTACTCATACCAGCTTGTTTTACTTATTTCCCCCTATTTACCCCCAAATAACCCCCAACCCTTCAGCGGAATCATCTCAAAATACAATCTAGTTCCAGATGTCGTTTTAATTCATACGTGTACCAAATTTTAAATGAATATCTCAATTTTATTTTATCAACCCTTTTAATAATGAAGTAGGGGTGGTGGGGGTTGAAAAATATTATAAATAATCTGAGACCTTGGCTTTTAGTACATACACCGAATTTCAAGTTTCTGTAGTCTTACCAGCTTGCTTTACTTATTTTCCCCTATTTACCCTTATTTAACCCCAACCCTTCAACGGAATCATCTCAAAATATAATCTAGTTCCAGATGTCGTTATAATACATACGTGTACCAAATTTCAAATGAATATCTCAATTTTAATTTATCAACTCTTTTCATATTGGAGTAGGGGTGGTGGGGGTTGAATAAAATTATAAAAAAATGTGACGCTTTGGCTTCTAGTACACACACCGAATTTCAAGTTTCTGTAGTCTTACCAGCTTGCTTTACTTATTTTCCCTTATTTACCCCTATTTAACCCCCAACCCTTCAACGGAATCATCTCAAATTATAATCTAGTTCCAGGTGTCGTTATAATACATACGTGTACCAAATTTCAAATGAATATCTCAATTTTATTTTATCAACCCTTTTCATATTGGAGTAGAGGTGGTGGGGGTTGAAAAATATTATAAAAAAATCTGACGCTTTGGCTTCCAGTACATACACCGAATTTCATGTTTCTGTACACTTACCAACTTGTTTTACTTATATTCTCCTATTTACCACAAATTAACCCCCAACCCTTCAACGGAATCATCTCAAAATATAATCTAATTCCAGACGTCGTTATAATACATACGTGTATGAAATTTCAAATGAATATCTCAACTTTATTTTATCAACTCTATTAATGGGGTAGGGGTGGTGGGGGGGTTGAAAAATATTATAAAAAATCTGAGTCCTTAACTTCTAGTACATACACCGAATTTCAAGTTTCTGTACTCTTACAAGCTTGCTTTACTTATTTTCCCATATTTACCCCTATTTAACCCCCAACCCTTCACCGGATATCCTCAAAAACCAATCCAGTTCCAGATCTCGTTATAATAAATTTCAAGTCAATATCTTAAACCGTTCCGGAGAAAACGTGCGGACAAAAAAAAAGTTACAGACAGACAGACAGACCGACCGACAGACAGAAAAATTTGTTTTCCCTCAAATTTAAAATCTCGACGTTTCATGACATTCTAAACCTATTTCACGAATAAAAATTTTTCAAAATTTTTTTGCGATTACTATACTTCCAATCCACTACGTGGATGTGGACGTAATAATTATGTCCCACACTGACATCATCTACAATAATGTGCACATATATGTTTAAATCTAGACGTAAAATAATAATAAAGTATTTTTTTATTAAAAAGACGAGCAGAGCTATAGGATCCGCAGCCCTCAGGTCTGTCGGCCCACTATGCATTCGAGACATGTGGGATTCCCTAGAAGAAACCAGTGCTCTCCACAAAGAATAGCACTCTGTTCCACGGTTGATCCCGTAGTTCCTCTGACTCTAGAAACTGCCTTTGGAGATGCCTATACCTTGACGCATTTATAGATGCCCAACTGCATAGAATATGAGTAGTGGTTTAATCCTCCACTCCGCACATCTAAAATTAGGCTCATTTTCAACCCCCTTGTATGAAGACGTTTATTTAGAATCCTGCTATCAAGCCATCCATTTCATTTTTTCTCTATCGAGCTCAAGCAGCCACTTAATAGTTGAGTCAGCCGGGGGCCCCATTACACGAAGCCTCGATTGACTTATTCCAGGGGCCAGAGTCCAGTAGCTGTTGAACATTGCCACGACCCAATGTCATAACTCTGATTGAGTCCGATTTCTTGGAAGGCTTAAGGCTGACTCTGGGCCAGGGAAAGGAGCTGTTGCTTCTTCTCCCGCCAACAGCTTCTCATTGCCTCCACACCACTGTGCCTGGATACCCATATGAGTTTGACAGAGTTGTATTCACACAATTGTCAGAATATTCCGACAGTTTAAGACTAGCCTTGAGGTCACCTTGTTTGACCTAAGAGCCCTCAAGGCTGCCTGGCTGTCGCTGCATATGTAAATAGGTTTGTTGACGAAACCTCTTCTGAGATTCTCGCTTGCACACACCAATATAACGCATACTTTTGCTTGGAATACACTGGTATACTTTCCAAATGGCACCGATATATGAGCCCTTGGTTTACATCCGTGTATACCAGCACCAGTTCTCTTCTTGGTCTTAGATCCATCTGTGTACCATTCGAGACCTCCGGGACTCAAAAGACGATCGTTATCGAGCTCCCAGTCCTCTCGACTGGGAGCACAACTGAGTATGGACTAGTGAACCTGTAGACGAGGAGACATCGGTCATCTTCTGGTCGAGTGATAACCCGGGCTCTTACCGCCAGATCCAGGGCCTTTGTATGCCCTAGCCCCCGACCCATCTCGTTCCACATTCCATTTTTGAACAGCCTATTTGCTACTTTCCTGGCTTCCAGTTCCAGCTATATAATAAAGTAAACAAAAGACTAGTAACGCTATTATTAATAAAAAATCGAATTTAACGAAACTATTGAGATTGTCCTCGGCCATGTTTAAGCGACTAATTTATGCGCGTCCTCATGCTACCAAAAACATTCTTCAGCATTAACGACGTATGATGCACATTCTTCAACGATTATTTGTTCCAGTTCTTGAAAGAGAGCTACAGGAGATCTGAAAATCCTATTTTATAAGTAAGGGATAATAGAATAGCCCATGGTGGTCAAAGATACACAAAATTCTGCGTAAAATATGTATTACCAAATCAAACAATCATTATCTTTGGAATATCGCGAGAATTGAATATTGATCACCCTGTACAACAATTTAAGGACTTAGGACAAACTTTATTGCAAATATTACAGTCACATTTGTAAAGATTTAATAGAATATGAAATTCTGGTTCAGTAACTTTAGCCGGAAATTTGGTTTTTCCAATACAATAGAATGTAAATAATATTACTATATCATCTCTCTCAATAAATATCAAACTAAGTTCGTTCATTAAACATTACCTCAAAATGTACAGTTAGCTCTTCCAAAGTTAAACATGTTAACAGAGAACAATCAAAATAAAGACAAACTCAACAAATCATGTTGTATCCTTAGCTTTAGATATATTTATTCATTTAATTGCATATCTACCAGCAGGGCGAATTTATGGCATACGGTGTACCTATACATATAGACCCACATCAAAATATTAGCTGCAACCAACGCAAATAAGATTACGTAGCTAAAGAATAGTACGTATCATGCACCTGAGATAAACAGATATTAATATAAATATAGAGGTAAAATCATCCTACTGCAATATGGTTTTGACATAAGTTGACATCAAAAAGTCACTGACCCGTAAATTCTTAATTTTATTCTGTATCTTAAATCCAAGGCACTTTGAATTGTTCTTGACTCAAGTAGGTCTAAAGTGCCTATAACGTCTTTTGTATGCATTAGAATGTATAACAAATGAACTACCTAACTAAAATATTATGTATATGTATAATTCGAAGAAAAACTACAATTATCAGCAACCGAAAAAATATTTCCACTGATAAAGAAAAGCCATTATAATCTATAGATATATGTTTTAATCAGTAAACAATAATCACCACTCTTGCATCATTGTCCGTCTATTATAAGTTGCATTTGAAGCATGTCTTCAAATATAATGCTTCAATAATCACCGACCAACATCTCTGAAGTCCCTGATATCTTGTTCCTATGTTTAAAATGCCTTGGTGGAATCTCTCTTCATGACCACCGCACAACAGTTTTGTGAAAAATAATTTAAGGTGAAGAAAATAGCTGTTTTAATGACAGAATATAATAGAACAGAGGGTTTACTTAAGTTCAGACCTAATACTAAAAAGAGATACAAACTGGTTAACAAACAAAGAACTAAAATGTCTACAGTATTATGTATTCAAAGTAATGTGTAATTTGTAACTTATATCTATCTCGGGAAAAAATATTTACTCGTACGATTTTCTCTGATATGTAACATTTTAAACATTGCTAAAAAATTGCCCAAAAATTAATTTTTTATACCTCTTAGTAAACTATTTATTATGACAAGATCGCCATTATCCTCCGATCTGTTGTTTAAATAGTATTTAGCGGCACTCAAGAAATGCGATTATTTCTGTACTAAATTATCACCAAAATGTATTTTCCTGGCGGTATCGTTATCCGTCCCATAATAGTTCCTGTTGAGTTTAATCTGGCTCTATATATCTTTCAGATTTCCCCAGATTCGGTGGTCGAAAACTTTTTGATAGGTTTCGCTCTATAACGTTATCTCTGTTTATGTGAACCTATTTTAGAACTTCTTGCCTTATATGTTTTAAACAGAATATTCATATTTCTTGAACGTATGTTTTTTCAATACAACAGTGCTTTTATTACCAATTTCCAGTTGGAATTATTATGTAAATATTTCATTTTGCTTGTTCCTTTAATAGTAAAAAAGACATATTATTATATTCAAAGTAAAATGGAAGGAAAGAAATATGAAATTATATAATCTTAAATTTATTTTACATCATCCTAAAAATTTGTTCTTGTCTAGTAGTGCGAAACAAAATTAAACTGTGTTAATTTTTAAATGTTAGTCAAGTCAATATCTAGCAACATCCGTTATCACAACAGTTTGTGTTCCATTTTAATTAAATAATACATATTACTAGCAAAGCCCCTCTTGTCTGCAACATATTGTAAACGAAATGACCCCCTTGCTTGTTCATTTGTATCAATTTGTGTGTTGTTTTTGTTGAAGTAATTCACTCTAGCCATGAAATTACCTCATGAAATAATGAAAATGGACAATATACCCAGTACTGTGGAAGCAAGTGTTGCAAACCTAATCTTTATTTATCAGATTAATCGCCAAAGTGAGGCATTTACCAGTGCTATTTCCCAGTTCTAGGATCACGGAGCTCGCCTATTTGGTGTTAGGTAACTTTATCCCGTACTATATATATGGTCTGGCTTTTACGGTTAGACATAGTTGGTGTCGTAGAGGCGACATTCGGACACCCGGTCTATCCGGATTCCGGGAACAGCTTCCAGATAATCTCCATCCGGATCAAAAGTTATGTCCTTAACAACTTCCTTTCTTTGTGAATCCTTTCTCTAATGAATACCCCTGCACTTCATATTTTCCATAAAAGTTTTCATTCAGGGAAGTCGTTTAATCATTTTCCTGTCACAGGAAGGAAATTAAAAAACACTTCTAGAATTCCGCCTCATTTGTTTTGTGCTCGTACTCGTTTTTAGCTATTTTAAATATGCTCGAAATATTATAATGGTAAATATTCTGAGTGCATGGCACCAACGTGTGTGCATGTAATTGTCGCGAGTTACGAAGATAATAATTGGCAATTCTTGGTACTTTTCATTTATTTTGTTTATTTGTCTACTTACAGGACAAATTTTATAACAAGGAGTGTTACAATTATTGAAGTCGTTAGAGGATAATGTAGATCTGTAAACTATAATGGGTTCATTTAATGAATTTTATTTACTAAATGTTACTTCTTGTGGATAAAGTATTGATTCCCTTAAATGCAATATAATAGTATAAGTGGAAACAAATAAAGGAAAAATATTGAAAAAAGTCCACAACAATTTTCCAATTTTACTTCCCTCGCATACCGAAGAGAAGTAAGTATTGTATTCGACAAAAAATCACCCTCCGAGATTTTTTCGGATATTTTAGGTTTTTCAATTCCGTCAGTCTGTCTGTCTGTCTGTTGGTGCATTAACTAAAAAACTACTTGACGGAGAGCAGTCAAATTTGGTAGGTAGTTGACCCTACTGTCAGTGAAGAAATGGTTAAACTTTCACTAGAAAATCTACAGGGTGGACCGTCTAAAGGGTCCATAAATAATGAAAAAAAAATATGTTTTGCTCAAATTTAGAATTTCCACGTTTCATGATACTCTAAACCTATTTCAGTAAAAAAACATTTTAAACATTTTTTCACCAACATTTTTGAAAATTTTTTTACCACTAAAATAGATTAAACATTTTTTTTTTCTTTGTTCAAATTTAAAATTTCCATGTTTCATGGCATTCTAAACCTAATAAAAAAAATAAGTTTTTTTTACCATTTTTGAAAAAATTTTTACCACTAAAATAGATGGAAATTTTTTGTCTTTGTTCTAATTTAAAATTTGAACGTTTCATAGCGTTCTAAACCTAATTAAAAAAAAATAGAAATTTCTTTTTACCATTTTTGTAAAAAATTTACCACTAAAATAGATGGAACATTTTTTTCTTTGTTCAAATTTAATATTTCCATGTTTTCATAGCATTCTAAACCTATCCAAAGAAATTTAATAATTTTATTGAAATGTTTAAACATTTTTTTGAAAAAATGTTTAATCTATTTATAATTACTTACTATAGAATAGACGAAACATATTTTTTGCTCAAATTTAAGATTTCCATGTTTCATGATATTCCAAACCTATTTCGGAAAAAAAAATTTTGAAAATTTTTCTCACCAACATTTTTGAAAAATTTTGTACCACTAAAATAGATGGAAAAATATTTTTCCTTTGCTTAAATTTAAAATTTTCACGTTTCATCGCATTCTAAACCTATTTAAAAATATATATATATTACCACTACTATAGAATAGACGGAAACTTTCCGTTTTACTCAAATTTAAAATTTCCACGTTCATCAATACATCCTAAACCCATTTCAGAAGAGAAAAAGTTTGAAAATTTTTTTACAAACATTTTTGAAACATTTAAAAAAAAATGAATTTTTTTACCACCACTATACTTCCACTCCACTACGTGAACGTGGAATTGAAAATGTGACAGATGGCAATAATATTTGGTATATGCACCTATTATACTTTGATTGAAAAATGTAGAGGGTGGTCATCCCAAGAAATAATTCATGGTGGACATTTGTAAAGGTATTTGGGCAAGCCTTTCATATTTGGCACCTGTTATTTAGTATCGAATTTTTGCTGTTGGATGAGCACTCTGTATATTTCTTTGACCAAAACTTATCAGGTTTTCTTTGTAATAATAGTGATAACTATATTCCGATTATTATTTTCAATGTCATTTCGTAATTATTAATTTTTTAGAGTGACCGCCATTCCCAAATAAAGAGGGAAGTTCTGTGTAAATACCTTTACTGATTTTTTTTATTCTAAAAAAATGTTTGTTGCCAAATGGCAATATGCATTTGGAACAAGAAACAGATAAATTAATTTTAGGATTGTTGTGACTTGACTGCAAATTATGGCTGAATTATAACTAAGAGCGCCATCTATCTATAACGTATGGTTTTAACTACTTAAATAGTATGTAGACAATCGGATGCAGTATGCAGTAGGCTGAAATTTACATTCCTCTAATTTTTGGGTAGGTATGTAAATGTTGGTATGTTGCCCAAAGGCAACTTGATGCATTTAAGGGTTAAGCAAAATTTTCAATGGAGTGACGAGAACATAAGCATAGTCCCTAACTAGAAAAGCCGAATCGGCACCGGCTACAGTGTTCATTTAAGGTTTAATCCATTTTAGAGCGGTAAGAATATCGTTGAACTTACACGTAACATAAAAATTTCAATAACAATTCTTCATAGATCAATGATATATCAGATAAAAATGTCAATGATTAATTAAAAAAGCCAGCAAACGAATTAAGAACATCTTTGGAATTATGAAGCCTACGATCTAAATGAAGCGTGTGAGATATATTACATGTATGCAGAAGCTATGCGATATTAGACAAAGATTGCGTAATGAACCCATTCATCGGAAGAGATTTAAAACAAACGGTTCCTTGTCTACGATTAGGCGTAAAGTAAACAAGAAAAGGATCCGCAAGAATTACCCAGTTGGGGGTAATTCGTCGGCTTGGTCGTGGAAATAAAAAAAAGTACGTGAAAAGAACTTGTAGCTTGGTTTTCTACCGCTGCATAAGCTGTGGCTGATTTCCAACAATATGGAAACGTACACAATGATAAATTCAGTGGCCTAATAAATACCTCGAGCAATCTCAACTTGGTATTAGACCATGACCCGCCGTCAGTTTATTTTTCAAACGATTTATTGATATGTTTACGCTATTTGCGACAAAAAAAGATATGTTAATACTAGGCATCGTCTCCAAGTAATATGTTAAATCTAAACAACTTATAAATACAGGGAAGGTTGTTCGTTTCAAGTGTTTATTGTAAAAACATTTTCCGTTTTTATCAAAACCATTTTTTAACATAACGATAATACCCCTCTAGCAATCATCCACTCATTATTCCATCGTCACCATATATTGAGTAGTGAATTATTAATTTAAAAATAAAACATGTTTTCATGTAATACTATAATCTTCTTAGGAACGGCGCATAAGATCAATTCTATTAAAACTGATGGGAAAGTAGTGATAAATTTGTTTAAAATCGTGGAAAGTAATCAGCAGAATTTCACAAAACCTACCTATAAGAGGCTTAAAATAAAGAGATTTAAATCTAGACGAGCCGTTAGTTGCCACGAAATAATCCACTTGAAATCTGGAAAGGTGCAAAATTACTTAATCCCTACTTAACTAGCATTGAGAGAATTTGTATTTTTAAATTAATTTAACACAGATTTTCGCTACTCGGGCCAATCACTGGAACAAAGTTCTAATATCGTCATTAATTTATCGCATCTCTATTTTGTCATTGGGTAGAAATTTTTAATTCGCGTATACCGCATCAACATAAAGGTTGACTTTCGTGTCTCCTCGATTGTGCCTCAAAAACTACATAATTAAAATTATTTATTGATTTGACAAAGATCATGAGCACTTTAATTCTGTACTTTTTTTAAATTAAGTACCTTGAAAATGAATTATCTTTTGGGTAGAAAATTACAGTGATTATTTTTTCAACTTTTCCTTGCATTTAAGATGTTGAGTAATTCAATTTTCGGCAAGGTATAATACGTTGTACTGCACCATTGTACTTTTATTTAGGGTGAGGTTAGCTGATGAACCATCGTTTTTCAAACGGAGACTCAGCAATAATAATTGATCTCAATACCCAGTTACATAGGCCAAAGTGTATATGTACTGTATAGTACATTACATCACATGTATTGTATAAAAATACAGGAGTCAAATCCGGTGACCGACGTGGCCACTCCATCATCGTACCTCTTCTATCCAACTACCAGGAAATGTATTATTAACAAATTGACGGACAGTCACAGCAAAATGTAGGTTTTCTCCGTCTTGTTGAAATGTAAGGAGATTTTCAGAAAGTCTCGTGATTTTCTAATATTTGAGTAATTTGTGTATCAATTTCATCTCTAAGTAATTCCAAATAAGATTCACCGTTTAAGTTTCAGTCAATAAAAAAGAATCGGACAATATGATTTCCTAGGACACAAGGTCAAACGTTCAATGTTTGAGGTCTTTGAGTATGAAATTTTCGCATTACATGTGGATCACTCTCAGCCCAATATCTGCAATTGTGTCTCTTGACTAAACCGTTAAGGGTAAATGTACATCCAACGGAGAATCAAATGTTGTACAGAAGATTTGGAGTGGCAATTAACCTTTCACAAAACTCTGGAGGACGCGCGACAGACAGGATCATCCTCATGCAATGCCTGTATTAATTTTATATTGTATGGAGGAAACTTGTGTATATGGAAAGTTCTAAAAACACTGCTCCGTGAAACATCAGTTGCTCTAGATAACTTTGGTACAGATTCTTAATCCTCTGAAGTTACTGCTACTAACACTGTAACTTCCATAGCTTCGTCATTAACCATTCGCAATTGGTTATGCTTTTGTTACCAACTGATTTCTGCATCAATTCTATTAGGTACATACGCGTTGCTTTTTCCGAGATGAGTAGTCTTTGAAATGTTTGCTACAGTCCTTGCCGAATTGTATTTTCTGTAACATAAACCTACAACTTTAATTCTTTTTTGCATGGTGTACACCATCTTTAAAATAATTAATAATTATTTAAGGAAATAGGCAGTATTGCACATTACATTCATTAAATTAATTCACTGTTAACGAATCTCAAATCTTTTAAAATACGCCTTAGTCATATGGAGGACTAGTTTCTTTTAGCAAAGAAAATATTTATCAGTACCTACTCTTTTATTAGATTTCATTATCATCATTGTCAGCTACAGCCCGTTGTTGGCTTCCTCTGATACTCTTCTCAATTCGTTGCTCTCTTCTGCCATCATTCTTCAATATCTTATTTCCATTGTTTTACGATCTCGTTCTACGTCATCTAAGTATCGTAGTTTTGGTCTTCCCACTGTGCGTTTACCCAGGGGGCTTCTTCTCGTGAATATCTTCGACAGCTTACCATTTGGGATTAAACGTTGCACGTGTAACCATTCCAGACGTGCCAGTGGAATGTGCTTCACGATATACGGGACCTGGAAGAGCTGGTATAACTCGAAGTTGTAGCGCCTGTGCCACAAGCCGTTATCGTATACAGTAGCAAATATTTTCCTCAGGATCTTCTTTTCGAAGCATCCTAAGAGATCCTTATCATTTTGTGTGAATGTCCAGGTTTCTAAGCCATTAGCTAGTACAGGTCTAGTTAGTGTCTTGTTTATTAGATTTAGTATAGGTAAATTGTTGCTTGAATAATCTCTAAGTAGTAATAAAAAAATAATAGTAATTTATTAATCCTGTTCATCACATATATCAAATAGTAGGTACATAAAAATATAAGCAGTATATACATTAATAAACTAAGTCAAACTACGTAAACATCAAATTAGAACAATACAAACATGTATAAAACTTCTATTAAATAACTTAAAATTAGGAACACGCAATAAAAATATTAGAGAAAAAAAATCATAGAATTATATCATTATAATATTCATTTAAAGAATAATAACACTTAAGATTTAAAATATTTTCTTTGCATATTTTTATACCTAGCAGGTAAATGTTTATTCGCTTTTATTCTCAGATATTTTGAACTGTATTTTGTTACTCTATGGATTGGTATTTCCAGTGTTATGTTATTTGTTGTCCTATGAGAGTGATCATTATTTAGATTATTCAAACTTAGTTTCGTTTTGGCTTACATTATAACAGCTTCAATAACAAAGTGCAAGGCAATGTTAATATTTCCAATTCTTTGAACAGTCTTACAGCCATCTCGCTTATTTAATCCGAAAATCCGAATTAGGGCATAAGAGATTATAGAATGAAACTACGCATGATAGTACATAATCAAAGCCGACTTGTCAAGAACATTCCGTAACTGACTTTTACAATAGTAAACTAGAGCAATTCGCTTGCAAATGTTGTCAATATGTATAGACCACGAACGGTTGTCTGATATATGTATGCCCAGAATTTATCATTTTGTTCTTGCCTAATAGTACCACTATTCAAGTCTTTATCAAAAACTTTCCTCATAATTTTTCTTTAAGTTGCTAAGCCTTAAAAATTTAGATTTTTTATTATTTAGAATAAGCCTATTTTCTGTAAGTCATTCTTGAACTTGTAAGAGCCATACATTAGATTTATTTACCGAATGTTTTATATTACATTCTGATATTAACAGAGATAAATCATCAGCAAATAAAATAGATTTGTCCACAATAAGTTCACATAAATAATATACACTTAGGGACCTAAAACTGACCCTTGTGGTACTCCTGTTGAAGTTTCAAGGATGTCAGACTTGCAGTTGTTAATTTGAACAAAGTGTACTCTGCCACATTACAGCTTTTAAACCAGTTTAATGGTTCACCTCTTATACCATCTAGATGACTAGATTCAAATTAGTTCTTTCTGTACCTCCAAAGCAATTCACGCTAGATCTCACATCTTACATATTTGTAATAAGCTCTTCGAGGTGAAACTAACTACCTAAAGAAATATGGGATGTACCATTTAAATAAATTGCATGATTGGCTCTGGAAGTGACGGGGTGGAGCTAATCGTAGGGTTATTCATAAAAAAGTGTATTCCCCTATTGAAATGCAGTGTATGAGGTATGTTTATTGATGTTTCCTAATGTATAAAGCAAATAAAAAATATTTTCAAGTATCCTTTAAAATACGATATTCCTTTTTATCGCCTGGACTGAGTGCATCATTTATAGATATTCAGTATAATGTAGCATGAAATAAATGTGACTAATTCCATTTTACATGAACTGTGTTAAGTACGGCTATCCTTACTGCCATATGAGACAAAGAAAAGACATCAAGCAAAGTTAAGCGATGCATGAATACATCTGACCAGTATTAAAACCACGGTGCAGTAAACAACCGGTAATTCTAAAGCTTCTCTAGAAAATGTGCAACTGTTACAGTTACTTTGTAATTATTTCCTTCAGAGAAGTAGGATTAAGAATAAATTCAAAGACAGGCATTTTTATGGTACTATGAATTCCTACAATTCCATTTTCTTTCGTAGAGGTTTTGTACCAGATAGAATAAAAGCTCGTTATCAACAAAAAATTGTAATTATTTGTCTACGTACGTAAAAGCTTATAATAATAACAATATTAATAAAATGCCTTTACTAAGGCGAAGTTTAGTCATAGGCGACTTGACCTTATATCTAAATATTAGAAAATATTAAGAAAAAAATGTTTAGTAAATAATGAGATAATACTAAATAACGTACCAATGAGAAAAGAATAAAGTAGGTACAGTGTATAATGTACAGGATGCCCCAAATTGCCTGATTTTGGCTGGTTTTCCTATTTTCAGACCAGGTAGAGAAAAACTGCTGTATGAGTCTAGAGCTGGATTTTTGTGAAACGCCGATTGGTGAAAACCACATTTCGATATCTCTAACCGTTTCCGAGATATCGGCAAAAATTGGCATTTGGCAGATTCCGAAAAACTGTCATAACTTTCTTATTTGTGAATATTTTTTCAAACGGTAAAAACTTTCTACAGGCACTTTTTGATGTAGAATAAGATTCATTTGTCAAAAAAAATATATCGCTTTTCAATTGTTCGATATCAAAGCTAACTTTGTTATTTCAAATGGAAACTATAGTTGGGTTTGACTTTAGAAAATAGGAAAAAAAAATAAGCAAAAAAAATTGAAGTATCACAAATAGTGTTCAAATTGTCTACAAATTTGGTCGATGCACAATTGACATCTCTTTACTGATTTCTCGGCATTTAAGAGTTGTAAAGGTGTTATCCCACCTATTGTATTTCTCACTCGTTGCTCTAAATCTTGACGCGTTTCTGGTATGGTTTGACGAAACCCCAAATAAAAAAGTCCAAAGGACTTAGGTCCGGAGATCTTGCAGGCCATGGTATGGGCCCCCTTGTTCCCATCCACAGATCCTCGAACATTTGATTTAGTTTGTTCCTTGTAACCGCTGCGTTATGGGCTGGTGCGCCATCTTGTTGATAAAACTTTTTTGCCAAATCGGCAAGGGGCAAGTCTTCTAAATATGGTTCAACAATGTTTTCCAAAATATTAACGTACCGTCGGGCGTTAAGGTTTTCGTCATAAACAAAAGGTCCAATCATTCGTTACCCCACTATTCCAATCCAAATATTGAAACAAAATCGTCCTTGCATATTTCTAGGTTGGAAACATGCTCATTATGGTCCGACCAACGATGCCGATCATGTCGATTAAATATTCCGTTGCTGGTTACTCTTGCTTCGTCGGTCCAAATGACATTTCGGTGAAAATTTTCATTTTCATTGCATTTTTTGATGATCCAGTTGCAGAAATTAATCCTGCGTTCTTGATCACCAGGGAATATTTGATGAGTGAGGCTGATTTTATAAGGTTTATATTTATATTTCTTGAGAATTCTTTGGCTACGGCTTTTGCTCACACCCTTAGTTACAGTTTTTCTAAAACCGCCCCAATTACTTCTGCCTCCACCTCGTCCCTACCTTCAATAGCATACTGTTTAGGTCTGGGCTCGACAAATGATCCATAATTCATCAAAATATTTTCCAATCTAGGAAATATTTGTTCGCTTGGCTGCTGGTGTTCAGGGTAACGTTCGAAATATAGATTTAATGCATCTTCAGAATTTCGGCCTGATTCAATATAGCATATAAACATCTGGCAATTTTCAAAGTTTTCATATATTTTGGATTTGGAATAATGCAGAGAGATTATAATAGATGTCAACTTTAACACTTATTTTATTTACTGTCAAACTAACTTTTAGATATGCAAGGCAACTGTTTTTGTATGGCTAACTGGCTTAAAATGTTAAATGTTAAAAAAATGTAATTTTTAAAGACAAATGTGTTATATTGGCAGCAAGGATGATCTTAGCATATATGTTTTTGGAAAGCTTGTTTTTTTTCCTATTTTCTAAAGTCAAAGCCAACTGTGGTTTCCATTTGAAATAACAAAGTTAGCTTTGATATCGAACAATTGAAAAGCGATATATTTTTTTGATAAATGGATCTTATTCTACGTCAAAAAGTGCATGTAGAAAGTTTTTACCGTTTGAAAAAATATTCACAAATAAAAAAGTTATGACAGTTTTTCGGAATCTGCCAAATGTCAATTTTTGCCGATATCTCGGAAACGGTTAGAGATATCGAAATGCGGTTTTCACCAATCGGCGTTTCACAAAAATCGAGCTCCAGACTCATACGTCAGTTTTTCTCTACCTGGTCTGAAAATAGGAAAACCAGCCAAAATCAAGCAATTTGGGGCATCCTGTACATAAATAAAACACAACATTACAAATTAACATCAGCAAATTAAAAATATATTCAGAAATTAGCAACGTGACAATTACCTGTTGACATTCATTGAAGGTCATTTTAAAGATTTAGTAAATAATTTTTTATATACTTACGAAATATGCCAGTGGAAAATGTTTTTGAGGATTTGTTAACACTGTTGTAGCATCTTATAGCATTAGAAGTAAAAGTCCGGTAGGTGACTTATTACATACGAGTTGTTTTACGGACGAGTCGACTGGCGCAGGAGCCCAGTCTGGAATATTAACGAGTACTGTAATGTATGAGACCTACCGGACGTGTATCGTATAATATTTCAACTCATACTGTCTTTATAATTCTTTTTAAAATAAATAATAAATTATAATTTTTGAGATTTAAAAAATATTAATTCGTAATCTAACAATTGTTTTTCATAACTAAGTATGATTGTCTTTAGCTTGTCACTGTCAAATAAATAAAACCATAATTTTCGCATTGTTTTGTAGTGTAGAGATTTCGGAGGAAAATAAATTTTACATGTATGAAATAATTGCTAAAACTGTATTTTTAAATATTTTAACATTGGAAATGTTCATGTTTTCGTATATGGGGTAGAGCTACCAGTTTTTGTTCAAGTTTAAAAGACAGCGGTGTCGCGGTCGACTGAGACTATCGTATGCAACGGCCGATATACGCAAATGTAATATTGGTTGCATATATCACAGGGGGTCAAGTTACCTGTTTTCATTTAAGGTGGAAATACAGCGGTATAGTGGTTCGTGCAAGTTGAAAAAGTTGACAAAGTTTATATTTAATGCATGGTGGACATTTCCAATGTCCCGATGATTGCAAGGATTGCGAAATCTGTGAATTTATTTCTTATATTTTTAAGTGAAAAAGTCAAAAGTCAAAACTAAAAAAATAATAGCTTACTAATAACAATAATATGATAGTGTTACTAGGTAACACATTAAAGTATCGGAAACCGTAATGTGTTATTACGGTATCAGATACAGTAATGTTCGCTTTACCGGCTGCAATTAAGTCCGGGAAATAGTAATTTACCGGGCAGTGTGAAATAAAGGCATTGTATAATTGTCTCTGTTTATTATATTGACGGCATGAATTTGATTTAGTGGTATAAGTTTATTCTCAAGATAATCAGGATCAGTAGTAAGCGACAAGGAACGCATAAAAGCTAATAAATCAAGTGTCCTAGTATCATCCATTTTCAACAATTTCAAGTCCCTGATTTTTGGACTTTACGTAAATTAAAAATAAAACAACAACAAATATTTTAAACTTTTTGTACTCTATTTTTGTTAGCTGTATTTAAAAAAGGATAATGCATAATAAGAGAATAGTACTAGGCAACACAATTGTTTCACAGAGCTTTTTCTTAATATCATAATTTAAAACATACTTATTAGAATATAATAATTTTAATGGTAAGTCAGATTTTTTAACTAGACTATTAACGTGCTTTACAAATTTCAATTTATGATAAAAAAATAACTCCCGAATTTTTAGCTTCTGTTTACTTCCCTCGCATAATGAAGGGAAGTATTGTATTCGAGAAAAAATCACCCTCCGAGATTTTTTCGGATTTTCACGTTTCAGATCACGTAGATTACGAAAATATAGGCGTTTCAATTCCGTCAGTCTGTCTGTCTGTCTGTTGGTGCATTAACTAAAAAAACTACTTGACGGAGAACAGTCAAATTTGGTAGGTAGCTGGCGCTACTGTCAGCGAAGAAATGGTTAAACTTTCACTGGAAAATATACAGGGTGGACCGTCTAAAGGGAATAATAAAAAAAAATTGTTTTGCTCAAATTTAAAATTTCCACGATTCATGACATTCTAAATCTTTTTTTCCTTCTTCAATTCTTTGGGACTTCCTGCCACATGTATGTTTTCTTTTTAAGCGGTGCTAAGGGAATCTACAAAATATCACAATTAACGAGTATGTTACTGGTAAATAAAAAGAAAACATACATGTGGCAGGAAGTCCCAAAGAATTGAATTAAAGAAGGAACAAAAAAATTAAGACAAATGCCACAAATAATATTTAGGCAATATTCTAAACCCATTTTCAAAAAAAAAGAAAATTTGTTTTACTAACATTTTTGAAAAAATTTGTACCACTAGAATTGATGGAAAAAAAATGTATTGGCTCAAATTTAAAATTTCCACGTTTCATGACATTCTAAGACTATTAATTATAGAATGGAAAAAAATATTTTGCTCAAATTTTAAATTTCCAATTTTCATGATATTCTAAACCTACTAAAAACATTTTTCGCCACTACTAGATTAGATTTTTTTGCGTTTCATGACATTCTAGACCTATTTCAAAAGATTTTGTTTTGTCAATTTAAAAGAAATTTTTAGATTTTTTTTTAATACCATTTGTAAAAATTTATAAAATGGAAGGAAAAAAATTGTTTTTCGCTCAAATTTATAATTTCCACGCTTATTTAAAAAAAATTATGATAATTTTTTGACCGCTCAACTACGTTGGAAAATATACAGGGTGGTCCTCCTAAGAAAAAATTCAACCATAGTGGAAATTTGTAAAGGTATTTACACACGCCTTCCATATGTGGCACCTTTTATTTAATACTAAATTTTTGCTGTCGGATGGCCACTCTGTATATCTGTTTGACCAAAAGTTATTACGTTCTCTTTCTAATGATAGTGTTAAGTACATTCCGATTGTTATTCTCGTATGTTGCTTCGTAATTAATAATTTTTTAAAGTGACTGCCCTATATAAATAAAGAGGGAAGTTCTGTGTAAATACCTTTACCGATTTTTTATATTTCCGATACTGATCTGACCTTTATTGTTATATTGCCAGTTAAATGCGAACAGTAACTTTTAGAGCAAAATAAAATCATGGCAGATTTAGATGGATTTAAAGCAAAATTATGATATACACTATAAGTATAAATTGACGTAAGATCAGCATTAAAACATCTAATTGCAAAATTATAGTTGTCTGGATGAAAATTATAGGGCAAATGTGTATCGTCAGGATAACATTGTATATTGTAATGGGTAATATGACGGTAAATGTCTGACGTGTAAATTAAAAATAAGTGTGGCCCCAATATAGAATCTTGAGGTACTCCAGACTTAATTAACTTAGCTTCATATTGACCAAATTTGGTACGGTATTTTGTATCTATTATAGAGATATGACATGAAGAATAATACTGCATTTTCATTAAAACCATAATATTTCAATTTAGCACACATTAATTCATGACTTACATAGTCGAATGCTTTCGAGTAGTCTAATACGATGAGGGCGCTTGTCCGATTTTTATCTAAATGTTTCACTAGGTCAGCCGATATGTTTACTAGCGCAGTAGCACAACTGTGTCCAGTTCTAAAACCCGATTGGTTGTTTGGGAAAAGGTCATTTGACGAAAAATAATTTTCAACTTGATGATGTACTATTCTCTCAAGAATTTTACTAAGTACAGGTAGTAAATGATTATACTCAGTAGGATTATTTACTTTCGGTATCGGAGAAATGATTGCAGTTTTCCAGTAGGAGGGAAATACCTAAGTCTAAACAACATCACCAATAAATACAAACATATCGAGGTCTATTAAGACAACTGCATTCCCACATGTATATTGAATACTAAATACGCGAATTGTGGTTAGGTCCCATACTGCCTGCAGTTTCTCGACTGTATGTGGAATTTTACAGCGACAAAATAGCATGATCGTGATGTAAAAAGTCGATTTACCTTTTTTTACTATTAATAATGTTACTTGATTTTTGAAAATGTTATCAATAAATGCATTTCATTTACTTTCATAGAAATGACGGATGTAATCCAAATAATTAACTTGCATTTTTATAATATTTTTAAAACAGCCGATAAAGTAGATATCGGAATTTTCAGTTAGTTTGTAAATAAAAGACAATAAAGGCCCGCAGTTTGCTTTAAATCATTATTGACCATTAAAACAGTAGTGGTTCTAGCTTAAACGCGAACTTTAATTAAAAACGATGCTCCACAGGTCGGTGTGGGCCTACCAGGGAGTATATATGGTCCTCCATCTAGAGAGCCATGCTGACAGAATCTGAAACTGTAAATTTCCTATTATTATTCTACCAACTTGTCGCCGCGCATTATCTTGCTTGATTAAAATATTCGCTCTGGCGGTTTGCTGTACGTGAATACATGAATACAAACGATTTATTTGTGTCATATTACGATTTTGATTTTGTGTAATCCGTGATAACATGATATCAGAATCGTAAAAGGACGCAGATAAATCGCTTGTGATTTCTCAGAGCCACTTGCCTGAAAATGATACATATACATTTCTCATTTAATAAAGACAGAGGGTCTGTTTACGTGCAAGTAAGTAAGTAAGTAAGTAAGTAAAGTAATTTATTTATAATTAATAATACAATATAGAATACACATACAATGTAAAATACAAAATTAGTAATATATGCTTCTTATCATTAATCGCTAAATTATAAAAATGATTTCAATATAAAAATAAGTTTTACCTAATCTTATATGTATATGCATATGCTATTATTCCTACATTTAGTGTACACCTAGACTACATATGTAGCCTGTGTGTGTACCCATGACAAAACTTGTTTAATAACATCGTGTACATATATACATGAAGAATTAAGGGGCCGTATGCTTTGTAAGTTTGTTTAACCACCTGCCAATAGTTTCATAAATCTAACTTTGTTAGTCCTTAAGAATTGCGACACTTTATGAAAAAATAAACCTATATTGTTGAATTGTTTATAAAGTGTTGGTAAAACATTATAAAATTTAGGGCCATAATAAGTTATAAATCTTTGGGTTGTTGTATACCTGTTTTTAGGTATTATCACATTTAGATTATGTTTTTGCCTTGTATTATGTTCATGTTGTATTGTGTTTAATATGTTTTTGTGTTTAAAAGTAAATATGAGAACCGATTTGATATATAAAAGTTGCAAATTAAATACATTGAATTGTTTGAATAATAGTTCCGAGGAGTATTGTTTATTTTTTCCTAAGATAATTTTGATTATATATTTTTGTGATATACTTAAAGGTTCTACATTTGGTGATAGGCACTTCCCCATATCAATATTCCATATCTAAGAATTGATTCGACTAAGGCGTGATACAGTGTTTTTAAGATATTGAAAGGCATTGTATTTTTTAAATGGTAGAATTTCCAAACTAACTTATGCATTTTATTATTTAATTGTTGGATATGCTCAGTCCATTTTAAGTTTTGGTCAATTACAACTCCAAGATATTTAGTGGTTTTTGTTTGGATTAACTTCATATCACATTCACAGTTGTATTTTTGTTTATTTAAGCACGTATACGAATGTAATTGCAGTGTATGTATATTTGGTATGTTCTTATCATAAATACCGAAGCACATAAATTTAGTTTTTTCTAGATTAACTGTTAGAAGAAATTCTAGAACCGCTTTGTTCTTTACATCTTCCCAGGAGTCATCTTCAACCAGGAGAACAGTGTCATCGGCGTAAGCTATAACTTTTCCGTCCATTGGGATATGAAGTATTTCGTTTATGTAAATATTAAACAGAACTGGTCCTAGAACAGTTCCTTGTGGTATTCCATATTTCATCTTTTTTAAATTACTTTTACTTTCACCAATTTTTACAAACTGTTCTCTATTTTGAAGATAACTACTGAACAATTTATTAACAATACCTTTTACACCATATTCATTAAGTTGAGCAATTAGTAAATCGTGGGACACCGTATCAAAGGCCTTAGCCAAATCTAAAAATATTGCAATTTGTTTTTTCTTACCATCCACCGAGTTATATATAGTTTTCACTACCTCATACATTCCGTCCTCCGTACACATACCTTCTTTAAAGCCATATTGATTAGGGGAAAGTATTTTATTATAGTTTAAGTGTTCTAATAACCTGGATTTGATACATTTTTCTAATATTTTCGCGATGTTATTTATTACCGAAATAGGTCTGTAATTACTGATTACCGTCCTATCACCTGCTTTGTATATGGGTGTTACAACAGAAACTTTTAACAAATTTGGAAAGCAACCCTTTTCAAAACATTAATTAAATATATAACATAGTGGTTTAGCTATAACTGGACCCAGCAACTTTAATATATATGAGGATATCTTATCTTCTCCAGACGAGGATTTATTTTTCAAAGCGTTTAGATTCTTTATTATTTCGGAGGTAGGTTTGAGAAATATGTTTTTACAATTTAGGTTTCTGCGTTTTAATGTTTTGTTAACGTTTATTTTATTTGCCATATTTTCACCTACATTTATGAAAAAATCGTTAAAAATTTCACTAATTTCACTATCATTTACTACGTCTGTATTATTATTTTTTATTATAATTTTTTTATATGGCTTTTTCTCATTCAGACTTTCATTCACCGTTTCCCAAATTTTTTTATGTCGTTTTTATTTTCTAGAATTTTATCATGATAATAATCTCTTTTTACCTTTTTTATTAAGTTGTTTGTTAAATTTCTATATTCTTTATACTTGTTCAATAAAATGATATTATTTTGATTTTTTCTTAAGTCTTCCTTCATCTGATCCCTTTTCCTGATTGCTAAAACTAAACCTCTTGTTATCCAAGGTTTGATTTTCCTTTCTTTAGAATTAATAATGAAAGTTTTTGTACAATTTTTGATATTATTATTTAGTGTATTTGTAAAATTTTCGTAAGCAAGATTTACGTCATTTATTTGGTATACTTGTTGCCAATTCTCAGCTTGTATCTTTTCTCTTAGTAATTTGTAATATACTTGTGTTATTTCATTATTTGTTTTTGTTTGATCTTTATTTCTATTTTCATGGGAGATTATATTTTGGTTTTTTTCTATAAATCTTATAATTATGGGATAGTGGTCGGTAATATCATGTTTGAGTACAATGGGTGTAATATCCATTTTGCGCATTAGGCTCGGAGACATGTTAATAAAACAATGATCTATACAAGATTCGTTTTCAACACTTATTCTTGTTGAAGTGTTTATATATCGAAGAAATCCGTGTTCAGACATTGTGTTTATATATTCATTACTCACATTATCTTGTTTTTTACTTAAATCTATGTTAATGTCACCTAGAAAGATATTTATCGCATTATTCTCTTTGTTTTGTGCAAGTATATCCTGTAATTCTTGTAAAAAAATGTTACTGTTTGTAGATGGCAATCTATACACAGCAGTGATATTGAATATAATATCGTTTTTTTTAAATGTTAAGTTTGTAAATGTATTTTCAGATAATTTTTGAGTAGTAAATTTTGAATTAACATTATTTGATGCATACATTACCAAACCATCATTCTGATTATGACATCCTTGTGAATAAAATAGTTCATAGCCCTGTATGTTAAACAATTCTATATCATTTATTTTCCAGGTTTTTGATAAAATAATTTTATCAAATTTTATTTTCAGACTTTCTAATAAAATGAGCATGCAATCAAAGTTCTTATTTAAGCTTCTAATATTTAAATGAATTATATTTAGTAAAGGGGTATTCAGAGTGTGTTTAAAAATATCACTATGATCTGAAACAATACTTGTTTTTATATTTGCATGGTTTTCTAATTGAGAATTATATTCTAATACATCCATTGCTATTTATTAAAAGTAATCTGCAACCCACAAGTTATTATTCATTTATCTTTTATTTATTAATTTGTTTTTTACTTTTCCAACTTATAAATACGCATTTACTAGATGTAGTAGACTAAATGGAAGAATAATAAACGTATGATTGATTAGAGAGTATAACACAAGAAATATATTCTTCGAATATTAATATTAACTTATAACTATAATAATAAAAAAGAATGTACCTTCAAATAATAGTAAATATAGAACCTAATAGTCTTTTCTACTTATATAAGCTTAATTTTTCACTATTCTGTTTCTATCCCCTGCTCTATAACATTTAATAGGCTCATACTTAATAAGTGATCGCAATTGCCTTGAAAATTTTAACAACATTCGAAATATTAGTTCGACAAATTTTCAGTTGCTGCCATTTTTATTATTATTACTTCCACATCTACGTAGTGGAGTGGAAATAAAGTACAATCGTAGATATCTCTTTTTTAATAGGTTTAGAATGTCACGAAACGTCTACTCCGGTAAATAAACCGGTAATTGTGTAAAAGTTACGAAACACCACCGATTTTCAAAATTCGTTCTGAGTTGTGTTCCTTGATCTCTCAGGATCATTCGTCATGATTAACGTCATCGCGGATGGACAAGATGGGGAAGTTATGGGAGTTATAAGCCCCAAAAGTTCTTCAATATGAAGGAAAAAAATTTAAAAATTAAAATTTCGGTCTGGAAATCCCTACTCGGGTTTCCATTTCAGGGAATTCAAAATGGCGGGCCAGAAGTACAGTCAGCTGCTCGGGGAAAATTCATATATTTTTCGTTTTTGGGCGGAAAATGGGAACTGGGCCAAAATCTCGAGAACACGTGTCTTCATACGAGTAACACCACTACTCTCAATGTGAAAGGAAAGACATAAAAAGACGGAAAAAGAATTGCGCGGAAGGGGCCCGCACGGACCCGATATTTATAAAAGATAAGTCGGAAGGGGTTAATATACCGACAACAGGTGGAGGTACACTGTTAACGAGGGAATGTTGAAAAAAGCGGTCCCATAATTCTTAACTTTCTTCCTATTAATCCAGAAGCGCCAACATTGTAAACTTTTTCTTTAACATTTTTTTTTATTATCAAGAAGAAAATGATTCTGGCAGAGAAATATTAATATTTTTTCAGCTTATCATATCGAAAAAATGTATACAGTTTTTTCAAAATCACAAAAACAGAAGAAAAACGTGTCTTTCTTGAGAAAATAGCTGTACTTTCGGCCAGCCATTTTGAATTTCCCCTGGTTGGACATCGAACTCGTTAACAAAGACCACAAAAACACCCGACTTCCCACTGTTAGCCCAAAAAGGAAAAAGTACGAGTCTTTCCTGAGATATATTGACTCTACTTCCGGTGCGCCATTTTAAATTTAACAAATTAGACCTCGGATTCGTATCAGCGACCTCGAAAACCCCCGAGTCCAGATATTCAAGGCCAAGATATCCATTCTTGTATTTTCTGCAAAATGACCCGATCTGCGGCCCGCCATTTTAAATTTCCAAAATTGGAGATTTCCAGGTGGAATTCATTTTTAAAGCATATTTAAGGCCTTATTTTTTTGGCACTCTTGGGGCTTATAACCCTCATAACACCCCCATTTTTTCCTCCCGCAAAGGTGCTAGTGGTGACGAATGATCCTAAGGGTTCAAGAACACAATGCTGAAGGAAATTTTATTATTTACTGGAGTTGTTTAAATTTGAGCGAAACTAAATTTCTGTCTGTCGGTCTGTAACTATTTTGTGCGCACGTTTTCTCTAAAACGGTTTATGGTATTGACGAAATTTGGTACAAGCTTGTATTATATCGAGATCTGAAACTAGATTCTATTTTGAGCTTGCTCCGATGAAAGGTTAGGAGGCAAATAGGGATAAATAGAGGTTAATAAGTAAAGTAAGTTTATAAGAGTCCAGAAACTTTTAATTAGGGGTATTTACTAGAAACCAAAGCCACGATTTGACCCCTACCCCCCCTCAACTGATTTGGACTATAATCTTCGTTGACGCGTTGAAGGGTTGGGGATGCAATTGGGACAAGAAATAAAGATAAGCAAGCAAAACAAGCTAGTAAGAATTAAACATATTCTTTATAGGATTTTACAAACAGCGGAAAAAATCTATCTATGAGAACTAAAAGAAAAACTGTATGTAAAAAATATTAATGAAATCATTCTTTCGATAACCTGGTTATGCTAGCAAATAAGAATCCTAAAACAAATGTGTCCAATTTCTTATTTGATATGTTGAATCCTAGTGTTATAATGAGAATGTCAAATAAGAAATTGGACAAATTTATTTTAGGGTTTTGATGTGGTAGCATAACCAGAAGTCAGGTTATCGAAAGAATGCAAAGATTTCATTAATATTTTTTATATATAGTTTTTCTTTTAGTTCTCATAGATGGTTTTTTTCCACTGCTTGCAAAATCCTATAAAGAATATGTCTCATTACCATAAGCAAACAAATAATGAATATGTCACGTTTAAACAAGCTAGTAAGGGTCCAGAAACCTGGGATAAGATATATACTAAAAGCAAGGGTCTCAAATATCTTCATGACATTTTGCACCTCTACCACTACCCTGACTCCATTGTTAAAGTTAACATATAAATGAAAGATATTGGCTTGAAATTTGGTATACACAATACACATGCATTATAACAAGATCTGGAATTGCGATTATAGTTTGAGCTTATATTCCGTTGTAGGGTTGGAGGTTAAATAGCAATAAATAGTGGTAAATGACGGTAAATAAGTAAAGCAAGCTAATAAGAGTCCAAAAGCTTGATGCGTATATAATAGAAGTCACTCTAAATTTTTTATGATATTCTCGGCTTCCACCACCATTTTATTATTGAAAGAATTAACAAAATAAAATTGAGGTATTAAATCATCAACTTTTATGTTTAAAGTTGCACTATTTCGGTTTTTCCAACATAACTAAATTTTATCAAGTCTTATCTGACCAGTGGTAGTCGGAGAGTTTTTATTAAAAATAACTATTCTCGACGACAGTTAATATCATCTGGTGTGCCTCAAGGCTCTGTATTGGGGCCTCCTCTATATCTCGTCTACACAGCAGATATGTTTGTAAATTAAATATACAGCACTGTTCTGTGCAAGCATATGCCGATGATATACAACTCTATATCTCATTCGATCCTAGCAATTACCGCACAGCTGCAAACTTAATAAGTATTGACTTGCAAGTGGTTTATAATTTTGATACAAAACACAATTTAAAAATTAACCCGAATAAATCGACAATAATGATTTTTAGTCTAAATATGTTCACCAAATGCCGAGCGAAAATATAAACCTTTTATTATATAATAGTAGGCTCCCAACATCAGAAAGTTAAAAAAATTAGGTATCACCTTTGAATCAAATCTCAGATTTATAACATATGTTAGCAAATTGGTTCAAAAAACATACGTTGTGCTGAAACTTTCTTATGCCAATATACATGTAATTAATTATAAATTAAGGAAGGAAAACTGTGTGAATCTTTAGTTTTATCTATTCTTAATTATGGTATTATTGTGTATTTTTCATGTCTCGACAAAATACTATAATATAAATCGGTTACAAAAAATTCAAGATACATCTATATTCGTTATATTTTTGGACTAAAGAAATATCAACATATTTCACAGAAATGTTTGCAACTTGGATGGCTTAATCTTGAAGATACCTATAAATATCACATGGTGATGTTTGTTCTTACTACTTCAGGACCGCATTATAAGTCGAAGAAGTATCCATAATGCAAATATAAAATCTGTTGATATTTTGACCATGCCACAACACAGTACTGTCACTTTTTCTGCGCTCATTGTCCTACAACGCTATATCAAATTATAATCTGTTTGAAAATTATTTGAAACATTTTTCTATAAATATATTTATATGCAAAATTTTAAAAAATGTTATTTAACCAACGTAATATGTGTAAAATCGTGTAAAATATATGTATTTATTCTCAATTGCTTATGTGCATAATTTGCTGTGTTTATATAATTCTGCGTCAATGAATTATTCATTTTTAATTATTCTTATTCACACTTTAACAATATTATTTTTGTTTTGTTACTTGAAATAATTCAATTAGATTTTTATAAGTTTCTACATAGTACAAGCAGCTGTTGAGCTAAACTTAGATTAGACTAAGAAATTGTATTCCTTTTTTCTAATAAAAACCATTTATTATTATTATTATTATTATTATTATTGTTAATTGGCATTGATTTGGGTATACGTATATATTAAAACGATATGAATGAAACTAGATTAAATTTTGAGCTTATTCTGTTGAAGGGTTGGGGAGCAAATAGGGATAAAAAAGTAAGCAAGCTTAGTAAGAGCCTCCCCACTCCATTATTAAAGGGGTTAACAAAAGAAAATTATGATTTACTGTGTACGAGAGCAAATATTTTCAAAAAAATATTTTTTCATCAGCCACCCTCGCCCCCTATTAAACGTCGGTCAGTCAAAAAAGTACTCAAGTGGAACTTCGTTTTATAAGTTCTTGGGTCAGACGATTTCAAAACATTATATTATTAATTATGATTATTAACAATTAATTCCACGTACTGGCAGAGTGCAAATTAAATATCAAGATTCCTTTGTTTAAAGAAACTTGGGTGGAAAATCTGGATGTGGAAGTAGTGATTCTCCTGACTACACCTAATATGTAAAAATCTTATGTTTCCATTAACATACATCTTTTGCTTGGCACTCTTCTATAACTATGTTATATTTTTATCGTAACAGGTTTAAAATTTAAATAAATCGTGCTAAAGTAGGTGTCATATTTAAAACCTAAACCTTTTAGAGTAAAACATTATCATTTAACCTAAATATAAAAAATAAAATATGGGCGCATTAGAAAATAAATGACCAGAGCGCAAAGCTATGTCCTTTACGCTTAACAATTAACTGTTGGGCTCCCTTTTTAATTTAATAGTGACTAATTTACCAAATGACAAATAAAGTGCAATTTTTATACGAACAAAATGTATGTTGCTTTGAAGTTAAAATGAGGCAAGAGTCAATTGAATATATTTCACTTGTTGTGGTTAAACATACACACGCAGGAGGGGTGTTATAAGTTTGAAGCTCTTATCTGTGTGTGTGTATATGTCTATCTGTAGCCTCTTAGCTCCAAGAGCGCTGAACCGATTTAAACGCGGTTTTTTGTTTCAAAAGCTGTTATCTGCGAGATGGTTCTTAGCTATAGTTGACGAAATTTAGCACAAAAATAGGCCAAACTATCGAAAACCTGTGCACTAAGACGGATCAAAGTGCGGTTTTTTGCTTTCAATTCCTTGATGCATTTATTCAATTTGTTACCTATTTTGATCTTATACAAATGGTAAATTGCAACTGTGCATCGAAAAAATGCATTTTTTCGCATGCAGTTTTTTAAGTAATTAAACAAAAATTCCGGCTACAGAAAGAACCAGGTTCTCACTGTTTGGAAAGGGCGACTGGAGCCAGAGGATCTGGACGGTTTCTCACCCATCAGTTTTATTAAAAAGCTGAATCTGTTGGGTGAACTATAACTAGAAGAGAGCCACAATACATTATTCAGTAATCCATGGTGGAAATTAGCCCAATTTGGTTACTCAGGGGTCCTTTGGGGTCACTGATCATGAAAGAAAAATAATAAAAATTAAATTTGTACTAATTTTGTCGAACAATTTTAATATAATGATATTATTATCATGTTGGATATCAATGATAATAATAAATAATAGAAACAGAATAGATAAAAAAAATCATATAATAAAGTTACATGGATGACGTAGACAACAAGAACGCCCTTTTCCTCATATCAATCGAGGAACAATTTTGAAGCAATAATCATGATCAGCGACCCCAGAAACCCCCGAATAAAGATTTTAGTTGAATTTCATATTAAACTGACAGAAAGACAACGAGGATGAGCTAACTGTGGGGACGGCCTGGGCTCCAGGTACGTCGCGGAACATCTTGAACATTATAATCGTGAACAGCGGCAACGACAACCCCCCGAGTGATAAATTCTACTCCATTTCAAAGCAAATTCCCGCAAACGTCTCGACAAACGGGTCATCCTGATCCCCAGATAGTTAGACAAACATTTTTGACATCGTGTCCATGGTCTACGACCTCGAGAACCTTCAAGTGAATAAGTAGGGCCAAAATCATTTCTTCTAATGATGAAATACTAAACAATAAGAAGCGCTTTATAAAAGAAGATCTTATAAATAACCATTACCCTGGGGGTTTTGTCGATAAAACCTTCATAAATATTTAAAATAACAATCAGGTACGACAAAAAGCTGAAAAACGTTACACAGTGTTAATTTCTTATGTATGCGGATTATTCGAAAAGTTGCGCCGCATCGGTGATAGATTTGATATTAGGACGGTATTTCAAACAAACAACACTTTAAGATCTATTCTGAGAAAGACGGAACCGAAGAACCACGAGCAAAATTCAAAAAACTGCATTTATAGTATTCCGTGTGAATGCTACAAACATTACGTGAGTGAGTCATCCAGACCATTTAGTGTAAGATTGGGCGAACATCAAAATTATATCAGAAAAATTGAAATTCAGAGATCCAAGATCTGCGAACACGCTTGAGTGAACGGACAGAATAAACTAGGATTCGGAAAAAATTTTAACAAAAGAGGCAAATAGCAAAAAAAGAAAAATTAAAGAACCCGCGATAATATTATTGAATGACGACAGATTCGTGTCGAATTGTTCCGTAGATGTCTGTACAACTTGGTTGCCAATGTTAAAAGAAGAACTTCACAAACTTAACATTGTATAAAAACTAAAAAAACTGTTAACTATATCAACACTATAAATACAAGCAGACAGGTGATGTCACTTTTCAGAATGAATTTAAAAGATTAAGGCAAAAAGTGAAAATAGATTCAGAGAGTTCTTATAGAAGATATTGTAATCATATTGAGGAAAATATAGTTGGTTCGTCCTCGTTTTGGAAATTTATTAATTATAAAAGAAGTTCCTCAGATTTGCCAAACTTCATGAATTATAATAATGAATATATGTCTGATTCTCAACTAATTACTAATTCTTTTGCTAATTTTTTTCAACAATCTTATTCTGGATCTGAAAATATCACCCAAAATTTTACTTTTTTTAAGAGTAGTTCACCTTTAAATATACTTTGTTTTACAGAAGATGAAGTATTGAATGTTTTAAACAAAATCAAACCTAAATTAACCTCTGGGCCAGATGGTATCCCTGCATTCATATTACGCGACTGTGCTGCTGTTTTTGCTAAACCCCTTACTACATTATTTAACTTATCGCTAAGGTCCTCCAAATTTCCGTCACGGTGGAAATTATCAAAAATAATTCCAGTATTCAAGAAGGGCGGCAGATCTGAAATTTCTAATTACCGCCCGATAGTAATAATAAATAATTTCGCCAAGGCATTTGAAATTATCCTACACCATTATATTTTTAACCACGTAAAGCATCAAATATCAATAGCTCAACATGGGTTCTTCAAGGGTCGTTCAACAGTCACCAATTTAATTAATATTACAGAATTTATTTCTGATTCTATTGACAGGAGTGTACAAACAGACGTTATATACACTGATTTTTCCAAAGCTTTCGATCGACTGAATCACGGTATCCTCTTACAAAAATTTGAATGTTATGGCTTCTCGGACAACCTTATTGGGCTTTTTAAGTCCTATCTAACTGATAGAAAGCAATATGTTGTCTACCATGGTGTTAGATCTATTGAGGTTTTAGCCACGTCAGGAGTACCCCAAGGTTCAAACGTAGGTCCACTTTTCTTTAACTTGTTTGTAAATGATATAGTAGATAATCTAACTGTTAACTGCCTTCTATATGCGGATGATTTAAAACTCTTTTGTAATATTGCAAGTGAAAAAGATTGCTATGAACTTCAAAACAATATTGATCGTATTAATACATGGTGTGTGATAAACAAATTACCCTTGAATGAAACAAAATGTAACGTTATGACATTTACAACAAAGCAAAATATATTATCATGCACGATTACAAATTAGACAATCATATACTTTTCCGGCCAGACACTTTTCGGTACTTGGGTGTGACATTCGATAAAAAACTAACATTTGTAAACCACATCGAACTTGCTGTCACCAAAAGTTATAGAATGCTGGGTTTTGTTATTAGAAACTCCGCACATTTTGAAAATGTACGCACATTAAAGCAACTCTACACTACTTTTGTTAGACCTCACCTTGAATATGCTTCAATAATATGGTGTCCAACCTATAATGTACACATACAAAATTTGGAAAGAATACAACGCCGTTTCCTAAAACATGCGACTTTCAAGGCTGACGGGACTTATCCAGCTATTGGTTATCCACATGAAGAATTGCTCTCTAGGTTTTGCCTAGATAGTCTAGAGATCCGTAGACACCGATCGCAATTAACTTTTTTATACAATATTTTACACAATAACATCGACTGTGGAGATATTTTAAGTATGCTTAATTTTCAAATTCCAAGACCGGCATCTAGACACAACAATTTATTTCACTTGCCTTTCTCAAGGACAAACGTAAAAAAATTTTCTTGTATCCAGCAGATGTGCAGTATGTACAATAATTTAAATAATCGATATATTCACTTGTAGTCTTACAGACATAAAGAATCTGTCTTTAACTTAAATTTTGTATTTTGTTCCTTTTTGCTGGCACAAGTAGCCTCACCGTGTACTATACTTCTTGTATAAGCTGTATATTTTTTATGTATGTATATTGTATATGTATATTTATACTAAAGTGTATTATATAAGTTTAGTTTAGTTAGTTGTCTCTTGGATGAATTCACATGTATTCATGTATTTATGTGTGTATATGTATTTTTCACAAGTTACTATTTTTAATTTTAGTTTTTATCTCCTATTCTGTAATTGGGTTTTTTAACCTGTTGAATAGTGTATCAAATAAATAAATAAATAAATAAATAAAACACTAATATGTAAATAGTAAGTATCTATGGATATTGAATGTAACAAACATTCTTAGAGCTGTGTATTTATCATACACAACAAACAAAAAATTTCAAAAAAAGCCTTGATAAAGGAAACAGATTAGATTTCCGAAACGTCGGCGAAATATTTAATTTCTAACTGATCCTTTGACGTAAAAGTCACAGGCGTAGAGGTTATTTACCAGTAACATACTGGTTAATTGTGATACTTTGTAGATTCCCCGAGCACCGCTTAAAAAGAAAAAAATGCATGTGGCAGGAAATCCCAAAGAACTGAAGAAGAAAAAAATAACACACGTTATTTCAAAATTGCTTTCTACGGCCGTACCGCCTCGCTTATCGTGCTAGACCCTAATTGCAACTTAGATAAGTATTCTTACGCAAACTACATAAAATGTTAGAGTACATACAGTCTCTGTTAGTACGAATAATTGATTTTTACGGCAATTTGGAAACATTTTGAACGAGAGATGCTTATTCATAGCTCGGTTTAATTTACTTAGGCTTATTGATAATTTATGCGGTACACCGAAATCAGAATTTTATACAGCTGTCGGTGTGAATTTGCATAAAATGTATACGAATTAAAAATTTACGGGAAATTTTATTGCAAAATAAATAAAAGAAACGCTCCACTAAACGTCAGGTTCCTTGGCCTACAAAATATCCGGGAAGATGTATGAAAGAAGATATGAAAAGAGAATTAGAGAATTGCTGTATAAAGGAAACAAAGGAGCGGACCTTCTCTCGCGAGACTACGAACGTGGCCCCAGAAATAATGTATTAGGAGTTGGCTTCTGCAAAAGGGCGTTGCAACAAAAGATTTAATAACACAGATTTTCTAGCAATTACAAGACAAAATGTGTGAACCGACTGTTTTAATTGCTCTATACGGTTTTTTCACAAACAGATACCTAGTTGCTAGATATTTTGATAAAAATAAATAAATAATAAATAACATAATTTACTTTTCTAAAGGTGCATATCCTCACCAAATTTTATATTTATTAAATTGTATGAAGAGCTATTTTAATAGTTTTCTACGTTTTTATCAATTTAACAAATTGCCAGAATTTGTAGGTCTAGTTTTATTCGAAAGTTTATTGAAAGTTTATATTAAAGTTTATTGCGAACAATTTTTTTTTTTTCGATGTAACGAATATTTTCACATGCCCTCTGCATAATTATTAATTTGTCTTTGCCTGATATACCGCGTGGAGCAATTAAATTGACAAATGCGAATAACTTGAAAGTAAAGAATTTTCGGGAAATGGCTATATTTTTTTATAGTTTGGTGGAGGACTTCAAGGTCATTAGAACATCAACTTTGGTTGTAGCATTTCAAAAGGCTTCATGATTAAGTTCAATTGACTTGCAATAAATTGACTATAATTAATTCACTTATCGGAATAGAGAGGTATGCAACCACTCGTACCTTGAAGCGCATAGCGGGTCGCATATCTGCAGAATCTTAACATTCCGAAAGTAAACATGTTTTCTTTAAGGATAATTTGAGTTAGTGGTGTTAATGGTATGTCCTTGTAGTTGGATTACATAATTATTGTGAAATTCAGACTTTTGATTGTAAAAGTCCTTTGGTGGCGCATTATAGTTGGCTAGAGAAAGTTTTCTCTAGGTGCTCAAGTTGGCAACACTGAGAACTGTGAGAGATTTCCGGTGCTCGCTTGATTGAGACACAAGTTAGGCGGACGGCGGCCTTGATTTTTGTGGAGGTTTTGAGGTTTTACATCGTTATCATCTCTGAGAAGTGATTTGGCTTCCTAGCTTGTTTGGTTTTCGAGCAATTCACTATTTTCTATAGGCGGCGCGCAAAAAATTTCAAGTAAAGGAAAATTTGTAGGCATTAAAAACACAAATGTTGCAATTTTTTTATATCGATTTTCTCGAAAATCATGGCATATACAAGAAAATTACAAGAGGATTTTTTTTAGGAAATTGGTCCAGCTTTCTTTTCTATGATGGGCAATTTTTTATATCTTTAACGGTTAACGAGTTATCGGTAAAATAACGCTCCTTTCACCGAAGGCGTGGTTCTTTGGGGGTGTTGCGCGGCACCCCCAGAACTATTTTTTTGTGGTTTTGTGATGTATAATCCCTCCAATAACAGTTACTGAAGGAAAATCTCAGAGTTTTTGAACTGTTACCCAGACAACGATGTCAAAAAAGTGCTATCACAGTTGCTAAGAGACACGTTTCGTATCTGTCAGAAACAAGCATAGGGCTGGCTTTTTGGGATGAACGTATCACTCAGGCTGAGAAGAAAAATATGTTTGATTTTAAAAGGAAACCCGAAAGAAAATAGAAATGAAACGATTGGATGGTAAAAATTACATTTTTGAAGCAAAAGACCTGAGCGACTTTATTACAAATAAAACAAAAACATTCTTTCAATTTTTTGGAATCCACAACGTGGAAGAATATTGCAGTGATACACTAAGAAGCTCCAACAATGCTCATAAGGTGGTGAATGATACCGCAGAAGGGGGCGTTGCCCTAATAAAGAAGTTTAACGATTCAGTCACAAACGAACAACAAAAACAATTATTGTTGAGAGTTGTCGAGTCTGATAGAAAAGTAGTCACCAAGGAAACAAAACAAGGAGTTAGTTGCATCTTTCAAAGTAAATTAATGTAAAATATTTCACACCTACCATACTACCTATCAATAATAGTGTTTAATTTGAGTATTATTCAAAGTTTGTTATTGTTTGATTCCCTGCAAAAATAATTAACATTGAAAATCTTAGTTTTTGGATTACATCTATCAAACTGTTCAAAGTGTGCAACCTCTAAATATTATCCAAACTTCTTGAAATTTGGCATGTATGTTATATACATTACTAAGACTCGGGGTGTAAGCAAAGCCTGCTTCACATTTTAATTTTCACCCTGCAAAATGAAACACCATAATGTATACACTGAGTCACTGAAGACATATTTGGTAAAATAATTAATATGTGATTTATTCTTTTAAATAGAATAATCGGAGTGTAATTACTAGGCGAAACAATCAAACAATTAAAATAATGTTTATAGTAATGTCAACATTTGCGGCGCACATTATATGCATGTTAATGATGCATTTAACTACAGTAAATTGTGGCATGATTATTTAGAGTAACGAAGGTTTTTGTTACATCAGCCATTAAGTTGTGTATTACCCTATGGTGCCAGCATGAAATAGTGTAGTTAAAATTAATTAGGGTTATAATTTCTTGCGAAATTGTAAATAGTGCAAATATTCGTATTTTTATTTACTAGAGTTGATGCAAGTTAAAAATTGAGTATTTTAAATTTATTATTAATAATGTTCTACATCGTCAAATGATGCTAATCATATATTGTCTGTAATTGTTTATTTGTGGCATGTTCAGATTTTCTTAGTTTTTATTGGGTATTTTGCCACTGAAAAATATTTAAAAATTTTAATGAAAAAACTTCTGCGCCAAACGGATCATACAGAGGTTGGTTCTTGAGTACTTGACTGTTTCAAAAAGTCTCACACCTAAAAATATGTAAACTAGAACAATGTTATAAACTAAAAACTGAAAATCAAAGCTATAGGTAGTTAACGTTTCGGAAGAGATACTTCCGTTCTCAAAACTTTTTTGGCCGTCAACCATGACAGTTCTTTGTTTATGTATTTCCATAGTCACGTGAGACACTAAATTATATTTATCTTATTTTTACTTACTTCGTCTCTAAGGATGGGCAACCAACTAGTACAAAAATCTATTGAATAATTAGAAAACCATCTATCCTCGTTTAATAAAATAATCGCGAAATCTTTAATTTTTCTTTTAGTTCCGTTGCTCTCTTTTTCCAAAATCTTCGCCGAGTCCCATTTAATTATATGATTATTATCCCACGCGTGTTTACAAATTTCGGATTTTTCAAATTCTCCCCTTCTAGCGTAATTTATATGTTCACCAAGCCTTACGTTGAAAGGTCTAGATGATTCACCTACGTAATGTTTTCCGCACTCACACGGAACACCATAAATACAATTTTTTGAATTTTAAACGATATTTGGAGGTTTGGTTTTTGATAAAACCGATCTTAGCGTGGAGCCCGTTTGAAAAACCGTTCGTACGGAAAACCTATTCCCAATTTTTCGTAATTTATCCGATAAACCATGTATATATGGAATTACTGCCATTGACCTAAATACCTCAGGTTGTGATAGTATATTCTCTCTACTACCGATGTTCAATAACTGACTATCAACAAATCTCTCAGGATATTGATTATTTAATAAGACAGTTTTTATAAATTGTTTTTCGTTCCTTAATATTACATCATTTGAAGAAATAATTTTGGCCCTGTCATACAAACACTTAACAACACCTTTATTAACACTAATATGTTGATTTGAATTGAAATTTAAGTATTTGTTTGTGTGTGTTTGTTTTCTATACACACTGGTTTGGTATGTGTTATCTAATTTTTTAAATAAAATATCTAAGAAAGGTAATTCATTATTATTCTCTATTTCTATTGAAAATTTAATTGAAGGTTCTTTTTCGTTAATCTGATTCAAAAAATTACTTAAACATTCTTTACTATAAGGCCATATAGCAAAAATGTCATCTACATATCTCCACCATACAATGGGTTTATAAGCTAGATTATTAATATTACTTTCCTCGAAATTTTCCATGAAAATATTAATATTGGAGATAATGAAGAACCCATGGCCATCCCAAAGTCTTGTTGATAGAAGTCATTATTTAATTGAAAATATGTTGTTTTAATGCAAAGTGTAAGTAATTCCATTACAGTTTCAATGGTTAACTTAGTTCTATTCGCCAAATTCCCATCTTTTTGCAATTTGTTTTTAACTATTATTAATGTTTTATCTACAGGAACATTTGTAAATAGGCTTACTACATCAAAACTGACCATTAGATGATTATTGTTAAAACGATTTTCTGACGGCTTTTCCAAAAAATGTTTGCTGTTTTTAATATAAGACTCGGAGGAACCTGATAAAGGATTTAGGGCTCCACGCTAAGATCGGTTTTATCAAAAACCAAACCTCAAAATATTGTTCAAAATTCAAAAAATTGTATTTATATTGTTCCGTGTGAGTGCGGAAAACATTACGTAGGTGAATCATCTAGACCTTTCAACGTAAGGCTTGGTGAACATAGAAATTACGCTAGAAGGGGAGAATTTGAAAAATCCAAAATTTGTGAACACGCGTGGGATAATAATCATAGAATTAAATGGGACTCGGCGTCAATTTTGGAAAAAGAGAGCAACGGAACTAAAAGAAAAATTAAAGAATCCGCGATTATTTTATTAAACGAGGATAGATGCGTTTCTAATTATTCAGTAGATTTTTGTACTAGTTGGTTGCCCATCCTTAGAGACGAAGTAAGTAAAAATAAGATAAATATAATTTAATGTCTCACGTGACTATGAAAATACATAAACAAAGAACTGTCATGGTTGACGGCCAAAAAAGTTTTGAGAACGGAAGTAGATTCTCTTCCGAAACGTTAACTACCTATAGCTTTGATTTTCAGTTTTTAGTTTATAACATTGTTCTAGTTTACTTATTTTTAGGTGTGAGACTTTTTGAAACAGTCAAGTACTCAAGAACCAACCTCTGTCTGATCCGTTTGGCGCAGAAGTTTTTTCATTAAAATTTTTAAATATTTTTCAGTGGCAAAATACCCAATAAAAAGTAAGAAAAGATGCTAATCATCTTTCCAAGAGTTTCCTTACTCATTATTGGATATTTTGTCACTGAATAGTTATTTACATTACTAGATGAGAAAGTTTACTTTTAGCTGTGAGGTGATTTTTTAGTGGACCGAGGTGAAGTCGATGCCTTTCAAATAACACCGAACACCTAAAAGGGCTTTCGCATCCTGTAATGTATTAATTTTTTTCTACTACCGAGAGATATTGCGGGATTCAATAATTTAAAACTAATTATTTCACGACATGTTTAATAAATTTTATAGTATAGGAGGCTGTGACAATTGTTTACATGCCAACGAGACAATTACTATCTGTCACCGAGGTTTATGTTAGACATTTTAATTTCTGGTGGTTTCAAATTAAAATAAACAAATATTTTTGGTGACGATGAAAATGGGATACAAGAAGCATGCAATATTGCTTATGCCTCGCTAATACCTTAATACAAAATTGTTTAGTTACATTAATTCGTTGAAACAAAAAGTAAAATTTTATTTGTTTTTTTTTACTTTTCTGTCCCGATCGCGAAAGTTTTAGCAACGTCTTAACAACCAAGTAACTCGAATGTTTACTTTCGTTATCGCGAGTGTCGCTAGAGCTGCAAAATTCGTTTATATAGACGATAGTAGAAAAAAATGTAAGCGTAGTGGTCTGCGCTAAATAGGCCAGACAGAGGTTGGTCATTGTATATTTGTTGTTACAAAATGCCTCATACCTAGAATTATATAAAAACCGCTGCCAAGGAATCACTACTTCCATATCCAGATTTCCCATCCAAGAATCTAGAAAGGAAAGCATCTTGACTATATTTCCACTCTAGGATGTGGAAATAAATGGTCATTGAATTTTCATTATATAAATTTTGAGGGAAATGTCATAAGAAAATTTGAGGCGACGGCTTCTAGCATATAGACCAAAAATGAAGTATATAGACTATTATTAGCCTGCTTTACTTATTTGCCCTATTTACCCCCACCCCCCATTCCCTCAGCGGAATCATATCATTCACGTGTCATTACAATACATACGTACACCAGATTTTAAGTGAATATCTCTATTTTATTGAAACATTCTTTATAGGATTTTGCAAACAGCAGAAAAAATAACTATCTATAACTAAAAGAAAAACTGAAACGTTTTTCGCCCTTATTCTGGAGCTCATCAGAAAGACATAAAGCCATTCATAAAGATGTTTCATGCAAAACCAAGACAATTTCTATGAATAAGTGTGAAATGATTATATTTGACATTGACTGATAAAAACAACTTAACCTATCTATTAGCTAACTAGTATTGGAGCCTATATACTATATGCATGTTTAAAAATGAATTATTATTTGTTTGCTTATAATTGTATTGAAACATTCTTTATAGGATTTTGCAAACAGCAGAAAAATAACTATCTATAACTAAAAGAAAAACTTTGTGTAGAAATATTAATGAAATCTTTGCATTCTTTCGATAACCTGAATTCTGGTTATGCTAGCAAATTAAAATCCTAAAATGAATTTGTCAAATTTCTTATTTGACAATTCTCATTCTAACACTAGCATCCACACAGTCCCCTACGGCCATGCAGATTAAACTAGTATCCACATAACCCCCTACGATTATGAAGATTCAGTTAAAAATGAGAACAAAGACCTAAAATGAATTTATTTATCTACCTTGTGGATACTAGTTTAATCTGCATGGCCGTATGGGACTGTGTGGATGCTAGTGTTAGAATGAGAATTGTCAAATAAGAAATTTGACAAATTCATTTTAGGATTTTAATTTGCTAGCATAACCAGAATTCAGGTTATCGAAAGAATGCAAAGATTTCATTAATATTTCTACACAAAGTTTTTCTTTTAGTTATAGATAGTTATTTTTTCTGCTGTTTGCAAAATCCTATAAAGAATGTTTCAATACAATTATAAGCAAACAAATAATAATTCATTTTTAAACATCTCTATTTTATTTTATCAACTCCTAAGGTTCATGGAGAATAATGGAGAAATTAATTAATAATGGACTGGAGGTGGTAGGACGGGTTGAAAAATACTGTAAAGAAATCTGGGGCCTTGGATTTTAGTATATACACCAAATCCCAAGTTTCTGTACTCTTACCAGCTTACTTTACTAATTTTCCCCTATTTACTCCTACTTACCCTCCACCCCTTCATCGAAATCATTTCAACATATAATAGTTCCAGATGTCATTATAGTACATACGGTTAGCAAATTTCAAGTGAATTCTTCTCAATTAAATCTTTTAATAAAGGAGTAGGGGTGGTGGGAGGTTGAAAAATATTATTAAAAAATCCGAGGCCTTGGCTTCTAGTATATACACCTAATCCTAAATTTCTGTACTCTTACTAGCTTGTTTTACTATTTACCCCTATTTAACCCCTAACCCTTCAACGGAACAATGTCGTAGGTTCGACCGGGAAAAAAAACTCTTAACTTTTTGATTTATGGACCCAAGAAGATATTTCCAAAGTTTCAAAAAAATCGGTTAAGTATTTTTTGGGATTTTTATAAATTTCGATTTAGCGACTCGACTAAATGTGGAAAGTAGTGATTCCTTAGGCAGCGGTTTTTTATTAATTTCTTAAAAGTATAGCAACGCGTAACATTATATCTCCTCGTATCCATTAGCAAAATCGTGTTGACTTAACCAATTAGCCAAAAACCAGGAGTTACTAAATAAAACAGGCACCGAAACGATTTGTTAAAAGTCTTATCCTCGCAAACCTGTTACATAAACATGTATAGGTAGTTAAGTACTTACGTGGCTTTGTTTGGCAAGCGAATGCGGTCTCGGTAGACGGTGGAGGCAAATAGGTCCTGTAGTAACGAACTGTGATCAAAGCACAGTAAACTAAATTTGACAGCCGGATCAACCCAAGGCGTTACACAAACAGTGCACACTAATTACATTATCGCTAGCTTTCTGGTTCACCTACGAAATTATCATTTCCTTTTCAATTATCAGTAAATATAATTTTGGATACGTAAAATTCAATTATTTATACGGGGCACCGTGCGCAAAATTTGAATAGAGACAATTATTGTTTCCCTGCTAACACTGTCAACCGGAGTAATTTGTTTAGTCTTCGGATACAACGAAACAAATTTGATAAATGGCTAAACGTCTAGTACTAATTTACCTCCAGTCAAATTTAGACGCAAGGTTCATTTTGAACATTATTATTTCGCCTAGCTAAAAGTCCTGAGATCAATTCCTGAAATAATCATTGCTTCATCGATGCGGGTTTTTGTATTAGATTTCTGGGACGGTATAACATAGGACGGCCAAAATATGGTGACCGTGTTACTAATTTAACTAAAAAACTGATAGGTCAGTGCAATGAGACGGTCTCCCGTGCGTTAATTCCATCATTTAATTAGTTATACAGGGTGATATAGAGAATTCGGTTCAAAGTATGAATTATCAGTTGTCAGATCTCATATTCTAAATTTCATTAGCGTCATACTTTTCCGGCAAAACATGCCTACTATTATTTTGTGTTAAAAAAATGTGTATACAGGGTGTTTCAGTTAAAAGTCCCCAGGCCATTATCTCTAAAATTAATAAAGATATTTTATTTTTGTAAATGGCAGATGATTGATACCAAAGAAAGGTTTAAATAACGGTGATTAGAATTTTTCCTCAACGGCACACAGAGATGGTGCTGCGATGCAAAACTATTTTTTGATGGCTGGAACCTTGAAACATAAGTCATGTGATTAAACAATAATTTGTGAATTATTTTGATGGTATAGAGAATTTACAAAAAACAAGCCGTTTTGGAGTTACATGAGTTTCTTTCATTAATGCCAGTACACGTGAATTTTGATAAATCCCTATAATTTATTTATTATTTATTATAGAATATTGGTTACCAAACACTTTTTTTCAAGATAAGGAAAGTGATATAATACACTATCATAAAATTATGTTTACCACTTCCGGCCAAACCGGAACTAACATGATGAACCAATATCCATATGTTCCTACATATTACATTTTTTTTTCTAATAACGCTTCTAATAAAACGGCTCCCAAAACTTAAAGTAAGTAAGACAACAAAGAAAATACACACTAATTTAGAATGGTAATGAAAAATCTACTTGAGATATTAGTAGGCTTTGATTTAATTTTAAGTTTGACAGTTACTAAACAAAGTTTGTAGTTGGTGCATTTCAATTATAGTTTCAAACAGAAATAGTGTACTTAGAAACAATTCAAAGCAAATTAATCCAAATAAGGCAATAAAAAAAATTAATTTAAAAAATGGTTAGATACACCAATGAAGATAAGTTAAATATGATTTTAATATACGGTGAATGCAAAAGAAATTCCCGACAAGCAAAACGATTGTTTTGTTTACGATTTCCAAATAGACCTACACCCGATAAAAAAACATTTATCATGCTGTTTAAAAATTTAAGAAGCTGGGGTAGTTTTAAGAAAACTATTCGTAACAGAAATATGCCAGTTAGAAACGATGAAAATACAGCCTTGGTGTTAAATAGTGTTGTCAACAATCCTCAATGTTCTCTCCGGAAATTGGCATCGGAAACTAATCTGTCGATATCTTCGTGCCATAGAATATTAAAATCAAATAAATACCATCCATACAAATTAAAATTGATCCATCATTTAAGGCCTGGTGATTATGAACGAAGATTACATTTTCTAGCTGAATTTTCAGTTCTTTCTGAAGAATGCCCAAATTTAAAAAAAAATGTGCTCTGGAGCGATGAAACTGCCGATACTGGTCACAAAATAATCCTAGATGGATGAGAATGACCCGAAATCAGGTAACTTTTGGAGTTAACGTGTGGTGTGGAATATTAAATTCATATATTATTGGACAATATCTATTCCATGGGACTTTAAATGGAAGAAAATATGAGATATTTTTGAGAAATGTATTGCCAGGATTATTAGAGACTATCCCTCATAACCAGGAGAATATTTGGTTTCATCAAGATGGTGCACCACCCCATAACTCAGTACTAGTCAAAGATTGTCTTAATGAAATGTACCCTCAGAGATGAATTGGTACTAATGGAGTAGTCAGATGGCCAGCACGATCACCTGACTTGACTCCATTAGATTTTTACCTTTGGGGGTATTTAAAAAGTGTAGTGTACATATAACCCATTGAGGATATGGCCGATTTGTATAATAAAATATATGCAAGTGTTGCTGCTATAAATAGACATACGTTACAAAAAGTTTGCAATGAAGAGTTACTGAAACGGTACAATATGTGTATTCATGAAGAAGGGAGAAATTTTGAACATTTAATATAATAAGTACCTACTAATAAGAAAGAAATTAGTTTAATTTCATTTTTAATAATATTTCGATAGTTTTTAAATGTTTGTTTATAAAACTTTTGTTTACGTTCTTTACTGAATTGTTAATATAAATTTAGCCCATTCTAAATTAGTGTGTATTTTCTTTGTTGTCTTACTTACTTTAAGTTTTGGGAGCCGTTTTATTAGAAGCGTTATTAGAGAAAAAAATGTAATATGTAGGAACATATGGATATTGGTTCATCATGTTAGTTCCGGTTTGACCGGAAGTGGTAAACATAATTTTATGATAGTGTATTATATCACTTTCCTTATCTTGAAAAAAAGTGTTTGGTAACCAATATTCTATAATAAATAATAAATAAATTATAGGGATTTATCAAAATTCACGTGTACTGGCATTAATGAAAGAAACTCATGTAACTCCAAAACGGCTTGTTTTTTGTGAATTCTCTATACCATCAAAATTATTCACAAATTATTGTTTAATCACATGACTTATGTTATTTAAACCTTTCTTTGGTATCAATCATCTGCCATTTACAAAAATAAAATATCTTTATTAGTTTTAGAGATAATGGCCTGGGGAATTTTAAGTGAAACACCCTGTATATTACTACAAACAGTGGCGTTTTCTTTTCTTTGTAGATCACTTTTCCTGTGGTCCACCGACAATGATAAAAATTAATGAAAATTTCCGAATTACCTGTGTGAATATATTTTATTGACTTAAACGTAAGCATTTTAAAATAATAAATATGCAGACTAACCTAGTATTTATAACAAGAACATTAACTATCAATTAGTTGGGTTTCCTGCTGGTTGTCCTCTAAAACGATTCATTTTGATAAAACTATGGTCCAAACTTTGGAACAAAATAATAATTATTACGGTATTATTTGAGGCCATTCAGCCTTATTTGCAGCATCTAATACATAAGTTAATAAACCACATGATGGGTATTTCACTGCCGGCTGGTATCTTGCATAATCTAAGTACCATATTACACTAGCAACATGAGCACAGAGTTCTTGTACCCACTTTACCGGTACAATGTGTACCGTGATAGGATCAAGCTGGACATCATCAATTGGAGGAAGCAAATATGATATAAAAATACTGTTTACAGCTTGAGTAAATATAGAAAATATGTGTGCTCTTAACAATCCAGGTTCAAATTTTTGAAGTTGGAAAATAAATTCGCTATTTGCTTCTTTTTCTGCGGTGTCTTGAATGTATGCTGGAGCTAGTTTTACTTGGTATGTGCCAAATGTTTTGGAAACTACATACTCTAAAGGTAAAATAGGAAATGCGACATCAACATTGTCCATATTCATCCAAGGACCACCATCACGACATAAGTAAAGTTTCCTATTTCGATTCTTCTCTGCAATAGATTTTTAAGGTTACGTGCTATAGCCAACATTCTTTCAGCAAGTTCTTCGTTAGCATCCTGCATTTGAATTAAGCCTCTAAATGCATTTATAAAAGCACAAGCTATTTTTAAAAAGTCGGCCAAATGAAAACAATGATGCATTGGTATCAAGTCTCTAAAAAACTTGAGAATTGATTTTAAATGGCCATTTTGCGACTCCACTATCGAACGAGTCTTGGATATTTTTCTGGAAAGATTTGCCTCTTCAGTAGTAAACTGCCTTTGGTTCCTTAAAAGTACAGGTGGCATTTCGACATTCAAGTATAAGTTTTCCAAAAATATCAACAGCATCTCTATAATCGCGAACGACTACAAATACATCAACACCTTGAACCCATTGTCGTATATTTTGGCCACATTGTTCCATTTCGTTCCTTATAACCGCAGCATCATTATTCCGCACATCCGAAAAATAGGGATCATGTACATCTATAAAGTGTCCATCTGGTGCTACTATAAGGCCGGCCTTAAGTAATGTGTACTTCTTGTGACTAAAATATGATTGATCTGAATGGCCTCAAATAATACCGTAATAGTCATTGTTTTGTTCCAAAGTTGTTATTTTGGACCATAGTTTTGTCAAAATGAAACGTTTTAGAGGACAACCAGCACGAAACCTAACTAACTGATAGTTAATGTTCTTGTTATAAATACTAGGTTAGTCTGCATATTTATTATTTTAAAATGCTTACTTTTGAGACAATAGAATATAATCATACAGGCAGTTCGGAATTTTTCATTAATTTTTATCATTATCGGTGGACAACTGGAAAAGTGATATTCAAGCATGTTAGACCGTTCTTTTCTTATAAAACAAATATTCTTAATGCTAACACCATGTGTTAGCATTTTCTGTACAAAATAAATGTTTTGTTTAAATCATATGCGTTATGCAAGTTTGACATTGCTTGTAATTATTGATCAGATATTTTTATTGATAAGTGAGTCTGCTTTTAAACAACAAATTTTGGGAGTAAATGAAGTCACAGTTTCCTGTGTATCGGTTCTATTTAAGAAATTGCTCTCGAATTTTCAGTGTTGTAATTATTCAACGTTTACCTCATATACACCTACTAAAAAAATGCAATACGAAATTCGACTGAATGACCTCATTGTTTCAAACTGTTTTTCTAACGCCTTGGTTGGTCCGGTTGTCAAATCTAGTTTACCGTGCTTTGATCAGAGTTCATTACTGCAGGACCAATTTACCTTCATCTTCTGCCGAGACCGCATCCGCTTCCCAAACAAAGTTTACATAAGTGCTTAACTACCTATACATGTTTATGTGTACAGTAGGTTTGCAACGATAACACGTTAACTAAATTGTTTTCTCACCCATTTCAGCTGGTTCTTAGCTAATTAGGTTGATCAATATAGATTTGCAATATATATGATGAAATATGAACTTGTGTAATATTATAGTTTAAAAGATCTGAAAATTAAAATTGAAGTAGAAAACTCATAGTTCTTCTTTGAGCAATAAAACAGTAAAAGTTATAGCCGACTGCGAACTTATTACAAGCAGTGATGTAGTGGTAAATTAAGCAATGCGAGAACGCTCTGACACATATAATATAGTACCGGTGTGCTGGCTCCACTACACCCCTGATTACAAGCACTTTGAGTAAATTCAAGGGGTATCTGCAGAACTTAATCTACATCTCCTTCTTCCCTTCAACGTCTTGGCAGATGTCCTGTGATTTATGTAATGTTCCAGTTATAATAATAATAATAAAGACAACTCCTAGCATAAGAGTTCCTATTTGTAGCCATTCTCATATTACGTAAGTCTACATCAGTAACAGATCAGAACTCTCGCATGAAGCAATCTGGCGAAGCGTCGTTGATCATTTTAAAAATAAATGTCGTAGTTTTAAAATAAAGAACCTATCTTATATTAAGTCAATTGAATTTATTTAACAACAGCTGACTACTTGAGAACCTATTGCATCTTAGTATTACTCTCACCATCTTGTTTTGAAGAACCTGTAACCTACCAATATTTGTACAACTTACATACACCTCTGACCCGAGTAGAGAAAATGAGGCAATATTAGCTAGTTGTAAACTGCTAACCTCATGGACATTGATATAAAAGAAAGCGAATTCTATTGCCAACCTTTTTTGATATAAAGTCTATGTGTTTACTGAATTTCAATTCACGGCCAATTATTAGCCCTATGTATTTAAATTCATAAACAATTTCAATACCAAGATATAAATTGATAAAGTTCTAACACAAATAATTATTACCAAACATGAATTTAGCTTTCAATTAATTTAATTTGTTTATTGCTTTTAAATTTTTCTCTCAGAAGCCCCAGCTCCAAATTTACAATTGTTACCATCTCCTCAAAATGTGTATTCTCATAGTAAATAAAAGTGTCATCAACGAAAAGATGAATTTTACATTTTCTCAGCACATTCTCAAGGTTATTTATATAAAGAATAAATAGTAAGGGACCAAGAACACGGCCTTGAGGAACCCCAAAGTTATTCATCTTGGGCTCAGATAGCTTGCCATTAATCTTTGTTATACAACTTCCAATCCAATTTGTGACAGTGTATCGAATTCATATATCTTTAATTTTAATAAATAAATTCGCCTGCCTTTGCTGTACAGTTATCTGAGAAACCTTATGCCATCTATCGCGGCCTCACCCCAGCTCTTTCTCATTAACTCTTTGGTGGCATGAGCCCAACGCTTAGTGGTCCTCCTCTTCGTCTCCTGCCATCTGGTTTTCCCTTGACAATCAAACGTTCTATGTTGCCCTATCTCTGGTCAATGTGGCCACTTGGAGAATCAAGATGTTGGCGCGATGGGTTGTGAAATGTCCAGGAAGCCTGCAGCAAATGTCTTCAAACCCACATTTCAAAGGCATCACTACACCGTCTATCTGTCTCCCTAACAGTTCATGTCTCAGTGGCGCAAAGAACTTTAAGAGCAAACTAGAGCGTTAGCGTGTCTGATCTTTGTACGCCTCGTAATATTCCTGTCAAATTTTGCTTATCCGGAAAGTCGATCTTACCATCTGTATTCTTCGTCGAATCTCATACTCGCAGTTTCCTGTGTCCACAAGGTAGACCGTCTTGTTTATTGCCTCACAAACACCCATCCTTAACGTACCTGGATGCTCGGTTTACAATCATAATTTTTGTTTTATTGTAATTTCCTCCATATTGTTTGGAGGTTGTCCAATAGGTGCATGAGTTCATCCTCATCCGCAAACATCTAGTTAGAAATCTTAGTTCCCCTTATGAGTACTCCACCCTGTCAGTCCTCCAACACACGTCTCATCACGTTTTCACTATAGATGGTACAGAGGAGTGGTGACTGAACGCAGCTCTTTTTGGTACGAGGATTGGAGGTAGGACTTTCGTTGAAGACGCTGGCCAGAAGAATTATTAAGATACGTTTAACAGTCTATAATATTGGTCATCGCACCTCCCTGTTTTAGTAAATTGATACGTAGAATTAATGCTGTCAATAGTTAACGAGTTATACAGTGAAGTAGTGTAGCTCCAAATGACATAAGAATTAAACTTTACGTTAAAAACTTTATACTTCGTTTTCCTGCATTTTAAATGGCCGACGTCATAAACACCGCTTGCTAACGTATTTCGTTAGTGATGATCTTGTAGTCCCTGGATGTTTGGTAACCAGAATTATAATTTTCGGACATTGTTTCCTGTTATAAACATTTAAGTTTCATCGATAAATCGTCGCGAGTATTCGAATTTACACCCTCAGCGTGTCCTCAAGTAAATTTCTTTCATGGTGTGCGAAAACATATGTTAGTTCGACAACTAACATATCGAATATTAACTTGTCGGTTTCCTTTTGTAACTAGTTTGTAGATTTTGATATTGTTGTAAAAATGATTATCATTTAACTCTTGTTTCTATAATAGTCAAACATTTATTTAACGCAGAACTGGCCACAAGAGCATAATCCGAAACGGTCTGAAAACTCTGTTGTGTCACGAAAAGTATTTTTTCTACTACCGTGCATTATTACGACTAATCTATATACATTGAAGGTAATACCCGTGTTAAAATGAAAATGCTGCCAAAATGGTAAGAGCTGTGAAGAAGGAGTACTACTAAGTATATCAATTTTTTTTGTCAAGCTTTTCTAATTGATTGTATTGTATGAATTGGAGACACTAATTCAGTTTAACTTTGCTATGATAGTTCCCTCTTTATTGTACATGTCTAGGGTTAAGTATAAGAATAGGTACATAATATTATGTAAATTTTGCCTTGAGGAATTATGCTTATTACCTTCTGAATAAAGTCGTTTATTATTATTATTATTTTTAATTCCTTTCAAGAAACACAGACAACTATAATAAGAAACAATTACCTAAGATAATATTATTTGCCAGTCAGTACTTGGCCAACAATAAGCTGGTTTAAAATGCAGAATATAAAGCAAGCAGCTTCGTACAAGTTAAAGGGCCAATATATTCACATGGGGAGCGTTTTATGCCGCTATAAAGTTTGTTTACGTACAGTAGCGCCGCGCCGGTTGGAAAGCACATATACTAACAGCTTTTTTCCATACACATTTTATTAAATGTATTAGAGCATCGAATCAGACATAGAGCATAAGAAAAATGAAGGTAGCGGCCCGAAAAACAAAATTATTTTGTTTTATATAGTGTACAGGGCCAACTGATTTCACAGTAAAATGTTAATAACTACAGGGTGATTCACGCAAACCGTTCATTAGAAGTTTAGGGACTTGTAGCTATAATTTAATTTTGAAAATTTGGTTACTTACATAGACTTTTATGCTCTTTACATTAAATATATTTTCAAGGTTATTGCACTTCTGCTTATACTGGAAGTTACCATCAACTTCGTTGTTTTAAATGAAATGATATATTTTTTTGCATTTTTGAATTCTACTAGTCATTTTAATAGGACCTTGATCATACCACCATATCCCTAAATCTAACTCTACTCGAGATATATTGACTTTTAGGAAAATTTGTGTCTTGACACCGAGTAGTTTGAAATTTGCTGTCTCTAACATAATGAAAGTGAACATTACCATTTATACAACACGAATAGTGGAATCCTTAAGCTTCCTAATCATGCTTTAAACGTAACCTAATTGCTTACAGGGTGGTCAGAATATACTGCCGATTTTGGAAAACTTCAAACGTCAAAAAGTATTTTTCTTTAAATGGAACACCCTGTATATTTTATAATTTCCTGCTGTAGAATTTTATTCTGCATCGATTTGTATTCGGGTTGCCTATACTCATCTTTTATAGTTTTTGTGTTATTAATAATTTTGTATTTTAATGCACGAAATACATCGAAGTATGTGTTGCTCTTATAATAGGCGGCTGAGGAAATGGCATTTGTTGCAATTATCTATCAAACATGTTTACAGCGATTTTATAAATAAGTTAGTAAAGGGTTATCAGTCATGGAGAATAATAGCAATGGATATTCAAACAATTATATTTTAAACTTATTCTTTATTCATGGAGAATGCCACAGAATTATTAGCAGAACTTGGAGTCGAACTTTTCAAGATTTGGGAAGGTAAAAGTTGTTAATATAGTTCCAAAACCTGTTACGGATGATGAAATTAATGAAGTAAATATACTAGCTTATTTTTCTGGGAGACAAAGCTGATCACACAGACACTCGTGTTTTTAATCGATATCTGAGTTCGGCAAGCTTTGCAACGGATTTCTGAACAAACATTTTTTTGTACAATAATTTAGAAAATTTTGTCCGGCTATAATGCCTGATTTAGATTAAATCGAATAGGTATATAAACTAGCGATTGATATATAAAACTACATCGAAAATTTGTTTGAGTGCAATTTTGCTGTAAGTATAAAAACATGTTTACTTTACAAGTATTGCCATCTCCGCTTACAATAACACTCCTCGCAGTAAACGTAATAAAAATCAATCTATTTTATATATTCATGCCGTTGAAAATTCGCGAATTTTAAGACCCAGGTCTGCTGGAATATTTTGAGATGAATGCAGAATCCTATAAATAATGTAGAGGTGATTTAGTATTGCATATATATTCGCAACAGATGCAGATAGGGAAATATCTAGGAAACCTGTGTGTATGTTCTATAAATAGTTTCATGCATGTTTAGATCTATATTGTCTCATTTAAAATTCTATTATTTTTATTATTTTCCAATATTCTTTATGTAATCGTGTGTGAAGTGGGCAAAAGGAATACTGGAAATGGCTTGTAACGTATGTTAACCTACATGTTTTTGTTTGTGAATATGTTACACTTGAAAAATCATTTAAAAAGCATATATGCAGAACGACCAGAGAGCTCCGTCTTTTCTTGAAGTTAAGCACTGCACATAGATTAGATTTACTACACCAGCAACGGGTACTTTGAATAGACCTATTAACTCTTCTTAAATCCTCACGTAGAGGGAGCTAAAGTAAAGAGTAGGTAATAAATTCCATAACTTGATAAGGTGGAAAATTTAATAAAGTGGTGTTCAAGAGTTATTGATTATTTAACACTGAAATAGTATTGATAGTAGGAAAATATCGTCGGTTCGAAACAATAAAACAAGCTTATTCTTTTACCCTCGTTTATCGAACTATTGTAATCATAAAAAGTCACTTTTCGAGGAATTTTCTTAACATGTGACAGAATGTTCCAAAAAAAAAAGAAAAAAACCGCTGCCTAAGGAATCACTACTTCCACATCCAGATTTTTCATCCAAGTCGTTTTAAAGGAAACATCTTGACTATATTTGCACTCTAGTATGTGGAAATTATAGGTCATAGAATTTTAATAATATTTGGGGCATATGTCATAGAAAAGTTTGAGGAGTTGGTTTCTACCATATACGTTAAAAATGAAGTTTTTAGTTCACCCTACTTATTTTCTACTATTCACCTCCCACCCCTTCAATGGAGGCATCTCAATCAGATGTCACTACAATACATACGTGTACTAATCTCAAGTGAATATCTCAATTTGATGTTATCAATCCCATTAATAATGAAGCGGAGGTGGTGGAGTTTGAAAAATATTAGAAAGAAATCTGAGGCCTTGGTTTCTAGTATATACACCGAATCCCAAATTTCTGTACTCTTATCACCTTGATTTACTTATTTTCCCCTAGTCACTCCTATTAACCCTAACCCTTCTACGGAATCATCCCAAAATATAATCTAGTTCCAGATGTCGTTATAATACATACGTCTACCAAATTACATGTGAATATCTCAATTTTATTTTATCAACCCCTTTAATAATGTAGTAAGGGTAGTGGAAGGGTTGAAACATATTGTTAAAAAATTTGAGGTCTTGGCTTCTAGGACATACACCGAATTTCAAGTTGCAATACTCTTACCAGCTTGCTTTACTTATTTTTCCCTATTTACCTCTACTTACCCCCACTCCTTCAACGCAATCATGTCAAAATATAATCTAGTTTCAGATATAATTATAATATATAAATGTACCAAATTTCAAGTGAAAATTTAAATTTAATTTTATCAACTCTTAATAAGGGAGTGGGGGTGGTGGGGAAAAACAGAAAATACTAATAAAAAAACTGAGACCTTCGCTTCTAGTACATACACCGAATTTCAAGTTTCTGTAGTCTTACCAGCTTGCTTTACTTATTTTCCCCTATTTACCCCTATTTAACCTCCAACCCTTCAACGGAATCATCTCAAAATATAATCTAGTTCCAGATGTCGTTATGATACATATGCGTACTAAATTTCATGTGAATATCTCAATTTTATTTTATCAACCCCTTGAATAATGGAGTAGGGGTGGTGGGGGCTGAAATAAATGATAAAAAAATCTGGGGCCTTTGCCTCTTGTACATACACCGAATTTCAAGTTTCTGTAGTCATATCTGCTTGCTTTACTTATTTCCCCCTATTTACCCCTAAATAACCCCGAACCCTTCAAAGGAATCATCTCAAAGAATAATCTAGTTCCAGATGTCGTTATAATTCATACGTGTATCAAATTTCAAATAAATATCTCAATTTTATTTTATCAACCCTTGTAATAATGAAGTAGGGGTGGTGGGGGTTGAAAAATATTATAAATAATCTGAGACCTTGGCTTCTAGTATATACACCGAATTTAAAGTTTCTGTAGTCTTACCAGCTTGCTTTACTATTTTCCCCTATTTACCCCTATTTAACCCCCAACCCTTCAACGGAATCATCTCAAATTATAATCTAGTTCCAGATGTCGTTATAATACATACGTGTACCAAATTTCAAATTAATATCTCAATTTTATTTAATCAACCCTTTTCATATTGGAGTAGGGGTGGTGGGGGTTAAAAAATATTATAAAAAAATCTGACGCTTTGGCTTCTAGTACATACACCGAATTTCAAGTTTCTGTGGTCTTACCAGCTTGCTTTACTTATTTTCCCCTATTTACCCCTATTTAACCCCCAACTCTTCAACGGAATCATCTCAAATTATAATCTAGTTCCAGATGTCGTCATAATACATACGTGTACCAAACTTCAAATGAATATCTCAATTTTATTTAATCAACCCTTTTCATATTGGAGTAGGGGTGGTGGGGGTTGAAAAATATTATAAAAAAATCTGACTCCTTGGCTTCTAGTACGTATACCGAATTTCAAGTTTCTGTACTCTTACCAACTTGTTTTACTTATATTCCCCTATTTACCCCAAATTAACTCCCAACCCTTCAACGGAATCATCTCAAAATATAATCTAATTTCAGACGTCGTTATAATACATACGTGTACGAAATTTCAAATGAAAATCTCAACTTTATTTTATCAACCCCATTAATGGGGTAGGGGTGGTGGGGGGTTGAAAGATGTTATAAAAAAATCTTAGGCCTTAACTTCTAGTACATACACCAAATTTCAAGTGTCTGTTCTCTTACAAGCTTACTTTACTTATTTTTCCCTATTTTCCCCTATTTAACCCCCAACCCTTCACCGGATTTCCTCAAAAAACAATCCAGTTCCAGATCTCTTCATAATATATACGTGTACAAAATTTCAAGTCAATATCTCAAACCGTTCCGGAGAAAACGTGCGGACAAAAAAAGTTACAGACAGACAGACAGACAGACAGACAGACAGACCGACAGACAGACAGACATTTTTTTTTTCGCTCAAATTTAAAATCTCGACGTTTCATGACATTCTAAACCTATTTCACGAATAAAAATTTTTGAAAATTTTTTTGCGATTACTTTACTTCCAATCCACTACGTGGATGTGGAAGTAATTCAGCAAATTCTACAATTAACATTTAGAGTAGCTAGCATTCCATTAGTATAAATGGTATGCTAGCATAAACTATAAAATAGCAGCATGAAATGTCTAGGATTCAATTTATTTATTTATTTATTTATTTATTTAGATACAACCACCCAACAGAAAACCAATTAAAGGGTGGGAATGTTACACTAGTAAGCACAAACAGTATAAGTATTATATATACCAAATTCACAGTACGTGTCGTACTGTGAAGAAACAAAATACAAATGTAATACTAAGAAAAAACTGACTTAAAATAATATATACACATCACATAACTCTAAAAAAAACATGAAACGGCAATAAGGGATATGGGGTTATACGCATAGTAATCTTTTAATTGATGCAGGACTACAGTTAAATATATCAAGCTCATTTTGCACTGAATTATAATTTTTACACATAAAATGTATAGGTGAAAGTTTTAGTAAATTTGTTCGGGGAGTAGCAAGATAGAATGTTTCACGATTTCTGCTTCCTATACGAGGTACACGGAAACTCAGTTGCTCCAAAATAGACGGGCAATCAGATATATTGTGAATAATTTTATGCAGAAATATTACAGAGTGTGCTATTCTCCTATTTTCTAGACTCGACATATCAAATCTTTCTAACATGAGGTTTTGCGAATAACCAGTTGTGGGATAATTGCCATCTTCAATAAAACACAAATACTTAACAAAACGACGCTGAATGTTTTCAATACTTTTTATATACGTAGCATAGCCCGGGGACCATACCAGTGAGCAATATTCTAATTTTGATCGCACAAAGGAGTAGTACAATAATTTCATAATGTCCGTATTATTAAAACCCTTACAATTCCTTATTACAAATCCTAGGCTTTTTAAAGCTGATGATACAGTTAAATTTATGTGTTCATTGAAACTTAGACTTCTGTCAAAGGTCACCCCCAGATCTTTAATTGTATCAGGTCTTTGTAACTCCTGGTTATTTAAATGATAATTAAATCTAATATAATTGCGTGCTCTACAAAATGTAAATGCGCTACATTTGGATACATTGAGAGGTAGTTGATTTAGTAGACACCAATCATTTATCTTATTCAAGTTATTTTGAAGCTTGTCACAATCTTCATCAGTTTCAATTACACAATAGATTTTTAGATCGTCCGCATATAACAGGCTTTCAACGTCAATATTTGTGACAATGTCATTAATAAAGATATTAAAGAAAAGTGGTCCCAGTACAGATCCCTGAGGGACACCTGAGCTAGCCAAGACGTCGAATGACCTGAAACCATGGTATTCTACATACTGCCGCCTATTTCCTAAATACGAGGTAATTAAATCTAATAGTGACGCTGATAGTCCGAAATTGCTAAGCTTTTGTATCAGAATACCATGATTCAGGCGATCAAACGCCTTGGAAAAATCCGTATAGATAATATCAACCTGTTTGTTATTATCCAATTTTTCAGAAAGGTATTGCGTGACACAGGTGAGGTTAGTCTCAGTGGATCTGCCGGATACAAATCCATGTTGGTTTGTTACAATTTGACCTTGCACGTGCCTTGTTAGTGGCATACTCAAGGTAAACTCAAAAACTTTCGCAAAATTGCAAATGATTGTTATTGGCCTATAATTCTCCGCGTTATTTTTGTTGCCTTTTTTGTAAACGGGACATAAACGAGAATATTTCCACACATCAGGAAATATCTGACATTTTAGGGATAAATTAAAAATTATTGTAAGTGGACGAGCAAAGATGTGTGCACAGTCTTTTACAATAAAGGCAGGTATATTATCAGGGCCCTTGGTAAATTTAGGTTTAATTTTCTTGAGAGATTTCAGCACGTCCAATTCCGAAAAGGTTGTTACGCATAAATTACTACTATTTACCTCACCGCAGGGGGAATTTTTATTACTATTTGTATTAGGATTTAAATAAGCTGCTTGAAAGACGGTCGCAAATGCATTAACAATATATTGGGGATTTGTATGTTGAACATTATTATATAGAATATTGTCTGGAATTGAGGAACATCAGCTAAATTTGACATCACCATGTTTATCCTTCGACATTTCGGGTAACGTCTTGACTATTTAAAAGTGAATTATTTATTATTTGTTTGCTTATAGTAATGAAACATATTCTTTATAGGATTTTGCAAACAGCGGAAAAAATGTAAATGCAATTTTTGCATTCTTTCGATAACCTGACTTGTAGTTATGCTAGCAAATCAAAAATGTTAAAATATGTTTGTCCAATTTTCTATTTGACATTCTCATTATAACACCATATATCCAACATAGTTCCCTACAGCTAAGCAGATTAAACTAGTATCTGCATGACCCCCTACGGTATGAAGATTCATTTAAAAATGAGAACAAAGGCCCAAAATGAAATTTATTTAATTACCTTGTCATAAAGAATTTTTCATTCTAATGGATTACATTTTTATAAATTCTCTCATTCAGTTTCTTGGAAATGCTTAGCCTTTGAAACGTTTTTCGCCCTTATTCTGAGCTCATCAGAAAGGCAAAAAGCCACTCATAACGATGTTTCATGCAAAACAAAGGCAATATCCATGAATAAGTAAGAAATATTTATATTTGACATTAACTGATAAAAAACAACAGATCTTCACCTATCTATTAGCTAAGTGGTATTAGAGCCTATATACTCTATGCATGTTTAAAAGTGAATTTTTTATTATTTATTTGCTTATAGTTATGAAACATATTGTACAAATTTATTTTAGGATTTTTGGTTTGTTAGCATAACCAGAAGTCAGGTTATTGAAAGAATGGAAAGATTTCTTTAATATTTTTTACATATAGTTTTTCTTTTAGTTCTCATAGACTTTTCTTCCGCTGTTTGCGAAATCCTATAAAGAATATGTTTCAACGTCTTGACTATTTTCAAACGTCATTCTCAAAACTACATCAAATGTGAAATGCAAGGAGAGAAATATGTCTAGAGTTACAAATAACAAAAATATAGGTACTGTAAGTATTACAAGTGAACCACGGTTGTAAGTAAATTATCTAATGAAAATGTTTCTCTGAGTCGTCAAGTTTCTCATACTAAATAATATTTTGAGTTCGAAATTTTGTAGAATTCGTGGAAAAATCTAATTCGATTTCAAAATCAACTGCAGGTCATAAATTACATCCAGATTTAATCCCGCATATATTTAAATGAATAAATTATGCAGGATATATGATTAACATTAAATATTGCGTATATTTGTTATGAATAAATACAATCCAAAAGGATTAATATTTTCATGTTCCTGTTTACCATATAGTAACCTCAGGCCTCTTGTCTATGTTTTTATTAAATATATACCATGTGTATGATTTAACACGTTATTAAGTATACGCAACGATATTTCCTTACAAAGGAATTTTTGTATTGATGTAAATTTGAAAACTAAATAAATCAGTTATTGTTAAATTCTTAGAGGAATATACCGATAATAAAGTGATATATGTAATATGTCTAAGTACAATTGATTTTTTATACAGGGTGTTAAAGTTATGAGTGCCTTAATTTGAAATCGTGATTGTACTAGAACAAACAAAAGATCTTTATACAAAACAAATTTGTAGAAATTTAAATTAAAAGGAAAGTAGTTCAAGTAGTATTGCCACTATTAATATTTTATTTTATAGCACTTATCGAGCTCTGTAAAACGACACGCCACATAACATTCTATGCACACGCGCACACGAGTTATATTAATTTTTCCACTCGGCGAACCGGTAATATCCAACTACAATTTGGCGGACAAGAGATGATGCCGTGTGACGTCACGCACTCAAGATAAATGTTGAGTGACATTCTTACATCCTTACTCTTTGAAACGTTTTATGGTTATTAGTATTAGCGTTATAGTTTTAAAGTTATCAAGATTTTTTTGTTATGCTCAAAATTATAATATCGACTTTCGCCTTGATTTCTAATACTGGACCTGCGGTGTAAGAGGTTTCCATAAAAGAAAATAGAAAATTTTAATTTTGCTCATAGGGCGCTCTACGCTTTTGTACACTTTGTACAACATTGTACATATTGCCAAAGGTCTTCTTGGTGATACGTACGATGCGATGTGGCGGCTACAAGTCGCTGACTCAGTTCTGCCGACCGTACATAAAGTAAAAGGAAATCTACAGCAACCGGAGAATAAGTCAGTCTGCTTCGCACTGATGAGTCAACCAGGTAGAAACCGATCCTCCCATGAGTGGCGAGCTCGTCTGTCGAGTTCTGAAAATTAAATGCAAATCCTTTACCGGCAGTTATTGCAAATAATTTCCAGCGTGTTTAGTAGTAATAGAAATATTACTCAAAACGAGACTCTGCAGTGGCAAGAGAAAGATTTATAGAGAAACATGAACATCCCACTTTGTTTTATCACATACTTAATTAATTTCCACAGTCATTTCTCAGCTTTCCCGAACTACAAAGATACATGAAACAAACTGAATAAAGAAAACGTATGAGCTAGCATTATTGTTCTAACTATTAGTATTATGTAGAACAGCACTTTGAGGGAGCTTGCGAAAACAATATTGAAATGAACATGTGAAAACAGACGGTGATCAAAGAATGTGCAGTCCTTTGAAGCAACATTGACAACGTTACTCCGCGTGCCCTCGGCGAGTACAACCCTGGAATAGCAAGCAATGAGTGTGCGGTGAAGCTGTTTGTCGGAATCCAACGAGAGGCTACCGCGCTAGGATCAATTAAGACAGCTCCGTCCCTCGATTTCAGCTCGCCCAGGGGCTGTGTGAATAGCCAAATGCAATTACGGGGACTTTGCTATGTTTGTCTACAGGACGTGTCCGTCGCCGCGATACCCGTCGCTCTGCATCAAATTCTTTGGGACCGGATTAAGGCTAGGATTAAGGTGTAACGCTTCATTCTGCTACATCTCTACTACGATACAAATTGTTTTAAGTATATCTATGCATACATTCTGCTCGTATTATTTTCACTGAGCTAATTTACTGTATATTTTCTACTCGTATTTTATTCATGAGGGATATAATAAATTTTAGCAATACATTAGCAGCAATAGTAATAATAATAATACCTCCTCTATACAAAAGACATCAAGTTGTATTCCGCCAATGAGAAGCAGCTGAATAATCTTCTTCAACTTACCGAGAAGTTCTTGCAATAATATTCAGATCTCTTTTGGCTTGGACAAATGCAAAACCATAAACATCAACCAAGGGAAAATCACAGCTAACGGCTTTGAAATGGAAGATGAAGGAACTACTGAACCGGTGATAGACACGACACTTATAATTACCTCGGCTTTCTTCAATCTAGGTGCCTCCGGCATAGGCAGATTAAAGAGACAGCCTTAACAGACTACAACACGCGACTTACTGACATCCTGAAATAGAAACTGAATGACAAGAATACTTTTACACATATACCATTCCAGTCTTAACCTACATCTTTGGGACTGTGAGGAGGACGAAGACTGATTTGGAGAATATCCAAATTAAGACCCGAACGACTCTCACTAGATTCCGAGATTACCATATAAAACTGCTACGGAAAGGATGATACTGTGGCGTCAAAAGGGGGAGGGGGGCGAGGTTTAATAGATGTTGATAGACTCCACCAGAAGCAGATCAATAGCCTGCAGCGTTACTTCCTCGGTAGGAGAACACCAATCCATGAAGCCGTCAGGTTGAGGGACAACAGCTATACACCCTTAGATCTACTCTATGCTAATGATGTTGCAGATGGACCTTACAAGCATCTTAAAATGTAATCCTGGGCATGAAATGCTTTACATGGTCGACACCCAACTAAGCCCAGTCACAACTTTGTCGTTAATCAAGCGTCGAGTAAGTGGCTCACTCAGGCAGATTTACTTTTTGAGACCGACCAGGTGGCCAGTGTAGTGCATCAAAACTGGCCACAATGCTCAAGCTGTCCGCTAGTATGAGTTCTTACTACCAGTACTAACCCGATAACGTGGTCGAAAATGACACCCACAAATTATACTGAGAACCGAAGCATTATAATAGGTAAAACTACAGATAAGGCACATGTAATAGACATCGCCATTCCCAACTCGCACAACCTTCTGACTACTTGGAGTGAAAAACCAAACAAGCATAGACCTCTCGCAGATGAAAATAAGTATATGTAGAAGCAGAAGCAGGTTTATATTATCCCGATAATCATACCAGCAACGGCGGTTATCCCACAGAAACTGCATGAAAGCCTCCTCAAACTGCAGCTGCCTTCACTCACATCTAACTCCAAAAGTCACTTGAACTTAATACCACAGCAATAGTCCGGTCTCACCACAACCTTTCCTAACAGAATTGATAGTAACTTGTCCGAAAACACTTTGCGTCGAAAGACGTACGAAACCAATAATAATAACTCCTTTATCTATCCGAGCAGTCACAAAAAGGATATAGGACAAGTTAAACAGAGAAGAAAACGTATTAAGCTAAAATACATAAAGGGTGTAATTAGTTTCATGTCATTAAAAAAAACTGTTGGTAGGGAACGACAAGACAAACAAAAAAACCTTATATAACATGGGATCTAAAGCTCATAGTTTTGGAGAAAAAAAAATAAACAAAAATTTCGCAAATTTTCAATAAAATCTTTTGAGAACTGCTGGAATATGGGGGTAGGTTTAGATCGTCGCGCGTGTCTTTGCCTATGATACTCAATATTTGTGTAGATAGCTATAAAATGTCGGCGGTCTATAGCGGTGCGGTAAATAAGATGAAAGACGTCGACGTTTTCTGAGTGTTTAGTAGATCTGATCTGAAGAAAACTATACTCTGACTCTCCCTTGTGCAATATTTGAGTTTCTGTGGGTGTTTTGTTATGCACACACGTCCAACCCGCCGTTCGTTATTTTCGTTAATTCTGAATTTCGGGTCGCTGTGTATTTATAGTGAATATTTATTTTATTGACTTTACCGTTCAAGTCGTTAAATTCTTGATTACGTACAGACACAACTTACTTGTTCCTTCTTTTTGTATTCCGTTTTGGATTTTGCACCAAGTTTTTCTTTTATTTTTCTTTATTGACAACGTTAGTTGATAGTTTATTGTTTAGTGTTGAACGGAGTACGTATGTCCTTAATTCGACGTACCGAACTGTGTATTGATGCAGATGCAGATTTCGAATAATTTACTTAGGTAAGCTTTTAACCCAGGACACTTATTTATGTTACAAACGTTAATAAATCACATTTAAATATTCTAAATTATAAACATTAATCCAATATTTTGTTCCAAATTAAAAGACACACATGTAAAGAAATGCTCTGTTTAAACTTCTACGGCCATTATTTGCTTGCAGTTGTGCAAGAAAAGATAACGAATTATTTACCACTTTATAATTGCCTCAGTTCGGTTGAGGCGGTCCATCAAAGGCAGTCGATAATCCAAGGCCTTTGTACTCTTTTATGACAATTTAAAAAGTTGTATAATTGGGAACTACAAGTTCATTGACCAAGAAAAGCAGTGGTTCTCAAGTATTTTCTACATTAATATTTAAAAAAAATATATATTAAAAAGGTTGACCTAGGTCAGTTTTTTCCAAAGTGCTCCTAGAGGGAAAGTCATAAAGGCTTTTTGTTTGTCTAGTCGGTCCCCATTACCAGATTTTAAATGACATGAAACTGATTACACCCTGTATATCTAAAAATTATAAAGTTGTATAGCATTAATTCATCAACAGTATAAAAAGTATTGGTAAACAACGCGACATTGACCATTTTACAACATTTCTTATAACTGCATTTTAAGTTTAAATCTATCTGGTAACTTATTATACAGTATGTCTCACTTTTCCTGACTCCCATATCACAATTCCATTATTAACAATGCGATTTTTTTAATATTTGGGTGGAAGGTACTTATTCATCAGGAGATTGTATGACGGTAGGATATTTAAAAATCCGCCAGTGGCGTCCGCCGTTATGAACAAAAATGTACCTAATTTTTCGAAAAAAGATATTAGGCAATGTATTAAACTGTAAAATAATCTTGTAATCTTATTCGTTGTTATTAAAATGTCACTAATACCGAATTTCAATGACATGAAAAAATAAAATGTTTCGTTTTAAAGTACCAATTATTAGCCATAACTTTATTTTCAGACGTAATTAAGCTGAAGCAAGACAATTGTTCCATTTAGAATTAATCATGTGATATGTTGAGCAAACTGTGATTTAGTTATCTATGTAAATGTAAATTTTATTATTTGGCACTTTCATGAAAGACAGCTTGCAACATTTATGTAGGTCGAGCGACACTTATCTGTTTTTGTTTAAGTTTTTTACTTCTTCTAATCGATGTAACTTTTTCATTGTGTATTTTATATCAAACATGTATCGGATTATTTCTTTTCGTAAAATTCTCAGATCATCGGCATATAGAAGAACATTTGAATATTCTTTCAAACATTGTTGATAAATTTTTACCATAAAGTGACCGACCATATATTTAATATGTTGTTGCAGGGCTCCCAGGTACAACGGGGAATAATACAAATTTTAGCTTCAAAGGCGGAGGCTGATGTATCAGCTACTGCAGGGTAGGGTGGTCACCCTGTGCCCTGAACAAAATTTTCGTATTTTACGTGCAGTCCCCTTCCTGCATCATTTTGGTGTCGAAAGGGGCTCACACGACCAACTAGATAGGTCCTTGGGCGTGGCTTCGAAGCATTGGGTTGTGGTGACTGTACACTAGTGAAAACAAATAAACGTCTTACTAGAAACAGATTTAATAATCAAATTTATGTACTGCTATCTCAATATCCAACAGAAATAGAATTTCAGACAAAAAATACGATGTACGATAACTTAAAACTAATAAAACCTAAACTACTACTGTACAGTATTATCTATGACCCAAAGTATACTGAATTAGAGAAGATAATCTTACATAAGTGACGATAGAATAAATTGACAAAAGTGAGAAATTGCAAACGTTGTGTTCAAATCTACTGAAAATGTAATTGGTTATATGCAAAATATTTAAGTGAAACCATATGCAGATTATTTAAATAAACTGATAACTTAATGTGTAAAATACTAAACAAAATAGGTATTGAAATTGTAGTTACGCGAATCGAATGACAGCCATCTTACAATTTAGTTTTGCACAAAAACCTGACGGGCTCTCTATACATCACGTGGACGGTGGGATGTTCTGTCAGGTCCCTCGTTACGCTACTTAAAGACGCTTACCTCCAGCAGGTGTCCCAATGTCTACAGAAGGCCCACCAGGGGAGCGTAGCTTTCAACGGAACCAGGCAAAAGAGTCTCACAGGTACAACCCCACAAATCCAACCAACAGTTACAGCAAAACCAAAGTTCACGTACTATCCAGCCTCAATAACACATAACAAAACAGATAAGACGTAGTATCAAACGTAGAGGTAACAATTCCAGTAAAAGCAACAGTAAGATTACGAGTGACACTCCAAGTGAAAATCAGAGTGACATACGAGTAATACTACGAGTAATGCTAAGAGCAGTACGACGAGTAATACTACGAGTCCTGCAATAAAGAATAACCAACGTTACAAATCTATTTTCTTCGTTAAAGAGATCCCATGTGCTTGAAGAAAAGGGTTGTTCAAATCCGGAATACTTCCGCAATAGCATCCTCTCAAAAGAACGATACTCGAACACCAAATAAAGGCACTATTTAATTCGTCGAGTAGAACACCATATCTCAATTAAATGGAGCAAACTCAAAATTCGCTATACACGCGCTCAACAACACAACCTACTTCAGCAAGCCAACGGAAAAAGATCACCCAATATGGCCAAGCCCGAAACCTCTGTCAAAAATCCAAGGATGACCGAGAATAGACTAACAATTTTTAACTTTTTTGTAAATTTGATTTAACAACTTTGTGAAAGCCTCTTGTCAAACGATCATAGTTCCGCCTCTGAAATAGCTATTATCCTATGCTGAAAATTATTGTATTTTGTCTAAAAACATCGACGAGCAATTTGAATGTATCCCATTATGTTGTATAAAGACATTATTTGAATGTTCAATTTCTATGCACAAACAATTTAAACTGAATTTGAATAATAGAATGCCATTATCCATGAAACGTTGTAAGTTATCGTCTATATGAGATAATATGAAATACCAGGTTTGGTCATAAAATATCCAAGAGTTTATACTCCTAATGAACCGCAGCGTTGAACTTGTTCTAACATGTCAGTGCATTATCATACGCGGTTGCAGTAATTTCATTACTTCAGTCGTTCGTGCTGTAATAAGTGTAAGATAGTTCATGGTCTGGACCGTAATTTTAGTAGGTCTTAGAACTTTACAACCGAAGACTTTAAATATATAGGCCAGTAATAATCGGTTTTACTGCAAACTGAGCGTTTTGCTTCTTTCATGTCAGCATAAAAAAATTATTGCGGAAAAGCCATTAGTGTTGTGTTTATAAAATTCGATGTTAAGTTTAACGCGTTAAAATGAAAATAATTGGAAAAATGTTACAATATCTCACTATTTATCAGTAAATAGCGTAACGTATTTTTTAGTGGAGTCTAAAATTAAATGGCCACTTTTAAACACAAAGAGTAACCCATCAACTTTTGTATTTTATTAATATAAAGATATACAGGACCAAAAAGCCACAACTTATGAAATCTCTGTGTCATACATTGTCACCAAATACCGGGTGAGTCAGGAATTGCGCTCGCCCCGATATTTCCTAAAATATTTGGAATAGAAAATTGAAATTTGGAGGCCTTATTACACGACTAAAATCCCATCTTTTCAATAAAAAATCAAGTTTGGTGCACATCCGGTTTGACCGGAAATGCCCACAATTTTCGATTTTTAAATGGAACACCCTATATATTTTTACATTTTTGGAATCTAGAGGAAATTTTTAATACAATACATCCATTTTGGTCACTTTTTGATAAACATTAAAAATTTTACTAAAAAAATCTATTTCTGAATCCAGAGTGCTGTGGTGCCCAAAATATATTTTAGTTTGCGTGCTACGTTACTATAAAAATAAAAAGAGCAATATGATTGCATTACTTAATTCTCTAGAGGTGTTTAAAATTTTTAAATGTGATTTTTACCCACTAACTCGGTTTTTTTAAATGGGAATTTAATCGTTCACCAACATTTTTAAATACCTCATTTTCATACGAATCTAATGATATCAAAATTTTGAAAATATTTGAGATTTCAGCCAAAATACAATGCAACCAAGCTTTTAAAAACATGCGGCTAATAGATAATAATTAGTGGGCTTTGGAAACTAAAATGGCACATTTCTGTGTAAATCTGGTAACCTAATAACATTGGAAAAATCATAGTAGCCATTGAATGTAATAAAACAATATCAGCTGTCAGACAGATACAAAATAAAGCGTTGCGGAAATCTCTTTGAGTAAAAATGAAAGAAAATGAATAATTTTAGTAGAAATGAAAAGGTCGATATGTTACTGATATATGGAGAGCGTCTCAAAAATTCAACTGCAGCTGCAGAACTGTATCAGCAACGATATCCCAACAGACGTCATCCAAGCAGACACTTGTTTGCTAGAGTGGAACAAGAATTAAGAAACGAACCCAATCAACAAGATGACCATCAAACATTTATTGTAAGTGAGGACAAAGAAATTGATGTATTAGGATTTGTGATGGTACACCCAACAACATCAACAAGGGAATTGTCAATGGAATGCGACATTAGTCAGTCTTCGGTTTGCAGAATTTTAAAGAAACATAAGTTTCGGTCTTATAAATACCAAATACACCAACATCTTTATGGAGATGATAACGACAGGAGGATAGTATATTGCAACTGGTTCTTAAATGCAGTACAACAAAACCCCAGTTTTCTTTTTCATATTTTATATTCAGATGAAAGTTGATTTACGAACCAAGGTATGTTTAACAGAAATAATATTAGGTACTGGGCTCAAGAAAATCCGAGGTTGGTAGGGCGGGGGAATATTCAGGAAAGATTTGGGTTTAACTGTTGGCTTCGAGTAATTGGACCCATATTTTTTGATGGAACACTTACTGGCGAACGATATTTATTCTTGTTACAAAACCAGACAGCAGAATTTCTTGACTTACTTCCTCTTGCTTATTTACAAAATCTGTTTTTCCAACAAGATGGTGCTCCCCCACATAATTTCAGAAAAGTGATGGGATATTTAAACAACTTGCATGGTGAACGCCTTATCGCAAATCAAGGTCATATCAGGTGGCCTCCTAGGTCACCTGACTTAACACCCCTTGACTATTATGTATGGGGCACTCTCAAATATAAAGTTTATAAAACTTCTTCAGATACCCGTGAAGAGCTGCAAAATAAAGTTGTACGGGCTCTTAATGAAATAACGCCGGCTGAATTGCGTAGAGCCATTCAAGCAACTGTACGCAGAGCCGAATTGTGTATAGAAAAAAATGGTGGACATTTTGAACAATATCTATAAAAGTCAATTTATGGTTTAATTATATTAATTATTTTAAAGATACCTACTGTTACCTAGTTTAAGTTTAATTGTTCAAACGGAATTGATTTTTATTTCTGTATAGGCCCGATATTTATGTTCATTTAAATAAAACTCTGAAAACCGAACTGATGTCGCATTCTATTGCAAATGTCCTTGTGGATGTAATTGTGTTTACCTCCACATACCTATGCTAAACTTAATTGTAACGTTCTTTGTGCTCACAATTATTAAATGTTTGATAGCTCAAGATTGCCTATAACTACACGAGTCTGTCTGACAGCTGATATTGTTTTATTACATTCAATGGCTACTATGATTTTTCCAATGTTATTAGGTTACCAGATTTACACAGAAATGTGCCATTTTAGTTTCCAAAGCCCACTAATCTATTATCCGCATGTTTCTAAAAGCTTGTATTTCGTATTATATTTTATTTTGGCTGAAATCTCAAATATTTCTGAGCGGATTTTTAAAATTTTGATATCATTAGATTCGTATGAAAATGAGGTATTTAAAAATGTTGGTGAACGATTAAATTTCCATTTAAAAAAACCGAGTTGGTGGGTAAAAATCACATTTAAAAATTTTAAACGCCTCTAGAGAATTAAGTAATGCAATCATATTGCTCTTTTTATTTTTATAGTAACGTAGCACACAAACTAAAATATATTTTGGGCACCACAGCACTCTGGGTTCAGAAATAAATTTTTTAATAAAATTTTTAATGTTTATCAAAAAGTGATCAAAATGGATGTATTGTATTCAAAATTTCCTCTAGATTCCAAAAATGTAAAAATATATAGGGTATTCCATTTAAAAATCGAAAGTTGTAAGCATTTCCGGTCAAAGCGGATGTGCACCAAACTTGATTTTTTATTAAAAAGATGGCATTTTAGTCGTGTAATAAGGCCTCCAAATTTCAATTTTCTATTCCAAATATTTTAGGAAATATCGGGGCGAGCGCAATTCGTGACTCACCCGGTATAATATTTTCCATTTCATAAAAATCAAGGATTTCTTAAAAATAACTACTATCTTCTTAAAGCATAATGGTAAAAGAGCCAGCGTGCTATTAATTAATTGACACATTTGTATCAGATAGAGACAATATTATTCCTGTTCCTTAGAGCACAGCAGACAAAGAAAGTGATATGAGAAATAGTCTTAGTGGTGCAAACTTCACTAAATAACTGTCTTCTAATAATAATTGTAACAATAATAATAATTTATTAATCCAAACGACCATACACATGGTATAGGACAAGTCAACAACACACAAATGATAATAAAATAAATGAATTAATCGTGACATAAATAACTAACAATAAATAGATACAAATAATATCAGTTCATATACTCATCTATGCTATAGAAACATTGATTTATTAAGTAATTCCTTAAAATAATTTTAAAGCGATTTAAATTTATCAATGGACTTAATACTTTGAGGCAATTTATTATAAAATAACATACCCATATAAGCAGGATTTTTTTCATAAATATATAATGCATGTATTGGTAAGCACAAATCGTTATTATAACTATGATAATAATTATTTTTAGTAAACTTATCTAAATTTCCCTTAATAAATAGCAACTTTTCAAAGATATGAATTGAGTTAACAATCTTAATTTTTTGAAAAAGTCTCTACATTATGTTGTTCTGGAAACTCCTACAATAATTCTAACCGATTTTTTTTGCAAGAGAAAAGCTCTTATTGTGTGATGAAAGCATCCCCAAAATATAATGCCATACATTATTCTGGAATAAATTAGTGCATAATAATAAGATAACACAACTCCTTCTGAAGTAATTTGGCGTACTCTGTACAAAGCGAAGCAAGTATATGACATTTTTTTGCAAGTCATTTCGATGTGTGTTTCCCAGCTTCAGCTGTTATCGATATTTATACCTAAAAATTGTGTATTGGTAACTTGTTCAATTGTTTTGCCTTGTTTTTTATAAGGTTACTTTTAAATACTGTTTTAATTCTCGTTGTAAAATTCATAAATACCGTTTTACTTGCATTTAGAAATAACCTGTTTTCATTAAACCACATAATAAATTTATCCAACATAATTTTCGTATCCGATATCGAGTCCAAAATTGAATTCTTAGCAGAGATATAACTGTTGTCGTCTGCAAACATAACTAATTGCTTACTACTGTCAATGCTTGGAAAATCATTAACAAATAGAAGAAAAGCAATGGGCCCAAGACCGACCCCTGTGGTACACCGCAATAAATTCCTATTTCAATATCTACTAACTATGTCCTGTTTGAAATATAATATGTCCTTATTAGATTGTTAACTAATCCCCTTAAACCATAAGCTTCCAATTTTGTCAAAAGTAAAGCGTGATCCACCAGATCAAACGCTTTACTTAGATCCAAGAATAGGCCGACACATTTCTTATTACTATCCATATTTTCATAGACTAAATTTAGAAACTTGTAAATTGCTGAATTTGTAGACTTACCTTTTCTAAAACCATGTTGAGCGTCATTTAAAATATTATTTTCTGATATAAAGGTAGTAATATTCTCAAAAATAATGTTTTCTAATATTTCAGAAATAGTGGATAACAACGACACAGGCCTATAATTTTCCACATTTACGGTCTCGCCTTTTTTGTGTAATGGAACAACTTTAGCAATTTTTAAAATGTCAGGAAAAAATCCATATGTGACGGATAGGTTTGCTAAATATATTAAAGGGGACAAGATATAATCAATACACGACTTAAATATATGCAGTAGTTCCATCTGTTCCAGAAGAGTTTGATTTTTTTAATCCCTTTACTACACTAAGTACTGTTTGCTCGCTGACATGATACAATTGGTACTAGTATTGAATCAAGTGAATAATTTTTATTCATTAGTACATATTAGTGTCGGTGTCCAGGGTTCTATTTTAGGTCCCCTATTATTTTTGATTTTTGCTAGTGATCTCCCTGAAATAACAAACTCCGTAAGTAATTTCATTATGATGGACGACAATACCTTTTTGTATGAGGATTTTACCCTAGTAGATGTCGTTTCAAAACTACAAACAATGATTAAAGAATGTATGGATTGGTCCAAAATGATTAACTTGCATCTTAACACATCTAAAACTGTTTTTATAAATTTTACACCTAGAAACAGCATCGTTAAGGAAAGTCGTTCATTAAAAATAGAAAGAGAATCGATCGCCCAAGTCAAAAGCAAATAGAATTTGATAGTTTAGAAATATCAATGAGTATTAAGACCATTACTTGGTTTTGTTCTGTCCCTCTAAGAATGTCATCAGTAATATTCAACAAGGCTGTATCGCAGCAATACTGAGGTCTAAACCCAGATTGTATTTCTGGCAAAATGTTGTGTTTCGATGTATGAGTACGAATTTGCAGATAAACTATTCTTTGGAACTAGAATATCCGTGGCATTCCTGGAATGAAATCCGCGTTCAGCTCCAAGTATAACTTCTGGTGCTCTGTTCCGTGCTGCTGCATTAGTCCGTGCACTACTGACCGAGCTACAAATATTATGTAGATTTGTCATCTAAAATTATTACGTTCAAAACGAAATACTATTATGTGATGGCATTAGGTCTTCACCTTATTAAACATAAAATTGTATTATAATTTACAACTCTTCTTCTACTTATTGTTTTAAAGATTTGCCTCGTATGATTTCAGCAGGCAGCCGTTCATTTTACTTTAACTTTACTGACCATTTCTTAAAGGATAAATACCGACTTTTATAGAATGAAATACCTCCGTCAATAAAACAATACTGAACGTAATAAAAACCAACCGCTGTAAACAACTTCCTACTTTTTGTAAATGGCCCGTCATCTGTCAAATATATATTTCTCAACTGCTGATGAGATTACCGGACTCCCCAGTATCGCACCGTCACAAGTGGGTTATTATATTCTAACCACATCCCTTATGAATTCTGCTATCCATCATTTTCCCGAGTCTTTTCTTTGGCAAATCGTCAAATTGAGCGCTGAGGGTCACGGAATCTGATCTTCCATTTCCGGCTGGAATCGGTCAGTTCGCTCGACCATTGCAATTGAATACCTCATCACTTGCGTAACGCTCTATACCACACGGCCCGAATTATAATGTCCCGGATTAATTTTCTGTAGTAATGATGCCATGTGGATCAAATTACATTAGTATGCATTTGTCAGTCAAGTATGCATATTATGCTCGGAGAATAATGCACACAAACATTAAATGTTAGCTTTCTTTTTGGGCACTATAGTATGACGACGACATTAAAGTCGTTTCCAGATACCCAACCAGTGAATATTACACTCAACATGCGTTTCGCTAACTAGAGTGGCAACATCTGTTGGCGATTTTTAAAATTATTCAGTTTTGAAAACTTTGTGTGTCGGAACCCAGAGAATTCAATTTCAATACTATTATTTCAATTCACCTTATTGAAAATGGTAATAGCATTAAAAATCAATTAAATTAAGTAAAATATACGACCAAACACGTCCCGAGTTTCCCTAATTACCTATTACTTTGTTACACTTGAAAATTTTGCAAAGCCTGAAATAATATAAATTCATATTTCATCGTTCTTTTCGAAAATATTAGCTTTTATTATATATTAATAACAATGCATATGCAATATTTTATTATTAGAAAATTATTGTTCCACTGTGCAATCTAAAGTTTGGTTCATTGTTTCTCTTCTCGCACCATCCTATGCGGCCCATCTCGTTTGATAGGAATCTACAAACAGAAATTAATATTACGAACCGAAAATGACACTTAGTTCTGCTAAATTATAACTTACACGGGAGCAAATACATATGAATCTTTCTATTGTCTAATCACCTACTACTTATATGTTAATATTTACTTACCATTGCTAGTGGTGTTCTAAAATTTCTTCTAACTTGTATCGATGGTTAACTTGTTGCGTTTTCCTTGTCTATCACATAGTTCAGCCTAGGGTTAAAGTAATTAATGTTGCAATGTTGTCTAGGGTGAATTTCAGTTCCCATTTAATATATTATGCTCTCTGTTGGGTAATAATCGCACCTAGAAATAAATAAATTGTATGTAAGAAAGCATTTTAACCTATGAAAGTAAACAAACATAAAAACCTATCACGTTTCTTTTTGCTGCGATATAAAGATACGATTAGGGACTTACCTTGACAAAATTGATGATCTCGTAAGATTTACCGTCGTAAATAATGTATTAATAAACATTTCAACCTATTTCTTGTGTTAGGTTATTTTGTTGTCTTTCTGTCAAAACGGAAATTACACCGTACGGCTCACTCAGTACGTAGATACGTGAAGTTACACTCGCAACGCTCTATAGCAAGAGCGCAAGTAAGGTAACAGGACCGTATTAACCTGCAAACTTATTATCACCTTGCACAAATAACTAAATAAAACACACTACTATGTTTTCTACCACTATGTATTTATAAAAATTGCGACTGCAGTTTCGACTTACAAAGCCATTGTCAAGCAGTGAATCAAAAATGACTGATTTACAATTATACAGAAATGTAATATATAGACAATATTGGTTGGATAGATAGGTACAATAAGGGCTTAGGCAGGTAGATGACAATAATAAACTTAATTATGAATATTCAATTATGGGTCTGCCGGCTGTAAATAAAGGTGAATATATCAGATCTAATTGATCATTTAACAAATTATAATCCTTGATATTATTGTGTTTATGAATTTCCAGAGATTCTAAAACGTTTAATTTAAAGCCTTTTGTTGAGAAATGTAAAATTTCAATGTCGTTTAATTCTGGAAAACTATGGTTGTTTTCGAGGCAGTGGTTCGCGAAAGATGAATCAGTTTTCTGTAACCTATATGATCTAAGATGTTCTTGATACCGTATTTTGAAATTTCTACCGCTTTGCCCTATATAGATACTATTACACTCTGTACATTTTAACTTATAAACTCCAGATTTGTTAAATTTACGTGTTGGGTCTTTTGCATTGTATAATATGTTTGATAATTTACTCTGTGATTTAAAAGCTATTTTTAGATTGTGTTTAGATAGAACATTAGCTATTTTTTCGGATAAATGGCCACAGTAGGTAATTGTTGTGTAAGTACATTTTGTGGTTTTTTTTATTTTTGGATATATTAATTGAAAAGTGAATTTTTTCCGGATTTTGTTAATTAACTTTCTAATGACATCTTTACCAAAATTATTTTTAACTCCAATGTCCTCTATTATGTGTAGCTCTTCATTCAGATCCGCATCAGACAGAGGTAGTGAAAATGCTCTGTTTATCATAGAATTGTATGCTGCCATTTTTTGCTGATATGGGTGTAATGAGTCATAAGGAATTGTGGTTCCTGTAAATGTTGGTTTTCTATAGATTTTAAAAGTATATTGATTATTTATGCGTGACACTGTAAGGTCTAGGAAATTAATTTTATTATCTGACTCTATTTCTAATGTAAATTGTATTTTCGGGTGTATGCTATTAATATAATTTAAAAAATTGTTCAGTTGTCTGGTAGTACCGTTGAAACCGGCCAAAACATCATCAACATATCTATACCAAAAATTAATATGTTTCTTGCCTAACGTAGAATTTAGAATTTCTTTTTCTAAGTGTATCATAAAAATATCCGCTAAGAGAGGACTAAGTGGAGAGCCCATGGGTAAGCCTGAGTTTTGTAAGTAGAATTTTTCCCCGAATTGAAAGTACGTTTGTGACAGGCAGATCTCGAAGGCTGATAAGATTTCGTAAGAGATTATATGGTTAATTTTGCATGTATCTAAAAGGTTTTTGATGAGGTGTAGACATTCATCCGTCGGGATATTAGAAAACATGTTTTTTACATCGAATGAGACTAAAACAGAATTTTGTGGAGTTTTAATATTTTTTAATTTTTCAACTAATTCCGTCGAATTTTTTAGGCTATTGTCTGATGAGAATTTAGTTATGTTCTTGAATATATCATTCAGGGAAATGCTAAGGTCCCTGGTTGGACTGTTAATGTACGAAACAACCGGTCGAATGGGGTTCCCTGGTTTGTGATTTTTAATAAGACCATATAGTTTTGGTGACACTGGGTTCATATTAATTATTCTCCTCTTTTCATAATCAGAAAAAATTGCTTTAATATTCGAGAGACCTTGTTTTAATTTACTTTGATAATGTTTTGTCGGGTCGTTTTTTATTTCTGTTATGTCCTCGGACTGGATGAATTCCTGCACTTTATTAACATATTCTATTTTTGGCAAGATAACTGTGGCGTTAGATTTATCTGCTCTGCTGAGTACCAAATTATTTTCTTTTATTTTACGTTTTATAGCGTTCACTGTACGTGTCTCTGTTGTTTTGGATGTTAATTTGGTAGATTTCAAGTATTGTTTGATTTGACTTATGCTGATATCCGTATTCTCTTCATGTTTGACTTTATTAATAGCTGATAGACTTTCTGTTATTAATGTGTCGATAATATTTTTGTCATTTATATGTGGAGAGTATTTGGGGCCTTTTGAGAGTAAATTCAGTTCTGTGGTATTAAAATTTACGTTAGACAAGTTAACCACTGTGTCACTAAAATTTATTCGAGTGGAGTTCTGAACGTTCGTATTTACATTGGGTTTTTGAGAGGCTTTAAGGTTTCTTAATTTTTTAGATTGACTAACATATTTTTTGTATATAATTTTACTAATTTGAGACCTAACTTGGTCATCTAAAATATCAAATTCTACCGGATGAAGTTTATAAGTTAATTCAGAGTGTAGTACCTTAATGTAGTTTTGTATGATATATCTCTTGGAGAAGAACAGCTTGCATTCCTGCTTCAACCATATTTGGTTGAAGCAGGAATGCAAGCTGTTCTTCTCCAAGAGATATATCATACAAAACTACATTAAGGTACTACACTCTGAATTAACTTATAAACTTCATCCGGTAGAATTTGATATTTTAGATGACCAAGTTAGGTCTCAAATTAGTAAAATTATATACAAAAAATATGTTAGTCAATCTAAAAAATTAAGAAACCTTAAAGCCTCTCAAAAACCCAATGTAAATACGAACGTTCAGAACTCCACTCGAATAAATTTTAGTGACACAGTGGTTAACTTGTCTAACGTAAATTTTAATACCACAGAACTGAATTTACTCTCAAAAGGCCCCAAATACTCTCCACATATAAATGACAAAAATATTATCGACACATTAATAACAGAAAGTCTATCAGCTATTAATAAAGTCAAACATGAAGAGAATACGGATATCAGCATAAGTCAAATCAAACAATACTTGAAATCTACCAAATTAACATCCAAAACAACAGAGACACGTACAGTGAACGCTATAAAACGTAAAATAAAAGAAAATAATTTGGTACTCAGCAGAGCAGATAAATCTAACGCCACAGTTATCTTGCCAAAAATAGAATATGTTAATAAAGTGCAGGAATTCATCCAGTCCGAGGACATAACAGAAATAAAAAACGACCCGACAAAACATTATCAAAGTAAATTAAAACAAGGTCTCTCGAATATTAAAGCAATTTTTTCTGATTATGAAAAGAGGAGAATAATTAATATGAACCCAGTGTCACCAAAACTATATGGTCTTATTAAAAATCACAAACCAGGGAACCCCATTCGACCGGTTGTTTCGTACATTAACAGTCCAACCAGGGACCTTAGCATTTCCCTGAATGATATATTCAAGAACATAACTAAATTCTCATCAGACAATAGCCTAAAAAATTCGACGGAATTAGTTGAAAAATTAAAAAATATTAAAACTCCACAAAATTCTGTTTTAGTCTCATTCGATGTAAAAAACATGTTTTCTAATATCCCGACGGATGAATGTCTACACCTCATCAAAAACCTTTTAGATACATGCAAAATTAACCATATAATCTCTTACGAAATCTTATCAGCCTTCGAGATCTGCCTGTCACAAACGTACTTTCAATTCGGGGAAAAATTCTACTTACAAAACTCAGGCTTACCCATGGGCTCTCCACTTAGTCCTCTCTTAGCGGATATTTTTATGATACACTTAGAAAAAGAAATTCTAAATTCTACGTTAGGCAAGAAACATATTAATTTTTGGTATAGATATGTTGATGATGTTTTGGCCGGTTTCAACGGTACTACCAGACAACTGAACAATTTTTTAAATTATATTAATAGCATACACCCGAAAATACAATTTACATTAGAAATAGAGTCAGATAATAAAATTAATTTCCTAGACCTTACAGTGTCACGCATAAATAATCAATATACTTTTAAAATCTATAGAAAACCAACATTTACAGGAACCACAATTCCTTATGACTCATTACACCCATATCAGCAAAAAATGGCAGCATACAATTCTATGATAAACAGAGCATTTTCACTACCTCTGTCTGATGCGGATCTGAATGAAGAGCTACACATAATAGAGGACATTGGAGTTAAAAATAATTTTGGTAAAGATGTCATTAGAAAGTTAATTAACAAAATCCGGAAAAAATTCACTTTTCAATTAATATATCCAAAAATAAAAAAAAACCACAAAATGTACTTACACAACAATTACCTACTGTGGCCATTTATCCGAAAAAATAGCTAATGTTCTATCTAAACACAATCTAAAAATAGCTTTTAAATCACAGAGTAAATTATCAAACATATTATACAATGCAAAAGACCCAACACGTAAATTTAACAAATCTGGAGTTTATAAGTTAAAATGTACAGAGTGTAATAGTATCTATATAGGGCAAAGCGGTAGAAATTTCAAAATACGGTATCAAGAACATCTTAGATCATATAGGTTACAGAAAACTGATTCATCTTTCGCGAACCACTGCCTCGAAAACAACCATAGTTTTCCAGAATTAAACGACATTGAAATTTTACATTTCTCAACAAAAGGCTTTAAATTAAACGTTTTAGAATCTCTGGAAATTCATAAACACAATAATATCAAGGATTATAATTTGTTAAATGATCAATTAGATCTGATATATTCACCTTTATTTACAGCCGGCAGACCCATAATTGAATATTCATAATTAAGTTTATTATTGTCATCTACCTGCCTAAGCCCTTATTGTACCTATCTATCCAACCAATATTGTCTATATATTACATTTCTGTATAATTGTAAATCAGTCATTTTTGATTCACTGCTTGACAATGGCTTTGTAAGTCGAAACTGCAGTCGCAATTTTTATAAATACATAGTGGTAGAAAACATAGTAGTGTGTTTTATTTAGTTATTTGTGCAAAATGATTAACTACCACAGAGTAACGGCTCCTTCAATCAATTTTTTATTATCACCTGTTAATTATACTATATTTCTTATTTACCTCATCAGATATTAATATAATCTATTACATGAGCATCCCGGTTGTACAATTGTCATAGTGTCATAGGAAACATGAACTATTAAATGGTTTAGAATTAGTAGGCTCGTCACAATTGGCAGATTCGGCCCTGGGTCTCTCCAGCCGTGACCCTGATCATGAACTTGGACAGATGTTACCATGATTTACGTGGTTGGGATAATTTTTCTAATATAATTTGAATTTGTTTATATTAAATAATATTTCCTTTAGCTGGTCTTCCACTTTGTGGAAAACCTATATTTGTCACATTTTGTGGTACTATTTTTATGCAGTAGGATTTCTTTCACTTATATACTTTCCTTAAATTTTGCTGGTCAACGATTAACGTGGTACGTCCATTTCCTCCTATTTGGTGGTTTTTCTTTAAATGTTTGGTTTTTATAATTTTCCGGGAGAGCCATTATTAATCGAGTAGTTATTGCAACCAGTTGTGTCTTTTGTAAGATTAGCTAACTTTTTGAGTGTTAGGATTAATTCTGGTCGCAATACAGTTCTGTGACGATTTTGTGGTAGTTCGTTATTTGTCACACTACTCCGTTGGGATTTATTCGTTAATTTTGGGGTAAGCTATTTTTTTGTCTCCTAGTACACGTGCTCTTCATTGACCAAATTAAAAATCCTTACAGATTTGGGAAAATCCTCCAGTGTTGTCCTGCTTGGAGGCTACATTAAAGCCACACAACATCCACGTGAGTTTGACAATTTTTTTTGTACAATTTCATTTTTTTGTATCATGTTCGACAACAATTTTTGTTCTCTTGCAGGGCTTTTATTTTATTTTATATTATTTCCTTGGATTTTATTTTATTGGATTTTGGTTTATTGCATTTTATGGCGTTCCATTCCATAAGTGGGCCTTTGCTTGTCCATGGTCCAAGCAGTATTTGTATGGTTCCGGCTAGTGTCCAATTCTGAGCGTTGCTGTTCAGCATCCACCCGGCGGAAACACCCTACAGTGCAGGATATTGGCAACTCTCCACTGCTCACCCAGATAAGTGCCCTATGATTATTTTTTTTATTACCGTTTCCTTCGATATATGTATATATTGCCTGCTACTCACTTTTTATATATATATGTAGGTAAATACATAATATCATTCTTTTTAAAATTAAGTTCACCGCCGATAGTATTTAAGTAGTATAGGTATATATATTTCCCCAATTTTTAGGTATTAAGTATTCTATTGATATTTAGTAAATTTGATAAATTATATGTATTTGTTTTGGTATAATATACTATTTCGCACTCGAAGCCATTAATTATTTATTGTTTGTGTGTTTACCACCTAGCTGTCTTACCCGCTCCCCCCCGACTAGCTAGCAAGTGTGTATTTCCTACTTTTTTTTACCGAACTGCACACTATAATAAATATTTGCTACAAGTACCGGAGAGGCATCCATCAAGCCTACTCATCCATCGTTTATTACCTATAATAACAATAGAATTATAAATTTAATAAATCAATTTTTATTTTTTTTATATTCCACCCCTTTGTCCCGTGTAGCAAATTGGCGCCCAACCTAGTATCGGCTTACAGCGGGTGGTTACTGTTTTTTTTCCTTAGCATCTAGACTGCTAAATGGTGGACACACTTTCAAAATTATGGTTTGACCAAATTTTGCATTTTATCTTTTGGCATTTCATATAAAAAGACTTTACTATAAAAAGTAGCATTGTTTTTCAGGTCTCGATTAAATTTTATTGTGATGGTTTAATGTATAATACTAATACTATTTGTTGAGAGTCAGTTTTATATTTGATCACACGAACGCTTATTTAAGATTACTTATATGCTCATTTGTTATACCCAAAATATTTTATTAGGAAGTCTTTGACTTTTTCTACACTGAGCTATTAGGTATATAGGATATTCATTTGCACACTCTCAGTTATATTTTTTATACATACTTTTTTTTATGACATATAATTTTCCAGTTTTTCGGTATTAGATGTTTTGGAATCATTTTAATAGGTACATGTACTTAGTTTTTGCGAAATACTGAAACACGAGTATATTTATTATTCATTGTATACCTACTTTTTGTGCTCAAATTGATAAATAATCAAGTACCTTTTATTATTATCTTGTTATATGCTTATGCTACGGTTGACTATACAGAGTGAACCAACATAAATTGGTGCTTGTAATATATGTATTGAAATACATTTTTTTTTAAATATATATACTCTAGATTTTAGGCCGATATTTCTAGATATTTCGCAAAATACGTACACGTACAACACATAGTGATAGATTGATATACTTACGGTATACTAATAATATTTAAGTAAATACAGGGTATATATTAATATGTATAAAAACTTTTGAAGGGAAGTGTACAAAGTAGATGTGAATGCACCAGTATATACATTTTTTTTTTAGAAAGTAATATTCATATTAAGTAAATATTATTTTGTTTGGGTGAGTACTATTCGTACAGTTAAATATAACTTCATTTTTTCTTTCCATTAACGTATATACGTTCATATAATTTGGGTAATTATTTATACAGAGTGATCCTATATACCACAATATCGGTATACGTGTACATAAAAATTCATTAGTTTAAACTGGTACTACTAAAAATATGTACTGATCTTGAGTCTGAGTCAACAATAATTGGAAAAGTCATTTATACAGGGTGAACATAAATATATTATTGATATTTTTTTTTCTTTTCGGCATTTTCGTAACAGAGGGTGATACTGAACTGCACGCAACCTTTTTTTTTAGTATTGATTCAGTTCATTGAGTATACAGGGTGGATCATTACATATTTGTAGGTAAAATATTTTGTAGTTGGTATAATTTGATTTTCTTATGCTGATTATGGTAATTTTTTTTTACTACTACTCTTTAGTAATGAATACGTCGTAGACTAGGGTACTGTTTTTACAGTGTTGCTCAATAAACCAAACCACCTTCACACTTTAACTCTTTAAGAATGTTCGTTTAGATATTTCTTTGAAAGTTTTAATCAATACTTGATAAGTGTACAAGGTGAAGACTGGATTTCGGAACTGGATTAGTATCTGCTTATTTGATTTTTTGCGTGGTGTATATTTTTGTTACTGCATAATTTAGTCTAGTTATAATTCTTTTTTGTATGTTAATTTTAAGAGTACTTGTATGCCCAAATTAAGTAAGTCACTTAAGATTTTTGTACTTAGTCGTGGTTTCTAATTTGGACGTCTTGGGGGATCGTTGGTTATAGATTTCGGCTGCTATTCAGTGTAGTATTGTTTTCCATTTTCTATTAGTCTGTTTTGTCATTTTTTTTGCATTTTCTCTTATTAGTCGTGCCGTACGTGCTACTATTGGTTTGGTTCGTTGGTGACTTTTTACTGGTAGAGGGAGGACTTTGTAAAATTTTCTTGAATTCGGTTAACTTTTCTATATATAATGGAAGTAAATCGTTTACTAAGCGACGAATTGACGTATGAGTTACGCGTACGGGGTGCACTCACTACGGGCAACGTAGATAAGAAGCGCCAACGCTTACGATTACTTCTACGCGCTGAAAGATTGAACTCGGAGATGCAATATGACGTTACTGGTCTTGAACCTCACATAGAAATGCAGATATGTGAAGCAAAGTTGGACGATTTGGAAGGCGCAATTAATGACTTTAATGTTAATAATGCGGTAAATGAGAATAGCAAAATTCAGTCACGCTTGATGCATGTTGTTACTAGATTGAATCGGATTCCAGATAACTCGGTAAAAGTTGAACTTTTAAATCGTTGTGCAAGTTTTAAGGGATGCCCTACGATTAGCTATGCACCATAGTAATCGTTCAGTTCAGGGTTCATCTCTTAGATGAGCCGAACCTGTTATTGCCAGAAGTACTGCTAGGAGCAAGTTCTTCGGTGATCCAGATAACGTTCCGGTGGCCAATTTGGTTGACGTCAATGTGGTGAGTTCTCGGCCGAACACAAATCAGTGTTCAATAAGGTCAGAGGGCAATCATTACACTTCAAGAGAATATGTAAATTCAGAGAATAATTTAAATTCCACGCCTAATCCTCGTGAGCGTCAAATTCACCCCCCAAATAGTAACGACATCGCTATGCCAGCCAGACAGCATTATTTGCAACCATCATCAGGGATGGATGAGCAAGCGAGATGTTTTTCTGTAATTTCTAAGTGGAATATTACGAAGTTTACTGGCTTCAATAATGTCTTAGACTTCTTAGAAGAAGTCGAGGAAATGCGGATAGCATGCGGCATATCTAAGGAACAACTACTGCGAGGTGTCATAGCTTTACTAACAGATGCGGCCTTAGTATGGTTTAGGGGAGTGAGGTCAACAATAACATCTTGGGACGAGTTTGTTCGATTACTTAAAGATACATATTTGCCGACCGATTATGAAAAACATCTGTTGACTGATATTCAAAATCGAACTCAACATTTTAATGAGCAATCAGCTTTATATATCGCCATTATGGAAAATTATTTCAATAGGCTTAAACGAAAACCCGCTGAATCAGAACGGTTGCAAATAATCCTAGACAACATGTTACCTGAAATTCAAAAGAAACTCGCACTACGACCAGTGACTTCTATTGCCGAATTAGTCGAGAAATGTAAAGGAATTGAAGATGTTTTCTGGCGTACGGAACATTGGCGACCGCCGCCAAGTAACACTCGAATAGTAACAGAGCCGAATTTGATGTATCGCCGACCTAGGGTACATGAGGTGGAACCTGTTCATGCAGTAGCTAGTGAGCTACCAACTGGACGTCCAGACTCTATCCCTATCAGTAGAATAGTTACTTGTTGGAATTGCCGCCAACAAGGACACGTAAAAAGGAATTGTAATCAACCCCCATCTGTGCACTGTTATAGATGTGGCAGACAAAATGTGACTATTCGAACCTGTCCGTTGTGTTCGGGAAACGATCCGGTGGGTCATCAGTAGGTCGAGTGGTGAACCCAGTCGGAGTCGAAAACTCGACTATTTTAGAGGCAGGAATTTCTAACAAGCTTGATTACGTATTGTCAAATGTTGTAGGAGACGAGAGACCTTATCTTAAAGTGAGTATTTTTGATATGGAATTTCTTGGTTTATTAGACTCTGGTGCTTCAAGAACTGTCTTAGGAAGCAAGGGATATGAACGACTTAGGTCGTTAAATCTTGAACTCGTACCGAGTACGGTTAAGTCTTGTGGTGTTGCCAATGGTGAACAATGTGAAGTAATTGGTAGTTACAATATTCCTTTTGGTGTTCGAGGCAAGATTCAGGTGATCAATGTGCTGGTAATACCATCACTACCACACTTGTTGATCCTGGGCTCCGATTTTTGGCGTAAGATGGGTATTGTTCCCGATCTACGACATGGTCTCTGGCACTTCACCGACACCGATCCGCCAGAACATCACATTCTTTCCATTACTGATAGTACGCATCTTACCCCTGAGCAGTCTACGGAGCTAGAAAATTTCATTGAGAATATTTTCTCTAATATTCCGGAAGGGTTAGGTTGTACTAATATGGTTACCCATTCCATCAAAACTACGTCAGAACCGATAAAACAAAGGTTTTATCCAATATCCCCTGCTCTTCAGAAACATGTTAACAATGAACTTGACGATATGTTACAACGTGGAGTTGTTGAACCGTCTTCTTCTCCTTGGGCCTCACCCATAGTCATGGTCAAGAAGAAAGATGGATCGTACCGATTTTGTGTTGATTATCGCAAAGTAAATAGTGTTACTCAGAGAGATGCCTACCCGCTACCACAAGTCACGAGTACTCTCGATAAACTACGAGATGCTAGATACCTTTCGTCTCTTGACATTAAGAGTGCTTATTGGCAAGTGCCGATGGAGAAAGATAGTAAACAAATAACTGCGTTCACTGTTCCGGGCCGAGGCCTGTATCAGTTCTGTCGGATGCCTTTTGGCCTCCATAATGCTCCTGCAACGTGGCAGAGGCTAATTGATCGAGTTCTCGGACTAGATCTAGAACCTTATGTATTTGTTTATTTGGACGACATTATCATTGTCACCCAAACTTTCGACAAGCATCTTGAAGTATTGAAGGAAGTGTTTAACCGTCTAACGAATGCAGGTCTGACCGTTGGAAGGGATAAATGTCAGTTTTGTCGTTCCGAACTAAAATATCTTGGCTATATAGTAAACAGTAGTGGATTACACGTTGATCCGGAAAAGGTTTCGGCGATCTTGAATATTAGACCACCGAAAAATGTTTCTGAGGTTCGACGAATCTTGGGTATTACGAGCTGGTATCGGCGATTTATACCGAATTTCGCAACTATCGTAGCACCTATTACTAACTTACTACGTAAGCATGCCAAATTTGTATGGTCAGAGGAATGTAAACTGGCTTTTGAACGTGTCCAAGAGCATTTGGTGTCAGCACCCATAATCAGTTGTCCAGATTTTGACAAACCTTTCTCGATACAGACTGATGCGAGTGATTTTGGACTTGGGGCCGTTCTCTCGCAGTCCCACGAAGATGGCGAACGAGTGGTCAGTTTTATCAGTCGTTCTTTGACTAGTAGTGAACGGAAATATAGTGTTACCGAGAAAGAATGCCTTGCAGTGCTCTGGGCTATCGAACGCTTCCGGCCATATGTCGAGGCAACACACTTTACTGTCATCACCGATCATTTCGCCTTGAAATGGCTCCATAATTTGAAAGACCCGTCGGGTCGACTAGCTCGCTGGAGTGTTAGGCTACAACAGTACGACTTTGATGTGATGCACCGCAAGGGCAAAGATCATGTTGTCCCTGATGCGTTATCGCGATCTGTTCCGGTTGTGGACGAAGTTTCCGCAGATTCCGCATTGTTTAAGGGGTATGTCGATCGCTGGTATGACAAAATGATCAGAAGGATCACGGATAACCCGTTACACCATCCTCAATGGCGCGTTGAAAATAGCATTATTTTAAAGAGAATGAAAAATTCTTATCCGGGTCTGGAGGAATCATCATTTGATTGGAAAGTGGTCGTTCCTAAATCTCATCGAATTGAGGTGATACGAAACCACCACGATCCACCCACATCAGGACATGCTGGAGTGCATAAGACTTATGATCGTATAGGACGCAGATTCTATTGGCCGAAGATGAAATCTGATATTACGAACTACATTCGCTCCTGTCAGGTTTGTTTAGCTACAAAACCAGTACAGAAGCCTCCATCTGGGCTTATGTGTGGTCGTACGGATGTATCGAGGCCGTGGGAGCTTATATCTGTCGATGTTGTAGGTCCATTGCCTAGAAGTTCGAACGGGTACAAATTCATCCTTAGTATACAGGATTATTTTACTAAGTTCTGTCTGTTCTTCCCGATGCGCGGTGCGACAGCACAAACTATTACGCGGCTGCTAGAAGAGAACGTCTTCTTGTTGTTCGGTGTTCCGAAGACACTTATTACCGATAACGGTAAACAGTTCGTTAGCAAGGAATTTTCAAAGCTAATGAAGACCTATAAGGTAAATCATTGTAGAACAGCCTACTACCACCCTCAAGCAGATCCGTGCGAGGCCCAACATAGAACGTTAAAAACTATGTTAGCCTCATATGTTAAAGACAACCATCGCTCCTGGGATACCTTATTGCAGAAAGTCGCCTGTGCCATGAGAACAGGAATTAGCGAAACTACGGGTATGTCTCCGTACTTTGTTAATTTTGGTCGAGAAATTATCCTGTCTGGTCCTGATCATACGCCACCTACGGTTAGTGATGACCATCAACTAACTCCAGTTATTCAGCCGGAGCATAAACCTGATGTATTGGCTAAAATTTTTAAAGAAGTTCGAGCTAGGATTATTAAATCCCAGAAGAGAAGTGCCAAAATTTATAACTTACGGCGGCGTGATGAACGCTATATCGTTGGTGAAAAGGTTTGGCGGAAGAGTTACGCTCAATCCGATAAGATTAACTATATTTCTGCTAAGCTATGTCCTCGTTACGTTGGTCCGTTAATCGTGCGTAAAGTAGTTTCTCCCTGGACCTATGAACTAAAAGGTCTTGATGGTAGTGATGCTGGGGTATGGCATGCTAAAGATCTTAAAAGGGATACAACTTAAGTGAACTTATTAATTTGGTATGTTGTTTTGTAAGAATCTGGTATGTGTATTTCCCCATCTGACAGAAACTAAGGGTTTAGTTCGTTTCGGATTTTGCGGAGGGGACTTGTGGCCAATATGTTGTTGCTAGGAAATGCTAGGTATAGGTATCGTTTAGGTTAAGTTGAGTTTACGTAGAGTTATATATTGGTCAATTACAGTATGGATCTTTGATATACCAGTTTCTAGTGTTGTATATAGTAGTGTTTTTCTCTCTTCTTTTTTTTTGTGCGGTACGGTTAAAATTTCTAGCGGGAAATTTTCTTTGGGTAAGGGGGGAGTTGTTACACTTGAAAATTTTGCAAAGCCTGAAATAATATAAATTCATATTTCATCGTTCTTTTCGAAAATATTAGCTTTTATTATATATTAATAACAATGCATATGCAATATTTTATTATTAGAAAATTATTGTTCCACTGTGCAATCTAAAGTTTGGTTCATTGTTTCTCTTCTCGCACCATCCTATGCGGCCCATCTCGTTTGATAGGAATCTACAAACAGAAATTAATATTACGAACCGAAAATGACACTTAGTTCTGCTAAATTATAACTTACACGGGAGCAAATACATATGAATCTTTCTATTGTCTAATCACCTACTACTTATATGTTAATATTTACTTACCATTGCTAGTGGTGTTCTAAAATTTCTTCTAACTTGTATCGATGGTTAACTTGTTGCGTTTTCCTTGTCTATCACATAGTTCAGCCTAGGGTTAAAGTAATTAATGTTGCAATGTTGTCTAGGGTGAATTTCAGTTCCCATTTAATATATTATGCTCTCTGTTGGGTAATAATCGCACCTAGAAATAAATAAATTGTATGTAAGAAAGCATTTTAACCTATGAAAGTAAACAAACATAAAAACCTATCACGTTTCTTTTTGCTGCGATATAAAGATACGATTAGGGACTTACCTTGACAAAATTGATGATCTCGTAAGATTTACCGTCGTAAATAATGTATTAATAAACATTTCAACCTATTTCTTGTGTTAGGTTATTTTGTTGTCTTTCTGTCAAAACGGAAATTACACCGTACGGCTCACTCAGTACGTAGATACGTGAAGTTACACTCGCAACGCTCTATAGCAAGAGCGCAAGTAAGGTAACAGGACCGTATTAACCTGCAAACTTATTATCACCTGTTAATTATACTATATTTCTTATTTACCTCATCAGATATTAATATAATCTATTACATGAGCATCCCGGTTGTACAATTGTCATAGTGTCATAGGAAACATGAACTATTAAATGGTTTAGAATTAGTAGGCTCGTCACAATTGGCAGATTCGGCCCTGGGTCTCTCCAGCCGTGACCCTGATCATGAACTTGGACAGATGTTACCATGATTTACGTGGTTGGGATAATTTTTCTAATATAATTTGAATTTGTTTATATTAAATAATATTTCCTTTAGCTGGTCTTCCACTTTGTGGAAAACCTATATTTGTCACATTTTGTGGTACTATTTTTATGCAGTAGGATTTCTTTCACTTATATACTTTCCTTAAATTTTGCTGGTCAACGATTAACGTGGTACGTCCATTTCCTCCTATTTGGTGGTTTTTCTTTAAATGTTTGGTTTTTATAATTTTCCGGGAGAGCCATTATTAATCGAGTAGTTATTGCAACCAGTTGTGTCTTTTGTAAGATTAGCTAACTTTTTGAGTGTTAGGATTAATTCTGGTCGCAATACAGTTCTGTGACGATTTTGTGGTAGTTCGTTATTTGTCACACTACTCCGTTGGGATTTATTCGTTAATTTTGGGGTAAGCTATTTTTTTGTCTCCTAGTACACGTGCTCTTCATTGACCAAATTAAAAATCCTTACAGATTTGGGAAAATCCTCCAGTGTTGTCCTGCTTGGAGGCTACATTAAAGCCACACAACATCCACGTGAGTTTGACAATTTTTTTTGTACAATTTCATTTTTTTGTATCATGTTCGACAACAATTTTTGTTCTCTTGCAGGGCTTTTATTTTATTTTATATTATTTCCTTGGATTTTATTTTATTGGATTTTGGTTTATTGCATTTTATGGCGTTCCATTCCATAAGTGGGCCTTTGCTTGTCCATGGTCCAAGCAGTATTTGTATGGTTCCGGCTAGTGTCCAATTCTGAGCGTTGCTGTTCAGCATCCACCCGGCGGAAACACCCTACAGTGCAGGATATTGGCAACTCTCCACTGCTCACCCAGATAAGTGCCCTATGATTATTTTTTTTATTACCGTTTCCTTCGATATATGTATATATTGCCTGCTACTCACTTTTTATATATATATGTAGGTAAATACATAATATCATTCTTTTTAAAATTAAGTTCACCGCCGATAGTATTTAAGTAGTATAGGTATATATATTTCCCCAATTTTTAGGTATTAAGTATTCTATTGATATTTAGTAAATTTGATAAATTATATGTATTTGTTTTGGTATAATATACTATTTCGCACTCGAAGCCATTAATTATTTATTGTTTGTGTGTTTACCACCTAGCTGTCTTACCCGCTCCCCCCCGACTAGCTAGCAAGTGTGTATTTCCTACTTTTTTTTACCGAACTGCACACTATAATAAATATTTGCTACAAGTACCGGAGAGGCATCCATCAAGCCTACTCATCCATCGTTTATTACCTATAATAACAATAGAATTATAAATTTAATAAATCAATTTTTATTTTTTTTATATTCCACCCCTTTGTCCCGTGTAGCAACTTCCCTCGCATACCGAAGGGAAGTATTGTATCCGAGAAAAAATCACCCTCCGGGATTTTTTCGGATTCTGACGTTTCAGATCACGTAGATTACGAAAATATGGGTTTTTTAATTCCGTCAGTCTGTCTGTCTGTTGGTGCATTTACTAAAAAACTACTTGACGGAGAGCAGACAAATTTGGTAGGTAGTTGACCTTACTGTCAGCGAAGAACTGGTAGAACTTTCACTGGAAAATATACAGGGTGGATCATCTAAAGGGAATAAATAATGAAAAAAATGTTTTTTGCTCAAATTTAAAATTTCCACGTTTCATGACACGCTGAACCTATTTCAGAAAAAAAAAATTTGAAAATTTTTTTTTACTAACATTTTCGAAAAATTTTTACCACTAAAAAATTTTTTTGTCTTTGTGCAAATTTAAAATTTCCACGTTTCATGGCATTCTAAACCTATTAAAAAAAAATGAAATTTTTTTTACTAATATTTTTGAAAAATTTTTTACCACTAAAATATATGTAAATTTTTTTTTCTTTGTTCAAATTTATTAAAAAAAAAATTGGAAAACTTTTTGACCATTTTTGAAAAAATTCTACCACTATACACTGATTTTTTTTTGTTCAAATTCAAAATTTTCACGTTTTCATGGCATTCTTAACCTATTCAAACAAATTAAAAAATTATTTTGATTAAAAATTTTTTTGAAAAAACTATTTTAATCTATTTATCACTGGGTATAGAATAGATGAAAACAATTTTTTTTTGCTCAAATTTAAAATTTCCACGTTTCATGACATTCCAAACCTATTTCGGAAGAAAATTTGCAACATTTTTTTTTACCATTTTGGAAAAAATTTACCACTAGAATAGATGGAAATTTTTTTTCTCCTCAAATTTAAAATTTTTGCGTTTGGCATGACTAACATTCTAAACATATTTGAGAAAAAAAAATTTACCACTAAAATAGATGGAATTTTTTTTTCTTTGCTCAAATTTAAAATCTTCACATTTCATGGCATTCTAAACCAATTTCAAAAAAAATACCACTGTAGAATAGAAGGAAACTTTCCTTTTTGCCCAAATTTAAAATTTCCACGTGTCGTGGCATTCTAAACCTATTTCAGAAGAAAAAAAATTTGAAAATGTTTTTAAAAACATTTTTGAAAAATTGAAAAAAAATGAAATTTTTAAACCACCACTATACTTCCACTCCACTACGTGTATGTGGAATTGAAAATGTGACAGATGGCAATAATATTAGGCATATGCACCTATTATACTATTATTGAAAAATGTACAGGGTGGTCATCCCAAGAAATAATTCAGTCATGGTTGACATTTATAAAGGGATTTGTCCAAGCCTTCCATATTTAGCACCTGTTATTTACTATTGAACTTTTGTTGTTGGATAAGCATTTATCAGGTGTTCTTTGTAATAATAGTGATAACTGTATTCCGATTATTATTTTCAATGTCACTTCGTAATTATTAATTTTTTAGAGTGACCGCCGTGCACAAATAAAGAGGAAAGTTCTGTGTAAATACCTTTACCGATTTTTTTTCTGTTGATTTTGTGCCAAAATTGCGAAATACTAGTTATTTAATATTAAATTTTCTGTTAATTCATATTACCTACTGTTGCAAATTAAAAATAAATAATATTTTTGAAATTTCCAAATGTTTTATTCTTTGAATTTTTTATTATTGTCAAAGCAAATACGACCAGCTAACCATTATACTCTTTGCTGATTTACTGCACTTTTTATATCATTTTTCCACGTTCTATAGGATACTGTTCGTAGTGTTTTTGTAAATAATATTGTCCATATGACATATAAGGCAAAATCGTACATAATAAGAATCCGTATACAATAAATATTGAAACTAAACTAAACGCGGTCTGGCCAGAGCCTTATAAACAAATAATCTTTACGTTAACATTAATAAGCTCAACTAAATTACGCATAGACACACAAAAGGAAAATAATACACACTGTACGTAATATTAGTAGCAAAAAAAATGGCCCGAAAATTATTAGTTTCGACATAAACTTGTCCGTTAGTTGAACACTAGGTTTCTATGATCAAAACACATGGGCGATGTCTAAAAAAACGGTACTGCTACGCAATCATAACCTTCCAACGAAGTTATTCACGCACTATAGTCTTCTCATGGGGTACGAGAAGTCTTAATAGGGCGGTAATACTGGATATAATAGAAAATATTACTGGCCAAACGTGGAATAAAGTAATGAAGGCATCGATAATTTTGCATGGTCGCAAGCGGCTTCAAACAGCAACATTTGCATCACGAGAGGCGTACATAATAGAAAAGTCTACTTACAGTTGACTCGACTAATACATTGCCTTGCTGTCGCTATGGGCAATGGTGCACAATAAACAAATAACATATAAAACGATCAGCAACACAATGCTATGAAAATTTTCTCTACGAGTCCTATTACCGGTTTTAGAAATGTACTTAGTCCAGTGTTTGACGGTTAAAAATAGGTAATTATCTCGGAATTCTTTCGGATCACACCGATTGACGTGAAACGTGGAAAGTGAGTAGCGAATGGTTTAAGGAACAAAAGTTATATGGTGCCGATGAGCGCTTTTACCCTGGAGGTGGATGACACCCCTTCTCTTTGGTGGAAATTAGTACACTCAAGATAACCACAAAAATCGGTAGATGAATTCTAAGCAAAAAATGTTCTATTAAGTTTTACTTCCCTCGCATACCGAAGGGAAGTATTGTATTCGAGAAAAAATCACCCTCCGAGATTTTTACGGATTCTGACGTTTCAGAACACGTAGATTACGAAAATATAGGTTTCTCAATTCCGTCAGTCTGTCTGTCTGTTGGTGCATTTACTAAAAAACTACTTGACGGAGAGCAGTCAAATTTGGTAGGTAGTTGACGCTACTGTCAGCGAAGAAATGGTAGAAATTTCACTGGAAAATATACAGGGTGGACCGTCTAAACGGAATAAATAGTGAAAAAAATTTTTTTTCGCGCAAATTTAAAATTTCCACGTTTCATGACGCGCTAATCCTATTTCGGGAAAAAAAATGTTTGAAAATTTTTTTCACCATTTTTGAAAAAATTTTTATCAAGATAAAAAAAAAAAATTTGTTCAAATTTAAAATTTCCACGTTTCATGACACGCTAAACCTATTTCTGAAAAAAAAAATTTAGAAAATTTTTTTCACCAACATTTTTGAAAAATTTTTTACCAAGATGAAAATATTTTTTTTGCTCAAATTTTAAATTTCTACGTTTCATGGCATTCTAAAACTATTTAAAAAAAAAAAATAATTTTTTTACCATTTTTGAAAACATTTTTTCTACTAAAATGATAATTTTTTTTTCTTCAAATTTAAAATTTCCACGTTTCATGGCATTCTAGGCCTGATTCAGAAAAAAAAAATTTTGAAAATTTTTTGAAATTTTTTTTTACCAACATTTTTGAAATTTTTTTTACCACTAAAATAGACGGATTTTTTTTTTATTTATTCAAATTTAAAATTTCCACGTTTCATAGCGTTCTAAATCTATTTAAAAGAAAAATTCGAAATTTTGTTTACTATTTTTAAAAAATTTTACCACTAAGATAGAATTTTTTTTCTTTGTTCAGATTTAAATTATCCACGTTTCCATGGCATTCTAAAACTATTCAAACAAATTTAAAAATGTTTTTGAAAATTTTTTTAAAAAATTTGAAAACATTTTTAATCTATTTATCACTACTATAGAATAGACGAAAAATTTGGTTTGCTCACATTTAAAATTTCCACGTTTCATGACATTCCAAACCAATTTCGGAAAAAAAAATTTTACCAGTTTGGAAAAAAAAATTAACACTAGAATAGATGAAAACTTTTTTTACTCAAATTTAAAAGTTTCACGTTTCATGACATTCTAAACCTATTTAAAAAAAATATGTAATTTTTAAATCTTAAACTTGTTTCACCACTATTATAGAATAGACGGAAACTTTCCTTTTTGCTTAAATTAAAAATTTCTACGTTTGACATTTTAAACCTATTTCAGAAGAAAAAATTTTAAATTTTTTTTTAACATTTTTGAAAAATTAAAATAAAAATGAAATTTTTTAACCACCACTATACTTCCACTCCAATGCGCGAATGTTGGATTGATGTGACGGATGGCAATAATATCTGACATATACACCTATTATACTTTTATTGAAAAATGTACAGGGTAGTCATCTCAAGAAATAATTCCGTCATGGTGGACGGAAAGGTATTTGAGCAAGCCTGCCATATGTGGCACTTGTTATTTAGTATTGAGTTTTTGCTGTTGGATGAGCAATCTGTATATTTTTTTGACCAAAACTTATCAAGTTTTCTTTGTAATAATAGCAATAACTATATTCCGATTATTATTCTCAATGTCATTTCGTAATTATTAATTTTTTAGAGCGACCGCCATGCACAAATAACGAGGGAAGTTCTGTGTAAAGACCTTTACCGATTTTTTTAGATAAGTTTTTTCGATAATAACTCGAAAATCTTACGATTTATCACCTTGTACCTCTTGAAATTCTCTGCAAAAAGGCTTTTGAAGCGATGGAAATTTTAATAATTAGGTAACTTAAGCTATTCGTTTCACTGCTGATTTTTACTTCGAATAAACTAGATAACCATTTTATTTTCATCATAACTCTGTAAGTCTTTAAATTAACGACATTAAACTAAATCTCATCTTAAAAGTCTTCTCAAATACTTTAAAAAAGGTCCAACAAGTTATTAGGTGTTTTCATCCTTTTGGAAACACCCTGTATGAATCAGTGGGTTCTAAATAATTTTAACAAGAGATAAACACTTTATTTAATAATTTACTGATTATACAATACTTCAAAATAACCTTTACACTTTATTTACTTCTTATTTAACCTCACTTTTTACCGAACGTCACTTTAATAGAACTTCTCTTTAATAAACTTCTTCCCCTGCGCCGGTAATCGCGCCTTATATACTCTGAAATTGCCTCTAGATTCATCCAGAACCAATCAAGAAGCTTCTTCTACCACAGTCTAGAAAACTCTATCTCTTTCTACAAGTTTCCAGTCACTATTAGGCATAGGCATATCAATCTCCAGTTTCAAGGGGGTGTAATACATAACAAAGTTTTCCTCAAAAAATTCGTCGTTTTTCCATTATTTAACGTTGAAAGGTTCAAATTTAGTTTCCGGCGAACGAACAATCACCTTCAACGAGCCATAACTCGGTTGGTATTTCATCTACAGAAATAAATAAAGACATCCTATTTGGACTTTTATAAGCTTCATCCATGCTTCTGATGATATTTTTGATAAAACGTAAGGTTTTCGAGTTAGATTCTTTAGATGAAAAATTAATATTTTCAATCGCGAATCTTGAAAAATATTGACTTATCGAAGGAATTTCAGAGAACATTCCTTGCTTAGAAATCATCCCCCTTTTGATTTGTGTGGTTATTTTAAGTATATTAATTTACACCCTCGAGGAGAGGTGGTATCCACCCCCATCGTAAAAGCGAACATCGGCACTATATAACTTTTCTGAGCCAAAAACCGTCAAACACTGAACTAACTCTGCGTTTTGTATTTGTGAAGATTATAATAAGAGTTATAAAAACATATAATTACGATTAATAACTATATATAAAAAGTATAATAGTACTACGCTCGAGGTTTTCCAAATGTCCATTACCTGCCCTAACCAAATTTTTGCTAATATGACATCTAAATATTCCAGTCCTTTAATACATGTTCCTTAAAAGTGAGACGATAATGTTTATTTTATATATCAAACGTGATGTAAATTGTAATTACAACTAATGTCATTCCTAGAAATTTAAAAAAGTTTTGGTCTCTAAATACATCAAACAAATAAATTGCAAACCACTGCTAACACTAAATATACAAATTTTAACTTAATTGAGCTAGGAACTTCTATTAAAACCTCCAAGCAGAGTTTATATAATTTAATAACTAGTCAGCTATTCATATGTATATTTATGTAAATTGGGCAGATTAAATAATTCAGTTCCTATATATCTCCACGCGTTAAAGATATTTCTAAATGATATGGAATATTTTAGGGAACATTTAACACTATTTTAACAAAAATTGATCTTTATGATTCTAAACACGAATTTCTGTCATGTATTATTGATCAAGATGAAGCATTTTTCTTTCCAAACTTCTACCAAACTATGAGATGTGTTATTATAAACAAAATTCAGAAACAGTTTAAAACTTGCCACTAAAAATTATTTAAAAATATATTTAATGAAAACTGGTATTATAAATAACCACATCTTTACTGTGGCACACCAGCTTGTTACAATAAGGTTGGTGATGGGTGGGTACTTTATATATATTTCAAATTACTGTGACGTGCTTTCTTCCAATTGCCTAGCTCATAGGCAAGTGGAAGCGTCACTTTGGCTCTGAACTGTATTTCGGTTAAATTCGGTAATCTCGAGCGCCACCTTTGCAATTTTTACGTGGGGCAAAGGTCCCACATTAGCCTCCTAAACGCAGCCTGTTGCAGTAGGGCTAGGATAGCTACAGTGGAGACACGGTATGCCCAGGGGTCTGGACGGCAGGTTAGACTTTCACTCACATTCAACAGTAAAAGGCAGATGTCGGTAAATAACAAGGTTTATTAACATACAATGAAATTTTTACAAAACAATAAAAAACGGTTAAGGACCAAAATACGGAGTTTCTCATATATAAAATAAAAAAACTTAAGATATGTCATTTTAATTTAATTTGATTTAGGTAGGGCGCCATTTTGTGACGTACGGGTAACCAGGCGGTGAGAAGCTAGTTAGCTACTTATTAATGCGGAAGCAAGCGGTGGTAAGCAAGCAGACGGTGAAAGCGGTGAAAAACAACAGTAGTAAAGCGATATATAAAAAAAACAGTAAACGGAAAAAACTACACAAGAAAGTAATTAAAAAAAACGGACAGCGTGCAAATACCAGGCAAAAGCAAGCGGTTATCTACAGCAATAATCATGCCTACATGGACGGTCAGAGTGTAAGTGTGAAGAACTTGGCAAAATGAAATAAAACTGATACCAAATAAATAAAACGGTTTTCGGATTCGGTGCGGTGTGTAACTTAAGTCACACTCGGATCGGAAAGTAAAACGGTTATCGGATTCGGAGCGGTGTGTAACCTTGGTTACACTCGGTTCGGAAAATAAAACGGTTATCGGATTTGGTATCAGCTTACGGCGGAGATCATTCTGCCTAGACGGACAGACAGCAAAAATCAGAACGGTGGTATTTCGGTTCGGTTCGGAAATGTTGAAATTACATCAACACTTGATGCGGTGTTTGCCAAGCGCCTCAAACCCCACAGCTGGGTGCCTTCATTAAATGCATTTCGGTTCGGCCGCGTGGTATCTTGTCGGATTTTATGCGGAAAATGTCTATGTATCAGAATATAATGTTAGTTAATTTATTTAGGGTAGCCTAGATTTTATTCTCAATTCCCGGACTATAATAAATGTCTATAAATTATTTCAAAGTAAGGAATTTTGTTCCATTTCGTATCAATACGAAATATTGGGAACAAAATGAACGGTAAATTAACAATAACACTACAATAAATTTCACAAAAATAATTTTTGCAAATACAGATTTTATTTTGCTACGACTTAGCTAAAATAAAATACACGGTGATTAAAACTTCTACCCATTTGGTAGAATAACATATTATTCTATCGCAGTACCATCACAAATGGTCTGGATCAAAATAATATAAACGGTAAACGGTACACAGTTTTCTCTCGAAATATCATCTATGTTCTTTTTCCCATTTGGAAATTCTTGCGAACATAGCTATTTGGATAAAATCGGAGAAGTTAACAGGTCCTAACTCGGACTCTCTTACTATTTTGAAATAATTTAAATTCATTTAATTTCGGCAAAGTCGGAAAATAATAATTATATTCTGATATATTTAAACGGAATCGGTTTCAAATTATTGCTTTAAAACACACATTTCAGTGAATTATTCTTATCGGTGTTAATATAAAAAGGTCGACAAGAAACCAGCGGCGGTGATAAAACGGTGTACTTACATGTGCTGAATATACGGAATAATACCCGACTGGGCTGTTTGACGGATCGGACAGAAGTGATTTCAAATGTGCTCTCATGAAACTAATTTACGCAGCTGACTTACCAACGCCCTCAGCATCAAATCTTGTAATTAATGTTAATATTATGGACAGCCCTCTCACTGCCAGGTTTATCAAATTACCTATTTAAAGTAGAAATCTGTTTCGCGGTTTCAGCTAGCTAAATTAGGAGAAATCTATAATAATAATTTACAATGCATATGTTCGAATGTAAGCGGAGCAAATAACGAAGTATATTGGTAATTTAAACTACATTTTTGTCAACGAAAAATTCACCTCGTTACATTACAACACTTACAATGTTGGATCACTTTAAAGTAATGAACCCCATTAATCCCAGTTCACTTCTGTCAAAATTAAGATGGTGATTTCTAGAAAATTGATGGATTTAGCGGTTACTTTGTGGTAGTCGATCATAATGATTTATTAAAACACTTATTTTGTTTCTACCACTATATTTTACTGTAACTTAACGCTACTATAGTTTCGATACTTCAACGTATCATCTTCAAAGCGACGCAAGTAAATGAATGAACATAAGAGAATAAGCTATTTATAATTTACATTATTTACCTAGTTTTATTACTATGGTGTAGGGGATTTAAAATTATCAGAACTAAAATTAACAGAAAGTAATAAAAAGATTAAAGAATTATGAAATAAATATATTAAAAAGAGGGGGGGGGGGGGTGTTATACAGGTCCAACTGGTCATTACGTAGATAATTACCTGGGGTTTTGTTTGATATGAACATTTCTAAAGATTCTAATAAATTTAATTTAAAACTTTTATTTTGTACATGTAACATATCAAGAGTATTTATATCAGGAAAATGGTGATTTGATTCTGTGATTTTAATATTTAATCTTCTATATGTGACATAAAGATATCTACTAAAACAGGACTCAAAGGGGAGCCCACTGCCAAACCTGCATCTTAAGTAAAATATATGCTATTATATTGGAAATAATTCTGACTAAGACATAGATCTAAGGCTAACATTAATTCGTTTTTCTGAATAGTGTTAACATGAGATTTGTCTAAAGAACCAGATGTTTTGGCTGAGGAATCTTTGTGTCTTCATTAGCATAGAACTTTATATGCAAGTTTGCTGTTAGGAGAGAAATATGTGGAGTGCGACACCAAAGTTTCAAAATTACGTTCTTCTGAAAATACAACGTTATGAAAAGTAGAGACACACGTTTCGTTCCCACTAATTTTAGACAAAAGGCCAGTGTCAATTCGTTCAAGCCCCCATTTTATAATTAGTGACCTTATGAGGTCGTCCTAATTGGCGACCTAAGAATATCCCAAACAATAAAACATTTAAGACGCGCAGTCACGAAGTTAATTCATAAAACAACGTTGATGTTGGTTTAAACCAAGTTTAATTCAGCTTGCAGTGCTGTAGACAGGAATGCTTGAACTCTGTCGGATCGAACAACAAAGCTAGCAGTCGGCTTTTAACTGACAAGCCAAATTCCAAAGTTTCTGTGATTTACGTTTAATATAACAAAAGCCCTAGATGGAAATATATAAAAAGCATGAGTTTATTATGTGTAAGTAGAAGTAAACAAGAAAACTTTATTTAATAAGAAAATTTGTACACAAAGGCAGTTGTTGAAGTAAACATTTTGTTTTCCGAAACAATAGTGTTCAGTGGCACTTTGAAACAACTATCATACTTGAAAACTTTAAGCTGGGCAGATATACGGTGGACAAAAAAGTAGTAATAGTGTATCTTCATTGAGCCCCTTGAAGTGAAAGCAGCTATCCTATTGAAAACTGTTACATTCATGTACTTCTTTCAAACAGAAAAAAAAATTACATATTTATTTACGTTATATTTTCAATAGATATGGTCTATTAGAAATATGATAAGGGAATCGTCAAAACATTGCAGATAAAACAAAATTACAAAACTTCAATTACATTAAAACCTAGAAATGCATAAATAAATGATGAAAGCAAATACAAAGTACTAAAGTAAAGGTACGCAACTATAAACGAAAACAATTACAGACAGTCAGGCCATAGTTTCTGCGACTATCTAGCTGAACATGTATAATAATCATATCTCAAAACTGTGTTTCAAGATATTCTCCTACGTTGTAATATACACTACCTAAGAGTAATTATCTAACTTCCTCTTTAAATTATCGTATATTAAGTACTTAATTCTTTTATTGTTTGCGGCAGCTTGTGTATAGTTTGATAGCGACATATTGTGGATTTTTTTAGAAAACATATAATGTATGTACTCGTATTGATAAGTCGTCTTTGTTTCTACTTTCATGAGCATGGTTATAATTATTACATAAAAACTCATGTAAATTCTGCAAAACAAATATGAGACATATCATGAATAAATATGCTCGGTATTGTTAGAATATTCAGTACCCTGAAAACATTTCTGCAAGATACTGTCTTAGTTATTCCTTCTATATTTCTTACTGCCATTTTTTAGATTTAAAAAAATATTCTTACAAGGAAATGAGATGAGCCCCGCAATACGATGCCGCATTTCACCAGAGAATAAAACTGAGCTTAATAAAAGTAAAGCACAACTGGTGTGCTAGTAAGTTTCCTAATCTAAGTAAGGCAAAACATGTTGAGGAAAGCTTTCTGCACAAATGGTTAATATCCATTTTCCAGTATAGGGCATTATCAATATACATACCTAAATATCTTGTATGCAGAACTTGTTTAAGTGATTTACCATTAACTTTTATTAAACTGCTTATGTTATAGCTTGATAATCTAGATGTAAAATGGATGAATAGAGTCTTTGATCCATTTAAGAGTAATTTACTTTTAAGAAACCAGGATGTAAAGGTATTAATTTTGATTTGTGAAACATTAATTAGAACTAGTACTCAAATATGAATTGTCGTCCGGAATTATTATCAAATTGCCATGATCAACAGTGCCTGGTAAATCGTTAATAAATAATGAAAAGAGCAGCGGCCTAAAAGCGGAGCCGTGTGGAGCGCCACAGAATATATTTGGTACGTCTGATTTTATGTTATTTAGCTCAACAATTTGATTTTGGTCTGAAAGATACGACTGTACATTGTACAGTATACAATACAATAGTATTTACAGTGTACAATATATTAAGTAAATCTAAATCACAAATATTCTTAAATAGTATAAAAACAATTGTGGAGGGGACAAGACGCCATTGATTTGTATAGTTTAATTTCTATGTGCATAGGACTTTTCTCATGTAATAACAAACCCTATAAAGGATGGTCAGTATAGATCTTTTCTCGTCTCATAATACACCGAACTGAACTTGTGGTAGGTACCTTGTGAAACATCTTGAAAGTAATTGTTAATAAATTAAACACTGCTTTTAGATGAATCAATCAATATATTATAAATACTCTACATATGTTTCGGCTTATTAGGCCTTTATCAAGAGTATTACATAGTGAATACTGTATTCAGTATTCACTATGTAATACTCTTGATAAAGGCCTAATAAGCCGAAACATATGTAGAGTATTTATAATATATTGATTGATTCATCTAAAAGCAGTGTTTAATTTATTAACAATTCGTCTCATAATGGTGAAAATTGCCACTTTTCGTTCAAACATATACTAAAAGGTAAATATAAATAATTTCTACATGATACAGATGATACACTTGCAGATATTTCTACAGTATTTCCTATCGCCCTTTTTTGGATTGTAAACAATCTATTGATAAGACATGAAGATCCCCAAAATATTATTCCATAACGTAAGCGTGGTGCAAAATGTGCATGAAAAATGGCATTAAAGTAGCCGTACCTACATCATGCAAGCTTATCGGAAAGGTATTCTGTATACCACATGCACGTTCCAATTCAAGACGTGCACGTTGTATATAAATAAATCGAGGAACTGCGTCCTCCACCTGAGAAATGAACTTTCTTTCAATTTTTAATAAATAAGTTTTATCCATTGCCAGTCGGGATGAAAAATTCATAATCACTGTTTTTGAATTATTTAGACACAACTTGTTGGTGAGTTCTTCAATCCGACTTTGAGTTCTTGAAGTGACTTCGGCTGTATCTAAACCTATACTTATTACCATCATCAAATATGGGGAAAGCATTTTTATGGCTCACTCCGTAGGGAATGTCATTAAAATAAATTGAAAACAACGAAGGATCTAAAATGGTTCCCTGTGGGACGCCCATGGTAACTTTCGTCTGATGTGAATATACACTATTAATATTTAAAATCTCATTTCTATCTTGTAGATAAAAGTTAACCACTCCGAGAAATTTTTTCTCTCGGCCCATAAGAATTAAATTTTCGCTGAAGTAAGCTATGATCAACTAAATCGAATGCCTTACTTAAGTTTATAAAAAGACCTAAAATTTTTTACCTTCCTCCAATGCTATATTCAAATCCAATAATTTTAAAATTACCGAATTATTCAGTATATTACTAGCAAATGAAAAATTCGCATTATAATATACCCTTCGCAAATACAAAAATGTAAATATTTTGCATATGATCGACAGAACTCCGACAAATGTAAAGTTCTCACAAGCATCAGACTGGAAAATACCGTATGGTATACTGACGAATGTTTGCCATTCAAGATGTCATCATCAGGTCATGAACAAAATTCAGAGTGTAGCTATTACACCTAATAAATTAAATTCGCTACAAACGTTAGAATATACTATAGAAAGTTTAGCAATTATATAGAAAAGTAAACATTTTGAAATATATTTTAATGCTTATTGTAGCTACGCTGCTGTATAGTCCGGTCAAACATTTTGCATTTATTTTTCTAAATCTTCTATTAATTGTAATTATACCTCACTCTTTATAATTATTACTTACTTGGCACCGTTTCTAAAAATATACTTTTATAAAAGTTTACTCTGGTTAAAAGTTTTAAGTGGCTTATAGTAACTATTATATAGGTACACTTTTTATTGTTAACAAATTTAACAACTATTCTAATATCTTTCTCATTTGCTTTTTAGCATATAAGCAAGGTTAAACTCTTTCCTTAGTACCCCATTGTTCTAACGTCCAACTGAAGCATCAACAAAGTTGTGGACATTTCAGCTATTATCTTAAAAACACAAAGCCAATCATCAACTTTAAAGTATATTGTTTGTTGTAAATTCTCCAGTTTCGACGATAATTAAGTAACTCGATTATTTGTTTGTGTATGATGGAATAGTATATTAAAATTACGTTTTCTGGTCCACGTCAATTTAAGCATTTTAATGAATTTTTAAAACGAATTAATTTCTGTTGAGAATCATTGCCAGCCTTAATCCCTTATAAATTTTATATTTAAATTGTCTTTGATATCATCAGTGAAGTACATAATTCTGGAGTAGAAATTCATAACATCATCGGTTCAATAATTGCACATGTTAATTTCCACATACTAGAGTGCAAATATAGTTAAGGTGCTTTTCTATAAAGAGACTTGGTTGGAGATTCAGAATCTGAATATGGAAGTAGTGATTCCTTAGGCAGAGGTTTTTTAAAGATTGCTTATTAGGGAAGAGCTATGTTTTACATTTTATTATAATTACATTTTAATAACATACCATTATTAATGTTCAAATATAAATAGATTATACGTACATATTGTCAATAATGAGAATTACAGCTTGAACAAATAATTGTCAGTAAATAATTACACTAGCACACAAAAAAGTTGCGAGTGAGAACGACCAGAGTAACAAATCCTAATTTTTGGGTTTGCTGAAAACGAATCTAATCTTAATTTTTAAACGTTAGCTCTTGTTATCCTTTAATTCACTATAAACTTCCCAGTCTCCTTTTGCGGATGGGAGGTCCGGTGCGACTGAAAATGGTCAGGCAACCAAGGGATGCGTTGGCTTCGCGAGGGCGAGGTCTATATGGACATGTCAAGTTTGGACAGATCGGACTTTCCACCTCCAAGACATGGAGGTAGTAACGGAGGCAGAACCGAAAGAGAGGAAAGCTGGGACGTTGCTGGGTGGGTAGAGCAGGTCAGGCAAGAAAGGTGGACTCCCCCCATCCTCATTAGGGCGGCGGGGGGCTAAAGGACAAAAATGTGGTTGGCGGCGCAACGAAACGAAAAGTCATCGCTACGGGCCCTGAAGGCGATTTCATCGAATCGGTGGTTTCCAAGATTAAGGACGCTATTTTCCGAATTCTACTACTAACGAGTAATAGGGATCTACGGGAAAACTGTGAAGATCGATATTAGGTCGAAAGGAAAGGGACGTGGAGGGGGTCGGGGGTGTTTTCCCCCGGGCCCGGAGGTTTTTGAGGGGGCGCGGGCGTCACCTGAAGTTGGAGATTTGCATATGCATTAGGTAAAACGAGAGTGGCATATTTTTAAATGATTAGTATGATGTAAATAATAACGGGTTCCGAATGATTTGTATTGTTTATAATGAAATCGTTAGGAAAAGGAATATCCCCTTTCCGCTCTTTAAAATTTCGAATTTCTACTACTAGATAAATATTCAGTTTTAAGGGATATCACCCCCCGCTCTTCAAGATTGCGGTCGAGATAAATGGAGTATCACGAACGAGAGAGCAATTTTTTCAGATTCTGGTTTAATATTTCGCCTCTAAAATAAATTATTTTTAAGGCAAGATAAGTTTTTTTTTTAGTAAATGATTAACACAAACATCATAGTTTAGCTTCTTATCAATGATAAGATCAAGATTTTTAGTATGGCTCAAGAATGGTAATTTTTGATCCTGTACATATATTTCGAAATTGTCCTCGATTGTCTTACATATTTTTTCATTTCCAAAAATGAGTGCAGATGATTTAAGTGAGTTAATTTCAAGGCAGTGCTTCAACGAGTACTCAACAAGATTTTTAATGTCTTTGTTAATTGTAGTAATTGACTGATTAATGTGTCCTGCTTCAAAAGTTAAGTATATTAGGGTATCATCTGCGTAGTAATGTGACTTACAGGATATTAAATTATTTCTAAAATCAGCAGTATAAAATATAAAAAGTAACGGCCCCAATATTGAACCTTGCGGCACTCCAGACTAACTTTTTTTTGCTCTTGATACTGAATCATTTAAAATTAGACTTTGCTGTCTGTTAGTAAAGTAAGACTACATTAAACCGAGGGAACTGTCCCAAAAACCATAATACTTTATAATAATATCACCCCCGCTCTTCGAAATTTATATTGAAGATTGGTGGGAGTCGTATGTTACTACCCCCCGGGCGTCGATTTTCTCTCGATGGCCCTGGGTGGGGGGAAATCCATCGTTAGCGATTTTTATAACAATTTTCGGTCACACCGGAAGGAGAAGGGTAACATTTTAGTGAATTAAAGGAGAACTTTTAAAATTCAAGATCAGATTCGTCTTCAGTACCCTCTAAAACATATACATACTCTGGTGATTCTCACTTGTAACTTTTTGTGTACCGGTGTTATTACCTCCACATCCACGTAGTGGATTGGAAGTATAGTAATCGCAAAAAAATTTTCAAAAATTTTTATTCGTGAAATAGGTTTAGAATGTCATGAAACGTCGAGATTTTAAATTTGAGCGAAAAAAAATTTCTGTCTGTCAGTCTGTCTGTCTGTAACTTTTTTGTCCGCACGTTTTCTCCGGAACGGTTTAAGATATTGACTTGAAATTTTGTACACGTATATATTATAACGAGATCTGGAACTGGATTGTTTTTTGAGGATATCCGGTGAAGGGTTGGGGGTTAAATATGGGAAAATAAGTAAAGCAAGCTTGAAAGAGTACAGAAACTTGAAATTCGGTGTATGTAAGTTAAGGCCTCAGATTGTTTGAAATATTTTCAACCCCCCACCATCCCTACCCCATTAATGCGGTTGATAAAATAAAGTTGAGATTTTCATTTGAAATTTCGTACACGTAACGACGTCTGGAATTAGTTTATATTTTGAGATGATTCTGTTGAAGGGTTGGGGGTTAATTTGGGGTAAATAGGGGAATATAAGTAAAACAAGTTGGTAAGAGTACAGAAACTTGAAATTCGGTGTATGTACTAGAAGCCAGTGCGTCAGATTTTTTTATAATATTTTTCAACCCCCACCACCCCTACTCCAATATGAAAAGGGTTGATAAAATAAAATTGAGATATTCATTTGAAATTTGGTACACGTATGTATTATAACGATAACTGAAATTAGATTATAATATGAGATGATTCCGTTGAAGGGTTGGGGGTTAAATAGGGGTAAATAGGGTAAAATAAGTAAAGCAAGCTGGTAAGACTACAGAAACTTGAAATTCGGTGTATGTACTAGAAGACAAAGCGTAAGATTTTTTTAAATATTTTTCAACCCAACCACCCCTACTTCAATATGAAAAGGGTTGATAAAATAAAATTGAGATATTCATTTGAAATTTGGTACACGTATGTATTATAACGACATCTGGAACTAGATTATATTTTGAGATGATTCCGTTGAAGGGTTGGGGGTTAATTTGGGGTAAATAGGGGAATATAAGTAAAACAAGTTGGTAAGAGTACAGAAACTTGAAATTCGGTGTATGTACTAGAAGCCAGTGCGTCAGATTTTTTTATAATATTTTTCAACCCCCACCACCCCTACTCCAATATGAAAAGGGTTGATAAAATAAAATTGAGATATTCATTTGAAATTTGGTACACGTATGTATTATAACGATAACTGAAATTAGATTATAATATGAGATGATTCCGTTGAAGGGTTGGGGGTTAAATAGGGTAAAATAAGTAAAGCAAGCTGGTAAGACTACAGAAACTTGAAATTCGGTGTATGTACTAGAAGACAAAGCGTAAGATTTTTTTAAAAATTTTTCAACCCAACCACCCCTACTTCAATATGAAAAGGGTTGATAAAATAAAATTGAGATATTCATTTGATATTTGGTACACGTATGTATTATAACGACATCTGGAACTAGATTATATTTTGAGATGATTCCGTTGAAGGGTTGGGGGTTAATTTGGGGTAAATAGGGGAATATAAGTAAAACAAGTTGGTAAGAGTACAGAAACTTGAAATTCGGTGTATGTACTAGAAGCCAGTGCGTCAGATTTTTTTATAATATTTTTCAACCCCCACCACCCCTACTCCAATATGAAAAGGGTTGATAAAATAAAATTGAGATATTCATTTGAAATTTGGTACACGTATGTATTATAACGACAACTGGAAATTAGATTATAATATGAGATGATTCCGTTGAAGGGTTGGGGGTTAAATAGGGGTAAATAGGGTAAAATAAGTAAAGCAAGCTGGTAAGACTACAGAAACTTGAAATTCGGTGTATGTACTAGAAGACAAAGCGTAAGATTTTTTTAAATATTTTTCAACCCAACCACCCCTACTTCAATATGAAAAGGGTTGATAAAATAAAATTGAGATATTCATTTGAAATTTGGTACACGTATGTATTATAACGACATCTGGAACTAGATTATATTTTGAGATGATTCCGTTGAAGGGTTGGGGGTTAAATAGGGGTAAATACGGGAAAATAAGTAAAGCAAGCTGGTAAGACTACAGAAACTTGAAATTCGGTGTATGTACTAGAAGCCAAGGTCTCAGATTGTTTATAATATTTTTCAACCCCCCACCACCCCTCCTCCATTATTCAAGGGGTTGATAAAATAAAATTGAGATATTCACATGAAATTTAGTACGCATATGTATTATAACGACATCAGGAACTAGATTATATTTTGAGATGATTCCGTTGAAGGGTTGGGGGTTAAATAGGGGTAAATAGGGGAAAATAAGTAAAGCAATCTGGTAAGACTACAGAAACTTGAAATTCGGTGTATGTACTAGAAGCCAAGGTCTCAGATTATTTATAATATTTTTCAACCCCCACCACCCCTACTTCATTATTAAAAGGGTCGATAAAATAAAATTGAGATATTGATTTGAAATTTGGTACACGTATGAATTATAACGACATCTGGAACTAGATTATACTTTGAGATGATTCCGTTGAAGGGTTTGGTGTTATTTAGGGGTAAATAGGGGGAAATAAGTAAAACAAGCTGGTATGAGTACAGAAACTTGAAATTTGGTGTATGTACTAGAAGCCAAGGCCTCAGATTTTTTAATAATATATTTCATCACCCCACACCCTTACTCCATTATTCAAGGGGTTGATAAAATAAAATTGAGATATTCACATGAAATTTAGTACGGGTATGTATTATAACGACATCTTGAACTAGATTATATTTTGAGATGATTCCGTTGAAGGGTTGGGGGTTAAATAGGGGTACATAGGGGAAAATAAGTAAAGCAAGCTGGTAAAAGTACAGAAATTTGGGATTTGGTGTATATACTAGAAGCGAGGGTCTCAGGTTTTTTTATTAGTATTTTCCATCTCCCCACCACCCCCACTCCCTTATTAAGAGTTGATAAAATTAAATTTAAATTTTCACTTGAAATTTGGGACATTTATGTATTATAACTATATCTGAAACTGGATTATATTTTGACATGATTGCGTTGAAGGAGTGGGGGTTAAATAGGGGTAAATAGGGAAAATAAGTAAAGCGAGCTGGTAAGACTACAGAAACATGAAAGTCGGTGTATGTACTAAAAGCCAAGGCCTCAGATTTTATAATAATATTTCTCAACCCTTCCACTACCCTTACTACATTATTAAAGGGGTTGATAAAATAAAATTAAGATATTCACTTGTAATTTGCTAGACGTATGTATTATAACGACATCTGAAACTAGATTATATTTTGGGATCATTCCGTAGAAGGGTTGGGGTTAATAGGAGTGACTAGGGGAAAATAAGTAAATCAAGCTGATAAGAGTACAGAAATTTGGGATTCTGTGTATATACTAGAAACCAAGATTTCTTTCTAATATTTTTCAAACTCCACCACCTCCGCTTCATTATTAATGGGATTGATAACATCAAATTGAGATATTCACTTGAAAATTAGTACACGTATGCATTGTAGTGACATCTGATTGAGATGACTCCATTGAAGGGGTGGGAGGTGGTAAGTTGTGTATAGCAGAAAATAAGTAGGGTGAACTAGAAATTTAATTTTTAACGTATATGGTAGAAACCAACTCCTCAAACTTTTCTATGACATCTTCCCCAAATTATATTAAAATTCTGTGACCAATCATTTCCACATGCTAGAGTGCAAATATAGTCAAGATGTTTCCTTTAAAGTGACTTGGATGTAGAATCTGGATGTGGAAGTAGTGATTCCTTAGGCAGCGGTTTTTTTAATTTTCTAAGCCTCATGTATTACTTTCTCCTAATAAAAAGAAAGTGTAACGTTTCGTGTTCCAACCAATCTATTCAATATTTATATCGAATTTCAGTAATCACAACTAAACTGTTCACTGAATACTTCTTCAACAATTTATCTCCACCCTGGATTTAACCTTAATCTTATTTGAAAAGTAGGTCATAATACTTTACCACCATTCCTCGTATATGTTTCTACTAACTCATCAAGACATATAAAGGAAGCAAAGAAATAATAAAAAAGACATTGGAGCCAATTTATTAGTTTCAAAAGCCATGAAAGAGCCTAAAAATTGGATCTGAAGCAATCAAGCATCAAGTAATTAATAGCTGAGAAAAATTTCAGTTCACTTTTATTTTAATTAGTCAGCTAAAATCCACTAAATCCGCTCAAATGTGTAATTAAATCGCTCATTGAAAACGTGGGCTAATAATTGGATTCCTTTATATTGAAGGCTGCCTATGCTGCAGCAGGTGAAGTTATAATAGCCTGCCAACTAAATCCAGGGTGTCAGTATGATTCATAATGTTCGCGTCAGTAATACTGACGCTGTCGAGACGTCTATCTATCTTTCTACCGTCTGGCTTAACTACTGAAAGCCATGTTCCCGACCGGGCGATTTTTATTGATAAAGTTATGAAGCCGTAAAGAATAACTTCTTGTGTGATATTACTCAAATAAAAGCCCATATCACGGTTAAGTATAGCCCATAAAATAATTATAACTGCTTCGTTCGTTTTACTTGTAATTGTCTGTGGTATTTATTAAGGAGGATTTTCCGGTATATTTTAAGAACGGTTTTATTCTGTAACTACAGGGTGAGTGGCATAAATTTTTTGAAAATGGTTGCTAAACCTATATTGGTTTTTTAACAATTCTACATTGTACAATCGATTATGGATCTATTCTGTACGGATCGGCTAGTAATGCTATATAGTACAAGGATTTGTGTAATTTCGTGGGATTCTTAATGAAGGAATATGGAATATATGGAATGGATGATCCATGCAATTACGTACTAACAGGTACTTTGTCCGCTTTTGTGTCAGAGGGCCTGTATGACGTCATAATTTCAAGATGGTCGCCAGAGTGGACGCTAATCTCTTCTTTGCTCTGTAACTTATGGAAATTTTACTAGAAATCTTTTTTGTTCCTCATAAAATAAGGAATAAAAAAGGTTAATATAACTTTTTTCATATCTGTTTGTAACGGTCACGTTTTGAAAGAGCACTCAGCACATTAAATTAAATGAAAATATGTTTAAAATCTACGTATTGATAAAATTTACAAACGTAAAACGTAAATTGTACTCAGGTATAAAAACGGTCGCCGGCCAACCTCTTTTGCGCGTGCAAGGGTTTGTTTGTAACAAGTGGTGCCTGGCACCAAGCGCGAGGCTTTCTTCGAGCCGAGGCGAGGGGAGGGTATTGAGTTATGAGCTTTTCTTTAGAACAGACACAATTAGGCGATTTCGAATTTAAGTATCAAAAATTTGGTGAATTGTTCTAGAGAAAGCGAGGAGGTGTAATTCAAAATTCTGTGTGGAAATTGAGCCGTATTATGACTGGCAAATTGCCTGATTGTGCCAAATATTACGTAAAAGCAAAACTGTCTAAATCAAGGCTTTGTGAAATTGTTTAAGTTGAGTAACATGGGAAAAACGTTTCAAAGGCTAAGCATTTCCAGGAAACAGAATGATAGATTTCATGAAAATGTAATCCATTGGAATGAACAATTTTTTAAGACAAGGTAGATAAATAAATTCATTTTAGGTCTTTGTTCTCATTTTTAACTGAATCTTCATAATCGTAGGGGGTTATGTGGATACTAGTTTAATCTGCATGGCCGTAGGGGACTGTGTGGATGCTAGTGTTAGAATGAGAATTGTCAAATAAGAAATTAGACAAATTCATTTTAGGATTTTAATTTACTAGCATAACCAGAATTCAGGTTATCGAAAGAATGCAAAGATTTCATTAATATTTCTACACAAAGTTTTTCTTTTAGTTATAGATAGTTATTTTTTCTGCTGTTTGCAAAATCCTATAAAAAATGTTTCAATAAGGTAAGAGAATGTAACAGATCTGCCAGTTGGCCAAGCACGTATCTGCGCCCACAAAATAGTAGTCTCATGCTCTGGATAGAACCATGGTAAGTTGGGTGATTTAATAACAAAATTAAACATTATATATTACCGGTTCTTAGATACTTTATTGTTCGAATGGAAGAAGTCTGGAAACTAGTATGGAATGCTTCCTTAATATAGTATGTTGTGGTTGTGAGAAAGAACAGTGAGCTGCAAGTATAAAGCATAGCTTTTAAGGTTCACGGAAATGTGTAAGTGTGGTGACGATGAAGAGATCTGCAATAACCGTCACTTTGCGAACAATGGAAGAGAACCCCCGGACTCGGGGGAACACCTGTGAAACTTTCTACGTATCAACTAAAAAATATGTGTAATAATAATAAGGTACATGTTATATTATAATTGTACTTCCTAGAAAAGTCAAATGGAGTATTACTTTCATTGTTACCAAGCAATCACATATGAAATTTTCTGTAATCGTAAAACTAAGAAACTGTAACAGGTATCAAAACAGTTATTTTAACCACTTTTGTTCCGTATTTTATTAAAAATTTAAGACAATTTTTTTTTTAAATTCCCCCTACCGCACACCGACCAGACTTTTTGTTTGCAAACATAATTGGTGTACGTGAAGTATAGTAAACGAAATACATATAGTGACACGAAGGAGTAAAATGAGCGACGGTGTCCTTTGTCGGTTTTAACTGCTTTATCAGCGTGCTTTTCGATGGGGGCACTGTATCTCTCACGTCTATACATTTACTATCTACCTACATGGACAGATATCGATACCATTCGTTAAAAAAATGCCCCCTAGCAGACGATAACTTTTCGTCGTCGAATTTGCACACCATTTCCTAGGCTATAGTATTTATGTAGGTAATTAGTTCATTTCGATGCCGGTAGTATTAAATGAACTGTTAGTTCACTCTAAATATTCGAATGCATATTATTTACATAACTTAAAGTACTGTCAAATAATCTCATTAAAAATTGATAGGGAAATAAAATAGGCATTAAACAAACTAGAGTTTTTAAAAGTTGTAGTCAACTTGAAATTGTGAATATGTTACATTACGTTTTTTTATTGCAGCCTAATTTTATGAATCCATTTTTTCTAATGTAAGTAAGGTCTAAAGTACGCCTGCAATTTTCTTCGAATGGTACATTTAACCGATTTGCATTTTGATATAAAACATGTCACAATACACCGGTATAGTCACATGCCATCGACTTGAGATGGCTTTCTAGTGCAATATCCTTGAGTGACTTCTAATATTGCGAGATCACGTTGTCACCTAGGATTTAGGCAATGGTGCATTATAATGACATTTTTCAACTGAAAAATAAATTCAAAGTAAATACCGATTCGGTTATTATTTGCATATATATGAACGCATGTTTTTCAATACTCTCTTTATTTCCCTTGCTTAAGGAGGTTGAGGCGTTAGACGACAATAATGAAAAAATCTGAAATAAAGTTTTTTAACAGATTTTTATATGACACAATTTTTTGTAAAAAATCATTAGGAAACTCATAAAGTTAAACATTTTTAAAAACTTTTACGTGTAATCTTATGGAACATATGTCAACCCAGCATGCAAACGGTACATTTTAACACAAATAACTAAATAAAACACACTACTATGTTTTCTACCACATAATGCTAGAAAACATAGTAGTGTGTTTTATTTACTTATTTGGGCTAAATGATTAACTACCACAGAGAAACGGCTCCTTCAATCAATTTTTTGGTACATTTTAGTTTAGTTTAGTTAGCAGTTCCGAAAAGTAACTATGTAAAGCATTGATGTCTTTCGCATATTTTAATATTGTTTCCAATTTAATTAGGATACTTTTAATAAATAAAAAAAAAAATTAAACATTCGTAAACTGTCAAATTTCTCTTTTTTTGTAGGTTTCTGTTATGTAAATTTATTAGCTGCTATTCGCGTAATCCCTAAAACTTTTCGCGTACCCCCCAAAGGGTACCACGTTTGAGAAACACTGATTTAATGTGTGGAAAACGAAAATTGTTTCTATTTCTTCATCTTCCAATATCCTCACTTCTGTGACTTATCGATTACTCTAATCGATCTCTCTCTGCCGTATGGCACGTATAACAGTAACACGCTACCGCCTGTCATGATTACCTGTTGGGCGAACTCCCTTATTGGATTTCATTTATTTTTACTTTCATATCCATATAGTGGAGTGGAAGTATATTAATCGAAAAAAAAAATCTTTTTTTTTTGAAATAGGTTTAGAATTTCACAAAACGTCGAAATTTTAAATTTAAGAGAAAAAAATATTTTACCTGTCTGTTACTTTTTTGTCGCGCGATATCTCTGGAAAGGTGTAAGATATTGACTTGAAATTTTATGCACGTATATACTATTATGAGATCTGGAACTGAAATATTTTCTGAACTTATCCGGTGAAGGGTTGGGGGGTAACTAGGTGTAAATCGGAGAAAATAAATAAAGCAAGCTGGTAAAAGTACAAAAAACTGGGATTTAGTGTATATACTAAAAGTGGAGGCCTCAGAGATTTACCCCCACTCCATTATTAAAGAGGTTGATAAAATAAAATTGAGATATTCATTGAAATTTGGTACACGTATATATTATAACGACAACTGGAACTGATTATAATTTGAGATGATTCCGTTGAAGGGTTGGAGGTTAAATAGGGATAAATATTGGAAAATAAGTAATGCAAGCTGGTAAGAGTAGAGAAACTTGGGACTTGCTGTATATGCTGGAAGTCAAGGCCTCAGATTTTTTTATAATATTTTCTGTTTCCTCCCACCACCGTTATTAAAATGGTTGATAAAATAAAATTCAGATTTTCAGTTGAAACTTATACATAATATGTTGTATTATAACGACATCTGTATTTAGATTATATTTTGAGATGATTCCTTTGAGGCGTTGGGGTTAATAGGGGCAAACATTGGAAAATAAGTAAAGCAAGCTGGTAAAAGTACAAAAACTTGGGATTTGATGTATACTAGAAGCCAAGGCCTCTAATTTTATTTTATTTTTTATAACATATTTCAACCCCTCCACTACCCCCACTCCATTAATAAAACATATTTGAGATATTCGCTTGAAATTTGGTACACGTATGTATTTTAACGATATCTGGAACTAGATTATATTTTGAGACGTTTCCGTTGAAGGGGTGGGGGTAAGTAGAGATAAATAAAATAAAAAGAGTGAAGCAAGCTGAAAATTGATATTTGGTGTATAGTAGAAGCCAAGGCCTCACATAATTTTATACTTCTCATCATTTCTTGAGATGATTCCGTTAAAGGGAGGGAGTTGTAAATTGGGAAAATTATGTAGAGTCCAGAAACTACATTTTTGGCGTATATGCTAGAAACAAATAACTCAATTTTTTTTTATGACTTCTGCCTCAAATGTTATTAAAATTCTATGACCAATAATTTCCACATACTAGAGTGCAAATATAGTCAAGATGTTTCCCTTTCAAGAGACTTGGATAGAAAATCTGGATATGGAAGTAGTGATTCCTTAGGCAGCGGTTTTTAATCTCATTGAGGTAGATATACTTCCTTTAATCTCAACATGCATGTCAATTCACCTACTAGAATTTCCCAGCACTCAGCTACAACCATCGACTATTTCTGTAGTAACCTTAGTAAAGAAAATATCTCCTGCCGGGTAATCCCAGCTGCGTTATCAGACCACGAGGCAGTATATTGTTCATTACAGACCTCTTGGAATGCTTGTCAAAAATTCAAATATGGCCGTTTATATAGTGGGACTAATTATAATAGGTTTTATCAAAATTGCCTTGGGTACAACTGGGAGGATCTGCTGAATAGAGCAGAGCCATTTGATGCCTTCTACAGGTATCTTAAACATGCATTCAATGAAGCATTTCCAGTTAAAAAAATTAAACTAAAAAGTAAAAAACCATGGATATCTAAGGGTATAAAAACATCTGCCAAAAATTTAAGATCTCTTCACTATATAAGAAAGTACACCAACGAAGAATTTTTCTTTGAATATTATAATAAATACCGTAATATCTACAGAAAAGTCATCAAACAAGCTAAAGAAAATCATTACAAGTCCAGAATAGAACGAGCCAGTAACGGAGCAAAAGAGAGTTGGGCTATTATAAACGAACTTAGGGGTAAGAGCCAACCGCCTGTAACATCATCTTTAAACCCCAATATTATAAATAACAAATACTGTTCAATCGCAGGCAATCTAATGCAAAACATAATTCCAACAAATGACCCCTTGAGCTACCTTGGAGAAATATACAATCATAAGACCTTATACCTATATAGCACAAACATAGACGAACTTAAAGAAATTATAAGCGACATTAAAAATAAGAAGTCGTCTGGCCTCGACGAAATTTCTGTAAATATATTCGAAAATCTACCAAACTTGGCTCTTTATATATTAGCATCTCTAATAAACGAATCGTTTTAATCCGGAACATTTCCATCTTTTTTAAAAACTTCTGTAGTTATTCCACTCTATAACGGCGGAGAGGTAAATAATCCCTCCAACTTCCGACCCATCTCACTAATCCCCACATTAGCAAAAATGTTCGAAATATTAGTTAAAAAAAGGGTTGTAGAATTTTTTTCCTCCTGCAACCTACTAAGTGATCAACAATTCGGATTTCAAAAGGAAAAAAGTACAAATGATGCAATGTTCTCATTGATTTATACCGAAATCAATAACGGGGAGGCAGCGGCAGCAATTTTCTGCGACTTATCGAAAGCCTTTGATTGTGTCCAGCATGAAATATTGTTACGAAAGCTTGAGCATTATGGTTTTCGAGGCACTACCCTAAAGTGGTTTCAATCATACCTATCAAACCGTAGCCAAATAGTTAGAAATACAAATTATTCTGATAAACTAAATATAAAGTTTGGAGTACCCCAAGGTTCCGTTCTTGGCCCAATTCTTTTTTATTATATATCAACGACCTGACAAAAATTAATATTGAAGGAAAATTCACTTTATTTGCTGACGACACCACCATACTGTGGCACAATAAAGATGATACTGTCCTTCAGCAAACGGTGTCGGCCGATATAAATAAGGTCAAAGAGTGGTGTGACTCCAATTTGCTTTCATTCAACATTAACAAAACAAACATAACTACATTTCACTCTCCTTAGGTAACCATTTTCTTGAAAATAAACCCTGCTCAAAATTTCTTGGACTAAATATTGACTGCAAGTTAAAATTCAACGAACACATTAAAATACTTAGTAACAAACTAGCATCCGGATCCTACGCTAACAGAGTGATCACAAATGAACTGGGTTATGCAGCTGCTAAGACTGCTTATTTTTCACTAATCGAATCACACTTAAGGTACGGCATTGCCTTCTGGGGCGCATGTAGTAAATATCTTTTACAAACAATATTGGTACTTCAAAAACATGCTATTCGCTACCTGCACAAAACTAGAATTCATGAATCATGTAAGCCACTGTTCTTGACATATGGATTTCTCACTGTGATATCAATTTACATTCTAGAAACAGTTTGTTTAGTTCATAAGCATAAAAGTAATATTATAAATAATTCCTCCATACAATATGTAACTCGGCAAGTCAATAACGTTACTCTGCCAATTCCCAGATCCACTCTAGTCAAAGACTCAATTATTTACAATGGCTATAAGATGTTCAATCACTTACCAAATAATATTAAAGAAATGAGCTCAAATACAAATTTCAGAAAGGCGGTTAAAAGCCTTTTAATTGTTAAACCCTATTATAATTTAGACGAGTACTATAATGACACATTCTAATTAGGCATTTACTACCTTATCTTATCGTATTTTCTGACTTTTTACATTAACTATTATAATTATTGTATTAAAATTTATATGTAATCTATGTTTTGTATTTATATAATGTAGGTGCACTGTGTAAACTATATATGCTATGGACCTACGCTTATTTACTTTGTTAATGAGAAACTCTTTCTTCTGAACAATAAAGTATATTTTGATTTGATTTGATTTGATATATTTATGCCAATAATTAAAATTAAAATTAAAATTATCTGAAAAGTGAGTAAAGATAAAATTATCAATTATTATATGAGTTTAAGCTTATTACCAAATTACGTAGTAACGAAAATGTTTCTAATAAATTATGTAGTGAAATGTTTCAATTTCCTCTAGCCATTCCTTTAGTACAATGTGATTTAAAAATTCAAGATATACTTTAGTTATTTTGTTCAACCGTACGTATTATAGTGGCTATATGATTTACTTGAATGGCACCCAAACTTGTCCTAATAATGAAATGTGCAACTCGAAAGACTCGCTGAAAGATAAAATGGTAGTGATATAACAATTGGAGTACTATTTTGTAATTCTAGAGCACACGGGACCAAGATTAAATTCACCTCCTTGTCAATTCCCTCTTAGTTTTCATGTCATCGTGTCTGCAATGTCGCTCCTTGTTCACTTCAAATGTGACGCTTTAAAGAATAAAACTATACTAAAGGTAGCTTTGAAAGCTACTACGTGACATTCGTTTGTTGAATATATCCAGCTATTCAACTGTTTCTTTAACGGGGCACATTTGGATTGGTTTAAATTCGAATCAATTTGCTACGGCTCTAATAATCAATCGGAATAAACGATGTTTGATTTAGTAGGCAGCTTTGTGCCGCGTTTTGTGCAGTTTCTCGTGATTACTTTTTACTTACTTTTACTTTGTAATAATACAGTTGTTATACAATGCATCGAACTAGTGGTTTAAATATCATATGGCTCATTTGTTTATACCGGGAACAACGAAATTGCACAACCAATAGGGCAATTTAGCAATGTAGCCTAGGCAAAAGAGCTAGAAAAACGCTGTCTCAAAGAAAAAAATGCCAACCGCGTTTTTCCAGTGGAAATATGTGCCTCTGAGTGTGTATGACTATTGTACCTAACACCGAGCAGCTGAAAATTGTTATTGCGTTTATGTTTTATTAACAGCAACTAATTATGTAACGTGTTTTGCTTGGGTATTTTCTATTTAACATCTCTCTCTCTCTCTCTCTCTCTCTCTCTCTCTCTATGTCTCACCGTTTTTCAGATAATGCTTGTCTAAGTAAAGCTAAAGCTCAATGTACTTTTGTCTGAAAGAATCAAAATTATGGCGGGTTAAAATTTGTTGAAATATCCTATTGAATAAATAGCAGTGTTTAAATACTTTTATTTCTAAATATCATAACCATTTTAATCAACAATTTGAAATATTGACACCTTAATATTTTTTCATAAAGCTACCACTTTTGATGATTTCGTTAAATCTACTAGCAAGTTGGCATCAGAATTAAGGTTCCCTCACGTTTCAAGAATTGCGTCCAATAATTCATTTCTAATTTGTGGTCTAAAATTCCTATCATACATTTTTTTAACCATTTTTCCCAAATATTTTCGATGAGGTTTAAGTCAAGGCACTTAGAAGGCCAGTTCATAGTTTCAATGTTATTTGTTTGGAACAATAAATAATCCACTGCATTTAGTGAAAAATGAGCCGCTTCTTCAGACCAATTCATACAAAAGCAAATGTTGCTTTTCCAGGTAGGTTCGGGTGTCCTGAATAAGTTCTCAAAAGTCCCCGAAGTGTAAGTAAGGATAAAATTTGGGAAGGCTGTAAAGAGCTAAAATCGTGCTCGGAAACGAATTTTTCGAGATATGTCGGTTTTCATTGCCTCTACGACAAAAATACACCAGGTCAAAAAGAAAGCTATGGAAGCTCTCTATAAACAAGATAGAGGGTCTTTTTTCCGTATACGCAATAGTTCTCATGAAAATCTTGCATTGAATTTGAAGTTATGGGATATTATGGATAATTTGATTGGTTGTGTTGTGGTGTCCGTAGCATGCGTTGGGTACTTTTGCCGCGCAGCGACGTCGATTAAGTAACAAATAACACAGTAGGTCCCTGCTCAGCAGGCTGAAGTAGTCTAACGGTCAACTTTTATATTCGTTCCACCATGGTACGTCGTAATAGAGTACTAACTGTAATCAAGCCAGCGCAGCACGCCGAATGCCAATGCCAGATAAGCACTGGTTTGTCTTGAATTTGTTCACGCTTTTATATCCGAAATCCTACACATGTAACCCTTTGGGAGCGTGTGCAACTTTGGATCCGCGTGCAGATTTGGAGTACATCAACGATTTAACTTTATTGGGTACGTGTGTAACAGTACTGGGTAAGCGGAAACCTAGTAATGTGACATGGATTTATTAATGCCCCATTACACTCCCCTCGTATTTCGCAAAAGAAAAAAAAGCAAAAATCAAACTATATACTGAAAAACAATTTTCAAAAAACATACAAAGCAAATCTCAAAATTACATAGAATCAATCATCATCATGTATAATTGTCATCAATATCATAAATATACAATTCAACAATTTGTAGAAAAAATATCTCAAAATAAAATGGATGGAAAATCAAATATCAACAATAAATCTCAAAAAATTCATTATTTTTACACGTTAATCATTTATGGAAAGAATGGCCGGTTCTTTCGGATGCACATGGTGTGTTTGCATACAGGGTGATTCACGCAAATCGTTCATTAGAAGTTTAGGGACTTGTAGCGATAATTTAATTTTGAAAATTTGGTTACTTACAGTTTTTTATGCTCTTTTCATTAAAAATATTTTCAAGGTCATTGCACTTATACCGGAAATTACCACCAACTTCGTTGTTTTAAATGGAATTCTACTAGTCATTTTAATAGGACTTTGATCATACTACCATATCCCTAAATCTAACCCTACTCGAGATATACAGACTTTTCGGAAAATTTGTGTCTTGACACCGAGTAGTTTGAAATTTGCTGTCTCTAACATAATGAAAGTGAAAGTTACCATTTATACAACACGAACAGTGGAACCCTTAAGCTTCCTAATCGTGCTTTGAAAGTAACCTAATTGCTTACAAGGTGGTCAGAATTTACTGTCAATTTTGGCAAACTTCAAACGTCAAATTTTTTTTTAATGGAACACCCTGTATATTTTTATAGTTTCTGATGTAGAATTTTATTCTGCATCGATTTGGATTAGAGTTCCCTATACTCATCTTTTATAGTTTTTGTGTTATTGATAATTTTAATGCGCGAAGTACATCGAAGTATGTGTTGCTCTCATAATAGTCGGCTGTGGAAATGGCATTTGTTGCAATCTATCAAACAAAGTATTAATGTCTTACATTAGTTGGCTGTGGAGATAACATTTGTCGCAATTATTAATCTATCAAATACGTCAGTGTTTATAGCGGTTTTATAAATAAGTTTGGTAAAGGGTTATCAGTCATGGAAAATAATAGAAATGGATATTCAAACAATGATATTTTAAACTTATTTTTTATTCACGGCGAATGCCACAGAATTATAGCATTTATTTGTCATTAGTAAACAGGTAAAATAAAATAAAATTCAAAAAAACAAATCGGAAAAACTCGGTTGACTTCGGAATGGGGATGATACGTTTCGGACTGGTGACGACTCATCTCGGACGCGGATGTGGCTCATCTTGGACTGCTTACGGCACGTTCGACTTCTGGGGTCGGGGCAAAGGCTATACGAACGTAACCGTCTGAATAATTTTTTGTGTCGGGGGAAGGGCGGCATCGTTTTTTCCATCATTTGAGTTGGGGGCGGCGGTGGCAGTATCGTCAATTTAATTATTTGAGTCCGTTACGGCATCGTTAATTTCATCATTTGAGTCAGGGGCAGCATCGTATTTTCGTTATCTGAAACGGGGCGGCGGGGGCGCATCATCATATTTCGTTCATTGGGTCGGAGCGGCATTGTTTGACATAATTGGGGTCGTGGGAGGCATCGTCTGTCATCATTGGTGCCATCATAAACAAATTTGCGTCGCTTGGACTATCTACCAAAGTAAAAAAAAATGCTTGAATTCCTAATTATGTAACACTCTCTTTTCAATCTGCTTGGGGAAGGATATGCTCTTCTCAAAAATAAAACGAATAATAAAAAACTGAATGAACACATACTCTAACATTGCACTTTCATTCTCCAATCTTCAGAAATCGATTTCACTCCAAATTAAACAGAAAAATACACAATTTCTAGCTTACCTTCTTAAAACTTAGTTTTGTTGTTGTCTTAACACAGTAAAATTCTACACCGTTCAATAAAACTGTCCAATTCTTGAAATAAAATCCAGAATATTAAGCGGGAAATGGTAAAGAATATTAACTGTGATGTTGAGCAGTGCCACCAACACTGGTATTTTAGCGTACGATATGTTGAGCTTTAAAATCAACTCTTTAAAATGAGGTGTCATCTATTGCCATAAGAAATGCGGGGTCATCTATTGATGGTTTTACCTTATCAGCGATCCTGAGCGTACTTGTGATTTTTTTTTTGAATACTGATGTCTGTAGTAAAATAAGTACTTATAGTCGCGTCGTCTTGGCATTTTACTTCTAAAATTTGAGATGCAGTATTGCAGTGTCAATTGACTTCTTTTTTGTTGCAAAGAGTTTAGAAAGGCATTTAGGAGAAATAGTACCTTTTATTTTTTGGCGGAAATGTTTGTTTTAAATTTTTGGCCAATAATTGGCTAATTTTAATGGCCAATTTATTTAAATTAATTGATAAATTTTGTTATCATGCACAATATGCCATAAAGTTAGACGAAAATGGTCACTCGGGGATTTTTGAGGTAGCTGATCACGAAATTGATGTCCAATTTGGTAAATTCAAAATGTCGGACCGGAAGTAAAGTCAATATCTCAGGAAAAACTCGCATTTTTTTCGTTTTTGGGCTGAAAATGAGTATTCGAGGGTTTTTCAGATCGCTGATCACCAATCAGAAGTCCAGTTTACGAAATTCGAAATGGCGGAGCGGAAGAATAGTCAGTTTCTCCGGAAAAGCTCGTATTCTTTTCTTTTTTGAGCTGAAAGTAGGAACTTGGGGTCTTTTCATTATCGCTGATAACGAGTCTGATGTCCAATTGGGGAAAATTTAAAATAGCGGACCTTTCAGGAAAAACTCGTATTTTTCACACTTTCAGCTCAAAAACGAAAAAATACGAGGTTTTTCTGAGGATCTGGCTCTACTTCTGGTCCACCATTTTAAATTTTCTCTAATTGGACATTGGATTCGTTATCAGCGATCAAGAAAACTCCCGAGTTCTCATTTTCAGCCCAACACCGAAAGAAATACGAGTTTTTCCTGAGAAATTGACTCTACTTCCGCTCCGCCATTTTGAACTTACCAAATTAGACCTCGGATTCGTAATCAGCGACCTCAAAAACCCCCTCTGTAACCATTTTCGTCTAATTTTATGGCATACTGTGTATAATAACAAATTTTTCAATTAATTTAATTAAATTGGCCATTAAAATTGCCCAATTATTGAAAAAAAAAAATAAAAGCAAACATTTCCGCCAAAATTGAAAGGTACTGTTTTTTTAAATGAAGTCAATTGACCCTGTAACTTTTTATAGAGGTTTTCAGATTTTTCATGTTAAATTGGCGCGACTACTACTTACCTAACTGAAGACTACACAGAGAGAAATCGCTTTGGAACATTTTGCACAATGTTGTGGAACAACGTCTTGTTGCATTTTTTTAAACAATTGTAAAATTTTAAGGCACAACGTTAAATAGTTTTATGTATTTTAATTGTGCATAATTCTTGTGCGTTTTATTTATCCAATATAAAGATTTAGTTATGATGAATTTATTGGAAACTTCGACCAACAAATTGACGAAATTTAGAGTTAAATTTATTTATTTTTTCTCAACAAATCATAGCAAATTCAACTTAATTAATTGTTAATAGTATCCTCAAACTATATATTCTGTTGCCATTCTATTTACAATTAGTTTTAAGTAATTGTTTAAAGTATTTGCACAACTTGTGTAACATAAAAGTGTGATTTTATTTTATAAACGGTTGTTGACAAATTTGTGAAAGTAGGAGTCCCAATATATTTATTTCCGCTGAACAATAATAGTAATCTATGCCGCCTGCACAAACTGCACAATTTAATGACATACTATTCACAATCAGTTTGGTGAGATTGTTTTAAAAATTTGTATAATTGTTTCATTTGTTTCACGTAAAGTTTATTGGTTAAAAATTGTACTGACCGCGCCGGCCATGCTATACGCATATACGCGCAGGCAATTACGCATCAGATCCAGGTGATATTTCGTTAAGTGAAGACGTACACTTCCGAATTATACAAGTACTTACATTTACGAAGGAATTTGTTGAAAACTTATTAACCGAGTGGATTTTCCTAGATCTAATTCCAGCATTCACAGAGGTAAGTACTTCACACAGAGTTACAGATTTGCATATATGTTCTCTTAAATTAACTTCGTTAACATATAAATATAAAAATGGTTTCTTGTTTATATGCGAAGAATGCATGATACCTATCTTCTAATACTTCATTTCGTTTACAGCTTGAGAGTAATTTCGTTTTCTTATGCGAAGCGACAGAAAGTTGTTCCTAAACTACTAAACGCAAAAGGCAAACTTGTAAAAGAACTGCTTCAAAACGAAGATAACACTTCTGATGGTAAGCAATACATTTGATTTTGGTGATGAACTGATAAATGTTTTTTGTTTTTTAAGAATATGACGTGACTACGACATAAGCTTTATTTCTACAAACTGCGTTAATAGAAGCTAAAAAGAAGAAGCACTGGAAGCCTTCCAAATTAGAATTATTAAATGGATTTATTTTAAGCATAAATGTAAGTCACCTACTTCTTTTCAACCAGAAATTTTTGCATATAAAATTTATTTGTATTTAAAAAAATAGAAATGTTTTCATTTACCATATGATAATATATAAATGCATGCTCTATCATGTATTGTTGTTCTGTTAAAATAAAATATTTATTCTTTAATTTTTTTATTGAAATCCTTTAGGAATACCTCCAATTTTGGAAATAATATTTCACACTCTGTGTTACAGAATAATACAATTAAAATGAAGTGGATACATATAGTGTGTGAAATGAGTGCACGGTGAACCAAAAAATATATATACATAATTTGGAGATTATAGAGTAATAAATTGTGCAAAACTAACCCCAGTTCATACATTACTAAACAGCTTCTTTGAATTAAGTGTATATATTGTGCAAAATGAATTACAAAGTTGACAAAATAAACATACAATTTGTGGATTTCTCATTTAGAAATTGTGGAAAACTAAAAACACATTCTCTTAAAAAATTTTAAACATTGTGTCACTTAAGAGCACAATTTTTTGTAAATATGTTTTACAAATAAAGAGGTTTAGACGTGAATGTTTGTTTAGGAAACCTTCAGAATAAATTTAAAAATTTCACACAAATTGTAGAAACTAACTTAATCTGTTCAGAGATTTGTTCCACAAGTGGAATAAAATTATGTATTTTTATGCAACCATAAGTAATTCAAATTTGTAAAGAATTCAATTTATGTGATTTTTAAGTTTGTACAAAAATTTCAAACAATGTTAATGCATAAACTGTACAAAATCATTGCTCCAAAAATGTATTATTTATTTGCACAAATTGTTCCTGTCACCATTTTAAGACCAATTTGGAGTACAATTTTCTACAATTGTGGTAAAATATCACATACATTTTTCTCTGTGTATTAATCCATGGCCCAACAACAAGTGTACAGAAACAGAAATAGTCAGTGTTTCGAGCCAGTGAATATAAATTATTTGTTCCAGTTTAAAGGTTCACTTTTTGTGTGGGGGGTTTTAACATTTTTAATTTAACTTATTTGGTAAAAGCCTGCACCGAATGTTGTTTTAAATTATAATTTTAAATAATGTGTTCAGCATCAAAAGTGAATTTAGGCAAAGATCATCACATACAACAATTTTTTTTCTTTATTTTCATATGTCCCTCGGGATTTACACAAGAAGAAGCAATTACTTACAAAAATATGGGCGCTTTCGTTTTTCGTAAAGTAATAAATGTTATAAAGCAGACATAAATCCTCTAGAGACACGCGGACCTTTTTGTCGTCAATTTTTCGACGCCGTAATTAAAATTTATAAATTTCCTCTGTTGTTTCAGTCCCCACTATACATTAGGACAACTATATATCAGAAAGATAAAAGGGTGTTCACATAGAATTAACCTTATTACGTTGGCAGTATTGTTTGAGAAAATAATAGCGCCAGAAATATGTTATCCCGAAACTTGACGTTGAGTTGTTAGGTGGAGAAAGGTCACACTATGTTTTGTTTCCTTTGTTTAGCTGAAATTATCTAGAAACATTGAGGCATTCGTTAATTCTCCAGGGTGATGCCTTAATCCGCTTCATGTAGGTATTCTGTCGTTCATTTTCTCGGAATTAGCTGCTATAAGCCGAGCTGTTTTATAAATTTTTAAAAAGCCCTTTTTAAACTAGGCTGTGCTATTGAGGATACGTGTAAATTGCTTCGTTTGCATATTATATTGGATATTGCTCTGGAAGTGCTTTAATTTAAAAATACCTATACTGAAAAACATCTAATCCTTCTTTGGCGCATGTGGATTTATTATTCTTTTGTCCGTGCGGGTAATTGCAATAATGTCTAGCTCTAGATAGAAAGGCTAGTAAAGAATATAATAAACCTTTCACTAACAAACGTTTGCCGCAGCTGCTAGTAGGATAATAGAAAGCAACAAAAAATAAATTGGATGATATGATACTTTTATGATATTTTAGTTGTGTGAAATTATTTAGACAAAACTGCTGCCCAAGGAATCACTACTTCCACATCCAGATTTCTCATCCAAGTCTCTTACGGAATCATCTCAATCAGGTGTCATTACAATACATACGTGTACGAATTTTCAAGTGAATATCTCAATATTATTTTATCAACCCCTTTAATAATTTTGTGGAGGTGGAGGGAATTTGAAAAACATAATAAAGAAATCTGAGGCCTTGACTTCTAGTATATGCACCAAATCCTAAGTTGATGTACTCTTACCAGCTTGCTTTACTTATTTTCCCCTATTCACTCCTTTTTAACCCCCAACCCTTCAATGGAATCATCAAAAATTAGTGAAAAAAGATGGCTTCCTCACTTTACCACCGATGGGCCGAAAATGCTCTTTTTTTAACAATATTTCATTCAAGTAAAAATCTCAATTTTATTTTAATAATGGAGTGGGGTTGTTGGTGGAGGGGTGGCGACGTGTTGAAAAATGTTATTAAAAAATCTGAGGAATTTGCTGGCTACTAGTATGTATAGATGGTGTCCCAGAATTGATTTCCCGGACCGAAACCTGTCATTACTGAGTTCATATTGGGTCCGTATAACCCAACTTTACTTAGTCCAAAAATGCATCTCTGGGGAAGTACATCCTCTTGAAGTGAGACAGAGAAAATTTTTTTTTTAATAATTTTCGTTATATTGAAGACAAAATTTTCAAATCTCGATGAGGGTTATAGCGCTATATGTACTCTATGTAAACTTGAAAACTACCAAATATCTTTTGTTTGTCACTTTTTTTTCCTAATAATTAGTATTTGATTGTCTAAATTCTTTTAATCGCCCTGTAAAATCATGGAATAGTTGAAAACTTTTGCAGAGCACTAAAACGGCTGCAAAAAGGTACTCTTAAAATCTTACAAAAGATAATCAAAATAGAAGGAGTTATCATTTTTTCCTCCATTTCTTTTAACATTAATTTACAATTTTAGAATAAAATTTTGTACTTAGTAACAGAAAATTAAAGTTTATTTAAAAAAATACATTAATAACAAATGCTCCACATGACCGCCTGTTTCAGTATAAAAATTAATACTTTTAAAATTGTGTGTAATATCAACGAAAAATAAAGAATTATAATTTTTTCTCTGTAGGTCATAGGTGCTTGTGAAACAGAAAACCTGTCGAGTTTGAGGAACAAAATATATTTATTTACTTAGTTACTTAGTAACAGAAAATTAAAGTTTATTTAAAAAAATACATTAATAACAAATGCTCCACATGACCGCCTGTTTCAGTATAAAAATTAATACTTTTAAAATTGTGTGTAATATCAACGAAAAATAAAGAATTATAATTTTTTCTCTGTAGGTCATAGGTGCTTGTGAAACAGAAAACCTGTCGAGTTTGAGGAACAAAATATATTTATTTACTTAGTTACTTAGTAACAGAAAATTAAAGTTTATTTAAAAAAATACATTAATAACAAATGCTCCACATGACCGCCTGTTTCAGTATAAAAATTAATACTTTTAAAATTGTGTGTAATATCAACGAAAAATAAAGAATTATAATTTTTTCTCTGTAGGTCATAGGTGCTTGTGAAACAGAAAACCTGTCGAGTTTGAGGAACAAAATATATTTATTTATTATTAAACTTACATAGATAGTCCAATCGCTAAAGTAAAAAATACACCAGAAGCTCGCAAAAAATGTTATCTGAGATTTTCCTTCCGTAACTGTTAGTGCGAGGATCAAACATCACAAAACCACAAAAATCAGTTCTGTGGGTGTAAAAAGTCTTATTTTACTAATAATTCGTTAACCGTTGAAAATATAAAAAAATGCCCATTATAAAAAAGAAAGCATGACTAATTGCCTAACAAAAGTCATGTTGTAATTTTCTTGAATATGGCATGGTTTTCGAGAAAATCAATATTGAAAGAAATTGCAAAATTTGTAATTTTTAATGCGCGCAAGTTTTCGTTTATTTGAATTTTTTACGCGCGGCCTATAGAAAAAATTTAATTGCTCGAAAGCAAGCTAGCACAAGCTAGGAAGAAAAATTAAAATGGGCTTTAAAGGGGACATAAAATACTCTCTCGTGTTACCAATTTTGAGGGCTATTGATATTTATTAGCATATAAAAATAACAATAAAATATAGTTATCTCTTGATTTTTTGTGCATCTAACTATTCACAGGCCCATAAAAAATAACTGATTATAATGAGAGTTATAAATAAATACATTATTTTTCAGTTCAAGGTAGTACTTCAATGCAGAAAAAGTTAGAAATAAAAATATTTACATTTACAAATTTAGCAGCATGTTAAATTTAGCAAAAAAAAAAATTAAAAAAGGCTGCATATCCAATTTTTTTATGATATTTTGTTGATACAATTTTTTAACTAACAAATGATTAGAAACAATAGTTATATCATATATAAATTTGAAAACAAATTTTGAGCTAAACTTGCAAGATATTTGCGTCTTATTTTTATTTTTAGGAAACAATAAAAAACTGGCCAAAATTTGGTTAACTTCAACATGCTGGAAAGTATTTTAAATGTGAATATTTTTATTCCTAACTTTTTCTGCATTGAAGTATTACCTTGAACTAAAAGATAATGCGTTTATAACTTACATTAAAGTCAGTTATTTTTTATGGGCCTGTGAATAGTTAAAAGTTCAAAAATACTAGAGGTAACTATATTATATTGTTATTTTTATATACTAATAAATATCAATAGCCATCAAAAATGAAAACACAAAAGAGTATTTTACATCCCCTTTAAAATTCATTCTGATTTTCCTTCCTAGCATGTTTGGTTTTCGAGCAATTTAATTTTCTCTATAGGCCGCGCGCAAAAAATTTAAAATAAACGAAAATTCGTGAGCATCAAAAATACAAATTTTGTAATTTTCTTCATTATCGATTTCCGCGAAAACCATGGCATATACAAGAAAATTACAAGAGGACTTTTTTTTAGGTAATTAGTCAAGCTTTCTTTTTTATGAGGAGCATTTTTTTTATATCTTCAACGGTTAACGAGTCATCAGAAAAATAAGGCTTTGTTCGGCCAAGGGGTGGTTGTTTGGGGGGGTTGCGCGGTACCCCCAGAACTGATTTTTGTGGTTTTGTGATGTATAATCCCTTCACTAATAGTTACTAAAGGAAAATCTTAGATAACGTTTCTTGTTATGGAACTCTCTATAATTAATGGACTAATCTACTTATAGAGATCCAGGTCTACTGAAAATTTGAAAATTTTATCTTCAATATAGGTAACGGAAATTATTGTTAAAAAATTCTGTTTCAATTTAAGATAATGTACTTCCCCAGGCATGCATTGTTGGACTAAGGTAAGTTGGGTTATCAGGGCTCAATATGAACTCAGGACTCACAGGTTACCGTCCGGGAACTCAATTCTGGGACACCCTCAGATTTGTTGTATACCAAATTCCATGTTTCTGCATTTTTGCCAGCTGGACCTACTTACCTTCTCCTATTTACCCCTATTTAACACCCACCTTCAAGGAAATCATCTTAAAATATAATCTAGTTCCAGCTGTCAATATAGTACACATACGTGTACCAAATTTCAAGTGAATATCTCAGTTTTATTGTATCAACCCCTTTAATAATAGAGGAGGTGGTGGGACGTGTGGTAAATGTTACGAAAAAGTCTGAGGCCTTGGCTTCTAGTAGGTATGTACACAAAATGCCAAATTTCGGTATTCCCACCAAAATTTTTAATTTTTCTTTCCGATTACTGTACTTCCACTCCACTACGTGGATGTGGCAGTAATAGGCCTTCAATTTACCCCTATTTTGCGTTCATTGAATGACCAATTTCTTTGACAACATTTTAACCGCTTTTTAAATTTATTCCTCATATCCCCTCCGATTAACCTTATGCAAAAAAATTTCAAGTTGGGGTGGTCCGTTAATTGTTATAAACAATCTAGTTGTTAACTAACAAAAAGTTCTTATCAACGATAGAACATGATTATTTTCTTACTTTTTATTGGGTATTTTACCACTGAAAAATATTTAAAAATTTTAATGAAAAAACCTCTGCGCCAAACGGATCAGACAGAGGTTGGTTCTTGAATACTTGACTGTTTCAAAAAGTCTCACACCTAAGAATATATAAAGTAGAACAATATTATAAGCTAAAAACTGAAAATGAAAGCTATAGGTAGTTAACGTTTCGGTAGAGAATCTACTTAGAGACGAAGTAAGTAAAAATAAGATAAATATAATTTAATGTCTCACGTGACTATGAAAATACATAAACAAAGAACTGTCATGGTTGACGGCCAAAAAAGTTTTGAGAATGTAAGTAGATTCTCTTCCGAAACGTTAACTATCTATAGTTTTCATTTTCAGTTTTTAGTTTATAACATTGTTCTAGTTTATATATTTTTAGGTGTGAGACTTTTTGAAACAGTCAAGTATTCAAGAACCAACCTCTGTCTGATCCGTTTGGCGCAGAGGTTTTTTCATTAAAATTTTTAAATATTTTTCAGTGGCAAAATACCCAATAAAAAGTAAGAAAAACTGAATATGCCACAAATAAACAATTACAGACAATACGCTTATTTTATCTGGACAAAAATAAACAGATTTTATTGTTTGTATAATTTTTCGAGAGAATGCTTCCTTAAATATGTTTAACCTTTCACTGTCATAAAACCAAGAAATTCAGTATTGTTAAAAAAAAATTCTCCCTTATTTTCTGACGCATAAAACAAAATTAAAAAACAGAATTGTAGAAAAATCTCTGTAGAAAACCCAAAATTATTTAATAAATTTAACAATTTATAGCATAAAAACTGTTCTCAAAACTTGTTTTTACGTAAAAAAAACACACCGGTTAAAGAACACTCGATTCGTCTAGAATACAAACGCGTTTGCCACCATCTTTTCAGTTTTTTCCTTTAGTTCCACATCCACGTAGTGGATTCGAACTAGGCATAAATCGTAAAAAAGAATTTCAATTTTTTTTGTTTAGGTTTAAAATGTCATGAAACGTCGAGATTTTAAATTTAAGCGAACATAATTTTTCTGCCTATCTGTTGGTCAGTCTGTCTGTTTGTCCACACGTTTTCTCTGGAACGATTTAAGATTTTGAATTGAAATGTTGTACATGTATTATATGTATTATAACCAGTGAAGGGTTGGTCGGTAAATAAGGGAAAATAAATATAGTAAGCCGGTAAGAGTACACAAACTTAGAATTTGTTGTATATACTAGAAACGCGGTCCTCAGATTTATTTATAAAATATTTCAACCCCTCCACCACCCCCACTCCCTTATTCAAGGGACTGATAAAACAAAATTAAGGTTTCTACTTGAATTTTGGTACATATATGTATTATAACGACATCTGTAGTTAGATTATATTTTAAGATGATTACGTTGAAGGGTTCGGGGTTAATTAGAGGTAAATAGGGGAACATAAGTAAAGCAAGCTAGTAAGAGTACTGAAACTTGGGACTTGTTGTATATATTAGAAGCGAAGGTCTCAGGTTTTTTTTATGACATTTCTCAACCCCTCCACCTTCCCCAATAGATTGGTTGGAAAAGGTCTGAAAAAGCAAACTGAAATATTCACTTAAAATTTGGTACACGTATGTATTATAACGACATCTGGAACTAGATTATATTTTCAGATAATTCCGTTGAAGTGGTGGGGGGTAAGTAGAGGTAAATATGGAAAAATGAATACAGCAAGCTGGTAAGATTACAAGAACTTGAGAGTTGCTGTATACAGTATGTCCGCGGATGGGGTTTACAAGAGGTGTAATGGCTAAAATTTTTAACTTTTCGAGAAAATGTAAAAAAGTTTTTTCTTGCCTAAAATATAGTAATGCCTAAAATATAGTAATGACGTATAGTAATGACGTTGAGAAAAATTATATTTTTTATACGGGGTGATCAAAAATTACAAAAACTTAAAATTTCGTAAGAGTAAACTGGTTCTATTTTTTATTTTGAAACAAAATGTGAGATAAAAAAGTTGTTTCAAATTATATGGTCTGTCCAAATCCAAAATTTCATTTAAATGTTGCAATGTTTCCGAAATTAGTGAATTTTTAGTAAAAAATAATTGTAGGTTTTTATCAAATTTATATTTAGCTAATTGCATTCGAACAAGAAAATAAATACTAGATAAACAATTTTGAATTTATTAAAGTCCATACATATTTGAAGATTCTGACTTTATTGAATATCACTATTCAAAAATTCCTCCACCAAATTGAACGCATGTTTCTAATCGTTTTCGAATGTTGTGAAAACTACTTCTAACTTCCTCAATGGAAATTGATTGCACAGCTGCCGAAATGCGCTGCTTTAGAACTTCAACGTCATTGCCTATGGGTTCTCGGTAGGTAATTTGTTTTAGACGGCCCCAGAGAAATGTATCCGCAATAGTCAAATCTGGACTTCTTGGGGGCCACCAAACTGGACCGCTGCGTCCAATCCACCTTTGCCCAAATTTACTATTAAGCCAATTACGTACGATGCAGGCATGATGTGCCGGACATCCGTCCTGCTGAAAATACATTCTGTTACGATACTCCAACGGCAAGGCTTCTAATTGATCAGAAAAGAATGTATTAAGCATGCGTAAGTAAGAATTACTATTGCACGTATTTTAAAAAAAGTATGGCCCTATTATGCCATGATATGAGATAGCGCACCAAACATTTACTTTTTTTAAATATTGCCTTCCGGTAGAAATTCTAAATTCGGGGTTGGTCTCACTCCAATACCTTACATGTTGTGAAGCTACAGTCCCATTTGTAGAAAAAGTTGACTCGTCGGAGAACATAATAAATTTATAAAAATTTGTGTTGCCACTTAAAATTTCATTTCCTACCCATAAACAGAAATCTAATCGTTTTGCTTCATCTCCTTCTTCTAAGGTATGGTTAAAATGTGGTTTGTATGGAAAAATTTTATTTTCTTTCAAAATTTTTTGAATGCAACTTTTTTTAACCGCCTCCAAATGCCGGGCTCGATTTCTCAACGAAAGTTTGGGTTCTTCAGCAACAGATGCCAACACTAATAATGTGGCAGCGTCATTTTGAACATATTTTTTTTTTCTTTTTCTTTACGTCAAGCACCGAACCAGTTTTTTTAAATTTTTTTACCAATTTATGAACTGCCATTCTCGAAACATACACAGTGGGAAATCACTCACTGAATTTTTGAATATCGTAACGGTATGAACTTTTACCGTCTCCATAACACTGTACTAAAAAAATTCTCTGCTCAACAGTTAACATTTTAAAAATTAATTTTTAATGCAGATATGTCATGATATGAGACGTAACTAGGTAACAACGCACCTAACAATTAAATGGGGCGTCTAGATGCAAACCTTTCTTTATGCATGTAATATTGTCATTTCCAGTAAAAGCCAAAAAACTTTTAAACAAATTAATGAAATTTTGGATTTGGACAGACCATATAATTTGAAACAACTTTTTTATCTCACATTTTGTTTCAAAATAAAAAATAGAACAAGTTTACTATTACGAAATTTTAAGTTTTTGTAATTTTTGATCACCCCGTATAAAAAATATAATTTTTCTCAACGTCATTACTGTTTTTTAGGCAAGCAAAAACTTTTATAAAGAATAACATTTTCTCGAAAAGTTAAAAATTTTAGCCATTACACCTCTTGTAAACCCCATCCGCGGACATACTGTATATTAGACACCAAAGTCTCAGAATTCTTTATAATATTTTTTAAGTCAAAATGCTTTCCTTTAAAGAGACTTGGATAGAAAATCTGGATGTGGAAGTAGTGATTCCTTACACAGCGGTTATTATCGGATAATGAATATAAATATAGTTTATTATTGTCCATTGTTTCTATAAACGCCTGTCTTCGCCTAGCTCTTTTCCAAACACAACCGACTGGTCTGCGAACAACATGGAAATCAGAATATTCGCGACGCAAGGGAGTTCTGTTCGGACAGAATTTTTCCACCCCATGTTAACGCGTATCAAGATATAACTTTCAAGGTTCTGTTACAAGTTCTTGCGTACTTTTAGGCATCGGTTTTTAAGGTAAATGAAAATTAAAACAAAAGTACACAAAATTATCTTAGCTTCAATTTAAGTTTAGTAAATCTATTTATAAAGTACTTACTAATTTTTCGAGATATTTATGAAAAATAGGTCAACAATCCCAAAAAATAACAAGATACTGCGCGGAGAAATAAGAAAATAGTGACATGGATAGTCTTTGACCATTGCAATGTCACAACAATTTTTTTATCATTGTCCGAATGGAAATGATACATTTCTGATTCGTTTTATTGCTTCCGAATGTAAATAAAATACCCCAAAAATTATAATCATTACATTTTAAAAGAGTTAGGCACAACTTTGATTATTTAATAATTTTTATCAAAGGTTGTAGTTGGTAATGTCTCTTCATTATTGTCTGTATACAATTTCAGAATCCTTTTACCTACATACAACAAACGCATACGATACCGTTACATTAAACACTTCAAATTTTATTGGTCAACAAACACATTTAAATGAAATGCTTACCTTGCAACTGTAACAACATTATGGGGTCTGCAGAAGCTGATATCAATAACTAATACACTTTTCACTAATAATTACACAATATCACATAATCTTTATAATAAACTGTTTTAAATTCACTAAACCGATGCACACACGCTTCTTTACTTCACGAATATCAGTGACTGTTTTTTGTTTTGCTTCCAACATAGTAACACCTGTGCATAACCCACTGCGTTTTTATCCCTAAACTTGCTCTTATCAATAATTCTCGTACTACCTAGAAATATTTAAACCTGTTCATAGACAGCCTCAACGCGAATGCACGTCTACGAATAAAAACGCGGTAGGTTGTGCCATACGTCACTGCAACAATTGAAAACAAAACACAATCAGTGTACTAACATATTCGTTAAATATAGACGCGTGTTTGTGATGGTTCGGTTTCGTGGATTTAAAAATGTGTTATAATTATGTGATGTTAGTGTAAATATTAGCGAATAAGTGTAGAAAATCAGCTTCTGTGCCAAAGTTCTAACCTTACAATGTCGTTGCAGTGCAAGGTAGGTGTTTTCATTTGTATGTATCGTTGAGTCAAATACATTTGAAGTGTTTAATGTAATGTCACCTGTGTATGTTGAAAAACCTGCTAGGTAAGAGGAACCTAACGGCTTCTGAAATGATAAATAGGACGTAAATATTGCAATGTTCTACTACAAACTAGTATCTATACCTCAGCAGATAAAAAATATTATTAAGTAATCAGAGTTGTTCGTAACTTCTTAAAAGTGAAATGGCTATATTTTATGGAATAATTTTCTAGGCAATAAATTCAAGTAACAATGTGTGATTTTTCAGAGCAATTTCATTCGTCTTTAATTAATAATAACAATAGTTGTGACACTGTTCAATGATTATCAAGCTGATTATTTATCAACACAGTATGTTGATATAGACCGATCAAAGTAGGATAATTTCTAAATGTAATTCCTACTAGAAAAAAACACTAGGATCACATTCAGTACATGTGATATATCAATTTTCAAACCAGTACATCCAAAACAAAGTTGCAGAAACAAAATGGCGGACGTTTTACGTACGAAGAAATGTGAAGAAGTCGGTTTTTCTCGTTTACTAGCGAATGTAACTTTTTCACCGAAAAAATTTCAAACAATGGTTGTAGGCATTTAAAATACCTACAAAGTGACGCCCGCTGTATGAAAGTTCCATTGTTAGATTTCTCGGCAATAAAGAAAAAACATGGAAAAATGAAATGTTTTTATTTGGCAGTAACTTTTGCAACAATAGAGCACTAGCAGTGACGTCACAATTATGCCAGCTGTCACGTGATTGGTGGACAAACTTAGAAATTTGACATAAGAGTAGGTGTCAGTTTTCGCTTGATAAAAATTAAAGTGAAGGATTTCTGAATATCAGCTATGTGAAGTGATGTTTGTTAATGTTTTTTTAAAAGCCTAGTGTGAGAAAGAGTTTTATATATACTTTATTAGTGTTGTTTTTCCAAGTGTAAAATTTGATGTCAAATACGTTGACATCTTTGTGAACCCATAATATAGTGAAAATAAAGACTATATTGGATTTTTGAACTTTTTTGTACATATATAATATCACGACATATTTCAATAAATGTTTAATTAACACAGGCTCAGTTACAGCTAAGCATAGGTTAAAAGTGGTCACAACATTCGTTGATTCATGCCAATATATCAATCATATATTAATGATTTTATAAATCTTTTGTGAAATTAACGTTTTTAGACAATTGAAACCATTTCCCATCAACTTTTTATTGATTATATCTTACTTTCATTTGGCTCAACAGTTTCTAATAAGTTTAATAGTTTAACACATTAATAACAATAATCAGAGGTTTGTATTGTGAAATGCAGGAGTAATAGTAAATCTAATATAAAGATAGGACTGTGAGACCGTTTCAGTTTCCATTTTAAAATTATAAACAAATAGGTATGCAACGTAATATGCTCGAAATACTTTATATATATAAGCATACTTACCTAGTTTGGTATTTGTTTTTCATTCTTACAATTATAATCACAGATGTTTAAAATATTGATAATGCTTACAAATAAAATATCAATGAAGGTAAGTGACCTCTAGAACGCGACAGAACTTAAAAAATAACACACTTTTAGTGGGAGTAAAATAAAGTTCTTCAAAATGATGCTTATAAACATAACAACCATAATAGGATGTTTAAGATCGTACACATTATAGATAATAATAAAGGTAAGTATGAATAATAACAGTCTTATAGTTTAGATAGCATTTTTATTTCCAAGAACGGTCACAATGGAACACTAAGTTGGAAGCAGTATGAATCTTCCACTCCATTATATATTTCCATTAATATATTTCACCTTAGAAATGTTACGAGGGGACTCCTAAAATGTAGAATATAAATAAAATTATAATAAATTCACTAAAATTCACTTACAATATGGAAAAGAAATAACTTTTGACATGTGAACAAGATGACATGCCTATTCGAATATATAAATAAAGCATTAGATAAAAGTCAGTTCAGCAAGTCACGAAATGTGTAATAGATAAAGAACACTAACAATAAATTTTACACAAGAAAAACGTTTAAAAAAGCACAAAAAACTCTTTAAAGACTCAAATTATCTTATATGGTCACAAATGCAAAACTGGGTTATTGTCCACCAAACAGCTGTGGCGGCCATATTGTGACGTCAGCTGCTACTGCTCTATTGATTTAAGGTGTCAACGATCTCAGGAAATATGTGTCACAATGTGCTCAAAAAGTAACCATAACACGAATTCCGTTTTTTGTTAAAAAAGGGATGTCAGTAACATTTCAATTTTGCAAATAGCTTTCTACTCTTCATTCTACTATTACTGAGCTCAAAGCCGAAGGCAAATATTTCAATTAAGTTGCTTAAAAACGCCGTTGATAATGATGCATATTTCTTCGGTATAAACAAATGTACTTAATAACTTTGTCTATTGTTAGTGTATCGAAATGTAAATTTTTACACGAATTTTAAAAAAATGAATACCCTCCAGGACGCGAAATATATATATTTTTTTTTTCAAAAAATTCCCGAGACCTTGTTACTTACATTCACGTAGTGGATTGGAAGTATAGTAATCATAAAAAAAATTCAAACTTTTTTTTCTTGAAATACCTAGGTTCAGAATGTCATGGAACGTCTAGATTTTAAATTTGAACGAAAAAAAATAGTTTCTGTCTGTCTGTATTTTTTTTTTGTCCGCACGTTTTCTCCATACACATATATATTATAACGATATCTGGAACTGAACATATCCGCTGAAGGGTTGGGGGCTAAATAGGGGAAAATAAGTAAAGCAAGCTGGTAAGAGTACAGAAACTTGTAATTTGGTGTATGTACTAGAAGCCAAGGCCTCAAATTTATTTATATAATATTTTCCATCCCCCCACCACCCCTCTACTTCATTATTAAAGGGGCTGATAAGAAAAAATTGAGATATTCACTTGAAATTTGGTATACGTATATATTATATTGACATCAGGAACTACATTATATTTTGGGATTATTCCGTTGAAGAGTTGGGGGTTAAATTAGGGGAAAATGGGGGCTTGAAATTCGGTGTATGAACTAGAATCCAAGACATTAGATTTTTATCATATTTTTCAACCCCCCATCACCCCTACTCTATTACTAAAGGGGTTGATAAAATAAAATTGAGATATTCACTTGATATTTGATACACGTATGTATTATAACGACATCTGGCACTAGATTATATTTTGAGATGATTTCGTTGAAGGGTTGGGGGCTAAATAGGGGTAAATAGGGGAAAATAAGTAAAGCAAGCTGGTAAGAGTACAGAAATATGGAATTTGGTGTATATACTAGAAGTGAAGGCCTCAGATTTTTTTAAATAATATTTTCCATCCACCCACTACCCCCACTTCCTTATTAAGAGATATGATAAAATTAAATTGAGATTTTCACTTGCAATTTTGTATTTTGTACTGTTTGTATTATAACGACATCTGATACTACATTATATTTTGACATGATTCCGTTGAAGGACTGGGTGTAAGTAGAAGTAAATATGGACAAATAAGTAGAGCAAGCTGGTAATAGTACAGAAACTTATGATTTGGTGTATATACTAGAAACCAAGGCATCAGATTTCTGTCTAATATTTTTCAACCTCCCACCACCCACACTCCATTATTATAGGGATTGATTACATAGAATTGAGATATTCACATGAAAGTTAGTAGGTACACGTATGTATTGCAGTGACATCTGATTGAGATGATTCCGTTGAAGGAGTGGGAGATGGTTGTGAATAGCGCAAAATAAGTACAGCAAGTAAGAAACTTAATTTTTTTAGTTTCATGTCCACGTAGTGGATTGGAAGTCTAGTAATTGTGCAAAAATTTTCAATTGTTTTTCTCTTGAAATAGGCTTAGAAAGCCATGAAACATCGAGATTTTAAATTTGAGCGAAAATAATTTTCCGTCTGTCTGTCGGTTTGTAACTTTTCTTTGTCCGCACGTTTTCTCCGGATCGGTTTAAAGTATTTACTTGTCTTTTGAACATATCCGGTGAAGGGTTGGGGGGGTAATCCGGCTCGGTGGTGCAATGCTAAGGCGTTTGGCTTGCGACCACGGGGTCCCGGGTTCGAATCCTGTCCAGGGTATGGATGTTTAGTGGCGTTTTTCATGTATTACCAAGATGGTAGCAGTGTACTAGACCGCTGTTGGGTGGCACAACATGTCTAGTCGCTGATATCTATCCTGAGTTCGAGTCTCAGCTGCGGTAGATGGCAATATCGCAGGGAATGGTCGTTGTTTTGATGTCTATATGTACGTGTCCTGGTTGAGTGATGGAATAGCATTAGCTAAATTCCACCAGGACGGTAATATAAATAAGAAGATTAAACAAATAAATAAATAAATAAATAATTAGGGGTAAATGGGGGGAAATAAGTAAAGCAAGCTGGTAAGAGTACATAAACTTGGAAATTTTTTGTATGTACCTGAAGCCGAGGTCTCAAATTTTTTTAAATATTTTCCATCGCCCCACCACCCCCCACTAAATTATTAAAGGGGCTGATAAAATAGAATTGAGATATTTACTTGAAATTTGGTGTACGTATATATTAGAATGACATCTGGAACCAGATTTTATTTTGGGATTATTCTGTTGAAGGGTTGGGGTTAAATAGGGGTAAAATAGAGGAAAATAAGTAAAGGAAGCTGATAAGAGTACTTGAACTTGAAATTTTGTGTATGTACTAGAAGCCAAGACCTCAAATTTTTTTAATATATTTTTCATCAACCCACCACCCCCCACTCCATTATTAAAGGAGCTGATAAAATTAAATTGAGATATTCACTTGAAATTTGGTATACGTATATATTATAATGACATCTGGAACCAGATTTTATTTTGAGATTGTTCTGTTGAAGGGTTGGGGTTAAATAGGGGTAAAATAGGGGAAAATAAGTAAGGCAAGCTGGTAAAAGTACATAAATTTGGGACTTGGTGTATATACTACGAGCTGAGGCCTCAAATTTTTTTTATAATATTTTCTATCCGCCCACCACCGCCAGTCCCTTATTAAGAGTTGATAAAATTAAATTTAAATTTTCACTTGAAATTTGGTACATATGTATTATAACGACATCGGAAACTAGATTATATTTTGACATGATTCCGTTGAAGGAGTGGGGGGAAAGTAGAAGTAACGGAACATTGGACATAGGACATTTTAAATTTGAGCAAAAATTGTTTTCCTTCTGTTCTATAGTAGTGGTAAAAAAACTACAAATTTTTTCAAAAAAATGTATATTTTTTTAATAAATTTAGAATGCCATGGAACGTGGAAATTTTAAATTTGAGCAAAAACGTTATATTTCCATCCATGGGTAAAAAAAGGTTAACAAATTTTGTCAAAGAAATTTTGAATTTTTTTTTTTTTAAATAGGTTTAGAATGCCATGAAAAGTGAAAATTTTAAATTTGAGCAAAAAAAAATTGTTTTTCCATCTATTCTAGTGGTAAAAAAATTTTCAAAAATGTTAGTAAGAAAAAAAGTTTTTTGCTGAAATAGGTTTAGAAAGTCATCAGACGTGGAAAGTTTAAATTTGAGCAAAAAAAATTTATTCATTATTTATTCCCTTTAGACGGTCCACCTTGTATATTTTCCTGGAAGTTTAATCACTTCTTCGCTAACAGTAGTGTCAACTACCTACCAAATTTGACTGTCCTTCAAGTAGTTTTTTAGATAATGCACCAACAGACAGATTGACGGAATTGAAAAACCTATATTTTCGTAATCTACATGATCTGAAACGTGAAAATCCGAAAAAATCTCGGCGGGTGATTTTTTCTCGAATACAATACTTCACTTCGGTATGTACGGAAAGTAAAATTACTAGTTTCAGTTAAGCAAAATATTTAAATTGTTGTAAGTAGGAGCCTAATCTATAGTTATTTATCATTTTTCATTAACTAAAGTCGGTAGAAAGGTATGTTTTATAAGTAGTGGTAGGGGTCAAACCGCTTACTTCACAACAGTATTAATATGAATTAATATAGGTAAGTTTAAATAAAATAAAAATAACTAACTTTAGTTAAGCAAAATATTATAAATTTTGTAGTAAAAGCCTAATCTATAGTTATGTAACACTCTTCATTTATTAAAGTTGGTAGAAAGTATACTTTACAGTAAAAAAACGCTAGCGATGATTTTCTTCAATAAAACACTTCTCGGGACGCATTTTTATCGTTGGCTATGAATCCGACGTTCTTATGGGATTCTTTGAATTATGACAGTAAAATAGTATTAATAAATAGTAAAATAATAGTAGTTAATTTAAAAATAAACGTTTCATGTATTAAATAATGGCTGAAACTGTGAATTTCATTATTTTGTTTCATATATTTTAAGTGAAAAAGTCAAAAGTCCAAACTCAATAGTATATTATTCAACGAGCATATAATGATGGCTATTATTCACGAGGGTGAAGTTTAAGACACGAGCCGCAGGCGAGTGTCGTAAATCACCAGAGTGAATAATAGCCATTATATGCGAGTAGAATACTATACTTTGTCAAATGTTTCAAATCAATTACAGAATTACGGTTTGACACATTGTCATGGCTCACTATTAAAATAATACAGTTTGAAGGCACCTAGGTAAATGGTTTCAAAAACAATGTTGGGGATTGCCGCGTGTTGATAATAGATGATGCTTTGAAGAAAACTTACTAGGTAATGTACCTACTTTTTGAGTGTTCAATAAAGTACCTCCTCGGCATGTACCATTTGAGTGCTTCCTAGAAAACTTAGAGAAACAACACTTGTCTTTTGGTTGCTACAATTTTGACATTTTAAATTTTAAGTAAAATGTCACTAACGTAATTTCTTATAAACAACTGACTGTCTTCATTATTCACTGCGACCAGTGAATAATGAAATTATTATTCAACCAGTGAATAATGAAATCATTATTGACTGCAGGGAATAATGGATTGCATTATCCTTGAGGAAACACATACATAATAAGTACATTATTTAATAGTCGTGGACAAAAATAATTGTTTACTAATAACAGCATCATGCTTGTGTTGCTAGGTAACACATTACGGTATCAGATACTGTAATGTTCGATTTACCGGCCGCAAATGAGTCCGAGAAATAGTCATTTACCGGACAGTATGAAATAAAACTAAATACCTGTTTATTACTTGCAATTGTTTTAATAAAATCTGTGTTCTTAAAATGTTCTCTGTAACCTGATTTTGATTCAAAGCGATGTTGCTATCTGGAGCACAAGTTTCCACACATATATTCCATTTGTAACCGAACTTGCGGCAAACATATTGCGAGATACCATTAGTTAATTAATACCCCATAATTATTTGGCTTTAGATTTGATTATCAATTAGTGTAGCTCTTGATGGAACATCACACAAAAAGAGTTCCTGTGATTATTAAACTGCATTCTGGTAGTGTATAAATCGGATTGCTGAAATAGAGTATACAATTATTTGTAAATAATTACAAATTCTGATGAACAGAAAGCAGAATAGTTTTAAATTACACTTAACCAGAATAATTTATGCTATATCAATATTTGTCCGACGTGTTTATCAGATTAAAATTTATGCTGGTTTAATAGAAATTTTCATCAAAGTTGCCTCCCTGTATGACGATAAAATAATTCGAATTTCAATATTGTGAAGTGCAAAATAAAGACATTTGGTAATTGATTATTCTACTGCGATTTATGAATGCTATAATTAGTTTTAGTAGAGAGCCCAGAGACTCAAAATGTTCATACTGTAGGGCTTTAAAGACTAAAAGCTGACACCTAGCTATATCGATGGCTTATATATAGGTAAACTTCCAAAAAAAGTTGTCCAAAGATTGCCCTGTACAAAAGGACGTTATTAACAATTTTCGAGTTATGTAGTGCGTCAGTTAGGTCAGTTCTTCCTGTGGTAAAAATTTTATGATATTCTCTGAAGCCGTTTGGCTGTAAAAAAATAAATTATTTTTAAAAAAGCATTGCTTTTTATGGGAAACGCAGACTTTAAAATTCCATATCTCCGTTCGATGCTCGCTAAAAATTAATTCATTTTGCCGTGTTTTTACATTTCTCACTCCATTACTCGGAAACTAGGACTCAAGTCAAAAATTTTTTTTTTACAAATTGAAAACCGATGCTTTTTGACTATGACAGTACTGTCAAAAATATTTTTATGGAAATAATTACCGAGTTATGATAAAATAAAAATGAATGTTTTCTTTGAAAAAATTATAACTTTTAAGTATAGGTAGGTACTTTTTTCATCCACAGCTGCTTAAAATGGCCAAATCTTGTGGAAAAGGTGAAAGAGTTTGAAATAAGGGTACCAGTTTACCATTGATAAGTTGCCAACCATGTCCTAATACATTAGGGGGGTTTATAACAGGATTAAGAGCATTGAGCCGAATAATGGTTTGATGAGCCCGTAAGCAATGCAGTTTTAAACTGTTTTCTGTAGGGGGTAATTTATCCAGTGTTTTTGAAGCTGCTAGTATACCACGTAAATTATTTACTGAGGATATCTCTTCGTTGCTTGTATATAATCTTAAAATAAAGGTGTGAACTTCTTTGAACAAGGTATCGTCAAAATTAGCTCTTCCAATACGATCAAGTAATTTGGAATATATAAGATAGACTTTCCAACAACTTTTTTTACCAATACCAGAAAATTAACTAGTAGTGTAACACCCTGTGAGTGCGTGAAACGCTGGTAAGTTTTTTAATAACGTAGAGACTACTTCTAAATTATGTACCGGTACAAATCGTTCTTGCCCTTTCTTTCCAGCCTTCACCCAAACTTCCTGTGTTAGGTGCTCCCTGAAGCGAGACAGAAGTATCAAAACATTAGTATCTTTGGAATCAATAATACATTTATTGTATCCAGCTTTTTTGCCGATAAAATATGAAGCAAAATTCTAGTATCTGCTTCTTCGTGATTTGATACTAACAAACCATCCACCACCTTAAAATTGCTTCTGTACTCTATAGCATCAAGAAATCCGCCACTTGTCGCAAATTGAATTTTTTGTTTGTTAGATAACTCACTAAGCTGCAATGATAAAAAAATTGTTAATTGTCGTTTGTTATTAGTTGAATTAATAAATAAATTCCATTGCTGAGGTAGAAGTACATCACCCGAATTAATTACTTTTTCTATAGATGCTGTAGAACTTTTTATTCTGGTCATATTTTTAATGGAGTGCTCTTGGTAATTACCTAAAACTACATCAATCCTATCGGCGTTGTATTCATTTTTAAAAACAATGGATGAGAATATCTTTTAATATTCCCCAAATGTTTTAGCATTAGGTGGTTTACCCGTACCTTGTACAATAAACATTCCATCGAAAATATGACAAATTTTCGTATTGCTAGTAGTTAACAACGAAGAACTTTTTGTGGTGCCATGATGTTCTAGCATTAGTTTTGCGTAAATGATTATTTGCATCTAGGTATGTATGAAATAATTAAAATTAATTTAATACACACTTACCCCTTAAAGATTTATGCAGCCAATAGAGAAATAAATTAATTCACAGGAGCTAATATTATTTACAAATAGGCAAAGGCTCACTAGTAAAAACAATACACGATAGATCACAGATCTTATGGGCAATGTTCGACCGCGGGGAATAGTGCGGTGCAGGAGGGCGATCGAAGTCGGCAGTTCTAAGCGCCTGGAGATTTTGTAGTTGCGTTGGTTTTTAAATAATAACTCAGTTATTATTTCCGCAAAAATATTTTTAACAGTACTGTCTTAGTCAGAAAGCATCGGTTTTCAATTTGTAAAAAAAAATTTTTCGATTTGAGACCTAGTTTCCGAGTAATGGAGTAAGAAATGTAAAAACACGGCTAAATTAATTAATTTTAGCGAGCACTGAACGGAGATACGGACTTTTAAAGTTTGCGTTTCCCATAAGATGCAATGCTTTTTTAAAAATAATGATTTTTTTTACAGCCAAACGGCTACAGAGAACATCATAAAATTTTGACCAAGGAAAGAACTGACCTTTGGCTATCTGACGCACTACATAACTCGAAAATTGGGAATAACGTCCTTTCGTACAGGACAATCTTTGGACAACTTTTTTGGAAGTTTACCTATATATAAGCTATCGATTTAGCGAGGTGTCAGCTTTTAGTGTTTAAACCACTACCAATTCATTTTTTAAGGCACTTTCGGGCGCACGAGCACTCTACTATTTAGGCATGTTGAAATAAGATGATCAATGTTGGCTTGTAGTAACTTATTCCATACCTCTTATACAGGGTGATTCTTTTAAGGCGGCCAATTTTCAACAAGAAACTGTAAATAATTTGACACGGATTTAGGATCGTTTCTTGGGTCTAATAAATAAGGTCAACAAGGTCCGTATTTCAAAATCGCCTCCCCCCTGGCCCAAGAGACGGCCTACAGTTTTTATTTCTTTTTACAAAAATGGAATCAATTAAAAATTCTGAAAAAATTAGTATTCCCAATGACCTGTAACCTCAATTTTTTGGGGCTCTATTGGGCCCCACTAAGGCTCTTAAAATATTTTCAAATTCTTTAAATTCGAATATTTTTCTTATGATAAAGACGAGGATAAAGAGATGCGAAAATTTTATTTCATCATATTATTTGTGACCAAATAACGCAATGTTTAAGGTAGTTTAGAAATGTTCAAACCTTGTGCGTCAGACCCAAAATTCTATTTTTCAACGAAAACTCACGTTAATTAGATAGAATTGCTTTTAATGGTTGGGTAATGAATCAACCCATGGGACAAAGGACACTCCCCTTGGATCAATAGTCACCCTGTTGGGTTAGACCTCTGGGATCCAAAGGCCATCTTCTTTCGTAAAAAGTTTCCCTCTTGGTATGAAAAGTCATCCGGCATGAGTGAATAGTCTCCTAAAGAGCAAGAAGGTACGCACTGGGGTCAAGATACATCCAAATAAACTCTCCTCCCCTTGGTATTAATCATTATGATATATAAAAAATTAAAAGTAAGAAACAATTTTTGATAATGTTATGCATTACACCCCCCTATGATACGCCTGTGCCTAATAGTGATTGGAAACTTGTAGAAAGGGATAGAGGTTTCTAGAGTGTGGTAGGAGAAGATTCTTGATTGTGTTCTGGATGGATCTAGAGGCAATTTCAGAGTATATAAGGCGCGATTACCGGCGGAAAGAAAGAGGTTCTATAAAAGTGACGTTCGATAACGAAAATGATGTTACAAGTATTGTCATTGTGTAATCAGTAAATATTAAATAAAGTGTTAGTGTTTTTTCCTAAGAGGTGGAAATACGTAACAATAATATTAAATTTTATTATAAAAATATTTAAAGATAGAGACCGTACCAAACTTATGGCAGTCTAAGTCGTAAAACAGAGAAGCACTCGATCTAAAGAGACATGACGTTCGTCTGTTCCACAAAAACTTAAAATATTAGAATTTTGCTTCTGTACCAAGGCTACAAATAATTGGGGACACATAAGTAAATTCTCTTGCTGGTTAAATTGGATTGGCTGAAGTCTTATTGAATACTTCTTGTTAGTTAAATCCTCGGTTAAATCTTACTGAACAACAGGCATGTACACTTGTTTGCAAACAAAATAGTACATTTGACTCAAAACGCTGCCAATACCGTTAGAGTTATACAAAAAATGGACATAGACAATTCCATGGAGAATTAAATTTCCTATAAAAAAGTCAGTGGTGGCATATGTCTATCTTCAATACTTTATGCGCAAGAGTAATTGAAAGCTGAACACAAAATTTACAGTTGTCCAATGCCCGACTTTCAACCATCTTCTCGCCAAAAAAAATTTAAGATAGACATATGCTACCACTGACATTTTTATAGATAATTTAACTTTCTTTAAAATTGTTTACGTTCATTTTCTTCCTAACTCTAACGGATTTGACAGCAATTCAAGTTAAACGTGCAAGTGTTCAATCACTGAAGAAACCGTGGTGGAAAAGTATATTTTACAACAAGTTCTGGAATAGCCCATATTCCACACGAGCGAAAAGTTTGTAGCCCGAGCCGAAGGCGAGGGCTACAGTTCGCGAGTGTGGGATATGCCATTCCAAACGTGTTGTAGACTATGCTTTCTCCAACAAGATTTTAGAAATTATGCAAAAAAATCGGTAAAGGTATTTACACAGAACTTCCCTCGTTCATGGCAGTCTCTCTAAAAAAATAATAATTACGAAATGACATTGAGAATAATAATCGGAGTAGAGTTATTGCTATTATTACAAAGAAAACTTGATAAGTTTTGGTCCAAAAAAATATACAGATTGCTCATCCAACAGCAAAAGTTCAATACTAAATAGCAGGTGCCACATATGGCAGGCTTGCGCAAATACCTTTACAAATGTCCACCATGACTGAATTATTTCTTGGGATGACCACCCTGTACATTTTTCAATAAAAGTATAATAGGTGCATATGCCAGATGTTATTGCCATCTGTCACATTTTCAATCCAACATTCACGTAATGGAGTGGAAGTATAGTGGTGGTTAAAAAATTTCATTTTTTTTTAATTTTTCAAAAGATGGTAAAATAATTTTCAAATTTTTTTCTTCTGAAATAGGTTTAAAATGGCAAAGTTAGAAATTTTAAATTAGAGCGAAAAGGAAAGTTTCCTTCTGTTCTATAGTAGTGCTAAAAAAAGTTTAAAAATTAAAAATGATGTATTTTTAAAATAGGTTTAGAATGCTATGAAACGTGAAAATTTTAAATTTGAGCAAATAAAAAAAAATCGATCTATTTTAGTGGTAAAAACTTTTTGAAAAATGTTGGTGAAAAAAATTTTCAAAATTTTTTTTCTGAAATACCTAGGTTTAGAATGTCATTTAAATTTAAGCATTCTGGTGTTAAATTTTTTTCCAAACTGGTAACAAAATGTTGCAATTTTTTTTTTCCGAAATTGGTTTGGAATATCATGAAACGTGGAAATTTTAAATTTGAGCAAAAAAAATTTTTTCGTCTGTTCTATAGTAGTGATACATAATGGATTAAAAATGTTTTCAAATTTTTTAAAAAATTCTTCAAAAACATTTTTAAATTTGTTTGACTAGTTTTAGAATGCCATGGAAACGTGAATAGTTAAAATCTGAACAAAGAAAGAAAAATTCTATCTTAGTGATAAAATTTCAAAAAACTTTTTTTTTAATCAGGCTTAGAATGCCATGAAACGTGGAAATTTTAAATTTGAAGAAAGAAAAAAAAAAATTAATTTTAGTAGTAAAAATTTTTTCAAAAATATTGGTAAAAAAAATTTTCAAAATTTTTTTTTCTGAAATAGGTTAAGCGTGTCATGAAACGTAGAAATTTTAAATTTGAGCAAAAACAAATTTTTTTCATCTTGGTAAAAATTTTTTCAAAAATTTTTGAAAAAAAATTTCAAATTTTTTTTTTTCTGAAATAGGTTTAGCGCGTCATGAAAGGTGGAAATTTTAAATTTGAGCAAAAAAAAATTTTTTTTCAACTTCGTAAAAATTTTTTCAAAAATGTGAAAAAAATTTTCAAAAAATTTTTTTTCCTGAAATAGGTTTAGCGCGTCATGAAACGTGGAAATTTTAAATTTGAGCAAAAAAAAATTTTTTTCATCTTGGTAAAAATTTTTTCAAAAATGTTTGAAAAAAATGTTCAAAAATTTTTTTTTCCTGAAACAGGTTTAGCGCGTCATGATACGTGGAAATTTTAAATTTGAGCAAAAAAAAATTTTTTTCACTATTTATTCCGTTTAGACGGTCCACCCTGTATATTTTTCAGTGAAAATTCTACCAGTTCTTCGCTGACAGTAGGGTTAACTACCTACCAAATTTGACTGCTCTCCGTCAAGTAGTTTTTTAGCTAAGGCACCAACAGACAGACAGACTGACGGAATTGAAAAACCTATATTTTCGGAATCTACGTGTTCTGAAACGTCAGAATCCGAAAAAATCTCGGAGGGTGATTTTTTCTCGAATACAATACTTCCCTTCGGTATGCGAGGGAAGTAAAAACTTCAAAACGATGTAAAACGTCAAATGAGACGCTAGACATAATCACAGCAACCGAACCATTAAGTGAGGCTTAACGGCTTCTTATTTGTCGAAAGCCGTGCGGTATTATACCATAACAGTCTGTTGGAATAATACTTGTTCCGACACAATATTTAGTTGAATTTGTAGTTTCCGAAATAGTGTTAGAGAAAGACAATTCTTTCAAAAGTGCAAGCCAAATATTCGACAGTGTTGTTCGTCTCTATCTTCGTAGTACAGCTGCATTAAAATGAAACGAAAGGAGGTACACAGATTAATGACAGACGTCGTAGTAATTGCCCGCATGTCGACAGCGTGAAGGAAAGAGATTCACTTGTTGACGGCATTTCGTCGCTTGGCTGGACACTTTTACAACTCAGAATGCTATAAGTTTGGTATAATGTATATGTTTAACTTCAATATTTTTTTTCGGCAGTTCTGTTAGGATTTTATTATATTTTTTTTCGTGGTGGCGACTCTAATTTTAAGTGTTCATATCTCCTTAAATTCTTCCGGATCAGTTCTGAATCACCCTGTATATGTATCTATATCTAAAAAATAACCCTTTTTTTCATGCGCTTGGTGAAAAATATGTTAACACAACCCCAAGACAACTTTCTATACGGGTGGCTTAGCTGTAGGAAAAATTTCCCAAAATCAGTGATTTTTTTTATAATTTGAAGGGACTAAACATTAGAGCAGATTTTAGAACATTTATTCTAATGTAGTCTGATAATTGTTCATATTTTGGCACGTAAATTAGCAGTAATTATACACGATTATTGCTTATTATTATATGTAAATAAGAGTTCTGTCCAGATTGGTATTTTTAATAATTTCAGGGTCGCTGGGCCCTTGCGCCGGCCCTGAGTGGGCCATGGCCGACTACAACTTCTACTCGTTTCATACAAGTAAAAGTAAAAACATGGTTCCATTTTTTTAAACACAAATTTCAAAAATATCAGATATATTCCAAATCCGGCTTAAATGTATACGTATCAGTCCGTTAAAAATGGATGGAGTATTCGTTATACATTTTTTAAAGGTTTATATCTTTGATGTTGTACATTTCGCCATTTTAAGAAACAAAAAAGATCAGGGTATCCAATATTTATCTGTAGGTCTGAACAGTCTCATAAAATATTAAACACATCACCCGCATCAAAAGATTACAGGAGAGCATGCAAATATTGAAAAGCTTGTCAATAAAACTGGCAATTTAAAATCAATACAAATATTAAACTTTTCAGCGATCCACTCTGAAATTCATACTATTCTATTTCAATGCGGGCTGTTTACTTAATCAAACGAATTTGAGTTAACTCGAACAGATGGGTTCATTTTTTGAAGGTAAGATTTATCCGTTTTTTTGTCAGAAACAATTTTCATGCCAATTTAACTTTTTTCATTGACGGATTTGTTAAAAACAGGCAAAAACTCTGAAAGGTTCAGTGATTATTGCGAATATTTAATTTATCTTTCCCGGAGAAAGCAATTTCAATAATGATTGGAACAACATACCGGGTTATGATAAATTTGAAAACAAAAATGTTATAATTTCGCTGACAATACGCTGGGAGATTTTAATCTTTTATCTAACATTTACAGTCAGAACTAGTAATAGGTCACAATATTTAGTATACCAATTTAGTAACAGGCAAGCTTATCTGACAATGTTCACCATCAATGTGGAAAGTAAAATTAAAGTGAATTCGAAGCAGTTACATTACATTTATATTTATTTTCTTCAGCCCAAGCAAGTATAGTATTTCTATTGTCAATGTAAAAATTTAGTCTAAAAAGTTGCTATGAGAATAAGTTATTACACAGTCTGTTTGTGATAAAATAGTATTCGAGACCGCGTACTTGAATATTGCAAACGATACCCATATACTAGGCGTATACCAGTTATGCGTTTACCTCAAACGAAAGTAGTCGATGTAGTATAGGTTTGGCATATTTCCGGTGGACCATCGAAACCCGAAAAAAACGTCGGATCGAAATGAAAATCATATCTGTCGACTCGAGAGCGAAAATTCCGTCGGTCAGTCGGTCTGTCTGTCTATCACGCCCAGCCCCCCTAATCCGCTTTCGGATTTCAATGAAACTTGGGTGGTTAATAGGTCTTTTGAAAACCTTAACGCCGGAAGCTCGGCTCCGTTCGGAAACCGGAAGTACCCGATATAGACGTTTCGAGTTTTTCGTGAGAAATTGAATAAGTCGCTAACAAGTAGACGGATCGAGATTTAAAAAAAAATGGTGCCGCTGGCAAAGCTCTACAAATAAGTATAGCATAGACTACCCTAGTAGCACCAATGTTGCACCAATATATAATCCATATAAGACCAATATATGAATATAGGACGAATATTCATATATTGGTCCTATATGGATTATATATTGGTCCAATATGTTGTGCTACTAGGGTACTTATGTCGAAAAACAAATGAAAACTGATTTTTTTTGCAAAAAACTTGTTTTCTCGAAATCGGGCTAGGAAGCACGATAACTGTCTAGAACATTGATCGATTTTGATGAGACTTGGTGGGATCAAAGGTACATGGCCACAAATAAAGCCTATTGCTGGCGGCCCGAATCCGTTGACCGCAAGTATTTTTTCCAGGGCCGAGTATTATTTTTCAAAGAAATTAATGACTCCCGAACCCAAGGTCCGATTTTGATTTTCAATGGCAATAATTGCCATTGAACCTGGATACCTGGATTTGTAGATTCGCTTTTGTTTTATCAAATTTCTCACAAACGTCACCTAATAGACCTAATCGAGCTCTACAATTATTGTAGAGCTCGATTAGGTCTATTAGGTGACGTTTGTGAGAAATTTGATAAAACAAAAGCGAATCTACAAATCCAGGTAAACTTGATTTTTTTGATAAATTCTACAAATACCGAACGGTTTCCTATTAAAAAATCGAAAATTAAGTATTCCGTGGATCAATCTCTCTAACCAGTATAAGACACGGACCTTTTTGGAGAAAAAATCTGAAATTGAGTTTTTTCGAAAAATTTAAAATAAACGAGTTATTTACGAAAATGCATTCCATAGACTTGTTTTAAAAAAATATTACAAATTGATAAATTCTTCGTGCAATAGGTATAGGTGCAAAAAAATAATGTAATGTTATATTTAAAACATCATCATTCATTTCCTTATTTTCATTTACTAAAAATTTGGTTAACTTCGGCAAGTTTTATAAATGTGAAGTTGAACTTCCATTCTATGGAAATCCTGAACCTTTCATTTAAATACATTCCAAAGCACTCATTATTTTTAAGCTGTACGGATAGAAAACAACAGTTTCAAAGAATACTTCAAACCCTTTAATTTCCATTGTACGTATTTTTTACACCATATTGATTGTTTCTGATATTATTGAGATTTAAACATTATATCTCGACTGATAAACATTCGAGCGCGATTTTTAAACTGTCAAATTCTTACAACTATTCATCGTACAGAAATAAACAAAAAATAATATACTTGTAATTTCATAATTTTATTTTTTGTACTATACCACTTTTTCCATAAATGTAAGACTTTTGAGTTATTTGCGAAAAGGAGCCTAGAAAGGTACCAATTATTTAAAGCTAAAATCGTAATCCTCAAATCGTTATAACTTGAAAAATATAAATTTACATGAAAAATTGTACACGGTCTTTTTCGCTCACAATATGATTCTATACCAGATTCGGTGATTACTATTTTACTTTATTGCCCACCCCTCTAGAGTGGGTGGAAACCACCCCCGAGTAAAATGCGGTAATTTGTACTCAGTATTAGAAATAAAAAAGAATAAAAGTCAATGCAAAAAAATCACGAAAATTCGTTTATTATAACTGGGTTCCGTCATTTGTTTCTTTTTGTCTAATTATAATTGCAACATTCTAATATGGTTACTACTATATACCTACAGTTGAATATACAACTATGACTAACAATCTTCAATAAACTGAGTATATTGGCTAACTTAATAGCCAACTGTGAACACTGAACCCGATAAATTGAAAGCGTTTAAGTTAAATTGAATTTTTAAATAATATTCAACTTGCAACAATCGCGTTGTTGGGAAAATGTAATGAAACTTTATTTCTCACAAATTAAGCATTAATAACTTTTAAACTTTAGTAATACACCGGTTTAATTACATTATGAGGTAATTAAATTGTTTTCAGTAGTGTAGTTCTGAACACCCTTGAGAATACCTGAGTTGTTTACAGAATTATTCGTCGGGGCTGCGATATGTTAACTGAAGCGAATTTTAATCAACTATTTTATAATTGTAAGTTGTCGGTTTTACTATTTGAGGATACAATGTAAGTAGTTGTTAAATATGTTATGAATCCATCACGAACATTATGTATGCACCAATCTAAGTGTGTTTTATTCAATTTGGGAAAATGTAAGCTCTGAATACTGAATAATTATATTCTGTTGTTTGCGGGAGTATAATACATGGTGAGCCATTAAAAACGAAACACGCCTATTTTGGCACACAGCTTAGTTTCTTGAAAAAATGTTCGGACAGGTCGGTCCATCTGCGTGGGAAAATATCGTTTAAATAATTACGCACTATTACCGAATAATGTGGCGGTGCGCCATCCTGTTGAAACCATATGGAGTTTTCGGTACATTAGGGTTTTCACCATTTGGGTACAGTACGACAAGTTCTGGAATTATGTTTTGTTGGAGCAGCTGCAAATATTTTTCGCCATCTAATGAACTTTGAATAAAAAATGGACCCAATATTGTAGTCTCAATAATTCCAGCCCACACGTTAACTCTCTGTGGAAACTGTGTATGGGCCTCCACCATTCAGTGTGGATGTTCACGTGACCAATATCAACAATTTTGCCTATTTACAGTGCCATTTAAACAGAAGGCCTCGTCAGAGAAAAGTACTCGACTTAAGAAATGTGGATTGATATTACATCATGGTTTCGCAAAAATCTACTCTGCGGTCGAAATCATCTTCGTTAAGCTCTTGAACTAAATTCACTTTATCTGGGTGTCATTTATTCTTCTTCAAATATTTTAAAACAGTCGACTGACTAATTGATTGTTCTGCTGCGATTTCGCGACTTGGTTTGTGAGGATTCTCCTCCATCGTCAGTAAAACATCTAACTGTTTATTTTCTGAAATTGTAGGTCGACCTTTCGTGAAATTATCTCTTACATAACCACAATCTCGGAACTTCTTTTCTATTTTGCTAACAGTTGATTGTGCAATGGGTCGATTAGGGTATTTACCATTAAATAATTCACAAACCATAGTTTGTGACCGAGACTTGTCTCCATAGCCAATCATTATCAAAATTTCAATTCGCTCTGTCTCACTTAAACGTTGCATTATCAGCACTTTCAATACAATATCACAAGTAAATACTAATAAATGGACCTACCCCTTTCAGCGTGGTGAGGCTAATAGAATTTAGTGAACTGTATTTAGGTATAATAATAAAAAAGAATGTGTCAGAAACGTACACAGTAGGTTTGATGGATTCTCCGTCGTCGATGTCGGCCCAGGCAGTAGAAGGGACAAAGGGGGGCCAAAAGGAAAAAGAACAAATCTCCGACACACACAATTAACGTAACAATTATTAAATTAATTTAAGAAAGGACAATTATAATTTACTTATCACTGATAAATTACTATAGCGTTCTGCGGCGTAAGTGACTATTGTCTTACTTACTAGTTACTACTGTCTCTATGCGGGTCGCGCTTGACCCACACGGCGCTAAAAAAAGTAGCTAAAAAAAAACTTCTTAGTATTACCATAAAGAATTCAAAACATATTTTTCTAGGTATAATACTACAAGGCGCGTAACCAACTAGTGTGTTAGAGCCAGGTCCGCGTTGCTAAGTAAACGAAAAAAAGCGTAAACACAAGAAAAGTGTAAGTTGTGAAAAGGTTCGACGATAAGTAATGAATTAATGTTAAATGTTTTTTTCTCGATAATTTCGTCATGCAATACTCCTTAGAATTTAACGTACTGTATGCAGAAAAATGTGCTCTTTCAAATGACATTTTAAAAAATGGGGGTTGCCATTTAAAAAAAACGGCGATCATAATTAAAAAACAAATTTGCAGCACTTTTTTTTTAAATAAACAGATTGAGAAATGTATTTAAAAAAAGGCTGGTCTGACCGAATTTTTGTCACTTGTTTTGTAACTATTTTAATGAATTTATTCCAAGCTTTACGTGCTCACTGTATATATTTATTAATCAACTCGGGTATTTTATATAGTTTTATGTATTCCTTATAATGTACAACTTTCCAAGGTCAACGCTTTTATTTTTTTTTATTTATAACATCAGAAAAAAAATCGCTGCCTGGGGAATCACTAATTCCTCGTCCAGATTTTTCATCCAAGTCTCTTTAAAGGAAAATATCTTGACTATAATTGCACTCTAGTATGTGGAAATAATTGATCATAGATTTTAATAATATTTGAGTCAAATGTCATACAAAAATTTGAGGCGTTAGTTTTTAGCATATACGTCAAAAATGAAGTTTCTGAAATCTTATTAGATTACTCTATTTATTTTCCTCAGCTTACACACCACCCCATCCACCCTTTAACGGAATCATCTCAATCAGATGCCATTATAATACATACCCCAGAGAAATAAAACTTCCTCTGCGGAATGAGGTTGAACAAGCTGAATTTTTGCAGAGACCTTCGTTTTGATGTTCCAATGAAGCACAAAAAAATCTCATATGCCTACCCTTGTGCGTCTTGAGATATCGAAGGTCAAATGTCATGAAAATCGGTTATTCGCGAAAATCTCGCTTCCAGTGCTTCCAGTGCATCTGACGTCGTAAGAACAAAACTTACGTAAAATAGTATTCTCTACAAAATTGTTGATATAAATTTTTTTCGTACGACCAACCGTTTTCCAGATATAGCATGATAAAGCGGGAGCGCGCATTCGTGATAGGTAATACTGTATTATACTGCAGAGCTATAACTATAAAAGCACTTTTCTTAATTTGTTAGGCTTTATCATGCTATATCTCGAAAACGGTTGGTCGTACGAAAAAAATATATATAAACAATTTTGTAGAGAATACTATTATACGTAAGTTTTGTTATGAGTTCTTATGACGTCAGATGCACTGGAAGCGAGATTTTCGCGAAAAAACGATTTTCATGACCTTTGACCTTCGATATCTCAAGACGCACAAGGGTAGGCATATGAGATTTTTGTGTGCTTCATTGGAACATCAAAACGAAGGTCTCTGCAAAAATTCAGCTTGTTCGGCCTCATTCCACAGATGGCCTTTTTTTAAAACTTATTTCTCTGGAGTAACATACTTTTACCAAGTTTCAAGGGAATATCTCAATTTAATTTTATCAACCTCTTTAATAATAGAGTGGTGGTGGTAGGGGAATGGAATACATTATAAAAAAATCTGTGGCCTTCGCCTCTAGTATGAACACCGAATCTCAAGTTTCTGTACTCTTTCCAGCTTGTTTTACTCATTTTTCCTTATTTGCCCCTATTAGCCCCCAATCTCCAACAAAAAATATTTCCAAATTTTTTTAGGATTACCACTTCCAAGGCACTACGTGTATGTGGAAGTGGTTAGTACATTTACAGAAACGTTGTTTTTAAGTCTGACTTTTTCATTTGATACCCATGTCAAGGGAGTTGTGAAGAGAAAGTCAATCCGCCAACCTGGGTTTAAAATAACGTCACATAGTTTATCCTATTTCACTTGTCAAACCCTCTCGCTTGATACCCATATCAACGAGGTTGTGAAGAAAAAGGTAATTCGCCATCTTAGGGCGTTCGCCATATTGGATTTTGACAGATTTCCGTTATACTACATTGTATGGTCACGTGTATACACGTGTGTAAAATTTAACAGCTCTAGCTAGCCGTTTGTAGATTTAGAAAAAATCAGTCCACATCAACATCGTTAAGAGATTCAGTAGATGATTTTCTGAGAAACGTTGACGATGGAAAATATACATGTTTGGTACTATTAAATTTTTCAAAGGCTTTTGATAGTTTAGACCATTCTGGAATGCGAAGGTCAGCTTTGTCGATAAACCCAGTCTCTCTATGTTGTTGTAGAACACTCCATGCATGGGTTTATCGACGTGCTGCCTGAACAGATTTCTCTACTTGGCAGCTTTAATTTGAGTTGTCAGGCGATTTGGCGGAAGCTCAGTTACTGGCTGTGCATCAGCACCTCGCCTGCCTCTTCGCCTGAAGTGGAAAATGAGACCGAGATCGTCTGCGGCCCTGCGTGCTGCCTTAAATAAAAATCCGCCCACTCCTACGGTTTCATGATCTCTCACTAACCGCAGGAGTGGATCTGAGCTCCTCAAGATGTTACATGCCATACTCAGCGCTACTCTACCATGCATGCACTCCAGGCTTAAGAGTCCTCTGCCCCCCCGTTGACGTGGGAGGTACACTTGAGAAACGGACTATCTAGGATGAATGCTTCTGTGAATATGCATCATCTTGCGGGTATCCCTATCCAATTGACACAGCTCATCTACTGTCCACTTGACTACTCCAAAGGAGTAGAGCAGAATCGGAACGGCAAGTATATTAGTCGCAGGCACCTTGTACTTTACCGAAAGTTCGGAAGACCAAATCTTTCGAAGTCGGTGTCTGTACTTGCCGCGGAGAGTGTCCTTAATTTGTTTTACGTCCTGGATGTGATGTTGTTGCACACCCAAGTACATGTAGGTCTCTCCGGCATCCAGATGTCTTAGGATGTTTCCGTCTGCCACCTCTCTTGAGGTGGACGACTGCACATTTGTCCAACCCAAATTCCATGTCAATAGCCCGCGTGTACTCTTGGACCACCCTAAGAGGAGAGAACTGAAGGAGTCGCCCTGGAAATCTCCTCTCCTAAATGATACCGGCTCTGTCGAGATCCGCTGTGCACCAGATGTTACGGTGAAGCGGGTTCTCCAGAGTGGCATCAGTTGTTCAATGCATCTCACCATTGGAGCGGGTACCGCAAGGCAATGGAGCAGGTGTAACAATAATGCATGTGATGTTGCATCGAATGCCTTACGGTAATCGATCCACGCCATTGATAGATTACGCTTCTATTGCACAGAATCCTGAGCAATACAGCGGTCTATCAATAGGTTCTCTTTGCAGCCTGCCACACCTTTTTTACTGCCTCGCTGCTCGTGTATCTCTCGGAATACAGGCTCAACTGACCTCAAAGTCCTGGCGTACTAGATACGTGTAAATAACTTGTAGCAGGAATTGAGGCAAGTGACCGGTCTGTAGTTTTTCGGGTTGGACAGGTCCCCCTCTTTGGGGATCAGTACAGTTCGCCCTTCGGCAAACCAGTCCGGAATCTGCGGCTCCTCGTTCAACCACGAGTTGAAAACTCGAGCCAGACCGCGGTGAGTGGAAGGAAATTTTTTCCACCACCAGTTGTTTATGCCGTCTGAGCCCGGGGCAGCGAAGTTCTTAGTGCCAACAAGCGTCTGTTGGACTTCTTCCGTACTGATCGCCGGACACACTTCATCTTACCCTTCTAAAAGTCTGTGACAGAGGGCCTCGAAATGTGCTATCGCTGGAGTGTCATTGTCAAATGGACTCCTAGTCTCGTAGATTCCTTTCCAGAAGGCTTCGACATTCTCAACAGACGGCGGATTTTCGACAACACGCTGTGGCTCTTGGAACAGACGAGAGGGGCTTGTTTGGAACAGATGGTGTTGTTCCATGCTCCGCGCACGTCTGATCAAAGATTTTCTAATGACCTTAAGTGCTCGAATCTTATCTAGACAGTGCTGCTTGATCGTCTGCAGCACTGTGCGAATGAGAGTGTGGTGTTGTCGTCTTAACCCGGCAACTATACGCCGGATTTTCGGCGTAAAAGTCCTAGCTGCCGTTATATACTGTCATCGGCGTCGGCGTCGCGAACAAGTTATGACTTGTCTAGCGCGCTGTGCTCATGTTTTAGTCTTCTGCCGAAACAGAAGTCATTTGAGCACAAAAAATAGTCTTCTGCCGAAACAGAAGTCATTTGAGCACAAAAAAAGTCTATATAAGAAAACACTTTTTCTCAGCGAGCAAGTAGTGATCGGTCCTTCAAGTAGTAATGTTCCAGCCTTCAGCAACTAATAGTCTTCTGCCGAAACAGAAGTCAGTTGAGCACAGAAGCCAACGCCAATGCTGACGAGGTCATCCCTTCCTCTTGTGTTGTAACCAGACAGTGTGTTTTATTTGAGTTTTATTGTGTTGAGTGTCAAGTGGCAATGCATACCCGGAGTGGCAAGGCAGTAGGCACGACGCCCCTCACAGCATCTGACCACGAAGTGCTCCGCCAACACGACGCCCTGACAAGGGGTACGGGGGTCACGCCCGACGTCTCCACGACGGTGGCCCCACACTGCACAGCAAGCAACACAGCAACCCGGCTCGGCGAGGTAAGCATGTCCTCTGATTTTTCCACAGGCACAAGTGCTACGCATGGCGTCGCGACGACGGCGCCCCACTACTGTGCGTCGCCGGGCTCCGCGCCTAGGCATAGCGAGGCAGGACTCGCCACCAACATAGGACACGACACTGGGGTCACGCATGACGTCATCACGACGGTGCCCCCTCGCTGCATGGCACGCAGCGCAGCCACCTGGCACGAAGCCCAGGCAACAAATATGGAATGGAGTAGCAACGATTCTCAGGCGATGCCCCCCTACTGCATGGAGCGCAACGCAGCATCGTGGCATGGAAACTCGGCGATGGAACAGAGATTGGGTGGTGATGATGATATGGTGATGCCCCCTCGCTGTATGGTGGACCCAACAGCATCCCGGGCCAACGACGATTCCTCGACGCTGGGAGATCGCCGCTTCGCTGGATTCGCTTCCACACATGGGGAAGCCTCCCACTCTGGCTCAGGGCTGCCCAGCGGTCAGTACACCATTGCTGCCACACCCGACTGGCCCCAACTCTTCAGCGACGCCTCGCTGACACCTCGCCGCCAGCTGGCCACCCCTCACTGCATGGTACCACCAACAGCAACCAGCCCAAGTCCAAGCACGCCGCCCAACGCACAGTACTTCGTCACGCCTACCTCGTCGGCCGGCGCCTACCACGTCACCCCGCCGTACCAGACGGTAAGACCTAGTGCTACGCCCCAAAGACAAATAGTGCTCCAAAACCAAACGACTGGAACGATTCCAGTCCCCTCTGCCGCCATAACGGACCAACCCCAACCGAGCTTGGGACTACCCAGCTATGAACAATTAGCGCAACTTCTGGCTCTGACCACTTCAAACCTAGCCTCCATTACCCGGCAGCAAGAAAATTGCCGGCCACCCATTACTGCACGTAACGAATCACAGCCGTACGCCACGGAAAAGGCTAACTTACGTGGACATGGCGCCCAACGTGGGGCCAGATCTTTCCGGAGGGAAGAGGATCCACGACGACCCGACTATACAGATTCTGGGGAAATGGACCCCCAGTGGCGCCCAACACAAAACCTAGCAGAGAGCATGACAAGACTAATGGAGGGAAGCGTTCAAGCCGCAATACACGCAATACAAGGTCATCACAGGATGCCCACAAGAAGAACGAGAGCGCTGCCCACTTACTCAGGCCTGGAATGGGAGGATCCAGTCAACTTCCTGGATGAGCTCGAGGAGGCGATGCTCCATGAAGACATCCACGGCAGGGATAAAGTGAGAGTAGCTATAGAACAGCTCGAGGGTCAAGCCAGACGCACCCTGGAGATGTGGAAGTCCCACAACATCACATACGAGTTCTTAAAGGAAAAGCTCTTGCGGCAGTTCAACGACACTGCCACCCTGGGGAAGCTACGCTCCAGGTTACACGGGGAGAGACAAAAAGACGACGAACCCGCCGCCGTTTTTATACAACGCAAAATTGGACTCTGGCTGAGGGTAGAACGGTATACGCCGGAAGAAGAGATGGTTATGGAGGTGCGCGAGCTCCTGCGACCGGAACTAAGATTCGCAACTAGAAATGTCCCAGTGGCCACGATGGAAAGCTTGAGCCGAGTGGCTGAAAACGCCGAGGGTGACTACAGGGAATTTCAGAGGCAACTCCGACCGCTGCCGAGGCCAGCCACCATCCCGCCTGCAAGTAATAATACCAATAGTCTACCAAAGTGCCGCAAGTGCCCGGGATTCCACTATCACCGAGACTGCCCCACCAACCAAACTCAGTCAGAGCCCCAGCAAGGCAACTCCAATTTCCGCGGACACGACTCCAACCAGCGAGCCAACCCCAATTTCCGTGGACACGACTCCAACCAACAGGGAAACCCTAACTTCCGCCAACAAAATGTCCAGACAGGGGGTAACAACTTCCGAGGGCATGGCACCAACTTAAACAACCCTAGCCAACAAGCAGGTCCAACCAATAACCCAGGCCCAGGACAGACATCCACGGCACCATCGCAGCAACGAAGTCAGGCAACCACACGGCAAGAACCCCGCAATGCACCGCCATCGGGAAACTCCCAATGGGTCGGGCAGAACTAGGGCGCCCGGCCCCACCGCTGGAAATTAACAGCCTAGAATTACCGATCAAGACAGAGGACGCAGTGCTGCAACTACAAGCCCAGCAACAAGCCACAACCTTGGTGTCTCCACCACCGACCAAGAAGAATGAGATTGACGAAGCTACAGCCAAGCAGGAGCAGGACACGTATCTACCACGCCCGTTGACACCACGGCAACAAAGCAACAGAGCCGCCGCCTTTGCTTTCCTTTGCCCGGGCCGCCTGGACAGGCGGTCACCAGTCAACACCGTGACGCAAGATGCTACCTCCCTCAGCTCAGACCAGTCAACCACGCTCATTCCTCAGCCTCAGCCAGGTGAACAGGAACCCAAGGAAGTGGCGAGTATGGACGCCTTCCCGGACCAGCAGGACGCCGGACCTTCCTGGAAGGATAAAAGGTCAGTATTGCCAACCACTGCCCCACTAATAGCCTCTGTATTCTTGGACAAGGTATTCCCGCCAATTCATACCCGAGATGTCAGCACGAAGCCATCTCCCCCGAGGTCACCTCCACTCGGCCTGCCAGGCCCCGAGCCGCCTCCCAGGATTCAGTCCAGCCAGACTGACCTACTCAGACAATCTCTGCAACAGACCACCGACATCGATGATGACGATACCGATGATGACGATACCGAAGATAACGATCCCGAAGATGACGATACCGAAGATGACGATACCGAAGATGACGATACCGAAGATGACGACAGCAACAACGACGATGACGATCCCGAGGATCCAGGTCATCCAGCCCCACCAAGGCTCGCAGCTCCTACTGTCACAGGACCAGTAGCGCCCGCTGCCCCAGAGCCAGCAGCACCCGCTGCCCAACAGCCAACCACGCCTACTGTCACAGGACCAGTAGTGCCCGTTGCCCAGAAGCCAGTCACGCCTACTATCACAGGATCAGTAGTGCCCGCTGCCCAACAGCCAACCACGCCTACTGTCACAGGACCAGTAGCGCCCGTTGCCCAGAAGCCAGTCACGCCTACTATCACAGGATCAGTAGTGCCCGCTGCCCCAAAGCCAGATGCCAACGCACAAGTCTACATCCGTGGACCTGGTACCTACTTCCGTGGACATGGCGACTATCTACGTGGACATAGCACCACAGCCGCCGCTAAACCAAAATTTCCAGCCCGCCGACTGCCCCCAGTCGTGCCTGGCCCATCCACCTCAGCCACGAGGAAACAAACAAACAAGAATGAGAAGTCCCCGGCGCTGTCAGCCGCACCGCCGCCGCCAGCAGACCCTGGGCCTTCTACGTCAAGACAAGAGCAGCCGCTCGACACGACGCCCATACTGTTCCCGATGCCGTTCTGGGCGAAGGCCGTGACCACGCCTGGCCACGACCGACAGCAGCCATCCGCCAGCCAGATGCCTGTCCCAGTCCGGACACGAGTATTCGTCAACTCGAACGCCAGCCCGAGCTCAGCCGGCTCTGGCGCACCGCTCCAGGATCCCGCTACCTTAGCACGTAGCACAGCAGGACCTAGCAGCCCCCACGAGGCGCTCCAGTATCTCACTGCCTTAGCCCGCAGTACAGCAGGACGTTGCAGCCTCAATAAATCGCTCCAGTCTCCCGTTGCCTTAGCAAGCAACACAGCAGGACGTTGCAGCCTCACAGGTTCGCTCCAGAATCCCGTTGCCTTAGCGAGCAACACAGCAGGACTTAGCAGCCCCCAATTCACAACAGGATCAGGCAGCCCCGGGCGTCGCGGAGACGACGTCCAGAAAAACGAAACGTGCGATAATATACCATTGTAAATAATTCAACGCCACAGGGCGAAAACTTTGTTCAACTAGAATACATTTATGATTTGTCACATAAAATACTTTAATTTTAAATATCTTGTTTTACCTAAAATATCTTAGTGGACCTAGTATTAGTTACTTATTTAAAATATCTTACCACACTTAATCTTAGTCTATATATGTTAAAATATCTTAGTTGTTGAAATATCTTAACACTTACTCTTAGTTTATAGTTTTGAAAATATTGTATCCACTCACTCTTACATTATATAATTGAAATTATCGAACTGAAACATAACCTGTATGCCTTTATTAATGTTCAATAAAGTCACAAAAAAGGGGGGTGGTGTCATCGGCGTCGGCGTCGCGAACAAGTTATGACTTGTCTAGCGCGCTGTGCTCATGTTTTAGTCTTCTGCCGAAACAGAAGTCATTTGAGCACAAAAAATAGTCTTCTGCCGAAACAGAAGTCATTTGAGCACAAAAAAAGTCTATATAAGAAAACACTTTTTCTCAGCGAGCAAGTAGTGATCGGTCCTTCAAGTAGTAATGTTCCAGCCTTCAGCAACTAATAGTCTTCTGCCGAAACAGAAGTCAGTTGAGCACAGAAGCCAACGCCAATGCTGACGAGGTCATCCCTTCCTCTTGTGTTGTAACCAGACAGTGTGTTTTATTTGAGTTTTATTGTGTTGAGTGTCAAGTGGCAATGCATACCCGGAGTGGCAAGGCAGTAGGCACTGGGGTCGAGAGCGACGTCTCCACGTCGGCCCCCCCTCACTGCACGACGCCCCTCACAGCATCTGACCACGAAGTGCTCCGCCAACACGACGCCCTGACAAGGGGTACGGGGGTCACGCCCGACGTCTCCACGACGGTGGCCCCACACTGCACAGCAAGCAACACAGCAACCCGGCTCGGCGAGGTAAGCATGTCCTCTGATTTTTCCACAGGCACAAGTGCTACGCATGGCGTCGCGACGACGGCGCCCCACTACTGTGCGTCGCCGGGCTCCGCGCCTAGGCATAGCGAGGCAGGACTCGCCACCAACATAGGACACGACACTGGGGTCACGCATGACGTCATCACGACGGTGCCCCCTCGCTGCATGGCACGCAGCGCAGCCACCTGGCACGAAGCCCAGGCAACAAATATGGAATGGAGTAGCAACGATTCTCAGGCGATGCCCCCCTACTGCATGGAGCGCAACGCAGCATCGTGGCATGGAAACTCGGCGATGGAACAGAGATTGGGTGGTGATGATGATATGGTGATGCCCCCTCGCTGTATGGTGGACCCAACAGCATCCCGGGCCAACGACGATTCCTCGACGCTGGGAGATCGCCGCTTCGCTGGATTCGCTTCCACACATGGGGAAGCCTCCCACTCTGGCTCAGGGCTGCCCAGCGGTCAGTACACCATTGCTGCCACACCCGACTGGCCCCAACTCTTCAGCGACGCCTCGCTGACACCTCGCCGCCAGCTGGCCACCCCTCACTGCATGGTACCACCAACAGCAACCAGCCCAAGTCCAAGCACGCCGCCCAACGCACAGTACTTCGTCACGCCTACCTCGTCGGCCGGCGCCTACCACGTCACCCCGCCGTACCAGACGGTAAGACCTAGTGCTACGCCCCAAAGACAAATAGTGCTCCAAAACCAAACGACTGGAACGATTCCAGTCCCCTCTGCCGCCATAACGGACCAACCCCAACCGAGCTTGGGACTACCCAGCTATGAACAATTAGCGCAACTTCTGGCTCTGACCACTTCAAACCTAGCCTCCATTACCCGGCAGCAAGAAAATTGCCGGCCACCCATTACTGCACGTAACGAATCACAGCCGTACGCCACGGAAAAGGCTAACTTACGTGGACAATACTCTACCACACTCTGGATTCGAGACGCGTGTTGTCTCGCCGATTTAATTTTATCCTCGATTTTTTGTACGCGCCGCTTAGTCTTCTCGACCTTGTCCAACACGGCACTGTTGATCTGCCATATGTTGGCATCTTCTGGAAGTTCCTCATCGATTAACGAACCCTCTATTATTATTATTAAGTGAGTTAATTAATAAAAGTGTTATAGAAAATAAACATCACTCTTTTCCCTTAAAACAATACCGTTCGTATTTATCCAGATAACTCTTTTGTTGTCGTATTATTGACACTATTTTCAAATCCACTAGCGTAACTAACATAAATTCCCAACTACGTTTATATAATAAACATATAAATTTCCTATCGAAATACAAGACATAAAGATTTTTATATTTGTGCTATGAAAAATCATAAATTCATGCCTTACTAAAGTTCGATCACTAAATCATAAACATAAATTGAGATTTATTTTCCATGCGACGTTCACAAAACTAGTTTCAGTCATGAAAAATCCAAACTGGGTTACACTTCAGCCAACTTTAATCCACCATTTAAACCTACCTCATGCTTTAATACCACTACAAGCTGCATTTATATTAAACCACCTAATTTACATAACTATAAAAACGTAAGAAATTTTATTATTCCATACGCTTACCGCTGGCGGAAATTTAAATAGTAATAACACGCTCAGTCGGATTCGGAAAAGAGTCATAATTATTATATTTATTAATATAATTAGCTTTTTTTAATTAATGTTACCTCTGCAGTGATTTTTACAAGCACCAAAACACTTAAAGATTACACAATAATACTGTTACTTGATGTGCGTTTCGAGAATAATGTTGACATCACCTGGAGGTAATAAAAACTAAAGAACAACAAGAAATGTTCTTAAATTAACTAGAATAGGGATTGAATGAATTCAGCGAGTCCCGTCATAGAGCAAACTACGGAATACAATGCTTCCTATCGGCGAGAGAGGAAAATAAAGTGTTTTTAAAAAATGATATGGTTATCTTAACTTATATTTTCATATGCGTGAAGCGTTTGGGAAAAAAACAAGTTTTGGTTCTTTCTGATAACCCATAAGTGTATATACTGTTTATATCAGACTTATTCTGGGTATAAAAAATGTCGTCGCTATTGATAGACCGGTAAAAAACAATGATCCCGACATTTGCGCTTGAATTTTTACTGCATGATGTAAATGTTTGGAACAATGTATTTTTACAAATGAACAACTTTCCAGTCTACACACAGCGGTCGTATTCGTGTTTACCGACCTCCGAATACTCGATTCGATGAGTATACCGGGTGAGTCACGAATTGCGCTCGCCCCGATATTTCCTAAAATATTTGGAATAGAAAATTGAAATTTGGAGGCTTTATTACACGACTAAAATGCCATATTTTCAATAAAAAATCAAGTTTGGTGCACATTCGGTTTAACCGGAAATGCCCACAACTTTCGATTTTTAAATGGAACACCCTATATATTTTTACATTTTTGGAATCTAGAGGAAATTTTGAATACAATACATCCATTTTGGTCACTTTTTGATAAACATTAAAAATTTTATTAAAAAATCTGTTTCTGAATCCAGAGTGCTGTGGTGCCCAAAATATATTTTAGTTTTTGTGCTACGTTACTATAAAAATAAAAAGAGCAATATGATTGCATTACTTAATTCTCTAGAGGCGTTTAAAATTTTTAAATGTGATTTTTACCCACTAACTCGGTTTTTTTAAATGGGAATTTAATCGTTCACCAACATTTTTAAATACCCATACGAATCTAATGATACCAAAATTTTGAAAATCCGCTCAGAAATATTTGAGATTTCAGCCAAAATACAATGCAACCAAGCTTTTAGAAACATGCGGCTAATAGATAATAGATTAGTGGGCTTTGGAAACTAAAATGGCACATTTCTGTGTAAATCTGGTAACCTAATAACATTGGAAAAATCATAGTAGCTATTGAATGTAATAAAACAATATCAGCTGTCAGACAGATACAAAATAAAGCGTTGCGGAAATCTCTTTGAGTAAAAATTAAAGAAATTGAATAATTTTAGTAGAAATGAAAAGGTCGATATGTTACTGATATATGGAGAGCGTCTCAAAAATTCAACTGCAGCTGCAGAACTGTATCAGCAACCATATCCCAACAGACGTCATCCAAGCAGACAGTTGTTTGCCAGGGTAGAACAAGAATTAAGAAACGAACCCAATCAACAAGATGACCATCAAACATTTATTGTAAGCGAGGACAAAGAAATTGATGTATTAGGATTTGTGATGGTACACCCAACAACATCAACAAGGGAATTGTCAATGGAATGCTAACTGTTTAATTTCGGCTACTTATTACATATTTAAAGACAGACAGATTTACATTAGAAAAAAATAGTTATCCAATTTTTTTTTACTTCGCTCTCATGCCGAAGGGAAGTATTGTATTCGGATTTTCACGTTTCAGATCATGTAGATTAGGAAAATATAGGTTTTCAATTCCGTCAGTCTGTTTGTTTGTCTGTCTGTCTGTCTGTTGGTGCATTAACTAAAAAAACTATACAGGGAATAAATAACGAAAAAAATTTTTTTGCTCAAATTTAAAATTTCCACGTTTCGTGTCATTCTAAACCTATTTCAGAAAAAAAACAATTGAAAATATTTTTGAAAAAATTTGCAGTCTTTTTTTACCACTACTATAGAATAGATTTAAACAATTTTTCTCAAATTTAAAATTTCCACGTTTCGTGACATTCTAAACCTATTAAAAAAAAAAATTGAAAATATTTTTAGTCCTTTTTTACCACTGAATAGATTAAAACATTTTTTTCAAATTTAAAATTTTCACGTTTCGTGACATTCTAAGCCTATTTTAGAAAAGAAAATTAGAAATTTTTTTACCAACATTTTTGGAAATTTTTTTAACACTGGAATAGACGGAAAAACATTTTTTTGCTTAAATTCAAAATTTCCACGTTTCATAACATTCTAAATCTATTTCTAAAAAAAAAAAAAAAAAAAAATGAAATATGTTAACCACTCTACTTAAATTCCATTACGTGAATGTGGAACTGAAAATGTGATAGATGGCAATAATATTTGGCATATGCACCTACGAGTGCACCTATTATAGTTTTATTGAAAAATGTACAGGGTGGTCTTCCCAAGAAATAATTCAACCATGGTGGGCATTTCTAAAGATATTTACGCAAGCCTTCCATATTTGGCATCTGTTATTTAGTATTGAATTTTTGCCGTCGGATGAGCACTCAATTCTCAATGTCATTTCGTAATTAACAAATTTTTAGAGTGACCGCCATGCACAAATAAAGAGGGAAGTTCTGTGTAAATATCTTTACCGATTTTTGTTTTACTCAGGACAGTCTAAGGTCTGAATATGTTATAAAATGTCATCTTTTTAGCCAATCAGAAGTTTGTTTTTGTGTCGTTACCATGGCCACCCAAAAAATTTCCGGAAAATTTCATCTTCCAGGGTACCCTGAACGAAATTAATAAGTGGAAATTTTTCTGTCAAATTATTGACATATGATCATGTTTGACATTTGTTATTACATAAAAATGGAATTTTATTTTCCATATTAAATGAGATAATTATAAAAAAATCATTGAGTTTTGCGAAACAACATTTTATTTCATGTTTAATACCTAATTCCGATCGTGACTAACTCCTCATTTTCGTTTTCCCCCATATTACACTTATCATCAGGTATAATAAGTATTTCAATAATTTTGGAAGGCCTTTTTAACTTCACAAAGTTCTTCGCAATATGCGCATATCGCATATTATATTCTTCTTCCATACTCTATAATCTTATTCTTTAATAATCTCGAAAATAACTTCAACAATAAGAAAAACTGAGCTTAAACTGGTTAAAGTGTCAATGAAATAATGATAAATAATTAATGTTGTTTTGTATCACAGCTATCTCTGTCAAGTTATACTGTGCTGAAACTGTGCTGTGCTATGTGTATAAAACATGAAAATATATAAAGAAAACAACGTCCCACCTATTTTAGTGAATAAAACTTATTCCCTGACGTACAAATAATAGAGTTGTCCTAAACAATTTTCAGTAATTTTTGTAAACTAAAATGGGTGGAAAAGATATCACTTACTTGTTATACGAATATAGGTATTTCCATTTTCAAATAATTCTTATAATTTTAACTTTTGACACAACAACACTACTTACTAATTCCGATGCGTTTCTGTCACTTTGTCAACAAGACCCATTCATGGCCTACTAATCTTATACCTTGTTGTCTTAATAATAATCTTAATGTCATTTGAAATTAGAGTTTATTTCATTTAATTTCGTGTGAAATTTTCTTGCCGAATCCCCCGCGTGCTTGAATTAATTGCAGGAAATTTCTCAAGCACTTGGGAGATTGCAAGTGAAAATATCAACTCAAGAAAAGGGTATCGAAAGTTTTTTGTTGGAAATCGCTCAAGAAATTAAAAAAAAAATTATCCTATTGAAAAAATGTAATATTTTCTCTTGTTATAAATAAAAGTATTTTAAAAAATCAGCCCATACTACCTGCTCTATATCACCTACCTTATTATTTTGTTATATTCGTAAATGTTTTGTTTATTTATGGTGCAATTTAGTTTTGTTGGTACAGCTAACGTGCATATTATTTGGATATTTATTATTTTCTTTGACGTGTACATTGCAAGTATACATCCATTGTAATAAGGCCTAAGTATGAATAAAATTATTGTTATTACTATATTCATTTTCGTTCTCAACACGTCAACAATTTTTTATCCCGATCACTCCGGGCACCATGTTTTAGAAAAAATAAAACCCATAGCTCATAGCTGTGGAGTGCTACATTTTAACCAATTATTCAATTTTGGTTATCCCGCGGCACCTCAGATTCAAACCTAATATAAATATCAATGTATTCTATATCCTTTCCCTGTATCAAGTTCCGTCTCATCCTCCAGAGATTCATTTTTCAATATAATCTTGTATTCCGAAGTCATATTCTTACATTTGCTCCACTTTCACCCTACTTTGTCTCGCCTTCCTCATAATAACTTGACTAATTTAATAGAAGAGATAAAAGCGGCGTTAATATGCAAACACAAGTAATATACATATACTTTATAAATTAAAGAGGATGAAAATTAAATTAAAATTTCAAATGAAAACATTCAAATCCAGTGGATTTATTAAAATTATTAAAGTGGGGATTTAACTGAATTTTATGCCAGTAAACAGATTAATTTATGCAGTGGTAAACCTAACAGCGCAACTGCTGTCGAAAGCAAACTTACTGTTGATTTATTACAACATGAAACTCTCTGAATTATCAGACACCTTATAAATAAAGCCGCAAGATGAATTTTCAGGAATATCAGGTTCAGGATACTCCTAGCTAGCTTCTAGTTTTGGTATTAGTGATATATTACAGGCGGATTAGTTAATAGTTTCTAGATAATTACATTTTAAATATACGCTAAATCATGACAAATCACCTAGATGGTCTGGTCCAGCTCGAAATTAGTTGTAATTACCGCTGCACTCAAGCGTGGCCTGCTTTGATTATTTATATAGCATGATTCGGGTACATATAATATTAGGATGGAATTGAACAGAGTGAGGTAATTTATAATAGCCTCTAAAATTACGGATTTTCTAGGAACTACCGTAGCTGACTCCATTTCTGTCAATAAATAGTCTGAGCTAGCGGACGGTCCAACTAACGTGCTTGTACTGGTACTAATATACGATTCATATGTATTGACCTCTCATTTTAACCGCGAATATCTCAGAAACGGAGGAGCAGAAAAAATCAAAACATTATGTGGTCATTACGAGTTTATTCAAAATAAATCACTGAAATTTGAATAATGTACATTGAACACTTTTGAAGTTCTGCTAAGATATTGAAAAATGTCCTACTTTTTAAGGAAATTTTGACCATACCTGTTTTAAATATGCCTACTATGTAAATAATATTTTAGACACCGATAAAGCGCGACATTTCTTCTACAATGAATTTTTTTCCTAATTCCTTAGTTTAAAATTTTGCAGTTATTCTCAAAAACGTGACGTCATGTTTATTAGTTTATTTATCAATGTATTTAAAAAAAAATTGTTAAAATAGTTAATTTTATACACTTATATACTTTAACGAGATCTGGAACTGGATTGCTTTTTGAGCTTATCCAGTAAGGGGTTGGGAGGTAAATATCGGTAAATAGGAGAAAAGTAAAGCATTAAGAGTACAAAAACTTTGAATTTGGTGTATATAGGGTGTCTTAATAAAAACTTCAAGACCGGATATATTCTAAACGAATGGAGATATTTTAATTCTGTAAAATCCATAAAGAGAGCTTTGAATATAATTGTTTTTTTAAATATATCAGTATATAGATGGCGCTGTGCTCTAAAGAAATATTTCGATGGGAGAAACTTTGAAATACGTTCTAAAAAAAATACCATAAAACTAACCGTTTTCGAGATATTTGAGTCCAAATGTTGACATTTGCTAATATTGAATAATTGTAATCTCTTCAACATTTCAGTCCTTTAAGTGGGACAATCTTTAATTTACAAATTTTAGAAGAAAATATTAAAAAAATTTTTCATATGTTATGAATAAAATATATTTGAAGTAACCCTTGGAAAAAAAAAACTAAAAATATTATTTATCATATAATTCAAACATTTAAGAAATAAAAAAACAATTACGAACATAAACAATTTTTACGAACTATTAAAATTAAAATAACTGTTTTAATGGGTGTTCAAGATCATTGCCATTTTCATTAACACACATCGTGAACCTATTAATTAGTTCAGATCTACAAACTTTTAATAATGTATGCCGATTAATGGCGGCAACACTAGCATACATTTTATTATAAAGATCTGCCATGTCTTCTATTGGTTCTTTGTACACTTCACTTTTTAAAATCCCCATAAATAATGGTCTAATTGAGTAATGTCAGGAGATCGAGCGGGCCATCTAAGTACTCCATTGGTACCAATCTATCTTCCTGGGTATGTTTGATTTAAACAATTAACAACGTTGTGATGATTATGTGGGCCTGCTCCATCCTGATGAAACCACATATTATCCAACTGAGCGGGCAAATTCCTTAAGAGTACTTGTAAATCATTTTGCAAAAAGTGTAAATATCTTTCACCTGTTAAATTCTCATGGTAGAGGTATGGGCCAACAATGTAACCATTAACGATACCACACCAAACATTTACTCCAAGACGATTCTGGGATTCTCTTGAGACCAGTAACGACAATTATGTGTTGTGATTACTCCATTGTGGAATCGACTTTCATAACTCCACATAATTGTATCTAAAAGACTTGGATTTTCTTCTAAGAGTATTGAAAATTGTGCCAAAAATCTAATCTCCGCTCATTGTCCCCTACAATCAAATGATGAACTAAATGAACTTTGTTTTAAAAATTCTGTGGCAGGCGGAACGTGCAATATTGGTATCTTCCGTCAAATTGCGTACTGACATGTTTGGGTTATTTTCTACTTGATGTAATACCAATGCAATATTCTCATCAGTTGCAGTTCTTTTTCTTCTTGTTGTTTTTGGTTTCTTAAAACCTCCATAATTTTTCAAATTAGAACACAAACTTACAAAAGTTTTCCGATCTGGCAAAGGCCTGTCAGAAAAACGTATTTCATATAAACTTACAGCTCTTGAAGCATTTTTACGATATTCCCCATAAATTAAAATCATGTTTAATTTATCTTCATTTGTATGAGAAACCACATTTAATAATAAATATTCACAAAGGAAACAATAATTAGGTATAATAATACAGTTCTAATGACACACCAATAAACAAAATGTGATTGAAATTGAGAAATGTCAAAACTAATATTCCAAAGGTAACTTTAATTGTATTTAATTTATAAGCTATAAGGGTTATTATACTCACTAGATATCAAATATTTTTAATTATAATCTAACCTAATAACAAAGCAATTTTATGAAAAATTCTTTAAATATTTTCTCCTAAAATTTGTAAATTAAATACAGATTGTCCCACTTAAAGGACTAAAATTTTGAAGATATTACAATTATTCAATATTGGCAAATGCCAACATTTGAACTGAAATATCTCGAAAACGGTTAGTTTTATGGTATTTTTTTAGAACATGATCTGCTTAGAAATGCACTTTCTTTCACATAAACCCCATTTCAAAGTTTCTCCCATCAAAATATTTCTTCAGAGAACAGCGCCATCTATATACTGATACATTAATAAAACCATTATATTCAAAAATGAAGCTCTCTTTATGATCTACAAATTGGCTTTTACCAATGGGGGTGGGGGGGGGGAGTTATTGGGGAAAATAGGAGGACGAAGCTAAAAAGAGTCTAGAAGCTTCATTTTTTTCAAATTATTTTGAAACATCTGCCTCAAATATTATTAAAATTCTATGACCAATTATTTCCACAAAACATTTTTCTTTAAACAGACTTGAATGGAAAATCTGGATGTGGAAGTAGTGATTCCTTAGGCAGCAGTTTTTATCAAATGGTTCAATGGTGAATTTGTCAATCTCGCTTCGTTAATAATTTCAAAAATTTCATTGCTGCGTCCCATTGTATGAGCATTCCTAAGATCTCTTAAGGCTTCCTGATATTCGAATTCTTTCTTGAGAATTTAAAAAGGTTGATTTTACATTTCCTGAAGAATGACGGATTGTAGTACATGAAATTGTGGTAAATTCAATAATAAGATGGTCCGAAAATGAACCATTTGATAAAAAAATATTTAAATTACGATTTATCGAATTTGCCTCCTTATAAATCCGAATTATACCAACATTTTGTACTTGCACAATAATGAGAGCACACAAAAAATGCCATGAGAGCATCTGGAAGCAAGAACTCAATACTAGAGATATGTTTTATGCACTTATTTTATTTATTCTCGAAATGTTCTCCCTAAATATCACCCGTGCCTTTATTTTTTATCTTACATTTTTTTCTCAAAATAAGTTGCCAAATAGTAATACAATTTGTGTAAAGTTACAGCTTAATATCAAACGTTAAATCGTACAATCAAATAATAAATTGTCTATTGTCACTATCTCTATTACTAGGCAACTAGGCTTTCGATAAAATTTTGCCGATGAAATTCTAAGAACACTGTTCCTCTGATTATTTCGATCATTAACATGAAAGCCTATGAAATGGCATTCTTTGATTGCCATTATACCAATCAAATATTACTTTTAGTAGTAAAGCAAACTAGATTAGCTTCTGACAATAACAGCATGCAGTTTTATGGCCTTAGAATTCTATGTACAGTTTTATCGCTGTAAATCTCATTATAGCTCAATGTGGTCACTGATATATGTCATGTTCCATTTCGTGAACTATTTTCCGCAAATGTAACTCGTGCTTTTAAATTTTATCTATAATTTTCTTCCTCAAGCTTATTGCCTTAAGTTAATATAACTGATCTAAATTGCAATAATACACTGCTGGCCACTCGAACTTACACATAGAGACTTTTAGGCAAAATTCAAAGTTCAATATTTTCAACAGGAATGCAAATTTTTGAACGCGGCTTGCAAATTTTAAGAGCTAGTTTTTTTCGGATTAAGCTGCATGACGTATATTTATCGTAGGACCATAAGTTTATTATATACGGGGTGATCAATGAAGTCATGCAAAAAATCAAAAAGTTTGTATGAGTGAAATTTCCGCAAAAAATTTTTTTGGTCGTTGCAATATGGTTCCTTACTAAGGTAACATCAATATCTCTAGACGGTTTTGTCAGTTTTTGGATTAAGGCCCTTAGGCCTTGTACACACTACTCAACATAAAATTTGGATACCGAAATCTTTAAAATGCTATAACTTGACATTGGATTGACGGTTCTTGATGATTTTTGCGGATTTGGAATCCTTATTTCACGTAGATTTTCTATGGTCTAAGCATTTTATTTGAAGGTTGAAATTTACACATTATACCGGGTCGATAATAAACAAAAACGTAGCGACAAGAACAAGTTTATTACATTAAATTCTACAATATACAACATTACTTAACAACGACCAAAAGTCAATTCTTAAAAAATTTATAATTCTAACTCTGGTAATTTTTAATAACTGAAAAAAAATTTAACTAAAAAATTAAAAATTAATTTAATTTAAACTTAAATTAAAATTAAATTAAAATTACCTAATTAAAATTAGGTACATTAATTAAAAAAAAGAGAAGCTAATATTTTGTTGGGCCTCCTGCTCGGAATATTACTTCCCGACATCGATTTGGTAGAGTATCCACAAGATTATTTATAAAATCTTGTGGAATATTCTCCCCTTCTTCACGAATGGCCTCACTGAGCGTTTCTAAGGTTTCAGGGGGTACATCAAGAGATCTTACTTTAAGTTTTAAATAAGACCAAACGTGTTCGATGACATTAATATCCGGAGACTTTGCAGGCCAGTCCATCCTATTGATGTTTTGTGCCTGCAAAAACTCTGTGATTCTTCGCGCTCTGTGAGGTCGAGCGTTGTCATCCACCAATAGAATTTCTGGACCGTAATGTCGAGCAAAAGGAACAACAATAGGTTCCAAAATTTCCTCCTGATAAACAGTAGCATTAATGGTTTGGTTGGTAAAGAATAGCTCGGTTTTACCATTTCTTATGATACCTCCCCGCACTGTAACACCTCCGCCACCAAATGCTTCTTGAGGGGCCATATTTTCCTCCAAATATCGCTGATTTGGCCTTCTCCAAACTAACATTCGGCCATCGGAGTGAAACAAATTAAATCTTGTTTCGTCAGTAAATAAACAATGGCTCCACTCTGCATTACCCCAATTCGCATGCCGATTTGCCCATGCCCGCCTATTCGCTCTATGGCGTTGTAATAACCGCACACATTTTGCTCTGCGACGGGCTCTATAATTTAAAATGTTTGGCATTATGTTATGTTTAAAAAAAAAAAAAATCTCACCTCAAGTTGTTTTTATTTATTGTTCTTCTCACTGTTCTGTCCGAAACTCTCACCCCAGTTTGTTGTCTTAAAGAGTCATTTAGTTTTCTAGAGTTCTTTGTTCTATTCCGCATAGTTTCCCTCATTAAAATTCTTTCGGTTCTTTGGTTTATTTTTTTTGTATGTCCACCCCCACGCCCATAATTATGATCACCAGTAGTTTCGACGCGGCGGTTCAAATTATAAATTGTCTTTCGGCTGACATTGTAAATGTGCGCAACTTGCTGTTTTGACATTCCTTCGTTGAGAAGTCGAATGCAATTTTCCCTTTCTGCCGTGGTTAAACGCCTCATATTAATTAAACTTTACAAAATTATAACATTGAAATATGTCAGATTATTTCTAAAATAATGTAAACAGTTTTTAATTCCATAGCAACAAATTTGTTTTTCCAATGCCTACTTTGAAATTGACGCGTCGCGTAGAAATTACATCCGATCGTAATTATGGGCATGGGGGTGGACAAAGAACTCTGTAAAACTGAGTGATTCTTTGAGACAACAAACTGGGGTGTGAGTTTCGGACAGAACAGTGAGAAGAACATTAAATAAAAACAACTTGAGGGGAGAATTTATTTTTACAAAAACTTAAATAATGCCAAACTTTAGAGCGCGTCGTACCCTACGTTTTTGTTTATTATCGACTCGGTATAATGTGTAAATTTCAACCCTTAAATAAAATGCTTAGACCATAGAAAATCTACGTGATATAAGGATTCCAAATCCGCAAAAATCATCAAGAACCGTCAATCCAATGTCAAGTTATAGGATTTTAAAGATTTCGGTATCCAAATTTTATGTTGAGTAGTGTGTACAAGAGATGATGTTACCTTAGTAAGGAACCATATTGCAACGACCAAAAAAATTTTTTGCGGAAATTTCACTCATACAAACTTTTTGATTTTTTGCATGACTTCATTGATCACCCCGTATATAATAAACTTAGGGTCCTACGATAAAAAACTAGCTCTTAAAATTTGCATTCCTGTTGAAAATATTGAACTTTAAATTTTGCCTAAAAGTCTCTATGTGTAAGTTCGAGTGGCCAGCAGTTTATATAGTATATAAGGTAATATGTAACCTGACCTTTGTTAATCTGTAGATATTCAATAAAATTCTAACCTAGTATTACATAGTAGGATAAAGCATTGTGAGGTATTAATCATAGAACAAATTTTAGTGATCGCATATAAGTGATTATAATCCCCAATGGGATGACTTTAGGACACGTGTTTATATAAACTTTGCGGATTAAGCGAGGGATTAAGATATGTCAGATCTCAGCTTATAACATCAATTGAATGATATTCTGCCTATACCATTTACTTTCGTTTGATGCGTATATTTTGATTTATAATAACGATAATTACTTCTTAGGGTAGTCGTTTGCTATGAGCCTTCGTTAATCTATATTCACAAATGCAGTTTTTATGATGGTATAGGTGATGCAAAGGCACTAAGACCTGATAATAAGAAACGAAAGGGAAAATTTAATTTTGTATATGAAGACCGTAAAGTTCCGCTAAACCCATTGTATTCCATGTACAGGTGGACTTAATACCCACGCCTTGAGCGTTCATTTTACATGTAAAATGTGTTTCCGTCTGTCCCGGACGTAAGATAAATCTCAGAAGAGGCGTAATAATGAAATATGGGGTAGATCACACCCCCTTGATATTTCAAACTTAGCTTGTGCCGATTCGTCCTGATTTGCCTCTATTATTGCTCTGGACGTCTGATTTGTAACGGAGTTTTAGGAAAATTGGTGTTGTTTAGCTTACAGTTTTATTGGAATAGATGGAGGTGTCTGATAGGAAAAAAACTTAGACTCTACTACTTAACTGTTAGTCTTAATTGTAAGAGTTTATAGTATCTTGCTGAAGGTACATTTTATTTGTATACCTGGTGTTCACGAGATCACTTTCCGACCACTATTTATATTTTTTTTATGGATCGCACACTGTTTTGGTTGCAATTTAGGCGGAGATTTACTGTTCTGTAAGAACAAAATTCAAGAACAAAATTTAATGGAATTCAATGATTTCGACAATAGTCAAATGATTGATTAGCAGAACCGGTAACAAGGATAAGGAGACGCAATACCGCATTATGCTTTATCGTCTTATACCAATCGGTTGTTTTCTATCTGCTGTCATAATAGTTCTTACCGTGATTTTGTGTTCAATCTTCGATTACAACATGGGTGCTAACCTTTCAGGTAAGTTATAAATTCTTTAACCATAATTCACGTTGTTAGTGATAGAAAGAAAAACTATTATTACTTATCCTTATTCTGCCTTTAAGGGAGTAGAGAAACATTAGTACTATGTTTCGACTACATTATTTTTAGCTTAACCTGCAACTATTGAGCTGCCTAATAATATTAAGTTGTTATGATACATACATGTACCAAAGTTCAAGTGAATATCTCAAGTTTATTTTATTAACCCCATTGATAATGGTGGTGGAGTGTGACAAATGTTATAAAAGTTTGAAGCCTTGGGTTCTATATCTCGAGGACGATACCCTCGCAGGCGCCTGGAAGCAAATAATTCACTGAAGTCAAGAGTGCCGATTGCGTTGAAGCACATGGAGTAAACGTCTCCATATATGGTCATGGGGAACAGGTGCGCCTGGAGCACCCTGGGAGAAACCATCTCCCCTTTGAGCAGAACAAAACTTCTTGAGAGACCCGTGGATGATCATTCTAAGTATAAACTTTGTAGATAGAGTGCGAGATCGCGGGAGTAGTGGTTGCGGCCTGCCAGCTCCTTAAGAATGTGTAATGTGGCATTGTTTGCATTTTCAACAATAAGACATTATTATTTCACATTTACCTGTTTGGGTAAATCATAACTCAAGTTACTTTGTTATTTAAGTGACTGTTATTTAAGTGATTATATTGTGTTTACCAACATGTGGCCTAAATCTAATAGATTCGCCCTAAAACACCCCTCGCCCTTGCCATCTGCTTTACTTATTTCTCCCTATTTACTCCTATTTACCCATCCTTCACCGAAGTAAGCTCAAAATATAATATAGTTCCACATCTTGTTACTACATTTTGAAAAAAAAAATGCCCAGGCAACACATTTCACTTGGAAAAACGTTTTTTTTATGTAGATCATAAAGTATGGATACGGTTTGGTATTAACGTATATAATATGGACAAATGTCAGGCTAAAAAACGTTTACATTATAACATTTAAAAACGTTTATTTTATAACATTTAAACATGTTTATGGTGAAGGTAAAATATACGTGTTGCAGAAACGTATTTATTGTGTAGGTAATATACGTATATATATTAAGCTTAAAATACGTATATTAAAAATGTATTTGCCTAATAGGTCATATACTTATATATTATAAGATATATAACATACGTTTAAAAATAGTTTACAATAGACGTATTTATTAAGATTATGTAAATACTTCATTTTATATACAGCGTCCGCCAAAAAGTCTGCACCGCATATGGGAAACTGTTGTTATTGACTTTCTGAAAAATTTTATTTTTGATAAAAGTTAGTGCATGTTCTCAAACGAAAAAGGGATTGCACAGATGTGTGTCAGTCCTGGCGTTTAGGTCGAAAAAATTTTTTTTTTGAAAATTATCCAGAGTAAAGTACCTTTATTTGAGAAGACATCAAAAAGTTTTATTTAAAAAAGCTGTTTATAAATCGAAGTAATATTCAGATATCAAATTTAGTTGTTCTATATTTTAAAAACAAACAAAATTATCTCACACATAACTCCTGAACTATATTTTTAAATATTCTGTTATTAAAAATTCTCTCTAATAGTTTCAGATTAGGTAAAGGATTTAAATAAACTTTGGGGACCCTTTAGCAGTACTTTTTGGACCACATAAATATTTTGAAAAAAATGCTCAATTTCTTAGTACATATAGTTGTTCCCTTTTTTCTCCTGTTAACTTTTTCAAAATGTTTTAATACAAATCACTTTAATAGATTTTCATTTGTATTAAGAATTTCGAAAATGTTAACATTAGGTAAAAAGAAAGAGGAAATTCACCATTTTTTAATTAAATATTTATTTGGTCAAAAAAGTGGATTGTAATCCATTACCTAGGCTGAAACTATTAACTAGAGTGAACCATAAATAACAGAAAAATATAGTTCAGGAGTTATTCGTAAAAAAGTGAAGAATTTCTATTTTTAAAATGAAACAACCAAATTTGATATTTTCGCACAATAAACAACTTCTTTAAATCACCTTTTTCGATCTTCAATAATAGAGGCATTTTACGTTTGAGACAATTTTAAAAAAATGTAATTTTCCGACGAAGCGCCAGGACTAACACACATTTGTTCAGCCCCTTTTTAACTGTTATCAAAAATAAAATTTTTCAGAAAGCCAATAACAGATTCTACCATACGGTGCAGACTTTTTGGTGGACACTATATGTCAAAATCAGTTAACTTTTACTTAATTTACTTAATGTAAATAACTGAATAAATTTTAAAATTTTGAAAGGTATCAACTTGATTTAGTATGAGTACAATTTAAAGAATAGGTACATCTTTACTTATCAACTACTTCAATTATTTACACTAAATATAGAGAAAAACCATGTTAAAAATTTTGTTTTTAACATCAGAATAAACTAGGTATATTAATAAATTATTTAAAGGCTCAAAAACTACCTCATAATTATTCAAGGATTGGGATATGTACATTTTCATCATACATTTTTTCAATATAAAAAAAAGAAAAACTTAATACAAATGAACATTTATTTGAATAAGTAACTAAGTACAAGAAGTCACAATTACATATATAATAAAATTATTTTAATTTTAATGCACAAATTGTCAAGATATTACGTCTTGTTTTTTTAGTAACATAGTTATTTATAACTACAACTCGTCATGAAATAAGGAATAGGATACTAAGTCATCGGCATATAGCTACCTAAAAACGTTAAAAATATTAAGCAATCAAATACTCAGCAAATAATATTTGGAGGGCTTTACAAGAATGTAAAAAAGAATTTTGGTTTTGCCACAAAACAACATCCACAAGTTCTAAATCGATTTATTAACAGCAAGTTAATTTAAATAATGACAAGATAAGATGAATTTTGTTTTATTGACACCTCTATATTTAAGTAAAAATAAAAAAATTGATAAAGTTCCGTCAGAATCAGACGTGGTGACATAGATATATTTTTTGTATGCACCACAGCTGAACATCTTAAGGCGAGTTTATAAAAAAAGTCCCGGTCCTAACTTAGCCTATCTTAGGGACTTTTTTTATAAACTCGACTTTATAAAATCATGAACAGTTCAACAAATAACGTAAAAGAACGAAAAAGTTTATTTCTCATGTGCATTAATAATTTTGGCTGCCAGAAAAGAAAAAGCACGCCGAAAATTAAACAATATTTTAGGTTATGGTATTTCTAGCAGAAAGTTTGGATTTAAAGTCGTAAATTCTTTATCCGTGAAACAAAAGCGAATCATAGGAAGAGCACAAACCTTACGTTACATAAATATACATTATTATTACCTGTTTTTCATTAATTCAACACCAACACTACATAATATAATAATCAACATTGAATACTAGCCGGGTCGGTATCGGCGAAGCTGTCGCAAACTCCATGAGGGTCGCGGATGCATAAAGAAAAGAACGCATGCGTATGCATTCCCGCCTACGTGCCGTGCCGTACGCTGGTACGCTGGAATGAAAAATGATTGGTGGAACGACGGTCCGCGAATTCAGAAGAATATGAATTTTAAATAATGCATAATGTTACAACACTGCATTTGCGAAATTCACAATTAGTTATTGACATATTTTCTTAAATTATGTGTATGTTGTAGGTATTTTGGTAAAATGTAGAGGAACTAACAATTCTTAAACGTTTTTAATAAGGTTAGTGATAAACCATAACTAAACTGTTAACGTGTTTGATCATTTACATATTAAACATATTCTATACTTTACTTTGTAATATGTTTATGAAAAACATATATACAGATATAATTTAAAAAACGTATATGATATTACAAACTAATAAACTTATATTACACCTTAATTCATCCAAGAATGATTTCTGTCACGCTTATTAAACGTATTCTATATTTTAGTTTATAATAAGTTTATGTAAAACGTATATGCAGACATAATTTAAAAAACGTATATGATATTACAAACTAATACACTTATATTACACCTTAATTCAGCCAAGATTGATTTCTGTCACGTTTATTAAACGTATTTTATATTTTGGTTTATAATATGTTTCTGAAAAACGTATATGCAGAAATAATTTAAGAAACGTATATAATATTACAAACTAATAAACTTATATTACACCTCAATTCAACTAAGACTGATTTCTGTCACGTTTATTAAACGTATTTTATATGTTAGGTTTATAATTTTATAACTTTATACGTATATAAACGTATTTTAAACCGAAATGTGTTGCCTGGGTGTAGTATAGGTTTTGCATTTTTCCGGTGGACTATCGAAACCCGAAAAAAGCGTCGGATCGAAATGAAAGTCACATCTATCGACTCGAGAGCGAATTTAGAAAATTCCGTCCGTCGGTTAGTCGGTCTGTCTGTCACGCCCAGCCCCCCCAATCCGTGTTCAGATTTCGATGAGACTTGGGTGGTTAATAGGAGGTCTTTAGAAAACCTTAACGCCGGAAGCTCGGTTTCGTTCGGAAATCGGAAGTACCCGATATAGACGTTCCGAGATTTTCGGAAAAAATTGAATAACTCGCTAACGGGTGGTCGGATCGAGATATTTCAAAAAAGAAATGATGCCGCCGGCAAAGCTCTACAAATAGGTAACGGCGACTAATGAAGCCTATTGCTGGCGGCCCGAATCCGTTGACCTCAAGTATTTTTTCCAGGGCCGAGTATGATTTTTCAAAGAAATTAATAACTCCCGAACCGAAGGTCTGATTTTGAATTTCAAAAAAGGCGATTGTAGCGCTCGATTAGGTCTATTAGTTGACGTTTGTGAGAAATTTGACAAAACAAAAGCGAATCTACAAATCCTGGAAAACTTGATTTTTTTGATAAATTTTATACATTCCGAACAGTTTCGTAATAAAAATCGAAAATTAACTATTCCGTCGACCAATCTCTATATCAGTACAAGGCACGGACGTTTTTGGACAAAAAATCTGAAATAGTTTTTTCGAAAAATTTCAAATAAACAAGTTATTTACGAAAATGCATTCCATGAATTATTTAAAAATTTTTTACAAATTTATAAATTCTCCGTGCGATATAGATGCAAACAAATAATGTAATGTTATATTTAAAATATCATCATTCCTTATTTTTATTTACTAAATAAAAATAGAACCGATGCCCTTTCATGTCAAAATGTACTGAGTCATCTTGCGACCCTCTGCTGAAAATGTACTGAATCATCCCAACAGCGATAAAAAGCATATCAAAATGCAGTTTTTTTAGATTGTTATAATAGACATGTTTACCAAATTTCAAATTTAATATCTTAAACCGATCCAGAGAAAGCTCCCCTACGTGAATGTCGTGGATGTGGAAGTAATAGCGGCCGAAAAGTGATCCCGTTGATAGCCGGTATACGGCAGGGCAGAAAATAGCAACATTTTATTACTGTGGTGTTATTATTAAAAATGTGTCAAACTGGTTCTTTTAAAATATTGTATGATATTTCCCTGATTAAAAGTAGAATAGTATATTTATATATTGTCCAGTTTTTATGCAAAAATTAATTTATTCATGAAAATACACATAATACAATAATTTACGTCTCCTCATATTATTAAAAGTTATAATAAAACTCATAACAATATAGACTGAATTGACAAAAGACTTATAAATACGCACGAAAACAACAATCCTCATGTTATAAAAATTGTAGAAAACATATTGTATGTAAAGAATGTGAAAGCGTACTTGGCGTAATAACAAACAGTTGTTTTATATAAATATAACATAATAGACGGAAAAACTGATTTTTGTGCCTTTAGACATTCATGGGAATTATAAACTTCCTTGTTATTAAAACTGTTTTTATTCTTCTTTTTAAATGATGATAAGTTCATTTCTCTCATAGTTTTAGAAATGCTGTTAAATAAAATAATGCAACTACACCACAGAGAGTTTTGAAATGTGCATGTTTGATATACCAGGCCAGAGATATTATTATATTTTATGCAGAAAAATTCCCAGTAAAGTAAATTTTGTATGGAGATTTATTCCATTGCTTTAAACAATATATCAAAGGTCCTGTTACATATAGCAACTTACCAGTTCTATGATAAAAATGGTTATTATAAAAGTTGTAGCTTAGGAAATTGACTACAAAGACTATGTATTTTTTTTGGCGTAGAAATAAATAGGTAGGTTTCGACCCAAAAATAAGAGAATATGACAATAAAAAGTTTGCTTTTAAATTTATTTATGTTAAACAGGTTGAGGCGGCACAGTCCCAACCAAAAGTCGAATTCTAAATCGGAACTTTTCCATAAAAAATTATTACAAAAGGTTATAAGTCGATGATTATTATTGTCTAAATGTTATTAATTTGTGGCATTATCTTTATTTTTTTTTTCTTCAATTCTTTGGGACTTCCTGCCACATGTATTTTTTCTTTTTAAGCGGTGCTCGGGGAATCTACAAAATATCACAATTAACCAGTATGTTACTGGTAAATAAAACTTGAAATTAAATATTTCGCCGACGTTTCGGAAATCTAATAATCTGTTTCCTTGAGAAGCGGTTTATAAAAGAAATTTTTATAAATAACCAATACCCTGGGGGTATTGTCGATAAAACCTTCATAAATATTGAAAATAACAATCAGGTACGACAAAAACCTGAAAAACGTTACACAGCGTTAATTCCTTATGTATGCGGATTATCCGAAAAGTTGCGCCTCATCGGTGATAGATTTGATATTAGGACGGTATTTCAAACAAGGAACACTTTAATATCTATTCTGACAAAGACGAAACCGAAGAACCACGCGCAAAATTCAAAAAACTGCATTTATAATATTCCGTTGCAATGATTATTTAACACTTTATTAAATGTGTTTAACAGCAGCATACAAAACATGTGTTGGATCCGTCGTACCTACCCATTGTCTATTCAGGTACATGATAGTTTTCATCCAATGGTATTGTTATTTCCCGGTTACCATCTTGGATTTTCATTTTTGACCTGAGATTTCAACTCAGTGACTTATAAGATCCTCTTGTTATCATTTTCAATTCAGACTTATAATAATTTTCAATTTTCTATTTTCGGAATCTATTTCGGATTATCCTGTTCGTTAGAACTATAAATAATTATTGCATAAATAATTATTGCCTGATAAATGACTATTCAGTTCATTTTAAACTTTTAAAGAAGTAGCACTGAAGAGTATATCCTTGGTGTAGGATTCCTAAACACGTGTATGTGTGTAAGTTTCTAAAGTTTTTCGGTAAGTATGTTTTTGGCTTTAGTTGTTTTTTTGTTTTGTTGAACAGGATAATTTAAAATTAAAAACAATTAACATTATTATGGCAGTTATGCTGTACCTAATGTGCATATTTCTTTCTTATAATCCAATGTTCATAGTGGCATATAGCCAGTAAAGTATATTGTTTAGAAATATATATATGTTTCTGTACTTGTCTATGATAAGAGTTTGAAATAATTACGAGCATTAATTTTTTGCTAGTAATATGTTTATTTCCTCAGATTCTATTTTAGGGTACTCTTACATTGTAGGGAATTTGCATTAGCATTTAATTAAATGTTACATATATAAAAAATTGAAAATCGTCAATTTCTTTAAGTTATGTTTTGGAAAGACGCATTCTTTTATTTTACGTTTAGAGCATGAAAAAACGGGAAATTGGCGTTTTTTCAATTAAAAAAAAATTAATAACACTGGAAACTTCAACTTTACGATAAAAATATATTGAGCATTTCTTGTTGGCAATCAGTAAGGAAATATTTAAATAATTTTGTTTGACTGAAGAAATCTGATTTTTCTTATTGTTATAAACAAAATTGTTTTAAATCAGATCAGGCCAGATTATTATTTGGTCCCATGGATTTCCATAATCGGTATTGTCTCCTGAACTCATTCTGGTGAAAAAAAATTAGTCCGAATTGTATTCGAAACGACTAGGCCCATGCCACGTAGTCTAAATATGATAATTATGCTAATACCATTAATATTTCAACTTCCAATCAGAATGCCACTGGAATATTTCAGTTAATTAAAATATATTACTGACTGCTACGAATTGCGTTTTCCAGGTCACATAGTATGTTTAACTCTTTTAATAATAAATCTAGTTAAAACACTTTTTAAGAGACTGTTCGTTTTGCCCATTTCTCAGCCGATAATGCACCACATACATTTCTCTCTATCACTCAATACTTTACGGCTTTGGGCAGAATACATTTTAAGGAAATCCAGTATAAAAACTTTTTCAATTTTCCGCATTTTCAATGAACATGGAAAATCAGGTTGGGTGTTAGTTCAGCTAAGGTTGACATGTTTTATAAAAATAAACCTTTTTATTACGTACAACTTGTATACAAATTTTAAATTGTATTGAGTTTCAGATTCAACAGAAAGAACTGAAAATATGTTTAATAAGGTAATTAATAAACGTTTTAGCAAAAATTCCGCTGCCTAAGGAATCACTACTTCCACATCCAGATTATTCGTCCAAGTCTTTAAAGGAAACATCTTGACTATATTTGCACTCTAGTATGTGGAAATTATTGGTCATAGAATTTTAATAATATTTGGAGTAGATGTCATAGAAAAGTTTGAGGAGTTGGTTTCTACCATATACGTTAAAAATGAAGTTTCTAGTTTACCGTACTTATTTTCCACTATTTACAACCTACCAATGGAGTCATCTCAATCAGATGTCACTACAATACATATGTGTACTAACTTTCAAGTGAATATCTCAATTTGATGTTATCAATCCCATTAATAATGAAGCGGATGTGGTAGAGTTTGAAAATTATTAGAAAGAAATCTGAGGCCTTGGTTTCTAGTATATACACCGAATCCCAAATTTCTGTAGTCTTACCAGCTTGCTTTACTTATTTTCCCCTATTTGCCCCTATTTAACCCCCAACCCTTCAACGGCTTCATCTCAAATTATGATCTAGTTTCAGACGTCGTTATAATACATACGTGTACCAAATTTCAAATGAATATCTCAATTTTATTTTATCAACCCTTTTCATATTGGAGTAAGGGTGGTTGGGTTGAAAAATATTATAAGAAAATCTGACGCTGTGGCTTCTAGTACATACACCGAATTTCAAGTTTCTGTAGTCTTACCAACGTTTTACTTATATTCCTCTATTTACCCCAAATTAACTCCCAACCCTTCAACGGAATCATCTCAAAATATAAACTAATTCCAGACTTCGTTATAATACATACGTGTACGAAATTTCAAATGAATATCTCAACTTTATTTTATCAACCCCATTAATGGGGTAGGGGTGGTGGGGGGTTGAAAAATATTATAAAAAAATCTGATGCCTTAACTTCTAGTACATACACCGAATTTCAAGTTTCTGTACTCTTACAAGCTTGCTTTACTTATTTCCCCCTATTTACCCCTATTTAACCCCCAACCCTTCACCGGATTTCCTCAAAAAACAATCCAGTTCCAGATCTCGTTATAATATATGCGTGTACAAAATTTCAGGTCAATATCTTAAACCGTTCCGGAGAAAACGTGCGGACAAAAAAAAGTTACAGACAGACAGACCGACAGACAGACAGAACATTTTTTTTCGCTCAAATTTAAAATCTCGTCGTTTCATGACATTCTAAACCTATTTCACGAATAAAAATTTTTGAAAATTTTTTTGCGATTACTATACTTCCAATTCACTACGTGGATGTGGAAGTAATAAATTTAAATTTATTTTACGGTTACTATATTTCCAATCCACTACGTGGATGTGGAAGTAATGATGTACCATTAATGTCTCATAAATTATAAAAACACCTAATAATGAACTATTAAGGCAAGAATACAAAAATTATAGAAACTTAGTTACAAAGTTAATTAAAAAAGCAAAAGTGAACTATTATAAAAACAAAGTAAATGAAAATAAAAATAATAGTAAACATCTATGGGAAACTGTAAAATAATTGTGTAGCCAACCGAGACAACAAAATAAAATTCATTTCATAAAAAATAATAATGGTGAAAATATTGAAGGCCCTAAATATAATAATAATTATAGCCAATGTCTTTAATCATAATTATATAAACACTGGAAAAAAAATAGCAAATAATATAAAAAAAAACAATACATATAAGAATAGAAAAAATACTGTCATGAACTCGATATTTTTAAAACCTACCGACAAAGTCGAAGTGCTCACAACCATGTCAATAATAAAAGTGTAGGTATAGATGGCTTAAAGATAGAAACTTTGATGCAAATTTCACATGTTGTTTGTGAACCTTTCACATATATAATAAACAAATGCATGGAAAAAGGACATTTTCTGTCTGCCCCTAAGACATCTATTCTTATTACTATATTTAAAAATGGTGATAGAATGGAAGCCGCTAACTACAGATCTGTATCTCTGATTACAAACTTTGCTAAACTCATTGAGAAAATTATTAATTCCTCGAGAAATACAAAATTCTTTCTGTCCAGCAGTAAGGTTTTCGCGAGGCAAATCTACCCAAAATTCTATACTCGCATCAAAAGTGTACGCTACCCTAGATGAAAGTACACCATCACTTGGAGTATTTATCGACCTCGCGAAGGCATTTGATACAGTGAGTCACACCATGCTTGTGGAAACCTTAAAAGAAATAAGATTAAGAAACTGTACCCTCGATTTATTTATAAGCGGGTTGAAAAACATTATAAAAAAACCTGAGGCAAATTTCAAGTTTCTGTACTCTTACCAGCTTGCTTTACATATTTCCCCATATTTACCCCTATTTACCCCCCAACCCTTCACCGGATATCTTCCAAAAACAATCCAGTTCCAGATCTCATTATAATATATACGTGTACAAAATTTCAAGTCAATATCTTAAACCGTTCCGGAGAAAGCGTGCGGACAAAAAAAGTTACAGACAGACAGGCCGACAGACAGAAATTTTTTTTCGCTCAAATTTAAATATCTCGGCGTTTCATGACATTCTAAACCGATTTCAAGAAAAAAAAAATTCAAAATTTTTTTTACGATTACTATATTTCCAATCCACTACGTGGATGTGGAAGTAAATTTCGAGAAAGGAAAAATTAAAAATTGTTTTGCTATTACTGTACTTCCAATCCACTACGTGGATGTGGAAGTAAAATGAAGCTTCATATTATTCTTTCATTTATCAATTGATTCACTTATTTATTTATTTGTACAGATGCAACCACTTGCCAGGTAAATTATTACAGATTGGATATACTACCTTGGTAATGCATTAACTGTTTAAATATTATATTACAGTATAAATTTTGCACAGGTTTAGCAAAGGGTACGCTATAATTTTCCCTATTTTGTGATAAAACTTTTTTAACAATTGTAATGATATACGGCTGGAAGGGAGTACGATTTACGGTTTAAAAATATCAAATGAAATAGCAAAATAGAAATAAAACCAAGCAAATTATTTAACACTAAATATTGAACACGAAAAAATATTTATAAAAAATGTTTCAGCTACGGACCATCAGAATATTGTCTAAATGTTATTTGTGGCATTATCTTAATTTTTTTTCCTTCTTCAATTCTTTGGGAATTTCACTGCCACATGTATGTTTTCTTTCTAAGCGGTGCTAGGGGAATCTACAAAATATATCACAATTAACCAGTATGTTACTGGTAAAAAAACCTCTACGCCCGTGACGTTTACGTCAAAGGATCAGTTAAAGGTTGGTTTTGATAAATAAACAACACAAATAAGTATAAAAACTTGAAATTAAATATTTCGCCGACGTTTCGGAAATCTAATCTGTTTCCTTTCTCAAGGCTTTTTTTGAAAAATCTTTTTTGCTGTGTATGACAAATACACAGCTCTAAGAATGTTTGTTATATTCAATATCCATAGATACTTACTATTTACATAGAACTGTTGATATAGTTAACAGTTTTTTAGTTTCTATACAATGTTAAGTTTGTGAAGTTCTTCTTTTAACATTGGCAGCCAAGTTGTACAGACATCTACGGAACAATTCGACACTCAATTATCCTCATTCAATAATATTATCGCGGATTCTTTTATTTTTCTTTTTTTGCTATCTGCCTCTTTTGTTAAAATTTTTGCCGAGTCCCAGTTTATTCTATGTCCGTTCTCCCACGCGTGTTCGCAGATCTTGGACCTCTGAATTTCATTTTTTCTGATATAATTTTGATGTTCGCCCAATCTTACACTAAAAGGTCTGGATGACTCACCCACGTATTGTTTGTTGCACTCACACGGAATACTATAAATGCAGTTTTTTGACAAAGACGAAACCAACAAACCACGAGCAAAATTCAAAAAACTGCATTTATAGTATTCCGTGTGAGTGCAACAAACAATACGTGGGTGAGTCATCCAGACCTTTTAGTGTAAGATTGGGCGAACATCAAAATTATATCAGAAAAAATGAAATTCAGAGGTCCAAGATCTGCGAACACGCGTGGGAGAACGGACATAAACTGGGACTCGGCAAAAATTTTAACAAAAGAGGCAGATAGCAAAAAAAGAAAAATAAAAGAATCCGCGATAATATTATTGAATGAGGATAATTGCGTGTCGAATTGTTCCGTAGATGTCTGTACAACTTGGCTGCCAATGTTAAAAGAAGAACTTCACAAACTTAACATTGTATAGAAACTAAAAAACTGTTAACTATATCAACAGTTCTATGTAAATAGTAAGTATCTATGGATATTGAATATAACAAACATTCTTAGAGCTGTGTATTTGTCATACACAGCAAAAAAGATTTTTCAAAAAAAAGCCTTGAGAAAGGAAACAGATTAGATTTCCGAAACGTCGGCGAAATATTTAATTTCAAGTTTTTATACTTATTTGTGTTGTTTATTTATCAAAACCAACCTTTAACTGATCCTTTGACGTAAACGTCACGGGCGTAGAGGTTTTTTTACCAGTAACATACTGGTTAATTGTGATATATTTTGTAGATTCCCCTAGCACCGCTTAGAAAGAAAACATACATGTGGCAGTGAAATTCCCAAAGAATTGAAGAAGGAAAAAAACGGACCATCAGAGCTACTTGACAAAAGGTTAATCGATCAACGAGGACTCTTAAGACGTTTTGAATAACGTGCAGGAATATTTCTGGAAGATGAATCCCAATTTCATTTTTTAATTCGAATAATTGTTGAACTTCACTCTATATAAGCTGATTTTAAATAATTGCAAAAAAATTGTCTAAAGGAATTAAATCTGGTCATTGCGGTGGCCATGCAATATACTTCATTCGACCGGCCCATCTCTGTTGAAACGTTTTATTTAGGCAACAATTAGATCTATTCTGTTTGTAGTTAGCAAGCTTTGTTATTGTTACTTAACGAATTCTTGTCAAGCAACAACCCTTGTTACAAAACCTTATTCTGATCATCTCTATATAACAAACTCAACTGTTTATTTAACAATATGTCTTTAATTCTTATTAATAGTGTAACAACCACAATTTAGTACTTGCTAAGCAGATAACAATTTGACCAAAGTCAGTCAAAATGTCAAATATGAACCCTGTGGCTATAAATTTTCATTTTTATTTAATTTTTGAATTAGAAAATGCAGAATATCGGTACGTATTATTATGTATTATTCTTAGTTATCCAAGTTATATATTAATGTTATTTAGAAGAACAAGATTACACTACCGATATGTAAGGGGTATTTTTAGTTATCTAATTTCCAGTGCTACATGATTTCATTAACGAAGTGGGGAGAAAGTAGCGGTAAATACGGAAAAATAAGTAAAGCAAGCTGTTAAGAGTACAGAAACTTGGTATTTGTTGTACATACTAGACACCAAGGCCTCAGATTTCTTTCTAATAATTTTCAACCCACCACTTATTTCGTACCTATTTCGCTGAGTTGTCCTACAAAGCAACGTTCTCTTTTATTATACATAAACTGTGATTAGCAGAAGCTCTTATTAATTTAGCAATATCCCTATTGATTTTGTTAGCATCGTCAATGCATTCTGGATTAAAGGAATAATACAATTATATATCATCATCGTAATAGTGTACCTTGCAAACTTTAAGTACCTATTCTGTTCAGTTGACTTATATAGACAGAAAATATCAAAGGCTATATTGACCACCGTGGTACCGCCCGATGGAAAATACTCTCAAGAGATAAATTGTCATTCAATTTAACAATTTGCCTTCTATGTTGTAAGTAGTTCTGAATAAACTGCACTACCTTATCCGCAAAATGCAATATACTTAATAAACTTTCGTGATTTATACAGTCAAAGGCTTTGAAATTGTCTAATAATAATAAGGCCGTTAATTAATTTTCATCCGCTGCGCTCAAAATATCATCAATAGTATGTGTTAATGCAGTGCAGCAGCTGTGATTAGATCGGAAACTAGATTGAAATTGTGGCAAATTTTCGCAAATCTCCAAATGTTCTTTAGTTTGATCTGAAACAACTCTCTCAAGTAACTCGGAAAAAGGAGACAAAATACTAATTGGTCTAAAATCCTTATATTCTGTAGGTACGTCAGCTATGGGTAGGGGAGGTAATAAAGCAATTTTTCATATATCTGGATAAGTATTGGTTAACAAACACCAGTTTATTAGACATGTAATAAAAGAAACAATAATAAGGCAGCAGTATTTTAGCATTGTTAAATTTATTTTATCGTAACCCAGGGCACTATTTGACATTGATTGTATTATTTTTTAAATGTTTACCTTATTTGTTAATTTAAATTAAACTTTATGCCCAAAGGTGGTTTTTAAATTTTTTGAGTAATATGATTTAGTTTCCAGTATATTTCCTATAATTAAAATTTTTGTTGATTCTATAAAAAAGTTGTTCATTTCATTCACATTTGATAAATTTGGGGGTATTTCTTTGTTTCTCATTTTTGAATAAATACTTAAATCGTCCAATCTCCCCACGAGGTTTTAGTTTTTCTAATTCTTATTCTAAAATTTAAATACGCTTTTTTCTCATTTTTTACCGCTGTATTAGGGAGATTTTGTAGGCCCTTGTCACAATTATAATGTTCGGGGTTACTGGCTAGTTTAAACCTTGCAATGCATTTTCTCTTAATTTTATCATTGCTTAAATATAATCAGTTGGCCATGGTGCCTTAGGCTCAGTGCACCTTATCGTTTTTAACGGAGCTTGCTTATCAAACAAGGATATCAACAAATTATTAAAATATATAACTTTTTCATTAATATTATCAATATACAAAATATTTTCAAAAGGGGTCGATTCTAAATCACTATTAAATAAATCTAAATTGAAATTTTTATAATCTCTAAAGGTTTTAAATATAAGAGGATTAACAACAGGTTTAGTCAAATTGCAATAAATCAATTTATGATCAGTTCTTAAATTACCCTTACTTTGTACGCCACTGGATGATATGTCCCCCCTGGTTGAACATATTATCACATCAAGAAGCGATATTTTATTTCTAGACATTCTTGTAGGTTATACAATTAACTGTAACAATTTTGTTACATTAGTGTAATTTCTTTATATTTTTCTTTATTATTATTATCATTATCATCATTGTATGTATATGCTCTGAATGGATGAACTGTACTTCTGCCATCAAATTTTCTTTCGCACATCTCAGTTTGTTTCCATTAACATAACTAATGTACAGGCATACATAATATACAGATTCAGCGAATTTAGTTTAAGGTACGTAAACTTGTTTCTGCGCAGATGAACCACGCCTTGTCGTATAACAATGCAGGGCACTGCGCCATCGCTTGAACGCGTCGAGTTGAGAACAGCGCACCCATTCTGCTTTTAATAGCGTAGCTGTTTAGACGTGTAGGAATAAAATAAATTAATCTCAATTTCGTTATTAAAATGCCGTGTGTTTATACAACTGCAGAAAAAGTGCAAATTGTGAAGTACTTCGGGGGCCATTCCACTGGAGACACAATAAATCTATTTACTCTGGCATATCAAGACAGACCAATTTCCTCAGCTAGCATAATTTCATACATTATTAAAAAATGTGAGAATTTCGGGTGTGTCGTGAATTATTGTAAAAAATGCTGTCAGCCCGAACCCTGGCATCAACAATTAAGCGAAGAACGTGAAATTCGCGAAACTAATGTCTGTGCACTTGTTAAAACTAGTGAACCTTGTTCTGGCAGGCAAATTGCTGATGAAGTTGACATGAAGGAAAGAACTGTAAGAAATATTTTGAAAAGAAATGGATACAGTTGTTTTAAAGTTCAAACAAAGCAAGAAATATTTCCCGAGGACAATTTCAAATGGATGGAATTTTGTGAAATCATGATAAATAAAGTGAATCAGAATGAAAACTTCTTAAAGAATATATTGTTTACAGATGAATCATCTTTTTCATTACATAGGAAACACAATCCATCCGTAGTACGATATTGGTCTCGGAAAAATAAACATTTGAGTGTTGCTGTGCGGACTCAGTATCCTCAAAAGTTGAACGTTTGGACGGGAATTTTAGACAATCATATTATAGGCCCACTGCTAATCGATGGCAATTTAAATGGCAATAATTATATAGAGCTTTTACAAAACCAAATAATTGCTGCAGTTCAAAATCTTCCTGTCAACTTTGACATTTGGTTTCAACAAGATGGCTGCCCAAGCCACTATACCTTAGCTCTTATTAATTTTCTGGAAAGAACATTTCCCAATCGTTTAATAGCTACGAGGGGAATGATAAAATGGCCCCCCAGGTCACCTGATCTAGCACCCCATGACTTCTTTCTGTGGGGATTTTTAAAGGAAACCGTTGTAATTTAATAAGAATAATTTAATTTTTGATAATTATTAGTTGATTTTAGTTTCCGAGTTATTTAATTTTATTTTAATGTTCTATTTTCATTTCGGTTTTAATAAGAATTATTATTTTATTCCCACAGCATTTACGGCTAAAAAGAAACTGAAGAAATGCTTTCAATAGAAGAAATTATTTGTCAATAATGTAACAAATAACTTCTTCGCTTTTAATGAAGATATATTGTCTCGTTTCGTATTAGAAATTATTACCTACGTCCGCACCCATCCTTAGTTCATGCCGTACTAAATTCAATTCATTGTGTGCCTCTGCTTTCACGATTTATGGTGTAGTAGTCAATTACATCGTTATTCCGATACCCTAAACTTTTCCGAATCTGTATAATATATTTCAGTTTCATTTTATTTATATAAGATACTCGTTTTGTGAAAACAATTTTAGTTTTTATTTTTTTGCCAGAAATCACATATTTTCCAAGTCTGTGTAGTAATAGATGTATTTTATTTAAAAATAAGTAAAACAATTTCAAGATACATCAACATAGAAGCATATATAATACTCATTGCGATATAAAAAAAAGTTGTTCGCTTATGGACAATGTGAATGTGAATAAACTCGGCTCGGTGAAAATATTTAATGCTCGTGAGCTAAATGACATCCCTGCTAGGTCACATCAAACTCAACAAAAATTGCAACATGTTTTCACTGAATATTTAAATCCCAGTTAAAAGGTAATTACAGCAATGTTTTACTAAAAACTATATATTTAATCCCATTTTTTTGTCTACATTCTCGTTAAATATTATAAAACTCACTTTGCTTACGCTTACTAAAATGTCATGCTCTTCTCATTTTATCAATGTAAGTATAATATACATATCCTGATAATTACATGTTTTGATTTTTTTGTGCGGAATACTACACAATAGTACTTCTGTTAAATGAAATAAACAAATATGCTCTAGTACTTATTGCGTTTATTCTTGTAACGAGATCCACGCGAATATTATATTCCATTTAACTAAGAATACTGCAATTTTTGTTTAATTTAACAAACTTTATTAAAAAAAATCGGTAAAGGTATTTACACAGAACTTCCCTGTTTATTTGTGCATGGCGGTCACTCTAAAAAATTATTAATTACTAAATGACTTTGAGAATAATAATCGGAATATAGTTATTACAAAGAAAACCTGATAACTTTTGGTCAAAAAAATATACAGAGTGGTCGTCCGACAGCAAAAATTCTATACTAAATAACAGGTGCCAAATATGGAAGGCTTGCGCAAATACCTTCACAAAAGTCCACCATGGTTGAATTATTTCTTGGGATGACCACACTGTACATTTTTCAATAAAAGTATAATAGGTGCATATGCCAAATATTATTGCCATCTGTCACATTTTCAATTCCAAATCCACGTAGTGGAGTGGAAGTATAGTGGTGGTTAAAAAAAATTTTTTTGAAATTTTTCAAACGCGCTGGTAGAAAAATTTTAAAATTTTTAGTAAAAAAAAATTCATTTTTTTTTTCTTCTGAAATAGGCTTAGATTGTCACGAAACGTGGAAATTTTAAATTTGAGGAAAAGGGAATGTTTCCTTCTATTCTATATTAGTGGTAAAAGAACATCACAAATTACAAAAAAAGATCAAAATTTTTTTAAAATAGATTTAGAATACTTATGAAACGTGCAAATTTTAAATTTGAGCAAATAAAAAATTTTCCCGTCTATTCTAGTGGTAAGATTTTTTCCAAAGTAGAAAAAAGAATGTTCAAATTTTTGTTTCTTGAAACAGGTTTTAAATGTCATGAAAGAGGGAAATTTTAAATTTGAGCGAAAAAAAATGTTTTCATATTATTGTAGTGGTAGAAAAAGATTACAAATTCCTTATTTTTTTTTAAATAGGTTTAGAACGCCATGAAACGTGAAAATTTTAAATTTGAGCAATAAAATTTTTTTTCATCTATTCTAGTGGTAAAAATTTTTTTCATAATGGTGAAAAAAATTTTCAGAATTTTTTTCTACAATAAGTTTAGATGTCACGAAACGTGGAAATTTTTAATTTGAGCAAAAAAACATTTTTTCATTTTATAGTACTTAGTGGTAAAAAAAAGATTACAAATTAAAACAAAAATTTAATAGGTTTAGAATGCCATGAAACGTGAAAATTTGAAATTTGAGCAAAAACATTTTTTTTTCATCTGTTCTAGTTAGTGGTAATTTTTTTTCCAAAATGGTAAAAAAATGTTCCAAATTTTCTTTTTCCGAAATAGGTTTAGAATGTCATGAAACGTGGAAATTTTAAATTTGGGCAAAGAAAAATTTCGTTTCCATCTATTTTAGTGGTAAAAAAGTTTTTCAAAAACGTTGGTAAAAAAAAAATCCAAAAAAATTTTTTGTTTGAAATAGGTTTAGAATGCCATGAAACGGAAATTTTAAATTTGAACAAAGAAAAATTTTTCTTCCATCTATTTGAAGTAAAAAATGTTTGGAAAATGGTAAAGAAAATTTCAATTTTTTCTTTTGAAAATAGAATAACATGAAATGCGGAAGTTTTAAATATGAACAAAAAAAAAAATGATCCGTCTATTTTAGTGATAAAATTTTTTTCAAAAATGTTGGTAAAAATTTTTTTTTTCTGAAATGTGGAAATTTTAAATTTGAGCAAGAGAAAATTTATTCATTATTTATTTCCTTTAGACGGTCCTGTATATTCTTCAGTGAAAGTTTAACCATTTCTTCACTGACAGTAGCGTCAGCTACGTACCAAATTTGACTGTCCTCCGTCAAGTAGTTTTTTAGTTAATGCACCAACTGACAGACAGACAGGCTGACGGAATTGAAAAACCTATATTTTCGTAATCTACATGATCTGAAATGTGAAAATCCGGAAAAATCTCGGAGGGTGATTTTTTCTCGAATACAATATTTCGGTATGCGAGGGAATTAAAATATGATACAGTTTGTCAAGTGGCTCTTTGCGTGTGTATGAAAGCAATTACGAGCTGCGCATTGTTTTTACTGCTTCCATAATCACTATTTTGTACGCATCGTTAGTAGAGCTGCTTTATCCACTTCAAATATGCTAGTCAAGTTGAAGCGATAATTTCGGAATGCACCTTCTTTAGTATCTAGAGTGACCACATGAAGCAACTCGTGCTGGGGGATTGGTAGGGTGCAGTAGCTATAGATATAATGAAAATTTGTAATTTGAGATGTCCAGATGATGCCACCCTAATTGTAAAAAACGAGGATAAGCTAGTATACCTTCTGGATAGGCTTCAAACAACCTAGGCACATTAAGGACAAATAACTGCGAGAGAGTGTACTAATGTAAAAAATACCTAGTGTAAACAATATACAAAATTTTAAGAAATATGTAACGGACCAGTTCTTAAAGAACGCCCTATACAGTAAAATAAATTAAAATATTTAAAATCGCATGCGCTTATAAGCTCGAAATACGTCGATTCACAAACAAGTGTATAAGAAAACTGTTGACGTCGTTCGCGGAGCAGGTACAAATGGTACAGAATAATAGCGAGAGGGAAAAAGAGAGTGTGGCCGGCTTCGAAGAGTTGAGTTTTGGCCTCTGGCAGAGACATCACGTAAAGGGAACAGGTGAATTTAACCTCCCTCATTAATCAAGCGTGGTAATTGATTCGAGCTGTGGCCCTATAGCACAACGCCAGAGGTTTGGTTGTCTTTAAAAATAATGTTAAGCAGCTTTGACGATATTTTTTTGTGGTGTATGGCGTATTATAGTGAAGGAACTGCGTTTTATGTTAATCTGGGCATCGTAAAAATGTGTTAATCACTAATGTGAAAATATTCACAAGTAAATTAAATGTCAGAATGAATCTGGATTGAACAGCAGCAAATTACCTGGCTAATCTGGATTGTTTCCTTTGATGCGATCAACGATAGTTTGCCGTTTCTAGTATCTTTGCCTTGTTTGGCTGTTTATACGTTCATTTTTCGGAGTTCATCCGTCAATTAACCTTCATGTTCCCAGGAATAAAACTCTAAGTTATGTATTTTATGTACTATATTGTAATGGCTAACGCTACGCATTTGGAGAGACAATGTGCTCTAGTGCCATTAATGAACCTATCTCGTGATTGGTTTTTATCCCCCGAGTGAGGTCAGTAGACAATTTGATCGCTTTCATGTTAGTCGCGGACACTGGCCGCATTTACTTGATTTGTTGACAATTTAGATGCCTCGATAGGCATAAATAGTGGCCTATTTAGTGTGTAATCGCAAGTAACATTTAAGTCTGCTTAGGAACAATAGAAGAGCCGTTACGCGCAGCAGGCCGTTTACATTTCTCCCCAAATCTTGAATTCGGTTTTGATACCGATGGTTAACTGCTGTAATCAAATATTGATTCATGTTGTTTGTTTAAATGGTTTAATCCCTGTTAGCATACCACTTTTTGTACAGTTCTTAGTAATTTAAGCTACTTAGTTATAAGTTTTTGCATTAAAGGTCATTGAACTCAGGCCGTGTGATTCATAATATTGTATCGATCTATCTTTGTTGTACTGTTTACGAATAGTGTATTTCAATTGCCCTTGTAACCTAAAATGGTGAATCGATTATTTTGTTTTAGTCTTTGTTTAATTTCGATAATTTCTTCAAACTGTGATAGCTCGGTGTTTCCTTATTATGCCGGGCTCATTTATAGATTGAAGTGATAAGTAATTACTGTGTTCGTTGATTTCCCGTAACGCAGAATAAGGTGGCGTCCAACTATCGTCTCTTGTTGAGCTTTGTAGAGCCTTACATTTGCCGTTTCAGTAATATTCTTTTAGTGAGTAGTTATTAAGATAAGTGATCGCAATTATTAAGCCAGGCTGTCAAGGATAACCTGCCCCCCTAATGGCTTATGCTCTTTTGTGCTTTATAATTATGATTGTTGACGGAGTATAACAAAAATACATGGTTGTAAATAGTAAATATTAGCATTGCCACTAAATCCTAATAATCATTTAAAACAAAGCAAACTGAAGCTAGCCGGGTGCCATATATTTAAAACTTACTATTCGACTCAACGAACTAAGCTTCAATACAATAGCTTTGATAAAAAAAATTCAGCATGTGTACTAGAGCTCTATAGACAATGTAATAAATATGAAGAGCTGCTTTCTAAAGAGTCAATGGGGTTTTTTAGTTAAATGCTCATAAGAAACTCTATTTCTTCTCATTTAACTTTCCCCTTCGAAGTCTAATAAAAAACAAGCAAACAACATTAAATACTTAAATTAAATTCCAATTAAAAATAATGAAGGCAAATTTGTACTGTAAATATTTGATTGGAAGAAAAAATATTTTCGTTTTATTTTATCCCTTACGCTCCGTATACTCACAATTGTGAGTGTCTTATTTATAGTGGCAATAAGAATCAAAATATGATTTTAAATCGTTTGCTCCTGCATCACACGATTGTATGCGTTCAGACAATCGCCGGCATGCACGTTTTTACTTAGAATTCAATTAAATCGACTGTTTGTGGCTGTTGTAAGATCACATTTTTTAGTGTTTGTGTGTTACCATGGCAACTAGAAGTAAGTACATCTTTTTAATTACTTTTAAGTAAGTTAGTTTATGTATAATTATTTGGAAAAGTCTAATATTTGTATTTTCATAAAAATAATAGGATTTTATTTAGAGGTTAGAATGCTACATCAGGGTTTTGGAGGAGTGTCACGTTTGTGAGGGTCGGGAGTGAATTGTGTAAAAATGCAATAAATTTGAAAAACCTTCTGAAGGCAATAATTGGTAATACTGTTGTTCCTTTTTCAGAAATACCTGATAAAATTGACTTAAACAAATTAGCAGCCGATCCAGATGCACTGTGTCAATTGTTGGACGATATAGGCTCTGATTTAGAATTTGAGAGCGATGATAACAATGACGATTGGGAACCCATATTGTCAAAAGATGGGACAAAACTAGCGCGAAACGTATAGATGTATCATGTCCAAATGTGGTTAAAAATTACAATGAGAAGATGGGGGGTGTAGATATCTGCGATCAGATGATGGAGTGCTACAGAACTTTTTTTAAAACACGAAAATGGACACTGAAATTAATTTTACATCTATTTGATTTATCGATAGTGAACAGTTGGATGGAATATCGTCAAGACTGTAAGAGCAACCAATATAAAGCAAAAGATATCAAGGATTTTTTACCTTTTCGTTTAGAATTAGGAGAATACTTGCTTTGTGGTACTAAAAATGCAGCATCAGAGAACATAGAGTCAGAAAATTCAGATCGACAACCTCGTCCAAAGAAATCGAAACCTGCACCTATACCCTGCCAGGATAAACGGTATGATGGTTTCAATCATTGGCCTATTCATGAAGAGGTAAAAAATCCTCTGTGTTGTCGATTAGAATCCTGTAAAAGTAGATCAAGAGTATCTTGCAGTAAATGTAAAGTTTATTTATGTCTAACTAAAAATCAAAATTGCTTTCATAAATTTCATACTAAGTGACTGGTTTTTCATAACTCCGAACACTTCATTAGCTTATAAGTTTTTGTTAAAATTTATTGCATTTTTGTACTTTCCAAATAAAAGTTAAAAATGAACTTATTTCATTTATTTTGTTGTCACTATAAAGTAACTATAGACTCCCAATGCTCACAATTGTGCCACTGTCACAATTGTGCGTGTACTAAGTATACTCCTGGATAACACAATTGTGCGCATCATAAAAAACTGTCAAAAAGGCAAAATAAAATTTTGAAAAAATTTGGTATGTCTATTTGTTCATACTTGAACTGAAAAAACTGCTGGCCAACTTTATATTTACAATTGCAAAGTTTCGGGAGTGTAAGGGTTATTTACGACAGAGTATACCTAAAATAGCTTCTTTAAATTTCTTTAGAGATTCCAGAGATTGCTTTTCTCAGCCGATTAATTTTATAAACCATAATAGCATTAATTTAACTTGTGAAGCTCTCTTTATTACAGTCTATTACCGTTCTAATAATAAAGATGATTTTTAACTTTTCCTCTTAAAGAGCCTTAATATTATTAAAAGTTATTTACCTCTTTAATCACGACCCCATAAAAATCTCCGCAGTTAAATTTTATTCGTCTTAATAGGAGGAATTTAGAATAAAATCGTTTACAATTAAATATTTTTGATTGTATTAATCGTGTTATACGGCAGGATGTTTTAAAACTATTTCATAGGAATGGAAATATATACGTTCCCAGCGTTTTCATTGATCTACCCTACATAGTGAAGGAAAATATTGTAGGCGAAAGTTTCAGGATTTGTAAAATGGTCTAGCAGACCTCCATTGATCCTTGAGATAATTGACGAAACATGCACCTGCACGACTATTTTTTAAACATGCTTTTCTCGAAAATTGTTGTAGCTAGACGAATGAAACAGAAAGGTCCTGTTGGGCCATTAGTTGGCCTATACTATTTTTTTTTTTACTTGAAAAATGAAAATGAAAATTTGAGAATCAATTAAAAAAAAAATAAGTTCTTTTATGATTGGTTTTATGTACCTCCTATTTCTGTAACTATGTTATATACAGCTGCATAATAATACACGAAGTTATAGCCAAAATTGACGTTAAAAGAAAATAGGTGCAAGACTTTTAGATTAATTTTACTATAAAACATTATCTAAATATCGTCACTGTTTTCAGTGATTACCATAGGATAAAATCATTTCCCGCGTACCACTTAGCGCTTTGTACGCCAGCACTGCTTTTCAAGCAGCTTTTTTTGCAGTTTGTTTAACTAACGTCAAAATGTAAGTGTTGAAGTATAAAATGAGATTCTAGTTGCCCGCAACCCTGAGACACCCTCGATTAAAGTTTTTTTCTCTTTATTCTTAAGTCATCGAATACATGTATTATTTTTTTAAAGTTAAAGTACAAGCCTTCTAGTTATTGAAAGAAATAGGCTGCCTCTTCTTATTTGCCGCATCCTCCCATTTTGACGTCACTTGTGGCTCCCTGTAGTGTGTGGTAGTACTTACTCACTCACACAAAATTTTTTATGTATCCTATTCATAAGAAATCCCCAATATGCCAGCAGTTTTCAAACTATGTTATTAAATATTTTGGAAATTTTTGTTAATTTTTTTCTCCAAAACTATGAGCTTTAAACACCATGTTATATAAGGTTTTTTTGTTTGTCTTGTCGTTCCCTACCACCAGTTTCTTTTAATGACATGAAACTAATTACACCATGTATAGTGAGCCTATACTTTCTATTAAGTGTACCGCTTAAAGCGATTAAATTTGTTAACGACCTTTCTCTCCCTCTCTCTCTCTCTCTCTCCTTCTTTCGTATCTGTTATAATAATCTACATCAGGTTCAATATTAAGGGAAAAAAATGAAATAGTCAATATGAACTACCCGTGTAGTCGATGAAATGATTTTGTTACTTTTTAAAGCTCATTGTTGCTTACATTATCTTCTCTCGTTAATTATTGAAGGTAAATAAACAATACTACCTCTGCTTTATTTTTAGACAAATTGTCAACTGTTTATGATAAACATTCGGCATGTTTCTACATTCACAATTCAATTTGGCTAGTTTACCACATTATGCTCTGCCTATTAATTAACAACCAATAATTACGATATTATTTCGCTTATACCATACAATGCTTCAATGTAACATGCAGTTGAAAAGAAATACCTGATTCCATCTGCCATCTCAGTCTATTTTATTGTATTTTATTTTATTTTACAATATCCTTGCCAACAAAAAAATATAAGTATATAGTAACTTGTATACAAATATCAGATGAAAGATAACAAGACGGTTTTCAGGGTATCTCAAAGGTAACCTTAGGAGATCTGTTCGGGAATATGCAATAGCAAGGTAAGTATATACCATATTCTTTAAAGTAAAGAATTTATAAACCGTGTATATAGAGTTCCAATTGTTAGAAAAATATTCCACTTTAGGTCCGACAAAGGCCTGATCTAATAATATCAACTATGGTGCTAACATTATCTACTGCACAAAAGTTTCTAATTATAAATCATATTCATTAATATTTAACGCAGTTTCAAATAAAATTCTGTGCGCTGTGTTTGAAATAAAGTAATATAATTGACGTAACCTTGCAAACTGCTCCAAATTGAGTAGTGGAAGACCATGTATGTAAATACATTAGTAAACAATGATGTATTGTTCAGATTAATTACGTGGTATTTGGACTTATAGTGCCTAATGGGCTGGTCATAATAATAATTAATGTTGACTTGATTACTGTACTACGTGGATCCGATACATTCATCCAGCCATATTTAAAAACAGTTTGACATTTTTCTGAAAAGGTCATTGTTTTCTAAATTTACTGACTTTAAGGAACATGTTACCACGTTAAAAAAAAATCAAAATTTTTTATTGTTGAAATAGGCTTAGAATGTCCTGAAACGTCGAGATTTTAACTTTGAGCGAAAAAAAAAATTCTGTCTGTCGCTCGGTCGGTCTGTAACGTTTTCTCTGGAACGGTTTAAGATATTGACATTTGAAATTTGGTACACGTATACCGGTTGAGTCACGAATTGCGGTTGGCCCGATATTTCCTAAAATATTTGGAATAGAAATTTGAAATTTGGAGGCCTTATTACACGACTAAAATGCCATCTTTTCAATAAAAAATCAAGTTTGGTGCACATCCGGTTTGACCGGAAATGCCCACAACTTTCGATTTTTAAATGGAACACCCTATATATTTTTACATTTTTGGAATCTAGAAGAAATTTTGAATATAATACATCCATTTTGGTCACTTTTTGATAAACATTAAATATTTTATTGAAAAATCTATTTCTGAATCCAGAGTGCTGTGGTGCCCAAAATATATTTTAGTTTGTGAGCTACGTTACTATAAAAATAAAAAGAGCAATATGATTACATTACTTAATTCTCTAGAGGCGTTTAAAATTTTTAAATGTTTTTTACCCACTAACTCGGTTTTTTTAAATGGGAATTTAATCGTTCATCAACATTTTTAAATACCTCATTTTCATACGAATCTAATGATACCAAAATTTTGAAAATCCGCTCAGAAATATTTGAGATTTCAGTCAAAATACAATGTAACCAAGCTTTTAGAAACATGCGGCTAATAGATAATAGATTAGTGGGCTTTGGAAACTAAAATGGCACATTTCTGTGTAAATCTGGTAACCTAATAACATTGGAAAAATCATAGTAGCCATTGAATGTAATAAAACAATATCAGCTGTCAGACAGACTCGTGTAGTTATAGGCAATCTTGAGCTATCAAACATTTAATAATTGTGAGCGCAAGGAACGTTACAATTAAGTTTAGCATAGGTATGTGGAGGTAAACACAATTACATCCACAAGGACATTTGCAATAGAATGCGACATCAGTTCGGTTTTCAGAGTTTTATTTAAATGAACATAAATATCGGGCCTATAAAGAAATAAAAATCAATTCCGTTTGAACAATTAAACTTAAACTAGGTAACAGTAGGTATCTTTAAAATAATTAATATAATTAAACCATAAATTGACATTTATAGACAAATCCTAATACATCAATTTCTCTGTCCTCACTTACAATAAATATTTGATGGTCATCTTGTTGATTGGGTTCGTTTCTTAATTCTTGTTCCACTCTGGCACACAAGTATCTGCTTGGATGACGTCTGTTGGGATATCGTTGCTGATACAGTTCTGCAGCTGCAGTTGAATTTTTGAGACGCTCTCCATATATCAGTAACATATCGACCATTTCTACTAAAATTATTCATTTTCTTTAATTTTTACTCAAAGAGATTTCCGCAACGCTTTATTTTGTATCTGTTTGACAGCTGATATTGTTTTATTACATTCAATGGCTACTATGAATTTTCCAATGTTATTAGAAATATGCCATTTTAGTTTCCAAAGCCCACTAATCTATTATATATTAGCCGCATATTTCTAAAAGCTTGGTTGCATTGTATTTTGGCTGAAATCTCAAATATTTCTGAGCGGATTTTCAAAATTTTGGTATCATTAGATTCGTATGAAAATGAGGTATTTAAAAATGTTGATAAACGATTAAATTCCCATTTAAGAAAACCGAGTTAGTGGATAAAAATCACATTTAAAAATTTTAAACGCCTCTAGAGAATTAAGTAACGCAATCATATTGCTCTTTTTATTTTAATAGTAACGTAGCACACAAACTAAAATATATTTTGGGCACCAGAGCACTCTGGATTCAGAAATAGATTTTTTAATAAAATTTTTAAAGTTTATCAAAAAGTGACCAAAATGGATGTATTGTATTCAAAATTTCCTCTAGATTCCAAAAATGTAAAAATATATAGGGTGTTCTATTTAAAAATCGAAAGTTGTGGGCTTTTCCGGTCAAACCGGATGTGCACCAAACTTAATTCTTTATTGAAAATATGGCATTTTAGTCGTGTAATAAGGGCTCCAAATTTCAATTTTCTATTCCAAATATTTTAGGAAATATCGGGGCGAGCGCAATTGGTGACTCACCCGGTATATTATAACGTGATCTGGAACTGGTTTGTTTTTTGAATATATCCGGTGAAGGGTTGGGGGGTAAATAGGGGAAAATAAGTGAAGCAAGCTTGGTAAGAGTACAGAAATTTGGGTGTATAAACTAAAAGCGAAGGTCTTAGATTTTTAAAATATTTTCTATTCCCCCCACCATCCATACCCCAAAGGGAAAAGGATAAAATAAAGTTGAGATATTCATTTGAAATTTGATACACGTATGTATTCTAACGACATATGGAATTAGATTATATTTTGAGATGATTCCATTGAAGGGTTGGGGGTTAAATAGGGGTAAATAGGGGAAAATAAGTAAAGCAAGCTGGTAAGAGGACCGAAACTTATGATTTTGTGTATATACTTGAAGCTAAAGCCTCATATGTCCATTTAATAGTTTTCACTTTATCCTAAAAATAAGTTTCAAAAAGTCAAACTTTTATCCTACGAATTTCAATACTTAGCCCCTAAATTTCATAACCTATTACCAATTAAAATCAAGCAATTGATTAATCTTAAAAGGTTTAATAAAGAATGTAGACATTCTATAAGTACTAACTTCGATTCATTCAGAATTTTTTTTTAGAAAAAAATTTTTTCTTTCTTATATCTTTAATAAATAAAATACAATTCGTTGGATTCTCTGAGTACTTCATAAGTTTTGTTCCTAGTTTTAGTTTTAGTTTATCTTTAATCCTATATTATTTAGTAATTAGTGTAAGATGTAGTCAAATCAAAAAATCAAGGCACATGCAAATGTTAAGTCATTTAGGTGCCTATCTCCAATTAAAAAAAATCTGTAAATCTATTGTTTATTACCATGGTATTAAATGTGGTGTATGTACTAATTTGAATAAAATTGAATTGAATTGAATTGAATTGAATTTGAACTTTAGTACGCGTATGTATTGTAACGACATCTGATTGAGATGATTCCGTTGAAAGGGTGGTAGGGGTAAGGTTGCAGATAGGGGAAAATAAGTAGAGTAAGCTAATAAGAGTCCAGAAACTGCATTTTTGACGTATATTCTATAAACTAACGCCTCAAATTTTTCTATTTTTTCTATGACGTCTGCCCCAAATATGATTTAAATTCTATGGCCAATAATTTCCACATGCTAGAGTGCAAATCTAGTCAAGATGTTTCCTTTAAAGTGACTTGGACGGAACATCTGGATGTGGAAGTACTGATTCTTGGGCAGCGGTTATTTAATATCTTTCTTAACTCGTTTATTGGTGGTGCATATTTTTGTTTCTTCACAATGGCCAACTGGCAAAGTACATTTATAGTAGCCTTTCTCTTGCTTCCCATTCTATGTTTGTATTTATAGGGCATACAGTTTGTACAACAAATTGCATATTTTGGGAGACAGAAGCATGTTTTATTATTATTGAAATTTCTCGATACACGCTGGACGTCTAACATTAAAAATCTTGTATTAGTTATGTCTAAGAGTGAAGAATTACAACTATTTTAACATTTTACATTTATTTTGCAGGTAAGTCATATGATGAACTGAAGCTTCTTAAAATTGGTAAGTTAAAATATGTCTTGTCCCAATTTTACAATACCATCCCTTAGCCTTTAGTCTGAGAGTAGACCGTACAAAAGTGGAATTAATTTCTTAAGGGATAAAACTATTAGGAAACATAGTATTATTAGTATATACCGTGAAAATAGATACTCGCAACGGTTGCCTTACGAAAACATGATCCGACGGCTAGAAGAACATCTCTGGGTAGCTATTCTGTATCGATGTGATGTGATGTGAGCACATGTTTTCATGAGAAAGTGGGCGGAGTTCTCTTGAAAAACAAAATAGCGTATTCTGTAACTGTGGGAGTGGTCACATCACGCCAAAAATCGGGGAACTTGCTTCCCTTGATAAATTGTGGGAAACGCTTGAGAGGATGAAAGTATAACCTCACTTTTTGGCAAACTGTCATTTTATTTGGATGTCGGTGGCACGATATTTGTTTATTTGAAGTTATTTTTATGTTAGATCATACAATGAGGTTTGTGTTACTTAAACTGTAAGGATTAAAGGGCGATGAATATTGCCGATGTACTAAATTATCAATGAGGCACTATGAGACCTTCAGATTGCTCAGAAATAACAACTTATTGCATGAACAAACCCTTCGATTTAGCAGATAGGGCTTTTATAATTAAGTAAATGAAGAACATGCTTGGGGATATCATACAATATATTATACAAGTCGGATTATGTACAATCCAATTATTATTTTACAAATTTAATTTGCTTTTCTCCATTGCTCCGAATTATTTTTATTAGGTTCCAGGGATAGCATTTAAAGTGGCTGTTACTCTTTCCCATATTTTTTGGCATCTTTTGTGAACTGATTTGTAAATGTTCCACAAAAGCTGTAGTTGTTTTTCTACCCATTTAATCAAAATATATTATAAGTCACTATTCATCGGATTGAAACAGATTTTTTATGTTATTATTCCTAGCCTAACAGAAAATTATGTCACTTTTACAAAATATTAGATATTACACTCATTTTGAGAAACTTGCATTTTGACAAGATGCATTTCCCATCATACAACGCACGACCTTCGATCATGGCGTTGCGGCAATTCTATTGGTTGAAATGTAGGAGCAACTGTTGGCAACGCTGGTAGGATCACTTCACGTCCCCGTGTAGTCACTGTAGTTACAGAATAATATTTTTGTTTCCCTGGGAAGGGATCGTGATATGAGTTCTCTCCTCTCACGACAAATGCTCACATTCACGAAATTACAGAATAGCTACCCTGGTATTAATCTTGATATAGTTACTGACATAACGGAGTTAAAACTTAAAATTTATGTTAAATTGAGCTCTATATAAATATATGTAGTTGCCATAGTAAATCTTGATCAAATCTACTGGCAACCCATATTTTCTTCTTCACTTATTTACTTAGTTACCACCCTCATCGAGTTAGATATGAAACTAGTACAAAATTAAGGTTGGAATCCTGCTTTAACAGAAAATAAGTTCATCCATCTTTCCATCTTTCTTTTACTTCTCTAGTTTCTTCTTTGCCTTGCTCTTCGTGTACCCTTCTCAGGTAATATCTTTTAACCGTTGTATTTTATTTACAGCCATTCATGATTGCAACTAAAATAAGCATGTACTTATTATTTGAATCAGCATAATTAAGAAAAAAAAATTAGTCTATATGGAAACTGGGTAAGTTGATAGAAACTTTTATCGAAGGATACAAGTTTAAGCTTTCGCACTAGTAAGAATAAATTACTGAATAAGAATTCACGTACATTTGATTCAAAGAAGGTCGCGGGATGAAAAAATTTATTTCAACTCTGTACTTTTTTGCTTAAACCTGTCCGCGTAAACCAATAGATGTTTTGTGCAACTTACTTTCAATATTTAGTGACATGGTTACTGGTTAGGGGCCACTGTTTTTCTTAACTAGTAATCCTAGTCAGGAGAGAGAAAACAAATGGAAAAATATAAAGGATCAGAACAGTTCTTCAAATCAATTGTAAGACTTTCCACCTAGGATTTGACTAATGTATTCTTCGTTTAATAGTGTAAGCAGTGTTTCAAATAATTGCTTTAAGTCAAATAATTACTTACCTATTTTAATTCGCAGTTGGTTTAAATATGCTTTTAAAATTACTAAGTGCATCGTTTCACTAGGTTCTTCATCAGACTGATATCGCTGGTTCACATTTTTTCTCCAACCTGACTTTAACGTTGAGGTCTTGAGCCAAATTAGATTCATTCTGTAGGTGCTTTGGTAATTGTATATTTTTGAATATTAGGTAGTCAAATATTTTGTGTAATATTGTAGATTTTCTATAAAACTAGCTTCTTTAGCTTTCGTTGGCACTCCAAAAGTTTAAAAAATTGTATTAAATTATCAGCTTAGAGCACGACATTAAGAATTATTATATCTTCAATCACATAATCAGGTTGTTTCTCATAATATGAAGTTTTATAGGTTATGTTACGTTCTAATACTACTCGTACTTAGTTTTCATAGTCTAAAATAACACTGAAATAAAACTGAACTATACAGGGTGATTCTCTTAAGGCGGCCATTACAATATTTCTCACTTGCAAATCAGATAGACATTTGAGATTTGGTACCCTGTCATAGTCCATTGCGAGTCTGCAAATAATAATTTCAAAATGGCGACATTTTCAGAAATACCGGAAGTTGATGCCATCTTTGTTTTTTAAACGAACACCCAATTTTTATTATTTTTTTTTAAATTCGGAATTAAATTCTGAGTATAAAGCGGTCAGGTTTTCGGTACTTATTTGCAATAGTATTTGACTTGTGTCAATTTTTCTCTTAAGTATTAGAGATGCAAGGGTCAATTAAAAAATTCATATTTTTTAAACCGTTCAGGCTAGGTAAATAAGTTTTTCTCCAATCGATTCCCTATAGTTCAAGGAATCATTTAAGTGATCACTATAGGGACCAACGCAGTTTCCAGTGGGTGCTGCGATTTTATTGACGATGGCATGGAATGGAATGGATTGGTTTTCAATTATTCACAGTATTTTGTTGAAAATTATAATTTATCCAAAAAAAAAATAGAAGTCTATGAAAGAGTTGACACAATAAAACAGAATAAACAAAAAATAACGACTAAACTAAGGTAAGTGTTTAATGTTTGTAATTTAAATGTCTACCCACCTAATTCAATTTGCGAATATTTTGGAAATACTTGATCTAGCATAAAACTAACTACGTCTAATACAGAAAATGTTCGACATGTGCACCGTTTTGGTATAAACACTCAATAATCTGACGTTGGATGTCTGTGGTAGCATTTCTGAATTCATCTCCATCAGTCTCATTCAGGGCTTGCATTATTTTCAATCTTAAATCTTCCCTAATCGCGGGTCTAGTTTGATAAACCAGATCCTTAACTGGCCTCCATAAATAAAAATCTAATTGTGTCAGATCCGGTGATCTAGGGGGCCAAAGAAATTGACCTCTATTGCCCCACCATCCGTCTTGAAACAATTCTCTCAGTCTTAAATCTACTTTGTTAAATGTTCTGATGTTTCATCCATTGATACCATGAATGGACGGCATGCGGTTATAGAAGATCGACAATATCTTGAACTAAAAACAAATTTTAATCATACATGTACCAATGTAATCGATTATCCATTACCAACCAGAAAACATTTATGGAAAATTGAATTTGATTTTCAACCTTCAAAGATTAGGTGAGTATTTGAGGCGGCCTAAAAATTTCGATTTTTTCTGTTGAATAACTTTAAAAATATATGTATTAAGTATAGAACACAAGTTTGATCAAATTTAATTCTACATCGACTGCCAGAATCAAATTTGGAGCGTGGCATTTGAAAAAAATGGAGTTCTTGACATTTCCTGATTATTTTCAAAAAATCGCGGCAACCACTGGAAACTTTGTTGGGCCTATCGTGGCCACCTATATGATTGTTCGAACTTTAGGAAACCGATTGAAATAAAACTTATTTCTCTAACCTGAACGGTTTAACATTTTCCAATGGACCCTTCCGTCTCTAAAACTTAAGAGAAAAATTGACATATGTCAAAAACTATTACAGAATTTAATGCCGATTTAAAAAAATTAATAAAAATGGGGTGTGTCCATTTAAAAAAACAAAGATGGCATCAGCTTACGGTATTTTCGGAGGTGCCCCCATTTTGAAATCATTATTTTCGGATGTGCAGTGGCCGACATAATTTTTAATTCCATCGTCGGTCCACAGTTAATGCCACAATGAAATCAATTTAGGATATCCACGGGCTTCCTTTGAGATATCCTGAGACATACTAAACTTGAGAATGTCCTAAAGTAGGATATCATAAAAGGTACATACAATGTTCTATGTACTTACTGAGCTTACGGCCATAGCTTACAATTCGGTTGTTTGTTATGTACTCCTGGTCTATGGTCCACTTTCATTTCCTGTTGGCTTTGAATATCAACCTATACATTACTTGTTGCTTCTAAAACAATATGATCCAAATAGAAAATAGTAGTTTCAGATGTTCCCAGAATATAACCACAGTATTAATACCATTAACAATAATTATATAATCCTGTTTTTCGAATAATTTGGATAATTATTTCTCAAGGTAATCTTAAAGAAAGTAAGATTGATTTGTTCTGTAAAAAACTTTCCAGTAAAGATTTGCTTACTAATAACTGGAAATAAACAACCAACAGTAAAAGTTAAATAAGTAGAGGAAAGAGCCCCAAATGCAGTTTCTCAAAGTTGCCAACTTAAAGAAACTTTTAAAACGTTATGTTGCGAAAATTGATTTTATTAGCAGTGTCTAAAAAATTCTGTTTTAAAATGCTATAAATCTTATTTAGGTGGGTGAAAGTTTTCCTAACGCTGACGTTTCAACTAAGTTTCACTTTTTTTGAATAACATCTTTTTGATATATGGCTTAAAAATAAACATACTAAATTCTCGAAGTAAAATGGATAGGGGCAGTCTTTATCTCCATCATTCCTTTTAGCTGTGCATATTTCCCAACGTTTCTTAGAAAATAAACTTATATTTATATGATCTTTTAAAGATGAGCAATAATTCTTATATTGGAAAATATTAACTACTTAGTTATAAAGATTTATTAGATGTATCTTCAATCATTCAAACGCCCATTTTTTTCGAGTGAGGTGTAGAATAAATTCAAAGTGTTTGTATTCATAAAGTATGTACTGTCTTATGATCATTTTCTTTCACATACTGTCAGTAACTTGAGCTTTTTAGGTCTCGACTTATTAAACTATTGTAAAAAGCACTCAGCGTAGACACCTATAAAGTCAGTGGAAAGTAATAATAATAATTAGCCAAAACACTTTGTTTGTAAGGCCAATAATCGGAGAAAAAAAATCGGTAAAGGTATTTACACAGAACTTCCCACGTTATTTGTGCATGACAGTCACTCAAAAAATTATTAATTACGAAATGACATTGGGAATAATAATCGGAATATAATTATTGGTATTATTACAAAGAAAACCTGATAACTTTTGGTCAAAAAAATATACAGAGTGTTCATCCTACAGCAAAAGTTCAATATACTAAATAACAGGTGCCAAATATGGAAGGCTTGCGCAAATACCTTTATAAATGTCCACCATGACTCAATTATTTCTTGGGATGCCATTATTCAATAAAAGTATATAATAGGATATGCCAAATATTATTGCCATCTCTCACATTCTCAATCCCACATTCACGTAATGGAGTGGAAGTATAGTGGTGATTAAAATATAGAACACATTTTCAAAAATATTTTCTGTCTATTCTAGTGTTAAATTTTTTTCCAAATTGGTGAAAATATGTTGCAAATTTTTTTTTCCGAAATAGGTTTAGAATGTTATGAAACGTGGAAATTTTAAATTTGAGCAAAAAAAATATTTCGTCTATTTTATAATGGTGATAAATAGATTACATAAACATGTTTTCATTTTTTTTTTAATTTTTCTAAAACATTTTTAAATTTGTTTTAATAAATTTGGAATGCCATGGAAACGTGGAAATTTGAAAAAAAAATTCCATCTATTTGTGGTAAAATTTTTTCAAAAATTTTAAATTTTTTTTTAATTTTTCTTTAAATAGATTTAGAACGCTATGAAACGTGGAAATTTTAAATTTTGAGAAAAAAAAAAAATTCATCTATTTTGGTGGTAAAAATTTTTTCAAAAATGGTAAAAAATTTTCAAAAATTTTTTTTCTTTTAAATATGTTTAGAATGCCATGAAACGTGGAAATTTTAAATTTGAACAAAGAAAAAATTTTTTTTAGTGGTAAAAATTTTTTCAAAAATTTTTTTTCCTGAAATAGGTTTAGCGCGTCATGAAATGTGGAAATTTTAAATTTGAGCAAAAAGAAATTTTTTTCACTATTTATTCCGTTTAAACGGTCCACCCTGTATATTTTTCAGTGAAAATTCTACCAGTTCTTCGCTGACAGTAGGGTTAACTACCTACCAAATTTGACTGCTCTCCGTCAAGTAGTTTTTTAGTTAATGCACCAACAGACAGACAGACAGACAGACAGACAGACAGACTGACGGAATTGAAAAACCTATATTTTCGGAATCTACGTGTTCTGAAATGTCAGAATCCGAAAAAATCTGGGAGGGTGATTTTTTCTCGAATACAATACTTCCCTTCGGTATGCGAGGGAAGTAAAAAAATAATCACAATATCTTTAATTAACGTCAGTACATACAAATGCCCACACAAGTCCAAACAAATAACCAATAACGAGATGCTCAATAGTATTAAATATTTGAATAATAAGCATATAAAAATGTTTAAATAAAACACAAGAGAATACATAAACAACACACACTTTCATGATAACAGATGCAAATATATAGATAAAACTTTTTAAAGATTGCGAGAAATTTATACATTAGGGTAAGCCTAGATGTCCAAGAATGATTGTTTAAAATATTGATCGAAATTATAAAAGCTTCCCTTTTAAGGTACTGTTTAATTTTTTGTTTAATTCTAAATTCTTCATGGCCTCCGGTAATTTATTTTAAAAAATTATGCTATTCTACCCAGTGCTTCTTAGATTTTTTAAGTCGAAGAAATTTATATTTTATATTACTTTGAAACCCGTAGAATATGTATATAATTCCTGCTTGTCAAACTAATTGATAATTACATTATATTATTTGCTGAATTTATTAAGCAAAGTACTTTTATTAAAGAGGTATTGATAGGGTTAAGTACATACTATTCACACCTAAGTATGGGCTCAATACAAACTCCAGGACTTGTAATCGATCCTCGACTATACTGTTAAACTTCCCCCTAACTATGATGACTATCATCCTATCTTTGGGCTTCAAATTCCTCAATTGTGAGTTTCCGTATTAGGCCATCAACTACAAGATTCCATAGCAGGGGAGACAGAACGCCCCTCTGCGGGCAGCCTCCTGCAATTGACGCGCTTAGGTTCTCACCCATCATAGTGGTTAATACCATCCTGCCTTTGAGCATGCCATCGAACACCTGCAGCAGGTGTCCTCAATGTTGCGTCCTCTTGCAGTTCTAATGATAGAGTGCAAGGAGGTGTTATCGAATGCCCCCTCTATGTCGAGGAAAGCATCCAGAGCCACCTCCTTGTACCAGTACTTTCTCCACTTTCTGAATTAGGTGATGAAGGGCTGTTTCTGTGTACATGTCTGCTCTATATGCGAACTGACTTTGAAGTAGTGGACTTCTAACCAGAACATCATCCCTAATATATCTGTCGAGAATTTTTTCCATCGTCCTAAGTTGAAATGACATAAGAGTGTTGGGTCTTAAAGAATTGGCTTGAGTATACGATTACCCAGTTATTGATATAAATACCACCTTAACTGGTTTCCAACTCATTGGTATGTGCCCCAGCGCTAGGCTAGCTTGGATGCAAGCAGGTTTATGGTCTGTTGAAGCATTATTAGCAGAATTCCGTCCGGTCCCGGAGATTTATAAGGCTCATATGAGTTTATTGCCCCTCTGATTTTGGATTGGTCTATCGCTTCTTTGGTTACTGACCAGTCCGCCCTGGTGGCCATGATTCTAATTGTCACCAGTTCTGTTCCTAGCCATTACTCAAGCGTTTGTTCAATAAGGATCTAGGAAAGTGCACACGGAGTAGTTCCTCCATGGTTTCCTTTCCTGTCTTGGTGCAGTCTCCTGTATGATAGGAGTGAGTTTATTGAGCAATGATTGTCCTGCGAGAGAATTTTCTCCAATTTTCTCCAATTAAATACATAATCATTCACGGTCTGATTGATATTTGTATGGTAAAGTGCAGTGTTTTCGTTGTTTCTTGATTTAAGTTCGTTTAAGTTCGGTTTGTTGGCAAGAAATCATTGTTTGGTGTTCTTTTGGGTACTCATAACTCTCTGTTAGTTGATTTGAATATATGTCGTAGTTAAGAGCAATGGTGTCAACTAGCAAATACTACGAAAGAAGTATTTCTATCACAGCTGGCAAGGTAGTATATATAAATGATAAAAATTACTAGGCCGAGTACCGAGCTCTGCGATACGCCATGTTTTATCGTAGTAGTATCGTAGCGATGCCAGTTGTATGAACGTCATTGGATCCTACTTGAACGATAGGATTGTATTGGAATATGCTACTTAAATCAAAATTATATCAACTCAGTTCATCTAAGAGTCCATCTAAGAGAATATTACTAGATACACAGTCGAAGGACCATAGAGAGGTCACTAATTAAATTACTTAATTCGAAATTATGTAAAATAATCTAAGTTAGGTTATTAATTACTAATGTGATAGTATGCTAATAGTAGTCATGGTATAGTTGTTAAGGAAAACACATTCCTAAAAAAGTAGGGTCAGTAAGGACCGATTTCAACTCCCTTATTTGAAAAGAAACTATTCGAAACTTAATTGTTAACAAAAATATACATATTTCAAAAGATTCCAGCCTAATCATAGACCCACCCTCTCCAAGTCATTTTCGCCCCTCCCACCAATTTTCACATTTCTACGCTGTTGTGTTGGATCGTACCTCATCTATGGTGGTGGGCCAGTAACAAGCAGCAGATGTGTTTCGAGGCATAAGAAGGACTCTGGGAGTGTACTTAAGATGATAGATAAGGTGCGATCCAACATAGAAGCGTAGAAACATGAAAATGGGTGGGAGGGGTGAAAGTGACTTGGAGATGATGGGATGCCATTGTTTGGTCTTGAATCTTAAGAAGATATATTTATCTTTACAATTAAGTTTCCAATGATTCTTTGTCAAATAAGAAGGGGACTTAAATCGAGCCTTATTGACCCTCCTTCTTTTCATTTATAACATTTTTCTCTTTGAAATCCAAAATATAGGTAAATATTTATACACTGTGCCTCACCTCTCGCCTATACTATCTCGTATCTTCTCAGTTTTTTTTCAGATCGACTCTGTTCAATCAATAAAATTACCTAGAAAAATTGCTACGTCGATCACATTTGGCCTACTGAGTGGTTAAGGAATATAAAAATAGAAAGAAAACATATCAGGCTTTATTTAATGGAAAATAATCATTTTAATAAAATTTTACAGAATTATAAACTTACCCTATACCTATATAAGTTATAGGGAAAAGATGAATTCCAGTATTCAGCAATCATTCCAACAAATTGCTGTACTATATTTTCTGACAGCAAAGACAAACCTTTCACTAAACGGTGCATAGCAGGTATATTAATTATTATATCAAGTTCAATGTCACTAACGTATTTAATAATATCTGCCCACTCTAACCTTTATACACTCCTTTGAGATGCAGGACACGAGACGTTCTTTGTCTGTGAAAGTAATCTCTTGGTATTGAAACAGCTCAGAAGGGGTCTGACGATAGTAGGCTCTATTCTTAGCTAGGGAGAATAGTGCGTCAAGCCATCATCATTGAAGAGGGTAGCTTCAGTTCTCTCTGGGACGAGGCTTAAAACAAGGCTTTAGTAGGTTATTAAACCCATGTTATTATAGACCTAGTGACAAATTAAATGCATAAATTCGATCATATCGGTTCGAATTGTTTTTATAGAGAACCGTTCCGTATTGATTTACATTTAAAAAAATATTTTTCTTTGTTTACACCTAAGAACCTATGTATTTGGTTAAAGGCCTTAAGGCACGTGCACACGGGTTTAATTGCTAGCGCACCAAACTAAAGTAAGGCACTATCTTCTTGCTACTCGCCCTATGTGAACAGGCGTTCTAGTAGTGAGTCGAGTGCTTGACTATAGTAGCGAAGCTAGGCAAGTACTAAGAAGGCTTTGAATATGTAGCATGAATAGGGCCAAACTCTGTAGAAAAAGAAATAAATACATACAATGAAATGTCTTCATAAATCCACCACCGTCTGTCGAAGGTTCAACCGTAGGCAACCCTACATACACCAATTCATTAGTTACCGAATTATTAATTTTGTCATTATTTTGAAGTCAGTCTTAAATTAAAATCATTTTGTATTCTTAGAAAGACTATCAAACATCTTATTATTAAATTTCCTCACTTATTTATTTATGTTACAACAATACAATGTTGGTACCGCGACGAATCCCCTAGAAATTGTGTGTGTTGGTTGAATTGTTGATTGTCATTGTCAAAGATGGAGATTCGGCAGCCACACTTTCCTAGAGGTTGTAATTGAACGGAAATAGTTTTTTGGTATGAAGAAAAGATCACTGGAGGGGAAGCAGAGAGACCATTTTGGTCCCAGCTCCTCAAAAGAAAACACCGCGCTGGTGAAGAGAAAAGCCATTAACATAAGGTACTTAAAATAATAATTCTTTAACGTAAATTATCTTCTACTAAATACCTTTTATGAATAGATAAATGAAATATTTCTTTGATTTACTTCAGGCTTTTTTCTATGGGGCACAGAGATAAAAGAAACGAGGAGGTTCAGATAATTATGGTTATGTGGATACACACATTCATCCATTGTTAGGGATAATTTTATGTTGCAAATTGGAGGGTGAAGCCGAAAGGGCTGTATGTGCCGTTAGTTTTGGTTTGATGAAACTACCTATTAGACAGAGAGACAGACTGTGGCGGATGACAGGAGTACAGGGCGTTGTAGTAAAGTATACCACGAGTACGAAGTAACATACGAGGGTTTGGTTTCAAAGATCAGCGAATTAAACTACCATCCAACATATATATGTGTACTTATTTATGTGAAGATTTTTGGTGCTAATTTTTATTTACCACATTAGTATTTATTTGAAGGTTGTGAATATTTATTACTTAATTATTTAACTGAATTTTTTTACCATGTTTTTGTATTGTATTGTCAGATTTTTCTAACCCACTAACCCTATGTTTACGTAATAAATTCTTTTATCCAAACTTAATCAAGCCACAAATTCTTGTATGTCCCTTTCCTCTCCTTGAGGCCTTTAACATTAATAAATCAGGGAGAGTGGCGCCTGGCAATAAATAGTATTTTCAAATCGAACCTACGCCCCGACTTTGCGACAAGAACGAGTAGCCGTCTTGCACTTTGATGTGTGTGGCTCTGAGGTGAGTGGCTGCTTTAGTGATACAAATATATTAAGAAGCAAGTACACCCCCTCCATCAGAATTTTTACTGTATTAATGCGTGCACTACACTCGTTTGAACAAGTTGACTAGTTTAAGATGTATAGCCAACAAATTGTCAAACTTCTAGGGGGACTTATTCGTGCATAACTTGAAATCTAACGAATCTTCTGTGTGTAACTCCTTCAAAATTAAATCCGAACCTCCTAAATGTTACTTTCAATCTATTCCCTTGTAAATATTTTGTCCTTCTTCAGAAGCTCATCTAGGCTATCAAAACATTCTTGCGTTAACACTTTCGAAAACGTTTTGAGTTACTTTTTTGTCGTGGTATCTATCAATAGTATCCCTAACTATCGCAAGAAAAACTATATAACATCAATACTTTTAGATGCTAATGTAAAATCTGCGGTAAAACTGAAATAACCTGTGAACATTGACTGTAACAGAACTGAAGGTAGTCAAGTGATTTGAATTAGTTACTTGCGCTAGCAAATAAACCCGTGTGCACGTGCCTTTAGGGCCCTTTTAATAAACATATCCTGAACAGTTTATAATAGACTAGCAAGGGACATCAATTATGGCTAAGTCTAACTACAAATCTAGAAGTTTTTGGGGAACAGACGGTTTCTTCGTAATATAGGGTCGCTGATTCCGAACTTACTTGTTGCCTAGTTCATTTTTTTCAAGTAAGCCCTACAAATTCAAAAAGGCGAGCAATTTTCTCACTGTCTCAAAACATGCCTGTAAATAATTACAAATGCATACCAAAGTATGATTTTACGTTTGTTAACATAATTATTAATATTATTATGGTATATTATTATATAAGCGATTATGATAGCCATTTGTGGAGTAAGAAAATATTAGCGTTTCCTTCCGTGGCTACTCCGTGAACTCATCAGTAAGGCAATCAATCAATCAATCAATCAAAACATATTTATTTAACATTAAAAGATACATTGCCTCCCCGGACCGCGAACCGGAGCCAACCAGACAACCACGGCACATGACGCCGTGGCGGACGCGAGGTTGGGCGGGTCGTGGCCGGTTCGGCTAAATAAAATTGATAACAATATTAAAACTCCTGCCACTTTTAGCGGCTTAAAATTAATATTAAAATTACCATTGTTTTATAAAACATTAAAATAATTAAAATTAGAAATATTTAAAATTATCATTTGCACTTCACTGAATTTTGATCTGTTGATGCGGGAAAAAACTCAACGAAAAAACCTGTTCGAGATAATTGGCTTTCCAGCGGTCTGGTCTGCCTGCCGCTAGGAGAAGTTTATTATTTTTAGAGATTTAGATTTCTTAAATTTTTCGGCCTAAATGGAATTTATAACAAAAAATGACAAAAGAACAAAAAAGACAAAAAGACAAAAACGAAAACAAGTGAAAAGAGAGGAGAGAGATAGAACAGAAAAGATTTGAAAGATACAGTGTAGGGTTGAAGAAAGTTATGGTTAATAGGAGTTTGGCTAGAGAGGTTGCCGGAAGATAGGCAACGCCTGGTATGGTAGGGGGTGTTTTATCTGGAATGGGGGCATTATGCATTCTGATTTGGGTTATGTTGCGTGTTAGCGGATTGTCGCCCAGGCGAAAGGAATAACATTTTTGTGATATTTCCCGGACGTAATCCGCTAGTGGCGTTATGTCGTTGCAACGATCATACAAATCTCTGAGGGAGGTATGATTTTACGTTTGTTAACATAATTATTAATATTATTATGGTATATTATTATATAAGCGATTATGATAGCCATTTGTGGAGTAAGAAAATATTAGCGTTTCGTTCCGTGGCTACTCCGTGAACTCATCAGTAAGGCTGGAGTAGCCACTGCCTTATACACTTCTCCAACGAACCCAACATGGCCTCTCGTATATATACTTAGTGGGCCAAATGATGTGGCGGCGAAATATAAGGAAAAAACGTCACACGCCACACCATTATTCACGAAGATAATGTTAAATCCCACGAGCCGAAGGCGAGTGGCGCAAATCCTCCGAGTGAATAATGGTCATAATTGCGATTGTACTATGCTTGTTCTACACCTATTAAACAAATAAATTTGACTGAAATTTGATAACATTAATCGGTACTTACTCGTAAGAAGTGGAAAACGTAAACAAACAATATGACGGTACACTTGGCTGTCACGCAAGTTGATTTTCAGCCGCAGCAGCAAGAGTTGGTCGCGGTGGATTTAAAATATTGAATCAGCGAAACAATGATTTTTGAGTTTGTATTCGTGATTGGCCCAATACAGTGAAAGTACAGTATTTCACAAAAGAAAATGCTAATAATTGTCATATTAAATAGGTGTAGAAAAACATTAATTTAATCTTTTTAGTTCATTATTTAAGAGTTCCAATTGGTTTTTAAAAGTGTGTTTTTCAATTTTTTGAATTATTTATTAATATAACAACAATATGCAGATAGCAATAATGCAGCTTCAATTTGTGTGCTTTAAGCAAATACAAAACGCTAGTCTCAAATTTACTATTAGTATTAGTTGTCAAGTAGATCTGTTGGTACTTTCTATGATTTTTTGTATTGTAGCATATTTAATTTCAAACTGCTACAAAATTTAATAATCGGCATCCAGATCGACCCCCAATAGACCATGTAAAAGTTTGGCGAATTAACAATTTATTCAAATGGAGCCCCAATCCACAATGCAATAGTAGTATGGAATTAGCTAAACGACAACTTTCGTCGTAGGTCGATTGAAAGGAATAGCCCTTCTATTCATTGGCCTCCGAGGTCTCCTAACCTCAAGCTTTTGGAGTCTTTTTTATGGGGGTTTCTAAAGAATCAAATCTATAAAACGCAGCCACGAAATATATTACAAATGGAACACTGGATTAGGCAAGCTTGGGCTAATAACAATAACAATAACAGAAAGCGAATTGAGGCATGCTTTAGGGCTGGTGGAGGTTTGATAGAACATAATATTTAATTCTTTTGGTTCTATTTATTATTCATTTGCGCAAATTGTTTCAAAAACCTAAATGTAGAAATAATTTTCATTTAAATGCCTCAAAAGGATTTCTTGATCAAGACCTCATTTTTTTTAGAATTAAACTAGACTCGGATTCAGGGTTTTTCAGTTTTGTAAACAAATTTTTTTAATTAAAAAATGCCTACTATGATTTTCTTCATAAAATTTAGTATATTAGAAAGCCTTGCATTTAAAGATGGAAACTGATTTTATGGCCTTAAATAGACCTTGGTGACCTCTATCTTTAAAGCATAGTTTTAAATGCAACACTACTTTCCATTGTGTGTCTAAAATTACTTAAAAGAGTCGGTTGATTTTTTTCATCCCCTAGGTCAATTAACAAGCTCATTACGTCAGCGTAATGCGAAGGTGAACCGCCAAACTATTAAAGTTAAAGTGCTTTGTTTCACGAAAGGTTTTACCTAAAGACCATCTATAATTCAACAAAAGTGTTTATAGAAAATTACATTGAACGTTTGATATTTGATGCATTTAGTTAACTGTAGTTGAAAGGTTACGTCCTTAATATTGTGACATTAATATTTATAGCAACCAAATGTAGAGGGTAGGTGATATATTATGATACAATTATTACCATAATTTGCTCCCAAAGTGCTGAAATTCTGTTACAAATTCAAATTAATAGCTCCCATAACACAAGTATAGAGCTGTTCAAACATAAACATAAATATATCCTGCACGAATTTTCTACCATCAATAAAATTTTAACGAATAAAAGTTAGACTCGGGCGTGGCCGACCATGGAAACCTAATTTAGTACAGCACGAATAGAAATACTTACTTATACCCGTTTAATGAAGAAAATTAACCATAGCACTGTTGAGTGTTTTCTCTAAAATCATGGAGAAAGCTATTGCAACAAGAATTAAGAACTTCTTAAACACAATCAAGTGAACATCAACATGGTTTCAGAGACGAACACTCAACGAACACTCAACGTTATTCAATACGTAAATGAAAAACTTCATAAAAATGAAAAGTAATATGTATTTTCTTAGACCGAAGCTGCACATTTGACACGGTGGGACCGAAATTTGTAGAACAAAAATGAAGGCACTAGGCATACGTGAACCGGTAAGTAAATGGATTTTTTCATATTTAACAAACAGAAAATTTATGGTTAAAGTGAAAAATATCATCTCCAAGGAATTTGAAATAGACATTGGCACCTCTCAAGGAGGGTAGACTATTCATGTATGCAGATGACAACGTTAGTTATATTGGATTCAAAAGTCCAAAAGCTTGAAGAAAAAGCTAATAATACAATACAGAACTTCAACAATCGTTGCAGAGAAAATAAACTCATCATTAACTACGGGAAAACTGCACGTATGCAGTTTCATACTAAACTAAGACCTCCAGACAATTATTTCTTAAATATTAACGGGGGAACATTAGATTTCACAAACAGAACTATTTTTGTAGGAGTTGTTATAGATAAGCATCTAGACTGGACAGAAAACATAGACAAAATATGCGAAAGACTAAATAAATCGTACTTTGCTATGTTAACATTAGAAAATAGTCTACACAAAAAACTATTAACAACCGTATATTATGCCCTAGTCTACCCTATTATTAGCTATAATATTATTGCTTGGGGACAATCGTCATCATGTAATAGAATTCTTATACAACAAAAGAGAATAATGAAAATGATGTTTAACATACCCTACAGACAAACCTGTAGAGATGCATTAAAACAAAATAAAATATTAACGATCACCCCCATATATCTTCTGAAGTTACTGACCTTCATCTATAGAAACAGACACGCCTATAAAAAACAGTAAGATAATCACAAATACTATACTAGAGAAAGGAAAAGTTACCAGATACCAAAACACTTGCATATTTTTTTCAAAAGATCGCCAAAATACGCTGGCATTCACTATTACAATATGCTTCCTGAGGATATAAAAAATACATCTTCGACTAAACAATTTAGAAATATTCTTTACAAAATTCTTACAACCAATACAGTATATACACTGAACGAATTCAAAGTCGTTGTACAAAATACTTAGGTTATACATTTTTTTATATACTTTTATGCTGTATTTTTTTTTTCAGTGTTTCATTATGGTAAAATTATTTATTTACTGTATTACTGTATTATCTGTGTTATTTATCAAATACTAATCCATATACTATAGTGTATTACAATGCATTTTACACATATACTGTAACTTTAATATATTGACAATACTCATGCAAAATATCTTTGTAAATGAGGGCTGATGAAATAAATAAATAAAATACTAGTTGCCTATGAACTATATCCTAAACATTAATAACTAATGCTTGGCGTCATCAGAAGATGACTAACATCTAATAATCTCCAGACGATGCCAACATAGTTGACAAGACAAAGGTCAAGTGGTAGTCCGCTTCACACCGTAGGTTTGACCATGCCATACTTATTTTAGTATTAATTGTCTCTCCAATGTGCGAAATTGGGTGGATAATTTTATTCTATTCGAGGTATGTACCTTTCCCAGTGGTTCAAATGGATGCTAACCCAGAACTACTCATGGAGAAGCTACCCACGCATCGTTGAGGTAGTTCTTAAAATTCAGATTACGGATTATTTAGAAAATTACAATAGATTTAACAAGGATCAATATGGTTCTAGAGTCCAATCGTCCACATTAATAATAAGGTCGACGAAAGTTATAATTAATGGATTTGATACCATAGATATATACATATAAAAATTTTAGATCTGGGTAAGATTTGTACTATGTACCATATAATATCAGCAAACTGAAATTATTTATTCGTCATAACGCCAATTCGTGACTAATTAATATTAAATTTGTGGTACCTCAGGGTTTTATTTTAGGACTAGTTCTATTTCTCATTGACGTGAACGTTAACATATTTTTCCGTCGACGGTGTATTAAAGAGTTAGATTAATAACAAAATCCGTTATTAATGACCTCTATTAATGCATGATATCTTTATTAATAAAAGATTTTAGTATAGACACCCAACATATATGAAATTAAATACTTAAATCCAGATACTCTAGATTGATGAGGAGTGTACTGTGTTCTACTTGTCAAGTCCTTTCATTTAATACCCATATTGAGGGGACCGAAGAAAAAGTAATTTGCCATTTTGTGGTGGCGGCCATCTTGAATTTTGAATTTTTTCATGGTGTATTGCATTGATGGGGTTGAAAAAAAATAAAATGATAATGAATATACATAATTGTATTGTCGTCAGAACTAAAGGTGTTTATCAAATTTCAGGTCAATCGGTCAACAGAAAGGGGATAAAATTTTAATTGCTAAATTTGATCCACATAAGACACAAAGTAATGTAAATAAAACCGTTTAATAATAATAAAAATACATGACTTCAGTGTGCAAGAATATGACAATATTTGTTTACTCTGTCCTCTGAAAAATTTTCACACTTGAACATTTCATTCAAATACTATTTAACGTGCGTTTTGCCAACAATGTTATCATCAGCGGGAAATTATTACAACTGTCTTGATCACATCCAGCTACATATAATTTTCTGTTTAAAATTCCAATCCTAAGAAAGTCCTGAAAACTCCTCCTCGTCTGCATCATTTATATCAGGTGCAGCATTTGCTGAAAGTACTACTCGTTACTTATTAAAAAATACATGAATATAGTCAAATTAACCAAATTAAATTTGATTTGATTTACATCAGTCGGAAAACTAGATGGTATTAATTTTAAGCTGAAGTCAATCAGATAAACTATCGTTTATGAGAAACATTGTCATGTAATGTACACTGTAGACTACCCACAAAATAAAAAAAGGTCATACGTTTTGGAAACCCATTGGAGAAAAGTTTCTATTTGGTGTATTAGAAGATTTCCAAATTTTGGTGCAAACATTTTTAGGGTAACAGGTCGCTAGTATCGATTTCTTGCCTGAAAAATGCATTTTTTAAAGCTGGGAGGAGATAGAGCGTGTTGAATCGCAATCTTATGTAGCTTCCTTCACCATTAGATTCTATGTACCTATTTTATGAGGAATACGTTGACAGTGGTTACACCATGACATGTCTTTTGGTCAAGGAAATGGAAAAAGCGGTGAAAAAAGCACTATTTTGCCACTTTTGCGGGGATGCTGTGAAAAGAAAGTTACTTCTTCAAGTTTGGAACTATACAAAACCATTATCTGTCATATACAAAGGCTCTTTCCATGCGATAAACCCATCCGCATCGTCGCAGAACACTTACAACCCATTGAGCATACGCGAAAAAGAGCAAAATTACTAAATTTTCTGCGCTTATCTTATTTAGAATCTTCGAGTAGATGCAGAAATAGCCTGCTTTGTACATTTGGAGAAATCGGATATATTATGCTTAACTCCTTGCAGTAAGTTTTAAAATTATTTACACTTAATATACCTAAATTTTTTTCTCCTAAGGTCCATCTTTTTTTAGAAAATTGTTTAAATAATTACAAAATGCGAACTCAACAAAATTTGTATGTCAAATTTAGGGATAAAAGGATGTGTTCCATTCCTATTTTCCTGGACAAGATATGAAAGGAAACTGTACTTCGAAATCAAAGATACCGATACGTATTTACCATCAATTGATAAATTCAAAATTGAATCTCTAAGAGTCAATAGCTCCGAATGGGGATGCCCTAGAAAAAAAATTACAAGCATTTTTAGTGTTATCTTAATACTAGTTATACATTAATATTGCAATCGTCTTGATATTTAATGCTGAAATTGAATAACAAATATATTCTATTATTCATTTCGATAATGAATATTCCTCAGTCAGTGCTCTGTTTATTTCCAAGTCGGTATGTCTGGTGTATTAATATAGTGTTAAATTATACGTATTAACTTGAATTGTTCCAGAATTAAAAATATTTATACGGAGTTGAAGCGCATTCAAGCAAATAAGAGACAAAGCAAGAGAACTTCGCTGTACTGGGGATGGGTAGATAATACACAGAGTTTAATCGAATTTGGAAGTTAGGTATATGAATTTTGACTTGGTAAATAATTCACCGCAATCAATCTGATTACTTGAGTTTCTGTGGAACGTGTATAACGTAATATTTTCCCATATTATTTGGTTTAGTAACGTAACGGGATTCTAGCAATAGTTAATTTATTTCGTAGTTCAGGAAGCTAATTGAGTTAGATAAATTAGACAATTACTTCCATATCGACATAGTGGATTGGATTGGAAGTATAGTAATCGAAAAAAAAAAAATCAATTTTTTGTCTGTCTGTAACTATTTTTTATCCGCACGTTTTCTCCTGTATAATGAACTGGATTGTTTCTTTAATATATCTGGTGAAGGGTTGGGAGGTAACAGAGGGAAATAAGTAAAGCAAGCTGGTAAGAGCACAGAAACTTGAAATTCGGTGTATTTACTAGAAGCCAAGGCCCCAAATTTTTTTATAATATTTTACATCCCCCTGCATTATTAAAGGGGTTGATAAAAAAAATTGACATGTTCACTTGAGATTTGGTATACATATATATTATATTGACATCAGGAACTGGATTATATTTTGGGATTATTCAGTTGAAGCGTTGGGGGTTAAATTAGGGGTAAACAGGGGGAAAATAAATAAAGTAAGCTGGCAAAAATACAGAAACTTGAAATTCGGTGCATGTACTTAGAAGCCAAGGCATCAGATTTTTTATATTTTTCAACCCCCACCACCATTACTAAAGGGGTTTATAAAATAAAATGGAAATATTCACTTGAAATTTGACACACGTATGTATTATAATACCATCTGGCACTAGATTATATTTTGAGATTATTCCGTTGAAGGGTTGGGGGTTATATAGGAGTAAATAGGGGAAAATAAGTAAAGCAAGCTGGTAAGAGTACAGAAATATGGAATTTGGTGTATATACTAGAAGCGAAGGCCTCAGATTTTTAAAAAATATATATTCCTTCCTCTCACCATCCCCAGTCCCTTATTAAAAGCGTTGATAAAATCAAATTCAGATATTCACTGGAAATTTGTTACATATATTATAACGACATCTGAAACTAGATTATTTTTGACATGATTTCATTGAAGGAGTGGTGGGGAAAGTAGAGGTAAATAGGGAAAAATAAGTAAAGCAAGCTGGTAAAAGTACGACAACTTGGGATTTGGTGTATATACTAGAAACCAGAACCAATTATAATCAATTACATTATTTGATATCTAGTGAGTATAATAACCATTATACCTTATAAATTAAACACAATTAAAGTTACCTTTGGAGTAACAGTTTTTGTTCTAATTTGAAAAATTATGGAGGTTTTAAGAAACCAAAAACAACAAGAAGGAAAAGAACTGCAGCTGATGAAAATAATGCATTGGTATTACATCAAGTAGAAAATAACCCAAACATGCCAGTACGCAAGTTGACGAAAGAAACAAATATTGCACGTTCCACCTGCCACAGGATTCTTAAAAAAAACAAATTTTTTCCATATGAAGTTCATTTTGTTCATCATTTGATTCCAGGGGACAATGAGCGGAGATTAGATTTTTTGGCGCAATTTTCAATTCTCTTAGAAGAAAATCCAAATCTTTTAGATACAATTATGTGGAGTGATGAAAGTCGATTCCACAACAATGGAGTAATCACAACACATAATTGCCGTTACTGGTCTCAAGAGAATCCTAGGTGGATGAGACATACCAGATCCCAGAATCGTTTTATAATAAATGTTTGGTGTGGTTTCGTTAATGGTTACATTGTTGGCCCATACCACTACCATGAGAATTTAACAGTTGAAAGATATTTACAATTTTTGCAAAATGATTTACAAGTACTATTGAGGAATTTGTCCGCTCAGTTGGATAACATGTGGTTTCATCAGGGTGGAGCAGGCCCACGTAATCACCACAACGTAGTTAATTATTTAAGTGAAACATACCCAGGAAGATGGATTGGTACCAATGGAGTACTTAGATGGCCCGCTCGATCTCCTGACATTACTCCATTAGTCTTTTATTTATGGGGATTTTTAAAAAGTGAAATTTACAAAGAACCAATAGAAAACATGGCAGATCTTTATAATAAAATGTATGCTAGTGTTTGCCACCATTAATCGGTATACATTATTAAAATTTTGTAGATCTGAACTAATTAATAGGTTTACGATGTGTGTTAATGAAAATGGCAATAATTTTGAACACCTGTTAAAATAGTTATTTTAATTTCATTGGTTCGTAAAAATTGTTTTATGTTCGTAATTGTTCTTTTAATGCTTAAATGTTTGAATTATATAATAAATAATTTTTTTTTTCTAAGGGTTACTTCAAATATATTATTCATAAGATATGAAAAATTCTTTAAATATTTTCTTCTAAAATTTGTAAATTAAATACAGACTGTCCCACTTAAAGGACTGAGGTATTGAAGAGATTACAATTGTTCAATATTGGCAAATGCCAACATTTGGACTCAAATATCTCGAAAACGGTTAGTTTTATGGTATTTTTTTATACATAATCTGCTTAGAAATGCATTTTCTTTCTCATAAACCACATTTCAAAGTTTCTACCATCGAAATATTTCTTTAGAGCACAGCGTCATCTATATAATTATATATTAAAAAAACAAATATATCAAAAAATGAAGCTCTCTTTAAGCTCTACAAATTGGCTTTTACAAAATTAAAATATTTCTATTCGTTTAGAGTATATCCGGCATGGGAGTTTTTATTGGGACGCCCTGTATGCACCTACTATAGTTTTATATTCAATGTACAAGATGGTCATCCCAAGAAATAATTCAACCGTGGTGGACATTTGTAAAAGTATTTGCGCAAGCCTTTCATATTTAACATCTGTTATTTAGTATTGAATTTTTGATGTCGGGTGACCATTCTGTATATTATTTTTACCAAAAGTTATCAGGATGTCTTTGTAATAATAGTGATAACTATATTCCGATTACTATTCCCAATGTCAGTTCGTAATTAATAATTTTTTATAGTGAACGACATGCACAAATAAAGTGGGAAGTTCTGTGTAAATGCATTTAGCGATTTTTTCCTGGTTAAATGGTGGAACAGCATTCGCTAAACTTCGCCAGGACATTAACATAAAATAAATAAGACGACTAAATTTAAAAAAATTACCTATATTTAATACCTTTTCAATTTTACTTTAAAATTTTGTTACTCTATTGTGTAATAAACTAAAAAATAATACCTAAACAATTAAAAATACAATTAATAGACTTGGTCCTTTTGTGTTTATTTTGGCAACTTCTCTCTTTCTTCTGTAGTATTCCCACACTACTTGCACTCATTTTCATCCTTCCTAAAAATCAGATTGTTGTCATTCACTGAAGGTTTTATGATGCACACATTTTATATTATCTTGCCAGATGTCCCTTTCTCACGTTGTTTATATACGCTCTTGTAATGCTTTGTACGCTCTTGTAATGTTCAAGTAATATAATTTTATCAAATATCAACTATATGAAATATCAATACTCATGCTAATTTATGTCAATCGATGTAGAATTATCCACGGTTTAATTCAGCACGATTTTGCGCGATTTTTCATTGTCACGAACTTTATTCGAGATTTTGTCGAGCTACAAAAAACCCGTCTACCTGCGAATCCGACCCACTTTGAACCGTCTTCTTCAGTGTTAATCTTAATACAAAATTGGCTTCGACAGTTTCCACAAATCAGTTATTCGATAAATCTTTATAAGAAGTCACGCCGCAGAGAGCTTTGATGACAGATATTCCTGTTGTTTCAATTAAATCTGGCGTAACATCTGGGTGCAGCATTATTATCATTATACGCCGCAAGATACATACCTCGTACCACTCCTCTTCCTAGAAAATGTCTATTATAGTTCACGCAAATTAGACTTTTTAGGAGAAAAAATTCAAATAGAAACTATATATGGGCTATGTATAGTTCTTAGGAGTAGAATTAAGGATCCGAAGAGTTCCCACCTTACCTGTTGATGGAAACACCTATTTGGGACGAAAAACCACCCCTAGACAGAACTTAGTTACGATTATTCTCATTTTTCTTCGAATCCGTCATTCTCACGAAAAACAGGGTTTTCTTCAATAAAATCCTCTTCGATATGTACATTTAAGCAACCTTGTCCGTGACAGATGGAGCACGTGGTTGAGCAGCGCAGTCCTATTTTTACACACCCGCATCGTTTCCCGCAACTCATCCTGCAGTTGCAACATATAAGGTGTAGAACGGAAACGGAGCTGGTGCCTCAGGTGTAAAAATGGGTGAAAGAACGGTGTCAGTTTTCTTCCAACTCCATTGTGCCAGATCAAGGTTTATCCCTCTCCATAACTGAATTTGATGAAAAACCCTATAAGCATGCTGATGAGAAGCAGACGTTGGGGGTAGTCTCGATAATACTACAGCGTTACTTGATTGCCTAACCAATTTATTGAATGTGAGAAAGCTATGTCTATTTAAAGCTCTTTGGAGCTTTATATAACACCATCGTGAAACGCTCTCCAGCAGTAGCGATTTCTTCTGTTATTGATCGAGGGTTGTTAAATACAGGCACAATGTCATCCAAATCTCTTCTGTTATTAAGTATAGTTACAATTTGTGCTTTGCCTTTACCGAAGAAAGCAGAAGTAGTGTCGCAACCACTAAATGCATGTGCAAGCAATACAGTTTCCTTACAGTTTCTCAAGACATCTGAGGACTGTAAATCGCGAGAACTGTATATCCTCTCCTTTATGTTTCCCTGGGATTCTGTCAAAAGTCGAATGTCTTTATGTTGAGAAGAAAGGGCTATAATGAGCACGAGAAAATCGACGTCCTGTCCAACGATGAAAACTGTCTCATACTGCTGACATTTCTCTATCGCAGCTTGCACCATGAGCAAGTCGGCATCTTCCGGCGAGCGTATTAATTCCTTCCGCTGTGAACCTCTGGGCGAGCTGCGAAATGAAACGTTCCTTATTGTAGTGATTGCTGAGAAATTCTTGTTGCGGAACAGTAAGTGGCGTGTTTTCATCGAAAGCAATGTCAGGCGAAATGCGTTTTAAAAGTCGCCGTTGTCTTTCCACACTCTTCGTACTGCAGACATTTTCAGTATAGCGGTCAAACACTATAGTTACTTTTCGACGGTAATGATTTTGAATGAATTAACCATATCAAGTGAAAACGTCTGCAAATGTTCCCTCTTTCGGCCATACCACGAGACGAATTAAGTTTCCTTTGTTAACAGTACATTAGCAATCGATAACACTTGCAGGCCTTTCCGAAATGGAGTTCAATGTGTCGTATAAAGACGATTTTTTTGTCTTTCTTATTTATCCTTTCTCGTCGAACAAGGAAAGAGGAATCGAGGCAAGCTCAAACTTAAAATACGACCCCAAATCGTGCGGTGAATGTACAGTACATACTATCCTCTGTCGTGTCAATCTGAGTAACGTCGTCTCATCTAATTTTAACCCTTCCCCACATTCCCCAAACCGGAATCTGTCGAGCAGCTTTAACAGAAGCCGAAGGCCAAACATAACAGTACCGTGACGTTTTGAAAGAATTTGGGCGAAAGGAAATAGTAAATATTAAAATTATGAATTACACGTTGTGGATAAAAGCGAGAAAATTCAACAAAGATTTTAAAAAATGAAAAAGTACAAGATGAATCATGTAGAGGAGAATCCGCTCTACAAGTTTCATTATAACCTTTTTTGACGTCAAAGTATCCGTTTCGGAGATATTCGCTGTGAAAAATCGCGTACCACCGATTTTTCGCCGAGCGCTCCAAACTACCCCCTACTATGAACGTTGATAGCGAGAAAACGGTGGAGAGCACGCAAATCGACCATAGAACTTTTTTTGTATAGAACTTAATGAGGAATATTTTTGTTCCTATACCCGTTTTTCGTGGGAATGACGGATTCGAAGAAAAATGAGAATAACCATACTGTCCTGTCTAGGAGTGGTTCTTCGCTCCAAAAGGGTGTTTCCATCAACGAGTAAGGTGGGAACTTTTCGGATCATTACTTCTACCCGTATGAATTATGCATGGCCCAAATATAATCTGTATATGATTTTTTACTTCCACATCCACGTAGTGGATTGGAAGTATAGTAATCGCAAAAAAATTTTCAAAAATTTTTATTCGTGAAATAGGTTTAGAATGTCATGAAACGTCGAGATTTTAAATTTGAGCAAAAAAAAAATTTTCTGTCTGTCTGTTGGTCTGTCGGTCTGTCTGTCGGTCTGTCTGTCTGTAACTTTTTTTGTCCGCACGCTTTCTCCGGAACGGTTTAAGATATTGACCTGAAATTTTGTACACGTATATATTATAACGAGATCTGGAACTGGATTGTTTTTTGAGGAAATCCGGTGAAGGGTTGGGGGTTAAATAGGGGTAAATAGAGGGAAATGAGTAAGGCAAGCTTGTAAGAGTACAGAAACTTGAAATTCGGTGTATGTACTAGAAGTTAAGGCCTCAGATTTTTTTGTAATATTTTTTAACCTCCCACCACCCCTACCCCATTAAAGGGGTTGAAAAAATAAAGTTGAGATATTCATTTGAAATTTCGTACACGTATGTATTATAACGATGTCTAGAATTAGATTATATTTTGGGATGATTCCGTTGAAGGGTTGGGGGTTAATTTGGGGTAAATTGAGGAATATAAGTAAAACAAGTTGCTAAGAGTACAGAAACTTGAAATTCGGTGTATGTACTAGAAGCCAAAGCGTCAGATTTTTTAATAATATTTTTCAACCCCCACCACCCCTACTCGAATTTGAAAAGGGTTGATAAAATAAAATTGAGATATTCATTTGAAATTTTCTACACGTATGTATCTGGAACTAGATTATATTTTGAGATAATTCCGTTGAAGGGTTGGGGGTTAAATAGGGGTAAATAGGGGAAAATAAATAAAGCAAGCTGGTAAGGCTACAGAAACTTGAAATTCGGTGTATGTACTAGAAGCCACAGCGTCAGATTTTCTTATAATATTTTTCAACCCAACCACCCCTACTCCAATATGAAAAGGGTTGATAAAATAAAATTGAGATATTCATTTGAAATTTGGTACACGTATGTATTATAACGACGTCTGAAACTAGATCATAATTTGAGATGATGCCGTTGAAGGGTTGGGGGTTAAATAGGGGAAAATCAGTAAAGCAAGCTGGTAAGACTACAGAAATTTGGGATTCGGTGTATATACTAGAAACCGAGGCCTCAGATTTCTTTCTAATATTTTTCAAACTCTACCACCTCCGCATCATTATTAATGGGATTGATAACATCAAATTGAGATATTGACTTGAAAGTTAGTACACGTATGTATTGTAGTGACATCTGATTGAGATGACTCCATTGAGGTGGTAGGTTGTAAATAGTGGAAAATAAGTACGGTAAACTAGAAACTTCATTTTCAACGTATATGGTAGAAACCAACTCCTCAAACTTTTCTATGACATCTACCCCAAATATTATTAAAATTCTATGACCAATAATTTCCACATACTAGAGTGCAAATATAGTCAAGATGTTTCCTTTAAAGTGACTTGGACGAATAATCTGGATGTGGAAGTAGTGATTCCTTAGGCAGCGGTTTGCTTCTATTGGCTATTTTTTCGTCTAATTTCCGTGGACTATTAGGCATTACATGAGATATGGAATAGGAATACTAAAAACCGAAATGAATTTACGCCTTTTACAATAAAACGCTAGCCCCCATTACCTCAGCCGTCTAATGTTCTAATCACGTTGGTCTGTAAAACAATCTGTACAGAACCTCTTTTATAGAAAATTTTGTATACGACTATTTCTTACGTAGAGTGAATGGGATAAAAGTTATCACGCAATAACCAGATAGATTACGGCATATAAATTGCAAGATTAGAGATAACTGCCGACCTCAGGAGTAATTACACTGTTTATATGTTTTTCTGACCCTGAAAGAAGACTGTTCAAAAAAACTTAATGTTACTAATTTGCAATCATATATTAGTTTTTTAGCACTGTCGTCTGAACTGTAACAGAGTATAATATGTATACCAAATTTTATCCAAACATGTGGCCGTTCCAAAAATATGGAATGACTTAAAGTCATGAATTCAATCCCACTTTCGTCCTTTCCACTACATCTGGTTCTTGCAAAACCGGAACACCCTGTATATTATAGAAATATCTAGGATATATTTTTGTACTTGTCCACCCCCTCTTTATATTTTGTATCGTCGCGTTTTGACTCAAACTGCCCCCGAGTGCTATTTTCTGGCTATTTTTAAAAGTCTTAAACTTATTAAAACAAAGAACAAATACGTCAGAGTTACTACATTTGACATACGATACAAGGAGTGAAAATAATTGAGTTAAGGATCAAAAGAAAATAACACGTTTCGTCTTTATATAGACATCAAAAGAGTGCTAAAGCTTTAAAACTTCCCTTGAGGAATTGAATATTCTTCTGAACGGAAAAGTTATATTACTCTAACTGGTATTCCTGCGTTGTTAGATGAACACAGTAGGTTGAGTAATAAAAATGTTTCAGTGCGGCAGTATCCTCTTGAAGAAGTGAAAATAAAGAAAGTAATCCAATTTTTTATAAATTTTAAATACTCAACACATTTTTTGATTAAATTAAAGCTTTAATAAGTTATTCCTTCTGACCTAACGAATATACTGTGATGCGATCGATTAAGACAACCCTCAAAACAACAATATAATATTTCAGCAATTTAAGCAAAGAAAGAACGCAATAATAAAAATACGTCGCCGACGTGTAGAAGTGTATCATAATACGATAAGGTTGAAGGGCGAAAAAGCGTGTTTCAATTATGCCGCGAAAGTGATCGAGTAGGATCGGAAGTAGGCTGTGAAATTGAAAAATATTAGAAAAAATCTGAGGCCTTGTTTTCTAGTATATACACCAAATCCCAAGTTTCTGTATTCTCGCAGCTTGCTTTACTTATTTTTCCCTATTAACCTCTACTCCCCCCCCCCACTTCATCAACGGAATCATGTCAAAATATAATCTAGCTTCAGATGTCGTTATAATACATACGTGTACCAAATTTCAAGTGAAAATCTTAATTTAATTTTATTAATTTTTTTAATAAGGGAGTGAGGTTGGTGGGGGGAAGGAAAATATTACAAAAAAACCTGAGGCCTTCGCTTCAAGTATATACACCAAATCCCAAATGTCTGTATTCTTACCAGCTTACTTTACTTATTTTCCCCTATTTACCCCTATTTAACCCCCAACTCTTGAACGAAATCATCTCAAAATATAATCTAGTTCCAGATGTTGTTCACCAAAGTTTCTGTACCCTTACCAGCTTTCTTTATTAGTTTTCCCCCATTTAACCCCCAACCTTTCAACGGAATAATCCCAAAATATAATCTAGTTAATAATGTCATTATAATAAATACATATTCCAAATTTCAAGTGATCATCTTAATTTTATTTTATCAACTCATTTAATAATGGAGTGGGAAATATGGATGGAACACGTTATAATTATAATTTTGAAGCCTTGTAGTCTAGTTCATACAGCAAATTTCAAGTTTCTGTACTCTTACCAACTTGCTTTACTTATTTCGCCCTATTTACCCCTATTTAACCCCCAACCCTACACCGCATATGTTCAAAAATAATCCAGTTCCATTATAACATGTGTACAAAATTTCAAGTCAGTCAATGCCGTTCCGGAGAAAACGGGCGGACAAAAGAAAAGTTACAGACAGACAGACAGACCGGCAGAGGTTTCATGACATTCTAAACCTATTTCAAGAAAAAAAAATGCATTTTTTTTACGATTACTACGTGGATGTGGAAGTATTAACATGGTCAACAATGTGTTTGAATATTAGGAAATCTTCGAGGCAAATTTCAAGTAATTATGTTTCATAATTTGTTAATAAATTGCCATAAGGCAAAAAATGTCATCTCGGCTTCAAATTGGTGTAGATAAAACAACTTTTTTTTAATTTCTAGTCTCTTTGTGGATTTCCAAAATATATTGATAATTGATAAGTGTAGTAATCGTAAAAAATTTTCAATTTTTTTTATTTTAGGACAAGATATTGATGAGAAAAATGCTTTTTTCTTTTTAATTGGAAAAGTTGAGTAAAGTTGATATTAAAAAATATTTAAACCTTATTTATGTTCATATCACCGAACACAACATAAAGACCTATATTCTGAAATAAAAATCATTGTGTTGTACGACTTGATACCCCTAAACAGTCGACGATTTAAATTCCGATTTTGGCATTGTTTTTTAGGCGCTGTTATAGACATTTTAACTTGAAAGTTGATTTAAATAACGGTTCAGGTCCTCAAGGGGTTATACCCTCCTGAAGCTTCATTACAATATATGCACTATTGTTGAATTTATCTTCAATGGAATAAAAATGGCCCCCCATTCAGTAACGATATGTTAAATTCTACAATACTTCCAATACAATAATGAAAAAGAATACACAACTATTTCTACAATAATTGCAAATAAACTGAATAAACCAGTCTAAGACTGGCCATGGTATAGTTAACCCACTTCAAATGATTAATTTAATGGCTAGAACACATTAAAAAATTATTAACTAAAATGAATTAAAACTTAATTAGAAGAAATACAAATTTAAACTAATTTACATGCACCTATTTACACGTAACTTATTTACATGTACCTACTTATGATACTTATTTTTTTAAATAACATTTTTTTTTTGGTGCAATAAAAAGTAAATGACAAAACACACATTATATACAGCTATTGTTGTTGTTTTATTAAATCTAAAATTATAACAAAATTATGAAATTAAGCAGATATTTTATTCCAATAAGTTTCCTTATCTCTGATATATTGCAATTTAATAGGAATTTTTGTTTGTTTTATTTTTGAATACATTCAGGGATTTACTGTTGGTTATCTCAGGTGGTAGATAATTAAATAACCTAGGAGCGAAATAACTGACCAATATTTTTATACTTGCCGGCGTTTTATAATTTTCCTTTTTATGCCTTGTATCATGCATATGATCAATTCTTTGTAAAGTATGTTTTTTTATGTTGGAAAATGGTTACATGTAGGAAATATAATTGCCTCAAGTCTAACGGTTTAACATTTGCGTACATTTCATCACATGGGTAACTGCTACTTCTATGAAGCATAATTTTCATTATTTTCTTTTGTAATATTTCTATCCTTTTTAACTGGCAATAGGCAGCATTACCCCACGCAATGATTCCGTATGACAACCTGGATTCCAATAGAACATAATATATCATTTTTAAGTAATTAACGTCTACAATAGCACTCATAATTCCTGCTAACCTATCAGAACCATCCGATTAATGCCTTTGAAAATAAAGCTCAAGTTGACAGATCTATACAGATTTCTCGAAGGCGTTTGACCGGGTAAACCATGAACTATTGATAAGTATGCTCCGCGCATTGGTCTTCGATGAAATAGTGGTAAATTGGATCAATATCTATCTCTCTGACCGACATCAATGTGTTCGAATAAACAACTACTTGTCACATGAATTCGCAGTACCTTCCGGTATACCTCAGGGTTCTCACTGTGGACCACTTTTCTTTAACCTATTTGTTAACGATATTGACCAGTTTATTGCTAGTTCCAACTATTTAATGTTTGCGGATGACCTACAAATCTTTCGTGTTGTAAAAAACGACACTGATGCCTTGCTCTGACAAAATGATATTGTCGGTTTGTTGACATGGTCTTCCATTAATGGTTTGAATTTAAATACAAAAAATGTTTCCCAATTACATTTTCTAAATCCCGCTTACCTCAGCATCATGCATATCATATAAACAATGAACAACTTGTACGTGTCACTGAAATCCGTGATCTTGGTGTGACCTTGGATTCGCACTTAGACTTCAGGACCCACATGAATAACATTACGTCTACTAGCTACAAACAACTTCGTTTTATTAGTAGGCATAATGAAATTATTATATTAATATATCTTTAGTTAGACCAGGTCTAGAATACGCGTCAATGGTATGGTCACCGTACTATTAACTTCACATTGACTCAATCGAATGGGTGCCAAAAAGGTTTATAAGAAGTTACGCCCTTAAGCTAGACTTAGAAAATTGTAATTATGCTGTTTTGCTGAGTGAGCTTAATTTTTTATCTCTTGAAAAACGTAGATTTGATACTAACTTATTTTTGTTCAAACTGATCAATGGATCTGTTGACTCATCTTACCTATTAGGTTTACTTAACTTCAATTGTCTCCACATAACGAGAGCCAAATCAACAGCCCAGTTAACAGAATTCAGAAAAAATATGATACATATTGTGACAGCAGTGATTTATTTTATTTAACATTAAATAAGTTTAGGAGTTCTCTATAACTTTATTTCCGAATTAATTATATGAATTGATACTGTTATGAATTACACCCCCTTGGAACTGGAGATGATACGCCTATGCCTACTAATTGTGACTGGAAGAACAGAAAGAAATGGACTTTTCTGGAATGTGGTAAGAGAAGATTCTTGATTGCTTCTAGATGGATCTAGAGAGTCAAATTCGGAGTATATAAAGCGCGATTACCAGCGCGGAGGAAGAAGTTTTATTAAGAAGGCAGTTTATAAAAGTGAACAAGTTGAAAAGTGAAAAGTGAGGTTAAATATTAAGTAAACAAAGTATTGTATAGTCAGTAAATTGTTAAATAAAGTGTTAGTGGTATTTATCTCTTGTTGAAATTATTTTGAACCCACGGATTCATACAGGGTGTTTCCTAAAAGGTGGAAAAAACGTAACAATACTATTATTCTTATTTGATTTTATTATATTGTATATTGTATTGTCTGTTATTGATGTCAGGTTTTCCTCGTTTGTTGTCTCCTGTTAGTTTTTTTTTCTTCTTTAATTACTGTATTGTATTCTACTTTTTTAGTCATCCTTACTTAAGTATTTTTAGTATTCAAATGGAGTATTCCGTAAATAAATAAATAACTAAATAAATAAATAAATATTTTTAAATCTGAATAATAAAGATCGAACCGTTTGTGCAGCAGAATTAATATGTTGTTCTCATCGTAAATGTTTATCAATTGTGATGCCCAGGTACTTTATTGTATTGTCTTTATTAATTTCAAAAGTCACGTTGTTGCAGTTTGATTTAAGTTTTATGAAGTTTGGTAAGCACCTTTTATTACAGGAGAAAGGTAAATATTTGCTTTTTTTAAAAATTTATTGTGAGAAGTTTATAGTCAAACCATTCTTTAATGATACAGAGATCACTTTCACCAACTTCTTTTATCTGATCCCAGGAATTTTCTTGATAGGAAATGGTTGTATCATCCACAAAACCTATTATAGTCCCCTCGATTATAAGAATGAAAATATTATTAATGTATATACTAAATAGTAAGGGGCCAAAGACTGTGCCTTGAGGCACACCGTAATTAATTGTACTCTATCAGTTAGGTAACTTTTAATTAAATCCAAATTATTTCCCCTGATACCTATATCTTAACATGATTTGTATTATTAATTTACAATGTTTTTGTGAGTCAAGTAATATTCTATTCGGCCTCCCTTTGCTGAAGTTGGAGAGCCGCACGCCATCTACCTCGGCTACCTAATAGGCGCACGGCCTTACCAAAGTTCCTTCCTATTAGCTCATATCTAACCACATTTTTAAGTTAATATAATAATAATAATAATAATAATAGTTTATTGTGTAAAAAATACATATTGGACACAAAAGGTTAGCAGTACAGTATGCACTGATGTAAAAACTACTAACCTAAAAAAAAAACTTAATATTATATAATATACAGTATGCACTGATGTAAAAACTACTAACCTAAAAAAAAAAACATATATAAAAACCTAGTGTAAACACATACTTTAAAACATATTAAAATTTATATTCAAATCATTGCTTAAAATCAGAGTCTTAAGTTGTTTTTTTAATGTATTTTCAGACATAAAGTGGTACTGCTGGGGCAGATTATTGTAAACGTACATTGATATATATGTAAAAGATGAACGAAACATTTCATATTTAGGTCGTAGTGTATGTAAGTGGTCGTTAGTATATCTCAAATTCCGGTTGTGAACAGAATTTCTCATGAGAAGTTTATCAGATAGATAATCGGGTTTTTTCAATGTGATCACTTTGTATAGCATAGAGGTGAAGTGCACGAAACGCCGTTCATTTAATTTTAGTAAATTTAACTCTCTAATATAAGGTGTAACATGTTCATAAAACGAACTATTGGTAACAAATCTGACACAGATGTTTTGTATTTTTTGTAGTTTATATGCTTCTGTTACGTTTAATAAAGGTCCATAAACAATCACAATAATTGATGTGCGATAAAACTGACGATTCACATAGCAGTAGTTTAGTATCTCTACCTAGGATGTTTCTCAGACCTGAAATCTGTCTAAAAGAGCAGAAGCATTTTCTGGATACTTCCGAAATATGAGGAATAAAGTTTAAGTCCTTATCGAGTATCAATCCTAGGTTTTTAACCTTATCAGCTTGTTCAATGATTACATTGTCCACTGACAGTTGAAAGTTTGAGAGAACTTTTAATTTATTTGAAGTGCCGAAAACAATATTTTTACTTTTGTTTGGATTTAGAACAAGTGAGTTTCGTACGGTCCAGTTTTTTATTTCATTTAAGTCATAGTTGATGCATGTTTCTGCGTCTTTAGATCGCAAAACATCAAACGAAAAATAGAGCTGAACATCGTCAGCATACGTATGAATAGAACAGTACCTTGTGACGAGAGGTAGGTCTACAGTATAGATATTAAATAGCAAGGGCCCCAGTATAGAACCCTGAGGCACTCCAGAAAGTAGCATGCGTTTATAGGAAATTTTTTCCCCACTTGCAGTGTCAATACAAGTGTACTGGTAGCGATTAATAACTGTACCAACTTTTATCTTTCTAGGTAAAAGTGTTTTGAGAATATTTGAGACAAATTTATAATAAGATGCAATCTTTCAAGTGTCGACTCCTCCTAAAAACATCTCCAGAATAAGATGTTTTGATTTGAGAGCAGGCCAGACTTTCTATACACTGTGTCCCACTTTTCACAGTAACACCTACGCAAGTAGCTCAGTTATTAATAAATCGATATATTTTAAACTTGGTTATGTTATACACCTCTTGAAGGTAACTAAAAGCGCATATATCTATTTCATTTATTCCATAGACTAAGGGGGTGAAAATGGGGTCAATTTTCAGGTAAATTGTATTATGGATTTTTTTTAAAGATTACCACCATCTCATTGGGCATCCTTTAAAACCCCTTTGTGTCAAATTTTGTTAAAATATATCTAGCAGTTTTAGAGGTATAAAGAGGTACATATGAATGGCCTTTAAATTATGCAAAGGATTACGCTAATTCCAACAAAGTGAGGTAGCGCATTAAGAAATTGATCACAATATTAAAACGGTTTTAAATTAAGCTTAAATCAAACTTCTTAAATTTTTAGCACTAAATATATGTTTTTAATCGAGAGTTCTATTATTTTACTAATCAATATCACATGTAATACACAAATTAGACAAAAAAATACCTATTTAAATTCTTAATAGCAAAATGACTTAAATAAATATTCAATAACATAACTAAATGTTTGTTATTTCTACTAAGACACCATTTCATCTAATACACTTTTCTACTATTTATCTTTTATGATTTAGAACTCTGCGTAATTCTACTGGTGTCACCTCTCGACAAGGTTCTGTAATCTTCTCACATAATTCTTGTCTGGTTCTCGGACGGGTTTTGTAAACGCGGTTTTTAATTACTCCCCAAAAATAAAAATACATTGGTGTGATACCTGGAGACCGCGGGGGCCACTCATGTAATGGACTGTTCCTTCTAATCCACATTTGAGAAAAATTAAGGTATAGCCAATTTCTAACAACAATTGAATTGTGAGCAGGCTCCCCATCTAACCGGAAAATTAAATTTATCATTTGCAACAGTGGAAGGTCCATTAGAAATAATGCATCAAGTTAATTATTTAGGAGGTTGGGAAAAGTTTCAGCATTTAAATTTTTCAAAAAAACGGGACCCAAAATTTTATTATTCAATATGCCAGACCAGACATTGACTTTGGCTACGTATTGGTCCTAACAATTTATTACCCAATGCGGGTTTTCAGCTGCCATATAACGAGTGTTCTGTGACGACACAACCCCATTAGTTGAAAATGTGGCTTCGTCTGTGAAGATGATGTTTTTAATAAAATTCTGATCATTTAAATATTCTCCTTGTAACCACAAACAATACTCTAGCCTCCTTTCCTCATCACCATATTTTAGAGTTTGTAAAAATTTCGGCTTGAAAGCTTTTAGTCTGTTTTTTTTTAGGCAACGCCAAACTTTATTTTTACTAACGTTTAAAATGCGAGCAACTGAGCGAGTACTAGATGTTGGGTAATTTCTGAATGCCGCTATGATTCTTGGATCGTTAGCATATTATTATTTAATATTTGATATTTTTTGTCTATGCTTTTTAATACAACTAGTCTCATTAAAAAGTCTATTAATACTATATACAGTTTTTGCTGCTACGGGATTTCTTCGATCTGGATTCTTGCATTCTGGCTGCTCTCCTATATGAAATTATATTTTCACCTACTATTCGAATTAATTCTGCTTTATCAGCTACAGAATGATATTCCATTTTAAATAAGAAACTCAACCATTTTGTAAGACACGAGAACAACAACGCCCGAAGCACAAGTATCCTGAAAAAACCATATTGGAACTCCTTAAAGAACTTAATGAAGAATAATTGCAAACAGAGTTTCGAATTTCTTTTTTGTTTTTTTTTGTAAATCAAGATAATGCTTCCAATTGTAACTCCCTATAAAATTATATGTAAAATATATCCAAAATATGTAACTGGCTGATCGGCCGATCGCCATTTGGTTTTACCAATAAAGTACTTTATTATTATTATTATTAAGAAACTCAATAATAATTTAAACAACAAATAATGACACAAATAAACTACAAAGGCTGGCATTACTGTCAAGTTAATAATTTTGTTTACGATTTCAAAAGTGACTAGATTTAAAAAAAACTGTATATTGTCCATATAAATGGGCAGAATTTTCTTAGCGTTTTTGGCAAGTACGAAGATATTTTTGATTATTCTTCAAATTTGTAGCAAAAATGTGAAATAACTTTGTTTCTCGTTCCGAGTTAAAGGCCATCAATTCTCGATAAAACGCCATATGTACCTGTTTATACCTCTAAAACTACTAGAGATATTTTAACAAAATTTGGCACAAAGGGGTTTTAAAGGATGCCATATGAGATGGTGGTACTTTAAAAAAAAATCCCTAATACAATTTACTTGAAAATTTACCCCATTTTCACCCCCTTAGTCCGCACGTCTATAGAATAAATCAAATGGGTATATGCGCTTTTAGTTACCTTCAAGAGGTGTATAACTTAACCAAATTTAAAATAAATCTGTAAGACGATGCCTGTAGTAAGGAGTGTGGATCGGTAGAAAGTACGTAGGCTGAGAGTTTTCAAGACGACAACCATGAGTTGAGATGTCAGATAGATGTCATCTAGTTTTGTTCAACCGTTTACTTTAATGTCCAGTTATAATTATTTATCCAATATGTCTGTTTAATATATATAGTGTGTGAATCATTTCACCCTAAATTGGCGCCCAACGTGGGGCCCGAACCTACGACCCTGAGATTAAGAGTCTCATGCTCTACGTGTACCATAAATGTAGTTAATGAGATCATTCTTAGATTTGGGACACTGGGACGATGCCTGTAGTGAGGAGTGTGGATCGATAGAGACCGGAAGCTATGTGAGAGTTTTCAAGAAGACAGCCATGAGTTGAGATGTCAGATAGATGTCATCTAGTTTTATTCAACCGTTTACTTGAATGTCCAGTTATAATTATTTATACAATATATCTGTTTAATATATATAGTGTGTGAATCATATCACCCTAGAAATCGATTTATTAACAACTGATCTACGTAGGTGTTACCGTGAAAAGTGGGACACAGTGTATACCCTGTAGAAGCAATAGATTTAGTGAAATTTACTACTTTATACATGTACTGTAAAGAAATAGACCTACTATTTCTTGCACGTATTTATCGCCGAGAACACATCTAGCAAAATATATCAGAGTAGGTCGATTTAATACAAATTTAAGTAGGTAAATTGTAAACACATTTTGGTATTCTGAAGTATACAAACGCACAAGTTAAAGTGAAGAAGGAAACAGCAACATATAATAGCTGTAATGGACTCTAAAAGGAATCATTGTGGTATTTTATGGCAGCAGCACAGTTCACAGTAAGTTACAGGCGGCGGTCCCACTAGCAGGTATTGGCCAATATGTCAGAATTGTCAGAAACAGAAGTGTCGTTCTTGATACACCGCAACGCTCTGCGTGGCTTCTGGGGGGGACTCGGGCAGGACATTTTATTGCAGTGTGTTTAAATAAATCTTTTAACGAAGTAGTAGGTATCATAACAGGCGAAAATTCATGGTCAACAAAAAAGTTGACCTCACTTCAGTAATATATGTAAGAGGATTTATTTACCATTGATTCTCACTCAACCAACGGCAAGTCTCCTAATCAGACGTTTCAAGTAATTTAATTTTAAAAAATGCGGAATCCCTTACTGAACTTTTAATTCATTTAATGAATCAATCCTTTACAGAAGGAACTTTTACCTCTAGATTGATAACAGATTTGATATCTTCAATTTTCAAACAAAACAATACTAGAAAAATAGCAAATTATCGACCAATATTTGTCCACTTTTTAATTCAACAATTCACGAATATGCGATGAAATTGCAATACTTAAATTTATCGAAATTAACAATTTCATACATGATAACAGCTAGGCCTTGGTTCTGAATACTCGATTCTTACAGCAGTCCATTTCATTTTAGTTGCGTCATTTTAGCATTTTACTTCTAAAAAAAAGGTACAGGGTCAGTTGACTTCATTTTTCTTGCAAAGAGTTCAGAAAGGCATTTATAAAAAAAGTACCTAAATGCCTTTCTGAACTCTTCGCAACAAAAATGAAGTCAATTGACCTTGCACCCTTTTTTAGAGGTCTTCAGATTTTTCATGCTAAAATGACGCGACTATTTGTAAACAAAATAAATATTAGAGGCAGCTGAGGCGTGCGAAAGTTCGACTGGGATCTTCTATGACTTCAGTCAGGAATAGGCAACTTTCACTTTTTTTTACTCCATAAAAATGTTCTACTATACTAAAAAATAAGATATGCAAAATATGACGCCTTAATTCCCAATAATAAATTTGTTATAAATTGTTAAAGTTTTGCTCGCGAACGAACCGTTTCAAACAGGTCGTGACGTCACACCGTACAATATACAAGCGACGACGGAGATGCCAGCATTCGGCCGCTTGACTTCATAGTTCATTCAAATGGAAACAAAAATCAATCACCGTCTAATAACACCGGTAAACATCTGATTGTGTTGCTTCCCGTCGCCACGACTACCGAATATTATAGGGTGTGACGTCACAGCTCGTTTCGGGCCACTTTAATTTTATCGCTGTTTAGATCCCTCATACTGATCGCGTGGAATTAGAAATCTAATTTTTTTGTGAAGTAGACGTTTTGTTACAACGTTACGCTATGTTTTTTTGTATTATTTGAATGTTTTAAATTATAGGCAAGTTCCCTATTCGACTGCGTCCAGCATGACCTATTCTCTAGAAAATTACATGAATATGGAATAAAATGTAAACCATATAATTTGTCTCCCATGTTAGTTAGAAGAGTAAGAAATCACATATTAAAAACACAGTATCTGGAGTAAAATTAAAGAACCTTCTATACGTCAGATAATAAAGTTGGGGTGCTACAAGGTTCATTTTTAGGGCCTTTGGCAAATTACTGTTTAACTAAACGAACTTCCAAATATGTCATTAAGGCCTTTGCTTGATTACATGCTGATGGCTCCACCCTATTTTGGTTGATTAATCTTCCATAGCTCTTCTAAGTAGTATTAACTAATTTCATATATAAATAATAATACTAATAATAGATTTATTGTCCAACTAGACAATGTCCGTTACACATGACAATACTAAAAACTGTGCTAGGAACAATCAAATTATAATCAAAGCCTAGTAATTTTAGTGCCGAATCTGTGGATGAGTTTATATGTTCTGTAAAGCTCGGCATTGAGTCAAATAATACTCCCAGGTCCTTAGTTGGTTAAGCTCTTGACAACTCCGAAGGTATACGAAAACTGCATAAAACTGATTTTACGCGTGCACGTTATTATCTTGCATTTTGATACGATTATATCTAACTTATTAGAAGTACACCATAATTAGATTTTGAGTATTTGTTGTTATAGAGTTGGGCAGTCCTCAATGTTATTAACTTCACTAAATATTTTCAATCATCCGCAAATAAAAGTTTTTCGCATTTTATCATATCACCTGAATCATTTCATGGCACACAAAAGTGGCCCCAAGTTTGAACCTTGAGGTAACCTGATGTTGCTAGGTAAGTATTTGACTTAAAACCATTACAATATGTTCAATATTGGAATCGGTTCTCTAAATATGATATAAAGAAATTTAATATTAAATTACTAAAACTAATATAATTTGATTTTTCAATTAATAAATTGTGGTTTATACGGTCAAAGGCTTCTGAAAAATCAGTCACATCTATCTGATCTCTGTTGTCGAGTGATTCGGAGACCAACTGAGTTAAACCAGCTAGGTTTCTTACTTTAAAACGTGTTGTTGAGAGAAAATTAAACCCTTTACTCCAGAATAAATTACAGTATACACTGAGGCCTCAAAGACCTTGGCAAAATTAGGTAGAATTGAGATCCCTCTATAGTTTTTTACATCTGCCACATTTCCGCTTTTATAAATACAGCATACTTTTTCCAGCTTCTAACATTATGGAAAGGTAGATTCGCAATGCAATATTAAATAAAGTTCGGAGTGGGGTGATAAACACATTTGCGCAGTCTTTAGCTAAAAAACTGGGAACTTGTTCATGTCCCGATGTCAATTTGTTTTTTTAGTTTTTGATAACTTATCTGATGCATGTTTTCGACAAATGATCAATATGCATGGATGGTCGGTTACTTGTAATATCAGAAGTTGGCATTGTGTGTTATGTGTTGAGTTATAATTACTTCCACATCCACGTAGTGGATTGGAAGTATAGTAATCGCAAAAAAATTTTCAAAAATTTTTATTCGTGAAATAGGTTTAGAATGTCATGAAACGTCGAGATTTTAAATTTGAGCGAAAAAAATTTTTCTGTCTGTCTGTCTGTCGGTCTGTCTGTCGGTCTGTCTGTAACTTTTTTTGTCCGCACGCTTTCTCCGGAACGGTTTAAGATATTGACCTGAAATTTTGTACACGTATATATTATAACAAGATCTGGAACTGGATTGTTTTTTGAGGAAATCTGGTGAAGGGTTGGGGGTTAAATAGGGGTAAATAGGGGGAAATAAGTAAAGCAAGCTTGTAAGAGTACAGATACTTGAAATTCGGTGTATGTACTAGAAGTTAAGGCCTCAGATTTTTTTATAATATGTTTCAACCCCCCACCACCCCTACCCCATTAAAGGGGTTGATAAAATAAAGTTGAGATATTCATTTGAAATTTCGTACACGTATGTATTATAACGATGTCTATAATTAGATTATATTTTGGGATGATTCCGTTGAAGGGTTGGGGGTTAATTTGGGGTAAATAGAGGAATATAAGTAAAACAAGTTGGTAAGAGTACAGAAACTTGAAATTCGGTGTATGTACTAGAAGTCAAAGCGTCAGATTTTTTAATAATATTTTTCAACCCCCACCACCCCTACTCCAATTTGAAAAGGGTTGATAAAATAAAATTGAGATATTCATTTGAAATTTTCTACACGTATGTATTATAACGACATCTGGAACTAGATTATATTTTGAGATAATTCCGTTGAAGGGTTGGGGGTTAAATAGGGGTAAATAGGGGAAAATAAATAAAGCAAGCTGCTAAGACTACAGAAACTTGAAATTCGCTGTATGTACTAGAAGCCAAGGTCTCAGATTATTTATAATATTTTTCAACCCCCTCCACCCCTACTTCATTATTAAAAGGGTTGATAAAATAAAATCGAGATATTCATTTGAAATTTGGTACACGTATGAATTATAACGACATCTGGAACTAGATTATACTTTGAGATGATTCCGTTGAAGGGTTGGGGGTTATTTAGGGGTCAATGGGGGGAAATAAGTAAAGCAAGCTGGTATGAGTACAGAAACTGAAATTCGGTGTATGTACAAGAAGTTAAGGCCTCAGATTTTTTTATAATATTTTTCAAATTGGAGTTTTTAGCTCAAATAAATGTGAAGAGTGTGACACCCTAGGCGACCTTGATCATATCTTTTTCGGCTGTTCAAAATATAGAGCAGCCTCTGACAGGCTAATACCAAGTATTACTGAAGAGTGCAATACTCTCGCGCCTTTCAATTTGCTAAGCTTGCTTACAATTGGAACAAGGGAAATATATAAAAATATTATGATTTTTATTAAAGAAACTAATATTAAGCTATAGGTTAATCTCGTAATCCCTGTGTTTTTCCGCATGTTTTTTTTTACCTCACTTACCGTGGTCTACCTTGTATTGTCTAAGCTATAAAAATGTCCTGATCGACCCCAGGATGAGAAGCGTGTGTCCCCGTTTTCCCTCGACGTTTTCTTTTAATTCCCTCCCCCTGTCGATGTATCTGGGTTTAGGCTCTTGTTTTAAGTATAAACAGGTTTTTCCTTTTTATTAATTTTGTTAGATTTAGGTTAGGACATTCTTAATTTTAAAACTTAGGTAACTGGCTGCATAGTCAATGACCTAATGCCATTAAAAAAAAAACTATATACGTTCTACAATTGTCGCTATGTGGATATAAAAATGAAGATAAATTTGACCAACATTAGTCGAGTCGTTTTGACAATACACGTTTAAAAGTGAATTAAGTATTTATTATTTATTTGCTTATAGTAAAGAAAATCCTTTATAGGATTTTGCAAACAGCGGAAAGAAAAACTATATGTAAAAATATTAATGAAATCTTTACATTCATTCGATAAACCGACCGACTTCTGGTTATGCTAGCAAGTTAAAAATCCTAAAATAAGTGTGTCCAATTTCTTATTTGACATTCTCATTATAACACTGGCGTCCAACATAGTCCCCTACGGCCATGCAGATTAAACTAGTGTCTACATGACCCCCTACGGTATGACGATTCAGTTAAAAATTGGTACAAAGGCCTAAAATGAATTTATTTACCTACCTTGTACTAAAAAATATGTTTTCTTCTAATGGATTACATTTTCATAAAATCTGTCATTCAGTTTCTTGGAACCGATGGTTTTCCCATCATTACAGATGCATTTTTCAGGCATCAAGAATGGCGTATAGTATTTCTAGTGGGCATAATTTTTATCAAAAAAAAAAAAATGTTGAGTGAAAACAAGCAAATTTATTTTAATAATCCATTATTATCCAGCTCTAGTGAAATTCTGAAATAATGAGATCACGTCTGTCTGTGTAATTTAAATAACAATCACCTGTTAAGCAGGTATCCTTTTCACCATTCGATACACATAATGCCATATTCATCGACATTAAAAGCATATAATAGAGATGAAATTATCACTGTTTAGAGTTTAATTTCGAGACCATCTCCTTGTAGCGGGGAATTCCTTGCAAAAGAGATTGCAAAGTAACTTTAATAGAAACACTGCTTCCGTCTACTATAGTCACGTATTCCAGCCGCATTTCCATCGTTATTGCCTATTATCTTTTATTCCCTTACCTGTAGTCCTTTGAAACGAAAAATAACTTCATTTGGTTAATACTTAATATCTCTTTAATCCCTCATTTACATGCCCAAGCACCTCAAGCATCATTCTTTTATTAAATTTACATTGTTACGAGACTTTTTATATAAATACTTAAACAAGGGGTGTTACATAACCTCAGAAAATCGATGTTACCTTTTGTATTTTTGAGTCTCGATGAAATTAGTTTGTTAAATATAGTTTACGTTATTACTTCTATATGTTATGAGTAATAGGCAGAGGTTTTGTACATTCTTGGTCTCGATTTGCTACTTGGCAAGTCTCTCTGGTTGTTGCGGTCTCGCTGATTACCAATATTATAATACTGTTATTACTTCTGTCATGAAGTTACAGGTATTATAGTATGTGACAGTAATTTCTCAAAAACAAATTAGATGCTTTCAATTTATTTAAAATAATTACGATCGGTTAAATAACGTTGTCTTCACCCGTTAGATTACAAAAAAGTATTCAGTTTTAACCTTAGGGGACTCCTAATCTAACACCACGATATACAATATACTGTCTTCTTATAATTTAGGTAGGGATTAGAAAATAAATTAAGTTTGTCTCCGAGTATACTGTGGTTTAATTCATCGAAGGCTTTAGGAATGTAAGTATAGTGTTTACGTTTAAGTCAACTGAAACTGGTCATTGTTAAAGCACAGGACCGTGCGCACTTAACTTGATATTTTGTCCTATGTATTTAACAATGGTATCGAGAATCGAATAGTAGTTGAAACTGTGCCGGCGAGTCCAAGACTGGCAATGTAATCAGCCCGAATGAACCACATACGACTGCACTGGTTTAAAGATAATAAAACAGGCAGGTTCACTAGCATAAAAAAAACTCGGTTGGTGTTTGAGTTATATCACTCGCGAATATTAAATAAAATGTCAAACACCAGTACAAGGAAGACGTTTTAAAATTCATGAGAGAAAAAATATGGAAATTCCTGTAAAAGTTCCAATAAAGCGCGAATTACTGAAATGAATAAAATAACAGAACTTCAAAAGGGAAGATGTTATTGATAACTTATCCCATATACACGGCCATACACTTTTGCGGTTACCTCCGTACTATGCATATTTAATCCTATCGAGATGGTTTGAGCAACTTTAAAAGGTCGTTTGCGAAAATGTAACGACTCTCCAACGTTAAGCGCGGTAGTAGTTGATCATATAAGAGAACTAATAATTGGCCTCGACAATACTGATTTATAGAAAAATTGCGTTAAGTATGAATTAAAAAAGAAAAGCAATATCCAACACTACCCCCCATTGCGCCGTTTATAATTCAACCGGATAATGATTCTCTTCAGAAAGTGAAGAGAAGGAAGTATTGTATTCGAGAAAAAATCACCCTCCGAGATTTTTTCGGATTCTGACGTTTCAGATCACGGAGATTACGAAAATATAGGTTTTCAAATCCGTCCGTCTGTCTGTCTGTCTGTTGGTGCATTTACTAAAAAATTGCTTGAGCAGTCAAATTTGGTAGGTAATTGACCCTACTGTCAGCGAAGAAATGGTAGAACTTTCACTGGAAAATATACAGGGTGGATCGTCTAAAGGGAATAAATAATGAAAAAAATATTTTTTTGCTCAAATTTAAAATTTACACGTTTCATGACACGCTAAACCTATTTCAGAAAAAAAAATTGAAAATTTTTTCCACCAACATTTTTGAAAATTTTTTTACCACGAAAAATGTTTCTTGTCTGTGTTCAAATTTAAAATTTCATGGCATTCTAAACCTATTTAAAAAAAAATTCTTTTGAAATTTTTTTTACCAACATTTTAAAAAAAAATTTACTACTAAAATAGATGGAAAATTTTGTTTCTTTCTTCAAATTTAAAATTTCCACGTTTCATAGCGTTCTAAACCTATTAAAAAATGAAAAGAAAAATTTTGCAAAAAATTTTAATCTATTTATCACTGGGTATAGAATTTCAATTTTAAAATTTCCACATTTCATGACATTCCAAACCTATTTCGGAAAAGAAAATTTGCAACATTTTTTTTACCATTTTGGAAAAAAATTTACCACTAGAATAGAAATTTTTTTTTCCTCAAATTTAAAATTTTCACGTTTGACATGACTGACATTCTAAACCTATTTGAGAAAAAAAAATTTGAAAATTTTTTTCACCAACATTTTTGAAAAAATTTTTACCACTAAAATAGATGTAAAATTTTTCTTTCTTTGCTCAAATTTAAAATTTTCACATTTCATGGCATTCTAAACCAATTTCAAAAAAAATACCACTGTAGAATAGAAGGAAACTTTCCTTTTTGCTCAAATTTAAAATTTCCACGTGTCATGGCATTCTATTTCCGAAAAAAAAAAATTTTGAACATTTTTTTAAGAACGTTTTGAAAATTTTTTTTAAAAACATTTTTAAAAATTGAAAAAAAATTGAAATTTTGTAACCACCACTATACTTCCACGCCACTACGTGTATGTGGAATTGAAAATGTGACAGATGGCAATAATATTAGGCATATGCACCTATTATACTATTATTGAAAAATGTACAGGGTGGTCATCCCAAGAAATAATTCAGTCATGGTGGACATTTATAAAGGTATTTGCCCAAGCATTCCATATTTGGCACCTGTTATTTTATTTTATTTTTTTTTTAATGCCTTATTTATATTAACGTCCTGGCGGAGTTCAGCTATTTGCTGCTCTACCACTCAACCAGGACACGTTCACATAGACATCAACACAACAACCATTCCCTGCGATATTGCCATCTACCGCAGCTGAGACTCGAACTCAGGAGAGATAACAGCGACTAGACATGTTGTGCCACCCAACAGCGATCTAGGTCACTGCTACCGTCTCGGTAACACATGAAAAAACGCCACCAACATCCATACCCTGGCCAGGATTCGAACCCGGGACTCCGTGGTCGCAAGCCAAACACCTTCAGCATTGCGCCACCGAGCTGGTGGCAGTATTGAACTTTTGCTGTTGGATGAGCACTCTGTATATTTTTGGACCAAAACTTGTCAGGTGTTCTTTAGTCCAATAAAATTAATTGAATTTTAAGCCCAACCTAAAACTAATTTGGGACAAGCTGATTTTAGCGTGATTGTGTTCCCTAGGGGGTACTTTTTATGTGCCTAAAAGTCCCCAGTGATCCCCCGAGCCAAACTACCCCAAAACCACCCCCAATGGTACATTTCTTTGTTTTTTTGCGATTTTCTCAAAAACCTTAAACTTTTCGACAAAACTTCAGGAGACATTTTTCATAGAGCATAAAATTCCCTATCCAATGGTATAGTATAAATTCGAGTAATTGCAAAGCCCTTTATAGCCTTGTGAAAATAAATAAAATTTAAATTCTGCAAAATTATTTTCAATTTCCCAAGTTCTGACCAATACTTTAAAACTACAATAACACTAAAGTAGGTATGATGTAATCACTTTTCAATTTCTTTTAAAATTGGCGGATGGCGTAATAGCACGGGGCAACACGGCGGGCGCAGAGTTCCAAGTAGACAAGTGCATTCCTGAGTAGATGTACAAAGCGTGTCGGCAATGGAGTGTCTAGAGAAAAATTAACAGGTATGTTATTATTATCCTATGGCCAAAATCCCTACCTAACGATAAAGTGAGGGTTCGGCAAAATTTCCAGGTTAGGGGTTCCAGTGTTTACACAAGCCCCCATGAGCCTATCAGAATTTACAGAACACCAACTTAGAGCAAAGAACGCAACTGGGCAATAAGTTGAATTTACACCTGAGACACCTGTTAATATAAACCATGATCATTTTTTAGCAGTTTCTTAGAATAAAGAGAAGTTCATTAATTTTTTAGAGGCCCATTTTGTTAATGTCGGTATTTCAGTGAGCATAGCAAAAACTGATGCAGATTATATGATTGCTAAAACAACAGTGGATTGTGCCATAGAAAGTAACAATTACATAATTGTTGTGGCACTAGAAACAGACATATTATAGTGTTGCTTCTAGAACATTGTGCAACTCAAAATATTTATATTCTGAGACCCGGTACATCTTGTAAGCCAAATAACCTAACAAATATATACGCATTACAAAATATAATAGATAAACCAATTCTTCAAAATATACTGTTTCTTCATGCTATGACTGGTTGCGATACAACGTCAGCATTTTTTAAAAAGGGCAAGAAAACGGCATTAAACATTTAAATAAATAATAGTGCTCTTTTTAACGATCTTTCCATATTTAAAAGCAATTTTCCGAATCTATCTGATTTATTAAAAGCAGGTCAAAATTTTATTTTAAATTGGTATGGCAGTCACAAAACCAAAAACTTAAATGAATTAAGGTGTTATAAATATTGTCACACAATTTCCCGTCAAAATTTATTTCAAAATTTTTAGCTCGCTACATTTCCACCTTCATCTGAAGTTGCTGAACTTCATATTAAAAGAGTTTACTTACAAGTACAGCTATGGATGGGCATCGAATTAAACCCAGAGGACTGGGGGTGGATTAAAAAGGATGGCGCACTACAACCGCAAAAGAATTCAAAAGAATGCACCGAATTCATTTAAAAAATTTTGTTTTGTGGATGCAAATCTAATTGCTCCAGTAAGTCCTGTACTTGCAGCAAATTTAATTTAAAATGCACTGCAAGTTGCAGTTTTTGTCTGGGACAATAATATTGCAGTAATGTCGCATCAGATGTGTCTTTAGTTGAGGACGATGAGGATTTTTAGTTAATTTTGTTGATGTTTTAATTTATCTTTTAATGAAAATGTATTATGTTTTTTTTGCAATAGTTTTATTTTTGTTACTTTTTATAATGAATAACTTGTTCATAAAGTATTCAATTTTTTTAACTTTTTAACTTTTAACTTATTTATTACTTGGAGATTTGTGTGCAAATCGCAGGATCTTCTCACGCTTAAAACTATTTGTAAAGATAAATATAGCTAATAATATTAATAAAAAATTATTTCGAATTACATAAATGCCGCAGATATGATAAAAATACAATAAAGTCCAAGTAGTGTTAATGTAGTTTTAAAATATTGGTCAGAACTTGTGAAATCGAAAATAATTTTGCAGAATTTAAATTTTATTTATTTTCAAAACGCTATAGAGGGCTTTGCAATTACTCGAATTTATACTATATATATACCATTGGATAGGGAATTTTATGCTCTATGAAAAATGTATCCTGAAGTTTTGTCGAAAAGTTTAAGGTTTTTGAGAAAATTGCAAAAAAACAAAAAATGTACCTTTGGGGGTGGTTTTGGGGTAGTTTGGCTCGGGGGATCACTGGGGACTTTTAGCCACATAAATAGTACCCCCTAGGGAACACAATCACGCTAAAATCAGCTTGTCCCAAATTTGTTTTAGGTCGACCTATTATTTTTACTGGCCTATTTGTAATAATAGTGATAAATATATTCCGATTATTATTTTCAATGTCACTTCGTAATTATTCATTGTTTAGAGTGACCGCCATGCACAAATAAAGAGGAAAGTTCTGTGTAAATACCGTTACCGATTTTTTAATGTAATTTTCAGAACAAAATATTATATTAGGTATGAAGTTTACTATTTTATTGTTACATTTCTTGGAATATGTTTTATTTAGTTGACAAGAAATTTTAATTTAAGTTACTTTATTCTAGAGACATATTTTAATTGTTTTTATTTATGTTTTATCTATACAAATATTTATTTTTGTTGTACGAATTCTTTGCTTTGGTTAAGAAACTTACATTTTTATTTTAGAAGAAACTTAAATTTTATTTTTACTATTTAACATCCTTGCCCCTCTAACTCGTGCTATTCCCTGATCCCGGCAAGGATATGTTCATACCTTCTCGTTGTTCCTTGCTGAGCAATAACGTATTTCAATATAGAATGGGATAACTTTAAAACTAAACCCAATAAATTTAAATATTTAGACTTTGTATCTAAAACTGATATAATACTTCAAAAATATGTTATTGGATAAATGAACAAAAATAGCCAATCTAATAAACAAAAGATAATAAAAATTAATACAATTTTCAAAAAATTATAACATTTTCTTATGACAAGCATTTCTATTTACCTCCGCCCATGTACAATAAAGAGTTGTCGACTGTTTTTGCCGGCTTTTAGTTTTTACACGATTTCAATTGTGTTCGTATACACTTTATATACAGTGTGTCGTACTTGAATACACCCTCCTATTTTCGTTATTTTTGGAGATAAATAAGTAATATCTGGTATAACAATAGCTTCATGAATTGCATCTTTTGAGGTATTTATCTCAAGCAAAGTGTCTAAACGCGACTCTTTGAAGGATTCAATTTCACGATATCTCGCTTTTCAATGGAGGTATCGAACAAAATTGTTTAAAAAAGTTGCTCAAGATAAAGTTTTTAGCTCATGTGTGAATTTGCACTTGTCTTTTCAGTTATTTTATTCTAATTTATATCTAATTTTGGTTATTGTTTTCACTAGTCTGCCATGGAGCGAACAACAATTGCACTCCAAATAAATGAATAATTAATAAACTGTCATTTGAAGGGAGCTCGCATTATAGCAATAAAATGACAAATGCCTGTTGAACATATAACATTGCAAGAAAGAACTGAAATAATAAAACTATTTGGAGACAATATCGGAACTTGTTGAGAGGCTGCCCAAGAACCAGCTGCAAACCCTTCTACCATCCTAAATACCCTTCCCACGCTGACATCCAAATCATCGTGTAGTGCACAATACTCCTAAAACTCCCAGTATTAACGACTGACATTATCTCCATCGGTTATTCAGATTAAACTAGTATCTACATGACCCCCTACGGCATGAAGATTCAGTTAAAAATGAGAACAAAGGTCTAAAATGAATTTATTTTCCTACCTTGTCCTAAAAATTTTTTCATTCTAATGGATTACATTTTCATAAAATCTCTCATTCAGTTTCTTGGAAATACTCAGCCTTTGAAACGTTTTTTGCCCTTATTTTGAGCTCATCAGAAATGCACAAATCAGAAAATTCATGAATAAGTATGTAGGGCACTATGTTGGATGCTAGTGTTATAATGAGAATGTCAAATAAGAAATTGGACAAATTTATTTTAGGATTCTAATTTTCTAGCATAACCAGAAGTCAGGTTTTCAAAAGAATGCAAAGATCCATTAATATTTTTACATATAGTTTTTCTTTTAGTTCTTTTTCCCGCTGTTTGCAAAATCCTATAAAGAATATGTTTCATTATTATAAGCAAACATATAATAAATAATTCACTTTTAAACATTAGCATTCGGCAAGCCTTAAAAGAAATTATTAAAATAGAAATTATTATACCACACAGCCACACACCACAATAATATTTGTTTTCTCAACAAGGTCAATCATAAGCAACCCACTTAAGAAATACTCAGTATTGGGAGAGAATTGTCAACCACTCCGATCACGTACCACACGGCACACCGCGACCTGATTGCTGTATTGAGGCCGCGGACAACAAGGTTAGCCAACGGAAACTGTCCTGTTGGTTATACTGTACCACCAGGGAATAGAGAATAGAGGGCTGCTGTGTGTGGAGGCCCTCACTGCATTATGCATTGCCTTAGGATATTGGACACTGGCCAAATGAACACCAACTAGTGCATGCACTTCCATTAACTGCTGCAATTAAAAATTTACAACTTTAAAATGGATTATTTTAATACACCCAGGGGTGTACACTGAATTTATTTCAAAATATATACTCTAAAGTAGATTGTAATGTGTGGTTGGGGTTGTAAATTTTATACGCTCTCGTGTTAATTTCCATGAACATTTTCATAAAAATCGTTCATTCAGTTTTGTTTTGTTTTCGCTACGCTGACAGTGTGTGATTAGCTGTTTAATCCCAGAGTAGGTGAATAATGAATAGGCTCGCGACTTGTTGAATCTGATATAATATACTGAAAGCTGACTGGGAGATGTACAAGTGGCAGAACCATTAACTATTATAACAAATCTATGTTTTGTAACGATTCAAAACATCTATTAATTAAAATTAACATTAACATTATATTGTGTAGTGATTTTAATATAGATTATAGCAAGACAACGCTATATAAAAATATCTTATGTGATGTCCTTAATTCTTTTCAACTAATTATAACCACAAAACAACATACACGCATATTTACAATTGATTACATGATTACTAACTTACCCCTCGGTGAGTACAAATGTGAAATTATAAATCCTCATATAGCTGATCAATTTGCACACATATGTAATTTAGTTTACCGACAGCTTCTACAATAAACAGTCCTGCCAAAAAACATAATTTTGTCACCAGAAACTTAAGTCAATTAAATATTAATCAGTTAATTCATTATCTTAAAAAGATTAATTGGATAATGTTTTACGAACTTATTAATAAAAATGATATAAACACTGCATGCCATGAGTTCATTGAAAACATTAAGTGGTGTCTAGAAGCATTTTGTCCTTTTGTAACTTCTAAGCTGAATTCTGCTGCTTGAAAGAACTCGCGGCATAGTGAGGAGCTGAGAGAAATGAGTAATAACCTCAAAAAAATTACATTGGAATGCTCTACATAGTAACCAACCGGAAATAAAAGACAACTACCGCCAACATAAAAAAGAGTATAAAAAACAAATTACAATCGCCAAGCAAAAACATTTCCACAACCAGATTGACAAAGCAAATAACAAGATTAAGGAAACATGGTTGATAGTGAATGAGAAACTAGGTAGAATAAAAAAAGACAAGAAACAATCACATTAAGGGGTAATGATCAAGTAATTACCGACAAGAATTACATGTTTATGTTTAGTGATGTATGGGCTTTTATAATTGGCACTTGTCCGTTAAAAAAAATAATACGGGGTAATCTTTTTTACAGGAATCGAAAAAATCAGATACAAAAGTCCTACACTGGAATTAAAAAAAATTTATAACAGAAATCTGTCAAAATTTACATACGTACGGACATTCTGGCCAAAATAAGTTTAGACCAATATCAGTTTATCACCCTGTATCTTAGAAATTAAGAGCGATAGGAAAATTTTGATGGCCGCTGCTGAATATCCAAGTGGTCCTCTACCACCCCTTCAAGTACGTACAGTTCCTCATGAAACACCCTGTATAGCACAACTGCAAATTGTCATCAGTAAACATCACTACTAACTACTCAACATTTTTCTGAATAATGCACAAACTGTTATTAATTTTCTTACTTTCGACTTGAAACTAATAGTTCTTGTACACTACAATTCATGCTTTCATAATATTTTTACCTATATAAATTCAAATTTTACCTCATCTATTAAGCATCAAACTTTCAGACCATTGAACTATCTTATCTAAATTCATTTTAAGCATTGTCGAATAAAAAAATCGGTAGAGGAATTTACACAGAACTTCCCTCTTTATTTGTGCACGGGTCACTCTAAATAATTAGTAATTACGAAATGACATTGAAAATAATAATCGGAATATAGTTATCACTATTATTACAAAGAAAACCTGGTAAGTTTTCGTCAAAAAAATATACAGAGTACTCATCCAGCAGCAAAAGTTCAATACTAAATAACAGGTGCCAAATATGGAAGACTTGCGCAAATACCTTAACAAATGTCCACCATGAATTATTTTTTGGATGACCACCCTGTATATTTTTCAATAAAAGTATAATAGCATATGTCAAATGTTATTGCCATCTGACACATTTTCAATTCCACATTCACGTAGTGAAGTGGAAGTATAATGGTGGTTAAAAAATTTCAATTTTTCAAAAATTTTGGTTAAAATTTTTCAAAATCTTTTTTCTTCTGAAACAGGTTTAGAATGTCATGAAACGTGAACGTGAAAATTTGAAACTTCAGCAAAAAAAAAAAAAAAAATCATGGTAAAATTATTTTCCAAAATGTTTAAAAAATGATTCAATTTTTTTTCCCCGAAATAGGTTTGGAATGTCATGAAACGTGGAAATTTTAAATTTGAGCAAAAAAAATTTTTCATCTATTCTATAGAAAGTAGTGAAATAGATTAAAGATTTTTTAATTTTTTTTTAAATTTGTTTGATAGGTTTAGAATGCCATGGAAACGTGGAAATTTTAAATTTGTACAAAGAAATTTTTTTTATTTTTTTTGAAATTTTTCAAAAATGGTTAAGAAAATTTCATTTTATTCATTTTTTTTCTTCTGAATTAGGTTTAGAATGTCATGAAACGTGTAAATTTTAAATTTGAGCAAAAAAAATCCATCTATTCTAGTAGTAATTTTTATTTTTCCAAAATAGTAAAAAAAATGTTTTCTTCCTAAATAGGTTTGGAATGTCATGAAGCGTGGAAATTATAAATTTGAGCAAAAAAAATAATTTCATCTATTCTGTAGCAAGTACTTTAAATTTTTCAGATTTTTTTTTTTTAATACGATTAGAGTACCATGGAAACGTGGAAATTTTAAATTTGAACAAGGAAAAAAAAACTCCATCTATTTTAGTGGTAAATAATTTTTCAAAAATGTTGGTAAAAAAATTTTCAAAAAATTTTTTTTTAAATAGGTTTAGAATGACACGAAACGTGGAAATTTTGAATTTGAAGGAAAGAAAAAATTTTCTTCGTCTATTTTAGTGGTAAAAAATTTTTCAAAAATGTTGGTGAAAAAAATTTTCTATTTTTTTTTCTGAAATAGGTTTAGCGTGTCATAAACCTGGAAATTTTAAATTTGAGCAAAAAAATTTTTTTTCACTATTTATTCCGTTTAGACGATCCACCCTGTATATTTTCCAGTGAAAGTTTTACCATTTCTTCGCTTCGCAGACAGACATACTGAAGGAATTGAAAACCTATATATTCGTAATCTACATGTTTTGAAACGTCAAAATCCGAAAAAATCTCGGAGGGTGATTTTTTCTCGAATACAATACTTCCCTTCGGTATGCGAGGGAAGTAAAAACAAAAATATTAGAGTCAACTATAGGCGAATAATGTATTATCTAGATAACACAATTGGGTAAATTAATTGCAATTTTACTATCAGTCAACATGTTGACATTGATATTAAATTTAAATTTTGTTGGTAAAGTTTGATGGGTATTTGGGAAAACAGACATAAAATAAACCAGAAGAAGGCTGAAGGATTTCGGTCATTCTAACCTTGAATTATTTGTTATTCAACAAATTCCATTTATTATTAATATCAATATTTTCAAAATGGAAAAATTTAATAACACGACGTCCGGTTGCATAGTGTACGTATTCCTCTATGAAAACGGTAATAATGTATGCCTCGTTAGCTCGATATTACTATTATTATGAAAATTTGGCTAGGGCTTAAATTAATTCTCTTTATAGGCGTATTGATTTTATAGTTAAAATTTAATAAAAGGCACTTAGGAACGGGTTGCTTGTTATTAGCCGTTTAATGTACATTACTAGCTTTATGTAAACGCCAAATTCACATAAAACGCTGTGTATACATTATTTCCTTTAGGCCCTCTGGAAATTGAATGTTTGATAACATAGACAATTCTAGTGCAAAATTCATAATTACCCAAGTTTTCAATTAAGACGTTCGTTAAACACAATTTATTTTAGTTTTCTAGTCTACTTTGAAAGAGCGCCTCATCACAAACTTTAAATAGCGTTTAGGCTGATTTTAGAAGAGTAATTAAAATGTGGCTGTTGCGACAACCTGGAAGAATACCCATACTAGGAGAATAATAATAGTAATGCTCCGAAATCGAAACGACGGAATTAAAAGTGAAGTAGCAGGAGAATACTACTGATGTATTACAAACAGACTCATCACTTATTCTTTCACGTTACGACATTGCAAGACTTCCGCAACAGAATAGATGTTACATTTATACAGCATAATTTACTTCCACATCCACGTAATGGATTGGAAGTATAGTTAATCGCAAACAAATTTTCAAAAATTTTCATTCGTGAAATAGGTTTAGAATGTCATGAAACGTCGAGATTTTAAATATGAGCGAAAAAAATAATTTTCTGTCTGTCTGTCGGTCTGTCCGTCTGTCTGTAACTTTTTTTTTTGTCCGCACGTTTTCTCCGGAACGGTTTAAGATATTGACTTGAAATTTTGTACACGTATATATTATAACGAGATCTGGAACTGGATTGTTTTTTGAGGATATCCGGTGAAGGGTTGGGGGTTAAATAGGGGAGAATAGGGGAAAATAAGTAAGGCAAGCTTGTAGGAGTACAGAAACTTGAAATTCGGTGTATGTACTAGAAGCCAAAGCGTCAGATTTTTTTATAATATTTTTCAACCCCCACCACCCCTACTCCAATATGAAAAGGGTTGATAAAATAAAACTGAGATATTCATTTGAAATTTGGTACACGTATGTATTATAACGACATCTGGAACTAGATTATAATTTGAGATGATTCCGTTAAAGGGTTGGGGATTAAATAGGGGTAAATAGGGGAACATAAGTAAAGCAAGCTGGTAAGACTACAGAAACTTGAAATTCGGTATATGTACTAGAAGCCAAGGTCTCAGATTAACTACCAAGTTTCCAATGTATCTGATATTCATACATTATCTGATAAATCATACAAACAGTTTTTCCAGTTTTTTTAATTAAACAAAACTGTGGTCAAGTATCCCCCTTTTCCCCTACGGTAGTTTACCATCATCAAAAGTGGAACTAAATATTATTCAAAACGTTGAGGATCAAGAAAATATCATTAATATTATTCAGGAACACCCTGAAGTAAGTACCCGACGAATAAGTGCCCAATTAGGAATTCCTCATGTACGGGTTTGGAGGACTCTAAATAAAGAAATATTAAATCCGTATCATATTTAGCAAGTGCAGAGGCTTCAACAGGGTGAGAATGTAAATGTTAGAATTTTGCCAGTGGATTGTTGATCACAGAACGACTACATATCGAACTTTATTCACAGACGAGGCCCAATTTAACGGGTCGTCGTATTTAATCCAAGAAACTCGCATAACTGAGCTAATTACAATCCTCGCTATAAGAGGCCCATTCTCAACATATTCTAGGTAAAAATGTTTGGTGTGTGATTAACAACAACCTAATTGGCCCACATATTCTCCCGGCAAGACTATCTACATTTTTTACAAAATATCTTACCTGGTTTAATGAAAGATATTAATGTAAGGATACTTCCAGCATGATGGAGCTCCTCCTCATTTTGGTATTGAGGTTAGAAGGCATTTGGATAACGAGTATCCAAACAGATGGATTGAACGTGGGGGACCTCATCCTTGGCCGACTAGATCACCAGATTTCAACCCTGTCGTTTATTTTCTATGGGGATATCTCAAAACTGAAGTGTACACTGTTCCAATAAATACTCAGTTACTTCAAATTTTCCTCTGTAATGACCAAATTAGAAACAATCCTGTGCAAATTAGAAAATCTACTGGTAACCTAAATAAACGCCAACAAAAATGTATTGAAGCAGGAGGTTGTCAATTTGAACATTTGTTCTAAGTACTCATTTAAAAAAGTTGTTTTTTTTTCAGATTCCCCATCTTGTAAAATTCAATCGCTTGTAAAAAAAATCAACAAAGGTGCAACAAAAAATCTATTTACAGGTTCATGTTTAGTGATGTTTGAATTTTTATAATTGGCACTTGAATGTTAAAAAAAATATTACAAGGTGATCATTTTTATAGGAATCGGATAAATCAAATTAAAAAAGTCCGGCACTGGAATTTAAAAAAAAATTATAATGCCACTCTATCAACTGTAATAAGTATATAAAGTGTCTAATATTTAAACAAGATCCGATCAATAGTAAGGACGTTCTGGTCAAAATGAATTTAGACCAAAATCAGTGTATTTTTAAATTAAGAGCGTCATGAAAATTTCAATGGCCGTTCCTGATTGCTCAAATGGTCCTCTACCACCCTTGCAAGTGTGTACAGTTCCTCATGAAATACCCTGTATCTGACATATTTTTATGTTTTTCAAGAGGTTTATTCCAATAATAGAACACGGAAGTTCAGCAAGTTAGGCAAAATTAAGTTTTAGGCTACTACCCGCCACGATCGATCCTCTCCACTTTGTCAATATTCCCCACTCCGAGATATTCCAAAACTAACACGACAGTCTCACATAATTAATGTGGTTAACTTCATTAAATTAATGGTGAAATAGAAGGTAGTCTAATGAGGTCAAAATAATACAAACAAGGGTTTCCTCTCAGACATCTGCAGCCAGCAATACGATCCTCAGTTTGATTGCGTAACTTTGCACTTTGTTAACTCTCTAGAATGAAGTGCACTGTTTCGGAATTATAATGGTTAAACTTGAAATTAGAGGGTTGACTTTCAACCCTAGAAAATGTTTTATAAAACGCTATAATACGAATGTTTTACTAAAAGCCGAAAGCTGAATAAATGGCTCATTATATTATAATTTGCTTGAAGTTTTAATTAAGAAGTAACGAACATGTACTAAAAATATATTCTTTGTTAACGACGAAAGTGTACAAGTTTCTCACTTCGGGGGAGTGTCGGATGTCGTACTTCCTTGCGGCTTTACATGTTTTTTCTTACAGTTTTTGTCATAACACAATGTTAACAACGATATAATAGTTCCTGTACTTTCTTGGTGAAGCCAAGTACACATATAGACCAAAATTAATTACAGTTCGTAATTAATGGAAAGCTGAATTGTCATATTTTAATTAATAAATACTGGGGATGTAGTCGGTCAGACAGAAAGTGTGACCTTGTACTGGTATGCCTATTATTTTTCAGTAGATTATTAGCTATTAGACTATATTCTTTTCCGTTTTGATAAGTGCCACCTTCTCACTATTGGGAAGCGTTTTTATTAACATGTGAATATAGTGCAGGACCCAGTAGGCTATTGACTATGTAAAAGAAACTAATTCGTTAAAGGTATTTTATTGTATCATATGTTCAACTGTGCCCGAAAAATGATTCCATAATTCCACAAAGTGCCATTAAAAGGCTTGCATTTTTGAGAACGAAGTAAACTATTTAGTATTTTAACTATAATTCAAATCTATACAGTTTTAGCATATACACATTAGGGTGGCCCTCATTTTTCAACTTTTAAAAGTACCTAGCTCAACCCTTTCCCATGCCACAAAAGAGGTGAATTTACCTATGCATTTCTTATGGGTAGAAGACAATAGAGTCGTCAAAATGTTTGTAGTCCGTGGCGTTAGCGTAAACATATTTCAGTTTTGGATGCTAGCACCAAATTTTGCATGAAGCCTGTACACATACTAAGGTTCAAAAAATCATCAGGAGACACTCTCCTAGGGTTAAGATCATCCCTTGATGACGTCGTCAAGATGGCCGGTCTAATTTTGTACCGATATTTTTAATTATCTCTCGTATCTTTGTTATCTTTTAACCAAATTTAACTTTTGCTTAAGTGACGCTCGTTAAAAAAGGTTTTATTCAATTTTTGTGTACGAAGGGCAGTTTTGGCACAACTTTATAAATACCTGTAATTTATTAAAAATACCGGTTAATAAAGGTTAATAAAAATATTTCAGTATGGCGATTTGGTATTAACACATTTTTAAATTGAAAATATATTTTCAACCCCCACTAAACCCCCTCAAATTCCTGTGAACCCCTCTAAATTTTCGACTATTGTGTACAACGTTGAACGAAAAATCTGTAAGATGCAAAATAATAAAGGAATATTTTACTCAAATTAACTTTTATTAAATTCGTTTTTAAGAAAAAAACAATTGCTTCAAACAAATAGTGGTTTAAATCCTATATTTTGACAAAAGGGAACTTTATTCGCAGGTACATTGACCTTCACATTTGCATAGCACTGTGCAATTTAACACACATTTTACACAATGACATCTTGATGTGTATCTCTGCCTACATTTACATGCCGTCAGCACCTGTAATTTTTCCATTGAAATGTCTGGATTGGTTGACCAAATAGGCTCATAATTATCCCCAACTTTCTTCCATCGTTCGGATCTGCCTGTTCCGCGTCACGTTGAAGGCAACTTCTCCATACAATGCACTGAAGCATCGTCCTCTTAAGATGATTTAATAAAACCTCACAAGTAGGCGGAATATTTTCAATAGATCTGTTGTTGACAAATTAAGATTCACCTTCCTTCGTTCACAGTTTTTGCTGAACTTTATGGATGATACATTAGCACAACAAGACGTTGAAGAAGCATAAAAGCAGGATCGTTCTGTGGTAGAGCCAGAGTGTGAGGTATATTTAGAAATTCATGAAAAGCTTATGTAGTAACAATCGCACACAAGTCAAAATTGTTCAGAGAATACGAATTAATTTTTTGTTTTAAAGCCTCAGAAGACTCCTTTATAGGCCCCCAAGTGACCATCTTTGGGAGTATGTGGATGAATCTGTTGGTTTTTAAGAATTTTTTTGACCGACTTAAATTTGGGGGTTGAAAAATAGAAAACGTCATAATTATCAGAGAGAGCTGAAAATTTACATTTTTGTGAAATTCGGTGTTTTGAGACTTTTACTGGTCGACTGTAATTTTCAAGAGAATCCGGGATGCGGTTATGGGGGTGATCGGGGTGGTCGGGGATGATGTTTTGTTGAAATTTGGATGAGTAAAAGTGTTGAATTGCATTTTTGTCAGCATGTGGACGGATCTGTGGGTTATTCAGAATTTTCTAGAATAGTTGAATTTGGGAGTTGAAAAATGGAAAAAGTCATAATTATCGGAAAAAGCTGAAAATCGATATTTGTGTGATATTCGGTGTTTTGAAAGTTTTTACGGATCCATTTTAAATTACAAGAGAATACCGGATGTGGTTTGGGGGTTTGGGCAGAGAAAGAAATCAGGGGTGAACATTTTGTTTCATGGTGAAGTTTTGGTGCGAAAAAGAGTAGAGTTGCGTTTTTGGCAGTCAGTATGTGTCTTATCAACCTGCCACCAAAGTTACCTGATTTAATGACATTAGATTTTATCCCATGTTAACTATTTAAGCAAGATTAAACCACAAAAGGTTCTTATGTTGCAATCAATACATTTTTTGGGTTAAAACTAAACAAGACATTCGCACAGTGCCTTTAATATTAGCCGATTTAAGACATGAGGTATTTGTACATTCATACATGTAACGTTCACGTTTTGAAACACAAGGGATCCTTAAATAAGTAAGTGAGAGCAACGTAATCCCTCAAAATTGTTAGTAAATGAAAACCAGCAGCGACATTAATTATTACATATTTTATAAATGTACATTAATATACTTGGAAGTACCCTCATTTTGAAGGGTATAAGAGGGAAAGGGTCATATTTCAACATACATGAGTTTAGTTTATTATACGCACACAGTATCCACTGCCACATCGGTTTGTGGGTAAAGAAAATGTTAGGCACAAAAGTAAACCGTGACCTGAAATTGTGTATTCATACATATCAATTAACTCAGCGACAGTTCTACAATATTTACCGCTTATCACCATGAATTACATAAAATTCCGCTAAAATATTTCCGAGCCGAGTACTTCTTAGTCGTGTAAGTATAAATATTTCTGTAAACGGCAATGCGGCATTTAAATTTGCATTCCAGTGGAGGTAGAGGGTGGTACACTTTACGTTCCGTAAATCGTAGACTTCGTCCAGGCCCGTTAGAGAATAGTCATATTTTAGGTACCAATTTGTTTAAAGTAACTCAATAAGCTTTTCTCAAAACTGTGTAATTTTTATTATAACTTTAATAAAACCACAATATAGTTGTGTCAACGTTGTTTAAACGTTTAAATTAAAAAAGTGGGAGATGTATATCACTTTTATAAAGGGTTATAAGTATAAGTATACATAAGATATGGATGAGGTTCACTATATAAGGGTGTTAAGTTTAATCAAGAGTATTTAATTAACTAATACGTACTACACTAATATGTGTGTAATTTATATAAAAGAATTCAAGTGAACATTGATTGTTAACTGTATAAAACTGTGAGACATAGATAGATATAAATGGACAAGGACAAAAAACATGAAATTTGAAACTTAAAATAAAACATTCAACAGCTACTTTTAGTTGTAGATACTAACAAAAAAAATTTTCGTTTCATCAGTTTAGAAAAGATACAAGTTCATTCAGGTAATAAAAGCAGTGCTTTAATAAAATCTTCTATTTATTTTCAAAGCTGATGTTGGATCGTGTATTTCCTAGCTCTGTGGAAAGCATGTTGTAAAAAGAGGTTAAGGCGATTTTTTATAGTAGGCGTGAAAAAATGTATCTACAGGGTGTACGGTAGGAACATGCAAAAAATTTAACTGCCGATGAATCTACGTATAACTAATCATGTTAGTAGAGGTGTTTTAAAACCTCATGAGCTGTGACCTTCATATGCGCAGAGACATAATCCGTCCTGTTGACTCAGTTACACTTCTTAAAAATATTATATTTATTGTTTACAATTTATCCCGAGCTCTTGTTTATGTATACAGCAAGGCAGCCTTCAGTGTCTTCAAATACATACTTATAATTCAGATTAAACTTTGCCTTTTGCGCATTTCGCGGCTCATGAGATTCTGAAACACCTTTAACAGTATAAACGAATACAACTAAAACGACAACTTTTTAATATTTTGCGGTACATAATACATTTCAACATAAATGATATATTATGAATAATCTGATATTTAAAATCAGGTGCAAGTGGATATTATTTGCGGATGTAGTAGACCTTTCTTAATAAGAAGCAAAGCGCTTCAAAAAAAATTTGGAATAATATACAAAAAAAATCGGTAAAGGTATTTACACAGAACTTCCCTCTTTATTTGTGCATGGCGGTCACTCTAAAAAATTTATAAGTACTAAGTGACATTGAAAATAATAATCGGAATATAGTTATTACTGTTATTACAAAGAACACCTGATAACCTTTGGTCAAAAAAATATACAGAGTGCTCAGCCAACAATAAGAGTTCAATAGTAAATAACAGGTGCCAAGTATGGAAGGCTTGAGCAAATACCTTTATAAATGTCCACCATGACTGAATTATTTCTTGGGATGACCACCATGTACATTTTTCAATAATAGTATAATAGGTGCATGTGCCTAACATTATTGCCATCTGTCACATTTTCAATTCCACATACACGTAGTGGAGTGGAAGTATAGTGGTGGTTAAAAAATTTAATTTTTTTTCAATTTTTAAAAAAATTTTCAAAATTTCTTTCTTCTGAAATAGGTTTAGAATGCCATGTCACGTGGAAATTTTAAATTTGTGCAAAAAGGAAAGTTTCCTTCTATTCTACAGTGTTTTTTTTTTAAATTGATTTAGAATGTCATGAAACGTGAAAATTTTAAATTTGAGCTAAGAAAAAAATTTACCATCTATTTTAGTGGTACAATTTTTTTCAAAAATGTTCAACATTTTTTTTTTCTCAAATAGGTTTAGAATGTCAGTCATGTCAAACGTGAAAATTTTAAATTTGAAAAAAAAATTCCATATATTCTAGTGGTACATTTTTTTCCAAAATGGTAAAAAGAATGTTGCAAATTTTCTTTTCCGAAATAGGTTTGGAATGTCATGAAACGTGGAAATTGTAAATTTGATGAGAAAAAAATTATTTCATCTATTCTATACCTACCTAGTGATAAATAGATTAAAAATTTTTTCAAAAAAATTTTTAATCAAAATAATTTTTAAATTTGTTTGAATAGGTTTAGAATGCCATGAAAACGTGAAAATTTTAAATTGGAACAAAGAAAAAAAAATTCAGTCTGTATTAGTCGTAAAAGTTTTCAAAAATGGTAAAAAAAAAATCTATTTTTTTTTAATCGGTTTAGAACGGTATGAAACGTAGAAATTTTAAATTTGAACAAAGAAAAAAAATTTCTATTTTAGTGGTAAAAAACTTTTCCAATTTTTTTTAAAAATATGTTTAGAATGATATGAAACGTTGAAATTTTAAATTTGAACAAAGGCAAAAACATTTTTTAGTGGTAAAATTTTTTCAAAACTGTTGGTGAAAAAAATTTTTTTTGGCTGAAATAGGTTTAGCGTGTTATGAAACGTAAAAATTTTAAATTTGAGCAAAAAAAAATGTTTTCATTATTTATTCCCTTTAGACGATCCACCCTGTATATTTTCCAGTGAAAGTTCTACCATTTCTTCGCTGACAGTATGGTCAACTACCTACCAAATTTGACTGCTCTCCGTCAAGTAGTTTTTTTAGTTAATGCACCAACAGACAGGCAGACAGACAGACTGACAGACTGACGTAATTCAAAAACCTATATTTTCGAAATCTACGTGATCTGAAACGTCAGAATCCGAAAAAATCTCGGAGGGGATTTTTTCTCGAATACAATACTTCCCTTCGGTATGCAAGGGAAGTAAAACATGATTCTTTAAAATGCACTTACATTCTTATTTAACACTATACGGTTCCAAAACTATTGTAAACCTTTAAGAATATTCAAAATAAGTGAGCGTGTTGTGTAGTTGTTGGATACTTAAAATTATTTCTAAAATATATTTAAAAAAATGTCATTAATACATTCACAAAATGTACGCCGTATTTCCCACAATTGCTCATGATAAATATGGCTTCCAAATGTTGTCAAACCGTAGCATTTTAATAACTTCAAAGAAACCACAATACAAAGATTAAACATTCAAAATGTATGCATGTAATAATAAGTATTTGAATTATTCGTAAAGCCATATTTAAACTTTTAAGGCAACAAATGCATAGAAAGTTGTATGAAAATTTCAAAATAGTTATAATCTGAAACTTTCAACTCCAGTATTCGTATAGTTGCAGATCGGTTAATAAAGCAACACTGCAACTGGACTAGTTTTAAAATAATACCATCTAGAATTAGTAGGTTAATAATTAAGTTATAAATGATTTTTGCATTCTTAATGAATTTGTATCTATTAAATGCAGCAACTGGTTTGAATAAGCCAAGGGTACTAAAATGTTTTAGATATTATATTTAATATATAGGACATAATTTTTAGTTTACCTTTTTAGAATGGCTACAAAATAATATTATATGATATGGCTGGAACTATAATAAAACTACTCTAGTATATAGTATGTATTACATTGTAACATCTCATGTAAAATTTACCTATTTACGCTATTTGATTTTTACTTTTTGCCGAAGTCGCCGGTGACAGAAGTACGTACTCCCCCTTCTTTTGACTTATTTAGTGCATTTTCTATTAGCTCTATTCTGATGATTTTATTGTCATGGATACTACATATGTATGACAACATGTCACGGCAAGAGGTTAAGTGAAAGTGTACTGTATTACAATAAGGACATCTAAATAAAGATCAAATACCATGTCAAAAATGTACAGACTTAATGGTATATTATTCAACGAGCGGTAGTGAAGGTAATAACGCAGATGAAGTTTACATCACGAGCCGCAAGAGAGTGCTGTAATTCATCAAATGAGTTATTACCGATACTGCAAGTTGAATTTATCTGCTATTGACTTTATCTGAGATTGTAACAATAAATATTAACATAGCAGTTCATCTTCATCAACCGAATTTTTCATCGCATCGTAAAGGAGATTGGCGGATCGGCACTGTAACTAGCAATTTATAATAACTCACAAGTGAATTATTATAACTCACCCTATTTGTTTATGGATACTATCACTTGTTCAAGAGCAGTTCATTAATAATTATACAGGGTTGGGCAAATGTGTGGAAACACTTGATTTCTGGCTAAACTATAAGTGCGATTGAAAAATACCCTTAACAAAAGTTTTTGTAGTATTTTTATTCTATTCAGTGATGTACTTTGATTTTCAACAGCTATCCTATTTTTCGAGATGTGACGTCATCGACAGGTTTTTTAAACGGATAACCCTGTATATTTTTACATTTTCAGATAGACAATTTTTCATCAATTATAGTGATATAGGGTTTGGTGGGTGTGCGGCTTGTGGTTTTTTAAATATTAAATTAAATATTAAAATAAAGTGTAATAAATATTTATTAGTTAATGATAATTAAATTTCTTATTACAAAATATTGAGCACTTTAATATTGAGAAACGAAGAAAATATTCATAATAAATGTTCAAATTGGAAACCTTCAGCAGCCTGACAATATCCTATTCGATCAACGAGAGCTCTTAAAGAGTTTTGAATAGCATGCTGTGATATTTCTTGAACAGCCATCCTAATTCGATCTTCCAACTCTTCTAATGACTGAGGCTTGGTCCAATAGACAACGGATTTTAAATGAACCCAAAGAAAATAGTCTAAAGGACTTAAATCTGGCGATCGCGGTGGCCATTCAATATGTCCTCTTCGACCTACCCATCTCTGTGGAAATATTTCATTAAGGTATTGACGCACGTCAACTCCATAATGAGGCGGAGCTCCATCTTGCTGATACCAAATTTCATCTGAGAGTCGTTCAGGATTTGCCTGGTTTGGAAATAAACGATTTAATGCTGGAATAATTTGCTCGCGTAAAAGTTGTAAATAAAGATTGGAGTTTACATTTTCTCTAAGAAAGAATGGTCCGATGATGTGTCCTCTGATTATCCCCGCCCATACATTTAATTTTTGATGGTATTGGGTGTGACTTTCTTCCATCCAATGAGGATTCTGATCAGCCCAGTAGCGACAGTTATGTCGATTTACAAAACCACTCAGGCAAAATGTCGCTTCATCGGAAAAGACCATATTATTGAAAAAGTTACCATTAATTTCAATTGTATCCATCATTTCCTGACAAAACTGCATCCTTCTATCAGGATCATCTTCATTTAATTCTTGTACTAAATGTACTTTATACGGATGAAATTTATTTTTGGACAATATCCTTCTTACTGATCTCTCGCTAGTATTGTGATGTAAGGCTAGTTTTGGTACTGAAGTTTTTGGTTCTTCTTGTAGGCTAAGAAGAACATCAAGTGAAATATCTTCAATTGTAGCCGATTTACTGCGACCGGATTTTGGCCGATTTTTAACACTTCCCGTTTCGTGAAACTTTTGCACAACTTTTGAAACTGTTGATTTTGGAATATGAGAATTTCTATCAGAGAATGTTACATTAAAAATATCGTATGCATCTTGTAGATATCTCTGCTTGTCTCCTAAACCAACCATCATTAACAACGTAATTCTTTCACGTTCAGTTAGTTCAGCCATAATTAAAAAACAATGTTAATATTTCACACCGAAACTCTCTAACAGTATTGACAGCAATTGATAGTAATACGAATGATTTGAGTTCGGTTAAAGAAAGTTTGCAAAAAGCATGGCAGGAAAAAAACGAATATTTTTTTATCAGATAGTCCTGTTGACAATAATTAAAATGTAAACAGCCATGTCTTTGCTTTACTATTGTATTTAATATTTAAAAAACCACAAGCCGCACACCCACCAAACCCTATATCACTATAATTGATGAAAAATTGTCTATCTGAAAATGTAAAAATATACAGGGTTATCCATTTAAAAAAACTGTCGGTGACGTCACGTCTCGAAAAATAGGATAGCTGTTGAAAATCAAAGTACATCACTGAATAGAATAAAAATACTACAAAAACTTTTGTTAAGGGTATTTTTTAATCGCACTCATAGTTTAGCCAGAAATCAGGTGTTTCCACACATTTGCCCAACCCTGTATAATCTAATACGAGTAGATAATAGTTATTTATTGTACTATTAGCCCAGTTGTCAGAGACAGAAATTGATAAAAACCGCTCATTAAATGCTATATGACTGGATTTTTCAGAATAAGTAGTTTTGTTAGTGTAGAATACGATAAAAAAAATTTACAGCTGTAAAGAAATCGAAAATATTGGCCGAAATTCGGTTTTTGGCCAATAACTCGAAAAAAAAAAAAATCAAAAAACTAAAAACACCAGGCGATAGAGGGGTAAGATTCACATCAAAAATATATATGAAATTTTTTTGTACGATCAAAAATATACACTCCAGATTTTTTTAACGCACGATAATGGAACGTGGCGACAATAAGTAGGTACATACATAGTGTCCCAAAAGTCCCGAAACGGTCAAATATATCGCGAACTACTAATCTTTTTGCAAAACAAAAAAACACGTGTTCAATATTTTTTAAAAACCTATCCAATGACACCAAAATTGACTACCCCCACCCCCCATCTGCAGGTAGGAGGAGGGCAACTTTGAAAAATTAAATGGGAACCTCCATTTTTATTAGAGAAAAGGATTGTACGGCTGAAATTACGTAAGGTTCGTCTGGAACATTTTTTTGGATTTGCTACAGATGGCGCTGTAATCGCAAAAAAGTAACTTAAAGGCGCAAGTTTGAAATAATTGGTTTACACCAGAAACAAAAAAGCACGTGTTCAATATTTAAAAAACCTATCTAATGACACCAAATTTGACCCCTCTATCCCCCTGTGAGGGGGAGGGGGGAATATACCTATCTAAAGGTATAGAATACGCGATGTGTGAAATGACTCTAGAGGTATTGCAGAAAGTTAACAATGAAGTTTGCCTTCGGTTATGACTTTGCCAAGAAAAAGGTGGTTATTAATTTGAGCACGAGAAAATTAAAGCTAATTTGAGGCAACGCAGCTCACGTTATGTGAGCCACCTAAAATAAGCACCACGTTTTTACAAAAAATGGGGGTTCATATTTAATTTTTCAAAGTTACCCACCTGCACAGTGGATGGGGGGTGAACTTTAGTGTCATTGGATAGGTTTTTAAAATATTGAACACGTGTTTTTTGTTTCCGGTGCAAACAGACTATTTCAAACTTACGCCTTTAATTTTTCAGACGAACCTTACGTAATTTCAGCCGTGCAATCCGTTTCCCCAATAAAAAATAGAGGTTCTTGTTTAATTTTTCAAAGTTGCCCCCCTCCCCCATGCAGAGGGTTGTTGGAGGGAGCCAACTTTGGTGTCATTGGATACGTTTTTTTAAAATATTGAAACGCGTTTTTTTGTTCTCCGAAAAGATAGCAGTTTGCGATATATTGGACCGTTCCGGGAGTTTTGGGACACGCTGTATATGAAGTCGGAACATAAAGAGATTTCCGATGAAATCGGTAAAAGCTCTGCCATTTCTACAATTTTTAAGATAAAAATCTGAGACTTTCGCATATTATTTTGGAAGTAATGTTTAAAAAGATCCGATGGATAGGTATGTCAAATAAATTTTGTGATAAAAGATATTAACGTTTATTTTACCACATGTTTCACGAATTATGGAGCAAAGAAAAAATGTTCTTTCGTTTTCGTAAAATAATGAAGGTTAATTCATTTTTTTAGGTAAATGCTCTTAAAGCATCTTAAAGTACACATTTCAGGCTTTAAAGATCGCACCTACATAAATCTAATAACGCGATTTAAACCAAAGTAATAGGTGGTTAAAGTTAGTTGTACATATCAAATTTTATCACTTTCTGAAGATTTTGAAATTTCGAAAGTGTGTATATCTTCAAATATAAATTTTTAAGGTTTTTTTCACTCATCGGATCTTTTTACACATTACTTCAAGAGTAATATATAAAAGATTCAGAATTTTATCTTATAAATTGTAGAAATGGTAGAGCCTTTACCGATTTCATCGAAAATCTCTATATGTTCCGAATTCATATATATGCTATACCTACATACATCCATAATTATATTTGAAAGTATGATAATCCAATAGCCACATGTTTCTCGTTTCATTTAAGCTTTACGAAACTCAATTTCATTAATTAGTTCAGAAGTTACAACAAATTTAGTGCAGCGCATCCGCGAGCCGTACTTATTTGTCACCACGTTCCATTGTCGAACGTTAAAAAAATATCTGGAGCCTACATTTTTGATCGTACAATAAAATTTCATATATGTTTTGATGTAAAATTTTCCCCTCTATAGCCTAGTGCTAGTAGTTTTTTGATACACTTTTTTTATTATTCGAGTTATTGGCCAAGAACCGAATATCAACCAATATATTCGATTTTTTTAGGGGTCGCCGGCACCTTACAGTTATAAACTTTTTTTGTTTTATTCTACACCAACAAAACTACTTATTCTGAAAAATTCAGCCATATAACATTTAGTGACACCTTAGAACCCCTTACGATTGGGCTATATGTACTATTGTAATTATGCAATATTAATTAGGCAGGAAAAAGTTAGCCACTCGAACTGACGGTCTCGTGACTAATTTTCTTAAGTGACTAGTGTGCAGTTACACATATCTGCTCTACAAAATTTTATCCAACACTTTCTTTAAATGAAATTTTATTTAAATAATATTTTTCTAAATTTAACAATTCATTTGACAAATTAATTTTTACATTTGTGAATATTGTAGTTAGGTAGGTCATGTAATGGTATTGCTATGTTGTTCATTGTTATTTATTGTTTACTAGTTTACACATAAACAACAAATAAAAGTAAAAAATAATCGTTAGTTATGAAAAATTGATGAGAATTGGTACGTTTCGGAAGAAATTAGAAAAGAAGCAAATGAAGTTTGTTTACTGGCTACCTAAGAAATCTCAGCTTTTTTCCCAGGAATTCAGCAATTATAACGACTGGGTAAAATGCAGAGGTACTGCTGTAAATGAGGATGTAATGCTGGCTTATTTCTTAGTGTACAGAAAAATATTCTTCTTCTATGTGGAAATAAATTTAAAACACTTTTTTTAAACAATGGTTTTCTGTTAAAACTGAATTGCACTAGAAAGAAAATAATTTTTATTTAGTGGTTATATTACAAAATTATGATGAAAAACAAAATTATTACCGCTTATAAAATATAATATGTTACATTTTTCAACAATCAACATTGTGATAAAACGTTATAAACAGTATGTTGTCATATAACAGCAGCAACAATATTATATGAGCGCCCAATGCTTTTCATTTTCATCATCATTTTGTAATTTAATCACCAAAAAAATTGTTTTCTACTTTTTAGTGCAATTCAGTTTTAAAAGGAGTTTCCTCCTTCGTTTTAAAATTATTTTTTTCATTAATTCATTTATTTTTTCTTTTTAGTTTCCCGTCTGCCTCATTTTTTTATTCAAACTCCATCATTTCATTTACTCTTGTAAAACTCTTTCACGTGATACCCATATGAAGGCGGTTGTATAAAGAAATAGGTAATCCACCATTTTGTGTCGGCCACCACATTGGATTTAGAATGATGTCACACAGCTTATTGTATTCTACTTGTCATACCCTTTCATTTGATACTCATGCCGAGACGGTTGTAAAAAAATAGTTATTCCGCCATTTTGTGCCGGCCGCCATATTGGCTTTAGAATGACGCCACACAGCTTATTGTATTCTATTTGGCATACCCTTTCATCTGATACCCATGTCGAGGATGTTGAAAAAAATAGGTGATTCTACATTTTGTGCCAGTCGCCATATTGGATTTAGAATGACGTCACACAGCTTATTATATTCTACTTGTCATACCCTTTCATTTGATATCCATGCCGAGGGGGTTGTAAAAAAATAGGTAATCCGTCAGTTTTTGGTGGCCACCATATTGGATCCAGCATAATATTGAATATACTATATTGTATTTTCTTCAGAACCAAAGTTGTGTGTAAAATTTCAGGATAACTTGATATCGGAAAGTGGTCAAAATTCGATTACCAGATTCGAACATTTCGAGCTAAAGAAAACCATTGAAAAAGTATTCAGTGCTGGAGACAATTTTAAAGGTTTATAAAAATATTGACATTTCTAAATATCGAAAACTGATTGCTTATTTAAAAAGTATTTCAAGAACTTGCAAACCAGAAAGAGCTATTACTTCCACATCCACGTAGTGGATTGGAAGTATAGTAATCGTAAAAAAGTTTTTCATTATTTTTTTTTTCTTGAAATATGTTTAGAATGTCATGAAACGTCGAGATTTTAAATTTGAGCAAAAAAATTTCTATCTCTAGGTCTGTCTGTCGGTCTGTCTGTCTGTCTGTAACTTTTTTTTGTCCGCATGTTTTCTCCGGAACGGTTTAAGATATTGACGTGAAATTTTGCATATTTTATAACGGCCTTCGTAGCACAAATATTGCACCAATATATAATCTATATAGGACCAATATATGACTATTGGTCCTATATGGAATCAATATATAAATATTGGTTCAATATTTTTTGGTAAATAGGGTTAAATAGAGGGAAATAATTAAAGCAAGCTGGTAAGAGTACAGAAACTTAGGATTTGGTGTATATGCTAGAAACCAAAGCCTCAGATTTTTTTCTAATCTTTTACAACCCTCCCACCCCCACCACCTCCCCTCCATTATTACAGGAATTGATGACGTAAAATTGAGATATTCACTTGAATGTTAGTACATGTCTGTATTGTAATGACATCTGATTGAAATGATTCCGTTGTTGGGGTGGGAAGTAGTAGGTTGTGAATAGAGGAAAATAAGTAGGGCAAGCTAGAGACTTATATGGTAAAAACCAACGCCTAAAACTTTTCTTTGGCATCTGCCCCAAATATTATTAAAATTCTACGATCAATAATTTCCACATATTAGAGTGCAAATATAGTCAAGATGTTTCCTTTAAAGTGACTTGGATGAAAAATCTGGATGTGGACGTAGTGATTCCTTAGGCAGCGGTTTTTTTACATTCTCTCACTGGTCATGTTCTGAATATTCTCTCACTCCATAGTAATCACCATAGTAATAGCCATGTTCTATGCCTGCATTGGATAAAGTAATTTCTCTGCTAGTTACAAAAATAAAGTGCTATATCAATTTTAGTATGTACTATTGCGAGCAATGTTCAAATTGACACGGTATATAGTTTAAAGCACTTAATTATACTGTCAATTGTGGGAGTCCATTTCAGCTTCTAATCCGACGAAAGCACGCTGAACTTAGTAAACGTTATCCTGTTATTTTTATTAGTACGTTTAGTAGTGTCCTTAATTATGCATCCAATGTTTTAATTAGATCAGACCACCGTAGAGGCGAGAGTCCTGATTATATTAGCCCCACTGAAGAACCCGTCATGGCGATACTGCCAGTGCCAGTGTGGCGAACTGTGTAGCTAGCAGCTATATAGCTTTTGTTTTGCATGTAGAACAGGGTGAACCCGTTATGAATGGTCACAGCGAATTGTATTCAGTGAGTATACGTTTACCCATTTGTGTGGCAACTGAAATGAATGAAATTTTGTTGAGAGAAGAACTTGATTATTTTCTGTGGAATGTTTAATATTTAAAAATGTGCTGTGGAATGATATGGAATTAAATTTACTAAATAGGTCATGTTTAATGTACATAAAGGATAATGCATAATTTAAATGAATAATATGAATATCTAGTTACACAGATACAGCTACATTTCATATGAGAAAAGTATTAATAGACCAAGTTAAATTACTATAAAAATTCATTAAGTAATATAGATAATATTCACGATAGACAAAAACAGGTATGGCATTTAGTGCGCAAAAATCGGCAAAATTAAGACCGCACAGTCAATAAAAATTCAAGTTAACAATGAAATTGTAAACAATCTTGATAAAATTGTTATTTAATTTCCTAAGCACTACTCTATTGAGGTCTCAAAAAATAAAGGATTGCTTTGGTGATTAAGTATCAAAGAAATGTATTACAATGCCTAATAATAACACTACCTTTTTTTTTACGCCAGTCACTGGTGAGGATATAATAAAACATAATACGTCAATTAAAAATACTAAGTGAATTATTAAATCTGTTGCTCAGTTTATCGCCCTCAACCGCTAGCTTAACCTGTCTGCAGAATGGGGAAATTCCAGGAAGAATTGAAAATAAGAAAAGTAATTTCAATCTACAAAAATAATAACCCATATACAGGCTGTCCCACCGGGAACTGAATCGATCGATATAGAGAAAATACGCATCAGAAATTTTTGAAAATTGGATATCGAGTAGTAAATGTGCTTTTTCTGGAAAATGGAATGGCTTGTAACCCCCAAACTTCCCATTTTGTCCACCCGCAAAGACGTTTGTGATGAAGAAAGATTCTGAGGGTTCAAGGAACATAACGCAGAGATAATTTTTAAAATAGGTGCTGCTTCCCAACTTTTACACATTTGGCACTTTTTTCCGGCATATCTACTGGAGTATATTGTACGAATGGTCCTGAAAATAATCCACATCGACATTTAAGGGCCTTGTCGCATGATGTACATGGTATTTATTGTTTCTTGTTTACCTAGAACAAAGGAATAAAATTACTTACTAAAGCAGACACCGATACTAGAGGACAAGATACCTATATATCTTTCTCTGTGAGAAATTCTTCATCATCGTCATTATCAGTACCAAAACAGAGATTTTCATCGTTGGATTCATCACTGAGTTCAGTAGGCAGAAGCTTTCCTAGAGTTTCTTTTTGGAAAGGTTTTGTCTTCTTTCTCGGCATTGGTTTCTTGTTTGTTATAAACAGGTTATAAAAGTCAGTAATAGTGTATTCGCTATTCAATCAATCAATAGTGGGCCATGGACGAGGATCTTGTGTATTGTAGGCGTCATTGGATATCAAGAGAGTTGCGATAGGCTGTATTTTATTCCTTGGCATATCTTGGCACCTACTTTTTTGCTGTTAGTAACCGCGATGATGTTAGAATAGACTGATATAACGTTTATTGCTTTATTGCGTTTATTAGTTCACTATTTTAACTGTTATGTTATACCAATTTGCAAAAGCGATAAAGAATAATTAACTATCTTACAACAGTAACAAGCTTGTTTGATAAACATATTTTGACAATACAGTACATAAGATAATTGTGACTTACATGCCTTAGTAGAGTCTATGATAACAACAGGCAGAAATCACTTTTAAAAATTAACAGAAAATTAACAGATTTGTTTCACTGAGACTTGCAACTATTGTCGATAATGAACACAAATCTACTGAACGAATGTCAAATTCCGACTATCTCTGGGGAGTAATAAAATACCGCAGATGAAACCTGTGGTCGATTACGAACGACATCATACCGTCACTTTTGGCCGCCTAGATTTGGAAAATATCCCACTGTGCAACAGGCTGAAAGACAGAAATTAAATTGCCCTCTACTATTAGACATAAATAAATTTCAGTAGGTATTTCTTCTTCGTTTTCTTATTTTTTACCGAAAGTTCATTAGCACCTATTCGTATCTACTTTTAATGGATTGTTAGTGTGTCGCAGTGTTAATCTGAAGCTATAAATACATAAAATGATGACTGTGCCACGATAATAAAATTTACTAAGTTATATTCACCTGAATAGCGCTGAATTTTATTGAGTTCTTGATGCAACGTATCAGCCATTGGGAGTAGTTCATGTATGAAAAACTCGAACTATAGTTTAGTCATGGAATATCCGTATTCGGCGGTTTAATGAAGTTTGAAAATTTACGTTCCCAACTAAATTATTTTATAAGTTCAACTTTTAATGCTAAAAAGTTAAATTAACATTTTAAAATTTCAACTTTATGGGAAACGTGGAGTAACTTTTATGAAACCTTTCCATTACACACTTTTTATTGTATGAGCGGAACAGCCCTAACTTTAACTGAAATTAGAAGGTAATACGGGCATTATTGTACATATTTCGTTATCTTATAGTGGAGTAAAAAAAGCATTTTAATTTGCACAGTCTGGATACAGCAAGATTATGATTTTATCGTGTTTGGGGTGTCACTGGGAGTATATTTCTAAGTTTTCGACCTCGAAAACCTTGTGCTACTTTTTTTTTATAAACAATTGAATTTTTTTTACTGCGTTTTTCGAGCTTAAAATATGAATAACTCCGGTTCTATAAGTCGGATTGGGGCAAACTAAAAACCAATCTCTTCGTAATAAAATTGCCAATAAATTGTCGTTGGTTTCAATTCTCTGAAATACGTACATAACCTACAAAACTGAAAAAACGGGAAAAGAACAGTATTTTTTTCATTTTAGTACTCAAGACCGGCAACTGGACCAATTTGCTTCAAACTTTCAGAAAATATACTATTTGATGTAATAAAAAGACACTGAAAAGTTGGTGTCAAAATATTGAACCCATTGGCCAAAATTGCATTTGTTATCTAAAATTTGAAATTCCCGCCATTTTATGTCATTAAGTCCAAAATGAAATTTTTTTATTTCAAAATGTAGATCACGACGTCAGCTTTCGAATGCAATTAAAAATAATTTTTTTTAATGTAATTTTGGCTACTTTTTTACATTTGTTTATAACTCAAATAACAACAATTACATTTTTTCGGCCATTTTGAAAAACAAATTAAAGTTTTTTATCAGATCTGGTAGAGAATTTTGTGTCCTTTAATTTAAAAAAAAGAAAGTTTATTTTTGTTAATGTGAACTCGAGATATTTAACTTTTTGCATTTTGGCCAATTGTTAATTACCAAATGCATATTTTGAGCTAAAATTTGGACGGTATCATTCTGAAACGTATTCATTTCATACGATAAATTGAAAAAAAAATTAAGTTTCATAGAAACTTATTTACAAACATTATAATGTAAGTATTGTTAATTGAGCTAAAAAGTGATTTTTTTGATTTTTTCATAAAGCTCAGTTGCAAAATGCAATAACTTCCTTGTTTCTTAAAATTCGGCTGACTTTATTTTTTTAAATACGTTATATTTTCCCTCGCAATGCGATCATCAACTTAGATTTTTGTTAATAATGCAAATGAGCATTTTTTATTTCCAAATTCATATGTACACATGTACCAACGATTGCTAACGTATAAACCTGTACATATTTTTTTAAATCTTTCTATATAAATATAAATACTTAGATTAAATTTATATTGTCTTCTAAATATAATGTTTTAAGTTTTATTTAAAGAAGGAAATAGTAAATATTGTAATATAAATACTTGTTAGAAAAAGTTTTAAAGGCGAGGATTAATAATAAATATGGTAAAAACATTTTATTTAAAAATAAACATTTTTATTCTCATAAATTTACAAAATCGTAATTAGTGTATTTTAATCTCTTGATTGGTAATGTGCTCAATTCAGTTTCACTCTCTGAATCTGCTTCAAAGGAAATTTTTTCACCATTTTCTTCTTCATCACGAATTTGAACACGAAGATCGGGTACATTAACTTGCAAGCGGTCGCTTTGGGGTTCCGATTCTGATATATCGGTACAGCTTGAATCTATGTTTGATTCATCTATATTGTCTTCTTCAACTTCACTATTTTCTTCTTCACTGACTACAGTGCGCATTCTGTACAATTCCTACAATTAATGTCTCCACAATATTCACACAAACTTGTACATTGTAGTCCGAACTTCCTGCATCGACATCTCAGGTCTTTATAGCCGGTATTATATTCACAAGCGAGAATTTCAAGAATTTATTGTGGTATTGGCTGTTTTCTCATTGTAATAGGCATTAAACCATTTATTGTATCCTCCCAACCAAACAATCGTGGATCTATTTCTTCATATTCCAGCCATTTGTGTATTTGAAGATACACTCTCAATAAATGTTCATTTGTAGCTTCTTCGATCGGAGGAAGGTTTTTCAAATTACAACCGGTTTTCAATGTAAGTTTTTGGAAACAATGAAATCTTAAATCACCTAAATCCATAGGTTTTATTAGATTACACCCATACAAAACTTTCATATTTTAAACACCTAATAATCTCACTTTCACTCGAAGACATTTTTAATTTGTATGTCGGCGGCACCGAAAATAATTTCTCCACGCCTATGATTCTCAGGAACCCTTTACTAGTACTTATGACTGTTTATTATTTTTGTTAATGTAAACATTCAGGTTGACTTATCCCAATCAATAACAGTTTAAGATTCTATGTATTTCCTTATATGGGCATAGGAACACGCTTAGGGCGAACGAAACGAAATCAGCTATCCTGGGGCAAAAAGGCATTCTATGATTACCTGTGATAGAGTTAAGATTTGATTATTGCGGGCTAGCGGGTAGCGGATCGTTAGTTCTTTTATTTTACTAAATTTATTCGGTGATATTAAGACTGTATTATTTACTTGCATCATTCGTGTGGACAATTAGACTTTGTTATTAAATTTTGTATTAAGTGAAATTTCAGTGTCTTACTTGTTAACATGTCCAAGCGGTCTAACCCTAAACGTGCCCCCTTGGTATCACACATGTATTAAATTAATTTACAGCTTTTCAAATATAAAAATGTAAACAGACAATACTGCACGGCAACCGATCTAAGCTGTAAGGAATGGAACTGGTGGGGAATAAGAAAGAAAATGTAAACATTTCTCCTCATTTATAAGCAACTATTCGCTCCGCAGGTGAAATAGGTTTGTACATTAGCAAACGTTGGTTGCATATAAATTTAAAAATATAAAATATTTATTATTATTATTATTATTATTATTAACAAAAAGCTAAGTTGATGATCGCACTGCGAGAGAAAAAATAACATATTTAAAAAAAAAGTCCTCCGAATTTTAAGAAACAAGGAAGTTATTGCATTTTGCAACTGAGCTTTATGAAAAAATTAAAAAAATAACTTTTTAGCTCAATTAACAATACTTGCATTATAATGCTTGGAAATAAGTTTCTATAAAACTTAAACTTTTTTGAATTTATAATATGAAATTAATAGGTCTCAAAATGATACCGTCCAAATTTTAGCTCAAAATATGCATTTGTTAATTAACAATTGACCAAAATACAAAAAGTTAAATATCTCGAGTTCACGTTAACAAAAATGAACTTTCTTTTTTTTAAATTAAAGGACCTAAAATTTTCTACCAGATCTGATAAAAAACTTTAATTTGTTTTTCAAAATGGCCGAAAAAATGCAATTGTTGTTATTTGAGTTATAAACAAATGTAAAAAAAGTAACCAAAATTACATTAAAAAAAATTCTTTTTAACTGCATTAGAAAGCTGGAGTCGAGATCTACATTCTGTAAAAAAAAAATTTCATTTTGAACTCAATGGCATAAAATGGCGGGCATTTCAAATTTTAGATAACAAATGCAATTTTGGCCAATGGGTTCAATATTTTGACAACAACTTTTCAGAATCTTTTTATTACATCAAAAAGTATATTTTCTGAAAGTTTGATGCAAATTGGTCTAGTTGACGGTCTTGGGCACCAAAATGAAAAAAATACTGTTTTTTTCTCGTTTTTTCAGTTTTGTAGGTTATGTACGTACTTTAGAGAATTGAAACTAACGACAATTTATTGACAATTTTATTACAAAGAGACTGGTTTTTTATTTGCCCCGATCCGACTTATAGAGCCGGAGTTATTCACATTTAAAGCTCGAAAAACGCAGTAAAAAAAATTTAATTGTTTATAAAAAAAGTAGCACAAGCTTTTCGAGGTCCAAAACTTAGTAATATACTCCCAGTGATACCCCAAGCAGGATAAAATCATAATCTTGCTGTATCCAGACTATACCTATGTCCCCATTTTTTTGGCCTTTTTTTACTGCACTATTATAGTGGGTTATGGCGCCCACATCAAAATAAAAGTCATTCTAAAATAAAATCTGTAATTAGCTACTGGCAAGTTAGTAATGGTTTGCTCAAAAACTTTCATTACCATTACGCCTATACAGGGTAATTTATGACTAATGGTACATACTGGAATCCATTGTAGATAATAATATTTTTAATTCATATAAAAATATTATGTCTTATCAGCACGGTTTTTACAAATGTCGTAGTACGTAGACAAATCTTTTCCTATACAAGGCCTTTGAACTTGTCAATCATAATATTCTTCTCCAAAATTCTCATTATATGGTACCTTACTGCAGTAGATAAAATCATACCTAATAGACAAAGCTCAAATTGTTAAAAGAGTGCAAAATAAATCAAGAAATATCAATGTGACTTCCTGAGTTCCGCAAGGTGATCTTTCTTCGATTTTATTTTCATTTTTAATTAACGACGTTCAATTCATTTTTGGTTTTGTGAAAATTCTACTCTTCGCTAATGAATTGAAGTTGTTTGCAGTTGTTAATACTATAATTGATGCTGAATGGTTGCAGCGTGATACGAACAGCTTCTGTGATTGGAATTTAAAAAATTGTCTTGAAATCAATATAAATAAATGTAAGATAATAAGATTTCCAGATCAGGGAAAGTTATATTTTGTTTCATTATTCTGTAAATATAAAGAATTTATAGATCTTGCATCTTTCGCAAGTATCTTAAGCGTATTGAAAATACCATCAAATTTAATAATACCACTTGGCTTCATTGTAATTGGACCCATGTTCATTGATAAATTTTTTTAGATTGACCCAGCTATCATGTGACAAATTTTGTCATAAAGCTTGTAGAACATCCTATATAGTGCTTTTCTACTGTGCTTTTTTATATAATTTTTAGATGTGTTTGATAATTTTATTTACATAATTTTAAATATATTTGTCCATAAGATCAAATTAAGGCTAGTCCATGTTTTATTGGGTTATTTTGTTTTTTTAATGTTAATTTGAAAGTGGTGGTGTTCTGTAAGAAATAACGCAGCATACGATATGGCAGTGTCGGCATGTATCACAAGAGACCATTAAGTTTAGGAGTGTTTATGTTTATATTTTAGTTTCGAGATAGTCTGGAATGAATTGATAGTGACAGGGAAATGTATCATTGTTAGAACGTTATGATTATTCATATAGATTTAGCTCGTGAAGTATTTTGTAAATAATTAAAATAGTACATTTGTTGATTTGTTGTTATTTCTGACAGTACTAATAAAAGAATATTCGAATTCCATATACTTACCTTTTGTGTCTGATGTTGCAACTAGTTCAACATGTGGCAGAAACAGAAGTTGAACTGAATACGAAATACGAAACCAGTAAATATATCTATCGTTTGAAGTACCTAAGTGATAAGAGAAAATGCGAGGTGATATTCGATATTTTTTATTGCAATTGTCTTAACATTATTTTGATTTATTTTATACACAAACCAGCAATACAAAATTTGGCGCTTTATGTGTAACACTTATATTTAATATATTTATTAAATAAGTGATAAACGACAAAAAAATCTTGGTAATAATTTTAAGCATTTTATTCCGCACGGCATTTCGTTTATGGAACCGAAAATGTCTCTCAGGGAACTCACTCTGTACATAACTAAATACACAAAATACAAGTTTAAGTTACAAATGTTCTTTTATAATCCGCAATCAAATAACAGAATTGATTTGTGAGAATCACAAGGCACATGGTTAAACTGACGCAATAATTTTCACTGCTTGGATTGTTATTGAAACGTGATATCCCCAATAGCATGGCGTTGAGTGAACGGTACGGTTACAAGGCTGGCGCAGCGGCCTAGACAGAATCTGTCGCTCTCGATACGTTTATTATTACTGTGTATAAAGAAGCGTTTTTTTTAATAACGACTATTTAAAAGCTCTTATAAAACAGCTGTTTAATTGTTTTATAGCAGTAATTTGACGAACAGTGAAGTGTGTTTTCTAGTACAATTAAATGAGGCTTTAATAAAACTGCTATATAGTGATGGTACTGAATTTCCATAAGGTTTCTGGAAATGCTTATGCAATTATTTTGTCACGGTTCCAACAGGCGTTACAAAATATCAACAGCGACTGAAATATTTTATAAAATGGTGCCAATTTTGCATTTATAGCTGCTGTGAAAACGTTATGAAAGTGTTTCTGAGAGTAACGCAGAAACATTCCTACAACTTTTATTAAATATCAAATTGCTATTTGGTTATTGAATCATGGAAGGCCTTGGAAATACACCAGGAAGTTGTTACTGCTCAAAATAAGTGCCACCCAGTTAACCTACCATTTTCCAAAAAATCGTCTAAATTGTCTGCGACATGGCAACATTATTGGGGCGCTGCGATCTTATTGGGCACACTCTGTATTTATACTACTAAAAAGTGTCATACCTAAATCATTATTACCTGAAAATTCTACTAATGTGTAAAATGACAACGATCCGTATTCACACAATCATCCAAATTACGTAGATTTGATAACTGATTAGTTTTTTATTCGAAGATAAAAAAATCCATAGCGAAATGCGTGATTACATTACGCCGTCCGCAAGGAAAGGAAAAAAATAATAGCCCCTTTAGAACCGACACTGATCTGTTACATTTCCCGAAGGAATCGTAGTTGAAGTCTCAAGCGACGGATTTCATTTACATCTGGAACAGATTTACATTCACACCGTCCTGGATTGTGAAATATTCAGCGGGTTTTTAGTTCTGGCATGTCGGCTAATGGGTTTTGAGTAATGTCAATGAATTCTAAGTTTATTCGATTATTACGTTCGCATTTCTATTAGAGGCGGCGTCGATGATTTTTAATGCCGTATTATGCTTTAGAGATTCCAGAGGCGATAAATTAGAGATGATCTTACGATTTGTTAAGAGAGCGCGAATTTATTTTCAAAGTTTCTTATTAGTAGGAGGCCCTTGCACCAAAATATGGATGGGTGGAAACCCATATGGTGTTAATAAGGGTGCCCTGTTCATCTTGCCACCCACATCCCCGCGTCGTTCTCCCCCCCATCCCCCCTTAAATGGTTAAAATTTTGATCATCCATATCTCAGGAACGGAATGACCTAGGATCAAAATTCTTTACTGTTACACAGAGAGAATATCACAGAGAATTAAACACCTTATAACACTTTTTGTAATATCGCAAAAACTAAACGAGATATCTTTACCCGAAGATAATATTAGGTTTTTTTTTAAATTTTTTTTGATTATTTTGACAAAGCAAAAAATAAAAAAATGTTTCAAATAAAACTTTTTGCATTTTTTTTGCTTTCCAAAGGGGTATATCACTATATTATATATCATCCCTGTCGTTAAAATTTTCCTATTTTCTTAACTCCTCTCCACGTTTACCCTATTCAACTATTGAATTGTATAAACTATTAGAAATGTACTGTCATATAGTGAGTAATAGCTTTTATTGAGTGTACCCACCACTGCATGTCTCCCCCTCCACCAAATACATGCAACTTTATAAATCTGATCTAAAAAACGTTGCAACATTCTTTTAAACTAAATGAATAATGAGAAAAACTATGGAAAGAAACGAAAGAATTTTTATTTTTATTTTATAAGATAAAATGAAATGTTGTTGATATAAAATTTATAACGAACATTTAATTTGAAGAGTAGATCTCTATAAAACACTATTTAGAACCTTTATTTGTTATATTATAATAATTACATATATATACAAATCCTATAGTAACCCATCCAAGTACTAACCGCAACCAACATTTCTGCATTTTCGTATCGAAATACCATTTTACCATTTAAAATCTAAAGCATTTATAGTCTCTTTCCTATATTTACATTTTAAACTTAAAGCAAGGTATTTCATATGTGCATATAAAACATAAATATCCTATGTATGAAAATAACATCGTGTTTAATTTATCAAAATATTTAACTACAAAAACGGAGCCAATGATAGGACTGGGGACCTTGGCAAGTTTATTATAGTCCATGGTTACTACCAAACACTCATACATTTACGTTTATTATTTCTAACTTTTATTATATTACTATACTAATATTAGAAAGAATCTGAGACCTTGGTTTCTAGTATATACACCAAATACCAAGTTTCTGTAATCTTACTAGCTTGTTTTACTTATTTTTCCCTATTTACCTCTACTTACCCCCACTCCTTTAACGGAATCATGTCAAAATAGAATCTAATTTCAGATGTCATTATAATACATACATATACCAAACTTAAAGTGAAAATCTCAATTTAATTTTATCGGTTCTTTTAATAAGGGAGTGGGAGTGGTGGGGGGATGGAAAATATTATAAAAAACCTGAGGCCTTCGCTTCGAGTATATACACCAAATTCCAAATTTCTGTATTCTTACCAGCTTGCTTTACTTATTTCCTCCTATTTACCCCTATTTAACCCCCAGCCCCTCAACGGAATTATCTCAAAATATAATCTAGTTATAGATGTCGTTATAATATATACGTGTGAATATCTCAATTTTATTTTATCGACCCCTTTGATAATGGAGTAGGGGTGGTTGGTGAATGGAAAATATTATAAAGAAAATTGAAGTCTTGGCTTCTAGTACATACACCAAATATCAAGCTTATGTACTCTTACCAGCTTGCTTTACTTATTTCCCCTATTTACCCCCGAACCCGGATATGTTCAAAAAACAATTCAGGTCCAGATCTCGTTGTAATATATACATGTACAACATTTCAAGTCAATTTCTTAAACCATTCCGGAAAGAACGTGCGAACAATAAAAAAAAATGACAGACAGACAGAATTTTTTTTTTTCGCCACAATTTAAAATCTTGACGTTTCATGACATTCTAAACCTATTTCAAGGGAAAAAAATCGGTAAAGTTATTTACACAGAACTTCCCTCGGTATTTGTGCATGGCGGTCACTCTAAAAAATTATTAATTACGAAATGACATTGAGAATACAGATCGGAATATAGTTATTGCTATTATTACAAAAAAACCTGATAACTTTTGGTCAAAAAAATATACAGAGTGCTCATCCAACAGCAAAAGTTCAATACTAAATAACAGGTGCCAAATATGGAAGGCTTGCGCAAATACCTTTACAAATGTCCACCATGACTGAATTATTTCTTGGGATGCCATTATTCAATAAAAGTATATAATAGGTGCATATGCCAAATATTATTGCCATCTGTCACATTTTCAATTCCACATTCACGTAATGGAGTGGAAGTATAGTGGTGGTTAAAAAATATAAAAAATTTTCAAAACTTTTTTTTTGAATAGGTTTAGAATGTCACGAACCGCGAAAATTTTAAATTTGAGCAAAAACAAATTTTTCCCTCTATTCTTGTGTTAAATTTTTTTCGAAAATGGTGAAAGGATGTGGCAAATTTTTTTTTCCGAAATAGGTTTTAAATGTCATGAAACGTGGATATTTTAAATTTGAGCAAAAAAAAAATTTCGTCTATTCTATAATAGTGATAAATAGATTACCTAAACACGTTTTCAAATCTTTTTAAAAATTTTTCAAAAGCGTTTTTAAATTTGTTTGAATAATTTTAGAATGCCATGGAAACGTGGAAATTTAAAATCTGAAGAAAAAAAAATCCATCTATTTTAGTGGTAATTTTTTTTTCAAAATTTTAAAAAAATTTTCAATTTTTTTTACTTCCCTCGCATACCGAAGGGAAGTATTTTAAATAGATTTAGAGCCATGAAACGTTAAGAAAAAAAATTCCATCTATTTTAGTGGTAAAATTTTTTTCAAAAATGGTAACAAATTTTCAAACATTTGTTTCTTTTAAATAGGTTTAGAATGCCATGAAACGTGGAAATTTTAAATTTGAACAACGAAAAACATTTTTTTTAGTGGTAAAATTTTTTTCAAAAATGGTGAAAAAAATTTCAAACATTTTTTTTCCCGAAATAAGATTCGCGCGTCATGAAACGTGGAAATTTTAAATTTGAGCAAAAAAAAATGTTCATCTTGGTAAAATTTTTTTCAAAAATGTTGGTGAAAAAAATTTTTTTTCCCGAAATAGGATTAGCGCGTCATGAAACGTGGAAATTTTAAATTTGAGCAAAAAAAAATTTTCATCTTGGTAAAAATTTTTTCAAAAATGTTGGTGAAAAAAATTTTCAAAAATTTTTTTTCCCGAAATAGGATTAGCGCGTCATGAAACGTGGAAATTTTGAATTTGAGCGAAAACAAATTTTTTTCACTATTTATTCCGTTTAGACGGTCCACCCTGTATATTTTCCAGTGAAATTTCTACCATTCCTGCGCTGACAGTAGCGTCAACTACCTACCAAATTTGACTGCTCTCCGTCAAGTAGTTTTTTTAGTAAATGCACCAACAGACAGACAGAGAGACAGACTGACGGAATTGAAAAACCTATATTTTCGTAATCTCCGTGATCTGAAACGTCAGAATCCGAAAAAATCTCGAAGGGTGATTTTTTCTCGAATACAATACTTCCCTTCGGTATGCGAGGGAAGTAAAAAATGAAACATTTTTTACGATTACTGTACTTCCAATCCACTACGTGGATGTGGAAGTAAAACTAAGAACCTACTTAAGGGAACGTATTCAAATACGAATATATAAAGGTGTATCTACGCTCGCTCCTTACACATTTCTAAAACTGTAGATATCGCTGTGGAAAAATAAAATCATATTGTGTTTTAATTCTGAACAACTTTGAAAGTGTCCGCCCATCCGTCCATCTGACTCGATTTTTTAAGCACCATAACTAAAGAAAGAAAAGTCCGATTGTAGTGATATTTGGACAGTAAGTTAGTGTTAGTTAGTTGTTAGATGAGTTGGTTTCGAACAAAGTCGATTTGTGAATAAAAAAGTTATTAATTATTCAAATTTTAAAAAGAGCCTCCTTGTTTTCCACATTTTATAATTAATAGTTTTGGTGCAAAATATTGATTAGAAAATAGCTATTTCCACAGCGAATGCAGAAAAATGTGAATGAGAAAACAGTTATTAATTGACCATAAAATATTTCGCCGTATCCCTGTGATACCCTGTATATCTACATAATAAAATCAATAACGTATAGTTCTTTAATTAACAGTCGATCATCATATATTTAGATTTCAGCATAAGACTGGCCTTTCACACCTATTTTTGGCACAAGATATTCACTGCAACCGGACTAAAATTGCAGTAAAACGAATTGTAATACCGAGACTCTAAGTAGAAAATTCCTTCCCGATATAAACGTCGGTATGACTTTCAGTTACGTGTAATTAATAGTCTGGATCGATAAGCCTTATCGAGTGAGGCAGTTTTGAAGACTTTAATTTTCTTTAACAGGTAATTGTAATTTGATGAGTGGATCAAACTTCTAAGGCGCTGCTATATTGAAATTGGATAGAGTTTTTCCACGCCGTTCTACAATACTAAATCGAATTAAAGGAATCTTGTCTTTTGTTTAAAAGTACAGACGAGAAATCAAGCTTTATTTCTAGCTTCGCGTTTCCCAAAGGACAAAGTTTTTTACTGCAGTTCTGGAAGTTGGCAGCACTGACTACACCAAAAAATGAGGATCGTGACAAAGAAATTGAGATGAAATGAGACGGAATCTCGAGATTCAGTAAGGCGTCAACTTTTGCAATTATGGGAATGAATTACAAAAAGTACCGCATATAAATCAGACTTTATTTAAAATTAACGTATCTTTTGCGGTGGAACTTTTATATCATCATTTATAATCTCGCTTATCGTCAATTAAAATACCTACATTTATTTCCTGATGAGGTGTTATTTACTTTCTTGGAATAAAACCATTTGCGATTATATAGTCTATTGCTGGTTGCAATATAACAATCGCTAATAACATATAATGGGTAATAACCAAGGCTCGGAAATTTTGTCTCGGCCCCAGAGACGTCTGTGGCTCTTATATAAACATAATATTATATCGCAAACACCTACTGAAACAATCAGAAAAACAACGAAGTGGTGAGCTACAATGTATTTTTGGTAAATTTAACCTAAAAACGGTAATGGTTCTTACAGAAACATATAATACATATATCTAGCAAATAAAGAGACAATTTTGAATCAAACACATACTTTTCTGTTGTTTGCTGGCATTTTTATACAGGGTGTCCCAAAACTCCCGCCTTCCCCTTTAGATGCTAATTCTCCATACAAAAATAGTAAGAAAAGTTCCTATAAATATGTGTCCGGAAATTAAAGGGAGGTACGGCCTTCTATGAATGGCGCAAAAATAGGTGTTTTTACTAATTATCTCGGAAATAATTTGGGACAACTTTATCAAACTTGGTTCACTATTTTCTAAAGGTTATTGTTTTACAGTATTGTCCAAAATTAATTTTATCCCAGGGCGGAGGAACGGGGGGGTCGGTGTCCTTTGTTTCTACATATTAATGTTTCAAGTTGACATTTTTACTATTTTAATCCCTGATTATGATTCCCTCGTTAATTTTGCATAATTCTGCTCTTTATAATTACACATATGGCAAGCCGTTTTCGAGTAAAAGCGATCTAAACGAAATGTTGCGTATTCGTTTGCTAAGTGCGCATTATTTATTTTTCAAAGTAGGCGTATGTCATTCAGTAACAAAAATGGCAGAGTACACCTCGCAGGAGTATCTCGATATGATTATCTGTTATGGTATGATTTCCTAAAGGAACTACTTTCAAGTATTTGTGATAGTGTTAAATGAAACATTGTGCAAAAGTTTAATGAACATTTATGATTTAAACAATAACCTGAATTAACATTATTATTATTGAAAAATGTGCTCAAAATGCCTTCCGTCCTGCTCAATGTAGGTCTCGGTATGGCGAACAATATCATTTGTGGCTCTTTGCGCCATTTTCCCGGTAATGGTGTCAAATGCCGCAATTATGTCGGCTCGCATGTCGTCCTCACTAATTGTCTCATTAAAATGAACTATATTTTTTATATGGCTCCATACAAAATAATCCATCGGATTTGAATCCGGCGATCGAACAGGCCAAGTTATTGGGACGCTTCTTCCTATCCAGCGCCCCCGAAAAACTCGGTCCAAATGGCGCCTTGCTATCCTACTAAAGCGCGCTGGAACCCCATCGTGTATAAAAATCAGATTGAAGCGAGAAAGCAGCGGGGTTTCATCCAGTAAAGCGGGTAGTTGTCCCCGGAGAAATCGTACACAATTCGATCCATTAAGTCGTGCGGGAAGTAATATGAGACCAATCTGCAAAATTGGTAGTAAATATTATTTTCAAGTTTTACTTAACCTATTAGTTACCCAGTGAAAATGTAAATGTACTTACCATTAGATTCTCTATTTGTCCCACCCAAACATTAATTGAAAATCGGTATTGAAAATGTGTCTGTCGAATTAAATGACGATTTTCATGGGCCCAGTAAACAAAATTCCTTGAACTAAATATTCCATTCGGAGTAAACGTCGCTTCATCAGTCCTCAATATCTGATCTAGAAATGAAGGATTGGCCAAATGATTTTCCAACAAATCTGTGACTTTAATAAAAGTTGGACGGTTTAGGTGGAGAATACTTTGAATTACAAATTTATCACATTTGTTTAAAATTTGTTTTCTATTTCATGTAGATACTGCATAGAAAATTCAGCTTACTTGTACATAAGATCATTCGAGGTTCATGACCACGACGATAACGATAACAATATTGATTTTCACGTCGAATGGTTCGATGAATACTTGTTCTTGTAGTCCCCAGTAGTCTAGCAGCTCGCCTAGTACTCAACCTTGGCTGAGCAAATGTATCAAGAATCATCTCTTGTTCAGCCATTGGAATCCCTCTAGGGCGACCGTTACCTCGTCTATCAGGTAGGACATCTCCACTCTCCCATACACGATTGAGGCAGCGCGTAATAACTTTTGCGTCGGGAAACCGTTCTCGTTGCGGGAATCGGTTCGCTTACAGTTGTGCGGCTGGTACAGCTTGTTGATGAGCCATACTATAATAGATAATATCGAGATACTGCTGTGAGGTGTACTCTGCCATTTTTGTTACTGAATGACACACGCCTACTGAAAAATAAATAATGCGCATTTTAGCAAAGGAATAAGCAACATTTCGTTTAGACCTCTTTTACTCGAAAACGGCTTGCCATATGGGTAATTGTAGAGGACCTTCTTGTGCAGAATTAATCAGGGAATCATAATCAGGGATTAAAATACTAAAAATGTCAACTTGAAACATTAATATGTAGAAACAAAGGACACCTTCCTCTCATTTCTCCGCCCCTGGATAAAATTAATTTTGGATAATACTATAAAACAATAACCCTTAATGATCGAAAATAGTTAACCAAGTTTCATAAAGTTGTCACAAATTATTTCGGAGACAATTAGTAAAAACACCTATTTTTGCGCCATCCTTAGAAGGACGTAGCTCCCTTAGGAAGCATGTTTATAGAAACTTTTCTTACTATTTTTGCATTGAGAATTACCACCTAAGGGGAAGGCGAGAGTTTCGGGACACCCTGTATAATATTCAGTGATACATAGCAAAGTTGAGGATTAATTGCATAAAACTACCATGTACCGTGTGCACCACAAATGTTCACAACATGATAAAGGGAATTATAGTCCATGTTAAAATGTGAACTCGTATAACCTACTTTTATCGAAAATGTACTACATTTGTGAAATGTGCTGATAATTACCGAAAGACGTAGTTGATTCTTTTACAATTGTAGTATTGAAGGCATTCGATCCTGATCGAGTGTCAACATTAGATTTCAGTGTACGAAGGTACTTTTGTATGCTTTTTGCTAATGAGGTTTTATTATCTCCTTTAATTCTTGGCATTTACGTCAGCATTTAATAAATGGAAAGGGTATATTATCCGAGATCGCATAGTTGTGTAGTTTCGCAAACCGTAGTGTAAAAATCTAGCCATATACAGGGTGTCCCGAATTGCATAGGCCAAACTTCACTAAGTAATACAACTTTTCAAAAGAAGAAAAAAGTTCCTATAAACATGGCTCGGGAAGTGATAAGTTTCCGAGATACAGGGTGTTCAATTAATTCTCCTGAAAATGTTTTTTTATGAATATTTTCGAACCGACTAAAGATAAACAAACGTAATTTACACAGGAATTTATTTTTTTATGCTTTTTAAGAAAATAACAACTATGTACGAAAATCATTCAGAAGCGAGTGAAACTGGTGGGAATAGGTATAATTAAGCCCCAACTTTATTGTGTGACACTTTTAAACTAATTTATGAGCACAACTTAAAAATTAGAAGTTTTCTACACAAAAGAAGTCTCTTGTGTTTTTTCTTTAAAATTATCAGTTTTTGAGTAAATCTTATCTGAACTTTATTAATTAGTAACCATTGTTACCAGCATTCCTGGTATCCAGAAGTGTACCGTGATTGTAATGTTTGTAACAAATGAAAAAAATAATCTAGCACGTAATGCCAGAATGGATCGGTTAATTTTAATAATTTAAGAATCTGGGCTCATCAGAATCCTCATATAATTCGCCCTAGGGCATTTCAACAGGAGTTTAGCGTTAATGTGTGGTATGGTGTTATAAACGGGACATTTTGTGAGTCCCACATCCTTCCTCCCCGTTTAAATGGGCCATTATTTAATGATTTTTTAAATAACCATTTTTTTCAATATTTCGAAGATATTCCTTTTAATTTAAGAACTGAATGCTGGTTTCAAATGGACGTAGCTCCTGCACATTTTGCTGTTGAGAACCGTTTGTGGGTAAACAATAATTATCCTGAACGGTGGATCGGTCGATTAGGTGCAAGAGCCTGGCCACCCCGTTCGCCGGATTTAATTCTAGTTGATTTTTTGTTTGGGGCTATTTAAAGGACAAAGTCTACGCAATCACTGTAAACACGAGAGAAGAGTTAATATAAAGAATTCTCGAAGAATGTGAGAATTTGCGGGCTAATCCTGATTTGATTCGTAAAGCTACACACTCTGTACGGCGCATATGTCAGAAATATGTTGAATCTGGCGGAATGCACTTTAAACAACTCTTGTAATTTGTAATTTACCTTACTTTAATCTAATTCATTGTTGTCTAATAAAAAATAATGTAATCAAATTTTGTTTCACTGTCATTGTTTTTTCTGTTCTGCTAAAATTATTCATAAAAAACTATTCCCGAATAAAGTTCAGATAAGATTTACTTAAAAACTGATAATTTTAGAGAAAAAACGCAACAGACTATTTTTGTGTAGAAAACTTCAAATTTTTAAGTTCTGCTCATAAATTTATTTAAAAGTGTCACACAATAAAGTTGGGGCTAAATTATACCTAGGCCCCCCCAGTTTCACCCGCTCCTGAATGATTTTCGTACATAATTGTCATTTCTCTTAAAATGCATAAAAAGTTAAATTCCTGTGTAAATTATCATTTGTCTATCTTTAGACGTTTCGAAAATATTAATAAAAAAACATTTTCAGGAGAATTACTTGAACACCCTGTATCTCGGAAGCTAATTACTTCCCGACCCATGTTTATAGAAACTTTTTTTCTTATTTTGAAAAGTTGTATTACTTTACCCTGTATATGCACATGTACATATGTATTTACGAATCTAGGTGAAATGTATAATATGTATAATTATAGACAGTCGGCGTATACAAAAATGCTTAGTGCTTATCAGGCTACAGTATGTGGAAACGCGATTTTTCAGAACTGCAATTTAATGGAACAGATCTTTATTGTAGAAGTTGCAACAAAACAATTTCTTCGATATATAAGACATATTATTAGCCATATTTCCTAACAAAATCATATGAGTGCTAGTCGCTCTACTGATAGTGACAGTCAACGTAATTTCAATTTAGATTTAGTGGAAGTGATAGTTGGATGTAACATATCGTGGTCGAAACTAGATAATCTCAGTAGAATGTTACATCCTCAATATCTCCTCTACCAGTGAGTCTCTATATTAACTTTAGATATCACGGAATTCTCTAAAGTGCAAGGTTAATGAGATATTTTGTGTCATACTTGCATAAAAATCTTTCCGCCCTGGCAGAGCCAACCCTGATTTAGACATCACCGAAATAACATTTCCGAACTCTGGTTATGAATGAAACAAGGATTAGCGCGCAAATCTTCACATTCGTCTTCAATTCTTTCAATTAAATTTTCTTTGGTGCTTACGGATATTGCACATATTTTGTCCCAGACAAAAGAAATCAACCGGTGGCAAATCCGATAAACGAGGAGGCGAGGCTTTTGTATATTAGAAAGAAATTCATTTAATGATTTTAAAAAATAACTAAAATATCTTTTGATATCTAGCAACGAAAGCAAAATAAATCGATGTGTTGTTTCCTTATACACTTGCAGGCTCCCTCTTATAAATATCATTTCATTTTTTATCAAACTTTGTTGTCCTATTTTACGTTTTATTAATTGCAATGCCACAAATTCATTTAAATTATACATGTAACTTGTCAACAGCTTACTCTTTAATTAAAGTATTATGTAAAAATAGAAAGGGTAAAATAAGCGCACATGTGCGCTAATGGATTTTTTCTGTATATGCTGTTACGGTAAAATAATAAAAGAATAAAGCAAACGACTTTAGTTAGTCAAAAGCGACCCTAATAAAGTTTATAAATCACCGTTAGTGAGATGAATAAGTCGCGCGTAATCACTAAAATGCACCAAACCCACAGGACCCTGGCCAGCAGTGTAATGAATCCCAATTAGTTGCCTCATAAAACAGATGCTGTAATCCTCCACAGCACTCTATCCCTAAATCTTTCCTTCCTTTACCTGCGAAATAGGCCCTTTATTATATCCTTTTGATTCAATCAAATTGATAAATAATATAAACATCTTTGATAGTCATCGTAGAATGAAATGTTTTGTACAGAAATCTGTTTCATGACATCTAAAGCAAGAAAAAATTCTGTCTATATACATCACGTATGTGTATGTAAATGTATTAGTCTGGGAGCTAAGAAACTTCGGTTGAAATTTTAAGAGCCAGAAGTTTGGTTCGTTTTTTTTGGGCTACTTCTACTATGGACAGTATTTAAAGAATTGGTGATGTGTTCCGAATGGTGGTCATTATCTTAGAAATGAAAAGATCATAAATAAGACCTGGTTTAAAATAAAGAAATATTTGATGAACACTGTAGGGTTCTGTAGGCCAATTCATATTGGTTAAGGCAAGTTCAAAACAGCAATAAGTGTGTTATAAAATGTAATACCAAATTATGCATTACTTTGAGGTAATGTACTTTATATGTGCTGATGCATTATTCTTGAAATTTTACTACCACTCATAGTTTCCTTCATGCATAAACTGAGAGATACAGAACCCTTAAATGTTTGTTTCTCATTTGTTATTTAAGTTTGTTCACATTGTAGTAGTTGTCTGTGTTAACATTTTTCATTACCTTATTACTATTTTATATTATATCTTGCGTTATTACATACCACCTATTTAAAGTCGGCAGTAGAATATTCTATTTTTACCTATTGATTTTGACATTTAGTCGTGCACTTCACATTATTAGCTTATCTTCCAACTTCTTGACGTTTGTAGATACTTTCGAGCGTACTGAAACCAATGATATATCCTATATTTTTTCCCACTTTCTGATGCAGTTTCTTATTCTCTTCTCAGCCATACAAAATTTTGTATAGGTTTCACGAGAAAAATTTTGAAAGAAAAATTCATTTTATTTCATTAAAATTATAACAAGTAACAATAGGAGATGAAAAGTAAAGTTATTTAAGAGAGAATGAATATAAAATAAAAACGCTTCGCTTACAGCAACTGTTCAAAGTGTTCCTTCCCTTTCTCTAATCTACAATAATCAAGCCTATCCACAAAGCCTGTTGTCGAATTTACCAGAACATATTGGAGTATTTGCATTATTTCATCACTAATTCTTTATCTTTGTCTTTGCCCAAATTATTAGGTCTGTTTTGATAAACTTTATTTTTTACGTACCCCCAGAGGAAAATATCTAGTGGGGATAGATCCGGGGAAGACGCAGGCCATTCGATAGCACCTCTTCTTCCAATCCAGCGGTGAGGAAAGGTAACATTTAAATATTCTCGGACTATTATTGCATAATGAGGGGGGAGGCATCCTGTTTAAACCAAGCGTTCTCTGAAATTTCTGCTTCCCCGTTTCTCAAAGCAGGAATAACATCGTTCCGTAGGTGCTCTAAATACTTTAAATCGTTTAATGTAGCGTCGATAAAAAAGGGCCAATAATGCTTCCCCTGAAAATTCCTGCCCACAAATTTATTTTTTGAGGATGCTGGGTGCGAGCTTCTTAAATCCAGTGAGGATTCTCCCTAGACCAAATGCGACAGCTATGTCGATTAACTGTCGATTAATTGCATTTATTGTTAAAAGAAACAAAAAAAAAAGTCGATAAGATTTTTAGCAATTACTCAAAAACTGTAAGCGATAGCGGAAATTGAAAAAAGATTCTAAAGGAGGAGAAAATTTCCAATAAGAAAGCCCGACCTCCCGGAACTCCATCTCTATTATTTATAATTTTAATTTAATGTTGAAAATCGGGTTCCACGCGGCCGTTATAGCACGAGCCTCTTGAGAGAGCACAACACATAAAATAATTTTTTTGTGTTACTAAACAACAGTTTAAAAATTGTAATAAATTATGGTATCATCTTAACACTTGAAGAATAAAATTCCGTTGGAAATTTTTTTCAAAATTAATTTTTTAAAAATTGAGGCTGTTCTTAACTAACAATTTTTTTCGAATCTGCGTTTCCATTGAAAGCAACAAAAAATGTTTAAATAATTGGCCTATAAATTTTTTGCTTCATGGAGCCCCTCTTACATATATATTCAATAAGATTACGTCGTATAAATAATTAAAAGTTTTTTATTTTGTTTATTGTAAATTTTTAGAATTAACAAAAAATGAAAAATATATTGAATATTATTAAAATTATTTTTTTATGTATAAAGGCATTAAACAAGTTTGTTTTCAGTTTTTTTAAGTCAATTGTTTATAATTTATTTATAAACAAATTGACTAGTTGGATATTTTGAAAAATTTTTTCTTACTATTTAATTGCCTAGAGTAGATAATGAATTAAAAAAAAAATCTTAAAAAATTTCCTATTGTTTATAATCGTTTTTAATTTATATCCACCCTTTAAATAATTAGTTAAGAAATATTTTCTCTTTAAAAATCATAATGGGCAATTTTCAATGGAATAACAAAAATATTTTTTTTCATCAGTAATTTCTTTGTTTATTAAGTAAACAATTTGTTATAAACAAGCATTAGTTGATCTTTTAAAAATACAATTTTTGTTGAGGCTGTACCTGTCATGGTTCATGCATTTGTTTATAAAAAATTACGTTTTTTACATCTTACAATGCTTATATCTTCTAAACTATTACAGTTAGGACTATTTGGCTGCATATGGTTGTTTTTGCATTTTTCTTTTAGTTTTAGATAAAAAGTACAACGAGAATCTGAAATTGTTTATAACACATTGTTAACTTAATAAACAAGGAAATTATTGATGATTTTTTTTTTATTATTCCATTGAGAATTGCCAATTATGATTTTTAAAGAGAAAATAATTTTTTAACTAATTATTTAAATGGTGGATATACAGAAAAATAATTATAAACAACAATATTTTTTTTAATCATTATATACTCTAGACAATTAAATAGTAAAAAAAAATGCAAAATATTTAATTAGTCTTATTTATAAATACATTAACTTAAAAGAATTGAAGACAAACTTTTTTAATGCCTTTATCAGACATGAAACCAACATATACATAAAGAAATGTTTAACAACATTAAATAGATTTTTAATTTTTTGTTAACTATAAAAATTTATTCTAAACAAAACAAAAAACTTTTAGATATTTATATGACGTAATATTGTTGAGCATATATGTAAGAAGGGCTCCATGAAGCAAAAAATTTATAGGCCAATTATTTGAGCATTTCTTGTTGCTTTAATGGAAACGGATGTTCGAAAAATATTAGCTAGTTAACAATAGCCTCACTTTTTAAAAAAATAATTAAAAATTTTTTTTCCAACGTAATTTTATTCTTTCAAGTCTTAAGATGATACCTTAATTTATTAACATTTTTAAACTGTTATTTAATACTACAAAAAAAATATTTTATGTGTCATACTCTCTCGTGCTATAACGGCCGCGTGGAACCCGATTTTCAGCATTAACTTAAAATTATAAATAATAAAGATAGAGTTCCGGGAGGTGGGACTTTATTATTGTCTATTTTCTCCTCTTTTAGAATCCTTTTTCAATTTCCGCTATCGCCTATAGTTTCTGAGTAATTGCTAAAAATCTAAGCGACTTTTTTTTAGTTTTTTGTTAATAACAAATTCAATTTTTGTTGGCGAAAATAAAAAATAAGAAAAGGTATTTTTCGGAGTATTTTTCCGAATCGAATGAGCTATTACTTGTATTTTTTGAACTCAGAACTATTTTTCGCAAAAAACTCACTTCTAGACTAGACTATTCAGAGAGCTTCTGCATCAAATGGACTTTGTAGGGAAATAATTTTTCTTTTTTCAAAATTCTGCCTACACTGCGACGACTTAAATTTTCATGTAGTGCTAGCTGCGTGGTCGATGTTTGTGGATTTTCTTAGAGCCTTAACAGAATATTCAACGTGCCATCTTCATCGGTTTCCAATTCTGGTCATTTAATTCTTTTTTAAAACTTTGCTCACTGCAGATTGGGTCAACGAAATTCGATGTATATCTCTGGTCAAATAATTTGCATACCTCTAGTTATGTAGTTATGTTCTTCTATGGTCTCCAAAATTTATGTATTGATAAAATTGTTTTTGTACGATCGTAAAACTTTAACATGTATGCAGGTATAAGAACCGTTTGACCTTTAACGCGTTGCGGAGATGGAACGTAAAGAGGAGCTTGTTTGTTTGAAAGGAGGTAGATGTTTTTGGTTTAAAGCGAGGAGTCGAGTTTTGGTCTCGGGCCGCTCTCCGATCTAATTAAGTGGTAATAAGTTGAGTTTTGGCCTGGAGTCGAGACACCACGTAACGGGAGCAGGTGAATTTAACCTCCCCCAATTAGTTGAGCGTGGTAATTAATTCGAGCTTTGGCCGTGTTGGCTGAAAAATTAGAGCCGCCATATATTTGTAAATATTTCTACATAGTGATTAATAGGTGCTGATAGAATCAGTAAAGTAGTTATGATGTCATCTGTATGTGTTTATTGTGTGCCATTGCCCATAGCTATAGCAAGGCAATGTTTTCGTCGAATAAACTGTAAGTAGACTTTTCTATTATGTACGTCTCTCGTTGCTGTTTGAAGCCGCTTGCAACCAGAATGATTGATGGCTTTATTTCATTCCACGATTGGCCAATAATATTGTCTATTGTATCTAGTGTTACCGTCCGATAAAGACTTCTCTTACCCCCTGACAAGAGTGAATAATTTCATGTGAACGTTATGTTTGCGTAACTATATCGCCCCGTTTTTAGACATCTCCCGTGAGTTTTGGGCATAAAAAACATAGTGTTCAACTACCGAACCTGTTTATGTCGAAATAACTAATTGTCGGGCAATTTTTGTTATTAATTTTACGTATAGTCTGTAGTATTTCCTTTTATATGTTTTCATGTAATTTAATTGAGCCTTTTTATGTTAACGTAAGAATTCTTTGTTTTACCGCTCTGGCCAGATCGTGTTTAGTTTAATTTAATTATTTATTGTATACGGATTCCAATTGTGTACAATTTAGCTTTGTATTTTGTTATGTCAGATGGACTTTTGATGATTTTTTACTTCCCTCGCATACCGAAGGGGATTCTGACGTTTCAGATCACGAAGATTTCGAAAATATAGGTTTTTCAATTAAGTCAGTCTGTCTGTCTGTCTGTCTGTCTGTTGGTGCATTAACTAAAAAAACTACTTGACAGAGAGCAGTCAAATTTGGTAGATAGTTGACCCTACTGTCAGCGAAGAAATGGTAGAACTTTCACTGGAAAATATACAGGGTGGATCGTCTAAAGAGAATAAATAATGAAAACATTTTTTTTTGTTCTAATTTCAAATTTCCACGTTTCATGACACGCTAAACCTATTTCAGAAAAAACAAATTTTGAAAAATTTTTTACCAGTAAAATAGATGGAAATTTTTTTTTCTTTGTTCAAATTTAAAATTTCTACGTTTCATAGCGTTCTAAACCTATTTTAAAAAAATGTAGAATTTTTTTTTACCATTTTTGAAAAAATTTTACCACTAATACAGACTGAATTTTTTATTCTTTGTTCAAATTTAAAATTTTCACGTTTTCATGACATTCCAAACCTATTTCGGAAAAAAAAATTGCAACATTTTTTTTACCATTTTGGAAAAAAATTTACCACTAGAATAGATGGAAATTTTTTTTCCTCAAATTTGAAATTTTCACGTTTGACATGACTGACATTCTAAACCTATTTGAGAAAAAAAAATTGAAAATTTTTTACACCAACATTTTTGAAAAAATTTTTACCACTAAAATAGATGGAAACATTTTTTTTCTTTGCTCAAATTTAAAATTTCCACGTATCATGGCATTCTAAACCTATTTCAGAAGAAAACAATTTTGAAAATTTTTTTAAAAACATTTTTGTAAAATTGAAAAAAAGTGACATTTTTTAACCACCACTATACTTCCACTCCACTACGTGTATGTAGAATTGAAAATGTGACAGATGGCAATAATATTAGGCATATGCACCTATTATACTATTATTGAAAAATGTACAGGGTGGTTATATCAAGAAATAATTCAGTCATGGTGGACATTTATAAAGGTATTTGCCCAAGCCTTCCATATTTGGCACCTGTTATTTAGTATTGAACTTTTGCTGTTGGATGAGCACTCTGTATATTTTTTTGACAGATGTTCTTTGTAATAATAGTGATAACTATATTTCGATTATTATTTTCAATGTCACTTCGTAATTATTAATTTTTTAGAGTGACCGCCATGCACAAATAAAGAGGTAAATGCCTTTACCGATTTTTTTATATTATCATTCTGACGAAAGTTTTTGAAGTTTACCTACACCCTGAAGTCCATTGCTCTACCTTTGTTTGTGTATTTTTCAGTAAATTATTGAAGTAGTTAAATTTAAACGATTCGTTTTATTTCCGCTTGAGAAAGTTAAACGTTTCAGATATTTGCCGTTGTTTTTATCACAAACAAGAAAACTGTGAAATCTGACAAAAACGAATATTAATTAAACTTTATTTAATTCTGGTAGAGCAAAGCTATAAATTGAAGAAATAAAATAATTTTAAATTTTATTCTCAAATTTTTTCTTATGATGCAACCTATACAAAATTTTATGTGGCTGAGAAAAGAATAAAAAACTGCAGCGGAAAGTGTGAAAAAAATACAAGTTGCCGTCTAAAGAAAAATTCGATGACGTCACATCTCAAAAACCGCTGACGCAAAAATAAATTAGAGGGCATCAAAATATGCGCACAAATAAAAATCGCCACACTCCTTCAAGCATTTTTTTTCAAGAAACTTCTACAGACAGATTTATAACGACTATTCCATACTATTGCCGAACCTTGTATATATCTATATCTTTGAAATGTCCAGCTGTAATAATTCTTATATACGTATTTATACTCAAACTTAATGCATATTCCTAATGCGACAGCAAAAAGGAACTGTAGGCAGTCATTATTGGAGAAAATGTTGAATAGACTCCCACCGACCGTTCTATAACAATTCTGTAAATGACAAATATCCTAAATTGAAAATTAAGAAAGTTCCCGTCTCCCAAGCACAAAAACATTTTAAACCGCGAAAGACCCTAACCCAAAGAAATGTCCTGAGAAAAACAAATTGACTAAAATAGATTTGATTAATACTTTTCAATTTAAAACCTTTTTCCCAGTAGATATAAAGGACAATAATTCATGACTGTATAATAAAAAGATTGTCTTTGTATAATAAATTTGGCCAATGGTTTATAAAAAATGACCGCTAAGGTCATACGGTCCTGCTGTTGAGGGTGATTGAACGCATCCCCTTGTTTGAAGTGACGAGAGTTGTGGTTTCAATAAAAACTTGTCAGTGGTTGAGTAAAATGAGGAACCCTTGATTTGTAAGTTGGAAAGCGTGACAGGGGCTGCGCTGTTATTTTTAAGGGAACAAAGAGCAGGAGCGGAAGCGCAAAGTTCTGAATTATACGCCGTTATAATATTATCTTTTAAAAACTTACTATTACTTACAGACCGAGCTCCCATGGCAAAACAGGTACCCCATCGAACACCTCAAATTAAAAAGGTAAAAATGGTTGCAAAACATGTAAAAATCATCCTACGCCCGCCAGAATTATAAAAATTTGTTATGTTATATTGAAACATTCTTTATAGGATTTTGCAAACAGCAGAAAAGATAACTATCTATAAAAGAAAAACTTTGTGTAGAAATATTAATGAAATCTTTGCATTCTTTCGATAACCTGAATTCTGGTTATGCTAGCAAATTAAAATCCTAAAATGAATTTGTCTAATTTCTTATTTGACAATTCTCATTCTAACACTAGCATCCACACAGTCCCCTACGGCCATGCAGATTAAACTAGTATCCACATAACCCCCCTCGATTATGAAGATTCAGTTAAAAATGAGAACAAAGACCTAAAATGAATTTATTTATCTACTTTGTCTTAAAAAAATTTTCATTCCAATGGATTACATTTTCATGAAATCTATCATTCTGTTTCCTGGAAATGCTTAGCCTTTGAAACGTTTTTCGCCCTTATTCTGGAGCTCATCAGAAAGACATAAAGCCATTCATAACGATGTTTCATGCAAAACCAAGACAATTTCTTTGAATAAGTGTGAAATGATTATATTTGACATTGACTGATAAAAACAACCTCACCTATCTATTAGCTAACCAGTATTGGAGCCTATATACTCTATGCATGTTTAAAAATGAATTATTATTTGTTTGCTTATAATTGTATTGAAACATTCTTTATTTCATGAAAATGTAATCCATTGGAATGAAAAATTTTTTAAGACAAAGTAGATAAATAAATTCATTTTAGGTCTTTGTTCTCATTTTTAACTGAATCTTCATAATCGTAGGGGGTTATGTGGATACTAGTTTAATCTGCATGGCCGTAGGGGACTGTGTGGATGCTAGTGTTAGAATGAGAATTGTCAAATAAGAAATTAGACAAATTCATTTTAGGATTTTAGTTTGCTAGCATAACCAGAATTCAGGTTATCGAAAGAATGCAAAGATTTCATTAATATTTCTACACAAAGTTTTTCTTTTATAGATAGTTATCTTTTCTGCTGTTTGCAAAATCCTATAAAGAATGTTTCAATACAATTATAAGCAAACAAATAATAATTCATTTTTAAATTTGTTATGTTATGTTATTTATGAATTTTTGAATTTAGCTTAAAAAAAAAATTCTACTTTTCAAAACACCTGCATGAAATTTTCGCAATTTGTGATAAATAATGAACTACTTTTAAAAAAATTTGTCGGTCTGACAATTTTTGTTGATATGCTTCAGTTTTTTTGGACTTCCTGTCACATCTATTTTTTCATTTTAAGCGGTGCTCGGGGAATCTACAAATTATCACAATTAACCAGTATGTTACTATTAAGTAACCTCTACGCCTGTGCCTTTTACGTCATAGGATCAGTTAGAGGTTGCTTTTTTAAATAAGTAACACAAATAAGTATAAAAGCTTGAAATTAAATATTTCGCCGACGCACAGTGGGGCCAATTACATCAAAAGTTGGCAGAAATTCGATAAAACTAAAGTCGTCAGAGCGGACTAATGTTTGGAGGAATTGATAGCCCATAAGTCGAATATACAAAATCTAGTTTATTTGACGCTATTTATTGTAAGCGGTACACGCCATGCCAGTCTAAACTTGTGCTTAGTGGAGATTAAAAGTTATAAAAATCAATCACTTCGTGCGAGTGTTAGTTTGTTTTATTAATTTCTCAATGAGGTTTCTACAAATTAATTTTTTCTCAGCATGGTTGCTTTACCTACAGGTAAGGTGACACGTAGTTGCTATATTTGTTACTATACTAGTATTATTTAATTTATACGAATTTATATAAACGGACCTGTTTCGTACGACACAATTTTATGACATTTCTGTAAATCCTTATTGTTTTAAAGTGTGCCTGAATCTGCCTGAACTGTGATATATACATAAAGTTATTCGGAATAGTGTGTACTTGAAGGGTAGTAAATAAAAACTTGCTTATATTTGCGGCATTTTAAAATATCACTGCATATTCACGTGACATACTCACGATACGAATGTTTAAATACTATTTAAATTTTACTTCCACATTCACGAAGTAAGAAAAATTTCAATTTATTTTTGCTTAAATAGGTTTAAAATGCCGTGAAACGTCGAGAAAATAAATTTAAGCAATAAAAAAAGTATTTATGTCTGTCTGTAACTTTTTTTGTTGGCACGATTACTCGGAAACGGTTAAACATATTGACTTGAAATGTGGTATAACATGAATTGGAACTGGATTATATTTTGATGTCATTTCATTGGCGGGTTGGGGTGGTACAGGGGGGGTAAATAGGTGTAAATAAGTAAAACAAGCTAGTAAGAGTAGTACATAAACTTAGGATTTATGTTTGTTAAAAAAAAACGGGATTTTTTTTTTACAAAAGTGAATGAGAAATCTGGATGTGGAAGTAGTGATTCCTTAGGCAGCAGTTTTATTTAATTTTTTTTTCTTTCTAAAGGAAGTTGCTCAACTGACCTTTTTCTATCAAGAAGATATCTTTTCGACAAAATTAGAGAGTGCGGTGATTCAAATTTAGGTAAACAAATCGCTTACTTGAATAAATTCATCGGAACTCACACAAAGTGCCCAGAACATAAAGTTCGCAATCTGCACAAGCGAATTTATAATTTTGTGTGCGATTTTAATATAAGGTGGAAGAAAGTTAGTAGGAGCACCCAACTACTAGTTGTTAGAATTAGTACAAGAGTATTATAAAAATATATTGTTTAAATTCTTAAGAAAACAATTAGCGTAATTTATATATATAATAGCAGATGTATTTTCCCAATTGTAATAGGATGTAACTAACATAAACTAATTTAGTATTTCTGTACCCTTGAGAAGGGCCTAATACGCCGAACCATGTGTAAAAATCTCAACAATATTGTTTTGAAATTGAAAAAGGTAATTTTGAAATTTTAAATGCACATTTTTCTGTATATTTATAATATATAAATAGTGTTTTACAATCAGCCAATCACAGAATCGATTCAATAAATTAAAGTTTATGGTTTAATTAATCAAATGTAAATAAAAATGAACAAAAATAATTTCTGCCAACTTTTCATGTAATTGGCCCCACTGTGCGACGTTTTAATCTAATTTGTTTCCTTTTTCAAGGCTTTTTTGAAATATCTTTTTTGCTGTGTATGATAAATACACAGCTCTAAGAATGTTTGTTAAATTCGATATCCATAGATACTTACTATTTACATAGAACTGTTGATATAGTTAACAGCTTTTTTAGTTTTTATACAATATTAAGTTTGTGAAGTTCTTCTCTTACCATTGGCAACCAAGTTGTACAGACATCTACGGAACAATCTGACAGGCATTTATCCTCATTCAATAATATTATCGTGGATTCTTTAATTTAATAATACCATTGAATGAGGATAGATGCGTGTCGAATTGTTCCGTAGATGTCTGTACAACTTGGTTGCCAATGTTAAAAGAAGAACTTCACAAACTTAACATTGTATGAAAACAAAAAAAAACTGTTAACTATATCAACAGTTCTATGTAAATAATAAGTATCTATGGATATTGAATATTACAAACATTCTTAGAGCTGTGTATTTATCATACACAAAAAAAAGATTATTCAAAAAAGCCTGGAAAAACAGTGGATTTCCGAAACGTCGGCAAAATATTAAATTTCAAGTTTTTATACTTATTTGTGTTATTTATTTTAAAAAAGTCAACCTCTAACTGATCTTTTGACGTAAAAGTCACATTCGTAGAAGTTATTTATCAGTAACATGCTAGTTAATTGTGATAATTTGTAGATTACCCGAGCTCCGCTTAAAAAGAAAAATTCATAAGGCAGAAAGTCCCAAAGAATTGAAGAATAAAATTAAGATAATGCCACAAATAACATTTGGACAATATTGAGACCTATTGCTATACTTAAATATTTTTTTTTATGAAAGTGCACTTCATAGCACCTCCTTGATGTTTGTTTTAAAATGAAGTTTAGGATCTTCCATATCTATTGCAACTTGTCTGGCTGACAATTTTTGTTAATTTATTTGTCGGGATTAATTTTGACCGCGTAGCATCAATGCAACAGGATCAACCACTGGCATCTGATAACACCTCCTTAAAAAATCGGTAAAGTTATTTACACAGAACTTCCCTCGTTATTTGTGCATGACAGTGACTCAAAAAAATTATTAATTACGAAATGACATTGGGAATAATAATCTGAATATAATTATTGATATTATTACAAAGAAAACCTGATAACTTTTGGTCAAGAAAATGTACAGAGTGTTCATGAAATGACGAAATGACATTGGGAATAACAATCTGAATATAATTATTGATATTATTACAAAGAAAACCTGATAACTTTTGGTCAAGAAAATGTACAGAGTGTTCATCCAACAGCAAAAGTTCAATATACTAAATAACAGGTGCCAAATATGGAAGGCTTGCGCAAATACCTTTATAAATGTCCACCATGACTCAATTATTTCTTGGGATGCCATTATTCAATAAAAGTATATAATATGATATGCTAAATATTATTGCCATCTCTCACATTTTCAATCCCACATTCACGTAATGGAGTGGAAGTATAGTGGTGATTAAAATATAGAACAAATTTTCAAAAATGTTTTCTGTCTATTCTAGTGTTAAATTTTTTTCCAAATTGGTGAAAATATGTTGCAAATTTTTTTTCCGAAATAGGTTTAGAATGTTATGAAACGTGGAAATTTTAATTTTGAGCAAAACAATATTCCGTCTATTCTATAATGATGATAAATAGATTACTAAAACATGTTTTCATTTTTTTTTAATTTTTCTAAAACAATTTTAAATTAGTTTTAATAAATTTGGAATGCCATGGAAACGTGGAAATTTTAAATCGGAAAAAACAATTCCATCTATTTGTGGTAAAATATTTTCAAAAATTTAATTTTTTTTTAAATTTTTCTTTAAATAGATTTAGAACTCTATGAAATGTGGAAATTTAAATTTTTGAGAAAAAAAAAATTCATCTATTTTGGTGGTAAAAAATTTTTTCAAAAATGTTGGTAAAAAATTTTGAAAATTTTTTTCTTTTGAATAGGTTTAGAATGCCATGAAACGTAGAAATTTTAAATTTGAACAATGAAAAAAATTTTTTTAGTGGTAAAAATTTTTTCAAAAATGATTGAAAAAAATTTAATTTTTTTTTTTTCTGAAATAGGTTTAGCGCGCCATGAAACGGAAATTTTAAATTTGAGCAAAAAAAATTTTTTTTCACTATTTATTCCGTTTAGACGGTCCACCCTGTATATTTTTCAGTGAAAATTCTACCAGTTCTTCGCTGACAGTAGGGTTAACTACCTACCAAATTTGATTGCTCTCCGTCAAGTAGGTTTTTTAGTTAATGCACCAACAGACAGACAGACATACAGACAGACAGACTGACGGAATTGAAAAACCTATATTTTCGGAATCTACGTGTTCTGAAACGTCAGAATCCGAAAAAATCTCGGAGGGTGATTTTTTCTCGAATACAATACTTCCCTTCGGTATGCGAGGGAAGTAAAAAGGAAACTGAAGTTTAAGATCTCCTCTATGTATAAAAATTTGTCTGTCATTGAACAATTGTTTTTCGCCATGTCAGACATTCGTCACGGCACTTAACAAATGAAGTCTGTCGTAGTGAAAAACATTTTTTCGCTTCACAAGTTTCGCAGACAAACAATACATTAGAGTTTCATCCTACATATTTTCCACATCCATATAGTGGAATAGAAGTATAGTAATCGTAAAATATTCTCAATTTTTTTGTTGCAGTAGGTTTAGAAAAAGAAAGAAAAATTTCAGTCTGTCTATCGGTCTGTAACGTTCTTGTGCGCACGTTTTTTAGAGAGATATTGACTTCTCCGGACTAAAGATAAGACGTTTTGTTGTTCTTCAAGAAAACAGTGCCTGAAAATGTGTTTTTTTTTTATTTCAATATTAAATTCGACAAGTACACAAATACTGAATAAAGTGGCTTCAGTAATTTTTTTGCCACACTTTTGCCGCATTTGAAATGAATTCCACTAACTAATGCAATATGTGTTCTTATGAATGGGGTAAAATAAACAAAAAAATAATGTTACAGGCCACCGAACCTATTTCATTCGTTTCACTTATTAAAAACTAATAAAACAACAACCTAATTTACTTACTAACAACAACAATAATATGATAGCTAGCAACTTGCATAAAAATAACGTAAATACCACCAAGCTACCAGCAGAGTAATTATTATACGAAAAACAAAAAATGCAGATATTTAGATATTGTAATAAATAGTATATTATTCAACGAGCATATAATGATGGCTATTATTCACGAGGGTGAAATTTAAGACACGAGCCGCAGGCGAGTGTCGTAAATCACCAGAGTGAATAATAGCCATTATATGCGAGTAGAATACTATACTTTGTCCACGACTATTAAATATTTATTATTTATTTAGTTCATATTCATTTAATTTTTTCTATTTAAGAAAGATTCATATGATATCATATATTATTTTATCGATATTTTTTAGGCAACAAGTTTAATGAGGCGATTTCTGTAGCTTCCATTATTTCTCGCAGTGCCAAAGAAATCTCATTTTCACTGTCAGTATCCATTTTATCTAATTATATTACTTTTTTGAATACCTAATAAGTAAAATTATTCTAAATAACGTTGGCGTTGAAATCGCACAAATTTTGACGTTTCAAATCAATTACAGAATTACGCTTTGGCACATTGTCATGGCTTACTAATAAAATAACACAGTTTGTAGGCACGTCGATAAATGGTTTTAAAAAACAATGTTGGGGATTCCGCATGTTGACAATTGATGATGTTTTGAAAAAAACTTACTAATGTAGTTTTTGAGTGTTCATTAAAGTACCTCTTCGACATGTACCATTTGAGTGCTTCCTAGAAAACTTGGAGAAACGACACCTGTCTTTTGGTTGCTGCAATTTTGACATTTTAAATTTTTAGTAAAAAGTCACTAACGTCATTTTTATAAACAACTGACTGTCTTCATTATTCACTGCAATCAGTGAATAATGAAATCATTATTCACGGCAGGAAATAATGGATAGCATTATCCTTGAGGAAACACATATATAATGAGGACATTATTTAATAGTCGTGGACAAACGTATTTACAAATTAGATCATAATTATATTTAATGTTCAAAATGACCCCTGTCAATACATTTTCTGGTGCGATGCAAGATATCTCCAATTGACCTTCTTATCAGATCTAGATTGTTTCTAATTTCGTCGCAGCAATCAACAATGCCTTGAATTAACTGATCCTTGTCATTAATGCCCGTCCACGTTGTACCCCCTCACTTTTTAAGTGATCCCATAAATAATAATCAGCAGGGTTGAAAACCGAAGACCTTGCCGGCCGTACATGAGGACCTCCCCGACCAATACATCTGTTTGGATATGTATTAAATTAAGTGTTTAAAAGTGAATTATTTATTATTTGTTTGCTTATAGTAATGAAACATATTCTTTATAGGATTTTGAAAACAGCGGAAAAGTGAAGATCTGTTGTTTTTTATCAGTCAATGTCAAATATAAATATTTCATACTTATTCATGGATAACTTTCCATTCCTAGATCATTTTGATATTCGAATGTTTTTCGTATTTAAGAACATGCTTTCCAAATTTTTTAATTTTAGAAAGAAAAGTTTCTACTATGTTACTATTTTATTTAGTAATAAATATCAAACTGCAACTGTAACTATTTTAATGTGCCATAAATGCTCTTTAATAAACTAACAAGCTTTCTAATAAACCTCTCCCAATTATAGAGGTTCGACAAAAAGCGATAATAAATGTCCCGAACTTTGTAACTATTAAAAAAGCCAGCGTTGCTCATACGGCTGTCGCATGCTAGCTAAAGCGACAATAGGGCAAGAACCACCGAAACTAAGCCCGTAGACTTCATGCGCCATGATACTTAATCCGTGGATTTATTCTCTTAGGTTATCTGAGCCGTATATCTCTCCCGAGGACCGCGGTCTGCCGAGGCATACTAATAGTAAACCTACAGATTGTACTGATAAATAGATACCGCAACCAATGTGCGCTATTTATGAGCGGATTTCTCACCATCACGACTTGCTTGTGAATTTAAGATGTCCAATAATTTCTCACTTTCCCCACTATTGTTTAATCAAATGATCCTTGGTGGATATTTTTACCCATGAAATCAAATGGGACTATGTTTCTGTGTGAACTAACCAAAGTGGTTTAGATTGGTAAATGTACATCAGCGAAAAGAAATTATAGAGAAGCTTAAATATACAGGGTGTGAAGAGTATACGTGCAAATCTTGTGCACACTATTATTTGGTCCTAAAAGCATTAAACATTCTTATTAATATTTTTTCAAATTTAAACCCATTACTTCTACATCCACGTATATGAAGTAATTGTGGAAAATAATTCAATTATTTTTTTTGTTGAAATAGGTTTAGAATATCATGAAAAGTCGAGATTTAAAAATTGAGCAAAAAAAATGTTCTGTCTGTCTGTTTGTCCATCTGTCGATCTGTCTGTTGGTTGGTTGGTGGTAAATAGGGAATAATAACTAAAGTAAGCCGGTAAGAGTACAAGAATTTGGTATTTGGCGTATATACTAGAAGCCGAGGCATCAGATTTTTTTTATTATATTTTCCATCTCCCCCCCCCCCTACGTCCACTCCATAGATTATATTTAGAGATGATTACGTTGAAGGGTTGGGGGTTACATACGAGTGAACAGGGGAAAATAAGTAAAGCAAACTGGTAGTATACGTGTATATACTAGAAGCTAATAATATTTTACACCTCCCCCCCCACATCATTATTAAAGGAGTTAATAAAATGAAATTAAGATATTCACTTGAAATTTGGTACATCTATAACGACATGTGGAACTAGATTATATTTTGAGCTGATTCATTTGAAGGGTTAGAGGTTAAATAGAGGTACATTGGGGAAAATAATTAAAGCAAGCTGATACAGAAATTTGGTGTATATACTAGAAACCAAGGTCTCAGATTTTTTTATAATAATAATATGTAACATATAATATTTTTCAACCCTCCACCTCCCTACTCAATTATTAAAAGCGTTGACTAAATAAAATTGATATATTCACTGGAAATTTGGTACACGTATTAGGCGAGCGGTGCACCCTTAAAAAGATGAATAAAAAAGTAGCAGAACCTCCCAAATAAAGTTGCCGGATTGAAACCAATTGGAATCAATTAGTCACGTTTTAGGGAACAAAATAATTTTTTTATTGGTACCCTATTTTGCTTATTTAAAGTACGCCCCAGAGTGTTTAAATCTAAGTTTTAAAAACGCGCGTGTTTTAAAGTTACCATGGCAACAACTACAACCCGAGTCAAAATGTCAACTTTTTAATTATTGATCTGACAGAAATTTTTGCGGTATTAACCGCGAATCTGCTTTTCTATTTAAGTAATCAACGGCTACGCCGTCGTGCTCGAAAAATCGCGCGTGTTTGAAAGACCTTAATATCCACTTATTCTTTAATATACTATTTTTGTCCGAGTGGCAGGTAATTTGTTATTAACAATGAAATTTCAAAGTAACAAAAAATGTAAAAATTGCATTTGAAGACACATTTTTTAAGTTAATGAGCAAAATGCATAATTTTTTTAAACATCACAGATGAATAGATCACTGAAAAACATTATTTTTCCAGTATTTTATTTCTGTTTTATGTTCTAATTAAAGGTTAAAAAAATTATTTACTGCAGCTGTCAATTTAACTGCGTTTAAATGGAGAATTTTCCGCGCTACTTGTATGTGACGTCACCGGGCACATCGCACCGACGGAAAACGTATTGTGATTGTGAATGTGTACACATTATTTATGTTGCCTTATGGAAAATACAAAGAAAAGTAGCTATAAATATTGTATTGTGCCCAAATGTACAAATACTACAATAAAAACTCCAGAAAAGTTATTTTTTAATGTGCCTAGACGCGATAAAGTTAGGAAGAAATGGAGCTATGAGACGGGACGACCGAAATCCAGAATTATCGTCATCCTCAAGATTATATTGCTGCCAGGATCATTTTGATGTAAATTTACCAATTAAAACTAATTATTTTATAAAAATATTGTGAAAATATGTACCTAACCCTAATATTATTGTGATAATTTGGTTACATATCATGGTGAATTTGGTCACTTTCCTATTTATAGGAATACAAAAGTTTACTAACTTCTGTTAATAGGAACCTTGAATTAAAATGTATAAATGTATAAGAACGGCGGGAATAATGTGACTTCTCGACGTTCTACATATTATCCAGTTATATATTTATATATACCTATGTATGTCAACAGTTATTTTTACTATTAATGTACCTACCTACCTAAAAGTACGTACTTAGTAAGTGACGGGAGGTATTTATTATATAAAAAAGTAAAGCATTCTAAGATGAAAAATATTAATTAATATAACATTAAAACATTGCCTTGTTTACCTATTTTGAGGTTAGGTACATAAATAATTTGTTATATTTGACTACAGTAAAAGGATAAAAATGGGCACAATTGAATTAATGTTTAGAATAATGAATGACACATACCTTGTTGCTATAATACCTCCAATTTCTGCACTAATAAAATCAGTATTAGTAGCAAAAAAGTTTGTCATCATAAACACATCAACAACGGGCAAATTGTCACTCTGGCCCCGAAAAAACCCACAGTCCGTCATTTTTACCACTTAATAATTAAAATAAAGGTATAAATAAACGAATGATTTCTTTTATGAAAATATCAATACACATTTACAAAACACAAAACAATTTAACTCCTTGGCAGATAGACGACCATTAGACATTATGCCGAATGACGTCAGACCAATAGCGTGGTGTTTTCAGTCACGTGGATATGTTCTCATAAAATTTTGAATTTCAAAGTCGTTTATTTAGGCTACACATTTTTTTTATACCTTTTCTTCATTACTTTCTCAACTGATATAACATATATAACGAAAAAATAATAAATTATTGCATTTCTAAAATTCATGCGTGTTGCTCATTGGTTAAAAATAAACACATTTTTGTCTTTTGTAATGCTTTCAAAAAATGCACTGTTTTTGAGTTATAGGCGTTTAAAGGTCCGAAAATGGCCAAAAGTCAACAACTTCAAAAATTCATGTTTAGGCTTCTACTGAACTTCGTTTATGTTTTAGGTCGCAAAATGACCGTTAATACTTACATTTAAACATACTACTTTTTGGAATAAAGCAACTTTTCATTTTCATCCTGAAATTTATCATCGAAGTATCGCTATCTGTTCTTGCTTGCGCGGAATATGGTAAATACACAGTAGGATCTCTAGGTATTATATACAGTATCCATACCATTTACGCAATATAAAGGCACCAAATTAACCACTTTTACCTTTAGATTACCTTTAGGGATTAAAACTGATATATAATGTGCAAACGATAAAATATAAATTATAACCAAATAGTTTATGACATTAAATTTAAATTTTTGCAATATGTCAAAATTTTCGACTATTGCCTTGTGTAAAATTGGCGAGGGCCTATCCAATCACAGATGTGTGATTTAGCGATTTAAATTTAACACGCTCCTCCTGGTATAAAAACAGACTATAGAGTGCAAATATAGTGAAGATGTTTACTTTTTTCTCTTGCTAGTTTTTATAAAGCATTTTAATGAACAGGTCTTATAAATAAAGCATCTAGATTTTAGTTTTTCCTTTGTTTGCTTAAAGGCATCTCGTCAATAGAAAATGGAGATAGTTCGATTCAATACATCAACACAAAAGTTGAAACCGCTTTATCTAAAATAAGATATAAAAATATTTTGCATTGAAAAGTGACTTTATTCACCACAATTTTGTTAACCGAACTGAACACAGATATTTCAACCTGGAAATGTTCCCAACAAATGCATTCCGTAATCACTGAATAACTGAAATGTTAGAAATCAAAATTTAACTGTAATTTTCTAGTCACTCCAGTAGCTCGAATTTATTGAAGTGTTCAGTATGCGCTCAGAATTTTCAGATATACCTATCTCGGGTTTTGTTATAAAACGTATATATTATAAATTATACATGTTTGTGCCTATGTCTCGCGGGTTTACTTTATTATTCATTTTGACGGGGAATTAAAATTACGTTACTAAAATATCATAACAAGCATTGTTTCAGTACGATAGTAATATGTATCTTATAAATGGTGGGGTGGGTGTGAATATGTGGAGGTCCACACGGCTAACTTCCCAGCATGATATGAATATCAATAGTAATAATAAAAATACAGAATATTTTATTTATTTTTATTGCATTTCATTCCAATTTATTGATGTAAATAATCTGGGTGTAATGGTCCCAATAATATTGGAAGAGCTGTATAAAAATATCTGATATTTCAAAGGATAGATTGCCAGCAGAACAAATTAGATCAGATAAATATTTTTCAAAAAATCGTAAAACCCACTTTCTTGCAGTCTTTTGTTTAAAGTCAACAATTAATTAAGAAATAGCGTTTTCTAGCATTACTTTGTATTTTGTTAAAAAACCAATTAACCGACTTTTCTGCGGTTAGGCTCATTTTGTAGATATCTTTAATACATACACCTTCTTCCATGGACGTATTTTCGTAAAACCTGTTGGTCTAGGAGATAGCTACATACGGTGCGATCGAGAGAGTGAACGTCGCGTGACACAGAGAAGTTACTAAAATTATCAAATTGATTTCTATTCTACGTATATTAGTAAAACTAATTTCCTATGTTACTACGAAGTGACGGTTGGTTTAGTCAGTGTTACCAATCCATACCAATCTGTAATGCCACCTTCGAGAAGGTTACTATCCTTGACTTCCGTTATATTTATCATTAATCTCACATTTTTGCTAATAAATCAGTGTCTTTCAACGCTAACAATCAGTTGACCATCACTTGTGTGGTAAGTTAATAAAGAAACTCGCATTTTGTGTAAATACTCTAATTGTCTATATTTAAAGTTAGAAAATGGTTTCCTCTGTAGAAGCTGGTGAGTTTATACTCGATGCTTTGTCATCGGCGTCGGCGTCGCGAACAAGTTATGACTTGTCTAGCGCGCTGTGCTGATGTTTTAGTCTTCTGCCGAAACAGAAGTCGTTTGAGCGCAAAAAAATAGTCTTCTGCCGAAGCAGAAGTCATTTGAGCACAAGAAAGTCTATATAAGAGAACACTTTTTCTCAGCGAGCAAGTAGTGATCGATCCTTCAAGTAGTAATGTTCCAGCCTTCAGCAACTAATAGTCTTCTGCCGAAACAGAAGTCATTTGAGCACAGACGCCAACGCCAATGCTGATGAGGTTATCCCTTCCTCTTGTGTTGTAACCAGACAGTGTGTTTTAATTGAGTTTTATTGTGTTGAGTGTCAAGTGGCAATGCATACCCGGAGTGGCAAGGCAGTAGGCACTGGGGTCGAGAGCGACGTCTCCACGTCGGCCCCCCCTCACTGCACGACGCCCCTCACAGCATCTGACCACGAAGTGCTTCGCCAACACGACGCCCTGACAAGGGGTACGGGGGTCACGCCCGACGTCTCCACGACGGTGGCCCCACACTGCACAGCAAGCAACACAGCAACCCGGCTCGGCGAGGTAAGCATGTCCTCTGATTTCTCCACAGGCACAAGTGCTACGCATGGCGTCGCGACGACGGCGCCCCAATACTGTGCGTCGCCGGGCTCAGCACCCAGGCATAGCGAGGCAGGACTCGCCACCAACATAGGACACGACACTGGGGTCACGCATGACGTCATCACGACGATGCCCCCTCGCTGCATGGCACGCAGCGCAGCCACCTGGCATGAAGCCCAGGCAACAAATATGGAATGGAGTAGCAACGATTCTCAGGCGATGCCCCATTACTGCATGGAGCGCAACGCAGCATCGTGGCACGGAAACTCGGCGATGGAACAGAGATTGGATGGTGATGAGGATATGGTGATGCCCCCTCGCTGTATGGTGGACCCAACAGCATCCCGGGCCAACGACGATTCCTCGACGCTGGGAGATCGCCGCTTCGCTGGATTCGCTTCCACACATGGGGAAGCCTCCCACTCTGGCTCAGGGCTGCCCAGCGGTCAGTACACCATTGCTGCCACACCCGACTGGCCCCAACTCTTCAGCGACGCCTCGCTGACACCTCGCCGCCAGCTGGCCACCCCTCACTGCATGGTACCACCAACAGCAACCAGCCCAAGTCCAAGCACGCCGCCCAACGCACAGTACTTCGTCACGCCTACCTCGTCGGCCGGCGCCTACCACGTCACCCCGCCGTACCAGACGGCAAGACCTAGTGCTACGCCCCAAAGACAAATAGTGCTCCAAAACCAAACGACTGGAACGATCCCAGTCCCCTCTGCCGCCATAACGGACCAACCCCAACCGAGCTTGGGACTACCCAGCTATGAACAATTAGCGCAACTCCTGGCTCTGACCACTGCAAACCTAGCCTCCATTACCCGGCAGCAAGAAAATTGCCGGCCACCCATTACTGCACGTAACGAATCACAGCCGTACGCCACGGAAAAGGCTAACTTACGTGGACATGGCGCCCAACGTGGGGCCAGATCTTTCCGGAGGGAAGAGGATCCACGACGACCCGACTACACAGATTCTGGGGAAATAGACCCCCAGTGGCGCCCAACACAAAACCTAGCAGAGAGCATGACACGACTAATGGAGGGAAGCGTTCAAGCCGCAATACACGCAATACAAGGTCATCACAGGATGCCCACAAGAAGAACGAGAGCGCTGCCCACTTACTCAGGCCTGGAATGGGAGGATCCAGTCAACTTCCTGGATGAGCTCGAGGAGGCGATGCTCCATGAAGACATCCACGGCAGGGATAAAGTGAGAGTAGCTATAGAACAGCTCGAGGGTCAAGCCAGACGCACCCTGGAGATGTGGAAGTCCCACAACATCACATACGAGTTCCTGAAGGAAAAACTCCTGCGGCAGTTCAACGACACTGCCACCCTGGAGAAGCTACGCTCCAGGTTACACGGTGAGAGGCAAAAAGACGACGAACCCGCCGCCGTTTTTATACAACGCAAAATTGGACTCTGGCTGAGAGTAGAACGGTATACGCCGGAAGAAGAGATGGTTATGGAGGTGCGCGAGCTCCTGCGACCGGAACTAAGATTCGCAACTAGAAATGTCCCAGTGGCCACGATGGAAAGCTTGAGCCGAGTGGTTGAAAACGCCGAGGGTGACTACAGGGAATTTCAGAGGCAACTCCGACCGCTGCCGAGGCCAGCCACCATCCCGCCTGCGAGTAATAGTACCAATAGTCTACCAAAGTGCCGCAAGTGCCCGGGATTTCACTATCACCGAGACTGCCCCACCAACCAAACTCAGTCAGAGCCCCAGCAAGGCAACTCCAACTTCCGCGGACACGACTCCAACCAGCGAGCCAACCCCAATTTCCGTGGACACGACTCCAACCAACAGGGAAACCCTAACTTCCGCCAACAAAATGTCCGGACAGGGGGCAACAACTTCCGAGGGCATGGCACCAATTCGAACAACCCTAGCCAACAAGCAGGTCCAACCAATAACTCAGGCCCTGGACAGACATCCACGGCACCACCACAGCAACGAAGCCAGGCAGCCCCCCGGCAGCAAGCTAACAGTCAGCCCCAGGCGGGAAACGAGCAGCGAGCCGGCCCAAGCCAGGGTGCCCGGCTCCAGAATTAAGTGCGTCAATAGGACTGACGGCCGGTCCCGGCCCATCATCCCACTTGTGGGTCGAGTCCAATGGATGCCGTTTACTGGCCCTGCTGGACAGCGGGGCGACTCATTCCTTCATCCACAGCAACTACGTAGAGGACCTTCCGAGGACTAATCATCCGACGATGCCCGTGCTCTTGGCTGCCGCCAAGGAGATCAAGCACACCCAAGGCAGCGTGGAAGTGCCCCTGCAGATCGGAAACTGGACGGTTTCGGTCGAAATGCATATTTTGGAGGATATGACCAAGGATATCATCCTAGGAAGAGACTTCCTAGCGAAACAGGAAGTGGTGATCGACTTTCCGCGGCACTGCATACACGCAGGGGTGTCAGAACGGCACACCCTGTTCTGGGACATGGAGGTTAAGACCGAGGACTCGGCCCGCACCGTAACAGCCAACCCGGAGCAGCTACCAGAGACGCACAGCCGTGCGTATGAGGAAGTCATCACTAAATTTTCTGATGTATTTCAAGAGACGCTCAAACAGCCTACTACACAACTCACTACCCATGAAATCCGTCTGAAAGACGACAAACCATTTAAAATACGACGTTACCAGTACTCGGCGAATAAAAAGGCAATAATCACTGAGGAAGTGAAGAAGATGCTGGCAGCTGGGGTAATTCGACGCAGTAACAGCCGTTACTGCTCACCGATCGTCATTGTGAACAAAAAGGATGGGACTTCCCGCTTTTGTGTCGATTACCGCCAGCTGAACACCCAGACGTTGGAAGAAGTGTCTCAGTTGCCGCCGATAAGGGAAACGATCCGAGAGCTAGGTGCAGCGAAGGTTTTCACTAGTTTGGACTTAAAGAGTGGATACTGGCAGGTCCCGATGCACGAGAATAGTGTACCCCTGACAGCTTTCAGTACCCCAGACGGAGCGACATTCGAGTTCCTTGTGATGCCATTCGGGCTACGCAACGCCCCCTCAACGTTCCAGAAGTTAATGACAGAAGTGCTGGCCGACTTCATAGATGTCTTCGTGAAAGTATACCTAGACGACATAATAGTATACTCTGAAGATCATCAAGACCACCTTCGTCACTTGGCTCTGGTATTAGAGCGTCTGAGGATACATGGATTGCACTGTGGACTCCCGAAGTGCCGATTTGGAGCCTCCGAGCTGGACTACCTGGGCTACAGGATTACTACTACTCAAAATCAACCCCAGGAGAAACACGTCATCCAAATAAGAGACTTTCCCACTCCTCGCACCAAGAAGGAACTCCAGGGATTCCTAGGCACCGCCAACTGGTTACGAGAGTTTGTACCCGAGTTTGCCGAGCTGACAGCCCCGCTGACAAACCTAACAGGAAAGGAGAGGTTCCAGTGGAACACAGAAGCGGAGACAGCGTTCGCACTGATCAAAGAGAAGCTATCACAGCCTTTAGCCCTTTGCAGACCGGAGCCAGGACTGCCTTTCTACCTCCAAACCGATGCAAGCAACCATGGCATGGGTGCGGCTTTGTATCAAAAAACGCCAGAGGGGGAGAAACGGATCATTTCCTGCTCCAGTGCAAAGTTTACAGGACCTGAGAAACGCTATCACATCAATGAACAGGAGACACTCGCCGTAGTATGGGCCTGTCGTCGATACCGCCACTGGCTGGAGGACCAGCACTTTACACTTGTCACGGACAGCCGAGCATTGCACTGGTTACATCAGTTCAAGGACGAGAGGGCCAAGCTCACCCGGTGGGCCTTGCAGCTGCAAGAGTACACCTTCACCGTAGAACACTGTCCAGGACGATTGAACCAGCTGCCCGACTTCCTGTCGCGTCATCCCCAAGAAGCCATGCCAGCTGATACCGGCGATGACTCCCGCTTGCTACCTCCTGACGAGGAATCCACAACCAAACAACCAACCACGCCAAGGGCCATCATCGATACCCCGACCACGGAGGAACTTCTGATGATGGAAGCCGAACCTGAGGAGCTAACCACTCTGTTCGATGAGATCAAGGCCGCCCAACTCGCGGACTACGCTATTTCTGGTTCCATCGGACATTGGGGGGACATCCAGGATCAGGAACGAGGCTTAGACCCCTGGGAAAGACGACTGAAAGAACAATTCAGGGTAGAAGATGGACGCTTATGGCATGTCACTGAAGAGAGGACCGCCCTCGTTGTGCCCGAAGCCTTGAGGCCCCGCATTCTGCACCACTACCACGACGCCCCACATGCAGGTCATCCAGGCCGCGACGAGACGTACCGGGCAGTGAACAACCGTTACTACTGGCCCCAACTCCGCAAGAACGTCACGACGCATGTGCGACTATGCATGGTATGTGCTGCAACCAAGCGAGGACCCCTTCAAGCTGCCGCTCCACTCCGCCCGAGACCACCCACCAAACCCTGGCAAGTACTCTCGTTAGACGTCATGGGACCCTACGAAGAGACACCAACCCATAACCGAGTTATCATCGTGATAACAGATCTCTGTTCCAAGTGGATCGAGGCCGAAGCTGCACCCCAAGCTGATGCCAACCACATCTTAGGGGCCTTGGAACGAGTCTGCCTCCGATGGGGATATCCCGATGAACTCATCACCGACAAGGCACCCACCTTCACCGCCAAGAAGATCCTCAACTTCTGCAAGCGGAATAAAATCAGACATTTTACATCGCCGATCTACCACCAGAGAGCCAATCCTGTGGAGAGGCGTAACCAAGAGATAAAGAAGGCCCTACGAGAAAAGCTGATGGGAAAACGACAAAACCGATGGGACGTCGTGCTGCCGCAGATCATCTTTTCCTTGCACAACAGAAAAAATGCTGCCACCGGCTACTCACCCAGCGAGCTGCTGCTTGGGACCGAGTTACCTCGCCCAGGAGACTGGCAACACCCAGAGCAACGCCGCCCGCTACCAGAACCTCGACGAGCAGCTAGGAGCAGACATGAGAAAGCGGCGCAACGACAGCAAGTCTACCAGAGGAATCTTTTCCCAGAGCCAAGGACAGCCCCGATCGAGTATCGACCCCAGCAACGAGTGATGTGCCGAGGCTTCAAGGAGCGCCGGACCAGCTTTGGACCCACATGGGAGGGACCTTTTGTTATCATTCGAGCCCTGGGTGATAACACGTACGAAATTCTCAGGAACGAGATCCCAGTGCCCATTCACATTGATGACATCAGGCCCATGCCAGGCCAGAAACCCGACAAGCGACCTCCAGTGCCTCCAGCCGTACGAGCCATCGCAGCTGATACCGACGATGACGACAGCAACGACGAGGATGACGATCCCGAGGATCCAGGACATCCAGCCCCACCAAGGCTCGCAGCTCCTACTGTCACAGGACCAGTAGCGCCCGCTGCCCCAGAGCCAGCAGCACCCGCTGCCCAACAGCCAACCACGCCTACTGTCACAGGACCAGTAGCGCCCGTTGCCCAGAAGCCAGTCACGCCTACTATCACAGGATCAGTAGTGCCCGCTGCCCAACAGCCAACCACGCCTACTGTCACAGGACCAGTAGCGCCCGTTGCCCAGAAGCCAGTCACGCCTACTATCACAGGATCAGTAGTGCCCGCTGCCCAACAGCCAACCACGCCTACTGTCACAGGACCAGTAGCGCCCGTTGCCCAGAAGCCAGTCACGCCTACTATCACAGGATCAGTAGTGCCCGCTGCCCCAAAGCCAGATGCCAACGCACAAGTCTACATCCGTGGACCTGGTACCTACTTCCGTGGACATGGCGACTATCTACGTGGACATAGCACCACAGCCGCCGCTAAACCAAAATTTCCAGCCCGCCGACTGCCCCCAGTCGTGCCTGGCCCATCCACCTCAGCCAAGAGGAGACAAACAAACAAGAATGAGAAGTCCCCGGCGCTGTCAGCCGCACCGCCGCCGCCAGCAGACCCTGGGCCTTCTACGTCAAGACAAGAGCAGCCGCTCGACACGACGCCCATACTGTTCCCGATGCCGTTCTGGGCGAAGGCCGTGACCACGCCTGGCCACGACCGACAGCAGCCATCCGCCAGCCAGATGCCTGTCCCAGTCCGGACACGAGTATTCGTCAACTCGAACGCCAGCCCGAGCTCAGCCGGCTCTGGCGCACCGCTCCAGGATCCCGCTACCTTAGCACGTAGCACAGCAGGACCTAGCAGCCCCCACGAGGCGCTCCAGTATCTCACTGCCTTAGCCCGCAGTACAGCAGGACGTTGCAGCCTCAATAAACCGCTCCAGTCTCCCGTTGCCTTAGCAAGCAACACAGCAGGACGTTGCAGCCTCATAGGTTCGCTCCAGAATCCCGCTGCCGTAGCACGCAGCACAGCAGGACTTAGCAGCCCCCAATTCACAACAGGATCAGGCAGCCCCGGGCGTCGCGGAGACGACGTCCAGAAAAAACGAAACGTGCGATAATATACCATTGTAAATAATTCAACGCCACAGGGCGAAAACTTTGTTCAAACTAGAATACATTTATGATTTGTCACATAAAATACTTTAATTTTAAATATCTTGTTTTACCTAAAATATCTTAATGGACCTATTATTAGTTACTTATATAAAATATCTTACCACACTTAATCTTAGTCTATATATGTTAAAATATCTTAGTTGTTGAAATATCTTAACACTTACTCTTAGTTTATCGTTTTGAAAATATTGTATCCACTCACTCTTACATTATATAATTGAAATTATTGAACTGAAACATAACCTGTATGCCTTTATTAATGTTCAATAAAGTCACAAAAAAGGGGGGTGGTGTCATCGGCGTCGGCGTCGCGAACAAGTTATGACTTGTCTAGCGCGCTGTGCTGATGTTTTAGTCTTCTGCCGAAACAGAAGTCGTTTGAGCGCAAAAAAATAGTCTTCTGCCGAAGCAGAAGTCATTTGAGCACAAGAAAGTCTATATAAGAGAACACTTTTTCTCAGCGAGCAAGTAGTGATCGATCCTTCAAGTAGTAATGTTCCAGCCTTCAGCAACTAATAGTCTTCTGCCGAAACAGAAGTCATTTGAGCACAGACGCCAACGCCAATGCTGATGAGGTTATCCCTTCCTCTTGTGTTGTAACCAGACAGTGTGTTTTAATTGAGTTTTATTGTGTTGAGTGTCAAGTGGCAATGCATACCCGGAGTGGCAAGGCAGTAGGCACTGGGGTCGAGAGCGACGTCTCCACGTCGGCCCCCCCTCACTGCACGACGCCCCTCACAGCATCTGACCACGAAGTGCTCCGCCAACACGACGCCCTGACAAGGGGTACGGGGGTCACGCCCGACGTCTCCACGACGGTGGCCCCACACTGCACAGCAAGCAACACAGCAACCCGGCTCGGCGAGGTAAGCATGTCCTCTGATTTCTCCACAGGCACAAGTGCTACGCATGGCGTCGCGACGACAGCGCCCCAATACTGTGCGTCGCCGGGCTCAGCACCCAGGCATAGCGAGGCAGGACTCGCCACCAACATAGGACACGACACTGGGGTCACGCATGACGTCATCACGACGATGCCCCCTCGCTGCATGGCACGCAGCGCAGCCACCTGGCATGAAGCCCAGGCAACAAATATGGAATGGAGTAGCAACGATTCTCAGGCGATGCCCCATTACTGCATGGAGCGCAACGCAGCATCGTGGCACGGAAACTCGGCGATGGAACAGAGATTGGATGGTGATGAGGATATGGTGATGCCCCCTCGCTGTATGGTGGACCCAACAGCATCCCGGGCCAACGACGATTCCTCGACGCTGGGAGATCGCCGCTTCGCTGGATTCGCTTCCACACATGGGGAAGCCTCCCACTCTGGCTCAGGGCTGCCCAGCGGTCAGTACACCATTGCTGCCACACCCGACTGGCCCCAACTCTTCAGCGACGCCTCGCTGACACCTCGCCGCCAGCTGGCCACCCCTCACTGCATGGTACCACCAACAGCAACCAGCCCAAGTCCAAGCACGCCGCCCAACGCACAGTACTTCGTCACGCCTACCTCGTCGGCCGGCGCCTACCACGTCACCCCGCCGTACCAGACGGCAAGACCTAGTGCTACGCCCCAAAGACAAATAGTGCTCCAAAACCAAACGACTGGAACGATCCCAGTCCCCTCTGCCGCCATAACGGACCAACCCCAACCGAGCTTGGGACTACCCAGCTATGAACAATTAGCGCAACTCCTGGCTCTGACCACTTCAAACCTAGCCTCCATTACCCGGCAGCAAGAAAATTGCCGGCCACCCATTACTGCACGTAACGAATCACAGCCGTACGCCACGGAAAAGGCTAACTTACGTGGACAGCTTATTTTCGAAGCGGTCAACGAGATAAAAATGGTTGGAACTATTCGGTTCGTTCAACCTTTTTACAATTTGGAGAACAGTTTCCAAATTGTGAAGAAATAGACTCTGCAATTCTTACACAGCATGTATGACGTTTGGTCAGAGGATTTCGAAATAGAGGTAGTGTTTGCAAGGGTAAATCACCTGGAAGAAAGAAATTTTTGACAGAAGAAACTGTGGAAGATCTTCGATAATGTTTAACTGGTAGTACAATAGAGCAGTAGCAGCTGACGTCACAACATGGCCGCCGACAGCTGTTTGGTTGACAATAACCTAGTTTTGCATTTGTGACCATATAAAATAATTTGAGTTTTTAAAAAGTTTTTTGTGCCTTTTTAAACGTTTTTCTTGCGTAAAATTTATTGTTAGTGTTCTTTATTTATAACACATTTCGTGATTTGCTGAACTGACTTTTATCTAATGCTTTATTTATATATTCAAATAGGCATGTCATCTTGTTCACATGTCAAAAATTATTTCTTTTCCATATGGTAAGTGAATTTTAGTGAATTTATTATAATTTTATTTATATTCTACATTTTAGGAGTCCCCTCGCAACATTTCTAAGTTGAAATATATTAATGGAGTTAACCTATAGGATTTAAAAGTGGAAGATTCATACTGCTTCCAACATAGTGTTGAATTAATGAAGCATTGTGACCATTTTCGGAAATAAAAATGCTGTCGCGTTTTAGCTCACATACCTTCATTAATATTTTATTTGTAAGCATATCAATATTTTAAACATCTGTGATTATAATTGTAAGAATCAAAACAAATACGACACTAGGTAATTATACTTATACCTATAAAGTATTTCGAGCATATTACGTTTACGTTGCATATTTGTTTATGATTTTAATTAAAAATGGAAACTGAAACGGTCTCACAGACCTATCTTTATATTAGATTTACTATTACTCCTGCATTTCACAATGCAAACCTCTGATTATTGTTATTAATGTGTAAAACAATGAAACTTATTAGAAACTGTTGAGCCAAATGAAAGTAAGATATAATCAATAAAAAGTTGATGAGAAATTTTTTGAATTGTCTAAAAACGTAAATTTCACAACAGGTTTATAAAACCATTAATATATAATTGATATATTGACATGAATCAATGAATGTTGTAACAACTTTTAACCTACCTATGCTTAGCTGTAACTGAGCATGTATTAATTAAACTTTTATTGAAATATGCCGTGATATGTACAAAAATGTTCAAAAATCCAATATAGTCTTTATTTTCACTATATTATGGGTTCACAAAGATGTCAACGTATTTGACATCAAATTTTACACTTATAAAAACAACACTAATAAAGTATATATAAAATTCTTTCTCACACTAGGCTTTTAAAAAAGCAGTAACAAACATCACTACACAGAGCTGATATTCAGAAATCCTCCACTTTAATTTTTATCAAGCAAAAACTGACACCTAGTCTTATATCAAATTTCGGAGTTTGTCAACCAATCACGTGACCGCCGGCATAACTATGACGTCACTGCTAGTGCTCTATTAAACCTTCACGTCAGCTTGCTGCTCAGACAGGTAAATGGGTATACTTATGAAACAGCCTAATAACTAAAAAAAACTACATTTAGGAATGTCATATGGTACCGTAAATAAAACAGTGAAAGAATTACTTGCATCCGTAGGAACGTAATATACACACATAATAAGTGGCACTTTTTGACATACAATTGATTTTTTTACACTTCTGGTTTCTCCGGAAGTGACATTCATTTTCGATTTTTAAATGGAACACCTTATATATTGTTGAACTTTTAAATTCTGCGTAATTTTCTGAATCCATCGATGCTAAATAAGTGACATTTCAAACATCTTTTTTTTTTATAATAAATTTTTAGTTTACCATTTAAGTGTGCCATGACGGTTCCAATTTATTCTAAATGACCCATGCAATGGCATAAAAATCGAAGTCCCGTTAAAAACACTAATTTACATGATATGAGGAAATAAAATTCACAAAAATTGTTTTTGGGGCAAAACTCAATTTCCTCAAATGGAACCATATCGGTACCGTGGTACCATTTATTAATACTGTTAATAAGGAATTCATTGATATGTCGTATTAAAATGTGCGCTAAATACAAACAAAATTACAGCGAATTAATCTCATTTTCCAGGAATTTCAAGTATCTGACACCATTCAGAGGTCCTTTAAACATTATTGGTTCAATGATTCTACCGATTATCCCAAGCCAAACATTGAAACCGAACCGAACTTGAAAGTTACTCTCCCGTAATAAATTTCGATTTTCGTGTGGCCAATATAATCCCAAATTTGTAAACCTTGTCTAAATGTTATTTGTGGCATTATCTTAATTTTCTTTTTCCTTCTTCAATTCTTTGGGACTTCCTGCCACATAAAAAAGAAAACATACATGTGGCAGGAAGTCCCAAAGAATTGAAGAAGGAAAAAGAAAATTGTAAATCTTGACTCGTCCGAAAACAAAGTCAGTCCCAAAAATCATTGTTTGGCTGCACGTTATTATACAAAATCCAATTGCAATATTCCATCCTACGTTCGTAATCAGTTTCGTACAAATGCTGGTGCAATTGGTATTTAAAAGATTTATAGTGGTATTTGTGTAAAATTCGGCTTACTGTTTGGTGATTGATGTTCAGTTCAAACCCAACGTGCCATAAAGAAAGTCTTATCAAGTTCTATTCGTGCCGAAATATTAATTTCCGTTTCTTCGTCAATAATGAAGTTTCCTTCGGGATCATTGTTGGGCTTTCATCGGAATAGAGCAGTAGCAGCTGACGTCACAACATGGCCGCCAAAGTTGCCTGGGTGGTAATAACCTAGTTTTTCATTTGTGTGCTTTCTGATTAATTCGAGTTTTTAAAGAATTTGTAGTGCTTTTTTAAACGTTTTTTTCGTGTCACATCAATTTTGGGTGTTTTTCGTCTATTATACATTTCGCGATTTATTGATCTGACTAATTTAGTGTTTTATTTGTGTTCTTCAACCGGCTTGTTATCTTGCGTACCTGTCAAAAGTTATTAATTTTCGATATGGTAAGTGAATTTCAGTGAATTTATTATAATTTTATTTATATTCTACATTTTAGGAGTCCCCTCATTACATTTCTAAGCTGAAATGTATTAACGGAGCCAACCTATATGATTTAAAAGTGAGAGATTGAAACTATTTCGTTGGATGATTTTTCAAAAAATATAATATAGCATTGAATTAATGAACCATTGTGACCCTTCTTGTAAATAAAATTTATATCTAAACTATAAGACTATTATTATTCATACTTACCCTTATAATTATGTATAATATGTATGATTTGAAACATGCAATGATGGTAGACGATGCAGTTAAAAGTGTGTTATTTTTTAAATTCTGTTGTGTTTTAGCTCACTTACCTTCACTGGTATTTTATTTCTGTACATTATCAATATTTTGAACCTCTGTAATTATAATTGTAAGAGTCAGAACAGATACCAAACTAGGTATATAGCTATATAAAGTATTCAGAGCGTATTATGTTGCATATTTGTTCGCAAATTAAATTAAATGGAAACTGAAATGATCTCACAGTCCTATCTTTTTATTAGATTTACTATTACTCATGCATTTCATAATAAAAACCTCTGATTGTTGTTATTAATGTGATAAACACTTAAACTCGTTACAAACTTTTGAGCAAACAAAAGTAATATATAAATCAATAAAAAGTTGAAGGGAAATATTTTAAATCGTCAAAAAACGTAGATTTTACAATAGGTTTATAAAACCATTAAAATATGATTGATATATTGGCATAAATCAATGAGTATGTTGATAACTTTTAACCTAGTGTAATAATACTACCTAACCTATGTCACTGCCTAGCTGTAACTGAGCCTATATTAATTAAACATTTACTAAAATATGTCTTGATATTATATATGTACAAGTAGTCACAGTAGATTTAAAAAATGTATATTTATAAACATCACTACATCTATCTGATGTTAAGAAATCCTCCACTTTAATTTATACTGAACGAAAATTGACCCCAATTCAAATGTCAAATTTCTGAATTTACCACCCATGCAACTGACAGGTGGCAATACTGTGACGTCACTGCTAGTGCTCTATTGGTTTTCAGCACGTTTAAAATAATTTTTCGCTAGATATTGTCTATCAGGATATCGTCGGCCATAAAGGTCCATAGCTGCAATTGCATTTGTTTTACTTTCTCCATAAATAATTAACATGTCCACTTTCTCATCTCTTGTATAAATTTTCGGCATTTTGAACACAATTAACAAGAATTTTAAACAATTTTTAAAGACACAGTAAAAACACCGTTAAAACAACAAATGTTTGACAAGCTAAATATTTCATTGTTTTCAAAGCCACCTTAGTTACTCTTAACAATTAATTAGAACAAAATTATATTTTCTTATTTTCTTTTAGCTGTAATTTAGTTTGTATTTATCGCACGTTTTAATACGACACATGAATACATTCCTTATAATACTAATAAATGGTACGACGGACCGATATGGTTCCATTTAGAAAAATTGAGTTTTGTCCCAAAAACAATTTTGGTGAATTTTATTTGCTCATAAATCACGTAATTTAGTGTCTTTAATGGGATTTAGATATTTGTAGCATTGCATGGGTCATTTAGAATAAATCGAAACTGTCATTGCACACTTAAATGGAAAATTATGAAAAAAAATTATGTTTGAAATGTCACTTATTTGGCATCGTTGAATTTAGAAAATTATGCAGAATTCAAAAATGTAATAATATACAGAGTGTTTCATTTAAATATCGAAAGTTAGTGTCACTTCGGCGAAACCGGAAGTGAAAAAAAATCAACTTTATGTCAAACAGTGTCGCTTATTATGTATGTAGTATATTCTGAATTTTAATCAATTGTACACCATGATCCTGTTACACCCGGTATATAAATAACACTTTCTGACCAGGCGGAAAATTTTTGTTGTCAAAAATTGGACTTTTGGCCAAAAAGGTGCTTTTTAAAAGAAAAGTTGGCACCTTCTTTAACTGGTAGTTTTATACCAAAGAATAATGTCTGTGAGTGCCAACATTTTTTTCTTCATTTTTAATGCCAAATATTGTGCCAAAGAGAATACAGGAATTACACATTAAGCGAGTAATGGCCGAAAAATGATCCTCTTTGAAATAATAATTGGTATTTCAATTTTTAGGGGTTCTGGGGGTGGTTTGGGGTGTTACATTGGGAAAAAAAATTGGCACTCACGGAGACTATTTTTTGGTACAAAAACTACAAGTTTGAGAAGGCACCAAAATTTTTGTTTGAAAAGCACAAGTTTTGGCCCGAATTTAGTCAAAAGTTCAATTTTTGGCCAATAATTTGGAAAATGGACAAGCAGAACATATTGGCATATGGTTTTCCAGCAATGAGCATTGACAACGAAAATTTTCCGCCTGGTCAGAAAGTGTTATACTACGTTCCAATTTTGGTCATAATTGATGTCGCCAGGGCTGCGAAATGCACAGAGAAAAACGATGGCATACGCCGCCAAAATACGTTCTTTAACTAGCACCAAGCCCCTCTGTTCCAAAATTATATATTTTCTGGGGTGGCTAGCGCCAAAAGAGGCAGGAGGAAAGAAGAAGGTCAGCCTCACATAAGATAAAATAGTAGCTATCTCGTAAACCATAAAGATACATTTATACAAGCCAAAAACTCGTTTTCCGTAACTTGATAATTAAACATGTACGCACTAATTTCATAATTATACTGAGAAGTACATATTTCCGCAGAAAACCCCCGGCTGGTTTTTTAAACCAGATTTTTTCAGGCTCTTTCGTCCAGACTAATTGATTGAATTTAGTTTACTTCTGCTGCAAATAAAGTTTATTCGGTTTTTCTGATTGTCATATTGGAAGACACTTATACTCTAATATTATTATAGACATATTATTAACGGGGCCATCGTGTTGCGCATTAGCGTAATATGGAATTGTATGCCCTTAATCCCCATAATAAGACTCTTTATCACTGTCAGTGCCGTCTAAAGGGGTGTGTAAAGTGGAGAAAGCAAGTGCTGCATCCTATCTCTAGGCACTCGTTCCATTGCCTACTTGATTTTCTGGTCGGTTTCGTTGCTGTTGTTCTGAGTGAGCACATTTAAATTCATACGTAGTATTTTATATTTAAAAGGCTCATTTTCTCGCTCCTACTAAGAGAGGAATTCGAAATAGTCGTTTAGGTTCGCCGTTTAGAGCTATTATTTTGTTGCCTTGTCTTTGGGCGACAGACGAAAATACAAGTTGCGGAAAACGCGACGTGATGCTGTAGATATTTACAGGTTAATGGAGTGGCTTCGTATTTCAAAGAACTTGCAGATTTTCCCTAAATTCTAGTGTCAGATGCTGTTGTTCAAATCTTGGCACAAATATTTGGTTGCCTGTGTAATGATAATGCAACATTTTATTCACAATGTACTTGTTCTTTTACATTTAAAGCTTACAATACGGTAATGTCACGTTACTTAAGGACCTTGTATTTATTTCTAGGGGAGCCATCTTAGACAAAAAAGGCCTAAACTTCGGAATAACTCCGCTATCCATATTTTTTCATGAAACTTTTTGCATGTACTTCTAAATAGTGTCAATTAAAAATGTCTCCACTTAAAAACGAGTGCTAATTGTTCATTTGTTTAATAACAACAAATAAGTGCAAAATTAGTTGTAAAATTGAATATCTCAAATATAAATAGATGAAAAATTTCGAAAATAGGTTCCTAGTGGTTTTTGGGTTTCGTCTTTGTCAGAATAGATCTTAAAGTGTCGTTTGTTTGAAATACCGTCCTAATATTAAATCTATCACCGATGCGGCGCAACTTTTCGGATAATCCGCATACATAAGGAATTAACGCTGTGTAATGTTTTTCAGGTTTTATTAAATTCACTTTAGAAAAGGAAACTAGAAATGAATTACCATTTTTAGATGTTTTAATTAAAAGAGTAAATGGTACAATTGAAACAAGTGTTTGTAGAAAACCAACACATACCATCAGATATTTAAATTTCAACTCAAATCGATGCACGTTAAGAGGGGTGTTGTAAAATGTTTGTATGATAGGGCCAAAATCATTTCTTCTAATGATGAAATACTAAACTTGAGAAGCGGTTTATAAAGGAAGTTCTTATAAATAACCAATACCCTGGGGGTTTTGTCGATAAAACCTTCATAAATATTGAAAATAACAATCGGGTACGACAAAAACCTGAAAGACGTTACACAGCGTCAATTCCTTATGTATGGGGATTATCCTAAAAGTTGCGCTGCATCGGTGATATATTTGATATTAGGACGGTATTTCAAACAAACAACACTTTAGGATCTATTCTGACAAAGACGAAACCGAAGAACCACGAGCAAAATTAAAAAAACTGCATTTATAGTATTCCATGTGAGTGCAACAAACAATACGTGGGCGAGTCATCGAGACCTTTTAGTATAAGATTGGGCGAACATCAAAATTATATAAAAAAAATGAAATTCAGAGGTCCATGGTCTGCACGCTTGGGAGAACGGACGTAGAATAAAGTGGGACTCGGCAAAAATTTTAACAAAAGAGGTAGATAGCAAAAAAATAAAAATTAAATAGTCCGCGATAGTATTATTCAATGAGGATAGATGCGTATCGAATTGTTCCATAGATGTCTGTACAACTTGGTAGCCAATGTTAAAAGAAGAAATTCGCAAACTTAATATAGTATAAAAACTAAAAAAACTGTTAACTATATCAACAGTTCTATGTAAATAGCAAGTATCTATGGATATTGAATATAACAAACATTCTTAGAGCTGTGTATTTATCATACACAGCAAAAAAGATTTTTCAAAAAAGCCTTGAAAAAAGAAAGAGATTAGATTTCCGAAACGTCGGCAAAATATTTAATTTCAAGTTTTTATACTTATTTGTGTTATTTATTTAAAAAGGCAACCTATAACTGATCCTTTGACGTAAATGTCAAAGGCGTAGAGGTTATTTACCAGTAACATATTGGTTAATTGTGATATTTTGTAGATTCCCCGAGCACCGCTTAAAAGAATACATATGTTTAATACTTTTTCAATTTTAATTTTAACTAAACTAGCAGTTAAAAAACTTATCTGTTTCATCCTTGCTCCTCTATCTTCTGATTTTTTTATTTACACTTCACTTCGTATATCTGTCACTGCATTCCCTGTAGTTTATTGTTGAAGATAATTTACGAGTGGATAATAATTTCTATTGAAAAAAGCCTAAGAACTCTATTTGAAGCCGCATGTATTATACGAAAATCGGTGCTATCTCAGCAGAAATGGATATTTACCGGCTCCCTTGAAAAACAAACCGAACTTAGTCTCATTTTAAATGGTGCCGTTATGGGAAGGTCGATATGAAACACACTGTGCTACGTTGAACAAAAAATCGCTAATCAAACATGTCAATTTTTATCATTAAAAAAACATGGTAGGACTTGAAAATCGGAATTGAATTTTTGTTATAGTGTAAAGGTTTGCATAGTCTATATTTTGAAAATGTCCCGTCAAAATCGGACAATTAATACATTTTTTAAGGGTGTGTTTCCATTCAAAGTGCGTCACATCATATATGTGAGTGTCTCGTAAAAGTTAAGTTTATAATTTTGATAAATCATACATTGCATGACGATTAAAATTATTAGTTTATGGAATTAACTGTGGAAAAGTGTAGATAAACTTACACTGAGTACAAATATTAAAGCAGTCATATTTTAGTTTTATAGACTGAACGGTTTGAAGGAAAAACCTTATCGGGCTATCAAGCTATAAACTGAGAGTGAACTTTTCTAATCTTTTTTAATTGTTTCTATAAAGTTTAAGATTTACTTTGTTTTGAGTTCGAACACGAGCTCTTTTTACTTATAAACTTCTCAGTCGCAGTCTTACAATTCCATCGCAAACAAATATGGATAAGCTCAGTATTAATTTTATTTACTGTCTACATTGTTCGAAAATAACAACATATTGGTTGTCTCCCTTACTTTATGATACATTCTTTAATTACAAATATGCAAGTTCTTTTCAAAGAAGAACGACAATATAAATTAGATTAACAAAACAGTGTGGAAGAGAGGGAATATTGGACACAATAATCCCTTAGTAACATTTCCATCGGCAAAATATTTAACTCGAATGGAAGAAATGATTTTGTAAACATAACGATGTGTGGTAATGTTAAATATTCATTTTATTTTTCATGAAAAATTTTGGTGGCCCTTTTTGCAACGTTAAATTAACCTGAACTTAGTTGTATTAAGAGAAGTATGATTCAGTTTCCTTATAGCGTAGACAAATTTTGCGTATGCGTTCTTAGTATTCTGATCTAAATGAGGATAATACATAATACTGGTGTGATTAAATACAAGAGACACTAATGACTCAACGATTTCTTTTTCAGCCTGGCATTCAAGATACCTTTGTTTAATCTTGCTCTTGAAACATGCAGTTTTTTAACGAAACGTATTCTTTATAGGATTTTGCAAACAGCAGAAAAAACATCTAGGAGGACTAAAAGAAAAACTACATGTAAAAATATTAATGAAATCTTTGCATCCTTTCGATAACCTGACCTGGTTATGCCAGCAAGTTAAAATTCTTAGATAAATTTGTCCAATTCCTTATTCGACATTCTCATTATAACAATAGCATCCAACATGGTCCCCTATGGCTAAGCAGATTAAACTAGTATCTACATGAACCCCTACGGTATGAAGATTCAGTTAAAAATCAGAACAAAATCCATTAGAATGAACATTTTTTTAAGACAGGGTAGGTAAATAAATTAATTTCGGGCCTTTGTTCTCATTTTTAACTGAATCTTCATGCCGTAGGGGGTCATTTAGATACTAGTTTATTCTGCTTAGCCGTAGGGGACTGTGTTGGATGCTAGTGTTGAAATGAGAAGGAATTTGACAAATTTATTTTAGAATTTTAACTTACTAGCATAACCAGAAGTCAGGTTATCGAAAGAATGCTAAGATTTCATTAATATTTTTACATACAGTTTTTCTTTTAGTTCTCATAGATATTTTTTCCGCTGTTTGCAAAATCCTATAAAGAATATGTTCCATTACTGTAAGCAAACAAATAATAAACAATTCACTTTTAAACATGCAGTTTTTTACTTGCATACAAAATTCAAAACCCTTTGTCTTGTTCACTCAAATTGTTTCTATGGCAACCGGTGGACGAAAGTAGTGAGCAATAATACTATCGCTCAAAGTACTGTCAAATTGCCAATTGTCAAACTAGAGTATAATTTATACCATTAATCCAACACAGGCATGGAATATGGCTATTACTATGATGATATTATATAGAATGTGAGGGAAGATTCAAAAATACACTGGTGCGAGAATGTAAAAAGTTAATTATAAAGCAAAACGTTTATTCTAAGAGCAGCACTAATTACCTTTGCTCATAAATAAGGATTTACTCCCAAAAAGGGGCAAATATATTTAATTAGGGACATTGAAAAATCATAATAAAATGATTTGATTTGATTTGATTCGGAACATTGGAATTATGAAAACTTAATTTACTTCTTTCTAATTTCATCGGAGACAGAAATTTTCATCCATTTTTCACAGCCAATGATTATTTTCTATTTTTATTTGTTGTTTCTGTGTATAAACTGCTAAACAATAAATAACAATCAACTCCATAGCAACTATTCTATGACCTTCCCAATGAATTTTTCAATCAAAAATTAATTTGTCAAATGAATTGTCAAAATTAGAAAAATATTCATGACCTGATGATCTCGTGGCTAACTTTTTCTTGCGTGATTAATGTGCACAATTCCACACTAGTACAAGAAATAACTATTACTATCAAGTGTATAATTGCAAATTTATACGTCATGTTGCTTTGCACTCCATGCATCACCATAAACCAAAGTAATAGTTATTACAAAATTTTACATTTTTTAAATATGTCATTAACAGGATTAAACAAAACGTTATACAGCACTCGTGAAGAAAAGAAATAAATAGGTCACTTGTGTGCTTCTTTTACACGCTTGAGCGAAATTCTTAGGTTCTTCACTTGTATTGTTATGTACTATATTACATGCACAAGTATTTTTAAGCTAATTTCCACTTTTTGCAGTAAGGTCTCTACGTGTATCTCAAATCTTAGTTTTTGTCAACTGGAACCTTGAGGTTACTGACTTAGTTATAAAATGATACATTTTGCTTCCACATCCTCGTAGTGGAGTGGAAGTGTAATAATGATAAAAAAAAAATTATTTTTTTTTGTTGAAATAGGTTTAGAATGTCATGAAAAGCAGAGAATTTTAATTAGAGCAAAAAAAAATTTTCTGTCTGTCTGTGTGTCTAAGTTTTTGTGCGCATGTTTTCACTGGAACGGTTTAAGATACAAGAAGTTGGGATTTGGTGTATACACTAGAAGCCAAGGCCTCAGATTTTTTTATAACATTTATAAACCCCTCCACTCCATTATTAAATGGCTGATAAAATTTAGTTGAAATTTGGTACAAGTATGTATTCTAATGATATATGATCGAGATGATTCCGTTGAAGGAGTTCTACCACTATTAACAACAAATAAAAATTGTGAAAACATTTTTTTTCCGGAAAACTTTTTCACATTTTCAATAGAAAAATTATATTGAACCTTTAGAAATGGTTTAACTATATATGTTTCATTTTTTTATAATAATATACAGACTGTCTATTTTACGAGGGCCACACCAAATATCTCGCTTAATATCTATTGTAGAAGAATAAAGTTTTAGAAACAGTTATCCCATTTTTTGTGAGCTATATTTCAGTAAAAAGAAATTTGAAATCCATATCCTACTTTATGAGATATATTACAAAAACCTGAAAAATAGGAAGACCACAAACGGTTATAGCTTCCTTATTTGAGGAGATACGAAAAAAGTTAAAGGAATGAAAGTTGACGGCAAAGACAATAAGAATAATAACGTGTAACAAAAAAATCGAAAAATGCAGTTGGCTTTGACATACGCTATTGTGCAAAAATGAAAAATACATATCTCAAAGTAGGCCATGACGCCATTAATTCCGTTATTTTTTTCTCATTCCAACGATATAAAACATGTCACATAAATTTTAACCGATAGTGTCAATATTTAATATTTTACGAATACCACAATTCATATAATTGAATCGTAACAATCAGCTGTGCCATAATAGTAAAAATTCATTTTATAATAATTATAATTCCGTAATTATTTATTACAATTTAATACAAACCAATAAATATCTCATAAATAAATAAATAAATATCTCATAAAAGTACAAAACGAACATCCAAAGAAAAACTATGTATAACAGTACTACCTACCACTATATTGAAAAGAAATTGTGTGTATTTATTTTTCTAACTACAAATGCTCAAATTGTGCACCATGCATTCTGACACATAAACGTGGTCTACGAGACACGTCACGCATTACATTTTGGAGCATTTCAGGAGTAATTGCCTCACATGCGTTTCGAATTCTGGTTTTGATGTCATCAATATTTTCAGGGGCAGTTTCCAAGGGAGTAATATCTGGTGATCGAGCTGGCCATAGAATGGGTCCATAGGTGCCTATCCAGCTATCTGGCATAACTTGATTTAAATAATTTGTACATATTACAGCAGTGTGAGGTGGAGCCCCATCTTGTTGAAAATATGAATAATTTAATCTTTCTGCCACTGTTAATTCATAAAGAAAATCTTGAAATTCGTTTTGCAGGAAACTAAGGTATCTACGAGCGGTTAATTTGCCATCATAAAAATAAGGTCCAATTACTTTAGTCCCTAAAAGACCCAACCAAACATTCGTAGAAAATCTTTCTTGGAAAGCAGTCTCTCTGCACCAATGTGTATTTTCTCGTGTCCACTTATAATGCATATTTCTATTGAAAAATCCATTATTAGAAAAATTTGATTCGTCCGACCAAAGAATTTTGCTACATATCAGCGCGTCATTCCTTTTCTTATTTAATAACCATCTACAAAATCTTACTCTTCTTGGCTTATCTCCCTCATTTAAATGTTGAACTTTCCTCATTTTGTAGCATCGAAATCCGTTTTTTTTCAATATTTTTCTTGCACTGTCTTTTTTTATGCAACAGTTTCTCTGAATTTGTCTCAAAGAGGTTTCCTCATTTTGGTTAACATAATTCATTACTCTATTCACTTTTCTTACATTATCCGCAACATGCGCTCGCCTTACTACTCTTTTTGAAAATGAACCGTGCGTTTTTAGATTTTGAACTAACTTCCTAAACATAGTTCGATTTGGCTGCGGAGCATCTGGAAATCTATCTCCGTAAACCGTGACTGCCATCTCAGCGTCAAAATTGCACTGACAATAAATGCTAATCATATCGAATTTGTTATTATTGGTGTACACCATAATTACTGATATAAAATTTGTCTTAGAACTCGACAACGCAACATACAACATACAACAGTGACAATCTGTCAAATTTAGTAATAACTGTATACATTGTTTTTCACTAATTATGGCACAGCTGATTGTTACGATTCAATTATATGAATTGTGGTATTCGTAAAATATTAAATATTGACACTATCGGTTAAAATTTCTGTGACATGTTTTATATCGTTGGAATGAGAAAAAAATAACGGAATTAATGGCGCCATGGCCTACTTTGAGATATGTATTTTTCATTTTTGCACAATAGCGTATGTCAAAGCCAACTGAATTTTTCGATTTTTTTGTTACACGTTATTATTCTTATTGTCTTTGCCGTCAACTTTCATTCCTTTAACTTTTTTCGTATCTCCTCAAATAAGGAAGCTATAACCGTTTGTGGTTTTCCTATTTTTCGGGTTTTTGTAATATATCTCATAAAGTAGGCTATGGATTTCAAATTTCTTTCTACTGAAATATAGCTCACAAAAAATGGGATAACTAGTTCTAAAACTTTATTCTTCTACAATAGATATTAAGCGAGATATTTGGTGTGGCCCTCGTAAATTAGACAGTCTGTATAAGTCATGGTCATTTTTCGAATTTTCATGTATTTATTAATGTGCAAAAAATGTAGTACATTATTTATCGTGAAAAATTGCCTGTAACTCGGAAAATTAGCAAGTTACAAAAAAGTTCCAAGAGGCAAAAAATGTTTAGAAATCCTCAATGCATACGTCTGAATTTTTAATTCAATTCAATTTTCAAACGTTTAAATTAACATATGCTTAAAGCGCTGCAATTTCAATAAAGAAGTAGTTCCTCATGGTTCTCCGGAAAAACTCAGTGAAAATGCACTTTACAGAAAAGCTACAAATAAGAGAGTCTTGTATTTCGATGACACATTCACTTGAATGTTTTTCAGATTTTTTTTTTCAAGTTTTACATTTCCATTTCCCCACTTTTAGGAACTTTGGAGTGGCCATATCCCGAAAAATATACTCAAAACAAGTAAATATGCTGTTTTTTTGTTAATTTTTTTATCTAATTCTACAAGTCACGGAACCCGTGATAAAAGGGGTGCTTTTTACTCCTTCCGATCATTTGCAACTCTATTTTTTTTCCAACTTTTACTTCCCTCGCATACCGAAGGGAAGTATTGTATTTTTTCGAATTTTCACGTTTCAGATCATGTAAATTGTGAAAATATAGGTTTCTCTAAGTCAGTTTGTCTGTCTGTCACTCTGTCTCTCTGTCTGTTGGTGCATTAACTAAAAACTGCTTGACGGAGAACAGTCAAATTTGGTAGGTAGCTCACGCCACTGCCGCCGAAAAAATGTTTAGACTTTCACTGGGAAATATGCAGGGTGGACCGTTTAAAGGAAATAGATAAAGGAAAAAAATCTTCGCTCAAATTTAAAATTTACACATTTCGTGACATTCTAAACCTATTTTAAAAATTTCTTTTGAAAATTTGAAAAATATTTTGAAATTTTGAAAATATTGAAATTTTTTTATATAATGTGTTATGGAATAATTTGTTTTTGCTGAAATTTAAAATTTCTACGTTTTGTGACAATTTAAACCTATTTCAAAAACATTTTTTTTTGAAAACTTAAAACAGGAAAAAAGTTTGAAATTTCGAAAATTTTTTATAAAATAGATGATGGAAAAAAATTGTTTTACTCAAATTTAAAATTTCCACGTTTCCTGACATTCTAAACATATTTCAAAAAAGAAGTTTGTTTTGAAAATTTTATTTTGGGCCAAAACAAGTAAATATATTGTTTTTTGTTCATTTTTGACCTAATTCTACAAGTTAAGGAACCCGTGATAAAAGGGGTGCTTTTTGCTCCTTCCGATCAGTTCCAACTCTAATTTTGTTATTGTATTCGATAAAAAATCACCCTGCGAGATTTTTTTCGGATTTTCACTTTTCATGTAGACTACGAAAATATAGGTTTCTCAATTCCGTCAGCCTGTCTGTCGGTCAGTTTGTCTGTCCGCCTGTTGGTGCGTTAACTAAAAAACTACTTGACGAAGAACAGTCAAATTTGGTAGGTAGCTTACGCCACTGCCACCGAAGAAATGGTTAGACTTTCACTGGAAAATATACAGCGTCTAAAGGAAACAGATAACGGAAAAAATATTTCTTCGCTCAAATTTACAATTTACACATTTCGTGACATTCTAAACCTATTTAATTTTTTTTTTTTTTTAATTTGAAAAATATTTTGAAATTTTGAAAATTTTGAAATTTTTTTATGTAATGGGATATGGAATAATTTGTTTTTGCTGAAATTTAAAAGTTCTACCTTTCGTGACATTTTAGATATTGTCTGTAATTGTTTATTTGTGGCATATTCAGATTTTCTTACTTTTTATTGGGTATTTTGCCACTGAAAAATATTTAAAAATTTTAATGAAAAAACCTCTGCGCCAAACGGATCAGGCAGAGGTTGGTTCTTGAGTACTTGACTGTTTCAAAAAGTCTCACACCTAGAAATATATAAACCAGAACAATGTTATAAACTAAAAACTCAAAATCAAAGCTATATGTAGTTAACGTTTCGGAAGATAATCTACTTCGGTTCTCAAAACTTTTTTGGCCGTCAACCATGACAGTTGTTTGTTTATGTATTTCCATAGTCACGTGAGACATTAAATTATATTTATCTTATTTTTACTTACTTCGTCTCTAAGGATGGGCAACCAACTAGTACAAAAATCTATTGAATAATTAGAAACGCATCTATCCTCGTTTAATAAAATAATCGCGGATTCTTTAAGTTTTCTTTTAGTTCCGTTGCTCTCTTTTTCCAAAATCTTCGCCGAGTCCCATTTAATTCTGTGATTATTATCCCACGCGTGTTCACAAATTTTGGATTTTTCAAATTCTCCCCTTCTAGCGTAATTTCTATGTTCACCAAGCCTTACGTTGAAAGGTCTAGATGATTCACCTACGTAATGTTTTCCGCACTCACACGGAACACTATAAATACAATTTTTTGAATTTTGAACAATATTTGGAGGTTTGGTTCTTGATAAAACCGATCTTAGCGTGGAGCCCGTTTGAAAAACCGTTGGTACGGAAAACCTATTCTCAATTTTTCGTAATTTATCCGATAAACCATGTATATATGGAATTACTGCCATTAACCTAAATACCTCAGGTTGTGATAGTATATTCTCTCTACTATCAATGTTCAATAACTGACTATCAACAAAACTCTCAGGATATTGATTATATTATTTAATAAGACAGTTTTTATAAATTGTTTTTCGTTCCTTAATATTACATCATTTGAAGAAATAATTTTGGCCCTGTCATACAAACACTTAACAACACCTTTCTTAACACTAATATGTTGATTTGAATTGAAATTTAAGTATCTGTTTGTGTGTGTTTGTTTTCTATACACACTGGTTTGGTATGTGTTATCTAATTTTTTAATTAAAATATCTAAGAAAGGTAATTCATTATTACTCTCTATTTCTATTGTAAATTTAATTGAAGGTTCTTTTTCGTTAATCTGATTCAAAAAATTACTTAAACATTAAATTATTAAAGAATCAATATCCTGAGAGTTTTGTTGATAGTCAGTTATTCAACATTGATAGTAGAGAGAATATACTATCACAACCTGAGGTATTTAGGTCAATGGCAATAATTCCATATATACATGGTTTATCGGATAAATTACGAAAAATTGGGAATAGGTTTTCCGTACGAACGATTTTTCAAACGGGCTCCACGCTAAGATCGGTTTTATCAAGAACCAAACCTTCAAATATTGTTCAAAATTCAAAAAATTGTATTTATAGTGTTCCGTGTGAGTGCGGAAAACATTACGTAGGTGAATCATCTAGACCTTTCAACGTAAGGCTTGGTGAACATAGAAATTACGCTAGAAGGGGAGAATTTGAAAAATCCAAAATTTGTGAACACGCGTGGGATAATAATCACAGAATTAAATGGGACTCGGCGAACATTTTGGAAAAAGACAGCAACGGAACTAAAAGAAAACTTAAAGAATCCGCGATTATTTTATTAAACGAGGATAGATGCGTTTCTAATTATTCAATAGATTTTTGTACTAGTTGGTTGCCCATCCTTAGAGACGAAGTAAGTAAAAATAAGATAAATATAATTTAATGTCTCACGTGACTATGGAAATACATAAACAAAGAACTGTCATGGTTGACGGCCAAAAAAGTTTTGAGAACCGAAGTAGATTCTCTTCCGAAACGTTAACTACATATAGCTTTGATTTTGAGTTTTTAGTTTATAACATTATTCTAGTTTATATATTTTTAGGTGTGAGACTTTTTGAAACAGTCAAGTACTCAAGAACCAACCTCTGTCTGATCCGTTTGGCGCAGAGGTTTTTTCATTAAAATTTTTAAATATTTTTCAGTGGCAAAATACCCAATAAAAAGTAAGAAAATTTTAAACCTATTTCAAAAACCATTTTTTTTTAAACTTTAAATAGAAAACACATGAAATTGAAATTTCGAAAATTTTGTATAAAATAGGTGATGGAAAAAAACTGTTTTACTCAAATTTAAAATTTTCATGTTTCCTGGCATTCTAAACATATTCCAAAAAAGAAATTTGTTTTGAAAATTGTAAAAAATATATAATTTTTAATATTTTTACCACTACAATAGAACAGATGTTGGAAAAAAAATGTCTTCAATTTTAAAATTTCCACGGTACATTATATTTTAAACCTATTTCAACGAAAAAATGTTTTGAAAATTAAAAAAAAATTGAAAAAAACTTTCCCCCACCACAATACAGTAGATGATGGAAAAAAGTTATCAGATTTTCTCTGTAATAATAGGACTAACTACACGGCGATTATAATTCTCATGTCATCTCTTAATTAATAATTTTAGAGTGACCGTCTTATACGAATAAAGAGGAAAGTTCTGTGTAAATACCTTTATCGATTTTTTTATTAACGTCATTACAAACACATTACACAAAGTTTCATCAAAATTCATTTATTAGCACTCAAATTAGATATTTTGATCATTTTACTGCTCCGTTGACTGAGCTAATACTAGTCAATAGTACAAATGTAGTCAAGTTGATTTCCGTTTAAGAGACTTGGATGGAAAATCTAGCTGTGGAAGTAGTGGTTTCTTAGGCAGCAGTTTTCATTGTAAATTCGAAGGTCGTATTCATATTTTTTTTAAATTACGTTTATTTTCTGAAGAAAGTAGTTTTAACCTTAAAAAAAGTATGTTCAACAAAACATTTATTATACAGACTGTCTATTTTACGAGGACCACACCAAATATCTCGCTTAATATCTATTGTAGAAGAATAAAGTTTTAGAAACAGTTATCCCATTTTTTGTGAGCTATATTTCAGTAAAAAGAAATTTGAAATCCATAGCCTACTTTATGAGATATGTTACAAAAACCTGAAAAATAGGAAAACCACAAACGGTTATAGCATTCTTATTTGAGGAGACACGAAAAAAGTTAAAGGAATGAAAGTTGACGGCAAAGACAATAAGAATAATAACATGTAACAAAAAAATCGAAAAATGCAGTTGGCTTTGACATACGCTATTGTGCAAAAATGAAAAATACATATCTCAAAGTAGGCCATGACGCCATTAATTCCGTTATTTCTTTCTCATTCCAACGATATAAAACATGTCACAGAAATTTTAACCGATAGTGTCAATATTTAATATTTTACGAATACCACAATTCATATAATTGAATTGTAACAATCGGCTGTGCCATAATTAGTGAAAAACAGTGTATACAGTTATTAATAAATTTGACAGATTGTCACTGTTGTATGTTGTATGTTGCGTTGTCGAGTTCTAAGACAAATTTTATATCAGTAATTATGGTGTACACCAATAATAACAAATTCGATATGATTAGCATTTATTGTCAGTGCAATTTTGACGCTGAGATGGCAGTCACGGTTTACGGAGATAGATTTCCAGATGCTCCGCAGCCAAATCGAACTATGTTTAGGAAGTTAGTTCAAAATCTAAAAACGCACGGTTCATTTAAAAAAAAAAATAGTAAGGCGAGCGCATGTTGCGGATAATGTAAGAAAAGTGAATAGAGTAATGAATTATGTTAACCAAAATGAGGAAACCTCTTTGAGACAAATTCAGAGAAACTGTCGCATAAAAAAAGCCAGTGCAAGAAAAATATTGAAAAAAAACGGATTTCGATGCTACAAAATGAGGAAAGTTCAACATTTAAATGAGGGAGATAAGCCAAGGAGAGTAAGATTTTGTAGATGGTTATTAAATAAGAAAAGGAATGACGCGCTGATATGTAGCAAAATTCTTTGGTCGGACGAATCAAATTTTTCTAATAATGGATTTTTCAATAGAAATATGCATTATAAGTGGACACGAGAAAATACACATTGGTGCAGACAGACTGCTTTCCAAGAAAGATTTTCTACGAATGTTTGGTTGGGTCTTTTAGGGACTAAAGTAATTGGACCTTATTTTTATGATGGCAAATTAACCGCTCGTAGATACCTTAATTTCCTGCAAAACGAATTTCAAGATTTTCTTTATGAATTAACAGTGGCAGAAAGATTAAATTATTCATATTTTCAACAAGATGGGGCTCCACCTCACACTGCTGTAATATGTACAAATTATTTAAATCAAGTTATGCCAGATAGCTGGATAGGCACCTATGGACCCATTCTATGGCCAGCTCGATCGCCAGATATTACTCCCTTGGATTTTTTCGTCTGGGGTTACATTAAAGACAAGGTATTTCAAACTGCCCCTGAAAATATTGAGGACATCAAAACCAGAATTCGAAACGCATGTGAGGCAATTACTCCTGAAATGCTCCAAAATGTAATGCGTGACGTGTCTCGTAGAGCACGTTTATGTGTCAGAATGCATGGTGCACAATTTGAGCATTTGTAGTTAGAAAAATAAATACACACAATTTCTTTTCAATATAGTAGTAGGTAGTACTGTTATACATAGTTTTTCGTTTTTTTCTTTGGATGTTCGTTTTGTACTTGTATTTTTATTTATGAGATATTTATTGGTTTGTATTAAATTGTAATAAATAATTACGGAATTATAATTATTATAAAGTGAATTTTTACTATTATGGCACAGCTGATTGTTACGATTCAATTATATGAATTGTGGTATTCGTAAAATATTAAATATTGACACTATCGGTTAAAATTTCTGTGACATGTTTTATATCGTTGGAATGAGAAAAAAATAATGGAATTAATGGCGTCATGGCTTACTTTGAGATATGTATTTTTCATTTTTGCACAATAGCGTATGTCAAAGCCAACTGCAATTTTTTATTTTTTTTGTTACACGTTATTATTCCTATTGTCTTTGCCGTCAACTTTCATTCCTTTAACTTTTTTCGTATCTCATCAAATAAGGAAGCTATAACCGTTTGTGGTTTTCCTATTTTTCAGGTTTTTGTAATATATCTCATAAAGTAGGCTATGGATTTCAAATTTCTTTTTACTGAAATATAGCTCACAAAAAATGGGATAACTGTTTCTAAAACTTTATTCTTCTACAATAGATATTAAGCGAGATATTTGGTGTGGCCCTCGTAAAATAGACAGTCTGTATATCTTTTGCAGATTTACCTGAAATGTGAACGATTACTAAAAATTATGAATTTGGTTTAAGTTCGTTCGGTTAATTAAACCTTATTCAGAGTAAAATCTTCACTTTTCAGAGAACTGTAATTAAAATCGACTCCTTTAGTATAATTAACCAATACACATTGAGCAAGAATAGAGCTCAGTACGCTGTTTATAGGAAACTCAAAATTAACCGTGAGTTATCCAAGACTATTTAGACAAATAAACCTGTCAGCTAGTTTCTGCCAGTAACAAAAAAAGCACTTATGGGATCGCAGCTACTGTACCGTATATACATTCCAAATGACCTGCAAGCAGTTGTAAATCCATCGTAACTGTATAAATTCACTATTAGGTAACATTTCCTCCGACCCAGTAATAGCCACTACTTATCAATGTAGTAATCGTAGACGCCGTAAATTACTTCGTCTATGCCGTCTGCGTTATAATAATTGAAATCACGGTCGGTAACAGATAGAGTCGGAAATGGGGACGGGATATCAAGAATTAGCATGGGATGGTCCATATGTAAGGATAATCCCATGTGTAATCCTCCTATCTGCCCCGGCACGCGCAGATAAGACACACTGTTATAGTTTCCTTGCGGTGTAAATATATCCTTAGCAAATATGCATGGTCCTAGCCGCAAAATGTCGAGTATGTAATTGGCCACCGTGTCATCTTGTACCGCAGTTGTCTCTTAACTTTAGGGAGTGAATTCATTTAAGTTTGTGGCTTGTACGGTTGTACAAGGTGGTTCACGTAATTTTGGTCTCCTTAATTTTTCTAAATATATACAATAAATAAGTAATATCTTTACTTGCGTTCTTACAATGGCGTTATTGTCCTATTTTCTGTGTAATCAGTTAGTATTTATGGTTCTTAAGCCTATTTTGTAAATAACTAATTACAAAAAACGCACAATAATGCTCTAAACGCAGTACGTCCAATTAATAATATAAATCTTGGTCATTAATATTCATTGGCGACTCATCGGACAAAATTAATAAGTTTCTAACGAATCAGGTTCTGAATATAGCTTCTGTAAAACTAATAATGCTTTAGGTTCTTTTATTAAAAACAATAGAGAAAATGTTTGGAGTATATAAGACAACTTGTGGGCTTGCATAAGATATACTCAGAGTATGGCGAAGTTAAAACCGGGGTTCCACAGGATTCAGTTTTAGGCCCCGTACTATTGTTATTATATTGATCGTGATGTGTTAAACTCAGATGCGTCTTTTATCGTGTACGCAGATGATAGGTCATTTATTTTGTCAGATAAATATGACGAAATGTTGGAATACAGTAAGCAACAATGTGTTGAAATCGTTAAGTAATTGGTATTCGTCTAAAATACATTGTATTTAAATATCAAAGAACATAAACTATGCGTTTAATATTTTATGAGATTTCACAATATAGGTACAGTAAACATGTACAAGTTCAATTTAAATATTAACGAGACTTATCTCGAACAAATTGGTAGCGTACGTTTCCTGGATATTAACATCAATGAGAGTCTAAACCGGAAGGAATATTGCAATTACGTGATGGCCAAATTAAATTAAATTTTCTATTTGTTTAAAAAGTTAAGAACTGTGTAAAAATCAACTGATAAATCTATACCACGATCAAGTTGAATTTAGATTATGGTAAGGTATTTGTCTCTGGAGTAATGCCACTCTCTCATAGAATATACTGATCGCTCAAAAAATAATAATGAAATGTATAGAGGAACTCCCTAACATTCCCTCGTGTAGGGAATATTTAAAAAAATACAAAATGTTAGCACTCTTTGGTTTGTATATATTTGAATTATGTGTATTTATGTTTGTTCACAGGAACTGTTTAAATGGAACTGAAAAAATTCACCCTATTAATGTGCCATTCTCTAAGCACAAAATATCCTTAGATCGTCTGGATAATATTGGGCGTAACGTTTTTAATTGTCTACCAGACTATTTAAAGCACGTCCAACCTTTACATCGTTTTAAATTAGAGCTTATTGACTTTCTTATAATAATAATAATAATAATAAAATGGCTTTATTTAGGAATAAATGTAAAAATATAAAAATATAAAATTACAATACATCTTGTGGATACATTTTATATTCTGTTAATGAATATATGTTGAATTTGATTTAAGTCAGTTTTGACGATTCCTATAAAAATGTGCATTGTGTTAAAGGAAAACAAATGTATTATTATTATTATATGTGAACAAACAGATGGAAATTTTAGATAATGCCTAGTTCAACAGAAAAAATATTATTTGAATGATAAAAATAATTCTACCTTTGCAAATCACTTATTAGAAGAAAAGCACGCATACAACGACTACTTTGGTATCCGTCACATATCTAGTACGGGATCAGACGTTACTTGAGAGCTTAGAAATTAAGAGGTATAAAACTATAATATATCATATATCACATATATCAAGCAGCCGAGGCTCAACGAGACAATAGCGACAATGGTGTGCCGTCTTGGTAACACATTAGAAATGCCAATAAACATCCGTACCTTGGCCAGAAATGGAACTCGGGACTCCATGGCCGCGACCCTAATCTGGTGGATAACTGCACTAGACCTTCACTAGACCTTCGATATCGTCATATTAATGATGAAATTATTCTTTCGTTGCACAAATCAAAATAGGTTTAGAGGTGTGGTAAATCTTGGTATTATCGGCATAAAAATGAGATTGACAAGATCTCAACCCCTTAAAAAAATGTTAAATTCTATGTTTAAAAAGCATATAGAAGTAAAAGTAGTGGCCCTAATATTGATCCCCGTGGCACACCAGATCAAAACCACCAAAAGTCTGAGACAGAATCATTTGTAACTCTTTGCATCCAGACGGGGAAAATGTGAACGCATGACCTTAGGTGCAGTGCAGCATTACAAAAATCGAACTTTTATCTTTATCTATACTACTAATTAAAACGTTTGTAACTTTTGACATTTGTGACTTTAAAGTGCACTAGTGTTCTGTCCGAAACTATTACTGAATTTCAGGATGAATATCGTGTTAGTTAACATTCTTGTAATCTTGTTATGCATTAAACGCTCTAGCACATAGACCAAAGAACTTATTGGCCATAAATCTGAAAGAATTTCTAAATTACTTCCACATCCACGTTGTGGATTGGAAGTATAGTAATCGTAAAAAAAATTTCATTTTTTTTTTTTCTTGAAATAGATTTAGAATGTCTTGAAACGTCGAGATTTTAAATTTGAGCAAAAAAAAATTCCGTCTGTCTGTCTGTCGGTTTGTCGGTCGGTCGGTCTGTCTGTAACTTTTTTTTGTCCGCACGTTTTCTCCGGAACGGTTTAAGATATTGACTTGAAATATTGTACACGTATATATTATAACGAAATAAAGGGAAATATGTATATCAAGCAGGTAAGAGTACAGAAACGTGAAATTTGATGTATGTACAAGCCACGCCTCAATATTTTGTATATTTTTCATCCCCCCACCACCCCCACTCCATTATTAAGGGTGTTGATAAAATAAAATTGAGATATTCATTTGAAATTTGGTACACGTTGTGGAAGTAGTGATTCCTTAGGCAGCGGTTTTTTTATTATATTTTGGGGTAGGAATCCCTCATGTAAATATTTATAAACACATTTTACGTCGAAATTTGGCAATTTTTTTTATTTTATTTAATGCTAAACTACTGAAATTTTTCAGGAATTAGGAAATATTATACCCCGTAACATGCAACAAATAAATAATATATACACATAACTGTGGCATGCAGCATTTATATTAAAGCTCATGGCCATACGCGTTAGAATTAATACTTTAATCTCTTTGGAGGCATCATCATTTGATAGTCAAACAGGACCCATTTTTTAAATCTTCAAAGCGGATTTAAATAGTTATAGATTATTGCAAAATACATCGAATAATAAAACAAGAAAGAATCAAGTTAGTTTAGTGTTCGAGAAGTTTTTATGTCGAACTTTGTACCTCCAAATACCTCAATACACTATACCTGTGCATTTGAAATGATTTGCTGCTAATACAAATGCAGAAAATGCTACTACCACACTGTTTCCATAAAATATCCTAGCTCGTTTTAAAACTTTAAAAGATTTTCACTTGTGATCTATACGTGTTTCCTTTTCACCAAAGTGTCGCACATATTGATCGAGGCAACAAAAATAATGATCCGTCAATGTGTCAAATAGCTCTTAATTTCTTCTTGTCTTTCGAGAATTCCATACGCAGCTCCACACACAGAATGTCGACCGAAGTTTGTCATCCATGTTAGTGTAGTGTGATGATGTTGACAGACTATTTGAAATATGGTGGAAAAAATGCCAAGAAGTAAATTAAACCTGTCAACTTTTACAACTGCAGTTGCTTGTCATTATATTAATCCATATTTCAACATGATACCTTCAGCGTGAAGTAAGACGTTTTAGTATAATGTTGAAGTTATGAATTAAACTTTAACTTGTGATGTATTATTTATTATGTAACACTGTTTTAATCAATACGTTTGGAAAGAAAGTACATAGGAAAAATACAATTTTAAATTACAAGAAGAAAACTAAAGCGCTGTGGAAAATTGTATGTTAAAATTTAGGTACAACCAAGATCTTATAATTTAGAATAATATAGTTTTGAATAGAAATAATACAATAGTGGATAACAGTAAGCAGTTAACCAATCTATTTATAAAAATTTGTCTCAGTTAAGTATGCAATGCTTGTAAAATAGTGTAGGGTATTAAACCAACCGAATTTGATTTCCCAATTATGAGAGTAAAACACAGAAACTAAGGTGGCTTATTATTAAGATCAGATGACGATGAAAATGACGTGAAATTAAAAAAATCGGTTGATGAAAAACTATCTGGAAACTACAAAATTAATGAAATCAGGAATACAATATTAAAACCCATTGGCCTATGAGCTCCTTCTAAATCAACTAGACTCCACCAAACAATTCATATCAAAGCTTCACACACCAGTCTATTAATGTATTCACCTATTAATGTCATGCAGAAATTATAATCATATACAGAAAAATATTGATATTTTTCATTGTAGAATTAAGGATCTAAAGAATATATATGAATATAATTTGTAATACTTCTGTTATTGTAGAACTAAGGATTCTATTGTAGAATTAAGGATATAAAGTGTATATATGGACCTAATTTGTAATAGCTACTTCTGTTATAGCACAATATTTATTCTTCTGTAATTGGGACATTCGTCCTGTTGAGCCATGTAAATAAATAAATAAAATAGGAAACGTGTGTCCATGTCTCTGATTTGTAAAGAAATGCAAATTCAACCAGGGAGCAGATTTTTTTATCATTTCCGTAAAATACCTTTTAAGTTATAAAACTATAGTAGTGATGATTCAAATGGATTCATCGATAAACTATTTAGTTACTTTGTGGAAAAATATGATCGGTGCAGCAAGATGTCAAATTTCAACAATAATAAAAAGCACTTCATTTCGCTAAAGTTGGAAAAGGTGACACCGTATTGCAATTAGCTGATCAAAAAGTCAACTGATATTGATGAAGTTTCCATTTATTTAGACTGTGTACATGCATTTTCACTAAGTTTCACTTATATTATTAAGTTCAAATTATTTTGTAAATTTTCTAATGAACTTAAAAGGGCACTATTTTATATACCGGGTGAATTTTTGAAAACGAGCCACTCTCAGTAACTCAAGAACCGTTAAAGATTTTTTCTTGCAGAAAACGGCATCAGTCAAGGTAGACACATTTTAACGAGAAAAGGTGTGATCCAAAAGTCACCCCTTCACCCCCGCCACCCTAAGTTTATAATTTCAAATGGCACCCAAAAAAATAAAAAATGGCATAGTATTAATTTTGTAAAACATTAGCAACTCAATTTGTAATAGGTTAAGCAAACTTGGCATTAATACCATTTCCTTGAATACAAACAACTTAGGTCGTTTGTTGATTAATAACAAAGAAAACTGAAGAAAAATCGGGAGTATATGAAATAAATTGTGACGACTGCGATGCTCTATATATAGGTCAGAGTGGTCGAAGCTTAGACGTACGGGTAAATGAACACAAAAAAATCTATTTTAGAGAATAAAAATCAACTGGTTTCGTAGAACACTGTATAGATAAAAACAATTTTTTCAGCGGTAGTAGTATTAAACTTTTGCACAATGTCAATAAGGGAAATAGGTTAGACGTGATTGAAATTTTGGAAATCAAGAAGGCCTTAAATAAACAGAAAAACATTACTAATACACAAACTAAATTTCATAATACCCCCATAATAGACACCATACTTAACGGTTCTCGAGTTATCAAGGGTGGCCTATGTTCAAAAAATCACTCGGTATATTTTGCAGGAGATATTCAGGCGAGGTAAATAATTATGTAACAATCTCACTAGTAGGGTGAATTAAAACATTCTTTTCACGATTTTCAACTTATTTTAGTGTGTAGAATATGTTCAAATGTTGTTCAAATATTTTGGATACACGCTGTATCTAGTGCACAGAAGCTGTTATTTTCACTTGTTGAGTTGAAATTTCAAATGATTTTTTCCCATTGCAGACTTCATACGCTATCATAGCATTATCACTCGGCAATATAGATTACATTTTTTATTTTCTTCAATAAAGGATTGGAGACAATGGAATCCAGTAAGAGTCACTGCTAGTTTATTTATTAAAAAATATCTACCATTAAATAATATTTTTATTAATGCGGCCAAGGACAAGAAACATCAGGTAGTCAATAATACATAAGAGGTAAGTCGCCTGGGACATACTGTATCTCAAATAAATTCTGGTAAGAGGGTGCGTCAAGATAGTGAGTTTGAAAATAACGGTTGAAAAGAATCTTCCAAGTGTATTATTATGCATTCCATAGCATTCCTTATACATATTTACATATGTCGCCGAGAAAAGGGAACTTGCTTCAGATGATAACTTTTAAAAAGTCCCTGATTTCATATTTATGAGTCCATTAAATATTTAGATAACTGCTAGGCTCTTAGTAATTAGGTAACACCTATATGCTATTAGAAACGGTGAAAACGTCTTTGTTCATTGTTTTATGTTCCTAGCTTCCGTCAAATAAATACACTCATAGACAAAATGATTGCATCATCTTAAATTTTCCATGCTTTTGAAGTTGATTTCTTTCTAAACAGTTGGCGTTTGTCCGATTTTAACGATTGTTAGTTATTGAACGCTAACTTTTCTGAAATATTGACTTGAAACTTAGTACACGTATGTATTGTAATGACTTGTGATTGAGATGATCCCGTTGAAGGGGTGGGTATTTTGTGAATAGGGGAAACAAACTTCATTTTAACGTATATGGTAGAAACCAACGCCTCAAACTTTTCTATGACATCTGCCCCAAATATTACTAAAATTTTATGACCAATTATTTCCACATCCTAGAGTGCAAATCTAATCAAGATATTTCCTTTTAAGTGACTTGGATGAAAAATATGGATGTGGGAATAGTGATTCCTTATTCGGCGATTTTTCAATTTATTTTTAAAAACTGAAAAACTCTGTTGATCCGTTATCTTAACAGTATTAAAAATGCTGGCACAACAGATCAAGAAAATTTGTCATTTTCTACTCATGCCAAAAATCTTGGGGTAATAATAGACGAAAAATTACGTTTTATGCAGCACATAAAAATTCTTTTACAAAAATTTTACTCCCGGCTAAAAGTACTATATGCAAACAGGCATATCTTGAACTTTAAACAACGTAAAAAACTTTGTGAAACTTTAGTCATGCCTGTATTCAATTATTGCAATTTTATGTGTTAATTTTCAGATCGTCAGTACATACTGTAAACATCAGACATCGGTAAGTGCTAACAGTGCCACAAGATCGTACAGCCCTCTTCCTACGTAGCTTTTCCCACACATCCGCAGCCTTATATAACTCTATTGATCCCTAATATAAAAATCTATCGATAGTTAACATTTTCCGTAAAAAAATCAAAGCCTGGTTCATTAATTCCAACAAAAACTAGAATATATTCTTGGGCACCATTTTGCACTGTGTTTATGACTGATTCTTTTATTTAGTTTTATTTTTAACGTAATTAGTTAGGTAAGTGATTTATAAGGTTAAGTGTAAGAAAGCCACATGGCTAAACTTCGCCTTGTAAATTGCTATTTGTAATGTATTTGAAAATGTACATCTACACTCTTTGAATAAAGCGATTTATTATTATTATTATTATATACGCACTTATTCTAAAAAGTGAGAGGTTATAATTATTAATAAAAATCTGATTAGTTACTTGGTATGGTATGTGTGTTTATCTGAATTAAATGTAAATTTATTTTTGTTTTGGTAGACAAAAAGGGCTATCCATGTAGTTATGCCAAAGTGTTACCCAATACTTCTCACTCGACTTAAATAGAACCTGCTGATCTAAAATTAAAGAACTTAATATTTTGTAATAAATTTTTCAATGGAAACAGTGAATATGCATGCATACTTGAACAGAAACCATGAATTATTTTTATGCACATCGAAAACTCGTTTTTATCTGCGTGTTTGATTTATTATTTCAAAAAAACTGTTGGTTTCGGAATAAACAAAAAGTACTATAAGATAAATCGCGATTGCGTGATATATGACATATTCGTTTTCATTATTTCAAATCCTCAATGTACAGGGAGTGCCGTTAACAGGGATTTTATGATTCGCGACTTTATTGTCCATTGTCCAAGTACCTAGTGCAGAAATTCAGAAATTATGGTTGTACAAAATAGCCAATAATAACTTCATTGTATTTGTCAAAGCTTCGTTAAGGTTACCTTGCAAGATATCAGTTCTTATTTGAGACATACGGATAGAATGAAATGGTTTTCCATATAAGTCCCTTTAAAGGAAAACACCTTAACTATATTTGCACTCTGGTATGTCGAAATAATTAGTCATAGAATTTTATTCATATTTGAATGAGATATCATAAAAAATGAAGTATCTGGTGCCCTACTACTCTTTGCTCTACCTATTTTCCCCAATTTACACCCCCCCCCCTTTAAAGGAATCATCTATAATAATGGAATAAAGATGCTGTGGTTGAAAAATATAAAGAAATCTGAGGCCTTAGCTTCTAGTATACACCAAATTTCAAGCTTCTGTACTCCTACCAGCTTCATTTACTCATTTTCCTCTATTTACCTTTACGTAACCCCCACTCCTTCAACGAAATCCCCTCAGAATATAATCTTGTTCCAGATATCGTTATAATACATACGTGTACCAAGCTTCAAGTGAATATCTCAATTATATTTTAACAACACCTTTAATAATACAGTGGTCGAGGGGTTGAAAAATTTAATAGAGAATTCTGGAGGCCTTGACTTCTAGGATATACACCAAATTCCAAGATTCTGTACTCTTACCAGCTTGCTTTACTTATTTTCTCCTATTCATCCCCTACTTAACCTCCAACCCTTCAATAGAATCATCTCAAAATATAATCTAGTTCCAGGTGTCGTTATAATATATACTTGTACCAAACTTCAAGGGAATATCTGAATTTTATTTAATCAATCCCTTTAATAATAGAGAGGGGGTGGTGCGTGAGAACGGAAACATTAAAAATTTTATGTGTAGTGGCCACGAGTCAAGGTACGCCCCCAATATTTTCGTTGTTTTTGTATTTAGAAATCTAGTTTTTGGTACAAATAAATTAGACAATAATAGGCTACTTTTAGATTAACAGGAATGAAAATATCACTTCCGGTTGAACCGGAAGTGACATCAACTTTTTTTTCTTCTGGAATAACTATATTTTTTTGATGGTTTCTCATTAAGCATAAATCTCTAAGTGCAACAGTTTTTTCAGATGTAAAGAATTCAAAATAATAAGTGAGATACGAACAATTTTTTAATTTTTTCAAAATGGCCGCGTCAGATGAATGCGATGTAAGAAAATTACTAAGTAGGCTATGGAAATTATTAGTAAGATTGTAGAATTGTCTGTAAAGCAAAAAATAGTTGTTTGAATTACTGATAGGTACCAGTATTTTCAGTTTTAAAAAAAAAAAATGGAATTTCATTTTCATTTCCGTAGGGGTCCTATGGAATTTTTTTAATGGAACTGTTCTATTTCTTTTATTAATTAGAAATAATGATTCATAAACTATAATTTTCTCGCCATTAATCATTTCTTAACGATATCCTTCGTAACAATAGAAGTATTTTTAAAAAGTAAATACAAATTAAACAAGAAATAATTTTAAAAGGTATAACCTTACAACCATCAATAAATTACCACAAATAACAAAACTAACTAAATCACCTGTTCACCGTTATGATTAATACGCAGAGTAGCGTTGCACCTCTAACATTTTGTAATTGTTGAGGTGTTATTTGTGCAATTTCGTCTCCAACTCTTTCTTCCAGATCTTGCCCTGTGGTTGAAGCAGTCATGTAGACTCTATTTTTCAAATGCGCCTAATTAAAAAATCGTGTGGGGGTTAAGTCAGGCGACCTTGCAGGCCATCTGAGTGGACCATGGGTCCCAAGCCAACGATGTGAAAATAATTGATGTAAGTAATCCCTAATCCAGCCCCGTCTCGTTGGAAGTAAACCTAGTCAATATTGGTATTATAATAAAACCTAAATTATAATAAAACCTAAATTATAATAAAGCATTATAAAAATTGTTCAAACTGTTCACCGTTATGATTAATACGCAGAGTAGCGTTGCACCTCTAACATTTTGTAATTGTTGAGGTGTTATTTGTGCAATTTCGTCTCCAACTCTTTCTTCCAGATCTTGCCCTGTGGTTGAAGCAGTCATGTAGACTCTATTTTTCAAATGCGCCTAATTAAAAAATCGTGTGGGGGTTAAGTCAGGCGACCTTGCAGGCCATCTGACTGGACCATGGGTCCCAAGCCAACGATCTGAAAATAATTGATGTAAGTAATCCCTAATCCAGCCCCGTCTCGTTGGAAGTAAACCTAGTCAATATTGGTATTGGGAATTTGATTTATCTGTGGAACTATTATATTTTGGAGAAATTCTAGATATCTTGGGCCAATTAGAGTTGCGTTAAAAATTATTGGAACTTTGATATGGTCGCCCAGTACTCCTAACCATACATTGAAGCCAAACCGCTCCTGAAACCGCCCCCGTCTCATAATGTGAGGATTATCAATTGCCCAATATCGAGTGTTGTTTCGATTAAATAACCTAAGGTTTGTAAATCTCGATTCATCAGTGAACAAAATGTTTTTGATAAAATTCTCATTTCTTAATTGGCATAACGGTAACCAATTACAAAAGGTTATTCTTCGTTGATAATCATTCTCATACAGAAATTGATGCAATTGATATTTATAAGAACGATAGCCGTGTTTCTTTAAAAATTTTCTTGCTGATTCTTTGGAAACTGATAATTCATGTTCAATTTGTCTTATCGAAATGGTTGGGTCAACATGCACTAAAGCTAATACATTAATTTCCGTTTCTTCATCAGCCATAAATCTTTCTTCAATTTGTACATTAGGTTCAGTTCTAAATTGTTGCTCAAACCGGGCGAAATAGTTTCTCGGAGGTTGTGTTCTTTCTGGATATCTCCGTCCATACAGACTTTGTGCTCTAGTTGCATTACGTCGAGTCCCTCCATAAATAATGATCATGTCAATTTTTCCATCTCTTGAATAATTTTCAGCCATTTTATATTAATTTATAACAACTTTAATATAGTTACTTGCTTCAGAAAATTAGTGAGTAAGTCAAGACTAATTCAGTTGTTGCGAATGTTTGTCATTTTCATGGCTATCTGCAATTTTGGATTTAAATGTAGATAGGAACAATATTAAAATGATTTGTTGGCGCTTAATTAATAAAAGAAATAGCACAGTTCCATTAAAAAAAATCCATGGGGCCCCTACGGAAATGAAAATGAAATTCCGTTTTTTTGAAAAAAAACTAAAAATACTGGTACCTATCAGTAATTCAAACAACTATTTTCTTCTTTACAGACAAGTCTACAACCTTACTAATAATTTCCATAGCCTACTTAGTAATTTTCTTACATCGCATTCATCTGACGCGGCTATTTTAAAAAATTAAAAAATTGTTCGTATCTCACTTATTTTTTGGAATTTTTTACGTCTAAAAAAACTGTTGCACTTAGAAATTTATGCTTAATGAGAAACCATCAAAAAAATATAGTCATTCCATTTAAGAAAAAAAAGTTGATGTCACTTCCGGTTCAACCGGAACTGATATTTTCATTGCCATTAGTCTAAAAGTAGCTTATTATTGTCTAATTTATGTGTACCAGAAACCAAATTTTTAAATACAAAAACAACCAAAATATTAGGGGCGTACATTCACTCGTGACCACCCGGTATACACCAAATCCCAAGTTTCTGTACTCTTACCTGCTTGCTTTACTTATTATCCCTTATTTAACCCCCAACTCTTCACCCGATAAGTTTAAAGAACAATCCAGTTCCAGATATCGTTACACTAGGAGGTGTATAAAATTTCAAGTCAATATCTTAAATCGTTCCAGAGAAAGCGTGCGTTCTAAATCAATTTCAACAAAAAAAAAATTGACATTTTTTTTTTACGATTACTGTACTTTCACTCCACCATGGGGCTGTGTATTCTGCATAAATTGTAGAATTGGATGAGGGCAGTTCGGCGACATATGTTATTTTGACTTTAGGTGGAAGAGTTTAGATCATTCAAGGTCAAATTCGTTTTTTTAAATAAGAACCTATATTTTTTATTGCAAATTCGGATTGTCTGACTATAAATAAACTACTTTTGTTCCAAACATTTTTCTGAAATTGTAATTTTTTCAGTTATCCGACGAGGATGAATTATAATTTTGGAACTTTGCGATTCTTTTACTCGAAAAAGAATACGTTTGGGCAAAAATTGCAACAGGCAAAAAAAGTTTGGGATTATCTCGGCAATAATCTCAATTTTTTTCGGTTAAGAACAAGTGTTAATTCACTTATATAAACATTAATTTATTTACAAATTGTTTCCAATGTTACAATTATACAACACTTTTTCAGTTCTATTCTGTATTTACATTTTACATGTTTGAAACTTATTTGCATAGTATTTGTATTAAGAGATTAAAATATAGATGTAGATGCAAATACAAGAATGTGAATGTAAATGTGAATACTTTGAATGTTTATAAATTATTATTTCAGCACATCAAGAGAGCATAAGTATTCAACAGATCACCCAACTCAACGTATTGCTTGTTTAAGGGAAAAAGGAAACGGAAAAAATATGTATAGGCGTTTCTCACCTAACATATCTAATTTCATTATTTCAGGCTTTAAAAACAGTTTGGATGGAGATAAAAGAAAACAGAACATAGAATAATGCATCTGAAATGATAGATGTTTGGGAGAATAAGGAAAATGTAAAAATCAGAATAGGCAATTTGGAATGGTCTTAAGTATCCATATTTCCCACGTATCCCTGTATATGTATGAGTTATGACCGAGGTCGCCACGTCCCGACAATATTTTATTTGTTATCGGATTCTAGTTCGTGACGCTTTTCCCAAATGTCTGTTTGTGGTTTTCGTCGAATTAAACATATTTTATATTTAAATCATTAAATGTGGTTATGTTCTTGTTGTTCTTTCCGATCATTTACGAAGATATGTAAATCATATCAAATTAAATCTTACTGAAATTAAATAAATATATAAATGTCCACTCGGTTTATCTAGAATTGCATTACATGCATATAAAAACATCACAGTAAAAGAGAAGGATGTGGACATTAAGAGCACCGATTTTGTAATTATCTCCGTCATCCTCGGCTTCCCTTATTTTATATTTTGATTCCATAATTTTTTAGGTACAATTTAATGTAAAATTTACCCAATTCCATTATCACCTGATGTTTATTTTTTTTCCAGGGTCGCCGGTGTTACAAGCAAGACCTTTTTTTCATCTTCTGACTTTATATAGTTCATTTTCTATTAATTGTATCCTAAAAAATTGTATTGTCATCGGCTCTACATGCGTTTGCAAAATTTCAAGGCAATAAATCAAGTAAGAGCGGTTCATAATTGATTTGTAAGATGTGACCTACACTGATAAACATATGAAGTTGAATAATAACAACTTGTAAAAATAAAATAAACAACTTCTATCTCTTTAGTGCTCTGCTAGATTAGATCATTAAATATATAGCAACAAATTAATATTCAGTAAATTAATGTTGTGGGACTTATACAATTTCAAATCATATGTACAGCCCTCTTAAATGAAGTTTCTAATGGCGGAACTATATGTAGTTCCCTAGGTGTATAGTTCAGAACTTCTGTTAACATGCTAAGCATAATTTTTGTTTTATGTTAAAAGTTATAGTAAATTCATCAAACTTGTGTTGCTAATTAAATATTAATTAGTTCATATTTAGTAATTATGTTAAATCTCATAGAGTTTCGAAGCTTGTCTAATATCATTAGACAGCTGAATCTGGAACGGTAATTTTCCGACAAATTAAAGGTTTTAAGATAATTAAACAAAGCGGGTAAAATCTGGTGAAATTGAATTGAAGCTTGCATCGTTGTTAACGCCTATTTACCAAGTAGTTTTGAAATACTTTAATCTTCATTTCAGGCTGTCTATTCGTTGATAATTACTTTAAAAAGACAGATCGATAGATTTTTAAGTACCTAATGCAGAATTCACAGTCGAGCAACAGGCTTTAAAGAAGTAGTGACTCGAGGATTCAATTATTTAGTACCTTCCACAGGTGATCTCATTACTAAATATTTTTATGACGGAAAAAGAGGGATCGCTGAACTTGGATATACAATATTTTCAAAATATATAACTGAACAAAAATGTCTACATCTCTTTTAGTTTGTGTTTGAATTTCAAAAATTCCGTTTTTTAATCATATCGGAATAAAATTATCAGACAAAAGAAAAGTTCAATACTTTTTTAGGAAATGATAATTAGAGAAAAAGATGTTTGTGTAAATTGAAGTGAAAGTGACTATAATCTAGTTCCAGACGTCCTTATAATATATACGTGTACCAAATAGCAAATGCATATCTCAGTTTAATTTTATCAGCTCTTTAATGATGAAGTGGGGGTCGAGTGGTGGAGGGGTTGAAAAAGTCATAAAAAATCTGAGGCCTTGGCTTCCAGTATATACACTACATCCCAAGTTTTTTGAACTCTTGGCTTGTTTTGCTTATTTTTCTCTATTTAACCCCCAACTCTTCAACGAAATCGACTCAAAATATAATCAAATTACATTTGTCGTTATAATACGTACATGTACCAAAGATCAAGCAAAAATCTCAATTTTATTTCATCAACCCTTAACTGGAGGGGGGTGGGGTGGTGGAGGGGGCGATGGAAAATATGAAAAAATCTAATTTCTTATCTTCTGGCATATACTCCAAATCCCAAATTTTTGTAATCTTACCAGCTTTCTTTACTTATTTTCAACAATTTACCCCATCTACTCTCAACCCTTCGCCAGATATGTTCTTGATCTCGTTATATTACATACGTTGTTGCGTACATCTGGCAACTTTAAGTAATTTTGTTAAATTCTAGTAAACAAAATGAATTTCTGAGAAATATGTACAGGTATTTACCATACTCTAGTAACTGAAACGCCAGACATTAAATTATCGTAGGTAATCTGTTTAAATTTAGGAATGTACACATTTATTATATTTTCATGTTTCAACCATTTAACTCTTTTTGTATTCCAGTTTTTGCTAACAGCTCTCGTAGAACACATAGGCTTCGATCGAATAGTAGATATATCCATATTTCACAGCACCTGTTTTTTAATTATTGGTTAAACCAAATATACTGCAGGAAATATTGTGGGTTGCATAGAACGCCGCGACTCAAATACTTAGTAATTTTTAGCTTATGAAATATGGTAATATGTTAATTGAGACTTGAGAGGGGATATCTCTTTTGTTAGCTGGCTGATAGCAGAATCGGCCATTTCTGTAGCCAATTCTGTACCAGCATATACTTAGACTTAAAGTTTTTTTTGATAATCATTCTGTCACGAGTTGTGTCTCTTCTGCTATTATCAAACTTTCTCTTAGTGATTCTATCTAATAAAAGGTAATTACATTTATTTAGTTAATTCCTCTCAGTAGTATTTAACGGCCTTCAGCCATATTTTTCATTTCTGCTAACTAAACATAGCCATAATTCTGAAACACGTGCTGATAATATTTTTTCTTCTTCCCAAACATAGAGTTTTGCTGCCAAATAATTAATACAAATAGTTTACATAAATAATTTATCGAAATAATTTACCGAAATAATTTGCATAATTTACACAAAGAAAATCACTTCTTTCGTTTGATGGTTAAATGCCTGCTAGATTTCATAAGACAGATAGTCCAGTCAAACATAGTTTAGTAAAGTTCAGCATAGTCTAGTGAAATTCCGTTTAGTCAAGTCCCGTTTAGTCCAGTCAATCCAAACCAACAGCGAAACCCTGGCGTTATTCAGGTTAGCAAGACGTCAAACCACGTTGAGGAGCCGTCTGTGTTCGGAGCAGCTGTTAGGAAAAGCTACCAGAACTCACCAGGCGCCCTTATCCACGATCTATCCATCGTCAGGAGGATTGGTGAAATTCTGAGAATTTCTTTTTTTTGTGTAATATTTATTGTATAACTTTTATTGCATAAAGTATTTCTCTTCTATTAATTATAAATTAATTAAGCTATAAATATTTTCTTTTGAAAATTGTGGTAATATTACTTAATATTATTATTTGATAAGTGATTTGATAACATTATCTTATATTCTTATATTGATTGAATTCGTTGACTTTTTCATATACTGATGACTTTTCTAAAGGTATTAATAAATATGTCTCTTTTATCGTAAAATTCAATTTTTCATTTTTTCTGTTTGTCTGTCCGCCATAAGATCAAATCTTTCCACGGCGGTTGGTTTCACCATCACAGGGGTAGCAGTAACTCTTAAATTTTTCTGTGGATGGCGCTCGTAATATTTAAATCATTTTAAGCTACCTCTGAGTGTTGGAACAAACTGGTTTAGTAAAATATTACAAAAATATTGGTTCAACCTCTGGCTGATTTAAAAAAAATATGTATATATATATATATTAATTGAACCCACGAAATCCCAGCCATGCACCAGATCAGCTAGCCGTTCGCCGTTCGCACTACTTGTGTGTTAGTTGAATTGCCTTTGGTGATACCATTGTTAATTTTTCTAGGGCCAAGTACTGATGTAACAGCGTGTACAAAATTTCAAGTCAATATCTTAAGCCGTTCTAGAGAAAAAGAGCGTACAAAAATTTAAAAAAAATTACAGACAGACAGACAGATATAATTTTTGTGAATGTGGAAGTAATATAATAAGGCGTACTTTCTCAGAAGCAGCGATTTCTTTAAAGAGATTATTCCTGGATTATTAGAATTGAAACGTATTCACCTCAATCCTTGACCTGTACATTCCAACATATACTTACCCGATTTTTTTCCAAAACGGTATTTTTCGTACTGTTTTTTAAACGGGCTTCAATATGACAGGAAGCTTTGAAAACAAACTGCTGTCTATTACTTATTTTTTCGGTTCAAGAGATTCTGTTTAAATTTTTTAGCAGAAAGTAAAATATGTAGAAAAAAAATTCAATTAATCCCCGTTCTCTTATATTTGCCGGTGTGTGTACAATTTGTATATTATTATTTTGAATTGTTAGAATATATTTTCGAAGATTCGTAGACAATTGCGGCAGTTGTAACATGTTAATGAAGATTTAATCATTCTAGCGACGAAGCAAAAAATCTTGGGACTTTCCGCCGCAACAACTTAAGACATAGACGTAACAATGGGGGTGCAGTCATGTGTCAAACTAGCTCTCGGAATGAATTATTATTCAAATCCTTTGCTAGACTAATTGCAGTAAACAAGAAACGGGCAGCAAAGACCCGAGAAGCTACACACAATACTAAAAGTCGTCCAAGAATAAATTACAAGCAAACTTGTTTCATTCGCCCTCAGAATACTAAATCTTAGTTTGTATAAACATATTACATACAATCAGAATAGGATTTTATTACAACCATCTGACTTTATAATTACTATATATATAAACAAAGGCTTTGGAACAACAACTATGCGGAACAGTTGTTAAATTTAAATGTCGGGGCTCAATAGGACTGGGATTATTCACTGTTTGCATACTAATATTTAGTTTTCGGCTAACGAAAAATAAACTTAGTTTGCCATGATAAATTGGCCAACTTTTTACCTTACGTTTGCTGTTAGAGATATCTACAATACTCTGCAAAAGTAAGACATGAAATTTTAATTCCTTCTCAATATCACTAGTGTAATTTTACTAGTATTTTCAATTAGGTGAGTATATACAACGCAGTACAAATTTTGCATAATCATTACAGAAAAAGTTCAAACAAGAATTACAATACTTGTAGTCTATACGCTATGTTCGCCATATAGATTACCGGTAGATATATTTAAAAATCTGTAAATAGTTAGGGAAATGACGTGCAAAATCGACCACAAAAAGTTACCGTTTGCCACTCAGTAATAGAAGAGATCATGTAACTACGAAACTTTTTGCTCTCTGGAAATTTTTGGTATGGTGGGGGAATATGAAGGGGGGAGACATTTTTGTCTAAACGATTGTTTATCGATATCCGTCCGCATAGATAGATAGTATATGTACTTTACATACCCCAACTGCTGCCAAAAAATAACATAAAAATTAGTCTGTCCTTGATACTTTGGTTGTTAGTGCTACTCGACATGTAGTCTAAGAATCCAAAGAGTCCCCAAAAATTGTAGGGGTGGAAATGAGGTTCTTGGGGGAGTGAGGGGGAGAAACCTATGAAAATGTACTTTTTTGAAAGTAGAGGTGTGCGAAGTAGTTTTCTCTCCATTTCACATGCTGAATCGAATGAGACGATAGGATCAACCCATAACAAAGAAAAATAGTTCTAACAGTGGAAAAATTAGAAAAAGATAGGTAGGCAACTAAAGTAGTATCATCATAAAATCGAAATAGCGCCATTCCCTTTGTCATTGTTCACCAGCAGTGGGATGAGGAGGAACCTCAAGTTTGCATTGTATGAAGAGTTTGGATGTGTCAACGACAGCTGGATGGACAGCGTCAGATATTACGTCATTGATGGTGGGCACTTGCTGCATGCAGTGGGATATGAAGAAAATAATCAAACAGACTCAGATGTCTGTGAAACATATTTGACTTACATGAAAAACCGTTATGAATCCGCCATTGTTGTTTTCGATGGATATGATGATCATGACACTATCAAGAGATCCGGACATCTATGCAGGTACAAACATTGTACTCCTCAATTCCACATATCAGAGAACACCCCCATCTATTCCAGTCAAGAAAAATTTCTTCCCAATGTGAAAAATAAAAAGCATTTGAACTGCTTAAAAATAATTTGAGGACAGCAACATTGAGGTAAGACAGTCCAGTGGAGACGCTGATGTACTAGTACTCCAGATAGCCATAGGAAAATATGGGTCTGTCATTGTTTGTCAAGGTACTGATAGTTTAATATGGTTGACTGCCTTGGATCCTTTGAATCAAGAAACATTTTTACTCAAACCAGAAAACGGACGTACGAAGAACAAAGCTTTATCATCAGTAAGTCTTCAGAACCAACATATGCACATCAACACATACATCCTACTCGCTTACTCGTTTAGTGGTTGCGAAACCACAAGTGCAATCTATTGAAAAGGGAAAAAGGACTTCGTCAAGCCGCTTGAGACAGAACTTGAATTGCGCCACACCATACGGGTATTCCGTTTTCAAATATTCCTACCGAAGAATGTAAACCACTAATCTTAAATATTTTAGATAAATCTCACGTTAACACTATTCAGAAAAGCGAATTAGTGTTAGCCTTAGACCTATGTGTTAGTCAAAATTATTGCCAATATAACAACAGATATTTTACTCAAGGTGCAGGTTTGGCAATGGGCTCCCCTTTGATTCGTCTTTTAGCAGATATCTTTATGTCACATATAAAACATAAAATATTGAAATCACAGCTAGGCATAAATCATATAAAATGTTGGTACAGGTATGTGGATGATGTAATAGCCTGCTTCACAGGTACACAAAGACAATTAAATACATTCCTAAATTTTATTGACCGTATCCATCCCAATGTCAAATTCACAGTCGAGGCAGAAAAAGGTGGCAAAATAAACTTTTTGGGCCTAACGTTAATACACAACAAGAATAAAATACATTTTGAAATTTTTCTGAAACCCACATTTACAGATACCACTATTTCAAATTCCTCATTCAGTCCCAATGCACATAAATTAGCAACTTACAATTCAATGATACAAATGGCTTTGTCGTTACCTTTCTCACAAGACACCTTAGAAAAAGAACTGAAAGTCATAAAAACAATATCACTTAACAACGGGTTCCAAGAAAAAGCAATACAAAATTTAATTAATAAAGAGCAGTTTAAATTAGCCTGTAGCAGCATCTATCCTCCAATTAAAGAACGCGAGAGTAAATTTGTACCTTAGACATATGACGGATAACATCTCACAGGAAATTGCAGTCATATTGTCACATCATAGTCTTAAGGTTGCCTTTAAACCACAAACAAAATATATAAAATTATATAAATATTATATAATGCAACAGATAACATTCAAGAACTCAGTAATTTATAAATTGTCAAGTTCGGACTGTAATGCCTTCTATATAGGTCAAACTTGTCGGTCCTTTGAAGCACGATACAAAGAACATCTACGCTCCAAACCTGACTCCAAAAAAACGGACTCCACTTTTCAAACCATTTGTTAGAATCAAATCACTATTTTCCAGATATAAATACTCTTAAATTAAATTTATTAGAATCATTAGAAATTTTCAAATCAAACAAAACCCTAGGTAATTACTTACCTAACGACCAGTTGGACCTGTATAACACATCCCTTTTTAATATATTTAACTCATAATCCTTTAATTCCTTTATTACCTTCTGTTAATTTCGGTTCTGATAATTTTAAATCCCCTAAGTCGTAGTAATAGAACTGGGTAAATAATATAAATTATAAATATCTTAGGTTTTCTCTTGTGTTCACTCATTTACTTGAGTCGCTTTGAAGATGATACGTTGAAGTATCGAAACTATAGTAGCGTTAAGTTACAATAAAATACAGTGGAAGAAACAAAATAAGTGTTTTTAATATATCATTATGATGGACTGCCACAAGGTAACGGCTGACCCTTACATTTTTCAAAAAATAGATCTTCCAAAATTAGAACTCTGTATATTGATATAAATTACTTGATGAGATTTATTTACCATAATCTTTTTCATACAATAGTCGTTTTTATAAATCACTTTTATTATTAGATTAAAGCTATATTTTAAGCACTTTAGATTTGATCAGCAACCTACTCGTGTTAGTAATCCTTAAAAAGCCGATTCCAAAACTGAGAGCTATTACGTGTCGGTGATAAAACATCTCTAAAACCAACGAATTATAAAGCCAGTCTGTTAGTTTGGAATAGAATATTTTTAATCCTCTTAAAGATTAGAGATTTTAAGATTTACAAAACTGATAAAATGTATATATAGAGGAGCGTATATATTTATCAAAATGATGGCGAAGGAGACTGTTACATTTCGGAACCTTTCTAAACTAATAAAAAAAGTCGCCCACCTAACACTAAGTTTTGTTAAAACTTATCTGCTGCTACATAAATAACCTCTTTTTGCGAGCAAAGTTTCAGCAACAGACTGCGTGAATTTCAGAACTGTATCTGAATATATTGATTAGCTGAAAAACGCCACTGTATTACGTGTAGCAAGTCCCCGTAAAGCATTAGAAACGTGAGATGCTGTTATTAAGACAATGTTGTTTTGATTTTAAATATTTTATAATCAGCTTTTCTGAACAAATTTATTATAAGCTAGAATATTTCAGTTGGGCGAAACCAAGATACTATTATTCCATTTGAAATTGGTCTATTCTATGCAATAATTAAGAAACAAATGACAATTTTTTCTTTATTGCGAATATCTTCGCAAAATATTTTAGAGAAAAATACCAAAATAGATGTATTAATGCAGTTAGAATTGTCTTTATAGTCGAGTCAATGAAGCCGAAAAATCGTCAAAACGTCTTAATTCTCAGCGAAAACTCCGATTTTGACCATTTTTTTAAAATGGGTATTTTTTAATATTACTCAGAAATACCCGAAGCGACGCATGTAATAATTTATATTGTTTAAACAGTATTTACAGGAAATAATATTTAAAATATTTTTTTCCGTGATATTTATGATAGTACATGCAAATTAGCCATTTAGTGTAACAAAAATTAATAAAAGGATCATCTCTGGGATTTAAGTCCCATCTCTTTGCACTTCCAACTTCCGGGAAAATTTAAAAAAATTTGGAAAAACTTTTTGATTTACGATTCTTTTGCTCTAGCGGCCAAAATAATGAAAATAGTGAAAAAAGTTCTCAACAAATGTTGAGCTCGTCTCTTTCTCTACAGAAAAGACCTTTAAAATTCGTTGTCTTACTTAAGCCGTTTAGAAGATAAATCGAGTTTTCCACTTATAGTTTTAAGCCGCTTCGAAGTTTCGTACGACCGAACACATCAATCGATAATTCTTACTATTCAGAGCCGCTAAAAAAAATGAAAATGACATGAAATGCAGAGAAAGGTCTCAGCTTTATTGTGGAACTAATCACAAAATTCATACAAAAAATTGTCATGGAGAAAAAGTGTCAGAAGATGGCTTAGTAAATTTTGTACAGTTGATCCACAGATTTATTCATATCTTTGCCGGGAGTCGTTAGAGATAATTCATTTTGCTGATATATTCTTATATAATGATATATTAATCCAATTAACATTTTATTGCAATTAGTTTTGTTGGAAAAATATGCCTTGCGATCAAAGTAGAGGGTATATTTCTCGTCGATCAATCACCTCCAAATTTTTTATTTTAATTTGCTTTATCCTAATTAATAATAATAGCACAGTCTTAATTTTTGGATTATAAGTACAATAAAACATATTCTTTCGAATAACCTTAGAGTTTTTTAAATGCGTGCAGTACTTTTTGAATTTGTCTACATTGTTCATACACGTTCAGAACATGCACATTTATACAGTAAAACACATACAACTTATTTGTTTCTTAACATTCTTCAATAAAATTTTCAGGAAATATAGATTAGAGTACTTGGAATCGAATCCATGCAGTGAAAAAGCACCCATTGTTACGGGAGAAATAGGTAGGATGCATAAAACTCAAAGATATGAATAAATCAAGTGTATAAAGTTTACTAAGCCATCTTCTAATACTTTTTTCTCTATGATTAAAATTTGTATGAATTTTGTGATTAGTTCCACATTAAAGCTGAGATTTTTTTCTGTATTTCATGTTGTTTTCTTTTTTTTAGCGGCTCTGGATAGTAAGAATTATCGACCGATCTGTCCGGTCGTACAAAACTCCCAGATAATTCTCATTTTTCTGGCATTTCGGAGCGGCTCAAAACCATAAGTGGAAAACTGGATTTATCTCCTAAATGGCTTAAAATGTGTAAGGACCTTTTTTATAGAGAAAGAGACGAGCTACAAATTTTGTTGGGAACTTTTTTCTCTATTTTCATTATTTGGGCCGCTAGAACAAAAAAACCGAAAATCAAAAAGTTTTTCCAAATTTTTTTGAATTTTCCCGGAACTTGGAAGTGCAAATAATGCATCATTCAATTCAACAGGTTATTACCTACTTAAATCCAGGAGATAATCCTTTTATTAATTTTTGCAAGGTTTTCACAAAGTTTTGCCTTCATTGCCTGTACTATGAAACATTGAGTTGTTTTTATTTGCTATGCTTTTTCCTTTTTGATAATGCCGGAAAGTAGTGGGGCAGATCTGGGTTTTGAAAAGTGACTGCTCCGAATGAAAACATTTATTTTGCCAAATTATAAAGATAGGTCCCCTCCATCGTTTCGATAAATTTTTACAGGGCGGAGTCGGCGGGAGGGTGGGGGAAAGGACCCCTTAAAAGTATGATGAAAGCAGTTTTTTCGACGTATCTCCGCAGATGTTGGTGCCACAAAAAAAGCATACTTACCAGAAATAAAGAACTTGATAAAACACGTAAGCTCGTTCTAGCCCGAACTCGATCGCGTAATTAGTTCGCGAGATATCGCGATTGAAGTTGCGAAAAAACGAAAAATTAAATTAATTATTTCTCGAGAAGAAGTGGAGTTGGAGCCTCAATATTTTCTGAATAGAAGGTTATCGATGAACACTTGATGAGGCCGGAGGGTGGGGATGGTGGGATAATTAGGAGGAGAATATGGGGGAGAAACTAAAATTATTAAAACTCTGATAACTCCGTTATTAATTGATCTACGGTAATCTGGCCGGAATCAATTTGCGTAATTTTTTATTTGCTAAAAGATAGCACTGGCAGAATTTTTTGTTTCTTGCAAATAATAATAATAATAATAAAATCTTTATTTCCATAGACTTTTACAAGTATCGGAATATAGTCATGTTAAATAGTTTTATTGTCATTAGTTTGGGAGCTTTTGCTACACTGGATAAGGTATGACCTGGTATATTTAAATTATAGTTTGGTCTTAGATTAATACCATTAGGAGAGATTCGCCCATTGAATTGGTCAGAATATTCCCTTATGTATAAAACGCAGTTTAAAATATAAAGGCATGGAACAGTCAAAATTCCTAATTCAATAAAAATCACTTTTACATGAGTATCTAGGTGGTTTAAAGAACATTGTGCGAACTATTTTTTTTTTGGAGTGTAAATACTTCGCTGGACCGTGAGCAGTTACCCCAGCATATATTGCAATAATTCAGACAAGACTGAATATGAGCAAAGTAGCACATCATTAGTATGTTTAGGGTTAAAGAACGGCGTAGTTGCCAGATGACAAAACAATGGGTAGCCAACTTACCAACTACATAATCAATATGAGCTCCCCATTTTAATAAAGGATCCATATAAACTCCTAGGAACTTGACTGTAATGTTTTGTTTTACGTAGCTATTATCTCTTTTAACTAACAGGCTGTAATCAAGTTTCGTAGGTGAAAAGACTAGAAGGTCAGTTTTGGAATTGTTCAGGAACAGACCAGAGGTAGCACAGTAATTTTGCATAGACTTTACAGTGCGACTAGCTTTACTGCTAAGCTCATTAATACTACTGGAGTCGACTGCCATAGTGGAATCGTCAGCAAACAGCGTTATAACGACATCTGTCATGTACTGTGTAATATTGTTTATAAATATAAGAAATAGAAGCGATCCCAGAATACTCCCCTGAGGAACACCAGTCGACACATTTAAAGGGCTGGATTTGTAGGTTTTACCGACATCTTTTATTACAACAGACAACAAATAAACGCCTGGTGCGCAAGATAAAAAATGGAAGGGGGTGGGAGAAATAATTTTTTCATCAATTGATAGCGTTTTTATCTAACTTCAATTTCTATCCGGGAACACCGCGATCGGGCGATTAGGAAGGGAGATACAGGCCGGCAAAGTTTTTGCTGTATAGCGGGAGAACGGAGAGGGGTGGGGGGTTTGATCCGGGATGAGAATTTTGAGAAAAGTCTTTTCTTTCGACGTCTCCATTTTATAAGTCCCCGATACCCATACATTGTCCGCCCGCGCGAGTTACAAAAGGAAAAACAGAACGAAAGCGGACGAGCGAGTCAGTTCAGCCGCTCCCTCGTTTTCCTCGAACTCACACACGCGTGAACGAGCGTTCGTGAACGGCGCGCTCTCAAATATTTTTTAATGTTTGATCGCTCGTATCTCGCTCGATTATGGAGCGATTATGAAAATTATTTTTTCCTCGTGATCGGAGGCCGTTCGGGAACGGAAGATAATATTACGTTCTCGTTTTTTCATGCACTGGCGGGTCGATTTTTGTTACATTATGATTATCATTTACTTGATTTTTAATACTCAGTCGCGCTCTTGTAGCTCGGCAGTCTATTATCTCTGCTTTCTCGGGATGTTGCTCCAGCCGGTGTGGGTCCATTATAACAATGGCAGGTAATAAATGAGAGGTGCTATACAAAAGACTGTCGTGATCTCTTTAAGGTCAAGCGACGTTGCAGCGCATGTGCTAGCATAGAACTGCCTAAGGGTCATGAGGAGGAAAGGAAATATCAGAAGGAATTTTCAGGAGCAGATGACAGATCTAATATTTATTTCATTTGTAATAACTGGGGTTATTTTCCTTTAGTTACATGAATTGAATTGGACATTGCCATTGGTAAGATATGGAGTGTCTCAATTACTTTTGCAGACTCCGGCGATATTATAGTTCATTAATCAAAATTGAAACTGTGCTTACCCTTCTAGATGGTTATCCTTTCCTCTATACATCCCAAACAGGATACTTCACAATTAAACTTTACTGAATTTATAGTGAACTCATCTACGCAACAAGCAATAAAACACATGATTTTTCAAAGAACTTAAACTACTATATTTACAGAGAAAATGAAAACAAATGAAAAAGAGAAACACAAATATTGAACGATTAAATAAGTTAACAGACATTAATTAATTATATTATAAGAAAATGAAGCGGTCCGCAGCAATTTCAAATCTTTAGACTAATCGCGGGTCGAACACTCTTAGGATAATTACAAGACATAAATTTACGTTATAACCGAAAAAGTACCGAGATTTACATACTTTTTAAAACTGAAAGAATTTATTATCACCATGTGGCTAGATCTTGACCAAAAGAACGCCAACCCAGATGTCCTATTTTCCCTCACAGAAAATGAGACATCTCAAATGTGGTCGGTATACCCTGAAATTTCTACCAATTAAAATCTTTTCCTACTTTAAACCGTACCCCAATTTAAAATTACCTAACGGACCATGGGATTTGCGAAACATGTCTTTATGTGCATCACATGATGCTGTAAAGAATCCTTGCTATTCTATTATAGTAATTTGACCTATCTAACATTCATACCAGTAAGGCAGATGAAAACATCACTTTGTCCATTACTTTGCTTTTGAATGGGGACAAGAAAATCTACCTTAGTTGGCCTATCTAGTTTTTACTAAGACTATTACATATATTTTCTGGAATCCTCTACGAATCAACTACTTTAGTCCTGTAAACCTAACTACACCCTCCCGGCGTGAAGGGTTGTCGTACTTAAACACGTGTTTGACTGGTCTCGTTTCCTCGAACTTACCCACCCCTCTCTGTTCTCCAGCTATTCAGCAAAAACTTTGCCGGCCTGTATCTCCCATCCTAATCATTAGATCGCGATCTTGCCGGACGGAAATTGAAGATAAAAAAAATGCTATCAATTGGTGAAAACATTATTTCCCCCACCCCCTTCCTTCACGCCCAAAATGACGTGCAAAAAATCGGCCATTTTTTATTTTACGCGCCAGGCGTTTATTTAGAAACACGGAAATTTCCACCACTATCTTTCAGAAAATAAAAAAATACGCAGATTGTTCCCGACCAGATTGCCGTAGCTCCATTAATAACAGAGTTATCAGCGTTTAAATAGTTTTGGTTTCCCCCCTATATCTCCCTTCCTAATTGTCTCGCTACCCCCACCCTCCGGCCACATCAAGTGCTCATTAATACCCTTCTATTCAGAAAAAATTGAGGCCCCAACTCCACTGCCTCTCGAGAAATTATTAATTTAATTTTTCGTTTATTCGCAACTTCAATCACGATATCTCGCGAACTAATTATGCGGTCGGGTTAGGGTTGGAACGAGCTTACGTGTTTTGTCAAGCTCTTTACTTTTGGTAAGTATGGTTTTTTTGTGGGACCAACAAGTAAGAAGATACGTCAAAAAAACTGCTTCCTCATGCTTTTAATGGACCCCACCCCCCGATGACTCCGCCCTGTAAAAACTTGTCAGAATAATGGAGGGGACCTAACTTTATAAGTTGGCAAAAAAATTTTGTTCATTTGGAGCTGTCACTTTTCGACCGTATTTTTTCTCCAGATCTGCCCGACTATAATAATATTTAATATTAATTAATTGTAGTTAAAAATTTAAATACGTTTTAACGCATTTTTACAATATCTATACCTAATTATTATTACTGTATAATACTATAATAAACCCTGCAAAAATTGAGATGAGATAAGAAATTATTTAATTTTACGAATTAAACATAAATGCATATATAAGCAAGCAATACTTTTGTTCAGCATTTAGTTGCATTAAAACTTTTAACAGAAATAGACGTAAAATGGTAAAATAGTGTAAATAAAAGTTTTTAAATTGTAAGTAATGAAATTCAGTTTGTAAAATTACATAAAATAATTGTACTTTAATATAAATATTGTAGTTTTTCCTTTGACGATAGATAATAAAACCGAAACGTAAGAAAATATAAGAAATTTCATTTAAAGCTGACAGAAAAATCCTAGGTATACATCAAGTTAATTTGATATCAACAGTCAAGAAAATACAAATATTTATTTATAAATTAATATAAAGTAGTAATAAAATATACAATTTATTCCAGAAATTACAAAACCAGAAGTTGTCGGTCGGCACCTTGATGGGATTATGAATACACTTTAGATGAAGTATATGGAATACTAGTTGCCCATGCCTAAGTACTTACTTGCCCTTGGCTGGTTTCTTTAAATACCGTTTTTCTAAAATTTTTCAAATTATTTTTGAATTTAAAAGTGATGACAAGAACCTAGTCACCTTGTATAAGGCGAGGCAAATTGTTTTCGTAGATGTAACAATAATAATTAATTACGTAGAAGAACTATGAATAAAACAATATATTTGACGAAGTTTATCTGGTGAAAAGTTCGCGATAGTTTATAGAATAAAATATAAATTTTAATTCCATTTAATTTAAGTAAGTTAAGTTATCGAGCGAATGATTTATAAAATAGACCCATTTATTATCCACCGATATTCATGAGATGGGGAGGAAAGAAATATTCCTGTAGAACGTAATTGATTGTATGGAAAAGATGCCATTTGATTCCAGCAAATTATCCAGATTTATGCATTATTTAAAGTCTGCGTTTGAAGTTTGTTTTCTCTGCGAGTAAAGTTAAAAGGTAAAATATTTTCTCATTGGTTTAATTCGAATTTGATTTGAATGCTTTTAACAATGAGTGCTGTGTTTGCCCAAGTTTAGTAGTTTATTCCGTCGGTATATCCACGCCATATGCTTGGCCAGAATCACTGACAGTTGCTGAAAAACCAATTATTTTCGCTAATTAGAATCAGGTCAAGATTCAATTTAGTTTAGTTTTTAATAAAAGTTTTAGGAAATTATGGTTATTTTGAAACGTAATAATTTCTTTAGGGAAAATAAAACGAATCATTGAACTTAACTTACTTTAATGATTTACACAAAATACACAAACAAAGCAAAGCAATTTGACATCTGGGCGGTGAGTAACTTTACAAAATCTTTCGTTAGAATAATCATATAAACGAATCATTAGTCCATCTGACATAGAACAAAATATAAAGCAAACTGTACAAAATAAGAATCCGTATACGGCAAATAATTAAACTAAACTAAACACGATCTGGCCAGAGCGGTAAAACAAAGAATTTTTACGATAACATAATTAAGACACACAAAATGAAAATATTACTAACTGTATGTAAAGTTAATAACAAGAAAATGACCCGTCAATTAATGTTTTCGATATAGTCTGGTTCGGTAGTCGTACATTATGTTCTTATGCCCAAAACACACGGGATATGTCTAAAAACAGGGCTATGTAGTTACGCAAACATAACGTTCACATAAAATTATTCACGCACTTTTATAGTCTTCTCATGGGGTAAGACAAGTCTTTACCGGGTGGTAACACTGGATACAACAAAGAATATTACTGGCCAAACGTGAAATGAGGTGTTGAAAGTCGTCAATAATTCTGCATTTTCGTAATCGGCTTCCAAACAGGAACATTAGCATCACGAGAGGCATACATAATATAAAAGTCTGTACTTACAGCTAATTCGACGAAAACATTGCCTTACTATAGTTATGGGCAATGGAGCACAATAACACAGAACATATAAACTATAATAACTGCTTTACTAATTCTATTCGCAGTTATTCATCACTATATACAGATATTTACAAATACATGGTGGCTTTTAATTCTTACGGCCATACACGGCCACCAGCCTCTACGCCATCTTTCCAGCGTCTCTCTAGCTAGAGTCGGCGCGTATATCGTCTACTATTCGCTAAACTACTACGCTATTGGTCAAGCATTTGTCATGACTAGCCGATAAAATTTAAACGAGTATAATTTAAATTTAAAATAATGAATAGGATAGTCGCGCGCTTTATCTAATTTAAGGTACTGAGTGGTGTTACAAAGCGTGACCGTTACAATTTTTAGAAGAATTGTCTGTCATTATTACGACGGTCCCATTATAGCTTTTTAACACGCTTTTATTAGGTCGACCTGTAACTACGTATAATACAGTAGGTATGTCTCGTTTTTCATGGCACCCCTATCACAGCTCTCTTATTAACAATGCAATTTTTTTTAAATTTTGGTGGAAGGTACTTATCCATCATGAGATTGTGTCGTGGTAAAATATTTTAAAATCCACCAATAACGTTCGTCGGTATAAAGAAAAATGTACTTAATTTTCCAAAAAAAGATATCAGGCAAAATTTTACCTGTAAAACAATCTCATAATTTTATTCGTTGTTATCAAGAACCCACTAAACCGAATTTTAATAGGATAGTGTACTTGGTGTTCACGTAATAGGAGGATAAAACTTAATTTTTTAAAGTGCTAATTATTACAGTCATAGCTTTATTTTCGGACGAATTTAGGAGTTAATTAAGCTGAAGGAAAGCAAGGTTTCCATTTAGACTTAATCTTAAGTCTTATAAAATCATATCTAAGTAGTCGAGATCAAGTTGTTCAAATCAATTAGGTCAAAAGTGAACCTAGGAAAGTAACCCAAGGTGTCCCACAAGGCCCCATCCTGGATCCCTTCCCATATATTATCTTTGCTAATGATCTAGTTCATTTTCTAAAGCCAACTGAGAACTTACAAATAGTATGTTATGCTGACGATTCAAATTTTTTAATCATGGAAAACAACGGGACTGAAGCAATAAATTCGGTAGAAAATATATATAAAAAATGTATTCTCTGGTCTGAAAAAATATTAATTTAAACAGGCAAAAACCATATCGATACTCTTTAAGCTACAAACTTCACAAGTTGATTTAAATTCTGACCTGCTCAATATTTACAACTCAGGTAAAATTCTGGGAGTCACTTTTGACTCTGGATTAAAATGGAATATTCACGTAGATGATTTATGTAATAAATTGCGCACCTGTTGCTATGCGTTACGATTACTAATAAACCACTGCAGTCAAAACATTGTAACTAGCCTATATTATGCACACTTCCACTCTCAGATGCGATATGGTATTATTAACTGGGGATTAAGTAGTTACTCTCAGCGCGCGTTTATTCTACAAAAGTATGCATTGCGCATATTAAAAAAGATGTCAAAAAGGGAGACTTGCACAGCAGCATTCCAAGAATTAAAAATTCTAACAGTAACCAGCACCTATATTTACGAACTAGGTTGCTTTGTTTACAAAAATTTGCCCACTTTTCAAAAATATCTGACTAACCACAATTATTCCATAAGATTTAAAAACAATCTTATACCCAAACAACATTCTCAGCATATTATCAAAAAAGGATATATTTTAATGGTTGCAAAATATTTAATGCTTTACCAATTGAGATAAAAAATTCTCAAAACATTTTTATTTCCAAAAAAAAACTTAAGACCTTACTCATTGATAAAACCTGTTACTCTCTTGATACATTTTTAGCTAATTAATTGTATCTGTTTGTCTTTATATGTATATGCACAATATACTTTAGTTTGTTTGTACCACTTTATGTCAGGACGTTATATACACTCATTGTTATGTTCATAGTATTTGTAATTACATTATATAATTCATGTATTGTTTGTATTTGGCGCTCTCTTCAATTATTTGTATAATTCTTGTACAATGAAATGAGAAATAAAGCAATTATTATTATTATTATTATTATTATTATAATTACGTGACGTCAGTTATTTTACTTAGCAGTCAAAATCAAACTATAGTTGACTAGGAAATAAGAAAAAGTTTAATTTTAGACCAATTTAATTCATGAGCAATTTCAATAAATAATAAAATTCACACAGATAACTAAATCACAGTTTGCTCTACATATCATATGATTAATTCTAAATGGAACGACTGTCTTCCTTCAGTTTAATTACGTCCGAAAATAAAGTTATGACTAATAATTGGCAAACTGAAATGGAGAATTTTATTTTCTCATCTTATTGACATTCGGTATTAGTGACTTGTTAATAACAACTAATAAGATTATGAGATTGTTACAGTTAAAACATTGCCTAATACCTTTTTTTGAAAAATTAGGTACATTTTTCTTCATAACGAAGGACACCGCTGCACAGTGGGTCAAAATCTAACATTTCTGGCCAAAATTCTGAATATCTGTAAATGCACTTAGTGTGCATAAGTTATTAAGAGAAAATAGTAAAAAAAAATTGACTCCGTCTGGGGGTGAGTTATAGGGGTTGAAAATATAAACAACCTTCAATATTCTTGACACTCAGTTTACGTACTTTTGATACTTACCTAAATTTTTGTGAGAAAAAATAAGAACTCCTGGGGCGAGTTCTAAGGGTTGAAAATATAAATAACGCACGATTATTTTCACACTTGGAATGCCTGTTGATTGCGCTTAGGCATTTATGAGAAAAATATTTTTAAAATACCTTCTCGTACTGGGAGTGTTCAGGAGAGTTCAAAAAATTGTTTAATAAATCTTTTTAGAAAATGATTCAAAAAAATTATATACTGTTAACATTGTGGAATAAAAAAAATACAATTTGTATTCAATAGATAAATTTTTCGATTTTTCAACAGAAATAATAAATAAAGTAAGACCTATCAAAAATACACACTTGTCTACCTAATCACTACTAACCTCGCCACTACTGGTTTCGGAGGTGCTTTCTTGTGGTATTTATGTCATCGAAGCCGCTGAAGGTTTGGGTAATTCTGGTATTGCCAGTAGACTTAATACTTGGGAAGGTAATGTTGTTGACCTCGTTTGGGGCAATTTTCTAAGTCCTGTGATGAACGAGTCGAAAGAAATTAACAGGCAATAAGGAAGATCCTCGTTCGTTAGTTGTCTAGATGACTTTTTAGTGTAGCTTTGCCTGTATTGTTTAAGGTCTTTATTCCTTCACTCCCGATCTTTTTCTGAGAGCTGGCTGATTAGTAACATCGCAGACTCAACAATTTCAGCTCCATGTATGAAGAATTTGTGCGCAGATGCCGGCCTGTAATACCATCCGTAATAGGTGACAAATAGATTCGCCGTCTCTTTTGCATAGCTACCGAGGGTCAGATTTAAAAAAAAAATGCCACAATTCTGAAATCCATGGAAACGCCCCAATATCAGCTGGCAATTGAAGGATAAATAATTTTTAAGAATCCATCGAAATGGGGGTGGTGGGTTTCAGGGGGTTGAAATTGAAAAAATTGTGATATTTAGGATTCGAACAGAATATTAACTCCAAATTGAAGGAGAAACTGTAAAAAAATTTCACTGACAATTCCGAATTTGAACAACCCTTTTCTTCTTGCACATGGACATCTGTGAGCCCACTCAACATCGAAGGTATGCCCCTGAAATCTTTTAAACGAAGAAAATAGATTTGTAACGTTGGTTATTCTTTATTGCAGGGCTCGTCGTATTATTCGTAGTATTACTCGAATTATTACTCGAATTATTACTCGCAGTATTACTCGTATTTCACTCCGATTTTCAATTGGAGTGGTACTTGTATTCTTACTATTGCTTTTACTCGTATTTTTATCTCTACGTTTGATCCTACGTCTTACCTGCTTTGTTATGTATACGATTGAGGCTGGATAGTACGGGAACTTTGGTTTTGCTTAAACTTGGTTGTCAAACTGTTGGTTGGATTTGGAATCCTGAGTTGTACCTGTGAGACTCTTCTGCCTGGTGCCGTTGGAAGCTATGCTCCCCTGGTAGCCCTACTGTAGAGATTGTGACACCTGCTGGAGGTAAGCGTCTTTAAGTAGCATAACGAGGGACCTGATACAACATCCCACCTTTCACTTAAGGTATAAAGAACCCGTCAGGTTTTTTGCAATTCTAAATTGTAAGATGGCTGTCATTCGAAACACGTAACTACAGTTTCAAACCTATTTTGTTTAATATTTTACACATCAAGTTGTCAGTTCATTTAAATATTTTGTACAAAGTTTCACTTAAATATTTTGTACATAGTTTCATTTAAATATTTTACATATGACCAATTAAATTTTCAGTAAGTTTTAACACGTTTGCAATTTTTCACTTCTTTTGTCAATTTAGCCTCTCGTCACTTTCCTAGGTAAGATTATCTTGCTTATTTTACAGTTATTATTCAGTAGTTTTAACGTAATTTTCTAATTCAGTGTACTTGGGTCATAGGTAATATTGTATAGTAGTAGAAGGTTTTATTTGTTTTAAGTTATCGTACATCTTGTCTTAGGTTAGGCGTAGGCCGCACATTTAAGTATATTTTTGTCTGAACACATTTAGGTTTTTTTCTGTGAAACATTATTTCTGTGGGATGCTTTTCTTGTTAGATGCTTATTTGTCTTCACCAGTGTACAACCACCACACCCCAGTTTTTCAAAGCCACCCCCAAGGACCTGTCTAGTCAGCCGTGTGAGCCCCTTTCGCCACCAAAATAATGCAGGAAGGGGACTGCACGTAAAATATGAAAATTTTGTTCAGGGCACACGGTGACCACCCTACCCTGCGGTGGTACATGCCTCCGCCTTTAAAGTTATCATTTATATTATTCCCCATTATAATACCTGGGGTCCCTGCAACACGTTAAAGCTTAGTCTAGTTTCGAAAGCATCTACATAATATTTGACATCACAGTATATTTAACAATGTTATGTTTTTAAGTTACTTGATCATCGAGAAATATTGTTAAATAAGTGAGTTATCTAAAAACGCGCTCCTGCGTTCTTATATTGCCTAGAGATAAATTTTTAGCGCAATAAGAAAAATAGCAAAAGTACATAAAATCTGTTAGTATTCAGCTTTAAAATGCTTGAAAGGCAGTTAACGGTGGGTAAAGTAGTGTGAAGATATCAGCGGCATCACTTTCAGCTACATAGGAGACGTCTAGGGGTGGAGTGTGCATTACTCATGCGTCTCTGGAGATGACAGTCGAGCTTGACATGATATCGGGCTTTCTTAATGCTTCCTAGATATTTATTGCCAGTATTCATGCACCCATCTCGAATTAATATATTGAAGGGTATCGGGAAATTAACTACCCCATATGGCATCTTTCAATGACCACTGTTATCCTCTTTTATGAACCTTTTATTACTTCTACTAGTAGGTATATGGCGGAATACACACATTAGCTTTTATGACGTGGTTTTATCGTCGAGACACGAAGAGTTTTGCTCGAATGCTCTAAATATTTTACAGTAATTGTTTAAAATATAATATTGGACAAAGCTCCATATTGGCTTTAAGTTCAATGAGTGTCGAATTGTTACCAATGTTAAAAGAAGAACTTCACAAATCTTAAATTTTCCAAATATTGAATCAAATCCTTTATTACCTTTTTTGCCATATACATGAGATATGGATGAGGTTCGTCGCATAAAGGTGTTAAACCACAATGCGTACTTAACAAAACTAATATATGTTTAAAAATCTTTAAGATATGGACAGACATAAAGGGACAAAAACAAAAGACATACATTTTAAAACTATTATTAAAACAATTAAAATATTCCACAGCTACTTTTAGGTTGTTGATACGAATAAGAAAATATTTAGTTGGCTCCATTTAAGAAAGATACAAATTCATTCAGGTCATAAAAGCAGTGCTGTAACAAGTTCTTTAATTTTTTTTTTAAGCTGATGGTGGATGTATACATCTTAGCTCTGTGGAATGCATGTTACAATATGTGGTTCTTGCATGATGCGATGACTTATTATGGTAGGTGTGGAAAAATTTATTTATATAAACATTAACTTTATTTCGTGTTGTGTATGGGTGAACGTCACTAAACTTTGTAAAATCAGCCCGTTTGTCGTGGATAAAAACATGATTTAAATTCCTGTTGCAGTAAGTATATGTCTCGATATGAAAGTGAATCTACAAGATTTTGTATATGCCAGATTGAACAGTAGTCGAATTATATAATATTTTAGGATAGTAGTAGTATATTGTGGCATAATAAAAATTTAATATCGACTTTGCCAAGCGTATTTCTTAAGGTTGATAAAAGAAAATACGATTTATTCAGCGGCACACACACACAATCAATGTGTTCATTCCAGCTCATTGAGCTATCTATGCAGGCCCCTAGAAACTTTGTCGACTTGTCAGTGGATAATATGTTATCTTTACTATTAAATTGTAGATCTATAGGTGTTTCTCTATACAACCCGGTAATTTCTAGACATGCGGTTTTTTCTAGATTTATGATTAATCGATTTCGTGAGCACCATTTAAAAAACTGTTTATCGTACCATTTATTTTTGACTGTAGTTCGTCTTTGCACTTTGCGTAGTTTACGATGGTTGTGTTATCTGCGGACATGAACACTCCGCCATCTTGTCTATAGAGTGGCAGGTTGTTTATGTACAGCAAAAATAATAGTGGTCCAAGTACGCCCCACTGAGTGTCAATTTCAGAGTTGTAATCATCCAATTATAAGTATTCCATTTTTGCCTTGAATGTACTAGCCCGGGAGGCAGCGACAGTTTTCGTGAATTCATTTCTATAAAGCTAGATTTTTTCCAAAGAGAGTTTAGATAGTATTTATAATCAAGGAGCAATTCTACCAAATTCTTAGTGGTGCATAAATGAGTAAGAAAGTGAACAACATGTTGCAAAAAAATAGATGGACGAAAATTTAGTTTTTCGAATTATCACGAATTGTCAAAAAACGACGATTCGCCTTCGCTCCTGTCGGCCCCAATTTTCGATTTTGACCTCCGCGCCATTGAGGCATAGAATGGGTCTCCTATCACCGCATTTATTCAGTTCTTACGTTTCAAAAATTGACTTGCGGTCGTGCTAATCCGCGACTATTTTTAAGTGGTTTTCGGAGTCCCGCCCGGGGACACTTTTTTTTTGTTTTCAATTTTTTGGCACATATTTTTTATTCTACAATTGCTATTCGCTCTGCTCTATTGCATTTCTCGGAAAAATTTTGCATTCTCCGCCGCGGAATATTAAACTGCACTATTTCGATTAAAAATCACATTCTTTTTCTTATCAACCCTTTTAATAATGGAGTGGGGGTGGTGGTGGGGGAATGGAAAATATTATATAAATCTTTGAGGCCTTGACTTCTAGTACATACGCCTAATTTCAAGTTTGTATACCCTTACCATCTTGCTTTACTTATTTCTCTCTATTTACCCCCAAACGCTTCACCGGATATGTTCAAAAGACAAACCAATTCCAGATCTCATTATAGTATATATGTATACAAAATTTCAAGTCAATGTCTTAAACCGTTCCGGAGAAAACGTGGGGACAAAAAAAGATACAGACAGACAGACCGATAGACAGACAGATCGACAAACGGACAGATTTTTTTTTCGCTCAAATTTAAAATCTCGACGTTCCATGACATTCAAAACCTATTTCAAGATAAAAAAAAATTGAATATTTTTTTACGATTATTATACAATCCACTACGTGGATGTGGAAATAAATGTATTTCAAATCTTGTTGTTTATTTTTTATAGTCACTCAAATTTCTTGCATTCATTATTATGTATCTAGAACTTTGTTATTTTTTTATTTATTTACTTAAGAAAATGAGAATTCTATGCAAGATATACATATTGAAAACATAAATGAGGTTTATATAAAATATTTTTACATTAATTAATGATATATTTAGTTTAAATTCTTAATTTTACTTACTAAGAAATAATCTGTTTAAAGCATCCGCGTTATGTGCTTCCCTGCCACATTTTCTGGAGAAGTTTAATCTATAACGCCTAAAATACTTATTTCGGGCCTCTGAATCTTCTTCTGACAGTTGACCGATCGAAAGAACTGCTACTGAAATAAATTGGGTTCCATGAGTTAGGATCTTATGAACGGCAGGTGTCATGGGGTACCATTTGTACAGTTTTACATACATTTTTGCGCATCAATCCGGTGACCACTTGATATTACCTATAGTATAATCTTAAATCTTTTTATTAAGTTTACATCGGCCCCTGTTATCGTCGCCGACATATCTGGATTAGAAAAAACCTTCTTAATGTATTCCCATCATTAGTATTTCCAAACCCAGGTTTGGGTCTATCCACAAGCAAGCCCATTTTGGTTTTAAATTCATCTTAGATCTTCATTTTACTTTCAGCCACTTTTGCTTTCGCATCTTCAGTTCTTGTTTGCCATTTTCCGGTTGGTAACTTATATGCTAAATGTAAAAGACTTTCAAAGAAACGTATTCTGGCGTGAAGAATTGAAAGTTTAAATTTTAAAATGTCTGGTTTTATTTTTTCCAAATCGTTGAAACTTCTTGATGTCGCACCACAAATAAAATATTTTTGAGTTGATGTAGTATCAGTAGCTGCATTGCAGACTTTGCCATTTATCATTGTAAATAATAACTTGTGCTGAACAAGTTGCCACTGGTAATTGTTATAACAGTTTTTTCTAAATTTTCAATTTGGTTTTCAATATAACGAATTTCCTCGTTAGTTAGTGTTTCTTGAATAAACGCAATTCTAATAGGACGACAAAACCTGGGAGAATATGGTGTAGGATTATTCCAAATAATTTTATTTGGCCCTTAGATTTGAGGACTAATTGTAAAGGAACAAAGGAAGTTAAAAAATATTTGCGCCACTGTCAGATTCATGTTCAAATCTTTGTTCGAATTGGCTCTGTTGTGAGTCATGACATCCCCACTTAGCAGTAAAATTTAAATTGTCATTTTCCTTCGAATTAATATTGTCGAAGGCTTCACTTAGCAATTTACCAATTCTTAGGGTAGTATGGTCCAGTTTCACTTCCGCGCAAGTAGATGTAATAGTGATAGCTTCACGTTTTGGATAGCATTCACTTTTTACTGTCTGTATGATTGAATAGTAGGGATATCTCTCTTGGTCAGCACTTCTAATTACATCGTATTGGCATCTAGTTAGATCTACTTCAACAAAAACAAATAGAGCTTCTTGTGGAGATAGTTGATTTCTTTGTTTTATTGAAGTTAATACTTTATGATATCTCTTCTCGTTTTGGTAATGATTGAAAGTCCTTCAAAACTTTAGAGGCTACGATTCCTTCTGCCCTCACAGTCATTTAGGTGGCGTAGGTTAATTCCTACTAAGATGCTTTTTCCCGCAATTCTGCTGGTTTTCTGCGTTTGCTTCTCTCACTTAAGTGTGTAAATATTTTATAGGGCCGATATGGAGACATATTCGAAAACGAAGGAAATTCTAAGTTTCCACTTAGCCAAGCCTCATTCTTTTTAAGGAAGGCGTTTTCTTTATTACTTGTAGCTGACCATTTTTCTTTAAATTGCGATTTGAAATGAGAAAGTTTGGGTTTTACAATAAATTCAGTCTCTTTAGGACATTTCAAATTTAAATTTAATATGCCTAAAAGAGGCCTAAAATAAACTGGTTCCGACAATAAAATCTTTTGCCCGATTTAAAACAATGTTAATCTACATACCCTATATTGTGCTGACCAACGATTTCTTTTCTTCCATTATCCTATTCAAGGATAAAATTATCTTCTATTAAAGTGTTATATCATGATTTAATGCAAACAACTAAATTTCCCAGTTGCATTTGTCGAAATGGATTTATTGATGCTATGCTTAAGTAGATAATAAAGGTGTAATGAAGCAAATATTTAATTAATAATTATTATGTACCTTGTATGCCACAAATTTAGTATAGAAGCAAAGGATCTGCTAGGGTCGAATACGGAGTTTACAAACACTCATCGTGGAATATATTACCCGGTGACGTATTTTAATTAACATGGCTTAAATAACTCGAATTAATTATTTCGTCCTTATGTTTAACCCTATGTGCATGCATCCAAGTTATCGTGTATCGTCTACTTTGTCCGATATGATTCACTGCGAAATACAATATTTTAAAACTAATTAAAATGCTGTTCTGTTTCGTGCAAAGTAATAAATATGTTTCAAGCAAAAACTTTACTGCAAATAAGTTTTAATTAAGTTTGTAGTAACTGTTCCATCTTTTTTACTAAGTATACATTTCAAATTCTCACTTGTCAGCGTGTTTAAAAGAGGCAATAACTAATGGGAATAAAAACAAAATTATTGTAATTAAAATGCATCATACTGAGTTAAGTGTTTAACTATGCTATAAAGAAAAGTAATGGAAGTGGAATTACTTTCTTGGTAGGGAAAGCATGGGTCAATTTTTTATTTATATTTTTAAAGAAAATCCATATTTCAAATACGAATATGTAAATGTGAAATATCAGTCTATTTATATATAAACTTTGACACCGTATTCATTTCAAAATTTTCACCAAAGAACGATTTTCATGTATCACGTTACGTAAAGCTGCAGTTGGTTAGAACATTGTATTGTATATATCGTTGTGTAAACTTGCCTACCTTTTCATATTTCATTTGGTATAGGACAAAATTCTAGCAAAGTAATAACTAAAATTTACAAACTCAATGCTAACTATACAGGATGTCCCAGCTTTAGACAAGCATTGTGTAGAAAACGGTGAGACATAGAAAGAATTGTTAAACGAGAAGTTATTCGGCTTAAGAAGACGCATTTAATCATTTTATTTTCAAATGTACAAGGCGTCTCAAAAAAGCGTAAGGTATGCAACTTTACTTTTTCAAATGGAACACCCTGTATATTTTTATATTTTTGGATTCTAGTTTTATTTCCAAAAACATTTTATTAACCATTTCCTATACCTACCATTAACCATTTTTGAGATATTAGCAGTTACATTTTTGGAATAACATTTTTTTTATTAACGTAATCGTATGGAATAATACAATACACAAAACAGTACCTGCCTATTATGATTATAGCCCGGGAGGTAGCGATAGTTTTCATGAAATCATTTCTATAAAGCTAGATTTTTTTCCAAAGAGAGTTTAGATAGTATCTATAATGAAGGTGCATTTCTACCAAACTTTTGGTGGTGCATAAGTGAGAAAAAAATTAAACAACATGTTAGATGGAGAAAATTTCGCTTTTCGAAATGTCACGAACTGTCAAAAAATGACGATTCGCCTTCGCTCCTGCCGGCACCAATTTTCGATTTTCACCTCGCGATTCACGTTGTGCGGTCATTGCCGACCTTCTCCTCGCCATCGAGACATAGAACAGGTCCCCGATCGCCGTATTTATTCTGTTCTTACGTTTGAAAAATTGACTTGCGGTCATGTGAATCGGCGATTATTTTTAAATGGTTTCCCGAGTTCGAATCCCGCCGGGGGATACTTTTTTCAAATTTTTTGGCAGATATTTTTTATTCTATAATTGCTATTCGCTCCGTTCTAATGCATTTCTCGAAGAAGTTTTGCGTTTTCCGCCGCGGAATATTTATATGCACTTTTTTTTTTTTTTTCTTTCTTCAATTCTTTGGGACTTCCTGCCACATGTATGTTTTCTTTCTAAGCGGTGCTATGGGAATCTACAAAATATATCACAATTAACCAGTATGTTACTGGTAAAAAACCTCTACGCCTCTGACGTTTACGTCAAAGGATCAGTTAAAGGTTGGTTTTTTTATTAAAAAACAACACAAATAAGTATAAAAACTTGAAATTAAATATTTCGCCGACGTTTCGGAAATCTAATCTGTTTCCTTTTTCAAGGCTTTTTTGAAAAATCTTTTTTGCTGTGTACGTCAAATACACAGCTCTAAGAATGTTTGTTATATTCAATATCCATAGATACTTACTATTTACATAGAACTGTTGATATAGTTAACAGTTTTTTAGTTTCTATACAATGTTAAGTTTGTGAAGTTCTTCTTTTAACATTGGCAGCCAAGTTGTACAGACATCTACGGAACAATTCGACACGCAATTATCCTCATTCAATAATATTATCGCGGATTCTTTAATTTTTCTTTTTTTGCTATCTGCCTCTTTTGTTAAAATTTTTGCCGAGTCCCAGTTTATTCTATGTCCGTTCTCCCACGCGTGTTCGCAGATCTTGGACCTCTGAATTTCATTTTTTCTGATATAATTTTGATGTTCGCCCAATCTTACACTAAAAGGTCTGGATGACTCACCCACGTATTGTTTGTTGCACTCACACGGAATACTATAAATGCAGTTTTTTGAATTTTGCTCGTGGTTTGTTGGTTTCGTCTTTGTCAGAATAGATCTTAAAGTGTTGCTTGTTTGAAATACTGTCCTAATATCAAATCTATCACCGATGCGGCGCAACTTTTCGGATAATCCGCATACATAAGGAATTAACGCTGTGTAACGTTTTTCAGGTTTTTGTCGTACCTGATTGGTATTTTCAATATTTATGAAGGTTTTATCGACAAAACCCCCAGGGTATTGGTTATTAATAAGAACTTCCTTTATAAACCGCTTCTCATTGTTTAGTATTTCATCATTAGAAGAAATGATTTTGGCCCTATCATACAAACATTTTACAACACCCCTCTTAACGTGCATCGACTGATTTGAGTTGAAATTTAAATATCTGTTGGTATGTGTTGGTTTTCTATAAACACTTGTTTCAATTGTACCATTTACTCTTTTAATTAAAACATCTAAAAATGGTAATTCATTTCTAGTTTCCTTCTCTAAAGTGAATTTAATAGAAGGTTCTTTATTATTTAAATGATCCAAAAAACTATCTAGTAACTCAATACCATGAGGCCAGATTGCAAAGATCTACGTATCTCCACCAGATAACCGGTTTGTATGCACAATTTTGAACATGCCTAGTCTCAAAATCCTCCATAAATATATTGCTTAAAATCGGTGACAATGGAGAACCCATTGCCATACCGAAATCCTGCTGATAGAAGTCATTTTCTAATTGAAAATAAGTTGTTTTTATGCACATAGTTAAAAGTTCCATTATAGTATTTAGTATTTTTAGATTTAATTAAAAGAGTAAATGGTACAATTGAAACAAGTGTTTATAGAAAACCAACACATACCAACAGATATTTAAATTTCAACTCAAATCAGTCGATGCACGTTAAGAGGGGTGTTGTAAAATGTTTGTATGATAGGGCCAAAATCATTTCTTCTAATGAAATACTAAACAATGAGAAGCGGTTTATAAAGGAAGTTCTTATTAATAACCAATACCCTGGGGGTTTTGTCGATAAAACCTTCATAAATATTGAAAATACCAATCAGGTACGACAAAAACCTGAAAAATGTTACACAGCATTAATTCCTTATGTATGCGGATTACCCGAAAAGTTGCGCCGCATCGGTGATAGATTTGATATTAGGACGGTATTTCAAACAAGCAACACTTTAAGATCTATTCTGACAAAGACGAAACCAACAAACCACGAGCAAAATTCAAAAAACTGCATTTATAGTATTCCGTGTGAGTGCAACAAACAATACGTGGGTGAGTCATCCAGACCTTTTAGTGTAAGATTGGGCGAACATCAAAATTATATCAGAAAAAATGAAATTCAGAGGTCCAAGATCTGCGAACACGCGTGGGAGAACGGACATAGAATAAACTGGGACTCGGCAAAAATTATAACAAAAGAGGCAGATAGCAAAAAAAGAAAAATTAAAGAATCCGCGATAATATTATTGAATGAGGATAATTGCGTGTCGAATTGTTCCGTAGATGTCTGTACAACTTGGCTGCCAATGTTAAAAGAAGAACTTCACAAACTTAACATTGTATAGAAACTAAAAAACTGTTAACTATATCAACAGTTCTATGTAAATAGTAAGTATCTATGGATATTGAATATAACAAACATTCTTAGAGCTGTGTATTTGACGTACACAGCAAAAAAGATTTTTCAAAAAAGCCTTGAAAAAGGAAACAGATTAGATTTCCGAAACGTCGGCGAAATATTTAATTTCAAGTTTTTATACTTATTTGTGCTGTTTTTTAATAAAAAAACCAACCTTTAACTGATCCTTTGACGTAAACGTCAGAGGCGTAGAGGTTTTTTACCAGTAACATACTGGTTAATTGTGATATATTTTGTAGATTCCCATAGCACCGCTTAGAAAGAAAACATACATGTGGCAGGAAGTCCCAAAGAATTGAAGAAAAAAAAAAAATTAAGATAATGCCACAAATAACATTTAGACAATATTTATATGCACTATTTCGATTAAAAATTCCATTCTACCTCCGCTATAGGGTTGCTAAATTTTTCAATAAAGTTGTTTTTGCTCAGTGTTGCCTTTAAAGAGCAGAGCGCCATTTCTAAAGACGAATTCGTAATCTTTGCCCAAAGATACATAGGAAATAGTAATTTTTAGTATGTTTTGGGGTAGGGGTCCTTTATGTAAATACTTATGAACAGATCTTACAACGAAATTTGGCAAAAAGTCGCATTTTGACACTAAAAAAATGCCTTGAAAAGGAAACAGATCAGATTTCCGAAACGTCGGCGAAATATTTAATTTCAATTTTTTATACTTATTTGTGTTTTGTCAAAAAAGCGACCTCTAATTGATCCGATGACGTAAAAGTCAGTGACGCAGCTGTTATTTCTCAGTAACATACTAGTTAATTGTGATATTTTGTAGATTCTCCGAACACCGGTTAAAAGGAAAAAATATATGTGGCAGGAATTCCCAAAGAATTAGAAGAAAAAAAAAAACTTATATTATCATTTTCAACACAAACTGATCGTGCCAAAGGAGTATTTCTTATTTGTAAAAAAAAATAAATGGAATGTACCAGGTTTCGAGCACTAACAATAGAAAGGTCATCAATGACTTTTTAATAAAATTAATCATTTCAAAATGTTAGAATTTAATATTTAATTATTCCTTGTGTCGTTTTTCTTTTATTTTTCTCCTTTTCGATTGGGTCAGAATAGAGATAAGGACTGTCGCAATACACTTTGTCGTGGCTATACGGGCTACGTTATCAACACCATTTCCTTAGGGGAGAAATATATTTAATTTTCGTTTTTTGCCATAAGAAATGTTACAATATGTTGCAATAATAATAATTTTTTTCACTCGCAATGGGGTCGTTGCACGTATTTTTTTTATTGAATATTCTGAAAATAAAGGAAAAATATTAGACCCGTGTTATTTTTTTTTTGCTTGCGTTTTAAGGGTGTAAATTAGCATAAAAGTTCGGTCTGTGGCTCTTTAACCCTTTAACTGATGACGTAGAGCGGGCAACGCCAAGTGCATCCGAAAAAGTCGGAACTTACCGATCTATCCGTGCCCGTCCCTGTAAATCAAAATCCTAGCGGCCGAACGTGGACCATGACCTAGACCTACGTGTCGATCAATAATCCGGCGCTAGCGCATCGGTGTTTTCAATTTATGACGTAGCAGGGGCAAAGGAATTCTGCTGACGGCGCGCTTTATTTTAAAGTGGTGTATTTTAAATTTTAGGCAATAGTTTGGTCAATTCATGTAACACAGGACATTAACAAACCTACAGTTACATTTTCCATACAAAATCAGTCTCAATTTCGATATAGTGCAACTAACCCGTTGTCTAACTCGCTGCGTCGTTGGTCAACAGTCGTGAAAAGGGACCTACTTTCTTCATCTTATTATTATATTACAGTTTTCTGTGACTGTACTTTTTCACTATTTTTTATATGCCTGAAACATACGTAAAAAAAGTAACACGCGTTGAAAAAGATAATAAATTCAGACCTTCTACATAGTCGTCGAAGAAAGGAGTTTTTAAAAATGAAAAATAATTGAAATACTTAATTGAAATAATAATAATAATCATAAAAATAATGAAACGATTGTTTTCCATAAGACAATATTACATTGTATAGGAATGGTCAAACACAGTACCTTACAAACTAATTAGAGAAAAAAAATCAGACACAGAATAAGCATTTTGAAAGCAAAAGCACTTTTTAATTTGATTTGAATTTGAACAAATTCCTTACTAACTTGCATTCGCTAGATAAATTATTGAACATTTCAGGTCCTATATAATTTGGGGAATAACCAGTAATATTGAGTTTTGCGAATGGTATACGAAAATTCTCTCGGCTTCGCGTATTTACATTTTGGATTTCCCTATTCTTATTAAACATTTCTCTATTTTTAAAAACATAAACAGATGTTTCAAAAATAAACAGAGCCGGTAAAGTTAAGATATTGTATTCTCCAATTAATTCTTTATAAGAGTGCCAGAGCCCAACCAGCAAATTTGTTTTATAATTTGAATGTTCTACAATTATTTTGTTTTATTGTTATTTTATTAATGCTTCTAAATGCCTATTGATTATATTAGAGTTCCAGAAAATACTATTTTGTTGTCTGCAACTGAACTATTTTATAAATTTATCATTCAAACGTTTCTACAGCAAAATTATAAAATACCTTATAATAGAATTAGAAACTAAATCGTTTTATAACGATTTTTTAGTATCGTTCAGCAGCATTTTTATCACCGCTATAAATATGCATTCGAATTATATTATAGTTATTTCTTATAATCTTACAAAACAGTTATATTGAAGATCTATTTGTGACAATTTTGCTTTTAAGAATAAATGTTGTTCCATAGTATGTTATATAATTATTATATAGCATTGTATTTGCTGTAATATGGAAACAGCAACAAAGTCATTACAAAACAAAATTGTTTACTTGAGCATAAAAATGTGGTGGCTAACAATACAATAAAACATATTTGAGAAAATAGATTTCCTGTATTAGCTGTGTATTTCTAAGTAAAGTCTGTCATTTAATGAAAATTTGTCATAATTATAGTACACAAGATTATAAAAAAAATTATTCTCCCAAAATTTTGGTTACCAACATTCACAAGAGTGGTGCAGATCTTAACAGGTCATATAACGGCCAAACTAAAAACATTAGATTTAGGACAATCGAGAAACTTAAAAAGTGGTTATAAAAACATTAAGTACATGTATTAACAGCGTAGAGGTTTTGGCAATAAGACACAGTTTAACACACAGTTTAATCGATTTATCATATGAGCTACAAAAGTACCGCGAAAGTGATCTATTTTATAAGATTCACGAAAAAGTTACACTAAGGCGTATTATTTTATAGATGATTTACAGGAATCCTCTAATTTAAATATCATGAAATGCTTGCTACTAACACAAAAGTATTTTATAGAGGGAGTCCATCTTCAAAGGCCAGCGTTCGTGATGGTAAATTTGACAAGATATGAAAATTTAAAATATCAAGTCTTTATTAGAATTTATGGAGTCAGAAACCTGCTAACTATACAGCTATGACTACTAAATCAAATTAGTGTAAGTTACATTGTAAAAAAAGTTAAATGCATGAAATCAATATTTTAAAAATTATTAGAAATGTGAGACCCGTTAAAAATGTATTAAAAATATGGCCATAGTTCACAGTAAAATTCTCTCCGTATCAAAAATTGCAGTCATTGTAAGGCAGAACGAGTCTCTTAAATAATTATTATAGATTATTATGTACCTAGTATTAAATCACAATGACATGCTTTTAGTGTCAAAAATACTTAAACTTTTAGGATACATTTTAAAAGTCGTTTTATTTTATTAATGTGAATAAAGCAGTATTGTTTTAAATAATGACTATTTAAAAGCTCTTATAAAACAGTACTTGAGTTGTTTTATAGTAGTAGTTTAACAAACAATGAAGTGTGTTTTATAGTACAATTAAATGAAGCTTTATAAAACTGCTATATAGTGGTAGTACTAAATTTTCATAAGGCTTCTGGAAATGTTTATATGATTATTTCATAGGCGTTACAAAATATCAACAGCAACTAAAATATTTTATAAGATGGTGCCAATTTTGCATTTATAGCTGCTAAGGAAACGTTATGGAAGTGTTTCTGAGAGTAACATTGTTTCATTTAATTTGCCAGAAACATTCCTACAACTTCTACAAAATATTGCAAAAATTGCTAGTTGGGAGATACCTGCCATACAACGTAATATACGTTATTGTGCAACAAGAATTTCGATATGATAATGACAATTTGAAAAAAAATTAAATAGTACATTTTTGCTGCATTGCCAGTTTCTGTAATTGTTGCCTTTCTCATGAAAATAGAGCGGTTGTCTCTTTAACACTGAAAGAAGAATTATAACCAGCTTGCTCGCTTCAACTTGATCAACTTAAACTACCCATTTTTGTTAATATTTAATCTCTTGTCGCTGATATGAACTTACAGCGCTTTTTTCACAAAATGGCGTTCATTAACAGAGCCATTTGTTCGCCTCATTAGCATGTTCTGCAATGTGGAATTATTTTTCAATTATATAACCGCCAAAGAGCAAAATTATATATCGCTTTCGCTCGAGCTGTTTCTGTGAACGTGTTATCGCGATGTAATCAGAAATGGTAAGCTATATGAATAGTTTCTTAATATATCGGATGTTTATTCAATAATCCTTTGGGTACAGTCCATAAAACTCACGCGACAACCCACTTAGCCACACCGGGCTGTTTATAATGAGTCTTGCAATTACTCACATATTCTGCGTCATTTGCCAACGTTGCTATGATTGATCACATCAAGTTGGCATGTTTTGCATGCCCAAACAACTGTACCTTGCTACAAATTATTCAAACAGTGTCACGAAATAGATCAGGAGGTACAAGATATACGTTAGTTTCAATTTTACATAATCGTCTAGTTATTTCCACAATGCAATTAAGCAAGGAAAAAACTAGATGCACCCGTTACAATCATTTTTGCTGAGGTACGAACTAAAATACTAATGATAAGATAACTCCAGAAGTTTTGTAATAACATGTTATTGCGATAATGCAATAAATAAAGACGGTTGCGTCCACAAAACATTAAACTTTTTAAATGCTAAGACATATTTATTTATTTATTTATTTATTTATTTGAATACAACCACCCAACAGGTAACCAATTACAGGGTGGGAACATTACAATAGAGAATACGAAAACAGTATAATAAACTAAAAACTAATTAAGCTAATTAAACTATCAGGACATAAAACATTGCATATATGTAAGTAAAAATATTATAATAAAATAGATATAAGATAATTATAGGAGAAGTACAAAAAGAGAACGCTATAAATCATAAATTAAGTTGTTTAATTGAATTAATACTGCAGTTAAATATATCTAGCTGATCTTGCTGTAGATTATAATTTTTACACATGAAATATAAAGGTGAAAATTTTAATAAGTTAGTTCGAGGGGTAGGAAGATAGAAAGTATCACGATTCCGACTTGTTATACGAGGTATGTGAAAATTTATTTGTTCTAAAATGAGAGGGAAATCAAACATGTTATGAATAATTTTATAAAGAAAGACTATTGAATGTATTATTCTTCTATTTTCCAAGTTAGACATGTGAAATCTGTCCAGCATAATATTTTGTGAATAACCAGTTATTGGGTAGGTACCATCTTCAACAAAGCACAAATACTTAACAAAACGGCGCTGAACATTCTCAACATTATTTATGTGAATTGCATATCCTGGAGACCATATCAACGAGCAGTATTCCAATTTTGATCGTACAAATGAATAGTACAGCAACTTTATAATATTAGTGTTGCTGAATCTTTTACAGTTTCTTATTATAAAACCTAAACTTTTTAAAGCTGACGCGATGGTGAAAGTAATATGCTCCTTAAAACTAAGGCACTTATCAAAAATAACTCCAAGATCCTTTATTGTATCAGGTCTCTGCAATATTTGACCATTTATATGATAGTTGTAATAGATGGGATGACGCATTTTAGAAAAGGTGAGTATGTTACACTTGGATATGTTAAGAGGCAAGCAATTGGATAGGCATCATTCATTAACGATATTTAGGTTATTCTGAAGATTTTCACAGTCATTTTCGTTTTCTATTACGCAATATATTTTCAAATCATCAGCATATAAGAGGCTCTCTACATTGAGATTAGCTACAGTATCATTTATGAAAACAACAAACATAAGTGGGCCCAGTACAGAGCCCTGGGGAACACCGGAAGTGGCGAGAACGTCAAACGACCTGTGACCACGGTATTCCACATACTGACGCCTGTTCTTTAGATATGAAGAGAAGAAATCTAATTGCATCACTGACAACCCAAACTTACTCAATTTCTCTAATAGAATACCATGATCCAGGCGGTCGAACGCCTTGGAGAAACCCGTGTAAACGATATCAATTTGCTTGTTCGCGTCCAGTTGCTTGGAAATGTATTGCGTGATACATGCGAGGTTAATCTCAGTGGATCTACCGGGAACAAAGCCATGTTGGTTAGATATAATTTGGCCATGTACGTGATTAGACAATGATGTACGCAAGGTGATCTCGAAAACTTTAGCGAAATTGCAGATAATTGTAATGGGCCTATAATTTTCAGCTACCCCCTTGTTGTCTTTTTTAAAAACGGGACATAAGCGAGAATATTTCCATACTTCGGGAAATGTACATGTTTTTAGTGACAAATTAAATATTGTTGTGAGAGGACGAGCAAAGAGGCAGCGCAGTCCTTGATAATAAAAGCAGGGATGTCATCTGGCCCTTTAGTAAACTTAGGTCTGATTTTCTTCAACGATTTAAGTACTTCTATCTCAGAAAAAGACGTTAATGGTAAATTTGTACTATTACTACTGGTGTCTTCGTGAGAATGATATTTTTCTTCGTCATGGTTAGGTTTCAAGTATGCAGTTTGAAAAAAATTAGCAAAAGCATTGACACTATCCTGGGGATTTGTGCATTGAATATCATTATAAGTAATATTATCAGGGATGGAACTGCCTCCTCTTTTACCGTTAATGTAGGACCAAAATTTGTGGGGATCATTTTTTATGGTTTCTTGTATATTCAGTAGATAATGTTCATGCAACTGTCTCAAATCATCTTTTATCTTTTTCCTTATGTCACTAAACTCTCTTAGTACAGGAAATGAAGCTGAAAAAATGGCAGAACCTCGCAATTTTTTCGTCCAGCATCGATTTGTACAAAAATTTTGGATCAGGCTCATTTCACCCTCTAGTTCATTTTATATATTGAGCCGTTGTACGCTTTTGGTTTTTTAAGGGTGAAAACTACCCCTAATTGTAAAAAATTATAAAATAACATTTTAAACTTTAATATGGTCAACATTTGTTTTGGATTAGTTGAATAATGATTGTTTTATGCTTTAGGATATAATATCATAATATTTCAACCCTTAAACCCACCCTTGTTGGAGCTATATATAAAAAATTTATTTATCCTAAAAGAATGATTTCGGCTTGCATCGATTTGCATAAAAATTTGGGATTAGGATCATCTCACCCTGTACTTCATATTCTATATCATGCTCATGGGCGTTGATTATTTTTAGGGGTGTAAACTACCCCTTATTGTCAAAAATTATATAAAAACGTAAACCTTAATATGGGTAAAATTTGGTTTTGATTGGTTAAATAATGACTATAATAAACACAATTGAATGATTCTAAAAAAATTGTCAGAGCACGTGTCATTTCTTTCGAACTTTAGAACACACTGGCGAGGAATCAACGAAATATACACTCACACACGCAGACACATGAGCAGATGTTTCTTCTTTTCTGTCTTTCGATTTGAATGGAGAAAGTGGAACATATTATAACGTATTACTGCCGAAAAAACCGGTTCTGTGGTATTATATATATTGAAAATGCTCTATTACACTCCCAAGCGGGCTATTCGAATTTTTCGAAAAAAAAAAAAATTAATTCGTTTCATAAACATAGCTCCTTCATTTTTGGTGATAAAAAGTTTTTTCAAAAATGATTTTATAGGGTTTTTCAAGAGCTATAAGACTATGTGAATTAAATTCCGTAAGATCCCTTAGTTTTTAAGTGGGGTGAGTTTAAAGGGCTCGAATAAGGGGGTGTTTGCTCGTAAATAGAGGTTTTAAACAGCTATACCTCGCTAAATATTCACTGTAAAGAAAATCTATGCACAGAGAAATTTTAGTTATTAAAAAAGCTACAATTTAGTACTCTATCATTTTTTTCGTATCTCAAGTATTTTCGGAGGTATTTTGAAGAAAAGGGTGAAAAATACGAAATTGCAAAAAATCAATTTATCTTTAAACTCCAATTTTTCTAAAATTAGGCATTTTAAATAGGTCAAACTTCTTGGGTGTATTAATAATACATATATAAAAAGAATTACAGAAGGGTGAAGGTCAATTTTAATTAGGAGGGTAGTTAGGGGGTTGTTTTCACTGATTTTTCGTAGAAAAAAGTAGCTACCGACCTTATTTTGATCATAAGTCGCTCAATTTTTATGCTAGAAACTTTTTTTTTGTTTGAAAGGTCTAATTGTATACTTGAAAAAAGATTCTGTAAGTTTTCCTCGAAAAATGCAAAGTTTTCCCGTTATTTGGCTTTGAATATTTCAAATTATGCATTTGACGAAAAAAGCTAACCTTTAACATGCCGTATCTCGGTTTGTATTGGTCGTAGAAAAATTATAAAAAAAGGATTTTGTTTGTTTTTCTAAAAGCTACAATTTTGATATCTACAGTTTTTTTGATTAAATGCATATTTTTCGAGTTATTCTCAAAAAACCCTCTAAAAAAGTCGATTTTTTCGTCGAAAAACTGTTACTTTCAACCGCGAATAACTCGAAAAATATTAGTTTTACGAAGAAAACGTAAAGAACATTTTTTTCTTAGAATTACGTTTTCCATCGATTTCCATGGTTAAAATGTAATGAAAAATTTCCACCCCCGAGATGGGGTGGCAACCACCCCCAAGGTTTTAGCGTACAGCGGCATGATATAGAAAATGATCCTTGGGCTACTCCCTACCTTCAGTGAAAATTTCAAGTAAATCCATGCTGGACGAAAAAAATGCGAGCCAAAATGCTTCATTTCCTAGCCTATCTATATATATCATCAATCTTTGTTTGTTTGTATTTTTTCCAGAGGCTGCTTTTTTTCTTTATGTCTCGTATGATGTTGTTCGTGTACCACGGTGGATATTTAGATGGTCTGGGAATATATTTGGGAACAGCTTTGTCAAAAATTTCAGTCAATTTTGAATATAACTCAGAACACGCGATGTTAACATCTTTTTGCTCATTTAGGAAAGACCAGTCTGTGTTGAAGAAAATGTCGTATAGAAGTGGATAATCTGCCTTTTTAAAATTATAAGTTTCTGTTGATTTACACGGGAAATTTCCAGACTGAGACGTATTTATGGTTATTGATATATCCAAAGGTGGATGATGTAAATCTTCAGTTAGTAAAAAGTCTACTGATCTTGATACCTGACAGTTTTTGTTTGACAATACTAAACATATAAATAGTTAAAAAAGGATTCGACAGACAAATTTCAAAAAATAAAATCGCTGCCTGAGGAATCAGTACTTCCACATCCAGATTTTCCATCCAACTCTCTAAGGCAAACTTCTTGACTTTATTTGCACCCTAGTATGTGAAAGTTATTGGTCATAGAATTTTAATAATATTTGGGACAGATACAGACAGACGTCATTACAATACATACGTGTACCGAATTTCAAGCGAATATATCAATTTTATTTTATCAACTCTTTTATTAATGGAGTCGAGATGGAGGGGGGGGGGGGTGGTTGAAAAATATTATAAAGAAATCTAAGGCCCTTGACTTCTAGTATATGCACTAAATCTCAACTTTCTGTACTCTTACCAGTTTGCTTTATTTATTTTCTCCTATTCGCCCCAATTTAACCCACTGCGTTTTAATGACTATCCAGTGAAATATGTGAATTATCTGTAAAAAAATACCTCATTTTTCCTTTTTCGTTATCTGCATGAATGTTGAGTCGTTTGTTATTTTATTTACGCATCAATCGAAAAAATTTTCTTTAAATATTCTCCAGTTTATTAATATGGACAATGAACTTGCATTTCTTTACAAATCAGAGACATGGACACACGTTTCCTATTTTATTTATTTATTTACACGACTCAACAGGACGAATGTCCCAATTACAGAGTCGGAATACCAACAATAAATATTGTGCTATAACAGAAGTAGGTATTACAAATTATGTCCACTTTATATCCTTAATTCTACAATAACAGAAATATTACAAAGTATGTTCATATATATTCTTTAGATCTTTAATTCTACAATGAAAAATATCAATATTATTCTGTATATGACTAAAATTCCTGCATATGACATTAATAGGTGAATACATTAATAGATTGGCGCGTGAAGCTTTGATGTGAATTGTTTGGTGGAGTCGAGTTGATTTAGAAGGAACTCGTAGGTCAATGAGTTTTAATTGATCAGAGCAGTCGAGTTTATCGTTTAATATTTTAGACTGAGTTACAATTCCGTGTAATTCTCGGCGAGTTTGAAGTGAGTTAAGTGCGAATCTATTTAACAAAATATCATTACTAATTCCAACAAATGGATAAGTCTTGTTCTCGGTGTAGCTTAAGTATTTTAAAAATGTTCTTTAAATATTCTCCAGTTTATTAATATGAATGATGTAGTAGGGACTCCAGATTACGTCGGCATACTCCAATATACTTCTGACAAACAACATTCCTGAAATCTTTGGACTTTCTAATTATGAGTCTCAATGATTTAAAACCTGAAGATGCGATGTTACTTATGTGATAAATAAAAGTTATCTTGCTATCAAATGTAACACCTAGATCCTTAAATCTATCAACTTTTTGTATGACGCTATCGTTTATTTTATACTCATTAATGAAAATATTATGCCCACCTGAGTAGGTCACAACATTACATTTTTCATATCTGACTTGAGCAATTCTATATCATTGCAGCTAACGCTGTAGAAAATTATTAGGTCATCGGCATAAAGTAGATGTGGGCACTGTAACTCTATAACTGTGTCATTGATAAAAATATTGAATGAAAGTGGACCAAGGACTGACCCTTGAGGGACTCCAGATTCGGCATTAAATTCGACAGACTTGTGTCCATGGTAACAAACATATTGTAATATGTTGCTTAAATATGAGGTAAAGTATGAAACAAACTCATATGATAATTCAAAATTTGTTAATTTATTTAATAAGATACCATGGTCAAGCCTGTCAAACGCATTGGAGAAATCTGTGTAAATAACGTCGACTTGACCACCTCCATCCAAGACTTCACAAAGATACTGAGTCAAGCACAATAAATTTCGTCGCAGACCTACCTCGCATGAACCCATGTTGATGGTTTGATATTTTATTTTCTATGTTAGGAAAAATATAGTTATAGAGAACGAATTCGAATAGTTTAGAGAAATTATTAATTATGGTGATTGGCCTGTAATTTTTTATGTCTTCTTTGGAATTCTTTTTGTGTACAGGGCATATTTTAGATATTTTTCTCAGGCTGGGAAAACTGTCATTATTTAAGTATAAATTAAATACATACGATATGGAACCAGGAAATATTGAGACGCAACTTTTAACGAAAAAAGCCGGTGTTCCATCTGGACCTGCTGCAAATTTTGGCTTTAATTTTTTGCACCTTTTAATAACTTCTGCCTCTGAGATTGTAGTTATGAATATATTTTGTGTCCACAGGTTCACTTTCGCCACCCATACTGACATTATTAGTTAATGCAGAGTATGCTGATATGAAATATTCCGAAAATGTATTTACTATATCTTGGGGGTCATTATATGAGGTATTTTCATATATCATACTATTAGGTATTGGACTTGTTTTTGACTTATTATTAATGTAGGACCAAAACATTTTTGGATTATTTTTTAAGTTATTTTCTATCTCAAGTAAATAGTTTCTATGCGAGTCATCAATATCTTTTTTACTTTTGTTCTAATATTCTTATATTCCCCATATATTACGGCATCTTTAGTATCTTTATATCTATTCCAACTTCATTTTTATATTTGAGATTTTTAATTATGTCTTTCGAGAACCACTGAGGATATTTTTTTGTACGCGGAAGAGAGATTATGAAACATTTTTTAAAAATCCATATTTCAAAAGTACCTGGTAAAAATATGGCACGTGATTTAACAATTATTCAACATCTGAAAGCACGCGAGAGCAATTTAAGAAAAGTACAAATTTTTTAAATAATGAATATCGCTCGGTCTTGTTAAAATAATAATTACCTTGGTTCGCGGTATGCAATTAATCTATCAGAAAAACCACCAGAAATCTTGGAAACTCGTTCTGCTTAGTTAACCCAGTTTAATAAAGTTGAAATATACCTAATTAGAGTTTTACATTTAAAACTGTTTAAAATATGCATTAAGTCTGGTAGATTTCAACTATGAATTGCGATGGAGAAAAATGTCGTTATACGTTTCTTTTCTCATGTAAATTTTTATGCTCCTCGTTCAATTTGAATTCGTTTCCTGTACTATTATATTACAAATTATTACCGCCTTGTCACGATACTCATACTCCGAGTAACCTATATATACAGCAAATTAATCAACCTCTCTGAACAAGACCAAGAACGTTTCTTACAATTAATTTTCTTACCGCTTTCATGTCAAGCCAATCTCAATTTATATTAAAGCCATTAAACGGAAAATTAAAATACATCATTTAGTGTGTTTTAGGACATATTTACATTGTTTGCGAAAGACGTTTAGCAGATTACTCGGATAATTACGTGGCAAAAAGAAATTGTTTTCTTGAGATTAAAAATCTTAAGCCAGTGTCGTTGGGATAGATTTTTTTATTTAAAAAAACAACAAATCACTCGTTGTTCTTGAAATATAAACTGTTGCCACATGGTGATGGAATGAATTTATATCGTCAACTTATACTCCAGTAAACAACTTGGAAAATAGTGCCAAATGTGTAAAAGTTGAGAACCAGCACCGATTTTGCAAATTCCTTATGCGTTGTGTTTCTTAAATCCTCAGGCTCACTCATCACCATTAACATCTTTACGGACGGACAAAATGGGGCAGGTATGGGGATTATGAGCCCCACCAATTCCCCAAAAATTAAGCCTCAAAAGAAGATATTAAAAATGAACATTTCAGCCTGGAAGTCTCCACTTGGGGGTTTCGAGGTCGCTGATGACGAGTCAGAGGTCCAATTCGGGAAATTCAAAATGAGAATTGATATTATTTTGGACTTGAAAATCTGTACTTGAGGGTTTTCGAGGTGGTTGCCGAATCCCGAATCCGAGGTCTTATTTGGCAAATTAAAAATGGAAGTAGAGTCAATTTCTCAGGAATAACTCGTATATTTTCCTCTTTTGGGCTGAAAGTTTGAACTTGGGGGTTCTCGTGGTCGCTGATAACGAATCCGATGTCTAATTGGGGGAAAGTTAAAATGGCGGGCCGGAAGTTGAGCCGTTTCCTAGGGAAATACACGCTTTTCTTCTTTTTTTGTGACTTCGAAAAAAAATTGTTTATACAATTACCCGATATAATAAGCTGAAAAAGTATTAATATTTCTCTGCCAGAATATTTTTTACATCCCTCGCAGGGAAGTATTGTATTCGAGAAAAAATCACCCTCCGAGATTTCTTCACATTTTCACGTTTCATAACATTCTAAGCCTATGAAACATATTCTTTATAGGATTTTGCAAACAGCGGAAAAAAACTATCTATGGGAAGTAAAAGAAAAACTATATGTAGAAATATTAATGAAATCTGCATTCTTTCGATAACTTGACTTCTGGTTATGCTAACAAGTAAAAATTCTTATTTGCCATTCTCATTATAATACTAGCATTCCACATAGTCCCCTAGGCTAGGCAGATTAAACTAGTATCTACATGATCCCCTACGATATGTAAATTCAGTTAAAAATGAGAACAAAGGCCTGAAATCAATTTATTTACCTACCTTGTCCTTAAAATTTTTTTCATTCTAATGAATTACATTTTCATAAAATCTCATTCAGTTTCTTGGAAATGCTTAGCCTTTGAAACGTTTTTCGTCCTTATTGTGGACTCATCAGAAAAGTCCAAAGCCACTCATAACGATGTTCTATGCAAATGTACTTCATTAGAAAGAAAAAAATTTTAAAGACAAGGTAGGTAAATAAATTAATTTCAGGCCTTTGTTCTCATTTTTAACTGAATTTATATATCGTAGGGGATCATGTAGATACCAGTTTTACCTGCCTAGCCGTAGGGGACTATATGGGATGCTAGTGTTATAATGAGAATGGCAAATAAGAATTTTTACTTGTTAGCATAACCAGAAGTCAGGTTATCGAAAGAATGCAAAGATTTCATTAATATTTTTACATGTAGTTTTTCTTGTAGTTCTCATAGATAGTGTTTCTTTCCGCTGTTTGCAAAATCCTGTAAAGAATATGTTACATTACTATAAGCAAACAAATAATAAATAATTCACTTTTAAACATTCTAAACCTATCTCAAAAAAAAATTGAATTTTTGAAAATGTTTAAATTTTTTTATGAAATGGGTGATGGAAAAGTATTCTTTTGCTCAAATTTAATATGTCCACGTTTCGTAACATTCTAAACATTTTCTTTGAAATTAGAAAAATTTTGAAATTTTGAAAATTTTGTATAAAATGGATGAAGGAAAAAAAATGGTTTTGCTCAGATTTAAAATTTTCACGTTTCATGACATTCTAAACATACTTATATCAAAAAAAAATGTTTGCTGCTAAATTTGTAAATGTGAATATGTTTATTCCTAATTTTTGCTGCGTTGAAATACTACCTTAAACTAAATGATAATGCATTTATAACTTATATTATAGTCAGTTATTTTTTATAGGCCTGTGAACAGTTAGATGTACAAAAAATCAAGAGATATTATATTATTTTCTTATACTAATAAATATCAATAGCCCTAAAAAATTCCATCACAAGAGATTATTTTATATCCTCTTTAAAACCTATTTTGATTTTTCTCCCTAGCTTGTTTGGTTTTCGAGCAATTCAATTTTTTCTATAGGCAGCGCGCAAAAAATTTCAAATAAACGAAAATTCGCGTGCATTAAAAATACAAATATACAATTTTTGTCAATATCGATTTTCTCAAAAACCATGGCATATACAAGAGAACTACAACATGACTTTTCTTTAGGCAATTAGTCAGGCTTTCTTTTTTATGAAGAGAACTTTTTTATACTTTCAACGGTTAACGAGTTATCAGTAAAATAAGATTTTTTCACCGAAGGTGTGAATTTTTTGGGAGTTGCGTGGCACCCCCAGGACTGATTTTTGTAGTTTTGTGATGTTTAATCCTCGCACTAACAGTTACGGAAGGAAAATCTCGGATAACATTTTTTGCGAGCTTCTGGTGTATTTTTTACTTTACCGACTAGACTACGAGTAGAGATCTCCGAAATTTTCATAATTAAAGCATGTTTCCAAGGCTTAATTTTTGGGGCATTCCAGGGACTTATAACCCCCAGTCCATGCGCAAAGATGTTAGTGGTGACGAATGATCCTGAGGCTTCAAGGAACACAGCGCAAAAGGAATTTCTAAAATCGGTGCTGCTTCCCAACTATTACGCAATTTCCGGCTTATTTATTGCGCTACTATAAACTATCGACAGAAACACGAAGCGTACTAGTGGCACTCACTGCGGCCTAGTCAATAACTTACGTGCAGTACTTATCACAAAAGAAATCCGTTATTGATTCGCTCGCACCGAGCCGAATTTCCAATTTCGATGGCGCAATTTACGATGCGGACAGAACGCCAATCTCCCTTTTTCCGTAGAGACCTCATACGACTTTCCACTCGACGTACTTATGTAGATACTAATGTTTGAAAATTTTACGTTTTTGTGATATTGCCCTTTTCCGTCGAGGGTACATTCAAATTCAAACTGGGTATCCGCTGTAACCGTTCGCGTTAAACTACGACCACCCAAGAAGTTTTCCGGCTTCGAGACCCGTTACCGAAGTACATTAAAAAAAATTATTGGCGGATATTCTTGATTCTAAAATTACCTTTCGTTACCTAACCGACTAACTTTTAAAAACATTTTAATTTTATGATTTTATCTCTTTTTCTCGGCATTGAAAAATATCTACTGAAAGTTGAGAATATATTTAAAGAAATATTCCCGTGTAATTTTACCAACAGTGTAAGTTTTATAACTCATTAATTAGATGAAGATGTTAGGTACTCTGATAGCATACGTATTTTCAAACATTTAAAAAATGTATTACTGGATCAAATATTTCTACACGATAAATTAATTTTTGTAGTTTTATATATTCATCTACTCATAGTAGATTATACAGGGTGGTTCAATAGTGCGTCGGACCTTGATATCTCTAGTTCTACGATAGCTAGAAATAAACGCACCAACAACAGTACAAAATATGATGGAAAAAATAATAACTGCCTTTAGATCTGTCACCGGCAGTTTTAGGAACAGTGGATCCTCATTTTAAAAGCACATAGAGATGTGTGTCAATCAAAATGGGCAACATGTGGAACATTTATTATAATGTTTTCTACTGAGTTATTTGAAGAAACCTCTCTTTTTAAGTTTATTTTTTAATTTTGTAATTATTGCTCAATAAAACGAAATTGGTTGCAATTAGCCATAGAGAAGTACTTAAAAAAATGTTCGTGCTTCATTTCTACATCACATCGTTGAAAAATATACAGGGTGTTCCATTTAAAAAAATGAGAAAATTCAATTTAAAAAGTTCTTAATCGAAAAATAATTTTTGGCCACGCTGTACAGTTTTAGGAAATGTGAATGATTCAAAAACATTAATTAGATGTCTCGTAACTGGTATTCACATACGTTTTTCTTAAAACCCATAATTGTGACTGAGGTGATTTCTTAATATCTATCTGCACATTGCATTATTTGAACAAAAAAAAATTCATTACATCCAAGTGGTTGAGAGATATTCAATGCTAAAATAGGAACGAATAGAGCCTAGAAAGAGGCTTCAAAAATGTACTGATATACATAGAATTCCATTTAAAAAAAGGCACTTGGTCCTGTAATTTCGTCTTGGCTCGCCCTCTATGTACGGAACCAATTTCCAGTTATATACTTTTTTATCTAGTTTACTTGCAATTTTTTTAAAATTATTTAGCTATCGTAGAACTCGAGATATCGAGGTCCAATGCACTATTGACCCACCCTGTATATTAATTACTCAACTTCTTTTGAACATGGAATAGTATCCATAAACAAATAGCGTTTTTTATTATAACACCCTACCCAGCAAACACCAATTATTGGCCCATTGCTAATAAACTGTCTACATGCCTTTACTTTATCATTGGTAGAGTACTGGCAAGGAACGCTAAATTAATGAATAAAGTGCAACACCGGCCATCACTCGGCCACAGAACACTTTTCTGATGATGGCTGTGTAGTGCTTTTTTAACACATCTTTTGCATCACACGAATGAAAAGCATGATTGCTTTGCCATTACAATATATGCAGTGGTAGCTACTAGAATTGGAGAGATTTCCGGACCCTGCCCACGCTGTTCCCAAATAAGAAAATACCTTAATTATTAATTAAGGCTGACATTTATTGGAAAATTATATAGTATGTTACATGATAATTAACGAGAAACCACTTACTTATAGTTTCTTTAAAATCGGTCATGTACGGTTTTTCATTGACTACCATAAATTAGAAGTTGAATGCTATTCGTCTCCAGTCAATTTCAGCTTGAATTACATTTTGCTATTCTCATATTTTAGGACAATACATGAAAGTGTGGTGACCTCCAAAATTCAAGTAGCCACTAGTGCATATGCCTCATTATTTCTTGCATGCGAAGAACCATTGTAACGAAATTATTTCTTTATTAATACTTTGGAACCTTGGCTGTATTACCTACAATTCAAACTAATAAGACATTACTAATATTTTTAAAATTTGTTAAAGTAAACGGAAATATAAAAAAAGGCTTAATTTTTTTATATTACTTTTCAGAAATCTTAAATCCTGTAAAAATAAACACAATCGTAAAATTAAATAAATACATATAGTAGTGAGGACGGTAGCGATCTCATTTATTGGCAAAGCTTTTGGACAACCCACCTTACCCCGCTGACTGCTCTACAGTATCTCTTACCACTACTACAGAACTTGGACTGTCAAGTTATTCTATGTATACTACTGTCTGATAATGCATTTCTCTACAACATTCACATGACTTCGTCACCATCAATCATAGGCAAAAACAAAGAGTGGATCTTCTAGAAGTTAATCGTGTTTATTATTTTTGTACAAATTAGTCGAGGTTTAGGCATTTAAAAATGATTTCAAAGAAATGTCTGTTTCCATTTGTCAAACCGTATTATTTTTCCCTACTTTTAATACAAGACTAATCAATTACAGTTCTAAGAAGAGATATTTTTTACAAAACATTAACACAATAATCTAATTTTCATTATTTTATTGTATCATATATTTTAACCCTTATTATATACAAGTGAAACATGTACCTAGTTCATAAATTGAAATGTTTTTCAAAAAAATTTATGCATAGAAACTTAAAGAAAAGTAGGAAACACCAGATAGAAGATATAAGAAATGCATGTATTGATACAAAAAGAAAATGTTTTTTTACTTTCTTACAATACAAATAGGTCAGTAGATTTATTATCAAATTAATAAAAATTCATTTTCATCTCTTGCTAGTGGTACTTTGTGTTCGTCCTCCATCATGGTCGATTGAACCTCATAACCAAGTTTTCATGTCTTCAATATTTTTTTGGGTGGTATCTTTGTATAAAGGATTTAACCTTACAGAATCTAAAAAAGTTTTTTAGGTGTTAGTTAAGGTGCAAATCATAACAGACTTTTTTTTCTTTTACTTATACAATTATTTAAGCTACATTATTATTAGTTTTGTCCAAAAATTCTGCTCTGCTCTATCAGAAGTCTTTTACTCTACACCTTCTCTCGATTAATAGCAGATAATTTAAAAAAATCAAATTTTACAAAAAGAGACTGCTCCATCACGAAACGCTTCATAAAAAGAATTTAATATACTATATTATTAATATACTACGTTCTTTTTGTATACCTACATAATAAAACCAGTCTTAGATATTTTTTTCTTTTTATAAAGAATACTGTGACTTCCTTTCTTCTTGCACACAATGCAATTTTTAGAGTACAAAATATACATTTTCAGATGTAGGTAAAGTTCCAAAATCATTCTCTAGTAAAACACGAAAATAAAAAAATAGGGGTTAACGTCGATTTTGGGGGTCCTTAACATAACATGCTTGGAGTTGTCATTACTATTGGACGGTAAAAATACTGGATTTACTGGAGGACATGTCGTAACTTTTTGCTTATTCTACTCTGTTAATTTTATGTTTGAAAGTTGTACTAAAATCCAACAGAAACATTCAGATGGCAAGTACATGTTATTGAAGTAAATAATTGTTTTTAACATTACAATGGATTAAACATGTATTGATGAAAATGTTGATAAGTTATATACTGGGGATATTAACCTATATGTATCGGAGAGATGACGATCATGTAAACAGTTAAGTAATTACCTTTAGCTTTAAATATGTCTTAGAACAGTCGGTTGAATTAAGCACCAAAATATTAATAATGTATCCTCGGGGTAGTATCATATAGTGCAATGACTATTCCTGCTTGTATCATTTTGTCCAGAGTCAATATTTGGAACAGCATTTTCTTGAGTTATTGTAGTATTAGAATTAATTAGGTAATTGGCCATATTAACCTCAACATTTATCTCAAAGCCCCGAGGTACTTCTCTTAGGTTTTTACCAATATTTTCTTTTCCAGCCTGCTCCTTTTCCTCTGTTACTTGTAATCTAGGTTTGGTAATATCTGACGAATTTTCTATGATAAAAATTAATATGATGCACTTATTGTCATAAGCCATGTGAAACACTTAAACTTTTTAGTTACTGCACACACAGTTCCACAATACAACAGTACAAACGCTATTTCAAATAAAAAATGAAATAAAGAATAATAAATAAAATAATATATAATCACTCAGTTCGCACGCCTAGCCATTTATTTAACCTAAATGTCAAATTTTCAAAGTTCCACTAGATATCGGAAACGCGGGAGATTTAAAAGTATGCAATGACAATACGTAATAATGTAAAGTACTTATACCACTTTATGCACACCATTAAAAATAGAGTATTAATACATTGATACATTTACTGTATATTGGTTAACATTCATCAGGTCAACAGTGAATAATTGGCGGCAAAATTACCATGCAATAAACGATTTTTTACAACACTTAAGAAATGTTAATTTATCACAGGCAAAAAAGTGCTTTTAGTTATTTAATGTACCAGCAACGTTAAAATAATTTCAACTGCGCAATTACAGAAAAAGTACTTTATACACACAAGATCATTACAACACGGACATTATAATGGTTAGACAATATTTTATACTCAGTTTCTAAATATTGGCAAAAATTGCCAACACAATACCAATGATAACTGTAATGGCCCTTTGTTTTGCCAGACATACTGTGTTTGCTGGGTAGTGATTTACTTTTACACCAATCACCTTTAACTTCAAGCCTAACCTCTCCGCTCGAGCCAACGCGCAAAATAAAATATTATCATTATTATTGAGGGGAGGAAGGTGATTTGGCATGTTTGAATAGTTTGGACGTTGTCAAACTATTGTATTAATATTTGTTGTTATATTCCTAGATAAATTGTAGTATTCAACTTGCTATAATGGTAATGACACACTTGATGATTTATAGCACTCGCCTACGGCTCGCGTTGAAAATTTCATTTGGTTGAGCTATTACTTACATTATCGCTCATTAAATGATATAATATTATTTTATATGAGTAACTAGAAGATATCTTGTATTTTCAACTGTGTATTTTATTATATTATTGCTTCCCTCGCATACCGGAGGGAAGTATTGTATTCGAGAAAAAATTTGAATTTAGAAAAACTTTTTAGCAACATTTTTGAAAAATTTTTTACCACTAAAATAGATAGATTTTTTCTCTTTGTTCAAATTTAAAATTTCCACGTTTCCATGGCATTCTAAACGTATTAAAACAAATTTAAAAAATGTTCTCAAAAATTTAAAAAATTAAAAAAAAAAATTATTTTTTTACCATTTTGTAAAAAAAAAATTTACCACTAGAATAGATGGAAAAAAATGTTTGCTCAAATTTAAAATTTACACGTTTTATGACATTCTAAACCTATTAAAAAAAAAAAAAATTTTAACCAACATTTTTGAAAAATTTCAAACAAAATTAAACATTTTTTTTCATTGTTCATATTTAAAATTTCCACGTTTCCATGGCATTCTAAACCTATTCAAACAAATTTAAAAAAAAAATTGAAAAAATCTAATCTATTTCACTACGGGGACGGTAGCTCAGTGGTTTAGCGCGTCTAGCTGGCATACTGGCATACCTAGCGAAGCAGGTTCAATCCCTGCTCACCGCGAAATAATTTTAATTGTAAAATTATCCCCAAGATGTGGTTCGGACTCCACTAAAAACTGTAGGGCCTCGTTTCTCTTTACCTTAGACAAAATCATTCTGGATTTTCAAGGAGTTACCTCGATAACTGGAGAAGCGGTTAAGAAAACTTTTTTTTTTCAAACTTACTATAGAACAGATGAATTTTTTTTCTCAAATTTAAAATTTCCACGTTTCATGGCATTCCAAACCTATTTCGGAAAAAAAAAGCATAATTTTTTTTACCATTTTGGAAACAAATTTACCGCTAGAATAGATCGAAAATTTGTTTTTTGCTGAAATTTAAAGTTTTCACGTTCTAAATCTATTTCGGAAAAAAAAATTGTAATTTTTTTCACATTTTTGAAATAAATTTTACCACTAAAACAAATGGAAAAAAATTCTTCTTTGCTCAAATGTAATATTTCCACTTTTCATGACATTCTAAACCTATTTCAGAAGAAAAAAGATTTTGAAAATTTTTAACCAACATTTTTGAAAAATAAAAAAAAATTAAATTTTTTAACCGCCACTATACTTCCACTCCACTACATGAATGTGGACTTGAAAATGTGTCAGATGGCAATAATATTTGACATATGCTATTATACTTTTATTGAAAAATATACAGGGTGGTCAGTGGAAAAATATACGTGGTGGACATTTGTAAAGGATATGCGCAAGCCTTCCATATTTGGCACCTGTTATTTAGTATTGAACTTTTGCTATTGGATGAGTACTTTGTATATTTTTTTGACGAAAACTTACCAGGTCTTCTTTGTAATAATAGTGATAACTATATTCTTATTATTATTTTCAATGTAATTTCGTAATTATTAATTTAAAAAGGGAAGTTCTGTGTAAAAACCTTTACCGTTTTTTTTATACTTGTTTTGTTTTTCTCTTGACGTTTTATACATTGATTTCTTGTATATATCATTTTGTATATAATTATTTTACAATGCAGAAATAAAGGTTATTAATTTTATCTATAACATTATTATTATAACTATTAATATCATTTACTTACTTTCATGGTTTGTTTACTTTCACCCTTATCCTTGTCACTACAATCTGTCCAACATAGCAGTGGATAAGATACTCTGGTACAACCCGACGAAATCAAAGAATATTTTCTATCTTTACTGTTGATAATTGTCTCAAAATAGACACATAGTTTTGGGTCAAATTAACGATGTTCATACATAATCAATTTTCATTTTATCTAGTATACTTTATGGAAAAACATTCGACTCGATAATTCAGATACGGGAGAACACGTTATAAGATATTCATTGATCGTATTTTCTTTGATAATGTCACATTTTCTTTAGACTTCTTTCACACCAAGGAAGTTTTTAACTTCCCTCTGTTTCCCTACTTCCAATTTAGTGGCGCTCGTGTACCCCTAAGTAATTTTAATGACTTTATTTGCAGAAAATATTGAAATGTATAGGTATTCATATTCCTACTCTCGTTTATATTCAGGTCTCATGCCATTAACTTTTTATTAAAGGTAGAATCTGGGGTAAATTATTTGAAGACGGGTCTCCTTGAAAAAGTTTCGGGTGGCAACGGTAATCATGACTGTTAATTATTAATATTATAACTTGGATTTTTATGTTTATATTCTTATAGCAGTCACTTGATCATCACGAATTAAAACAGAAGTAAGAATTTTTATCAACTTTAAACTCATATATGATTCAAATGGATCGAGCGCTGACTGACCACAAATACCTCATAAACGAAGGAGCGAAAAGGGATAAAAATTTGTTTGTTAATTATGTGTCAATTGCAAACCAATTACTGAAACTTGAATAAATTAGGCAACAGTGAATAATCATGTCGTTTGCAGTTTATCCACTCGATGGACCTCGCAATACTGAACAGCGAGTCGGTGAACGCCTATTAAATTCGATGCGTACAGTGACAATAATCATCGCTGCACTCTGAAAGTGGCACTACTAGCAGTAAGTGGCCTTAACTTGCACGAAACGAAATACACTTCAGCATCTAGAATTGTGCGTTAAGATACGAATTCTGGTTATTAAAGGTAACATTTGTGGTGAACAATGCAAAGCTTCTCCGAGAAATGCAATAGAACGGAGCGAATAGCAATTATAGAATGAAAAATAATGTGCCAAAAAATTGAAAATGAAAAAGGAAGTATCCCCGGGTGGGATTTGAACTCGGGAAACCACTTAAAAATTGTCGCCGATTAGCACTTCCGCATGTCAATTTTTCAAAAGTAAGAACTGAATAAATAGGGCGATCGGAGACCCGTTCTATGTCCCGATGGCGAGGAGAAGGTCGGCAATGGCCGTACAACGTGAATCACGAGAGGAAAATCGAAAATTTAGACCGGCAGGAGCGAAGGCGAATCGTCATTTTTTGACAATTCGAAAAACGAAATTTTCGTCCATCTATTTTTTTCAACATGTTGTTTAATATCTTACTCATGTATGCATCACTAAGAGTTTGGTAGAATTGCACCTTCATTATGGATACTATCTAAACTTTCTTTGGAAAAAATCTAGCTTTATAGATATTAACGAGAAAAATCGGTCGCTGCCTCTCTGGCTATAACTTTAGAAATAGTTACACAAGAACAAACTGTAGCAGTGTGAAAAGGCAGAAAAAATAGATACAGGGTGTTTCAGTTAAAAGTCCCCAGGCCATTATCTCTAAAATTAATAAAGATATTTTATTTTTGTAAATGGTAGATGATTGATACCAAAGGAAGGTTTAAATAACGGTGATTAGAATTTTTCCTCAACAGCACACAGAGATGGCGCTGCGATGCAAAACTATTTTTTGATGGCTGGAGCCTTGAAACATAAGTCATGTGATTAAACAATAATTTGTGAATAATTTTGATGGTATAGGGGATTTACAAAAAACAAGCCGTTTTGGAGTTACATGAGTTTCTTTCATTAATGTCAGTATACGTGAATTTTGATAAATCCCTATAATTTATTTATTATTTATTATAGAATATTGGTTACCAAACACTTTTTTTCAAGATAAGGAAAGTGATATAATACACTATCATAAAATTATGTTTACCACTTCCGGCCAAACCGGAACTAACATGATGAACCAATTTCCATATGTTCCTACATATTACACTTTTCTAATAAAACGGCTCCCAAAACTTAAAGTAAGTAAGACAACAAAGAAAATACACACTAATTTAGAATGGTAATGAAAAATCTACTTAAGAGATATTAGTAGGCTTTGATTTAATTTTAAGTTTGACAGTTATTAAACAAAGTTTGTAGTTGGTGCATTTCAATCATAGTTTCAAACAGAAATAGTGTACAATTCAAAGCAAATTAATCCAAATAAGGCAATAAAAAAAAAATAAATTTAAAAAATGGTTAGATACACAATGAAGATAAGTTAAATATGATTTTAATATACGGTGAATGCAAAAGAAATTCCAGACAAGCAAAACGATTGTTTTGTTTACGATTTCCAAATAGACCTACACCCGATAAAAAAACATTTATCATGCTGTTTAAAAATTTAAGAAACTGGGGTAGTTTTAAGGAAACTATTCGTAACAGAAATAGGCCAGTTAGAAACGATGAAAATACAGCCTTGGTGTTAAATAGTGTTGTCAACAATCCTCAATGTTCTCTCCGGAAATTGGCATCGGAAACTAATCTGTCGATATCTTCGTGCCATAGAATATTAAAATCAAATAAATACCATCCATACAAATTAAAATTGATCCATCATTTAAGGCCTGGTGATTATGTACGAAGATTACATTTTCTAGCTGAATTTTCAGTTCTTTCTGAAGAATGCCCAAATTTAAAAAAAATGTGCTCTGGAGCGATGAAAGCCGTTTTCACAACAACGGAGTTGTGAGTAAACATAACTGCCGATACTGGTCACAAAATAATCCTAGATGGATGAGAATAACCCGAAATCAGGTAACTTTTGGAGTTAACGTGTGGTGTGGAATATTAAATTCATATATTATTGGACCATATCTATTCCATGGGACTTTAAATGGAAGAAAATATGAGATATTTTTGAGAAATGTATTGCCAGGATTATTAGAGACTATCCCTCATAACCAGGAGAATATTTGGTTTCACCAAGATGGTGCACCACCCCATAACTCAGTACTAGTCAAAGATTGTCTTAATGAAATGTACCCTCAGAGATGGATTGGTACTAATGGAGTAGTCAGATGGCCAGCACGATCATCTGACTTGACTCCATTAGATTTTTACCTTTGGGGGTATTTAAAAAGTGTAGTGTACATTGAACCCCTTGAGGATATGGCCGATTTGTATAATAAAATATATGCAAGTGTTGCTGCTATAAATAGACATACGTTACAAAAAGTTTGCAATGAAGAGTTACTGAAACGGTACAATATGTGTACTCATGAAGAAGGGAGAAATTTTGAACATTTAATATAATAAGTACGTACTAATAAGAAAGAAATTAGTTTAATTTCATTTTTAATAATATTTCGATAGTTTTTAAATGTTTGTTTATAAAACTTTTGTTTACGTTCTTTACTGAATTGTTAATATAAATTTAGCCCATTCTAAATTAGTGTGTATTTTCTTTGTTGTCTTACTTACTTTAAGTTTTGGGAGCCGTTTTATTAGAAGCGTTATTAGAAAAAAAAAATGTAATATGTAGGAACATATGGATATTGGTTCATCATGTTAGTTCCGGTTTGGCCGGAAGTGGTAAACATAATTTAATAATAAATAAATTTTAGGGATTTATCAAAATTCACGTGTACTGGCATTAATGAAAGAAACTCATGTAACTCCAAAACGGCTTGTTTTTTGTAAATTCTCTATACCATCAAAATTATTCACAAATTATTGTTTAATCACATGCCTTATGTTTCAAGGTTCCAGCCATCAAAAAATAGTTTTGCATCGCAGCGCCATCTCTGTGTGCTGTTGAGGAAAAATTCTAATCACCGTTATTTAAACCTTTCTTTGGTATCAATCATCTGCCATTTACAAAAATAAAATATCTTTATTAATTTTAGAGATAATGGCCTGGGGACTTTTAAGTGAAACACTTTGTATATATTTATATTTTATATTTAATACTTAAGTATTTTCTCTGTCTATTTATTGATGTATTTTTAATCTTGGTGTGGCGTCTAATCATTTTTTATTGTTAATTAAATATTTAAATAGATTTAATTATTTTACTTAATGAACTAACTTTTGGATTTGTTGTCCAAACTTATTTAAAAACAATTAATTTATGTAAATATCTGTATATTTTACAAATCTGTTTCAGTAAATAATTTTTAAGAAAGTGAGAAGTAGTAAAAATTAAAAGTTAATAATTAAATAATTAAAAAATCAGTTAAAGATCATTAACGAAAAGAGAAATTCGTCAGTTTACAAACTTTAAATGATTCTTTTTATTTATTAAAAGTCTTCTAATTAAATTGGAAAGAATATTAAAATATGTGTAAGACAACAATGCTCTACATAGTTAGTTTTCGGAACCACTGACATTGTTTGGTTATTTTCTATAAATTAAAATATACCGTTTGCATGCTGGGTTGACATATTTTTCAAGACTACATGTAAAAGTGTTTAGAAATTTTTAACTTTATAAGTTTTCTAACGACTTTGGATTTTTTACAGAAAATTGTGTTATATAAAAATGTTTTAAAAAAACATTATTTCAGATTCTTTCATTATTTTCATCTAACGCCTCAACCTCCTTAACAATGTGCCGAAGGGTATAATAACGACATGCTTTACAGAAATAAACAAACTCGTTGTAACTTGACTAGACATTACATATCATCAGTTTTAATTCAGCCCGTACAATTTGCGGGTCTGTGTAGTGCATTATTGTAAATTTATATAAATAACCCGAGAGGGAGGAAGATGCCAATTAGCTTTGCTAATTTTGTTTCAGATATAATTTCTATTGTTGGCAATAAAGTTGGAACAGAGGTAGTCTTCTCAGCCAACCACAAGAAAATAATTCGCAGTTCCGGACCGTTGGACAGATTAGAAGAATGTTAATTAATTTAAAACTTCTTAGAGATGTAATAAACTTTTCCCGATAATAAAACTTTTAGGTCGACGTAAAATTTAATAAAATCCTCACTGATAAATTTTTGAGATGTAATAAAACACCAATTTAAATTAAGTATTCAGGAGATCAAATACACAAAGGGGATTGTGCTGTGGTAGATTGTATGCTCCTGAAATAACAGAGTTTGATAAACGTGTCATCATTAAGCTAGTGGTCGGACACGGTGGTGATTATATCCAATAGATCCCTAGATGTTTCTTGGCAAGAGTTTTTTTTAAATAATCCTAATATTCTTAGGAGTAAAGTATTAAAGAAAAGAGAACAAACAGGCGAAACTATGAACTTAATTTGACGACATGGTCAAGAGGACTCACGTCTCAAATTCCTCACAATACAGTCTCTTAAGACATAGCTTCCTTAAAAATCTTTTAACAAACTACATCAAAGTTACATCTTAAAAATTCTACTAATTCAAGCTTGGCGATATTCCGCTTACAAACAACATTACACAAGTTAGAGACCACAATACACCAATTTGAAAAAATTCAAATCACCGTATCAGGCGTTATCTATTTCTTGCCAGCATATATAGCCGGATCCCCTTTCTTCCATACAATTATAAAAGCTGTCAAAACACAATTTCCGAATCATAAAGCTGTTCTATCCTCTTCTCGCTTCTATTTATTGCGTTTTCTTGATTCTCTAAATTTTTCTCTTCCTCATAATAGTTCCTGCAAACATAATGATTAGAAACCACAGTATTTTATCAATCAATCGTAAATTGTTCGTTCCGAAATAGCCGCTTTCTCACAACTGCTTAAAAGGGATTTTTGGTGATTGATTTCCAGTCATATTTATCCCCGATGTTTATTTCTACGTGACAAAAGGTGCACGTAGAGATAAACAACTTCTTCCTATTTAAAGTATATTACACTACAAGGGAGGTAAGTATATCTTACCAGTCGAGGACGATTTTGCGTCCGAGCGTAGCGAGGGCTGGCAAGACAGTTCAAGACTGGTCAAAACTTACCTCCTGCGTGGTGTATAACGTTTTGTCTGCTCCCCTACTCTTCACGAATTAATTTTATATTTCTTGACAGTGACACTAAGTAATTTTTCCACATTAGTGGTTGTCAAGAAGTATGCTTTGATTTTGTTGTTGCTAAGGTGTTGTTTACAAACGACGCTTACACAAAAGGTGCAGTATTGTGGCTCTGAATAATTTTTTCCAAATGAGGAATTTCAAATAGAAAATGCAGCAAAGGCTGCCTGCGAACAATTATTTCCCGAAAAGTTGAAAGGGCGCCACGAACGAGCGTAGGGAGCATTCAAGAAATGGTGTCAGAGCAAAAATACTGGTGGTCCTGAAATGTCACTGTCGGCATATTTCATGGAGAAATCAACAACATTAGAATCACCGGCGAGTTTGTAGTGTGAGTACTCAATGATTAAGTCAAGTATTTTCACAGAATACAACACAGATATATCCAAATATCCTAAACTGAGGGCATTTCTGAAACGGAAGGATGATAGTTATAAACCTTAAAAATGAAGCGTTTTTCTCTTATTTGCCCAAGGGAGGTAAGTAACATACTTACCTCCCGTCGTCAATAGCAACTAGCACTTTACCGGTAAAATCAACTTACCTGCTTGAAAACAATGTTACAATAGTCTACTTACCATAGTGGGAGCAGATAAATGACTTTAAGATATTTTTAATGAGTTTATTTTTAATTAATGCGTATGTGTCACCTTGTCAAGAGGAGATATGTCATTTTTCAGTTATTTTTTATCCTTACCTCTCGTTGCCTATCTAGTCCATAAACTGCCACAGCAACTGCCGCCGTGAATGTCTGACTTGCTCCGGAATGAGTGCCTAAGGAAGGCAAACTGTTGTACCTAAATATTAGATAAATTAATATTCGTTGATTGATTGACTGTCAGCGTGGAGTTCCAGGTTCGAATCCCGGTCGTCGTCATGGAATTTTTTTAAAGAAAAAAATTTAATATAGTGTACTTGGATACTGCATTTTTGACCGTTGCCTTTATACGTGTAGCCCACTCCCAGAAAGCTTTAGCTGAAGTATAGGAATAATGTTACTATATTTTCCGATGATAACAACATTACAGATTCTGATGGTACTCCTAAGATAGTCCTAAGATATATTGTACGTACAATTAAACATGTATCATGTTTTTTCTTTGTGCTATGCTGTTAAGCTTTACTGTTTATTTATTATGTATGTTTGCTTGACTTACTATAATTTGCATTCAATATATTTCTGAATGGTTAATGAATCTGTGTCCATTTTTCTACCGTCTTAGAAGGTATCTCTAGTGCTTCCAGAGTTTAAAGAGCTGTTTCTCTGTTAATGATGATCCTGATTTATCTATCTATTAGTATACAACTTAGGCTGTGATTTCTTGGAACATTCTTGTACTACTAACTAGATTTATGCGTATCGAGGAGCAGACTCCTGCTCTACAGCAGTACTTGATGTTTTTGATCAGCCAGTGACCCATATGGAATCATTTCAATTCCTTCAGAATTGCCTTATACCCTCAGCTTGCTTATCACGTATATGTGTAAGTTGAAAACGTTTATCAGTTGCACTAATTCTGATGATGGAGGCACTTGGTATGTAGTAAGAATCAGTAAAGGACGTGAAGTCTTCTATTAGTGCTTTAGTTATTTAAAGAAAAACTTAAACTGGATTTTTGACCTGTGCAAGAAAGGCATTACATTTTTTTCTTCGTAGGTTAGATAACTCTCTTTCACATCAAAACTGCCTAGAGCCATGTGGTAAGGCTTATATTAAGTAAATGAATACAAGTAGATGTAGATCAAGTAGAAATATTTCTGTAGTCCCTACGGTCACCAGATTTTTCATCATAATACATTTGCATTAAGTCGAGTTACCTCTACCATTTTCTACTAGGCGGTGTATATAAACCCTCCGCTTCGTACTGGTAGAAAGGTCTGGGATGAACTTCCGCAGGAGGACATCAATTATCTAATTTCAAGCAAACTCAAAGGGTTGACAACGGTCAAAGAACGGTGAATCTCTCTCATTAATTAATTTCCATTTATATTTGTTTATACTTACACGATTTAGATTATTCATTAAATATTTGTGGGATGTTCCATTTCTTCTTCGGTTTTTAAATTTTCACTAAAGTCAATACCTAAGTATACAGGGTGTCCCAATAAAAACTCCCAGGCCGGATATATTCTGAACGAATAAAGATATTTTAATTCTGTAAAAGTTAATTTGTAGAGCATAAAGGGAACTTCATTTTTTAATATAATTGTTTTTTTAATATATCAGTATGTAGATGGCGCTAAAGATTATGTTCTAAAAAAATACCATGAAACTAACCGTTTTCGAGATATTTCAGTCCAAATGTTGGGATTTGCCTATATTGAATAATTGTAATCTCTTCAACATTTCAGTCCTTTAAGTGGGACAATCTGTATTTAATTTACAAATTATAGAAGAAAATATTTAAAGAGTTTCTCATATAATTGTTTTGTTATTAGGTTAGATTATAATTAAAAATATTTGATATCTAGTGAGTATAATAGCCCTTATACCTATAAATTAAATACAATTAAAGTTACCTTTGGAATAATAGTTTTGACATTTCTCAATTTCTATCACATTTTGTTTATTGGTGTATCAATAGAACTGTGTTATTGTACCTGTGTTATTGTTTTCTTTGTGAATGTTTATTATTAAATATGGTTTCTCATACAAATGAAGATAAATTAAATATTATTTTAATTTATGGGGAATGTCGTAAAAATGCTTCAAGAGCTGTAAGTTTATATGAAATACGTTTTCCTGACAGACCTTTACCAAATCGGAAAACTTTTGTAAGTTTATGTTCTAATTTGAAAAATTATGGAGGTTTTAAGAAACCAAAAACAACAAGAAGAATAAGAACTGCAACAGATGAAAATATTGCATTGGTATTACATCAAGTAGAAAATAGCCCAAACATGTCAGTACGCAAGTTGACGGAAGAAACAAATATTGCACGTTCCACCTGCCATAGAATTCTTAAAACAAACAATTTTTTTCCATATAAAGTTCATTTAGTTCATCATTTGATTCCAGGGGACAATGAGCGGAGATTAGATTTTTTGGCGCAATTTTCAATTCTCTTAGAAGAAAATTCAAATCTTTTACATGCAATTATGTGGAGTGATGAAAGTCGATTCCACAACAATGAAGTAATCACAACATATAATTGTCGTTACTGGTCTCAAGAGAATCCTAGGTGGATGAGACATACCAGATCCCAGAATCGTTTTGGAGTAAATGTTTGGTGTGGTATCATTAATGGTTACATTGTTGGCCCATACCTCTACAATGAGAACTTAACAGGTGAAAGATATTTACAATTTTTGCAAAATGATTTACAAGTACTATTAAGGAATTTGCCCGCTCAGATGGATAATATGTGGTTTCATCAGGATGGAGCAGGCCCACATAATCATCACAACGTTGCTAATTATTTAAATCAAACATACCCAGGGAGATGGATTGGTACCAATGGAGTACTTAGATGACCCGCTCGATCCCCTGACATTACTTCATTAGACTTTTATTTATGGGGATTTTTAAAAAGTGAAGTGTACAAAGAACCAATAGAAGATTGCAGATCTTTATAATAAGATTTATGCTAGTGTTGACACCATTAATCGGCATACATTATTAAAAGTTTTTAGATCTGAACTAATTAATAGATTTACGATGTGTGTTAATGAAAATGGCAATCATTTTGAACACCTATTAAAACAGTTATTTTAATTTCATTAGTTCGTAAAAATTGTTTTATGTTCGTAATTTCTTTTTATTGCTTAAATGTTTAAATTATATGATAAATAATATTTTTAGTTTTTTTTTTCCAAGGGTTGCTTCAAATATATTTAATTCATAAGATATGGAAAATTATTTAAATATTTTCTTCCAAAATTTGTAAATTAAATACAGATTGTCCCACTTAAAGGACTGAAATGTTGAAGATATTGCAATTGTTCAATATTGGCAAATGCCAACATTTGGACTCAAATATCTCGAAAACGGTTAGTTTTATGGTATTTTTTAGAACATGATCTGGTTAGAAATGCATTTTCTTTCACATAAACCTCATTTCAAAGTTTCTCCCACTGAAATATTTCTTTAAAGCACAGCGCCATCTATATACTGATGTATAAAAAAATAATTGCAATCAAAAATGAATGTCTCTTTATGCTCTACAAATTGGCTTTTACAAAATATCTCTATTCGTTTATAATATATCCGGCCTGGGAGTTTTTATTGGGACACCCTGTATTCCAAAACAGCTGTTGTTTCCTACTTGAAATCATACATTCTAAAGTGACAAAATCGATAGGATATCTACATATAGCAGCCGGATGACAGAAAAATCTATTAAATTATGCGGATATTACAGAGCACGTGCTCAAGAAAACTATAGTTTCACAAGCTAACGCAATTTCCATGCAGCGGAGAAACTGAACATGTCCTGAACCAATTTGTTTCAGCAGCACATTCTCCTTTGTTGCAAGCGACAGTGCATAAACTAAATATAACTAAGTCATTGTCTTCTACCGAATTTACTTTTACTTTGCTTTGCGATCAGCTTTGAAATTGGTAAAGTGTATTAAGTTGTTCGAGTGTATAGAGTTATCCACAAATTATAGTATATTGAATGTATTGAAATATTTTATATCACTATTTGATAAGCGTTTACCACTGCCGTGCCTCTCCATATAATACCGCGTGTCAATATTTTACAGGTTTACCTTCACTTTTATTAATCGATTTTAAATCCCAAGATTAATTGAAATATAATATTAATTTAATAACTGTCATGTTAAGCTCTGTGAGGATAAGAATTACCATCAAATCTGACAAGACTAGACAAGGAGTTCATCAAGGATCAGCATTGGATCTCACACTTCCGATTTGTATAAATAATGTATCACCTTGAAGGCAGTGTAGCATTTCAAAGTGCTACATTACAAATTTCTGTTTATTTGCATTAATTTACTTTCTCTTGTGTGGCTAGGTATGCAACCCACTCGCATCTTAACTGGTGTGATGTGTTGGCTATTGTATTGCAATGTATTAGATTGTGAAGTCAAGAATGTTTTCTTGAGTGTCTGTCCAGTAAATTAAGTTAATGGCGTTAATTGTGTATTCTGATAGTTTAAGTATTACATATCTGTTAAATTCAGTCTCTTGATTGTTAACTTCTCTTGTGGCGCGTACCCGTTGGCCAAAAAGTAGAGGAAATTTTCTAACAGAGTTTACATTGGCCACACTGGGTGTGGTTTGCTAGAGTTGTCGTTTCTTCTCGCTTGATCGATGGAGCTGAGTGGACGACATTTTTCTCTGAAAAATTTGGCCTCTGCATCAAGCCAATACATTTTGTGGATTTGAAATTGATGTTCTGAGCCTTTCTTTACCATCCTACTACATGTCGCAAGCGTTTTGTCGATTCCGAAAGAGAATGTAGTTGGTTGTTCACGTGTTTCCTTCTGCTTATTTAGTGCTCCCTATATGAGGTAAGCTTTTTCATTTGGGATTGTCTTATAAAATTTTTATTTAATGTAACTGTTTCAGAGAAATAATATTCCGAAGAAATCTATTACCTTAAATTTACTTATATGTACGCCAACATGTCGCAGGTTATAGTTTGGGGGATTGTCCTCATTAGCCCGAAGCAGGTTTAATGGGTATACTAATATTTTGCATAGATCTGATGGTCATGTGCGACACTGAGTCGTATGCAGCGTCTAGAATGTCTCTGAAGTGGTGACGAGTCACGCTGGAGGAGTTACAAAGAATTCCAAAGCTCTAAGCAGGCTTTTTTATCATAGGTTATATTTTTGAAATTCTTATTACTGTTTTGTTTTGATATTTTCTTATCAGGATATTAAGTAAATCATATTACAAGTATAAAACTATAAATTGAGTTATGAGCCGTAAACTCTAAGGTTATGTCTAGAATATTAAAATATATTTTTATTGAGAAAGTAACGCATGGTACCATGGGATGCTAGAACATCTTTTGAGATGTCACATATTGAATATTTCTAGTTAAATATGCTTGTTTTCGATCATTCACTAACATTTAGTTTCACAAGAGCATTGCCATTATTTTGGCATGAACTTCCGCTCACTTATATCACATATCAATGAGAAGTCATAGATGTAATGTCATCATTTCTTTTAACGAAAGCGAATTGGTAGTATAAATGTGAATATTCTGTGATTGTTTCATCGGATTATGATTCCATGGCTACAAATACACAAAAAGGGTTATCTTGTAAGGCCGTAGGACCAACCCGTTTTCTAGAATAATAGATGCGTTTTAACTAAATTTGGATGCCCCCTTCAGAGGCTCTTAGGGCCCTTAGGAGGAATATTCGGACCCACTTTTAGATGAAATTTTTTTCATATTTTTTTATGTAGAATAATCCATAGATATTAATGACTGCATACCTGAAACACTCTGTATAATATACGAGACGGGACATTACTTATAATTGTTAATTTATTTAATTTAATATGAACCCACTTTTTGAGTTATGTCAATTTACATTATTCCAAATTACGTTACCTTTAAAATTTGAGGAAACTTCTAGCCCTAACTCATGATTTCATAACAAGTTACTTCTCTTTTCTCGTTGAAATTCATGAAAATAAAATTTGACCACGAAAAATGTTTAATGCGAAAATAATTGAATATTTATAAATAATAATGAGACTGCTACAACTTTGTAATCTTAAAATTATTCACCTAATTTTAGTAACTCGGTGCACTTGATTATATTCCGGATGAATATGCATAAAGCTGCATGTTGTAAAAAGATGCACGGTGAATTGTAGAATGTAAAATTGAAGTGCATTTTAAATTGAGTTTTTAATTGTCCTTGTCATAGTATGTTTACCGGGTAATTTCTTGTAAGCGAATTTTAAATTTTTACGGGATGTTCTGAAACTTTATTAAGTGAGCTTTAAACAGTAGATGTTGTACAATTAGGAAATATTCTTTTATAAGCCGATGAGGATGTAAAAGAGGGTCGATAATACTTTGTAAGAAGTAATCTGTTTGGAAACTATTAAATTGTGCATAAATTATAATTATCTTTGTCTTACTCGAACACGTAGAATGTAGTTCTCCTGAGGAAGGGGTTCAGGGTTATACCACTCCAACTTTCTATAATAAATAATGCAGACATATTAAAACTGAACTATTTAAGTCATTGGCTTAAAGTAATCTCATTTGCTCATTGACAAGGGAGTCTTGTTTTCAGAAAGAGAAAAAAACATTATTAGTCATGAGGGTGACACTATCTCATAGGCACTACCGATTTGTCATTTATTTACTGATTTAATTACAACTATCTAACAATATCAAAGGTTAATTACAGAATAGAAATGAGAATAAACTATAGGAAAACTATAGCATATAATTAATTGTACATTCTTAAATTGCCTGTATGAGACTAGGTTATATTTATAATCACCAACATATATAAAGATAGATTTTATTAGTAGTATTAGTTTATTATTCTTATTAAATTATTAAATTAAACCTAATTGAATTTGTTAAAATTAAAAATGTATTAAACATAATGCAGGTCCAACAACAGGAAGGTTTCGACTGGCAGCTGTCACATGGTCCATGAATTGTAGTGGGAGCGCTAAGTGCACGACCTGATATAGATAGAGAGATGTGACTCGTTACGAATGTCGGTCGGATCCAAATCTTCACTTTAAGAAGTAGAGGCACCTTGAGCCTGGCCCCTAAACAGGTGGATTCCTAATTTTCAGGGGGAAAATGCCGGTAACTCAAAATTTATTCAAAATGTTCTCTAAAGAACACCGCACAAATCTTATGGAAATTGGTTCCCGGCCAAATTGGCTGAAAATTCAGTATGGTATACTTTAGGTCATTCTGATCAAAAGTCTTCATAGTCACAATGCCAAGAAATGGATACGTTAGAAGTTGTCGAGCCTATAATAAACAGAAACCGTGCTTAGAAAATGCATTTGTTTCCCTTTTGTATGTATTTATTTTATATTTATTTAAAATATATATAGCCATGCACAACATATGAATATTCTATATGTACTGCTGTGTCATGCACACTGTGGAACACTACCTAGATATCATGTTTGAAATCATAAATACAGAAGTAGGAATGCCTGTAGTTTATTTAATAGATTCAAATTTACTTATGCTGAATGAGTAGGATGCAGAGAATGAAACTTGGTATTGAATATGATCAAAGTAATTAAATAAACATAAAATGGAATTAATTTAGTTTTAACAAGGTTAAGCTAAATAGTATATTATAAAACATGAACTTTTAGAGACTTTCAGTCTTCTTTGAAATAGTTTAGAATGGACTTAAAAAACAATAAAGCAACATTCCTAAAATTTGACATTCAAACGTAGGGCTGAAGTTTTTAAATTTTGTATAAAAACATTTTAAGACTACACAAAATATATCTTAAATATAAGACAATTACCAGTAGTTGCACTGCAGCGTGATTGATTCATAAATAGGAAGTCCATAGCTTGCAAAAGAATGAATGACATTTTAAGTTTTCAAATATTTTCAGATATCATTACATAAAGGTGTTTTATGAATGATATTTCATATCATGCTGAAAGAATGGACTTATAGAATGATATCAAATGTTCATTGGCATATCAATTTCCTTTGTTTAGTTTAATACACCAATATTCATGTATCTGTCAGTCTGAAACGTTGCAATATGTTTTTAGTTACTAGCATTTTTCGTTTACGATATATATTCATCTAAATGTATGAAATACCATTCATTTGAGTTTGGAAGAGTTATTTGTAGTTATAAGTAGATTTTAAAGATTAATTATAAGAAGTGAAAGTAACATACTATAAGCTTTGGAGGTGATACGAAGAATATCCTGAAAGCAGGTTTTGAAAAGGGAAGTATTTGTTAATCCAGTTATCCATCATTGATGATGGAGATATTCAAACGCTTATCAAGTGACATAAATATTTCAAACAAATTTTGATAACCATTTGGAAGTGATAAATAAACATCAATCAAGTGACATAAACCTTTCAAGAAAAAACTTTGAGAAGTTATAAATACGTTAGTCAAGTGACATAACATTCAAGGAAATTTTCATAGCCAGTTTAGAGGTTACAATTAAACGTCACTTGAGTTATATGTACCATGGATTTGTAATCTAAAGCTTTACCTTGGAAATGCTTAGCCTTTGAAACGTTTTTCGTCGTTATTCTGAGCTCATAAGAAAGGCACAAAGCCACTCATAACGATGCTTCATGCAAAACCAACGCAATATCCATGAATAAGTATGAAATATTTATATTTGACATTGACTGATAAAAAACAACAGATCTTCACCTATCTATTAGCTAACTAGTATTGGAGCCTATATACTCTATGCGTATTTAAAAGTGAATTATTTATTATTTGTTTCAAACGTTTCAAAGGCTAAGCATTTTCAAGGAACTGAATGAGAGATTTGATGAAAATGTAATCCATTAGAATGAAAACATTTTTAATGTAAATAAATTCATTTTAGGTCTTTGTTCTCATTTTTAACTGAATCTTCATACTGTAGGGTGTAGGGTGCAGTACTAGTTTAATCTGCTTAGCCGTAGGGGGCTATGTTGGATGCCAGTGTTACATGAGAATGTCAAATAAGAAACTGGACAAATTTATTTTAAGTTTTAATTTGCCAGCATAACCAGAAGTCAGATTATCGAAAGGATGCAAAGATTTCTTTAATATTTTTTATATACAGTTTTCCTTTTAGTTCACATATATAGTTTTTTTCCGCTATTTGCAAAATCCTATAAAGAATATGTTCAATTTATAGTCAATATGGACGTAATTCTCAAGCTGCTGAGTGAGAATATGCGATTCCGTTTTCAAAAAGAAGACATTCGAAAGGAAATGTTCTTTAAGTTTGATCAAATCAGTCAATAAATACAAAGTTTATTAAATTAAAAGTGGTACAAAAAACATCGCCAGCCATCAGTCCGGAGCCAAACATTCACGTCGCTGTGAGTCTGGATCAACTTAAAACGACAAGGCAAAATACTGATTAATTTTGATCTTATCATGTGGATAGGTACGCCAAAGGACCCATTCGTTGCAGATATTTGACCTTAAGTACTAAAAGCGAATGCCCGGCCGCTGAATGTATGAATAAATTTCTAAATAATGGTTCAAAATGTTGTGCATTTATAAGGGTATGGGGTAAAAACTTGTAAAAGCACAGAAAGTACAAAAATAAAATGGAAGAAGGAACGGACAGAAAACAAAAAGTAGCAGGAGTTGTGGCTTAGTCACAATACAGTCTGGTTACAATGGCTGCCTGAAAAGAGGCAGCGCCTGATATGGTGGGCTATGGTGAATTTTGAAAGGGGGCTTTGATTTGAGTTATGTTGTTGGATAGCGAGCTTCCGTCCGTTAAGACTGACAAATCGTACAAAAAGCACAGGTAATTTAATTACTTCGTATAAAATTGGGGTAATCGTGAGTGACTCATCCAGAAGTAGATTCGATGGATTTTGCACGAAACGTCGCGCTGAATATTCTATAAAACCACAACACAAAGAATTTTGAGGAACAACAGATATCATACTTATCGTTATAGGCGTGTACAAAATCGTATGCTGCAAGTTTACCAGGCACATGTAGATTTTTAAAATTTATTTTGGACCAGGAACAGATGGATACAAGTTTTCTCACGGTACTTTTAACGGACGAATTATATTTCCCTTGCGAAGCAATATTTAATACAGACATCTGTCATATTTGGGCCAATGAGAATTTACATGCTTTGAGACCCAGAAGTGTTTAGATGGGTTTAGTGTAGATGGGCAGTTACTTGGTAAGCATATTCAAAAAAGAAGGAGATAATGTTAAAATTATTTCTGCACGACTTCTGCTCGCTTGAACGGACAAACCCACCGGATATTTATAACAGAAGAACTGCCGGAATTCTTGGAAGATGTGTCATTGGAACATGTGGTTTCAACTCGGCACTCCACCAAAGAAGTGATTAGGGCATGATGTCACATAATACATCCACTGCATTATGCATTGCACGTACGAGCAATGTTCAATAGAACGTATACAAGTAAGTGTACAAGGTGGCCTGCCTGATCGCCCGACTCAAACCCATTGAACTATTTTCGTTATGTCCAAAATGTTATTTTGTCCCCATTCACTTTGTTTACAGCACCTAACTACAAATTTAATAAATCTTTAATCTAGCACAGGGGAACTCTCTTTTCGGACTTTTAATAGATATAATTGTGTTTGATTTGTTAGGTGAAAAACATGTTTTTTTCTTATTTTTATTTAAACAATAACAGATCAGTATTTTGGCCTCCGATACGCACATTGCATAACCAGTACTTCTCTGTAAATACGGTGCCAAAAGTAAATTGTATTCGAAAAATTTCCTTACGTCGATACGTGCTGGTCTATTTATAATATTATTATTTCTCCTGAGAGATAGTTTTTTTATGTAATATTATTTTAACTGTAACTCGACAAATTACTTACAAAAACATGTTTGGTGGGCGTCTCTTGATTAATATATCTTAACACCGCGAAGTACTCCAATGCCGCACGCTTTCCTGCTATGAGTTAACGATTTCAAAATGTAAATTTTTCCTTCATTTGAATACATTTTTACACCTGTTATTTTTGAAATGATTAATGTTGGTGAACCAAAGCGACATCAAATTTGTAAACGTCAAAATTTGTAGTAAATGTTTTGTTTTTATTGTTTGACGGCACGCATTAAAGAGTACAGAGTGTCCCAAAGGATACGGCAGAATAAGCATAGAAAATGTGCCACCAGAGCCAAATGTGATAAATGCTGTATCGTTAAGTAAGGTATCAAATTAGTTACTATTTATATATTGTTTGACGTTTTATATATATCTTCCATTGTGATCTTGATAAATGTCTTGACAACAGTTAATTTTTTTGCTCTAGGACTACTAAAGTTGGGAAGATAATTCCAAAATCTGATTATAGAGAGCACTGTGCTACAAAATAGTCAAGAAAAAATAATTACATAATAATCTAGATACATGATTAATCACTTTGCCTTAGAATGTGATGGACAAGAAAGGTGATACGAGAATTTTTCTTAGTGGAGCAAACTTAATTTATACAGGGTGTCTCGAAAATGGTGGGCAATCTCTCGGATTTCGGTAGAACTAGTGAAAATAAGGTCACAAGTTGGTATATTTTTCTTTCCCCCGAGGTACCCATACGAAGTTAAGGGTTAAAAATCGATTTTTCGGGATAACTTTTTTATTGTTCAATCGATTTTAATAATTTTTGGGTCAATATCATATTATTTCAATCCAGTTAGGCCAGTGTATTAGAATCTTGGATAATATTCTCGGGGGCTCGGGGGCAGAGCACCCATTGCCTTAATTTTGTTTTATTTCTAAGGTCATTTTCAACATTTTGAGCCCTTTTTACGTAAAAAACGAATACTTGTTTGGTGTCGGTAATATGAACCGTTTTCGAGATAAATGACAGTAATTTTTATTTTGTCATGTTATGTATGGCCTTCCCGTCGATTATTTGAAAAAAAAACGACAAAAAATGGTGCCGCACATGCTGTAGCCCAAGTTCTGGGGTCCGCATTGAACGTGTTAATATTATGTAACTGTTTATGTACAAAATCAAACGAGTAATAATGACAGTTTATGGTTACCATGGATAAATATATCAGATAATTGGAGTGGCATAATTTTTCAGTATTAGCTTAATCAGACTTTAATTTAGTAATTAATCGATTGAAATATGGCTTACACTAACAATGAATACGCAGATATGTATTTAATGTATGGAATGGCTTATTGTAATGCCTTGAAAAAAAGACTATACGCTCAACGATAGCGCCATCGAGGGGTTCCTGATCGCAAAACTTTTGAACGTGTTGATCAACGGCTGAGGGAAACTGGTAAAAAATAAGACAATTTTTTTGAAAATTAAAAATCTAAGAATTCTGTCTCTGCTTAGGTCGAATTGCGCCAAATGACGTAAACAGGGGTGCTCCGCGGACAACACGTACTGTTGAAGTAGAAGAAAACGTATTGGATGCAGTCGCTGCGAATTCATCTGTCAGTATCAGATCATTATCATTACAGATGAATGTCCCAAAATCGATCGTTGGAAGAATTTTGAGAGAGCAACTGCTTCATTCGTACCATATACAAAAAGTACATGCCTTTAGCCCAGCTAACTTTCCTCCTAGGGTGCAATTTTCGCAGTGGTTTATACAAAACCGTGAATAAAACCATGCCTTCATTCTATCAGTTTTGTATACGGATGAAGCGAGCTTTGGATGATATGGAGTCATTAACTCCCATAACTTACATGTTTGGGCCGAGGAAAACCCACATGCCACAATTCAAACGCGCCATCAAAGGCAATTTCATATTAATGTTTGGGCCGGAATTATTGTTCGGTACTTGTTGGGCCCATTCGTGTTACGAAATTGATTGAATGCCCCCGAGCCCCCAAGAATGTTATCCAAGATTCTAATGCACTGGTCTAACTGGATTGAAATAATATGATACTGACCCAAAAATTATTAAAATCGATTGAGAAAGTTATCGCGAAAAGTCGATTTTTAACCCTCAACTTCAAGAGCGAATATCTTTGTAGGGGTACGTCGGGGGAAAGAAAAATATACGAACTTTTGACCTTATTTTCACTAGTTCTACCAAAATTCGAGAGATTACCCACCATTTTCGGGACACCCTGTATATATGTAAACGGTTTGTATACAGCTAATTTTGCCATCCACCGCATCTCAATTTCCGAGAGTCGCTATTTCTGAATCCGCTCCTTCTAGCCCTCTTCTTTGCATAGCTTCCTCTATTCCTTTATTACAGCTCTTCCTTGGCCTTCATTTTGTCCTTATATTGGCCGGTTTCTATTTCCAAATTATTTGTGGTATTCTATCTGGTTCCATTCTCCTCATATGTCCATACTACAGCAGCTGTTTTCTCTTAGTTGTATTTACTAATGATGTATCTACTTGCATTATGCAAAAAATAATAAGTATGACAATTAATTATGTCAATCACATTGAAGGTTTGCAATACAATTAGGCAGGGGCGGATTAAGACTTTATTGCTAAATTTTCAGCGGGGCCTTTTTGCAATTCTTGTAAAACCACAGACAGGCGAGTTAAAACCCAGATGCCCTGAGGAAAGGGAGTTCAGTACTCGTAAACCGCAGACAGGCGATTTAAACCCCAGATGTCAGGGGGGTAGCGAGTGAAATTTTTGGTTAGGGTACCGAGAGCAAAAATGCCACTTTCGGCCAGGGTATCAGAAAAATAAAATATTCTTTCAATTAAAAATCTTTTTATGCAACTTATAGTTTTAGGAAATAAGAATACATAATATTAAAAAGTTGGAAACTTTTTATTAGTATACTATTAAGCTATTTCTTCACTTTAATATTTACCCAAAGTTGAAAAATAATAAATTGTACAATAGATTGCACACATTGGTTATTTTATTAAACATTGTTTGACCACGAATATTTTATAATTAAACATTTTGTTCCATCTTCCGAATATTTAATAATAATGTTTTTATGTAAAATGCATTCTTTCGCTACTCCTTGAATTAAAGTCGTCTATCACTTTTTTGATATTGATTTCAATATTTTTTTCAATTGCCAGCATAGCTGATGAAGTTGCAATTTTTAGTCCCTTTGACCTTTAATAACTTTTGAATGGAAATAAATTTTTAGATTCTGCAAAAATAATCAGAAATTTCAACTTCAAAATGCTGAAAGGGTTATAAAAATTACATCAGTGGTTCCAAAAATTTTGAAATCGGTGTAACTTTTATATTAACGTAATTTTTATAATTCCTTAGGCGTTTTGAGGTTAAAGCCTTACACTTTCAGAATATTATTTCAGAATCTAAAAATTTCTTTCCGTTCCAAAGTTATTAAAGGTATTATTATTTTTATTATGGTAAAATTATTATTATTATTATAAAATTGCGAATGCTCGCGGAGTTATCGCAAAAAATTCAAATTGTACACATCAGCAAGCGCCCGCCAACATATCAGCGAACATATGCGAACGACAATCATCTGGGAAACGTTTGCACAACCTTCGGTGAACGATCGCCAAGTCTTCTGAATTTTACGAGAGCCTTATTTACCAAATGGTTATTTCACACCACTCGCTTTCTTTTTTTTTAATTTAATGTTACCTGTGGGTGATAAACTCGCTATCCCTCTGTCATTTGGATTTAGGGTTTCCTGTATATGGTTTAACATTTTGCAGCACTTGCTTTCCCTCGGTCATTTGGGTTTATAGGGTTATCGACGTTGTCGTTTAATAATTACATGGTTCACCTTTGCTTCCATCTATGGGGTTATCTGTGAAAAGTCCATGCATACCCAATAACAATGCTAAAATTACGCCACTGCAAGCTGGGAAAAATGTGGCTTCTATACTATTACATATTGAACTGATTAAGGCAAACATTGCTATCAGTATATTTACTTGTCTTTGAAAAATAAGTTTGGTATTAAAGTTTATGCCCGAACATTCTCTAAAGTGATCTGTGAATTTTTGAAATAATTGAGATCAGAAACATATATGCATTGTTATTTTGTACTTAACTATACTTGTAGCGACACCTCTGGTTGAATGTCTAACTTTAAAGGAAGGCGATCAGTAGCTTGCTGCATCTATTCTCACTGTTCTCTGAAATTTGTTCACAGATTGCTAAAATCAATAATTGGAAAAGAGAACAGCTTGCTGTTTCTATACGCAGTGCCCTCTGGGGTGTTTTGGATTAACTGCTAAAATCAATAATGCTACTATTTTTCCTCTCGCTTTAAAATCAAGTCGAACAAAATCTCTTATTTCTGGGTTGTAAATAATAGTTGAAGCGGATTCTTTTTCAATGTACGTACATCTCTGTATTATTTCTTTATACTTTTACAAGGACTGCTAAGATTCTCGATTGAGAGGTATTTAGAAAACTATTTTGAAAATTAAAATGTGCACCTGAAACCCGTTAATTTCTTGAAAGTAGGTTTGCAGATATTTGACGAGTAGATTTGAACATGAACAACTTTTATTAATAATCAGGTAATTCAATAAGATTCAAATGAAAGAATATAGTAACAATTTTGGAAACTACAGTATGATGCAAGGCACTTCGCTGATTTTAAATGTGTTCAATAACATTAAATAATATATTTTATGTCCTAACAAAAACGTAAATAATACTTAATCTCTAAGAATTATAACAATAATCTCTTGGGAATTACAACCCAGCAGGCTAATAGTATTTTCATTATAATTAATATTTAATTCAAGTACTGGAAAATCATAGGAAATTGCATACTTAGATACAAACACAAAAAATATATCACAAACATTTTCCAACCAACGGACAAGATAGATTCTAACTTGATACCAATAGCCACATCTGGTGGCCCTATAACGTACCAGCACACAGAGCGTAGTGTTCTAATTAGTGGCTAGTCCTTCTTTTAATACATGAAGTGTTCCCTAAGTTTTATAGCGACGCTGACGACATCTTTAGGCATGAGAGTAAATGGTCAACTTAGATGTTATCTGTATGGAAAATAGAGAGTGCCATCTTGTGTCTAGACTCATATTAAATCAATATATTTTTCATGCTTCACCCAAATGATTTACACATTTTAATATACGTAGGTATGAAAGAGACATAGAGGTAGTAAATAATTATGAACTAAATGGGGTTCCCATATTAGTAATCTCTAAGAATTATAACAATAATCTCTTAGGAATTGCATCCCGACAGGCTAATAGTAATTTCATTGCAATTAATATTTAATTCAAATATTCGAAAATGATAGGAAATTGCATACTTATATAGAAACACAAAAAATATATCACAAACACTTTCCGAACAACGGACAAGATAAACTGTAACTTGATACCAATACCTACATCTATTGGTCTTATAACGTACCAGCACACAGAGCGTAGTATTTTAATTAGTGGCTAGTCCTTCTATTATTACATGAGTTGTTCCCTTAGTTTTATCGCGACGCTGGCGACATCTTTAGATATGAGAGTTAGATGTTTTCCTTATTTGGAAAACAGAGAGCGCCGTCTCGTGTGAAAACTCCTATTAAATGAATATATTTTTCATTGTTGATCCAAATTATTAACAAATTTTAATATTCGTAGGTATGAACTAGACATAGGGGTAGTAAATAATTACGAACTAAACAGGGTTCCCATATTGGTAATAATTTTCAAAAAAGTGTGCATATAGTGTGTTTCACGATAATTTTTTTAAGGTAGCTACACTTTCAATTCTTATAACAATTCTTGCTCTGCCAAGTGTCAGTATCGTCTATTTGGCATCAGATTTGAATTTAAGAATCTCAAAAACATAAAGTTATACATTGATTTTAAGTTTTTTAATAGTTCCTTGCTATTTGACAGCTAGTTGATAGCTGTCAACTGTCAATATCGTCTATTTGACATCAGATTTTAGTTTAGCAACCTCAAAAACATGAAGTTATACATTGATTCTTATTTTTTCAATAATTCCTTGCTATTTGACAGCTAGTTGACAGCTGCCAACTGTCAATATTGTCTATTTGACATCAGATTTTAATTCAGAAACCTCAAAATCATAAAGTTATACATTGATTTTCACTTTTTTATAGTTCTTTGCTAATTGACAGGTGTTTAACAGCTGCTAGCTCTCAATATTGCTTATTTGGCATTAGATTTAAATTTAGCAACCTCAAATACACAAAGGTAGGTATTTCAATAATCAAAATATGCATTATAAAAATGTTATACAACTACTCAAAGTGTTGGATTATAGTGGTGAGAGGTCGTCAACTATGTTAGTAAGTGCAGGAGTGCCGCAAGGCTCCATCCTAGGTCCACTCCTATTTCTATTATGTGTGAATGATTTCTCAAATTATATGAACAATGTAAATAGCATACAATACGCTGACGACACCACTCTGTATAGTAGAGGGACAGTTATAACAGAGTTTAATGAAATTAATGCCTCAGCTCAAATTCGTGCTGATGACTGGTTCGCTGCCAACAGATTATCTCTTAACAAAGATAAAACAATACATATACGCTTTACGTTAAGAAATTCTATAGATCATCCCACAAAATTTCTAGGTATAATTTTAGACAGAAGCTTAGATTGGAAAGACCATATCAACATGGTAGCTTTGTCAGCCTAGTATTCCTACTACGTAAAATAGCTTCATATGTTCCAATAGAAATAAGTCAAATAGCATATAACGGACTATTCCAACCACAATTATTATATGGGGAAACTCGACTGAATGGAGTAGGATATTTCTATTACAAAAAATGGCAATTAGGGCAATGAATAACAATACATCACGTGTTACTTGTAGGCCCCTATTTGCTGAATTAAACATTTTAACGTTCCCGGCATTATACATATATCGCTGTCTAAACTACATAAAGAAAAATGACCAACAATTTTAGAAACCAAGTATCAACCATAAATATCAGACTAGAAAATCCAACGAATTAATTCTCCCCCAATAGAGACTAGAAAGACCCCATGAAAGATTTTGTATATGGCTATAAAAATGTACAATCAACTGCCTAACAAAATAAAGGAATTATCATTCTCCAGATTTAAAATAGTGATCAAAGAAATACTCACCACTCTAGGGCTTGTAACATTCGGAATGCTCGATAGCATCCTTTGTTACACTGTTAATAATTATTAGAAAAATTATAAGTTATCGGAAATATTATTCCCACAAACTTTAGTATTAATAGAGTGCCCTTACTCCCTTATACCATGATGAACGTTCGTCATCTGTCAGAGTTAACGCTATCCAATGCTAGATGGCGCTCGAGGAATGATATTTCAACTAAATAACGCCGAGTGAAACTCTTTCTCGTTGAACCATTGAACTAATAAGACGTATTTATAATTTCGGTTGACCTGTAAAGGGGATAATAGAATTTGAAAAACCTCGTGATGATCACATGAGGTTTTTTCTTATAAGTTTTTCTTATAAGTTTTTCTTATAATTTTTTCGTAATTATAAATATACGTATTTTCTTATTTTCTCATAAACGACTTTTTTTATGAATTTTTTTTGATAAGTATTTTCTTATAAAGAATTACTTCTTAATCAAATTTAATTACGTCTGATGCTGTTAACGTCGAAGTATTTCCACGTTATATTATTTGCTTTGAGCAAGATTTACATTCAAGTTTTAAGACTTACTACGTTTTCTACTAAGCCAGTAATATTCATTTTAAGTCAACCTTTCTATACTACATTTTGAATTGGAATATACGAAAACATTCTGGGCGAAGAGATTTTCTTCATCTTGTCTTGGCGACAAATATACGAACGTTTCTACGATTATATAACCTCAAGTTGGGATTAAGGCAACCACCTGTGAATTTTTAAATCCATGATCATCGGAGAGCAGGACCGTATCTAGGAGTTCTCCCCATCAGGATACCAAAATAAAAGATAAGTACTTTTAATTGTTACCAATAAAAGGGAATATTTTCACATGATTGTTGAGTTATAAGAGTTAAAAGTGTCTAAATTTAAAATATTAGATTCAAGCTAAATCTATTATATTTTCGGTTAGATTACATTTTAAATCCGTTGTTATCATTAAATCCATTGTTGTATATTAATTCATAGTTGTTTGTATCTTGAATTCGTTGTCGCAAATACTTCGCCGTAGTATTGTTTCGTAGTTGCTTTTGTCGTGATTCCTTATGATTAATATCTTATTGTAGTACTATAATGCACGTTTGTTAGTGATATCGTAAGTCGTGGTTCAATTTTTGTTGTAACGAGAGTGTTAAGTTTATGAACTTTGAGATAAGGTTACGAGGCATATCTTTTGTAATATAGGTATTTTGTGTCTCGTAAAGAATTTCAAGTTCCTAGTTTTGTTGTAATATACGATTTTAGTGTTGAGGTGAAAGTTACGAGACGTATCTGTTGTAATATATTTTTGGTTCTCGTACACCTCAAATTTATTTTGCTGTTAAGCAAATTTGTAATATAGGGCAAATTGTAATATAGTATTTTGTATATATTTCTGTGTGATTCTTTGCTATACAGTATCGTTGATGCTGTGATAGTACATTTCTTTGTAATATAATATTTTTGTAATATAGCACTATTGTATATATGTAACTTTTGTCTTTTGTTTATCTTTATCTCAAGCCTTGAACTCGACGCCCTTTTGCTCTCCGTATCTTTACTGTGCTAGCCAGGTTACACCAGTGACGCTAACCACGTCGCTCGTAGGGTGGCCCACACTTGAACACTTGGGCAATATTTTAACATCGAGTGAAAACCTTCTTTTCTTAGCCACAGGCTATACAGTGTCGAAGAAAATTTTGATAAAGTATTTGATATACCATAATTAATAGTGTTCAATTATATATATTTATTATTTACTGCGTCTTAGTTTCATTCATTAATTTTTGGGTAGTTTCTTTTTAACTATTTTAACTTATAAAACTTAATATTGTCTTATTATAAATTTGTAAAAGTAGTGTATGTGATTGTCATTCTAGCCCTAGGTGTATCTTCTAAAATATTTGATATGTATTTGTTATGAGCTGTAGGTATGTTTGTTCTTTATATACCTTGATAATGCTAAAACTAATGTAAAGTTACTCAGCAAATAAAGCAGTTTATTATTATTATTATTATTATCATTGTCTTTTATTTCTCAGTTTATACCGGACTTTTATACAAAAAAACATCCCAGTTGGAGAAGAATTCACTTCGGCCAGCTGCGACTAGTACGATAAAAATTTTCGTACTATTTGACATGTCTGTAATATGACGGCTTTTTGCATGATGGAGACTAAATAAGTGGGTAGTTCTAGGATGGTAAGTTTTAGCTGCAGATTTTTAGTGAGGACTCCATCTACTGATATCACGAGAGGAACTATTGTGGCTTCATTAAGCTTCCAGAGTCTTTTAATTTCGATAGCGACATTTATGTATTTTTGTGCTTTATGTTGTTCTGTTTTTTGTAAGTAGTGTGTGAGCGGAACTGCTACGTCGATTATCCATGCTTTCTTATTTTGTTTGTCGATTAGTAGCATGTCTGGGCGATTGAAATCCACTGTTTTGTCAGTTATTATCTGTCTGTCCCAATATAGAATTATATCATTGGACTCAAGAACCGGGGCTGGTGTGTACTTGTAATATGGTTGTACATTCTGGATTAAGCCATATTTTGAAGCAAGGTGGGAATGGATGTGTTGGATGGTGGATGGTTATTATTATTATTATTATTATTATTATTATTATTATTATCCGCGATTCCCATATAAGTAGATAATATATGGTACGAAAACAAACGATGTGTTACAAATGAAGTTATAATGATAGTTATATTTCAAATAACAGAAGAAATAAAAATTTAAATTAAGTCACGTAGCACCAACATAAAATATAAATTATTAGCACGTGCGGGAAGCCACATTTGTTTTCGAATACCTGTTTCTTTGGAAACTTGGTAAAATAATGACTATTCTAGAGCCTCTAGAGAAATTACATCCCTAAATTATCGCGTTCTATTTGATTTTATACTGGCCCTAAATAAAATCAAGCAACTTTTAGATTTTAGTTAAAAATAAACGAATTAAATAGTTACATATTAATATTGTTTAGAAATTCTAAAAAATTCCTAAATCATTAATGAAGTGAAATTTAAACTTTTTCATTTTAACCTCACTATCTATAAAAAAGGGGAAGGTTGCCAAAATCAGCGATTTTTATGAAAGGGTCTAGCAGGGTAAGCTAGGCGAAAAGGTCTCATAAAGCAATCTTTGAAATAACTTATGTAGTATTAGCAAGTCATAAGAACACGATAGGCAAACTTTCAGTCCCTCACCTCCATTGCTTTTTGAGATAATGGACAAAACATGCGCTGGCACGACTATTTATTAAACTTGTTTTCTCGAAAGCTATTTCAGCTAGACGAATGAAATAAAAAGGCTCTGTTAGACCATTAGTTGATCTATATTATACATTTATTTTAGATTTTTTAAATTTTAATTATTTGGAAAATGAAAATGAAAATTTGAGAATGTTTTTTTTAAGAAATGGGTGCAAGACCTAAAAGAAATAAATTAAAATTAATTTTATTAAAAAATATGATTTAAATATCGATTCTATCGTCATTGATTACCACAAGATAAACATATAAATTTTGAATAATTCCCTATAAATTTTCACCTATATAACCTATACTAATTCCTGTTGTGATCAATGGAAATGCAGCTCGAAAACACAAATATTATTCATTAATTGGTCGAAATATAAAAGAAAACAGAAATTTTGATTTAAAATCCATTTTTACAATGAATGAGGGTTATGTTGTGTGTTAGATATTGGTCACGAGGTCGACGAAATCGACACTCATAACAAAAGATAAAAATGTGTTAACAAATATGGTGTACAATCTATATTTTAAAATCCCCAACTCGTAGTTCTCTCTGTTGGCCAAAAATGTGCTGTACTTCCTTTTCTACTTCCCGATCTCTTAGAAACGTAAAATTGACTACACATTCCTCGGCATCTACAGTTAATGAAAACATTCCAAATTCGGAAGATGCGATATGGCACATCCAGTAAGGGGATTTTAGAAAAGGCTGATTCTCATGTTTTGTCAAAAGAGGTAGAAACATCATATTTTCTTAGAAGAGTTCATATTCTAGCAACAGCTGAATATATAAAATCAATAATTGTTAATAAATTAAACACTGCTTTTAGATGAATCAATCAATATATTATAAATACTCTACATATGTTTCGGCTTACTGGGCCTTTATCAAGGGTATTACATAGTGAATACAGTATTCACTATGTAATACTCTTGATAAAGGCCTAGTAAGCCGAAACATATGTAGAGTATTTATAATATATTGATTGATTCATCTAAAAGCAGTGTTTAATTTATTAACAATTATTTTCAAGATGTTTCACAAGGTACCTACCACAAGTTCAGTTCAGTGTATATAAAATCAAATTTTGGAGAAAGTCAATAGGAATATTTCAGGGCAATAAAACTCTTGAATGCGACACTAAGGTTGTGTAAATATTTTTAGCTACCCTCTATTTGCTGTATCATGCCATATATCGAAGTTACCTGTAAGACGTGCGGCCTCACCAAATCTTTGATGACGTCAATCCGCAACACAAACACATTCCCTTTTCTCTGAAAATTAGGAATTAATACCAACTAAAAATAACAATATAAAACTTGACTCGCCAATATCCTAACAAATAAAGTATTCATTTGGACCGTTAAAGAGTTGCGGTAGACTTATCTATTTAGATTATTAATAGTAGCACTGGATGACATTTCCAGACCAATGGACTGATGAGCCACCGACATTTATAGTCAAGTTTGGTAATTAATTTTCTGCATAATTAATATAAAGTATGACATCTATAGGGCTTGCAACAGAGCCCTGAGGCACTCATATTTGAACATTCTTAGTTTCAGACTATGAAAATCATTGAAACATATTCTATAGGGTTTTGCAAACAGCAGAAAAAATAACTATCTATAACTAAAAGAAAAACCATGGCCATGCAAATCAAACTGGTATCCCCCTGCTATTATGAAGATTCAGTTAAAAATAAGAACAAAGGTCTAAAATGAATTTATTTATCTACCTTGTCTTAAAAAAATTTTCAATCTAATGGATTACATTTTCATGAAATCTATTATTCTGTTTCTTGGAAATGCTTAGCCTTTAAAACGTTTTTCGCCATTAGAATGAAAACATTTTTAAGACAAGGTAGATAAATAAATTTATGTTAGGCCTTTGTTCTCATTTTTAACTGAATCTTCATAATCGTAGGGGGTTATGTAGATACTAGTTTGATCTGTATGGCCGTATTGGACTGTGTGGATGCTAGTGTTAGAATGAGAATTATCAAATAAGAAATTAGACAAATTCATTTTAGGATTTTAATTTGCTAGCATATCCAGAATTCAGGTTATCGAAAGAATGCAAAGATTTCGTTAACATTTTTTCATATAATTTTTCTTTTAGTTCTCATAGATAGTTATTTTTTCTGCTGTTTGCAAAATTCTGTAAAGAATATGTTTCAATACAATTATAAGCAAACAAATAATAACTAATTTTTAAACTACGACAAGTTTTTAAAGTCGTCAATAATGTGACGTTAAATTGACATATTGGGACTGACTATTAAGGAATAAAAGTGAAAATATAAAACTTGACCCACTACTGCCTTAACAAATAAAATATTCCTCCACATCGGTAATGAGCTGCTGTTGAATCATGTATTTAGATTACTATGAGAAGCATTGGATGACATTTCCAGACCAATATCATCTCTACAAGATACAATGACAGATGGACCACCCATGTTTATAGTCAAGTTTGGTACCGAATTTTCTACATAATTAATATAAAGTATGAAATGTACAGGGCCTACAACGGAGCCCTGAGGCACATTTGAACATTCTTAGTTTCAAACTACGAAAATCAATTGAAGTTGTCAATAATGTGAAGTTAAATTGACATATTGGGACTTACTGTCTTACTAATAGTTTATCTAGATTAAAGCCGAACCTTCGATGTCATGTCATCGTTGCATGTAAAAACAATTACCTTTTCACGTGTAACATAAATAGCGATCAACATTATATTTATGTTGTGTAATGTAGTACGGCAAGACATTTAACTATTCCAGCCCATACGGTAGAGTTAATTTTATATTATTCGGTCGGTCCTAATATTTTTAAGCGTCAGCGTTCTTTAGATATCGATATAATGGTTTGGGAAGTATGTGTGCTATAAATTATTCAAAACTTCAGCAGCTTCGTCCGTAATCAGGAGTGAAGGGGAGCACATCTATGGGCAAACTCAATTTTATAATATTCGCATATTCGGCAGACTGACAAGGCGAGCTATATTCTGAATATTTCTCCCATTACTTTTATTATTTTCAGGAGATGAATGCGCGAGTTTGATTGGAGTCGCTATGAACGCGGGATGTTTTCAGTGAGATGCGATGTACGATGTGTCTACTTGGAAAGTTGGCTGAAGCATAAGTCAATGTATGCAGTTTTGCTTAAGTTTGTTGAATACATTGTTTCTTACATGGTTATCTGGCGTAGTTTCATCAAAAGTTAATTTAAAGTTAATTCTGTTAGACTGATAAGCGCTGGTTTGGACATTCCGAAGAAGATTAAATCTGTTCAAACATGGCATAGGTACATAGTGCTTGCTTTACTTGCTACTCTAAATATCTCTAGTTTAGTAGTTAATAAAGGATATAATGCAGGCTAATAAGCGAATATCTTCCTTCTTCTCTTTTTAAAGTTTCCGGACATTATTTGTAGACAAATTCTTTGTTTGTCTTCGAGATGGAATCCATATTTTTATTTCTTTTCTAAAACTATTTTGTTTCTTGCTTTCGCATTGCATTTTTTTAAATATAGGCTCTACTGGCTGAATCAGAATAAATGAATTACTTATCGTCGAAAAATTAAAACCACAGTGTTCTGTATTTTTTTGTTTTTCTTATTAAGTTACCTCTTAAGATCATCTTATGATCAGAAAAGCGTCAAATTTTAAATTAATTATTACTTTTAGGCAAATCATCGTAGAGCTTTGCTCTACTGTATATTAACGTAACGCTTATTAAAGCCTTATGTTATTATACAGTTTTGCTTCCCTTGATAAAAGATCAATTCCGTCTGTCTGACCGTACTCCCATCCATCTGTATGTTGTTTGTCTGCTCATTCTATCTAAAGAACTATTTGACGCAGATTACTAAAACTTTGTAGATAGATGACACAACCAACCAAGACATGGGTATAGTAAATATTGTCTAAATGTTATTTGTGGCATTATCTTAATTTTCTTTTTCCTTCTTTAATTCTTTGGGACTTCCTGCCACATGTATGTTTTCTTTTTAAGCGGTGCTAGGGGAATCTACAAAATATATCACAATTAACCAGTATGATACTGGTAAATAACCTCTACGCCTGTGACGTTTACGTCAAAGGATCAGTTAGAGGCTGTTTTTTTTTAAATAAATAACATAAATAAGTATAAAAACTTGAATTTAAATATTTCGCCGACGTTTCGGAAATCTAATCTGTTTCCTTTATCAAGGCTTTTTTTAAAAATCTTTTTTGCTGTATATGACAAATACACAGCCCTAATAATGTTTGTTATATTCAATATCCATAGATACTTACTATTTACATAGAACTGTTGATATAGTTAACAGTTTTTTAGGGTTTTTATACAATGTTGAGTTTGTGAAGTTCTTCTTTTAATATTGGCAGCCAAGTTGTACAGACATCTACGGAACAATTCGACACGCAACTATCCTCATTCAATAATATTATCGCGGATTCTTTAATTTTCTTTTTTTGCTATCTGCCTATTTTGTTAAAATTTTTGCCGAGTCCCAGTTTATTCTATGTCCGTTCTCCCACGCGTGTTCGCAGATCTTCGACCTCTGAATTTCATTTTTTCTGATATAATTTTGATGTTCGCTCAACAGATATTTAAATTTCAACTCAAATCAGTCGATGAACGTTAAGAGGGGTGCTGTAAAATGTTTGTATGATAGGGCCAAAATCATTTCTTCTAATGATGAAATACTAAACAATGAGAAGCGGTTTATAAAGGAAGTTCTTATTAATAACCAATACTCTGGGGGTTTTGTCGATAAAACCTTCATAAATATTGAAAATAACAATCAGGTATGACAAAAACCTGAAAAACGTTACACAGCGTTAATTCCTTTTGTATGCGGATTGTCCGAAAAGTTGCGCCGCTTCGGTGATAGATTTGATATTAGGACGGTATTTTAAACAAGCAACACTTTAAGATCTATTCTGACAAAGACGAAACCGAAGAACCACGAGCAAAATTCAAAAAATTGCATTTATAGTATTCCGTGTGAGTGCGACAAAGAATACGTGGGTGAGTCATCCAGACCTTTTAGTGTAAGATTGGTCGAACGTCAAAATTATATCAGAAAAAATGAAATTCAGAGGTCGAAGATCTGCGAACACGCGTGGGAGAACCGACATAGAATAAACTGGGAGTCGGCAAAAATTTTAACAAAAGAGGCAGATAGCAAAAATAGAAAAATTAAAGAATCCACGATAATATTATTGAATGAGGATAGTTGCGTGTCGAATTGTTCCGTAGATGTCTGTACAACTTGGCTGTCAATGTTAAAAGAAGAACTTCGCAAACTTAACTTTGTATAAAAACTAAAAAACTGTTAACTGTATCAACAGTTCTATGTAAATAGTAAGTATCTATGGATATTGAATATAACAAATATTCTTAGAGCTGTGTATTTGTCATTCACAGCAAAAAAGAGTTTTCAAAAAAGCCTTGAAAAAGGAACCAGATTAGATTTCCGAAACGTCGGCGAAATATTTAATTTCAAGTTTTTATACTTATTTGTCTTGTTTATTTAAAAAAAACAACCTCTAACTGATCCTTTGACGTAAACGTCACAGGCGTAGAGGTTATTTAATTGTGATATATTTTGTAGATTCCCCTAGCACCGCTTAAAAAGAAAACATACATGTGGCAGGAAGTCCCAAAGAATTGAAGAAGGAAAAAGAAAAATGGGTATACTTTCACTGAAAATTATAAAGGGTGGACCGCGTAAACACTGAACCAAAATTGAACATAAATGTAATAAAAAAGTACATTGAGTCAATTAACGAAGTCGTTAGTTTTGAGCCCAAGAACGAATATTGATATTATGAATAGTTGTTCATTAAATAGATGAACTACGAATTCATTGGTTTACTAAAGGTAGTCATGTTTATACTGAACTGCGTACAATAAATTAACGTGTATGTATTAATTGTTTTAACGAATACATTAGTTGTCCCAATAAACATTTTCATTTAATTAATGTATAGGAATTCACTGGTTTAACGAATGAGTGAATGGTCCCAATGAATAGAGTTCATTGAAGTAACGTAGAGTAATTAATTGGTTTGACGACTGTATTAATTGTCCCAAGAAAGTTCAACAGCAATTTTATTTAAGAGCTTTAAAAACCTAAAATGTAATAAAACTGACATAATAATTTGAAAATTCTTTATTAAGAAGTGAACGAAAGACATAATCTAGATCTACGCTAGACATAATCTAGATCAACACTGATAAAAATGCAAAAGAAAAGCATTATTATTATTATTATATAGTACTCAAGCTATAGGTTTAACCCTTACTCAAGTACTCGCTTAATTTCGTCTCTTTGGCGTACTTATTACTAGGTGTACACTTATAGAAATATGTTTTCAAGAAACAGTAAAACATAATGGATTTCTTTGGAAACATCTAAGGCCCTCAACAAATTTGCAAATTTGTAGCGTACATCATCAAGAATTACAAAAATTGAAAATATGTCTTCACCAATGTCGTATATTGAAGGCTGTATTGTGGTCTTTGTTCTTTTTAAATGGAAAATGTGGTTCTCTACTTTCCTGTTGACTGTCACCCATGAAAGCGACCGATTCTTGTCTTATCGTAATTTTAGTGGTGCACTTTTCACCTGTCGCTGCATCTTTTTTTATTATTTTAGTTTTGGGTACTAAGTAACCATGTAAGGCCCAAACCAATGCAGCATTACGCCCATATGTACAAAAAGTACAAAATACTCAAACTAGGACATATTGTAGTCATTGTTATAAAAGAATTAAAATCAATATTTTCTATATGCTTACTTTCAGAAATTGCTGTTATTTTAACGATTTTCCAGAATAATTTTTACATTCTGGTCTTTTATATGGTTCTCCATCATTAAAAAAATACACATTTTTTACCATTTTTCATCCCATTCACATAATAAACCATCTCTAATTTTTCCATTATTCCTACCTTTTTTTTGGATTTAATGAACTGTAGTCGGAATTGGCAATATGCTTACCATGTGGAGTCAAACTGATCAGCACTTAGGTCATTAAAGAGTGCTCTGAGGCACGACTCTGCACCCATTTCTGGTTCTACAAATTTCGTATATTATTATATAACAGTATAATACTTTACTAGACAAAATAATTACATTTTTCTCATGGTGCTTCAATAATCATTCATATTTTTAAAACTGTTATTATTGTGCTTACCTAAAACCATGGCATGCCTGGATTTGGTTTCATTATTTCCTTTTTTTTTGTCTTTTGTCTTTTCACTATTAAATTTTTAGAAACCACTTTGAATGAAGTGACCTGATTGCAATATTTAATATATACTTTCCCCTTTTGCTTGTACCATGATACTCCTGGAATAATTACAGGTATAAGTTTAGCAAGAAGAAAATGTATATTATGTAACTTGACTTACCTATTTCGTAAAAAACACTATGTAGACAGAAATAGCATGCCAAATGCTGAGAAACTAAACTAAATAGCACTTAACTGATTCCTTTATCCTTTAGCGATAGCGGTTTAACGTATGAAATCTTCATTAGTTCAACGAAACTTGTATATTATTATAAAGAATACTCATTGTATTGATGAACTGTGTTCATCATTTTACTTAATTATGATTTATAAAAAAAAGTGCCAAATCGAGCAAACAATTTTATATCACCCTGTTTCACAAACATATACTGCAGTGCAGTGCTTTGGGTGCTTTTGTTTATAACTCTATGTAAAGTTAGGAACAGTAAAAATGGAAATGTTTCTTATAGATATATAACACAATCGCATATTTTTACTAAGATAAAAAAGAAAAGGGACTTTTACAAATGATGAAAATACGTATTTACTTGAAAAATGGCCCTCCAGAATCAGAAGTTACTTGATTATTAAAATAATAGTTCACAAATTTTAATAAAGTGCACACAAAATACGTCTACTAAAACAACGTTTGCAAATCGACTGCTTTATAATATGCCTGTAATATGAGAGTAAATGAAAAAACAGCTTAATTTATTGGAAGAACAGTACAGAGGAGGGTTGTAAAACAGTAAATATAGTAAATATTCATTGTAAAAATATTTAGTTTCACATTTTGTCGCGTTTTACATAGAAACTAAGTATTGCAAAAAACATTTTTTTTGCAATACGTTTAGACGATTCACCCTGGACATTTTCCAGTGAAAGTCTAATCAATTCTTCAGTGGCAGTAGCATCAACTATCTATCAAATTTGACTGTTCTCCGTCAAGTAGTCTATTAGTTAATACACCAAAAGACACACAGACAGACAAACAAACAGACAAACAAACAGACAGGCAAACAGATAGACAGACTAACTGACGAAATTGAAAATCCTCTATTTTCGCAATCTGCATGATACATGAAAATTCGAAAAAATCTCGGAGGGTGATTTTTTCTCGAATAAAACACTTCCCTTCTGTATGTGATTTTTCGACCCTCTGTATTTCGTAAAGTATTGATCCTAAAAAAAAAATGAATACGAACTTGTTTGTTCGAAATTTCATTTAGTTTAATATTGTATATAAACACTCTTTCGCTAGAGTTCGTATTTTTAGAGTTATTAAAGAAAAACGTGGAAAGGGGACCTTTAGACTACCCCCTATCCCCCCGCAGATCATATACAGGTCAGGACTTTTAGTATATAGTTCTGGGTAATCTCCCCAATAAATATACAATATTACTTCCACATCCACGTATTGGATTGGAAGTATAGTAATCGTAAAAAAATTTCAAAAATTTTTTTTCTTGAAATAAGTTTAGAATGTCATGAAACGTCGAGATTCTGAATTTGAGCAAAAAAAAAAAATCTGTGTGTCTGTCGGTCTGTCTGTAACTATTTTTGTCCGCACGTTTTCTCCGGAACAGTTTAAGATATTGACTTGAAATTTTGTACACGTATATATCATAATGAGATCTGAAACTGGATTGTGTTTGAAACATATCTGATGAAGGGTTGGGGGGGTAAATAGGGGGAAATAAGTGAAGCAAGCGTGTAAGAGTACAGAACCTTCAAACTTGGTGTATAGAAGTCAAGGCCTCAAAATTTTTTGTAATATTTTACATCCCCCCACCACCACTCAGTCCATTATTAAAGGGGTTGATAAAATAAAATAGAGATATTCACTTGAAATTTGATATACGTATATATTGTAATGCCATCAGGAACTAGATTATATTTTGATATTATTCCGTTGAAGGGTTCGGGGGTAAATAGGGATAAACAAGGGAAAATAAGTAAAGCAAGTTGGTAAGAGTACAGACACTTGAAATTATGTGTATATACTAGAAGCTAAGGCCACAAAATGTTTTATAATATTTTTCAATCCCCCCACTACCCCTACTCCATTATTAAAGTGGTTGATAAATTAAAATTAAGATACTCACTTGAAATTTGGTACACGTATGTATTATAACGACATCTGGCACTAGATTATATTTTGAGATGATTCTTTTGAAGGGTTGGGGATTAATAGGGAAAATAAGTAAAGCAGCAGGTAAAAGTACGGAAACTTGAAATTTGGTATATGTACTAGAAGCCAAGGCCCCAACATTTTTTAATATATTTTCCATCCCCCCACCACCTCCCAACTCCATTATTAAAAGGGTTGATAAAATAAAATTGAGATATTCACTTGAAATTTGGCATACGTGTGTATTATAACGACATCTGAAACTAGATTATATTTTGACACGATTCCGTTGAAGGGGCGTGTGAGTAAGTAGAGGTAAATAGGGAAAAAGAAGTAAAGCATGGTGTAAGAGTACAAAAACTTGGGATTTGGTGTATATACTAGAAACTAAGTTCTCAAATTCCTTTGTAATATTTTTTTGACACCTGCCCCAAATATTATTAAAATTTTATGACCAGTAATTTTCACATACTAGAGTGCAAATATAGTCAAAATATTTTCATTAAAGTGACTGGGATGAAAAATCTGGATGTGGAAGTAGAGATTCCTTAGTGATTCCCATAACTATCTCGTAGACCATTATCATTGAAAAACCACCAGTCTATACTATAAACGACAAAGTAAGGTATCTGTGTGTCCGGTTCACTTGTTTGTGTACTTCCGGACATGCTAGAAACCGAAAATTTCTGCTTGTAGACATAAATTGACCTCAAGGAAATTATGATAACTGGAAAGGTGGTTCCAATATGGCATCCTTTATTGACATAAGCTTATGGCTTTTAACAAACCCCGTACTAGGTCACAGGCGTTTTGCTAGTTAAACATACATTCAAAAGTAAATATCAAAATATATAGTTTAATTACGGGTTTGTATTGATTTAGTCCCATTCCACGTTATTATTTTAACTAGAATTATATTAACTTGTTGTTCATCAACTGGATAAACATAAGTGATTATTAAATTAAATTTAAATATTCAAATTAAGCATGTTGTACTGCGATTTAATGCCGAGAACAATAGAGGCAAGAACTTTTGTTTACAAATAATGTACATGAAATTACTACACAATTTTACAACAGAGTTTGATTATTTTCTGGCTGAATTATTAGACGGAAATATTTTCTTAGCTCACCAGACGAAAAACATTCATCTACACTCTATTTGGAAAAGATCGAGAATAATAAATGAGTTAATAAAATAAAATTGAGATGTTCACTTATTTGGTACATGTACACGTATGTATGACGATTTATTGAACTAGATTATATTTTGATACGAATAGTTAGGGTTGAAAAAAGTCTAAGGGGGTTAAATCCGCTGAACGCGGGGGCCACTCAATCGGACCTCAACGACCTATCCACCTTCCAGTAAAAGTGTCATCTAAAAACTGACGCACTGCGGTCCCAAAATGGGGAGGGGCCCAGTCTTGCTGAAACCAGACGTTTTAAGTAGGAATATCTTCATCTTCATTGTTCTGAAACACAACTGCTAAGATTGGCACTAACTTAACTCGCAAAAATTGTAAATATCTTGCGGTCGTAAGATTTTCTTCAAAAAAAGGTCCCAATAAACGATCACCAATCATACCTGCCCACACGTTTACTTTGCCTCGTCGCTGTGTATGGGCTTCTTAAATCCAATGAGGCTTTTCGCGTGACCAGTACCTACAGTTATGTCGATGTACAGTCCCCTTTAAAGGAAACGTAGCTTCATCAGAAAGAACAATGTTCTTTAAAAAATTTGAGTTATCGCACAAGGTCATCAACTGTTCACAAAACTGTAAGCGCCAATCTGGATCGTCTTCATTCAATTCGTGGATTAATTGCACTTTGTATGGACGGTATTTTTCTTTTTTCAATAGACGTACAACAGAAGTTTGACGCACCAGCTGCCTTGTCGAAAGATACTGGTTTTCCTCACTTTCTAGAAAAATATTTAATTTGGTTTCGTTGCTTGTGCTAAGGCGACCAGATCGAGGAAGGTCAGCTACACTGCCAGATTCATCATATCTAGCCACCAATCTACTTACAGTGGATCTAGAAATTTGCTTTTCGGGATACTTGGCATTAAAAACATCACATGCTTCCTGATGAGTTCTCAGCCAATCACCATATCCAACCATCAACAAAAATTCTACGCGTTCTCTTTCACTTAAACGTGGCATTGCATTCACTAGTTTTACACTGTCTCAGAAGTGTCACAAAACTGAGGTTTCACACGGTTCCAGGAGTAAAAAAATTATCCATATTTTACACAATAAGGCCTGTATCTCTCTTTTGTTAAGGTGATTATTTTTTTATTATTTTGTTTGTTTGAACTTCCCTCGTTATTTGTGCATGGCGGTCACTCTAAGAAATTAATAATTACGAAATGACATTGAGAATAATAATCGTAATATAGTTATTGCTATTATTACAAAGAAAACTTAAGTTTTGGTCAAAAAAATATACAGATTGCTCATTCAACAGCAAAAGCTCAATAATAAATAACAGGTGCCACATACGGCAGGCTTGCGCAAATACCTTTACAAATGTCCACCATGACTGAATTATTTCTTGGGATGACCACCCTGTACATTTTTCAATAAAAGTATAATAGGTGTATATGTTATTGCCATCCGTCACATCAATCCAACATTCGCGTAATGGAGTGGATGTATAGTGGTGGTTAAAAAATTTCATTTTTATTTTAATTTTTCAAAAATGTTAAAAAAAAATTAAAATTTTTTCTTCTGAAATAGGTTTAAAATGTCAAACGTAAAAATTTTAAATTTGAGCAAAAAGGAAAGTTTCCGTCTATTCTATACTAGTGGTAAAAGAAGTTTAAGATTTAAAAATATATTTTTTTTAAATAGGTTTAGAATGTCATGAAACGTGAAACTTTTAAATTTGAGTAAAAAAGTTTCCATCAATTCTAGTGTTAATTTTTTTTCCAAACTGGTAACAAAATGTTGCAAAATTTTTTTTTCCGAAATTGGTTTGGAATTTCATGAAACGTGGAAATTTTAAATTTGAGCAAACCAAATTTTTCGTCTATTCTATGGTAGTGATAAATAGATTAAAAATGTTTTCAAATTTTTAAAAAATTTTTTCAAAAACATTTTTAAATTTGTTTGAATAGTTTTAGAATGCCATGGATACGTGGATAGTTTAAATCTGAACAAAGAAAAAAAATTCTATCCTAGTGGTAAAATTTTGTAAAAATAGTAAACAAAATTTCTAATTTTTCTTTTAAATAGATTTAGAACGCTATGAAACGTGGAAATTTTAAATTTGAAGAAATAAAAAAAAAATCCATCTATTTTAGTGGTAAAAAAAAATTCAAAAATGTTGGTAAAAAAATATTTCAAAAAATTTTCAAATTTTTTTTTTCTGAATCAGGCTTAGAATGCCATGAAACGTGGAAATTTTAAATTTGAAGAAAAAAAAATATCATTTTAGTAGAAACAAATTTTTTAAAAATGTAATGTAAAAATGTAAAAAATTCAATTTTTTTTAATAGTTTTAGAATACCATGAAACGTAGAAATTTTAAATTTGAGCAAAAAAAAATTTTTTCATCTTGGTAAAAAATTTTAAAAAATTTTTTTTCCCGAAATAGGATTAGCGCGTCATGAAACGTGGAAATTTTAAATTTGAGCGAAAACAAATTTTTTTCACTATTTATTCCGTTTAGACGGTCCACCCTGTATATTTTCCAGTGAAATTTCTACCATTTCTGCGCTGACAGTAGCGTCAACTACCTGCCAAATTTGACTGCTCTCCGTCATGTAGTTTTTTAGTAAATGCACCAACAGACAGACAGACAGACAGACAGACAGACTGACGGAATTGAAAAACCTATATTTTCGTAATCTCCGTGATCTGAAACGTCAGAATCCGTAAAAATCTCGGAGGGTGATTTTTTCTTGAATACAATACTTCCCTTCGGTATGCGAGGGAAGTAAAAATATGATGGCGTCATAACTCAAAAACCAATGACGTCATAAATTTTGGTAGTGACAAAATGTAGCATTGACAAAACTAAGATCGACCTGTTCGAGGATTTTTTTGAAAAGGACACATACAAAGATATGAAATTTGTGCGTTTCTTTAGGTTCACACTGTATTTGGTGTACGGCGGTGCTTAGTGCTTCTAGCGGGTAAATAACCACTAAACTATAACATCTATAAATTTACGAGTATACTGTATCATCTGTACCTGAAAGTTCAGTTTGATGTATTTCCGTAATTTGAATTTCGTGTGCTTAAAAGTGCCCGTGGCTAAAAATTTGCATTATCATTACGGTAGAAATATGTGTGTTTATAAAACAGTCTTGGTTTAGTGTGCACGGTAGAGAATTTTAGTCTCACGGAAAATTAATCTCAAGTCACAGTGGGTTTTACATACTACCAAGGCATGCTTTGTAATTTCTCGTTGCCTTCTCATCTAGTTAGCTGAGATTATTTTACGGTGGCACATAACATATGAATTATTTACCAAACGCCTTACGAAGACAATCAAATTTAGTTGTTGGTATGCTCAGATTATTAGTGAATTCTAAAAAACTACAACATTTTCTCTAATAGCGAATGAAGTTTAAATTAAAATTAAATTAGAGACATACATTCATTGTATATTGACCTCCCTTAATTTCTAGTTTTAGCGTTCTAAAACAAAGTTGAATACAAAAGTTATAGAGTTGTATAAATAGTTTTTCAAAATACAGGTGTAAAACAATAGTCTGCATAGGTCACGTGGTATAAAAATGAAGGTGATTGTTACTTCCACTTCCACGTAGAGGATTGGAAGTATAGTAATCGTAAAAAAATTTCAAAAAATGTTCAAATATTTTTCTTGTTGAAATAGGTTTATAATGGCATGAAACGTCAAGATTTTAAATTAGAGCGAAATGTAATTTTCTGTCGGTCTGTAACTTTTTTTGTCCGCACGTTTTCTCTGGCACGGTTTAAGGTATTGACTTGAAACTTCGTACACGTATGTATTATAATGGGATCTGGAATTGGATTGTCTTATGAACAAATGTAAGAAAACGGCATTGCAGATTTTCTAATTTAAGACTATGAATGTTATAGCAAGCTACCAAACAAGAGATGCATACTCCAGTTTAGATCGCAAAAAAGAAGAACATAATAGTATTTGCGTTGAGGTATTTGAGAAATCACGCCTATTGCGTACAATAAAACCAAGAGTTCTACTTACGTCACAGATTAACGTATCTATATGATTGAAAAAGCTGAGTTTTTTGTCAAAAATTACTCCAAGGTCATTAAACGAGGACGGTCGAGTTGAAGGTTCTAGAGAGTAGTTAAATGTATAATTAATATCCTTCATTATTTTGTAATTTATTGCAGTCACTTATGTTAGAGACTCTATGTAGTAGCTTGATGTCATCTGCATATATTAAATAAAAAACATCTAGCTTATATGCTATATCATAGATAAATATTGTTACGATCTAAAAGTGAAGATCGCACACACTTTAAAGATTAAAAGGTTCTAGGTCTTACAAATCCTATTTTGGTGAGTGTGAGAGGATAAATAAGTAGAAAAAGAATGCTGTAAGGTGATAGTATATTATTCAACGAGCATATAATGATGGCTATTATTCACGAGGGTGAAGTTTAAGACACGAGCCGCAGGCGAGTGTCGTAAATCACCAGAGTGAATAATAGCCATTATATGCGAGTAGAATACTATACTTTGTCCACGACTATTAAATATTTAATATTTGTTCAATTCATATTCATTTCATTTTTTCTATTTAAGAAAGATTCATATGATATCATATATTATTTTATCGATATTTTTCAGGCAACAAGTTTAATGGGGCGATTTCTGTAGCTTCCTTTATTTCTCGCAGTGCCAAAGAAATCTCATTTTCACTGTCAGTATCCATTTTATCTAATTATATTACTCTTTTTGAATACCTAATATGTAAAATTATTGTAAATAACGTTGGCGTTGAAATCACACAAATTTTGACGTTTCAAATCAATTACAGAATTACGCTTTGACACATTGTCATGGCTTACTAATAAAATAACACAGTTTGTAGGCACGTCGATAAATGGTTTTAAAAAACAATGTTGGGGATTCCGCGTGTTGCCAATTGATGATGCTTTGAAAAAAACTTACTAATGTATTTTTTGAGTGTTCATTAAAGTACCTCTTCGGTATGTACCATTTGAGTGCTTCCTAGAAAACTTAGAGAAACCATACCTGTCTTCTGGTTGCTGCAATTTTGACATTTTAAATTTTTAGTAAAAATCTTGTTTTATAAACAACTGACTGTCCTCATTATTCACTGCAATCAGTGAATAATGAAATCATTATTCACTGCAGGAAATAATGGATAGCATTATCCTTGAGGAAACAGATACATAATGAGGACATTATTTAATAGTCTTGGACAAAAATATTTATTACAACGATTAATTTTACATGGACAAATTTGAGAACTATTAAGTGTTAACAAAAAAATATGTACAATAGCACACTAGTAAGAAAAATATTTATAATAGAGGAAAAAATTTAAACTGTACAGGGTGGGCAACTAAGAATGGAGGTCGGCCATATCTCAGAAACCAAGCATAGCATAAATTTAGGAAAAAAAATTACCTTAAGTAAAGTGGCCACGAAAAATCGCTGGAAAATATTTTTGAGTTTCTAAAATGGCCGCTAGGGGGCGTAACAGCCACAGCAGAATAGAAAATCAGGTTTTTCTCAGTATTTTGCTGAATTAAGTGGTATTGAAAATACATGCATCGTAATCCTAGGACAATTTTGAATCTTTTTAGTTTTCCATTTTTTTTGTATCTTCAAGAATAAAGTGGTGGGGAGATGCCAAAAATACATTTTTTCAAATGTCGATTACTCCGATTAGCCTTAACGGAATTTAACAAACTTAGTCTCATTGGAAAGTGCTTTTCTTGGTCTATCGAGTGCATGTTGTGCTATTTCCATTTGATTATTACTGTCGCCGCTAGAGGCCGTTATTTGACATGACAACAAATATCGCGCTTTTTCTTAAAAAATTTAAATGGAATGGTATATTTATTTTTACATGGTAAAATAGAGAATTAAAAGCCTCAGATATCAGTGAAAACCGCAACTAGATAGCTTTTCTCTAACGGAAGATATTAGCAAACAAAGTTGAAATTATGAATTATTATCAGATCTTGCCGACGGGATTTGCAAAGTAGCTGTTGAAAACAAGTAAGCTGTGAAAATGACACAATGAAGAAACAATATATTATGTCAAAATATTTAACTTGTCAGTATTGTTATTTTGTGCAGTATTTAGTTTTTTATTTGAATTTGTTTTCGTTTTGGAATTAATTTTTCAAATTATAATGATTCTTACAAATGAAGCATTTGACATGTTAGCGATTTAGTTCGAATGCATGAGACATGCAACTCTTGCTGCCAGAGTCTATGCAGTGCAATATCCTGAAAGACGTCATCCAAGTGAAAAAGTTTTTATTCGACTGGCACATGGTTTTCGCACGAAGGAAGTGTACCGTGTATCGAAGACATCGTTACGAAATTTTAAATGTATTTTTGAAGTTACGAAACGTCCCAATTTTCATAACTGTCAGTTTCATTACATAACTAGTGATGTAATGAATTTTAATTAAACTGTTATTATTAAACCCATCATTTAGAGAAAAGACATTAAGGCACAAAAAACACTTTATTAATAAAATGCAAATAGAAACATTCCGTCATCTGCATTTTTAACAAAACATTTAAAGTTTTCTTCTGTTAAAATAATAAATTTCTTAGCGTGGTAACCTGAAGATCTTCTCTTTAAAAATGGTATTAATATGGTATATTTTTTGTCAATGTTTCTTTTGGCATTTAATTCTTTAATATAGATTCCTACTCAATATTCATATCGTGACGCTTTATAATTTTTCATCGTTTCGAAATACGCTAAGAGAATCTTTTCACATACATCTTTTTATTCACTTTTGTTGACACCAGTTTTCAAATTTCGTATATTATACTTCCTCATATATGCTTTTTGATTTACCAGGTAAGTATTATTGAATTTACTGCTACTCTTTTATATTAGGTGGAATATCCACATCTAAATCAACAATTTCTGACTTAATTTGCTTAAAAAAATTCAGCAGATTGACAACTGAACTTTGTTAATACAAATGTCAACCTATACCTACTAATGCTCAGGTACAGCGATAAACACAAAATTCATTTGTACCGTTGTAGGTGTAACAATGTTTGAAACCGCAAAATAAAATTCAATATTAATTGAAATTTCTTTTCTATTTTAGAGCAGGATTAGATAAAAACGTTATGAAACAATAATTTTACTTGACTCTCTAGTCTTTTCATAACTGTCTACATAAATATATTGTTATTATTATTATTAGAATTGTTGTCTGTTATTAATTACTAATTTTTATATTATGTAATATATTCTACTCGATATGTTTGATATATGTTGTTTCTTCATTGTGTCATTTTCACAGCTTGCTTGTTTTCAACAGCTACTTTGCAAATCCCGTCGGCAAGATCTGATAATAATTCATAATTTCAACTTTATTTGCTAATATCTTCCGTTAGAGAAAAGCTATCTAGTTGCGGTTTTCACTGATATCTGAGGCTTTTAATTCTCTATTTTACCGTGTAAAAATAAATATACCATTCCATTTAAATTTTTTAAGAAAAAGCGCGATATTTGTTGTCATGTCAAATAACGGCCTCTAGCGGCGACAGTAATAATCAAATGGAAATAGCACAACATGCACTCGATAGACCAAGAAAAGCACTTTCCAATGAGATCAAGTTTGTTAAATTCCGTTAAGGCTAATCGGAGTAATCGACATTTGAAAAAAATGTATTTTTGGCATCTCCCCACCACTTTATTCTTGAAGATACAAAAAAAAATGGAAAACTAAAAAGATTCAAAATTGTCCTAGGATTACGATGCATGTATTTTCAATACCACTTAATTGAGCAAAATACTGAGAAAAACCTGATTTTCTATTCCGCTGTGGCTGTTACGCCCCCTAGCGGCCATTTTAGAAACTCGAAAATATTTTCCAGCGATTTTTCATGACCACTTTACTTAAGGTAATTTTTTCCCTAAACTTGTGCGATGCTTGGTTTCTGAGATATGGCCGACCTCCATTCTTAGTTGCCCACCCTGTACAATAGGTTTTAACGACTGGGGTGAACTATGCCCGGGCGGGTGCATTCACCAGTCCCTACAAACAAAAAAAATAGCTCTAGGCCACAAATGTAATCTACACCCTACAGTATCTCTCTGAAGGAGTTACTATATCAAAATAAAGGAACGATAAGCAAAATGTTAACTACTAAATGATTAAATATAAAATATAAAAAGATTACTGAAAACTACAGGATGAGCACACTAATTTAAAATTGTACAAAAATAACTTATCTTTTCTTAACCCACGTGAAGAATCGTAGATATCAGGTGCTCGGGATCTGGGGTCTAGCGGTATGCCAGAACATCCTCCAGGAAAACACAGCTCGGTATACTTCGCTTCAGAAAAACTTGTACCAGAGTTAAAATTATGTGGGGTTGCCCCCGTGGCTATCAAACCATGCCAAAAATCTAGGGAACTACTACTTTGGTTGCCCAAAAATAAATCCTCTCCAAAACCGTCCAGATTATCTGGACGTTAAATACTTGTTGAAATATCTCCGATTTAAGAATCGATAAATTGAGAATGTAAAATTATCAAATAACTGGTGAAATTATAGTCTTAAACTCCGATACCAAGATCGATTTGCCTCAACGTGGCCTTTGACTTAATTACACTGAAAACAAGTGTCTAATGAATTTTCGGAATAGAAAAAAAAGATTCACTCCGTCCTGTGTTATTTATAACTTCGGTTAATATGAAAAAAACTTATTCATGTGCGCACTTTACACTAATTCAACATTTTTGGTAGGAGGTTTGATTCACGTTGTCAACCATTAAGTTTTCTTACTGAGATCTTTATTATCGGCATTCGGACTTTGCGAAAACTGACATATGGAGTAAACATTTGTACTTTTCGGATTAATGCTGAAATCAATGCATTTTAATGTGTTTAGCACTATAAAAGAGAATCACTCATTTATTACAATGATTAACATGAAATTCTATTTTATGTTACCCGGTTCGCCATCTATTGCCTGATATGTGAACCACAAGCTGATTAGTACCGACTTGTTTAACCCATGGTCGCTCTTGTCGATTTTATCACGAATAATGACGGATGTTTTTTTTTATCACATATACCGGGTGTCCCCGTAAATTAACTCCCTGCTTACCCCAGATGTTAATGCCAAATAGGGCGTGACAATATATTAAACAAGAGTGGTCCAACAACAGGCCCCTGAGGTACATCGGAACAAGATAAGTAATCAGTATACCTGAATCCATTATACGTGACGTAAAATAAAGTATAATGAATAACCCTGTACATAAACATCTAGAAATAATATAAATTTCGCGGATGTGGGTACAGAATTTGTCTTATGATTAAAATTTCATTTGGGTGTAAACAATTGGATTTTATACAACTGATTCAAAAATCACAATCAGCGGCAATATACAGTGGGTCTATAGGGGCGTTGCACAGTTAACTATGTAAATGTAGCAATCAAGCTGGATCTCTGGCGACCGCATTAGCATATTCGCGTAATATCAGACGGCTATGACCAATTTCAGGGCTAGCAGCCATCAGAGTCAATATGTGCCGCAGTATTACTTTTTTCCATACCATAACAGTTTTATGGCATACGATTCTCATCAGAGTCAGCATTTTTCTAATATTACTACCCCAGGTTGCGTAAATCGATGATTATGATCTTATCGTACCTTATTATCAAACTTCTCGATGTTCACTTCGATGACTGCCTGAGAAAGTATAATTTAAAACATTTCTGATTTACGGTGCGTGTCGTTTCTCTTTACATATTTCAATGAGTTTATTTTTAGGCTGGAAAAGTAATTAAAAAACATTAATCATGCAAAAGTTATTCATATTCTGGACCTGTTCATAGCAAAACAATGGGGCACTGAAAGGAACATTATTCTTTTCCAAATTTTTACAAAATATGGTGGTTATCGTAGAAAGTAATTATTTTGAGGAATTATGATGGACATTTGTACAGATATTCACATAAAACTTCCATGATTGTCATGCTTTATTTTTTTTTCTGTTGACTGAGCACGTTTATAATACAATAATAATAATAATAGTAATAATAATAATAATAATAAAAAATAATAAAAATAATAATAATACGGTTACTGGCTGCAAGGAGAATCTGCTGATTGACAGGTGTGTCACGCAGGACTCCATGCAGTATAGGCGGAATCTTTCGATGGCCTGGATCGATTACCGCAAGGCATTTGACATGTCATCTCATGAGCTAATTATACACTTGCTCCAATGTCTTGCGGTCCCCGGTCCAGTATTGAGGTGTATTGAAGAACTGATGCCACTCTGGAGGACTCGCTTTACCATTACATCCGGTAACGATCGAGTCCAGACAGAGCCGGTAACGTTCAGAACAGGAGTATTTCAGGGAGACTCCCTCAGCCCCCTTCTATTTTGCATCTCACTGCTGTCATTATCCGTTTCGCTCCGAAAAACCCGTGGCTACAACTGCGGTACCCCAGGAGACAGGAGACATAAGGTCACCCATCTGTTTTATATGGATGACCTTAAACTTTATGCCTCCGGGGAGAGGGACCTGCACCAGTTCCTCAGGGTGGTACAGGAGTACACGCAGGCTGTCGGTATGGAGTTCAGGTTAGACAAATGTGCACTGGTCCATCTTAAGAGAGGACGATGCGGGGACTACGGAGAGGACGCGCAGCTCGTAGACGGAAGCATCTTACATCATCTAGATGCCGGAGAGTCGTACACTTACTTAGGTGTTGAGCAACACTCCACCCAAGAAGTGAGTGTCGTGAAAAACGCTCTCCGTGGCAAGTATCAGCACCGACTCCGACAGATCTGGTCTTCAGAACTGTCAGGGAAGAACAAGGTGTCTGCAACCAACATGCTTGCCGTTCCGATCCTTCTCTACTCCTTTGGAGTAGTGAAGTGGACTCGAGAGGAGTTGCGTCAACTCGATGTAGGAACCCGCAAGAAGATGTACCTCAATAGGAGTATACATCCCAAATCGTCCGTTCCACGGCTATACCTCCCGCGACATCGGGGAGGGCATGGACTCTTGAATTTGGAGAATCTCCACAACAGGATGGTTCTGGATGGAGTCTGTTAGGTCATCAGGAGTTCGGATCCCCTCCTCTGCATGGTCCGAGACCATGAAAATGCAGGGGTAGGAGCATTTCTGTTTAAGGCAGCACAGAGAGCAGCTGATGAACTTGGTCTCTCCTTCGACGTCGAGCGGGTAAATCGCGACTGCGTCACCGAGTTGGAACCTGCTCGACGAAAAGCCCAAATTAAAGCTGCAGAACACAGCATCTTTCTGCAGCTGCACGTGGATAAGCCAATGCACGGAATCTTCTATAAAAATATAGAAAACCTTGGCTTATCCGAAAGGCTGACCTTTGCCTTTTTAAGGTCAGCTGGGCTGAAGTCTGAGATCGAGGGATTCATAATGGCTTGCCAGGATGGTGTATTCAACACTCTGGTCTATCGTAGCCGTGTTATGTTTATAGAGGTCCCAGATGCAGGGCCTGCCGCAGGGCGCCAGAGACTGTAATGCACTTGCTGTCGGCTTGCCCGACATATGCAGTCTCGGCCTATATCCAAAGGCACAACGGAGCATTACGAGTGCTTTATTACCATTTAAGGCACTCGTATGGGATAGACGAGACACCAGTGCTGCCTTATGCTCCGGGGGATATCGAGTCCGTTGTGGGCAATGAGAAGTGTCTAATTTATTGGAACTACTCGTTTCCCACCGTTAGGCAAATACAAGCCAACAAGCCTGACGTAGTACTCTTCGATCACCAACTCAAGACAATGTTTGTCGTGGAGTTCTCGGCTCCCGCGGAAAACAACATTGTCTTGAAGGAGGAGGAAAAACGGACAAAATATCGAGATTTGCTCTTCGAACTCCGCAGACTTTACCCAGACCATACTGTTAAGTTGGTGGTACTGATAATAGGAGCCCTAGGTGGAACAAGGCACACACTGCTTACGGAACTGAAGATCATACCGGCATGCCGAAACTCGGCAGAGGTCTTAGCCGGTAGGATGCAGAAGGCCGTCATCCTCGGTTCGCTACGTCTACTCAGGGCACACGATTCCCGGACCCAGTAGTCACTTACCCCACGGTGTGGGGAGTGGCCACCGGTACTACCAGCTCCCCTCTTTGAGGATCGGAGCCACAGAGAAGGATGACTGGTTTTTAACAAAAAAAAAGAAATTATAATAATACGGTTACTGCGTTCAACAATTATTAGAGCTGACGCAAAACATACACCACTGAATTTAAGAAATGCAGATCTACCACAAACCTCATTCATCAGCAGCAGCATCAGCGACAAAACAATGCAAGAGCGGGACAGAAAAGAACTCCATGACAGATGTTATAATACCCTAATGAACGACAATGTTGACAAGAGAGCTTCGCTGTCATGGCTAGTTCAAGGAAGACTTAACCCGGAAACTGAAAGCTTCCTTGTTGCAACTCAAGATCAGGTAATTAAAACTGATATTGTCAAAAGCAGCATATCGCATCAGCAAAATGCAGGAAATGCTTAACACAGAATGGAACCAGAGAGCATATTACAACAGAATGCGGAAGGTTTGCAAATACAAAATATCTGGAGAGGCATAATCAAGTTGCTTGTATTATCCACATTGCGCTGCTAAAAAAATATAAAATAGAACGAAAGGAAGAGAACCCCTATTATAGATACAAACCCAATACAGTAGAATAAAATCAGCTCGTAAAGATATATTGGGATAAGGGGATACTGACTGACAGAACAGTGGAACACAACAGGCCTGACATCACATTAATCGATAAAACAGATAAAATAGCCTACCTCATAGATACATCGATACCAAATAGCCACAATTTAAGTAGCAAGTATGAAGAAAAGGTGACAAAATATGAAGAAATGGCGAGGCAGGTTGAAAGTTTATGGGAACTAAAGAGAGCTTATATCGTCCCACTGCTACTCTCATCAACCGCAGTTATGCCTAAGACATTAAGAAAGAATATACAAATTGCTGAAAATACCAGAAAATACCTACCTGTTGATGCAAAAAGTAAGTAGCTCTGCAAACATGTAGTTTTGTCAAGAGTTTCATTAGGTGTGCCTCTGAAATAGAGTAATTCTTGGTGCTAACCCGAATACTTCATCACAATACCCTAAAAAGGGGGGAAAAGAAAATGATAATAATAATAATTTTATTCACCATTTCTAACGATAGAGATTCTGTATATATGGCAAGTCAAGAACAGAGAGAACATAAATAATACAATTGCAAAAATGAATAAACAAATAACAAAGGAGATAATCAACTGTTAACAGATAAGTTATAACAATGAACCTGTAGAGCAATAGTAAAATTATGCATTTTGTAAAATGCCTAACAAACAAATAAATACAATTATGTAGTAGTTTAAGTAATAATAACATCGGTTAAGAATGCATCAATTGTGTAGTATCTTCTTGTAACAGAATTTTTTAATGGTAATTTTGAAGGTACTTTGAGCATTGTGACGTTACGTTCACTCGTCGGTTGAGTGAAGGGGCGTCACTTTGGCACTCGAGCTCGGTGCGGTTACGGTAAGCTCGGGCGCCACCTTTACAGTTTTTCTCGTGGTGTAAAGGACCCACACTAGCCTCTTGACACAGCCTGTTACAGTAGGGCTGGGATAGCGTCAGAGGAGATACGGTACGTCTAGGGGCAATAGACTTCACACACACCAAAATAAAAGGCACAGTTTAAATCCTATATAGATATTTATTACTCCTAATATATTATTATACCTAACCTATAACTACTACGGTTAACGGTGACGGTGGCGAAGCAAGAGGGCGGTTATAAGCAGGATACGAGCTTAGAGAAATGGAACGGTAAGTCGGAGTAACTACTATCGGTATAAAAGCGGACAGCGCAGATACCAGGCGGAGGAAAGCAAAAGCACAATAAACAATAATAAACAAATACTCGGGCAACTTGGCTAAGGCGCAGAGCCTAAGGTTAGTACGCACTTCCGGTCACGGTTCCTTGTTGGTGTAATCCCCCAAAGAGAGATTAAACCAACGAGGTTCACGGGCGCTACTTTGCGCTGGTGGATGTCCTTGTAGCTTTCCGGTCGACGCACCCAGACCAGAAAGCCCCAAGCTTCCCAAGTGCTCGCTTGCCCTCCAGACGACGCAACCAGGCCAGAGGGCAAACACGAGACCTGTTACCAGCGGAAAGTTTCCCAACTTGCACACTGGCTCACTCCGATAGGCGGTATTTGGTCGGGGATGATACCTCGGTGTGCTAGAAGGCTTTGTGACTTTCCAGTCGACGCACCCAGACCAGAAAGCCCCAAGCTTCCCAAGTGCTCGCTTGTCCTCCAGACGACGCAACCAGGCCAGAGGGCAAACACGAGACTTGTTGCCAACCAGGGTATCTTCCCAGACACACGGCGGAGCAAACCGGGATTAGTACACGGATGGCACTTAGTCCCAGCCAAGCTGCTTATTTACGGTCGGTGTTACTTACTCTCTCTCTCCTATGAGACGGCGGTTTCCAGTCGGCCTGGTAATGGTCCAAATGAATGGACCCAGGCTAATAGACAATCATTTGGCTGGCTGGGCCAAGCATTCGTTAACGGTGAAGCCAATAGTGTCAGTGATGGAGACAGTGCTCCATCTGGCGGCGTGTATGTCTACTTGATAAATGAAAGTATAGTACTTATTTATGCTCTGTGTGGACAGTATAAAATATTAATATTTAAAATACGGGAATAGACGGTGGCTTTGGGTGTAATTTCCACACTAGAAATTACGCCCAATACCCGTATTAAAAAATACTTATATCCTAAATAGAAAAATAGACGGCGGTGTCGGGTGCAATTTCCACACTATAAAAATGCTTCATTACAGCATAGGTAAATACCTATGATCATATTTGGGATATTATTTGGCAATCTGTCATATAATACAATAGAGTTATATTGATGTGATTCCTTGAAAGTCGATATTCTATGTAAGGGAAACATTCTTGTTTCGTGTATTATACAAATGATGCTCGAACAGACAAAAGCGTCTATATTATTTTTGGCGTCAATTAGACATTTGCAAATATAAATACATGGCATTGTCATGATTTGTTTGTTTATAAATGCCGTATTTGTCTAAAATTAAATAAGAATCTCAATACTCGCCTTTGTATAATAAATACTCGCCTGGCATAAGCTGATCGACCCCAGATACAAGTATTTAGTGACATGTGTGAATATGCTAAAGCATAGTAAACACTAGAACGTTCTACTTTGTTTAAGATATCTTTAAGTTGCAATAATGCAAAATAGCTCTTTGCATATGTGATCAGTAAGCCGTTCCCAAGATAAGTTGCTATTTAACAAGGTGCAAAGAAATTTCGAAAAGTTGTAACATATTTTGATACCTAAGTATTAAAACATGTTATTCCGGTGCGGACGGCAGCCGATTTTTGTTGGAGAGCATAGGCCGTGGGTTAGGATTGTGTGTGGACACTCAAAAGGGCGCCACCGGCTGTATGTTACGTAATAAGATTTAAATCATTTTGCCAGCTCGGAACAAAATTAAGTCACTAGCAACCATGCGATGGAATTTTCAAAATATATCTGTGATATCAAAACTCTACTTTATTCTATTAAATCTCAAAATTTAAGCAAATATCAGGAGTACCAGTGCAAATAATAAGAACATGTAGACATTAGACATTTATTACAGCACACATGAGATATACAGCAATAAAAAACAAGTAGCTTCACTATTATTCCCTAAACTTGATCTGTATATGCAAAAGAAATTCAAAATTGCATGAATGACCCCCTCTAAAATTACTTCAGTGATTGGACCTATTTTTATAGAAATGCAACTACGGCTTTAATGATACCAACTGTGAGTTTCAGATTTGCAACAGCGAGTTAAAGGTTTACAATGGATTAAAATTATCGCTCATTGCTAAAGTATTGTGTAACTAAGAAGTTTCTATGAGCCAATATTCACAATGCTCACTGGTGCACTAGAATGTTAAAGAATAATCTAAAATAATTATGTTCTACTAAAGATACTTCATATGTGACACAGTAGAAGGTAAATTGTATCACGTGGTACCAAGCGCTACTTACAGTAAAAAATCTTAAGATACTTCATCATGCTCAGTATGTAGTTGCAAAATCGTTGTGCAATTTACTCTAATAATTCACAAAAAATCACTGAATGAAACTATAACAATTTCTATAAAATTATGTAACTAAAATGTAACAATAAAACCTGATTGGAGCCTTGGCGTTTTCTCTGACGACTACAGCGTGACCTATCACCACTTCCTAAGATGTTCTCTACGTTGCTCACGACTACGACTCCGCGTGGCTCCCAAAACTCTGCCAAAATCTCTTGGAGACTGCTGCGGACAACTTTCCAACCAAAACTTCTCAAAATGTCAGCAGAACCCACATAAACCAAACGTCTGAGTAATAGACTTCCTCCTATTACTCCTCTAAATGCTGGGCCCCCTTACATAACAAAAAATGGCAGCACCATTCATTCAGAACTTAAACCTCTCCAAACATAACTTATTTTCAAAGGGCCAGTCCTTCCAAACACTCTGTAATATTTACAATAAATAAGAACTAAATAAAACATCAACTAAGTAAAATAAAAAAGCCTACCTCCTATAGAGAGTATGGTATAATCTGACGAAACACGTGGCGATCAGATTTATGGCAACCGACAAAACTCCTTCTTGGAAATTCACAAAATCTTCACAGCAAGACGGTGAGGATCATTGGGTACATCAATCAAATCCCTTTTCAGTGCAAACGATGTAAAACCCAAAAATTCCACACAAAATCGGAACCGCCGCTGTTCACTCGTGGCTGTCTCAAAGATGAATCCTCGACGGAAATCCGCTTGACAGTCTTCCTGTTCTCAGTGTTGCCAACTTGAGCATCTAGAGAACTCTTTCTCTAGCCAATAAAAATGCGCCAACAAAAAGGCTTGTAATTTAAAGACTGAATTACACCATTGTGTAATATCCCAACAATAAGAATATGTGAGTAACACCTCCGACTCAAAAATAATACATAAAAGAAAACACGCTTTCTTTCCTTGTTGAGAATTTCAGATATGCAACCTGCTATGCCCTTTGAAGTACGAGTGGTTGCCTATCAAACAAATGAATTAATGTGTTAATTTACTGTATTCAAACTGAAATTATTAATGTAGATTTTTCAAATGCTACAAAGTCTCTTACAATTATTCCAGGTAAAGTAACCATACGCCTTGTGTTAAAATTTAGAAATGTAGTTTTATTTTCGTTTAGCATTAGTCTGCTTCAATCGCACCAGGCACTTACCTCACTTAATACGATATGAACTTTATTGGGTGGTTCTTCCAGGCTTGTAGCAGTTACGATTATGGTGGTGTTATCCGCATACATAATGGTAAAGCTATTTTTGATAAAATTTAGAAGATCGTTAACATACATTGAAAATATTAACGGGCCTAAAATATATCTATGAGGAACTCCCAAGAGAATATAAAAAATGTTCCACGCCACTTCAATGCAGTTTATAAGCAGAGTTTTGTTTTACATGAATGAAATCAGGCACTCCTGTGACTTACCTCTAATACCAATAGTCAGTCATTTATCAGCTAATATATCTTTGTTAACAGAGTCGAATGCTTATGAGAGGTCAAACAGAATTGTCACAATATACATACCACTATCCAGTTCCTTATAAATAAAATTAAACAATTTAGATGTCCCACTGTTGGGAATTTGATAATATTATATTTCCCTAAGAATATTGTTACCCTATTGCTGATGATACGTTCAAAAGTGTTTGACATTACACTTGGTAATGATATTTGACGGTAATTTTTCGAATCATGTTCACAGCCTTTTTTTAGAATCGGAATATCTAACGGTCGAGATATTTAGTGCACCAGGGAAGTTGCTATTTGAAATAAATTTGTTAATAAGGTGTAACAACGGGTCAGTTATGTTTGATGATATATGCTTAACATTTTTTAACTAAGTGTATCTGGTGTCCTTTTTGGCAATAACTGCAACACTTTGATATATTTTTCTTAATTGTCCACAATGTGTATATTTTCACTAACAGCTTGGCATATTTTTCATAGTCTGGAGGCGGAAAATAACATAGGCGTATAGTTACAATAGTTGTGAAGGAAAAGACTCGCTACACATTTATTGAAAATTTTACAGTGTGGTTATCCAAATAAATAAATTAATAAATAACTATAGAAATATTTTTATTTTCACTATATTTTTATTTTACTACTTATTTTACTTAAAGGACCAGAGTACCTTTTTCACAATCTAAAATTAACAACACAAAATCTGGTGTTTTTAAATTCAACAATTTAGAACTACGATTACTGTTCCAAAAATACTTACAAATATTTTAAATAAAAATATATTTTCACTGATTTAATGAGTTCCCTGATATTTTCTGACTTATTACCCTAGACCAAACCCAGCAGTGAATTTGTCTCTTAGGGCTTAAGCCCTTAGATAACATTCCTACCGTTCAGTCGGCCTTCTGACAGCTTTAATGCCCCTACGACGTCGACGTCTGCTTTGTTTCTCATCCGTGAATTCCTTAAACGAAGTAGCCAGTAATGCGTTTCCATTAGAATTCACTTACACTATGCCGAAATCAAATTTATAAGAAACATCTCAACTGCTGCTAAGACATGGCACGGGAATCTGAAGATAGTCAGTGGCGTAGTCGGGAAACATTTCAGCTGATAATAATATAATCATAAATTACAGACAGCTTCCATTGCTGCATAAACTCATCATGGAGCACGACAAGTTGGCTTGAAAACATTAACGATAACCATTTTAGGCGAGTTCTTTTACCACATTCAGCGCCAAGCTAATATTGTTAAATCTACCCACGAGACCACTTATAAGACAAGCTCGACAGACACAGGTGTCTGATGTGGCCCTATATAAAAAATGCATACTTTTTATCACACCAGGCCATAGCGGACACATTTATCGAATCACTGGTTAATTTCCTAGACCGCAGCGGTCATTTTAGCGGACACAAATAAATCGGCGGACATCGCGCTATGCTGGCGATACGGATTGACATATCCGCCCTGGCCTCTAAAATACATATAATTTAAAGTCATTCTCAGCAGGCCACAGTGGTCACAATGGTGGGCACAGCTTGCAAAATCTATATATTTTTTTTTATTAAGGACCCATGCATATACGCCATTACACAGGGTCATGACCGGCAATTGATGATAAAAACTCTTCGAATGTTAGTGTCCGCTGGCCAATGCTAATGGCTAAGTAAGGCGGACACCGGTGACCGCTATAGCCTGATCTAACTGATCTAGCTTATCAGACACCGGTGTCCACCATGGCGCTGAATGTGTTAAAAGCCTTCTATAAATTAAGTCTAACAGTAATAGATACGCGGTAATCTGGTCGTGAACTATTCTCTCTAGTATTTTGGAAAGAATTGGCAACAAACTGATAGGCCTCAGATCCTCCACGGTTGCAGCATTTGCTGTTTTTGGTATTGGACAAATAATTGCATCTTTCCGTTCTGTAGAAAAGTAACCCTGTTCAAGACAGCAGTTAATAATATGAATGATATGCTTTAAGATTATTGGGATGCATAATTTTAACATGTTTGGAATTATTTTTATCTTTTCCGGCAGTGTTCGACTTTATAATCTTGATAGCATTATAAACGGTATCGGTATTAACAACTGTGAAGGTGAACAGTAAATTATCTTTAAATTTGGTGTTAGCATAGAAGTTTATCGTTCTATTGCAGTTACCGTTCTTACAGAATACACTAAGAAAGAAATCGTTAATATCTGCAGCATTCTGTAAATTAGGAGGTATGATGTTATCACGTTTAAATCGAATATTTAGTTGTTGTAGTCGTTTCCAAAACTCGCGATTAGAAGTTTTGTAACGAACTTAAAAACGCTGCTTTTTCTCTCCGCACCGATGCTAAGGCGAAATTACGAATATTTTTATAAGCTTCCCAGTTTTCTTGTGTCTTATTTTTGTTGTAAGCAGATAGTACTCTGCCCTTTTTTTTAAGATTAGCTTTAAGGGGTAGATTAGCCAAGGTGCTGAGGGTTTGTTTACTATCACTGTTTTCATCGGTGCATGAATGTTAAATAGTTCTGTGATGTAGTTTGTTAACAGAGATACTTTGTATTCAATATTATTGACATAGAATAAGTTATCCCAGGGCACCTGGTTTAGATCGTAATAAAAAAGCTCTTGGTCAAATTGCTTGAAATTTCTATAAGTAATAAATTTCTGAGTATTTTTAAAATGAGGGATAGTTATAAAACAGTAAGACAGTCTGTGATCGCGATTACCGACGCACAGGGAAAAGTTTGATAAAAGTGAAGTTGAAAAGTGAAAAGTGAGGTTAAATATAAATTAAACAAAGTGTAAAGGTTATTTTGGTTAATTAAGAAGTTTTGTATAATCAGTAAATTATTAAATAAAGTGTTAGTGGTTTACCCCTTGTTAAAATTATTTAGAACCCACGGATTCAAACAGGGTGTTTCCTAGAAGGTGGGAAACACGTAACAATATATTATTTCAAAAGTTGTTTTCTGGGGCCGTTACGTCTACTTTATCCTATTAGACCCTTTATAGAACTTAAAAAATTCATTAAAAATGTATTAACCCTAATAATTGTACTTTTAGGCATATTAGGAGGGGCCAAAAGTTGGTCATTTTTTAACTTACTGTATAGTTATACATTTCCTTTATCAAACCTTCCAGATTTGGAACGTTTTGAGGTAGTTTCATCACGATTTAGATTTCTATTATACATTAAAATGAAATAATAAGGGACATAATCAAAAATTATATTCAAGTTCATATGCAGGGTAAGTCGAGAGGAAAGAACCAGATTTCATCATCATATTGACAAGCTATGATTGTATCATTTTTGCACATGAAATACGTAACTATAAACGCGTTTCTGAGTACCCCTCCCTCATAAATTGCGACATTCAAACTTTGATTATAAGATACAACGAAGTAATGTAGAAACACGCTGTACACACAATGAATTGTGAACAACCAACTTTCTAATGGACCCTGTACAAAACCTAGTAAGAGAAAATTTTTTCATTGGTAATTAAGAAAATTTTCCGCGAGCTGTGATTTCGTTGTATTAATTATAAATACAATTCATTAAATTATTTTATTCTAGTGGCGAGGCAATCTTCGTGACTTGAATGCCAAATGCAAATGAAGAGAGTTCCTAGTGTTTCTTGTGAGTTTCTGTTTATAATCGAGTTAGAGGCGGCCGCTTTCTTCTTTATCCTTGTTGTCTCCAAATTATGTATGTATCTATACAATTCGAGAGGTTAATCAAGTTTTGTTTCGTGTAAAACTTAAATAACCCATTAAAATGAAGGGAGCAGTAGGAAATACACCGCCGAGGTCGTAAAGACTTTATAATGACATTTGGAATAAAGAAACGAAGACAACTTTGCTGGATATCCATAATTCATAACGGATTTCTTTGTAGTGTGGGACAACTTTGTTTTACAAGTTTTGGATATTCCACAATAACTTACAAACACTACTATACGGAATGTTCACGAAGGTTGGAATAAAAACAACAGAAGACAAGGAATATTTCCAAAGATTTACTTTAGAATACATGTAACTTAAACTAAAAAATACTTTTAATAATTTGAAAAGAATTATTGAACCCGTAGGTAACAATGATATTTATTAGGTATTAAAAGATTCATATAATGTTACATTTCACCCTCGGATATTTTTTCGGATTTTGAAGTTTCAGATCACGTAGATTACGAAAATATAGGTTTTTCAATTCCGTCAGTCTATCTGTCTGTCTGTCTGTTGGTGCATTAACTAAAAAACTACTTGGCGGAGAGCAGTCAAATTTGGTAGGTAGTCGACTCTACTCTCAGCGAAGAAATGGTTAAAGTTTCACTGGAAAATATACAGGGTGGACGCCTAAAGGGAATAAATAAAGAAAAAAAATGTTTTTGCTCAAATTTAAAATTTCCATGTTTCATGACACGCTTAACCTATTCCAGAAAAAAAAAATAGAAAATTTTTTTCACCAACATTTTTGAAAAAATTTTCACCACTGAAATAAATGATAAAATTGTTTTCTTTGTTCAAATTTAAAATTTCCACATATCATAGCATTCTAAACCTATTTAAATAAAAAAAAAATAATAATTTTTTTTTAGCAACATTTTTGAAACCACTAAAAGACATGGAATTTTTTTTTCTTTGTTCAAATTTGAAATGTCCACATTTTCATGGCATTCTAAACTTATTCAAAGAAATTAAAAATTCCCAAGTTTCATGATGACATTCTAAACCTATTTCAGAAGAAAAAAATATTGAAATTTTTTTTACCAACAATTTTGAAAAATTTAAAAAAAAATGAAATTTTTTAACCACCACTATACTTCCACTCCACTAAGTGAATATGGAATTGAAAATGTGACAAATGGCAATAATATTTGGCATATACACCTATTATACTTTTATTGAAAAATGTACAGGTTGGTCATCCCAAGAAATAATTCAGTCATGGTGGACATTTATAAAGATATTTGCGCAAGCCTTTCATATTTGGCACCTGTTATTTAGTATTGAACATTTGCTGTTGGATGAGCACTTTAATTTTTTGACCAAATCTTATCAGGCTTTCTTTGTAATAATAGTGATAACTGTATTCCTATTATTATTTTCTGTCATGTCGTAATTATTATTTTTTTAGAGTGACCGCCATTCGCAAATAAAGAGGGACGTTCTGTGTAAATACCTTTACCGATTTTTTTATTTTCTTACACTATTTGATTATTTCACTCAGTAAAATCGCAATTTTTAAATTGTTATATCTTGGGAAATAAGCATTTTCATGAGAGATTGTATATTATCGTTTTTCTTAAGATTCAATTCTCTATCTAGCTTATTTATTTTTTGGCCATTGTCTAAGAAGCGGGGGGAACCCCCAAATAAAAAGCTGACATTTCGAACATTAATTTACACAATCTTAAAAATACATTACAGAAAAAATCGTAAAAATCCATTCAGTGCTTGAGATTTTTTTCATTTAACACCTTATTTTTGAAACATATTCATTATAGGATTTTGCAAAAAGCGGAAAAAAACTATCTATGAGAACTAAAAGAAAAACTATATGTAAAAATATTAATGAAATCTTTGCATTCTTTCGATAACCTGACTTTTGGTTATGCTAGCAAATAAATTTGTCCAATTTCTTATTTAACATACTCATTATAACACTACCATCCAACATAGCTAAGCAGATTAAACTAGTATCTACATGACCCCCTACGGTATGAAGATTCAGTTAAAAATGAGAAAGGCCTAAAATCAATTTGTTTACCTAACTTGTCCTAAACATTTTTTTCATTCTAATGTATTACATTTTCATAAAATCTCTCATTCAGTTTCTTGGAAATGCTTAACCTTTGAAACGATTTTCGTCCTTATTTTGAGCTCATCAGAAAGGCACAAACCCACTCATAACGATGTTTCATGCAAAACCAAGGCAATATCCATGAATCCACTTATTCATGGATACTACTATACTATATACTATACTATAAGCAAACAAATAAATAATTCGCTTTTAAACCTTATGTATATATTTACGTCCTGGACGAGTTTATGCGTAACAATTCCTCCACTAAACCAGAACACGTACACATACACATCAACACAAAAACAACTCCTTGCGATGCAACATTGCTATCTGCTGTAGTTGATATTCGAACCAAGGAGAGATACCAGCGATTAGATATGTTTTGCCACACAACAGCGGCCTAGCTCATTGCTACCGTCTCCGTGGTAAATTACAAATGTCACATACCTTGCCCAGGATTCGAATGCGGAATTCGTCGCAAGTTTAATATTAACTATTCATAATTCTTTACTATGCTTAAATAATATAGTGAACATTTCAAAAATATGTTTCCGAAATTTAGATCGGAGCTACGTATTCTTATGCAAATAGATTCGCCGAACACTTATCTGTCGTTACATTTTAAGGAATATCGTTTAAAATCGAACAATAAGACCTAAACATGGCTGAAGGAGTCATTTTTGGGCTTTATTCTTCGATTTTATAGAAATATAAGGGGTATCCCGCAAAAAATAACGTCAGATTTATATTCAGCACATTGATTTGCATAAGAATACATAGCTCTGATCTAAATCTCGGAAACTTTTCTTGTGCACCTGTGTAATCAAGTTAATTGTGAATCACCTTGTACTACTGTAGGAACTTGCTTTCTGAACATCAACTACTACCAACTTTAACTAGGATATACTATTATTTTATATCTTGAAAATTATTTGCACATAAATGGATAACTTACATTTAATTTAACATTATATTGACGCTTTTCGTCATAACAAAATTAACTGTAGAAACATGTCTACCATTTAACAAATAATTCGATTTCAAAACAAACACTAAATTTAATATTAAACTTGAACGAAAACCGATTAAATTAGTCACAGAAAGAAATAACGGCATTTATTCACGTCTGAACACCCCAGAAACGAGCGCTTACGGCATAAAAGCTTGCAACTTAAGCACTGATAAACAAGGGAATAGTCTTAAGCTATCCCAGCTTCCACCTTATTTAAATTTATAAACTGAGGTGTAAACCCTAATCTAATTAAATCTGTAATAAATTCGGTTTCAGTCATCTTTCAGGTTATCTCACACACATGTACAAGAGACAAGCAGGATAAGTCTGAGCTCACACTTCATTACGGAGCTTGAGCTAGAAACTGCGGCTGGGAGTAGGCAACTTATAAAGCTCCGAAAGCCCCAGGAAAGCACAAAAGCTTGCCTAGGCCCGCTGTATCTCGCGTCGCCTTAGCTTCAGCTAACTTTAGTGCTGATTTATGAAAAACATAAACGCTATATTGTTCAGAAGATAATGTATGTGATACCTCAGACCTAATAGAAAAATACCTTTTGAGAAAAATATCGCGGGAATATGGATGTGCTTGGCGCTGGAAAAACATGCGATATATCAATGTGCTTTCAGATAAATTAAACAAGAAATTAGCATGTCGTGTATCGAATATAATATGTACAATATATATAATAATAATAATAATAATAATAAATCGTCTTTATTTTTACAAGTGAAATACAAAGAAAATGTATTTACAATATGTTAGAGATGTTGGGGGATGCTCGGCGAAGTTTAGCCAAAGGCTACTCTTACACTTAACCGAGCATTTTGAGGACAATGGTAAGTAATAAACTAATTCTAAATATAACTGAAAGTAAGATGTCTAAGTACATATACTAATCATATAACTGAAAGAAAAATGAAAAAAAAAACACTAATTAGGTGGATTTAAAGTGAAATGTATCTGAAGTTAGTATTTAAATTAATTTGATATGTATGTGGGTTTTGTCACGGCTAATTCTTAAAAATATTATTTTATATATCGACAGCGCGATGGCGCTCGCCAGCGATTAACTAGTTTTAAGAGGTTGGCAACACGACGGTGTGAAAGACAGTTGCTGGTTGACGACGAACGACGAACGACGAATCTCTTTAGTTATTTGTTTTAAACTGTTTATTCAAACTCTTGTATTTAATAGTAATAAAACCTTCTGTGTAAAAGTGTTTTTGTGTATGTACTTTTGTAAATCCCATATATTCTGGGGGCTCAGCCGCGATCAGTGAAAAACTGTTAAATGCGCAAGATTTACAAAAGTTGTGTTTTGTTCTCGAGTGCAAAATGGACGTATGGAAAACTTTGTGAGTTCAAGATAACCAATCGAACACTGTGAATAAAAGTGCACAAATAACGAGTCATTTAAAAACTTTTAAAATAAACTTTTCTTGAAAGTTTAAAAGGTGAAGTGAATAAAGATTACGATTTCTGTCGTTCACTCTAAAAGTATACAATTTGCGTATAAACTGAACATTGCTGTGCATAACGTATCATAATTTCAATTTCTAATAATTCGAAGTGCCGGCCGAATGCCGATGGTTCCAAGAACAGCGCAGACGGCGGTGTTTTTTGTCCCTGTTTACCGGAGTGGCGACGTACCTGCCAAACTGTTTTTTAGAAGACGAAGCGGCCCGTTGTAAACAAAGCCCAGGCGAGGACACAAGGATTTATTACTTTATTACGAATGTGCTTTGCCAAACTGTAAGTTTTTAATTGCCATATTTACCTACATAAAAGAAGCCGATTTAACTACGTGCTGTATGCTGAAGAGGTGTTTTAAGTTTCAATTTGAATATAGGAAAAACAAGAGACAGTGACGAGTTTATTTCATATTTTATCGACGCCAAACTTATTTCTCTTAGAACAAGAAGTGTTTGTTTCACTCTAAATTGACAATAATTGTTCTTTATTATTGACTTTATTAAAAAGATTTGTTTGTTTGAACTAGCCGTGTATGATTATATGATGTTTTGATTTAATGTATTATGTTTCATGCATACTCAGATTTCTACATATGGTCGGACTTTATTTTATGTGTTTGATATTATGAGAGGTTGTTTATCATTACTTAAATAAATAAGAACGATTTCTTTCACACACAAATTTTTAATATGTAAGCTTAGGTTAATTTTTAAATGATATGTAGCGGATATGTATAATTCTTATGTAATATTCTGTTGATTCTATTTTCAATGCAGCGATGTTTGTAATTAACTTTTAGTTATTGGGGACATTACTAAGTATTGTATTTATCAAAGGTTGTGTAAATTTGAGGGTTATTTCTGAGTTATATTGTAAAAACATGGGATCGCTTGGCGAGATAGCTAAAATCGAGTATAATATTAAAAATAGCGCAATTAAAGCTGTCAAAGCTTTACATATCGTTGCTTTTGGTGAAGAGGGTCAGCCCCGACGGGTTAGGAAAAATTTAAGGGGTTTTTCCGGATTCGGTTTCGATGAAAATTCAGACGAATTGAAAGCAAAAATTGAAGACGTTTCGTCTAAATTAGACCTAGCCGACCTTATTGCTGCATGTACCGTTTTGAATATAGATTATGCCGGAACTGAAGATGAAATAAGCAAAAGAATTTGTTGCTTTTTAAATAAGTTAAACTTAGAAGACGACGAAGACGACGAAAACCAGGATGATAACGAAGAAAGTAATGACGAAGACGACGAATCAACGCGATTTGAAGATGATTTAAATGATGGGGTTGACGACCAGCCGCAGACATCTGTAGGAGGTACCGAAAGACGAACAAGACGAGCTCCAGAGAACAGAGGATTCGATGGACAAAATGAAAAGTCATTTGCCTTGACATTCAGAGATATTGAAGATTCGATCAGAACATTCGACGGTAAAGAAGGCTATCCTATTGAGGCGTGGGTTGAAGATTTTGAAGAAACTGCTTTACTGATGAAATGGAATGAAATACAAAAACTAGTATTCGCCAAAAAATCACTACGAGGCATTGCCAAATTGTTCATCCAATCGGAAAAGGGCGTCACCACTTGGAAGAAGCTTGAAAGATTATTGAGAGAAGAATTTGGGACTAAAGTCAATAGTGCCCAGATTCACAGAACTTTAATGCAACGAAAGAAGCAGAGAGATGAAAGCATACAAGAATATGTATTAACCATGCGAGAAATTGGAAGTCGTGCCCATGTCGAAGAAGAAGCAGTAATTCAGTACATTATAGATGGAATAATGGATGAACCTGCTAATAAAGTGGTATTGTTTGGCGCCAAGTCGTTTAATGAGTTCAAAGGAAAATTAAACTCTATGAACAGATTAAGTCAAAGAATCAAGGATCTATGTCAAAAAACCAAGGCTTTGCAGATAAGACGAAAAAAGACAAGTACATTAAGACTGAAGTGAAGTCGAATGCGGACGACTCTAAAAGGCATTCACAACGGACAGAAAACTGTTTTAATTGCGGAATGAAAGGTCATAAGTCGAAGGAGTGCCCTTCAAAGCAAAAAGGCACGAAATGTTTTGGTTGTAATGGTTACGGCCATATATCGAGGAATTGCCCGAAGAAATCCGACAGCGAAAATCCGCCGAAAGTTAACGCTGCAGTAAATTCTATTGTACGAAATAATACGGTAAATCTTACCATTGGGAAGTATAAATGTATAGCTCTCTTCGACACAGGAAGCGATATTAATGCCATAAGAGAAGAAGCTTACAGAAAATATTTATACAATATCCCGTTAACACGAAGTCCTTTGTCACTTTCAGGCATTGGAACCAACAACGTTAAGACTATAGGATCTTTTGATATTTCTGCGATCATTAATGACGAGGAGTTCAAAATGACATTTCATGTTATACCTGAAAATTCAATTAATTTCGAGGCAATAGTAGGCAATCCATTGTTGACCCAAGCTGAAGTTTTACTCACAAATGACGGTGTAGTGATTCATAAAAGGGAGGAAAAGAACTTTATGATGCAAATACAAATAACGAAGGAAAATAAAGTTGATACGGATCATATACGAGATCCAATAGTTAAAAAATCTGTCGAAGATATGATTAATACGTATAAACCAGACAAAAAAGAAACGACTGGTGTTGAAATGAAGATTATATTGACCGACGAAGCACCGATTTACGAAAGCCCAAGACGTTTGCCGTTACCCGAGAAACTGGAGGTTGAGAAACAAGTTACTGAGTGGTTAGAAACTGGTATTATAAGGCCCAGTTCGTCCGATTTTGCAAGTCCGGTAGTTCTCGTGCGTAAAAAGGATGGTACTCAACGAATGTGTATTGACTACAGGAAATTGAATAAGAAAATTATTAAGGATCGTTTTCCGTTGCCGTTAATTGATGACATTTTAGACAAACTCCAAAATGCTAAAGTTTTTAGTACAATTGATCTAAAAAATGGATTCTGTCATGTGACCGTTGAAGAAAACAGTCGAAAGTACACGTCGTTCGTAACCCATCATGGACAATTCGAGTTCTGTAAAGTTCCATTTGGCCTATGTAATAGTCCGAGTGTATTTCAGAGATTTATTTATCAAGTCTTCAGGCCGTTGATAAATAAGAATCACGCGGTTTTATACATGGACGATATAATAATCCCATCGAAGAATGAATCCGAGGGATTGACGAGGCTCAAACTCGTTCTTGATACTGCTTGGCAGTTTGGTCTAGAGCCAAAATTTGAAAAATGCCAATTCTTGAAGCGACAAGTTACGTTCCTAGGTCATGTAATTGCGGATGGAACAGTTAGACCAACCGAAGAGAAGACGTTAGCAATCAAGAATTTCCCGGTTCCAACGACGATTAAACAAATCCAAAGTTTCTTAGGATTAACCGGATATTTTCGGAAATATATACCATCCTATTCACAGATTGCTAAGCCTTTGAGCGACTTACTGAAGAGCGGTTCATTGTTTGTGTTTGGCATAGAACAATGCCAGGCATTCGAGAAGTTCAAAACTGCACTTATGACCAAGCCGGTTCTTAGCATTTATCGGCAAGGTGCGCGAACAGAATTGCATGTCGATGCGAGCAAGCATGGATTTCTAGCTGCATTACTCCAAGAAGACGAAGACGGGAAGCTACATCCGGTTTACTTCATGAGCAAGAAGACGACTCCTGCTCAACAACAGATGCATAGTTATCTATTAGAAGTATTAGCTATCACGGAAGCCCTAAACAAGTTTAGAGTATATTTGTTAGGCAATAAATTCAAGATAGTAACGGATTGCGAAGCATTTAAGAAAACGATGGAAAAAAAGGACCTGACGACGAGGGTGGCAAGATGGGCATTACTGCTCGAAGAATTTGACTACGAGATAGAGCACCGAAGAGGAGAGCGAATGAAACACGTAGATGCGCTCAGCAGATATCCTACGGTAATGACGATAGAAAATGTTGTTCTACGAAAGGTGCAGGGCGCACAACAACAAGACTCCAACTTAAAGGCAATAATGAAAATACTTGAAATAGGAAATTTTAAAAATGAAGCCTACGAAGATTATTTGTTGGAAAATGGGATTCTCTATAAAGAAAAAAACAGAGATAAATTGCTGGTGATACCCAGGAGTGTGCACACCGAAATCATCAGAACAGCCCACGAACCAGGCCACTTTGGAGTGAAGAAAACTGAAAGCTTAATTAACAAGAATTATTTTATACCAAATATTCACAAGAAGATTGAGGAATACATAAGTTCCTGCGTTCCGTGCATTGTGGGAAATAGAAAACAAGGGCGACAAGAAGGATTGTTAAACCCAATTCCGAAGGGGAACGTACCGTTGGACACTTACCATCTGGATCATTGTGGACCTTTCGAGTCGACCAAGAAAAACTATAAATATCTTTTGTTGATGATAGATGCTTTTTCGAAGTTTGTTTGGATTTTTCCCACTAAAACGTTAAATACCAAGGAAGTTGTGGACAAGTTAACTCTACATAAAGCCACGTTTGGCAATCCCAGGAGGATCATAACGGATAAAGGAGGTGCTTTCAAAGGACAAGACTTCATAGACTACTGCCAAAATGAGGATATTGAACATGTGAAAATAACCACCGGAGTACCAAGAGGAAATGGCCAAGCAGAAAATATGGTTAAGACAGTAACTTCAGCACTCAGACGTTTATCGTGTGATGACCCACCGAATTGGTATAAGCATATAACGCGGTTGCAACTCGCAATCAATTCAACGTGTAATAGAAGTACAAACTACAGTCCCTTCAGACTTCTGTTTGGAGTCGATATGAAGCTGAAAGAAAATAAAGATTTAGTAAAGATTTTAGAAGAAACCGGAAGAGAAATATTCGAAGAAAAAAGGTACGAATTAAGAGACAATGCAAAACTAGCTATTAAAAAAATGCAAGAAGAAAATAGTAAAAGCTACAATAAAAAGAGAAAGGCAGCTTCTGTATATAGAACTGGCGACATAGTGGCAATAAGGCGCACACAATTCGGTACGCAAAATAAACTATTCCCGCGATTTTTAGGCCCTTACAAGGTTGTCGAGGTCAAAGGTCGAGATAGATATGATGTTGAGAGAGTGGGAAAGGGGGAAGGCCCTAAAGTCACCTCGAGCAGTGCAGACGGTATGAAGCTTTGGAAGTTAGCCGCTAGCGATGATGAATCATCTGGGTCAGATGAAAGTCAGGACGGCCGAGCTGTGGGTTTTGTCACGGCTAATTCTTAAAAATATTATTTTATATATCGACAGCGCGATGGCGCTCGCCAGCGATTAACTAGTTTTAAGAGGTTGGCAACACGACGGTGTGAAAGACAGTTGCTGGTTGACGACGAACGACGAATCTCTTTAGTTATTTGTTTTAAACTGTTTATTCAAACTCTTGTATTTAATAGTAATAAAACCTTCTGTGTAAAAGTGTTTTTGTGTATGTACTTTTGTAAATCCCATATGTATCTACAATTTATATTTACTTATCTATTAAAATACATGTTTTTTATAGATACACGAAACTGATGCTGTGACATCGATTTAAAATTTTCGGGTATACCATTGTACAATTTTACAGCGTTATAAGAAAACGACCTTTGAAAGATGGTTGTAGTATGTTGGGGCACTGTAAGTTTGGTGTGAAATCTAGTACTAATATTGTGTATAGAGTTTCTAGGTATAAGTTTTTGTCTAAGATAAACTGGAACGGAGGTCAGTAAAAGTTTGTGAATAAACGTTAAATAGTGATAGTATGTTTGTTCCGTCATTTTTAACCATTTAAGTTGTGAGAATTTGTCAGATACGTGATCAAATTTCCTCAGATTGCATACAAACCGACAGCAAAGATTTTGTACTCTTTGAATGCGATTTTGCGTAAATTTATCCAGGCATGGAAAATATACAATGTCACAATAATGAAAAATAGGTATTACCAGTGACTCACAAAGTTTTTTCCTTAGGTTATAATTCATTATATATCTGTTCGAATATAAAACTTTGAGTTTGATGTAGGCCCTTTGAATTAGCTTAGACACGTGTGAATAAAATCTGAGTTTTTCGTCAAATATAATACCTAGTATTTTTGATTCTTGGGAAAATTGCAGTACGGTGTTATCTATCATTACATTTAGCTCATTTTTGATATTTATCAGCTTATTGTCAGAACAAAATAGCATAGCTACACTTTTATTTGGATTTAAATTTAAATTGTGTTCAGCAGCATACGTATTGATTGATTGAAGGTCCTGATTTATTATACGAGATGCAGATTGGGTTTCAGAGGGATGAAAGGAGTATAACATCTGTGTATCGTCTGCATACGATTGAAGATGTAAGTGCTGAATATGTCTTGAAATATCTGCAGTGTACAATAAAAATAGTAGTGGACCGAGAATTGAGCCTTGTGGTACGCCCGAAATAACATGTTCTGCGGTGGATGTTTGATGAGCGACAGTTACTCGTTGATAGCGATCGTATAAATACGACTTAAAAAAGCTTATGGCTCTTTCATCAAAACCGTAATAATGTAATTTATCGCACAGTAAATTATGATCAATTGTATCGAATGCTTTTGAGAAATCTAATGATATGAGAACTGTCGCAAGTTTTTTATCGCGGGCTTGTAGAATATTTTCAAGTAAGTTTAATAACGCTGTGGTTGTACTATGTCCTGCGCGAAAACCAGACTGGTGAATGGGGAGTATCATGTTTGCCGATAAATATGCCGTAATCTGACGTTGAACGACCTTCTCTAACATTTTTGACAAGACAGGTAAAAGACTAATGGGACGTAAATCAGAAATTATTTTTGGATAATTTATTTTGGGTAGCGGACGAATAAGAGCATTTTTTCACTTCGCCGGGAAATAGCCTTCTTCTAAACATATGTTAAAAATGTGAACTAAATATGGAGCAATAACGGGAAAGCATAGTTTAACCATTTCTAGAGACATTTGATCGTCACCACAGGCATTAGATTTAAAAGTTGACATGATCTTATTTATTTCTTTAATATTGGTTGGTATAAATGAAAACACTAAATTCTCGCTAAACTTAGCATTTTTGTAAAAATCGGCAGCCTGAGTAGAGTTATTTCTAGTAAATACTGAAATAAAAAATTCATTAATCTCCGAGGGGTTTTGTAAGTTAGGTAGCAATTCTATATCATTTTTAAAACGAATATTTAGGACTTTCAGACCTCTCCAAATTTCTTTCTGGTTTTTCTGCTTTTGAAGAAAGTTTAAATATGCTAGTTTTTCTCTCCTTATTGACGCTAAAGCATAATTGCGTAAATTTTTATAATTACTCCAGTTATATACGGAGAGTATCTCTGTTCTGAATTTGGTGATTTTTGGTGGATAAAAAATGTTACAGTTTATGCATCGATGTGCTTACTAAGGAATTTACACCCCAATAAAAATCCAGGAATGTTAGATGAAACCGAATTGGAACTTCGAGAAAAATGATGTGAAGTAAAAAATTATCAAACAAGATGTTGAGTTTAAAAATGAATTATTATTTGTTTGCTTATAATTGTATTGAAACATATTCTTTATAGGATTTTGCAAACAGCAGAAAAAAGTGTACTGAATAACATACTTGAACGTCCCTAACTGCCCGTATTCGCATTGTAATTTTTGCGACTCAAGACGTTACTCACTTTTTTGTAAAAATTAATGTAAGTGCTGGTTTGCAAGTTGAGATTATGGATTTTATTAATAGATTTTTAAATTTCTTTGTTAATGTTATAATTTGTCATTGTCAACTGTAGAGGAACACACTTAAATTTCGAAATCGATGCATGCAAAAATTTAGTTGCGAAAACTGCTGTTCAGGTAAAAAAAAACGATCAAAATCGGCGGTCGGCTACAATTCTGGGATAATGGAAAATAGTTAAAATGTGTTTTTTTACAAATATCTCTAAATCATGTGTTCTGAAAAAAAAATTAATATACGACTTGAAACTTGTGAAACTATCTTCAATTTGATTGACTATTCCCGTCTAATTTGGTAAAAAAATGACGGAGATATGACTTTCAAGGTTTAGTGTTTGTCCACCCCCTTCCAAAATCCTAATTTCAGCATGCGCTTTTGTTGATTATCCGGTATAGTTCAAAGGACACCACGGCTAATCCATCGTCCTGGAAAGTTTGTTTTTAAGTGCTGTGTGACCACATGGGTGGAATGTGGAGAAGCTCCATCGTACTGATGATACATAGCATTTGTTATATTTAAAGGAACATCATCTAATAATGTTTGTAAATCATATTGCAAACATAATTGGTAATTTTCTCCTAATAGGCGATTCTTGAAAATTAAAGAAGCAATAAAGTTATTCTCAATGAATGAATTTACACCACACCACCCATTAACTGAAAAGCGATGCTGAAAATTTGTTTCTAAAAGTAAATAAACACCATATTTGCTTATTCAAGATCCTAGTAGATGTGTGGCAATATTTATCACTAATTTTCTTTTTCCTTCTTCAATTCTTTGGGACTTCCTGCCACATATATGTTTTCTTTTTAAGCGGTGCTAGGGGAATCTACAAAATATATCACAATTAAGCAGTATGATACTGGTAAATAATCTCTACGCTTGTGACGTTTACGTCAAAGGATCAGTTAGAGGCTGTTTTTTTTAAAATAAACAACACAAATAAGTATAAAAACTTGAAATTAAATATTTCGCCGACGTTTCGGAAATCTAATCTGTTTCCTTTTTCAAGGCTTTTTTGAAAAATCTTTTTTGCTATAAGTCCCAAAGAATTAAAGAAGGAAAAAGAAAATTAAGATAATGCCACAAATAACATTTAGACAATGTTTATCACATTTATGAAATCTTAGACAATCAATAAAAAATGACAGTTAATGCTTACAACTTAAAAGTGCTTGATTCATCTTTAAAAAATGTCTATTACCAAACGCATTAATTCGAATATTGAAACAGCCAAGTATTCAAGAACCAACCTCTGACTGATCCGTTTGGTGCAGAGGTTTTTTCATTAAAATTTTTAAATATTTTTCAGTGGAAAAATATACCCAATAAAAAGTAAAAAAAAGATATATATCGAATTACATCTTTTTGTTTTTTTTGGGCATACACATATGTTTAGTATATATTTTGATGTGAGGATATCTAATAATGATGTTAAAGACTAAAAATTCAAAACGACAAGTGTTTGCTTTTACTTTATAGAAATTTCATAAATGCTACTAAAAAGGTATAAAAAGATGTTTGGAAAAATTAAACCGACTTTAACAAAACTGTCCTTAAAAATAAAATTTCACCATTTCCAGGTTAATTGAAGCTCTCAGAATTTCAGAAAGAATAAAATCGTCACACCAATTTCGATCAAGGGATCAAAGTCAAAGCAAGAAATCTGTGAAATACTTGGGAGTAAATTTAGACACTCGAGTGACCTACAACACACATATATACGAGAGTATGCGCAAATAGACAAGGCGAAAACGTCTATTTAACAATTAAAAATTCAAGCTTTGGAACGAAAAAATCTGCACTTACTCTTCAGGATTTTATTAATGGATATTTATGGGTATTCAAAGATTGTATAAGAATATATAGAATACAAAAAATTCTTTTTTACTTCCCTCGCATACCGAAGGGAAGTATTGTATTCGAGAAAAAATCACCCTCCGAGATTTTTTCGGATCCTCGCGTTTCAGATTACGGAGATTACGAAAATATAGGTTTTTCAATTCCGTCAGTCTGTCTGTCTGTCTGTCTGTTGGTGCATTTACTAAATAACTACTTGACGGAGAGCAGACGAATTTGGTAGGTAGAAGAAAATTTTTTTCACCAACATTTTTGAAAATTTTTTTACCACTAAAACGTCCGTCCGTCCGTCCGTCTGTCTGTCTGTCGGTTGGTGCATTTACTAAAAAACTACTTGACGGAGAGCAGACAAATTTGGTAGGTAGTTAACCCTACTGTCAGCGAAGAAATGGTAGAACTTTCACTGAAAAATGTACAGGGCGGATCGTCTAAAGGAAATAAATAATGAAAGAAATTTTTTTTTGCTCAAATTTAAAATTTCCACGTTTCATGACACGGTAAACCAATTTCAGAAAAAAAAATTAGAAAATTATTTTCACCGACATTTTTGAAAAAATTTTTAGCACTAAAAAATGTTTTTGTCTTTGTTCAAATTTAAAATTTCCACGTTTCATGACATTCTAAACCTATTTCAAAAACAAATTAAAAAAAAAAAAAATTTTTTACCAACATTTTTGAAAAATTAATTGCCACTAAAATAGATGGAAAAATTTGTTTCTTTGTTCAAATTTAAAATTTCCACGTTTAATAGCGTTCTAAACCTATTTAAAAAAAAATTTTTTTGCAAAAAATTTTATCACCGTGTATAGAATAGATGAAAAAAAATTTTTTTTTGCTCAAATTTAAAATTTCCATGTTTCATGACATTCCAAACCTAATTCGGAAAAGAAAATTTGCAATATTTTTTTACCATTTTGGAAAAGAATTTACCACTAGAATAGATGGAATTTTTTTTTCCTCAAATTTAAAATTTTCACGTTTAACATGACTGACATTCTAAACCTATTTGAGAAAAAAAATTTTAAAAATTTTTTTCACCAACATTTTTGAAAAAATTTTTACCGCCAAAATAGATTGAAATTTTTTTTTTCTTTGCTCAAATTTAAAATTTTCACGTTTCATGGCATTCTAAACCAATTTAAAAAAAAATACCACTGTAGAATAGAAGGAAACTTTCCTTTTTGCTCAAATTTAAGATTTCCACGTGCCATGGCATTTTAAACCTATTTCAGAAGAAAAAAATTTCGAAATTTTTTTTAAAAACATTTTTGAAAAATTGAAAAAAAATGAAATTTTTTAACCACCACTATACTTCCACTCCACTACGTGTATGTGGAATTGAAAATGTGACAGATGGCAATAATATTAGGCATATGCACCTATTATACTATTATTGAAAAATGTACTGGTGGTCATCCCAAGAAATAATTCAGTCATGGTGGACATTCATAAAGGTATTTGCCCAAGCCTTCCGTATTTGGCACCTGTTATTTACTATTGAACTTTTGCTGTTGGATGAGCACTCTGTATATTTTTGACCAAAACTTATCAGGTGTTCTTTGTAATAATAGTGATAACTATATTCCGATTATTATTTTCAGTGTCACTTCGTAATTATTAATTTTTTAGAGTGACCGTCATGCACAAATAAAGAGGGAAGTTCTGTGTAAATACCTTTACCGATTTTTTAATCTTGTATTTTAACCTTGAAAATGACTTTTTTTTCAAACATTAAATTATTTAGTCGGAAACGGTCGATTTTAATTTTTAAATTACAAGATACCTTTTGTTTAATATAACCCAAGATACCTAAGAAAAAAATCGTTTGGCTCAAAAAAAGCGGTCTTTGTCATTTGTTTAAAAAAAATTAATTGAAACAAATTGGGACCAGATTTTCGCCCGGCAAAATCTTGATCCTTATTCAGGGGCGTGTCCCGAACGTGACTATGCAAAAAAAATTGCATGGGACATTTTTTTCATACGAACCCGAGGTGTTTGCCTTTTTTAAAAGTTTACTCCTTGGCTAGGAATCTGTACTTCCTGATGGCAAGGACTAGTAGGCTCAGCAAACAAAATAAAAGTAATATACAGGACACTCGTGAGCCCTAACATACGTGGCGCCAATGTAGTATAGCGCATTGACCACGACAATTAAAAAATTATGTAAAACGAAAATTCCCTCGCCTCACCTCAGATTCTAGAAGACATACATCCCTCAGAGAGTTATACGCCCATTGTTACGGCACGCTCCACTCACAGATTTATCAAGGATATCTCTCAAACATTTTAGCAACACAAACTTGGTGATAGTCTACCTAGAAGTAACATTACACGAATATAAAAGCATAATGCACCTTTCAGGATCAAACATAAATTCTCCTATTTTCAATGCTGCTACTATTATTACGTTACCATTCATTCGCTCCTTTATCTGCCTCTTTTCTCAGTTTTCTTCTGATTCCATTTTTGCTAAATTTTTCAACAAAGAAAAAAATCTGTAATAGTGTTTTATGTAAAAAGTGGTTAAAATGGTGTTTTTTTTACAAATGGGTCATTTATAGTAAGAGCTGAAAGCGATGGGGGACGGAAATGCTCAATAGTTGCTGAGGAATATGTAGGAAATAGCATACAGAACAAAAAGAAAATTTCAAAAAAGAAAGAATTAATTTTTATAATACATCAGGATGTAAGTTCTCGTTTAATATAATAAACAATAAGTAGATTTGTTTTGTATTCACTGTTTGCTTTGTCATAATAAAATTTATAATTTATAATATCTCATTTTTTTTACGGTTGACGATAAAATTTTGTGTGTACCATGTTAGTAAAGAGTCTTTATCGAACTCACCTGTTACTCGCCTCGCTCGCTCGACTAATCTCAGACTCGTTCGATAAAGACTCACTTTACTGCCTTGGTACATAAATAACCATTTCTGTTGGATGCCGGCCCTGTGCATTTTTTTAACTGAAAGTATATCAGATTTCCTTCTCACTAAAAGTAACTATACATTCCAAGTATTATTCACCAACGTTTCTTAATTTACGAATTCTTTAGCTTTGTCTTTCTTGTTAACTGAAAAAATAACTCGGCATTATTGTCTATTACTACACACAAGCTCTCTGTGGTTTCGAACTAGACGTCTAGCATTGGATTCTGCAATTTACATAAAACTACTAGAAAATACATGATTTTAGTTTCTAACAACTACGTTAAACTCGTTTATGGAGGTTGTCTGCGAAGTTTCAGAGACTGTATTGTAAGTGTTTAAGACAACGATTGTACATATTTTATAACCACCTACTTGAGTGTATCTAGTTATATTATCTTGGCATCTGTCCAAGTCTCGTCCTAAATATAAGTGATTTAGGGATTAGTAAGAAAATCAAGTCACAAATTGATGTTTTGGCGACAAATGAAAACAAATATTTGGTTACAAGTACAGTGAAACAATTCACATGTGGATTACTCCAGGTTAAACATGTTAGGGGCATAATAGTGGCGCAACTGTGGCATAAAACTCCATTTATGATTTTGACCGTGATTGTGTCGCATTTAATAAATTTTTTTTTCGCGTTATTTGTTACCTGAAAGTGTATCTACATCACTTACATTTATTAAATTAAAGTTTTGAAATTTTTAATAATCCAGGAACAATATGTAACATTTGGTTCAAATCTAATATCTAAAAATTGTATTGAAATAATCAACAGAAAGATATCAGATATGCCACATGTTTGGCAAATGTATGTATATGGCAGACCTATATATTCGGTAAGAGGACCATTTAAGCTTTAAATGTAATAAAAGAAAACGTTATTCTAAAGGGCAAGTTACATAATGAACGCGTATGAACATCTTTACAGAGATCTGTCAGATACTTAATTTAGTGTAAAGCAAGGCAGACAAGGCAATAATTGTACAACACGTATAACTATTTATAAATGTGATTTTCATCGTGGAAGTTTGTGAAGCACCATTTATAGCACCTTACAAATGCGAATTAATTTAATTTAAAATACTTCTACTAAATACTAAAGTTTTCTAAGAGTCTGTCATCGCACAGTAACCAGTTCCATGTGTACCAGAAAATATTCTACAACAATTAATAAAGTCTATTAAGGGATTCTGTAACGAAGGTTTTTGTGTTGTAGTCTCTTGAACTATTACGTAGATACCGAAAACGAATCCACTTAGACCTACGATTTTCCATTTTAATCCCGGCGAATTAGTCAAAAATGATTCAAAACTTCTCATATGTTTAGGAAACATAGGATCTTCATTTTCCGAAAGGTAATAATGTAAATATTATTAGGTCCAATTTGTACATCTGAAATCCACCAGCTCGGTGGCGCAATGCTGAAGGTGTTTGGCTTGCGACCAGGAGTCCCGGGTTCGAATCCTGGCAAGGGTATGGATGTTGGTGGCGTTTGGGTGGCACAACATGTCTAGTCGCTGTTATCTCTCCTGAGTTCGAGTCTCAGCTGCGGTAGATGGCAATATCGCAGGGAATGGTTGTTGTGTTGATGTCTAGGTGTACGTGTCCTGGTTGAGTGGTAGAGCAGCAATTAGCTGAACTCCGCCAGGACGTTAATATAAATAAGGCATTAAAATAAAAAAAAAATAAATGTGTGACGTTTTGTTAATTAAAGTTGTAAAAAGTAAGTTTTTGGTCTTTAACTTGAGACTCTACCGAGATGAAGCTAGATAGAGAAGAAATGCTTAGGATCTTTTTTGTAGAGCATTAAAATTCATACAAATAATCCGCGACGGTATGTCTGTACAGTCCACCGTACAGGCTCACAAAAAGAAAGTGATCTATTCTCTGGACCTGACATAGTAACTCCTATGTATTGTCGCGCAGGAAATAGTCAAATCCGGAAAGTAGCAAATGTTTGTATAAATAAAACATATTCGACCCTAGTCTACTTAGGAATTAAAAAACAAATAATGTCACTAATGAGAGTAGAATTGTTTAATAATAGAACATAAATATATATGAACATGACGTGTCTTTGGGTTCTTTGAAGAGTGTGTGTTAATAAGGGCGACTTTGAGGTTTTACATGGTTTTATAAAAACACTCGCTTAAGGGATAACAAACAAACATATACAACTACATAATAAAAATAGAACACATAACAATTTGAACGATCTTATCAATATACACAGTGGGGAGGAAAATGTGTCACTTTCACATAACTGATATCTCCAGGGTGGAGATCACCAAAACCACCTGAAGGGCTTGCCCCCCACATCTCTAAGATGAGGACCCAAAAACTAAGACTGTCTATGGACACTAAAACGTCGAAACTGAATCAATGAAAAGAACCAAGAGCCGTTTGTTTTGATTATTCGTTTTATATATTTAGCAACTACTTGTTTATTTAGTAGACCTTTATACCGGTCAATGTCATGTTTATATATATTTATGTTCTATTATTAAATAATTCTACTGTCAGCATTGACATTATTTAATTGTTTTTTAATTCCTAACTAGACTAGGGTGGAATATGTTTTATTTATACAAACATTTGCTACTTTCCCGGATCTGACTATTTCCTGCGACAGTATTTTAACGTGATGAACACGATTCTGATGTCCGGTTAGCTCCATCACCGACCAGTTTTTTGCAAATCGCGAGAATAGCATAAGAAACCTGATTTCTTTAGGTTACTTTCACGATTTATCAAAAAATTGATGGGTGATAGAGCTAAACAAACATCGGATTCGTATTCAGCACATCGGGTCCCGGGTACGGATCACTTTTTTTTTTACTACAGTCACACAAGAACTGGGCCCAGTTGCATCCTTTCTTCTATACCCTCTACAATGTTTCCACATCAACTACATACATTTTAGTTATTAATATTATTCAATACTCAAAACAAATAGAAAGTATTTTTGCTTATATTCTTGAAAACTACAGATTATAACTAAAGAAAAAAATCATAATTTTGAGATTCTATGCCTATGATATAGGAGCCCTGCAATGGCTTCTAATCTTATTTAGCTCTGAGTGGATCTAGATATACAGGATTTGTTTACAACGATACGGGTAAGTGATACTTTTATTTCCTACTTAAGTATTTGCAAAGTTTTTCAAACTGTGCTCCCATAATGTAAGGACTTATTGCCATAATGTATTTAAAACACTCTTAAAAGCATCACTATTTTCTTGAAACTATTACTATTATCGATTAATTTGAAATTTAATATATTTAGCAAATAGCACAATTATTTTCCTGCATTTGTTCTTCGAAATTAATTGACTAACCCATTAAAACTTGGAATGAATTCAAACAAAAGAGTAACTAACAAATGTCAAACAAATCATTTAGAAAGATGATGCAAAATGGAGCAGTGCATTTAGAGAACAATGTAATAAATGAGCTAAACCGAATGCTTTTTATCAACAGTACTGCTTTATAAGGTTTAAACGCATACTAACGTTATTAATTACTTTACATAACCGCAGCGACTTATCAAACCTACGTAAAAACGCATTAAAACCAACTGTACGTCCAAACAACGGTCCTTCAGTAATGATTTTCTGTTTGATTACGGTAAATGTATAGTATTAATCAGGTGTTTTATTTCATTTTTCTTAATATTTACTCAGAACATGGTTGGAATCTTTTTGTGGAATTGGTTTTTCCATTATAGTCCAGTTGCTAAAGTAAAAAATACACCAGAAGCTCGTAAAAAATGTTATCTGAGATTTTCCTTCAGTACCTATTAGTGGGAGGATTAAAAATCACAAACCCAATAAAATCAGTTCTAGTAAGCCGCGCAACCCCCCCCCCCCCCCCCCAAGAACCACCCCTTATTTTACTGATTACTCATTAACCGTTGAAGATATAAAACAATTGCTCATCATAAAAAAGAAAGTTTGACTAATTTTCTAAAAATGGTCCTCTTGTAATTTTCTTGTATATGCCATGGTTTTCGAGAAAATCGATATTGACAAAAATTGCAAAATTTGTATTTTTAATGCGCGAGAATTTTCGTTTATTTGAAATTTCTTGCGCGCGGGGTAATAGAAAGAAGGAAATTGCTCGAAAACCAAACAAGCTAGGAAGAAAAACCAAAATGGGTTTTAAAGGGGATATAAAGTAGGTACTCTCTATTTTTATATTTTTTTATGCAATTTTTTAACTATTAAATGATTAGGAACAATAGTTATATGACATATAAACAGAAAAAAATAATTTGACCCAAATTATAAGATGCTTGGGTCTTCTTTTTTATTTTTAGGAAACGATAAAAAATTGGCCAATATTTGGTTAATTTCAACATGCTGGTGTAAATTTGTAAATGTAAATATTTTTATTTCTAACTTTTTCTGCATTGAAGTACTACCTTGAACTAGAAGATAGTGCATTTATAACTTATATTAAAGTCAGTTATTTTTCATGGGCCTGTAAATAATTAAAAGCGCAAAAAATTAAGAACTAATTATATTATATTGTTACTTTTATATGCTAGATATGGATATCAATATATATCAAAAATGGAAACACAAGAGACTATCTTATATCCCTTTTAAAACCCATTTTGATTTTTCTTCGTAGTTTGTTTGGTTTTCGAGCAATTCAACATTTTCTATAGGCCGCGAGCAAATAATTTCAAATAAAGGAAAATGGCACCCCCAGACCTGATTTTTGTGGTTTTGTGATATATAATCCCTCGACTAACAGTTACTGAAGGAGAATCTCAGATAACATTTTTGTTATGGAAATCTTTATAATTATTGGACTTTTAGCCAATATTGCCCAATTAAGATACACAATTGCTTTACTAATAATACAACTTCAAGACTGTGATGCAACCATTAGACTCAGTCAAACATTTTTAAGCCGAATTGCAAAATTTCAGGTTAAGGTCAAATATGAAAATAAATAATTAAACCATGTTACGCTACTACATCCTTAAGCTGTAGAAATTAATTTTCTAAGTGCCTTTTTAATAAAGAAATTCATTTTTGCTAATTTTCAAAAAAAATCAATCTACACTGCAAAATTTATAATCTTTCAAAATTTGTTGCATTCATTATTTTTAAGTTAAAAATTAATTAAGAAACAGCCTTTTATAGCAGTATTTTGCATTGTGTTAAAATACCGATTAACCGTCTTTTATGCCGTTGAGCTTATTTTGTAGATATTTTTAATATCTATAGCTAGAGAGCTGGTGGCAGAAATTTGTATATGATTTTATTGTGTGAGTGAAGTTGAATATTGTAAAAAAGTAATAATAAAAATCCGGAAAACCCATCTCAGTCATTACTGGCGTTGCTGATTTTATAATTAACAGTAAATTCAACATGCAATGCTCCTATATGATTGTATTGTATCAGCTACTTGTTTAAAACCTTGCCTGTCGGCTAAAATGTATGTGTTTTTTTGCAATTTATTATTATTTTTTTTTATTTATGATATACTAAAAGTTAAGTGTTATTATCGTCGGTGTACCTTATAAAAGTTTCGCAAAGTAATAAGAAACAATAAAACAAATTTCACTCACCTGCGTACTGTTGCATTTAAAGGGGGTGCATTTGCAAAATTTGTGAAAAAAAGTCGCTTCTGTATTGTTTTATTATATCAACCACTTAGCAGAAAGCTTCCTTTATATGTAAAAAAACATTAAAAAAATATTGTTATATTATTATATTATTATATTGTACTTGTATTTTTTATCAGGACTTCGATTTAAACAATATATGTCAATATAATTACAACCTCACATTTTGAAGGCCAAAAATCCCGACTGATTGGACTATTTTCTTAATTTGACACTCTTTGGTATAAATTTGGAATATCTGTTTTTCTCTACTTGGATATGGATATAAAAACTAACAAATTAAAACCAATGCAAAGTACAATGAAGTGACTTAATAGCGCTCTTTTTTTTTGCAAATTAACAATTACTTTTATAAAAAATCAGAGGCATGGACTTCTGCCAACCATTTTTTTGTTTATATTTTTATAAATGAACAATTTTACAGCAATAGCTGAAACAATAAAATAACATAGGAGCATTTTTTTGCAAATTTGACATTCATTTATTTAAAAAATCAGCAGCAACCAAACACGGTAGCTGCTCTAATCGGTCGGTTATATCAATACCCTCATTCCATATTATTGCTAACTACAATCAAATCATATACCCGTATTGCCACCAGATCCCTAGCTACTGCAACTTGTTCCATGGACGTATTTTCGTAAACCCTAAACTTCTCTGTGAACTTGACAAATTCGGATTATCTGACGGTTTACTTCAATTTCTTGAGAGTTACTTGACTGATAGAGTTCAATTCGTATCTTATAATGGATAAAAATCTGTTGAATAACAAGCCACGTCAAGAGTACCCCAGGGATCAATACTTGGACCCCTTTTCTTTAATAGTTTTATTAACGACAACAGTGATCACTTAGACGTATATTTCTTAATATATGCCGATGACGTCAAGATGTTGCATAGGATTAATGATTTTAATGACTGTAAAAAACTTCAAGACAACTTAACTAAGTTATCGACTTGGTGCGATGAAAATGATCTTCACCTAAATGTTGGCAAGTGCAATGTTATGAGTTATACAACCAAGGAGTCCCCAATTATATATAATTATAATGTTAATGGCGACATGCTGAACAGACCATCTACGTTCAAGGATCTAGGTGTAACTTTTGATAAAAAATTAACCTTCACTAACCATATTGATGCTGTAATTTCGCATGCATACAGAATGTTAGGCTTCATTTTACGTAACAGCCATGATTTTAATGATGTGAAAACCTTAAAGATGCTTTATTTTGCTTTCTCTTGATCTAAACTGGAGTATGCTTCACTTGTCTGGCAATCTGGGTATAATACTCATAATGATAAATTGGAAAATATTCATCGCCGCTTTCTGAAATTTTTAAACTGGAAAACTGAAGGTACATATCCATCAATTGGAGCTTCTCAAAATCCATTACTAGAAAAATTTGATATTACCAGCCTTTCCGAAAGGCGTGAGTCCTTTGCTTTGCGTTTTCTAGATAAAATTATGCATAATAAAATAGATTGTAGTGAAATATTAAGCCAACTGAACTTTTACGTCCCACGGATTAATTCTCGTCATTCTCAAAGCTTTTATTTATCCACTCCTAGATCTAATGTATTAAAATTTTCTCCACTGTTTAATATTTGTACTTGTTATGAAACTCGTTGCAGTGAATTGGACATATTTGCCTAGCAGCCAGAAATTTAATTTACTGTCGTGCAGTCTAATCGCCTTCATAATTTCTATTTGTTATTTTAGTTAGGTTAGGTTAAGTTAGTTTAGATTTCCATCCTATAGATGGTTCTGTACTGTTGGATGATGTATGATTAAATAAATAAATAAATAAATAAATGTATACAAGCCGAAAATTGTTTTCCGTAACTTTACTAGTCAACTAAACATAGATGCATTAATTGTCAGATGTTGGATTGTAGGTATAATAATTATAAAATTATACATACTGAGTGGTATATATTTAGGCTTAAAACCCCCAGTGGGCATTTCTTTGTTGAAACAAATCTTTTCTAGCTTTTTTGCCTAGGCTAATTCTGTGTATTTCAATATTGCTAATACGTGCTACTGACGTTAAACTTATACGTATAAACGTCAATAAAGCTTCAACACTCAGCATTTTCCATAAGAGAAACAATTTTCTTGAACGCGGCAGCTATCAAGGATGTGACACAATAATAAAATAAACAGCGTCAAGTATGTTGCACTCTCTAAAGCCGGTACTAAAGTATATGCATTTTTTATTATTTCATTTACTCGCATTTACTCTACCCACTTAGACGCCAACAGAAACAGTGTATGTTTATGTTTGGAGTAAATTCAAGCGACAAATTCGAGTGAGCTATTCACTTATCCACAATTCTTACTATTAGGATCTTAAAGGCGCAAAGGAATAGTAGTGAAGGTTCTGCATGGCATGAATTTCTTAATGGCCAGGATTAACAGCACATTCCCATTTTGATAAGCACAGGATCATGTATCGTTAAAATGTTATAAATATTGAAAGACTTGACTTTATAATATCTGATTATTTACCTCAATGTCTTGAGAGTTATTTTAAATAATAGAATTCAGCTTATATCTTATAATGGATACAAATCTGTTGAATACTGCATCATTTCAGGAGTACCCCAGGGATCGATACTTGGACCTCTTTCCTTTAATCTTTATATTAACGACATCAGTGACCATTTAGATATGTATTTCTTAATATATACTGATGACGGGAAGATGCGGCATTTCATTACATAAATGATGGAAACTGCAATGTTGAGTTATACAGCCAAGGAGTCCCCAATTATATAAATAAAGTGTTAATGGTGACGTGCTAAGCAGACCATCTGTGTTCAAGGATCTAGGTGTAATCTTTGATAAAAAATTAACCTTTACTAACAATATTGATGCTGTAATGTCGAGTGCTTTATTTTGCTTGAGTATGCTTCACTTGCCTGGCAATCTGGTTATAACAATAACTCTGCAAGTAACTGTTTTACATTAACACTGTTACGCCATATCGCCAGTTTAGACACACGTAAGACGTACTGTTTCTGTAATTTTGGTTTTGTAATTTGATACAGAATTATTTCTTTGGGGTATACTCCATCTATGAGCAGAATATTTGTATTGCAAGAAAGAGCCATACGTTCCATGTCTGGAATGTGTATTAGAGAATGTTGTATAACATCATTAATTCCAAACAGAATTCTAACACTGTCTAGTTCGTATATTTTTGAAATGTCAAAACTTGTTAAAAAAATAGATAAATTTAATACAAAAAATTTATTCTACACGTTATGGATTTGATTTCCAGTACGATATGTTCAGACGAGAACTATACAAATTCAACCCATATTATATGGAACCAGTACTATATAATAAACGAAAAAATTATTGTTATCTTATTTTAATTTATTATCATTATTATTCATGAGATAAATACCGAGAACGAGAGAAATCATCCGCGATAACGCTGTTAAACAACTACGACGGACAGACAGACGGACAGACAGACGGACAGACAGACGGACAGGCAGACGGACGGAGGGATATTTTGAAAGTTGTTCAGAATTCGATCACCAACACAGTGATATGAAATTTTTTTTTCTACGACTAATGTTAGCGGTTTTAGAAATGTGCCGATCGAATGCAACATACTCTTCGTTTTGTATTTGCGAAGAGTATAATAACAAATATTCGTATTAGATTATGTCCAATGCGATTCGTCTGTTTAAATGTAGGAAATAAAAATAAAAAGGGCATCATCCTAGAACTTGGGTATAAAATATAAGATTTTTTCCGAGAGAAAACGCAAAAAGAGATAAGCACGGATTAAAACGCTTAGAATCTACACCGGTGTCAGCATTACAACTACCTGTTTTAAAAGTTTTAAATGCATACATAAGAGGGAGAGAGAACACCTTTAATTGATATATAAATCCGCTAAGCTGTTGGAAGACAATCAACGAGAAATTCGGACGTTTTATTAAAACCTTTTTGTGCATTTCTTACCTACCCGTATCTCGCAATCAAGCAGAATAGTGTTAACGTGAAGGCGCGTAAACACCTCTAACGCTTTAATTACACGTTGTTCCGAGGCAGATGAACGCCATGACATGGATAAACATTACTGGAAATGAAATGGGAAAACAGGGGCATTGTCTTACATTTACAACAGCTCAGCGGTGTATAATATTTACCTTAACAGTAGGCGGATTAAAAGTTGGAATCCTCCATATGCTGTTTTAAAGACGGTTAGTCAGTCCAGCTAGCTCTTATATTCAATTTACGTGAAAGGACGTAGCCAGGACAAGCATGGCCTACGTCTTATTCAACGAAAGGGTCTAGTAGTACACGACGAAGTTGTCCCCAATAGGAATTTGTAACGTTTTCTATGCCATAATGTAGATGGGATACTAGTAACTCATGCATATAGATATTCCGCTTCCATCTTGATGTCATGGTGATACTGGAGGAAAACCATGTGAGTACGACTTTTTTTCAAAACAATGTATTTATCAAAGTACCGAAAGTAGGGAAATAAAATTAAATGAATGTGTTAAGGTACATCCTAGAAATTATTTGGGTGTATTTTTCGAAGGTTAAGCTTTAGTACAAATAACAAATGAAAATGGCTGTCTCTTTGATCGATTTTCATTGGTTCCTATTGAATAACGTCATTAAAAAAATTGCTAAATATTCTCTTATATATCACATGCACGAATACCCAGTTTCAATAAAATAAAACTGGAGCAACATGTCGAAAATAAAATTAAATGTAAGTGTTCGACAACCGTTACGTTAAGATACAGTGAAGTCCATTAATAACGAATAATCGTCATCAATTAATAAATATAATATAATAATAAAATATATAGAGTCTTATTTAAACACAAAAACGAATTTACAGATATTGACCGAAAGATGTTAACTCCACATCACAGCAAGCCTCCTCATTTCTATGGTTTGCCAAAAATTCATAAACCTGACATCCCCTTAAGACCAATTGTGAGTTCAATTAATTCTCCATGTAGTAAACTCTCAAAATTTATTAAAAATCCTAAATCATTTGTCAGGTTCCTCCGAGTCTTATATTAAAAATAGCAAACATTTTTTGGAAAAGATGTCAGAAAATCATTTTAACAATAATCATCTAATGGTGGTCAGTTTTGATGTAGTAAGCCTATTTACAAATGTTCTTGTAGATAAAACGTTAATAATAATTAAAAACAAATTGCACCAAGATGGAAATTTGGCGAATAGAACTAAGTTAAGCATTGAAACTATAATGGAATTACTTACACTTTGCATTAAAAAAACATACTTTCAATTAAATAATGACTTCTATCAACAAGACTTTGGGATGGCCATGGGTTCTTCATTATCTCCAATATTAAGTAACATTTTCATGGAAAATTTCGAGGAAAGTAATATTAATAATCTAGCTTATAAACCCATTGTATGGTGGAGATATGACATTTTTGCTATATGGCCTTATAGTAAAGAATGTTTAAGTAATTTTTTGAATCAGATTAACGAAAAAGAATCTTCAATTAAATTTACAATAGAAATAGAGAATAATAATGAATTACCTTTCTTAGATATTTTAATTAAAAAATTAGATAACACATACCAAACCAGTGTGTATAGAAAACAAACACACACAAACAGATACTTAAATTTCAATTCAAATCAACATATTAGTGTTAAGAAAGGTGTTGTTAAGTGTTTGTATGACAGGGCCAAAATTATTTCTTCAAATGATGTAATATTAAGAAACGAAAAACAATTTATAAAAACTGTCTTATTAAATAATCAATATCCTGAGAGTTTTGTTGATAGTCAGTTACTGAACCAATGTAGTAGAGAGAATATACTATCACAACCTGAGGTATTTAGGTCAATGGCAGTAATTCCATATATACATGGTTTATCGGATAAATTACGAAAAATTGGGAATAGGTTTTACGTACGAACGGTTTTTCAAACAGACTCCACGCTAAGATCGGTTTTATCAAGAACCAAACCTCCAAATATTGTTCAAAATTCAAAAAATTGTATTTATAGTGTTCTGTGTGAGTGTGGAAAACATTACGTAGGTGAATCATCTATACCTTTCAACGTAAGGCTTGGTGAACATAGAAATTACGCTAGAAGGGGAGAATTTGAAAAATCCAAAATTTGTGAACACGCGTGGGATAATAATCATAGAATTAAATGGGACTCGGCGAAGATTTTGGAAAAAGAGAGCAACGGAACTAAAAGAAAACTTAAAGAATCCGCGATTATTTTATTAAACGAGGATAGATGCGTTTCTAATTATTCAATAGATTTTTGTACTAGTTGGTTGCCCATCCTTAGAGACGAAGTAAGTAAAAATAAGATAAATATAATTTAATGTCTCACGTGATTATGGAAATACATAAACAAAGAACTGTCATGGTTGACGGCCACAAAACTTTTGAGAACGGAAGTAGATTCTCTTTCGAAACGTTAACTACCTATAGCTTTGATTTTCAGTTTTTAGTTTATAACATTGTTCTAATTTATATATTGTCAGGTGTGAGACTTTGTGAAACAGTCAAGTACTCAAGAACCAACCTCTGTCTGATCCGTTTGGCGCAGAGGTTTTTTCATTAAAATTTTTAAATATTTTTCAGTGGCAAAATACCCAATAAAAAGTAAGAAAATCGTCATCACTTATAATATCCCTAGTGCTTCTTAAAATATTCATGAACGAGGAAAAATTTCCAGACAGTAATTTAAACTCGTGGGATATTCGGTAAGAAAATTTTACTCCTAACTGTGTATTTTTATGTAAAATCTAATGTCAAATTGGTCAGAACAATTTCCACTTACTAATTTCGCTCAGGGAAGATACAAATTTCCAGAAATTTTGTGTGTGCTATAGTAACGAAACCAAGAACAAACTTCCGATTGCTAAAAAAGTGACGTGTGAAAAAGTAATTTATAATTTATGAGTAAAACCCTAAAACACGTCAATCTTATTTCCACATCCACGTAGTGGATTGGAAGTATAGTAATCGTAAAAAAAGTTCGAAATTATTTTTTCTTGAAATAGGTTTAGAATGTCACGAAATGTCGAGATTTTAAATTTGAACGAAAAAAAAAATTGTCTGTCTGTCGGTCTGTCTGTAACTTCTTTTGTCCGCACGTTTTCTCTGGAACGATTTAAGATATTGGCTTGACATTTTGTATACGTAGATTCTATACCGAAATCTGGAACTGGATTGTTTTTTTAAACATATCCGGTGAAGAGGTGGGAGGTAAATAGGGGGAAATAAGTAAAGCAAGCTGGTAAGAGTACAGAAACTTGAAATTTGGTATGTATGCACTAGAAGGCAAGGCCTCAACACATAAAAATACTTCGTCAGCTGAGTTCGGTCGTTCTATCAGGACAGTGTTGTCCATTTCTCACTATTGGCCTCCCTTTCTAATGTTACCTTCTCCGTCTGATTGTCACATTGTGGCAACTGCGCAAGAACTCCAATTTAAATGTCGAGGTTAATGGCGCCATTGCTAAGGCTAGGCGCTGACTAGAGACTTGTTGTCTCCGTGACATTTTGTCATCGTAGTGTGGCGTCAACATAATATAAAATTTTTTAATTATTTTCGAATGACTATAAGGACTTTCAATCAGTATTTCATTACCTATATCTTTTGCTGGATTGTTAAAGCCATCATTTACAAAAATAACCTAGTTATTTTCAATACACCAAAAATTCACATGTAGTACGTGACAAAAAGTTGCCTAGTGAGCGCACTTCCACGGTAACGCCTGCATTACGGTGACGAGACATCACGGGACAAAAAGTTTTGATTGTCGGTGACAAGAGGGTGACGTGACACACTGTCGTTTTTTACGTTTCATTTTTTCCGACGTATTTCAAGAGCGCAGATTATTGGGATCGAAATTCATCACTTATACTAGCGTTTGCAATGACAACTTGACGCCAATGAGAACAGATATTGTGTCATCAAGCGACACCGCATCACGATGACAAAATGTCACGGAAACAAAAAGTCTCTAGTCAGCACGTAGCCTAAAAGGTAGGTTTTCCGCCGGCTGTTCTATCTTGTTAATTCTCTATCTTTGATATTACTCCAAAAATGAGTTAAAGAAATTTATCACTAATTTTTACAAATAATTAAATACCAATAATAATAAAAAATAATGATGTCTCAATTGTTGTTAATAATATTTAATGTGTTCCAAACATTAGTAGGTAAACAAAATTTACATACACTATTTATATTTAAATAAACATATAAAATATAATTTAATAAGAAATGCGGCTCCGTGACGTGATGTTTAAGAGGATCAATATTAGATTTGCATAGTTTTTATATGTTCAGAATAAAGAAGTTATGCATTCGTGTTTTTAAAATTCCCGAATAGATGTAATGAATTTCAATATTGTAATAATGGCGAAGGCGCGGGTGTGAAAATATTGAAAGTTGGTGATGGCAGAGAAACAAAAAATTAACATCGAGAAAATGTTTAATCTTTAAATTTTAATAATCGCTGAATGATGTCAACTTTATGGTCTATACGTGCAAGTGAGGTATTTAATGTTTAGTTGCTTGTGGAAACAATTCATCAAAGACTTCAATCATGCAGGATCACTTAATATTATTATTTATGTTTGTGACATCAAATTAAGCAGTTGATATTTGTTTCCTGCAAGAAGCCGTGAAATTAAACTCGTTATATCTCAAGAGGAATATAATGCGTCCACCAAAAATGGATGTAATTATCTTATAATGTGCGAAAAATCCTTTAAAATGGAAATAAGACACTGTTGGAGCTTTATCAACGACATTTCTAAACTTCACTGCCTTATAATTCAAGAAAAGCTGCCGAAGACAAATACCTATTTGACACGGGAAGGAAGATTAATTTTTAAAGACTGAAAAGAAAATATACTAAAATTAATTGTTTGTTTTGTGATCAATAGTAGTTCTCTATTTACAGATGTTTTTAATTATATTCTTCCGCATTATTGTGAACATCATACTACGTCGGCAAATTGACAAAAAATATCTAGGATAATATATTTTCATTTTTATTTTAATCTCTTTTTATATTTAAAGTTCTTATTGTGATAGATTTAACCACTTGAGGGCAAAAGCTGACATTCATTGTTTTTTTTAAGTTATGCTATCTAGTCTTTCAAGGTCATTATAGGATATTGCAGATCAATTACTTCATTCTCTAGACGAAAACTCCGAGGATTTTCCATTTTTACGGCTTCGTTGACTTTACTATACAGTGTGAACCTAAAGAAACGCACAAAATTCATATCTTTGGTATGTGTCATTTGTCAAAACTATCCTCGAACGGGTCGATTTTAGTTTTGTAAATGCTACATTCTGTCACTATATCAAAATTTATGACGTCATTGATTTTTGAGTTATGACGTCATCATAATTTTTTTTTAATGGAAACAGACATTTTTGTTTACTGTTTTTGGTGGTATATTCCTTTGGCTTTCTGGTGATATGAGAAAAATTGATATTACCTAAGCCATTCTCTTGGAAAAAAATATTTTTATTGATTGATACCTTACGTACATAATTGTGAGAAAAGAATCACCTCCATTGCTCAAATTGTGATCCTCCAACCATTTGGCATTGACCAAGACGGGTGCAGGCACTTTGCACTTTGTTCTGAATCATCTCATGGGCATACGATGTATGCCGATGATACATCTTTAATCATTTCAAACAAGGCAGATGAAATTTTAGAACTCAATTGTAACAATTTATTTAATAACCTAAGTGAATGGTTCTTTAAAAATTCATTATATTTTAATGCTGATAAACCAGGTTTTAAGATTTCATACTAATCAAAAACATTGTGAATTGCTAAATTTTGATATAAACAATACGCTTTTATCTACTGAAACATCAACAGCTAAATTCTTAGGTATACAGTTAGACAACAACCTTAACTGGAAATCTCAATGTGAGGCTGTAATTTCAAGACTTGCTTCCATTACCTATTTATTTCGAAATATAAGAACGGTTCTTTGTACAGAACAACTTATCTGTTTGTACGCACAAGTCGAATTTCGTCTGAGATACGGTGTTTGCTTCTGGGGAAACTCCACTTTTGCTTCTAATGTTTTTATCGCTCAAAAGCGCATTTTAAGATGTATTGCAGGTGTTCCGTATACTCATCCATGTAAAGACATTTTTAAAAATTATAAAATATTAACCTTAACCAAGTTTGTATATTTTTGAATTGTGTACATATGTTTTTAAAAATCAAACAAAATTTATTTTATAGCCATTATCACAGCGTTAATACGAGACAAAAACAAAATTTTCGTGTTCCTTTTGCTAGGCTAAAAATTACTGCCAAATCTCCTAATTTTATAGGGCTCAAATTTTTTAACTTGTTACCTGACGATATAAAATGTATTAAAAGAGAAAGTTTATTTAAATCTAGGTTAAAAGAATTTTTACTAAACAAAGGTTTTTATTCTGTATCTGATTACTTTTGTGTACGTTAGTTTGTAAGTTTTGTGACTATTCCTATACATGTAATGTCAAATGGAAAATAAATATTATTATTATTATTATTATTAATTCGTCTTATCTCCAAGCCAATTCTGTCTTTCAATTCTTCTATGATGTATATCCGGTCTGTTAAGATACATTCTTGATTTTAAGTAACCACAAAGAAAAAAGCCTAAGGGGGTTAAATCTGGTGAACGTCGGGGCCACTCAATCAGACCTCGACGACCTTCCAGTAAAAGTGTCATCTAAAAACTGACGCACTGCTATCCCAAAATGAGGTGGGGCCCCGTCTTGCTGAAACCATACGTTTTCACCAGGAATATTTTCATATTCATTTTTCGGAAACATGACTGCTAAGGCTGGCACTAACTTAACTCGCAAAAACTGTAAATGTCTTGCAGTCGTAAGATTTTCTTAAAAAAAAGGTCCTAATAAACAATCACCAATCATGCCTGCACACACGTTTAATTTGCCTCGTCGCCGTGTATGAGCTTCTTGAGTCCAATGAAGATTTTCGCGTGACCAATACCTACAGTTATGCCGATGTACAGACCGCTTTAGATGAAGCTTCATCAGAAAAAACAATGTTCTTTAAAAAAGTTGGGTTTTCATCGTACAAGGTCATCAACTGTTCACAAAACTGTAAGCGCCGATCTGGATTGTCCTCATTCAATTCGTGGATTAATTGCACTTTGTATGGATGGTATTTCTCTTTTTTCAACAGGCGTAACAGAAGTTTGACTCACGTTATGATTTAAAGCCAGCTGCCTTGTCGAAAGATTGTGGTTTTCCTCACTTTCTAGAAGAATGTTTAATTTGGTTTCGTTGCTTGTGCTAGGGCGACCAGATCGAGGGAGGTCAGCTACAGTGCCAGATTCATCATATCTAGCCACCAGTCTACTTACAGTGGATCTAGAAATTTGCTTTTCGTAATACTTCGCATTGAAAACATCACATGCTTCCTGATGAATTCTCAGCCTATCACCATATCCAACAATCATCAAAAGTTCTACGCGTTCTCTTTCACTTAAACGTGGCATTGCATTCAATTTTACACTGCCTCAGAAGTGTTACAAAACTGAGATTCCACACGTGCCAGGAATAAAAAAGTTATCGATACTTTACACAAAAAGGCCTGTATCTCTCTGTTGTTAAGGTTATTGTTTTTCTATTATTTTCTTTGTTTTGTTTTTATGTCAAATGTTTTCATGCTAGTTAAAACAAAAATGTAGGCAACAAGATTTATCAGTTCATAAGAAAGTGGAACATTACTCGTGAATTTGAGAAAGGTAAGCTATTTTTACATAAAATGTCATTTTTCCAAAAGAATGGATCAGATAATGTTTTTTTTTTATTTCACCAGAAAGCTAAAGGAATATACCACCAAAAATGGCAAACAAGAATGCCTGTTTCCATAAAAAATAAAAATATGGTGGCGTCATAACTCAAAAACCAATGACGTCATAAATTTTGGTATAGTGACAAAATGTAACATTTACGAAACTAAAATCTGTTCGAGGATTTTTTTGACAAATGACACATACCAAAGATATTAATTTTGTGCGTTTCTTTAGGTTCATATTGTATACCAGAGTGGCCGTTATTTTGGCGATGTCGGAACTATTTTCATTAATATGGTCCATAAAGTGATTTTATGTAACAGTACTAGCTCAACATAAAATTCACAAGGTTACAAGGATACAAAACATCCATATATGGATCATAATATGGTCCATATATGGGTTTTATGTAATCCTGTGCATCTTATAATATTAGTAGCTAAACATTACAATTCATGCTATATCTTCAAAGAATGTTAAATACCAGTTTACTGGGGTGTTGTTCGGATAACTGATAAATAAGAACAAGGCGTATTTTGCAAGAGCACGTCAGCGAATACTAATAATAATAATAATAATAATAATAATAATGATACTTTTAATGCCCAGTAGGTAACACCCAATAACTGAACAATTGTTCGAAATGACCTCCATCTCCACGTATACACATTTCGACACATCAAACTAAGGACATACGCACTCCGTTATCAATAAAGAAAACAAAAAGAAAAACTTGGTCCAAAATCCAAAAAGTAACACAAAAAGCACGAACGAAAAGTAGTGTCTTACGTAGCCAAGTACTAACGACTTGAACGAAGTCAATAAAATAAATCTTAACATAAGTGGCACAAAATTCAAAAAGAACAAAAGCAACAGATAAAATCAAGAAACGGGTAGGTCGCGTCGTGTGTACGTTGTTTACCCACCAAGAAAGGAACAAACTGAAATTATTACTTGAGAATATTACAACGGAGAGTATAGCACGCGCAATAAGATAGTTTGGCCGCGAATAAGCAAAAAACAAGGCGGTGTCCTATGTCGGTCGCTCTTAACTGCTTTGTCGGCATACTTATTTGCAGGAATGTCAGAGTATCATGTGCGACAAGACGCGAGGCAATAAAACCTACCCCAATATGACAGCATTCCTCAAACTATGTTATTAAGTATTTTGGAAATTTTTGTCTATTTTTTCTCCGAACCTGAGTTCCCATGTTATATAAAGTTTTTTTTGTTTACCTTGTTCTCTACCACCAGTTTTTTTTATGACATGAAACTAATTACACCCTGTACATCAAATCAAATTAGTATTCTTACCAGCTTGCTTTACTTATTTTCCTTTATTTACCCCAATTTAACCCCCAACACTTCACCGTAATTTGCGCAAAATGTAATCTAGTTTCAGATCTTGACATGATTCATGTGTATTCCAAATTTCAAGTCAATACCTTAAACCGTTCCTGAGAAACCGTGCGCACAAAAATGTTACATACCGACCGACAGGCAAATTTTTTTCACTTCTATTTAAAATCTCGACGTACTGTGACATTCTAAGTCTATTTCAACAAAAAGAAATGTTTAAAAATTTGTTTACGATTACTATACTTCTACTCCACTACGTAGATGTGGATGTAAAGACCGATCTCGTGTGTACAATATCATAGCTATCGAAGAAACCCTAACGTGACCAAAACAAATACCGATAAATTAGGATATTATATTACAGAGCAGAAGGGAGAACATCTGTAAGAAGATCTGCCACCATTCAAACATAAAAACCTGAGATTTTCTATATGAACTTGAGCACCGAATAATTCAGGGTCTTTTTAGGTAGCAGAGAGAACAAAATGTGAAAGGATAAAAGAACTAACTATCCCTCGCCGGAAATCCTCATGGAAATTCGTTTTACTTTCTTAGGGCAGGATTATTGTCGTGGATCACACCAGTAGATATTTCAACAACTACTTAAATGTAGAATTTATTGATATATGATATATTGTTGATACAATAATTGCTTCAGAAAGCTAAGTTAATAAAAGACAAGTCAAATTTTAAGCAATTCGGAAATATTTCTCAGTTTGATTGTTTCACTCATTAACATGAAAGCCAATGAACCGTGGTTTTTTGGGAACAATGTACGAATAAATTGTCATTATAGTAAATCTAGTATCTAGAGCAGTATTATCAATGTAAGTTTTCTCTAGACATATTTGTAGGTTTAATGATAATATGTAGATACTGACATATGTCATGTTTTATTTTGTGACATATGTTCCGCAAAAATCACTTGTGTCTTTAAATTTTATCAATATTTTTTTATTTGAGGTTATGTCTAAACTTAATACAACTCGTGTAAATTTTAAGTTTACAAGTATTATCAAAAGAAACCGCTGCCTAAGGGATCACTACTTCCACATCCAGATTTTCTCCTCAAGTCTCTTTAAAGGAAGACATCTTGGCTATATTTGCACTCTAGCATGTGGAAATAATTGGTCATAGAATTTAAATAAATGGGCGTTGCTGAATGCCAGCCGAGTCTTCAGAACTTCCGGGCGCTGGTTAATTTCCGAACGATTCCAAATCCATGTTAAATCGAAGGTAACTTCTCAGCGTTGCCGAATCCAAATTAGAGCGGTGCCAAATCTATATTATGTCGTTACATAATCCATATTCGGCCGCTCCATAATCCATAATGGGGCGCTGCCGAACACCAAGGTGACTTCCGGACGCTGCTAAACACCAAGGCAATTTCTGGGCGGTGCCGAATTCATATTCGGGCACCGAATCCAAATTAGGGCTCTGCCGAATCTCTCTGAACGCCGACGAATTAATTCATAATTGAACACCACGATCCATTTTGATTGCTGGATTTGACCCAAACGTATTAATGGACATATAAAGCAAGTGAAATAAAAGTTTTGAAAAATGAAGTTTTTGCACCTTGCTTTACTTTATTTCCCCTCCCCTTTCAAGGAAGGGGAGGATGTCATTACAACACAAACGTGTACCAATTTTCAAGTGAATATCTCAACTTTATTCCTCCAACACCTTTATCAATGTTATAGAGTTGGTGGGGGGGTTGAAAAATATAAATAAATCTGAGGCCTTGGATCTTAGTACATACACCAACTCCCAAGTTTCTGTACTCCTACCAGCTTGCTTATTTTTCAATATTTACCCCTATTTGAACTCCAACAAGGTTCCCACCAACCTGGAAAAACCTGGAAACCTGGTAAAGTCAGGGAATCCAAATTGTGGTCCTGGAGACCTGGAAAAGTCAGGGAATCCAAGAAATTTCAATAAAATCCTGGAATTCCAGTCATCACGTAAAATATTTTGAACTGACTTTCTACTGTACAAAAAAACCGCTGCCTAAGGAATCACTACTTCCACAGCCAGATTTCTCGTCCAAGTCACTTTAATGGAAACATCTTGACTATATTTGACTTTAGTCTGTGGATATTATTGGCCATAAATTAAAAAATATTAGAAGGAAATCTGAGGCCTTTGTTTCTAGTATATACACCAAATCCTAAGTTTCTGTACTCTTAGCAGCTTGCTTTACTTATTTTTCCCTATTTACCCCTAATTGAACTCTTCAACGGAATAATACCAAAACATAATCTAATTCCTTATGTCAATATAATATATACGTATACCAAATTTCAAGTGAATATCTCAATTTTTTTTATCGACCCCTTGGGTTGATAAAAGTGGAGGGGTGGTGGGGATGGGAAATATTATAAAAAATTTTGCAGCCTTGGCTCCTAGTACATACACCAAATTTCAAGTTCTGTACTCTTACCAGCTTGCTTTACTTATTTCTCCTTATTTACCCCTATTTGCCCCCCAACTCTTCAGCGGAAATGTTCAAAACCAATCCATTTCCAGATCTTGTTATAATGTATACGTGTACAAAATTTTAAGTCAATATCTTAAACCGTTCCGGAGAAAACGTACGGACAATAAAAGTTACAGACAGACAGACCGACAAACACAATTTTTTTCGCTCAAATTTAAAATCTCGACGTTCCATGACATTCTAAGCCTATTTCAAGAAAAAGAAATTCACAGATTTCGCAATTCTTGCAACCATCGGGACATTGAAAATGGTAACACCATACATAAAACATAAACTTTTCCAGCTACAATCCACTCTCGATTGCGACACCGCTGTATTTCGACCTTAAATGAAAACTGGTAACTTGACACTCTGTGATATATGCAACCCATATTAAATTTGCATATATCAGCCGTTGCATATACGACAATCTCACTCCACCGCGACACCGTTTCTTTTGACTTTGAACGAAAACTGGAATATCGACTCCCATATGTGAACATACATTTCCAATGTTAAAGATTTCAAATTTTTTTTACGATTACCAAACTTCCAATCTACTAAGCGGATGTGGAAGTTATTACCTATTAGATTTGAATTTTATATATTTCGCTAAGAAATATAGGTGCAATTTTAAATATTCATTATTTAAAATAAATAACAACAAAAATTACTTTAACGGTTTTCTCATATTTTTTCCATGCCGATCTGATAATAATACAAATACATTAATATCCACTTATATACAAAGTCGTATTGGAATGTACTGTATTTTCATATTTTGGTCCTGGAAAATTTAAATTTTGTTCCTGGAAAGTCAGGTAACGTCAGGGAATTCAAAATTCCAATGTTGGTGGGAACCCTGATACACCAACTCCCAAGTTTCTGTACTCCTACCAGCTTGCTTTACTTATTTTTCAATATTTACCCCTATTTAAACTCCAACCCTTCAACGGAATCATATCAAAATATAATTTAATTCCTGGTGTCCTTATAATACACACGTGTACCAAATTTCGAGTGAATATCTCAATTTTGTTTTATTAAACCCCTTAATATATGGGGATATGTCTTTACTCACCATATGATTGATCGAAGCTTGTTTAAGAAGTCTTTGCAATAAAGATTTCTAATAGGTCAATAAAATTTTATTTTATTTAAGATTGTCACTTGAGTCACTACATTATATTTCAAATATTTGCTTATTTTTAAATTTCTGCATATGTAATATATATATTTGTTGGAAATATATACCTACTCTGCATTGTACTAGATAAGTCGCTTTAGATATACATCTGTATGAGACATAAATGATATAAATGGAAAAAATATGTTTGGTAAACTGGTAAATACAAGAAACGTCATGAAAGTATCTGGAAGCAAAAATTAGGCAAAATTAATTTATTCGTGATATAGTCTTCCCAAACACTCGTACTTTTACATCCTATCTATACTTAATTTTCTTTCGAAAGTTGTTTCTAACAATTTCTTTGCATCGCATCGCCATCTGTAATACAATTTATAAAAAGGCCGTTTTTACTTAAAACTGGAATCATTCATATATTCTGAATATCTTTTATAGAATTTAAATATCTCTTTTAGTAATAGAGAAAATAGCCGCAGGAGATTTAATTGGGACACCCTGTATATATATTTTCACAATCCTAATAGCTTTGAAAGAACATATCTATTTTAGTGCAGGAATGAAGACGTCTGCTTCGGATATATCCCTGATTTTTAATTAACGATGCAGCGACACCATGCTGGTAGACGTTATCTCTAATTCTTTGGGACTTCCTGCCACATGTATTTTTTCTTTTTAAGCGGTGCTCGGGGAATCTATAAAATATCACAATTAACCAGAATGTTACTGGTAAACAACCTCTACGCTTGTGACTTTTACGTCAAAGGATGAGTTAGAGGTTGCTTTTTTTAAAGAAACAAGCTAACCGTTATACTCTTCACCGATTTACTGCACTTTTTATATAATTGCTGCACATTCTATAGGATACTCTTCTCAGTTTTTTTTGTAAATAATATTAGTTTCAGACATTTTTAGTTTAATTATAAAACATAAAAAATGTAATGTAAAAAAATCTTTTTTTTTTATTTAAAAAACTAGAACTTTTTCATTTATCGATCGATTTTGCTTAAAATAGGATTCTTCTTCTAGCTAACACTAACTCACTGTCCAAATTTCAATACAATCGAACTTTTCGCTCCTCAGTTATCGTGCTTACAAGAAACATGACGGACGGACAGACAGACGGACGAACATTTTGAAAGTTGTTCAGAATCCGATCACCAACGCAGTTATATGAAAATTTTTTCTCGACGAGCGATATTACCGGTTTTTGAAATGCGCCGATTGAATGCATATACTCTTCATTCTACTGTTGTATTTGGTGCAATTAGAATTCCTGCTTACCGCGGAAATGAACAACTTTCATACTTATTAGAAATAACATGCATAATATAAAATATGTACCTATTTTATGTAAAGTGAGTTTCTGTCTATGACAGACAGCAGCGGTCCCCGATGCACTTATGATTTTTTTTCTTTTGAATGATATCTGCAGTAAAACAAATAATGTATCCACACCTACGTAACTGAAAATTATTAATCCCCATGGTTCAACGATAAATTTACAGAAAAGGACATAGCCAGTGTATCGAGCCGGTGAATATTTTGGTCCTTTTAAAGGTTTAAAAGTGAATTATTTATTATTATTTATTATATTATTGCTTATAGTAATGAAACGTATTCTTTATAGGATTTTACAAACAGCGGAAAGAATAACTAACTATGAGAACTAAAAGAAAAACCGCTGCCTAAGGAATCACTACTTCCACATCCAGATTATTCGTCCAAGTCACTTTAAAGGAAACATCTTGACTATATTTGCACTCTAGTATGTGGAAATTATTGGTCATAGAATTTTAATAATATTTGGGGTAGATGTAATAGAAAAGTTTGAGGAGTTGGTTTCTACCATATACGTTAAAAATGAAGTTTCTAGTTTACCGTACTTATTTTCCACTATTTACAACCTACCACCTCAATGGAGTCATCTCAATCAGATGTCACTACAATACATACGTGTACTAACTTTCAAGTGAATATCTCAATTTGATGTTATCAATCCCATTAATAATGAAGCGGAGGTGGTAGAGTTTGAAAAATATTAGAAAGAAATCTGAGGCCTTGGTTTCTAGTATATACACCGAATCCCAAATTTCTGTAGTCTTACCAGCTTGCTTTACTTATTTTCCCCTATTTGCCCCTATTTAACCCCCAACCCTTCAAAAAAATGAAAAATATTATAAAAAAATCTGAGGCCTTAACTTCTTGTACATACACCGAATTTCAGGTTTCTGTACTCATACCAGCTTGCTTTACTTATTTCCCCCTATTGACCCCTAAATAACCCCTAACCCTTCAACGGAATCATCTCAAAGTATAATCTAGTTCCAGATGTCGTTATAATTCATACGTATACCAAATTTCAAATGAATATCTCGATTTTATTTTATCAACCCTTTTAATAATGAAGTAGGGGTGGTGGGGGTTGAAAAATATTATAAATAATCTGAGACCTTGGCTTCTAGTACAAACACCGAATTTCAAGTTTCTGTAGTCTTACCAGCTTGCTTTATTTATTTTCCCCTATTTACCCCTATTTAACCCCCAACCCTTCAACGGAATTATCTCAAAATATAATCTAGTTCCAGATGTCGTTATAATACATACGTGTAGAAAATTTCAAATGAATATCTCAATTTTATTTTATCAACCCTTTTCAAATTGGAGTAGGGGTGGTGGGGGTTGAAAAATATTATTAAAAAATCTGACGCTTTGGCTTCTAGTACATACACCGAATTTCAAGTTTCTGTACTCTTACCAACTTGTTTTACTTATATTCCTCTATTTACCTCAAATTAACCCCCAACCCTTCAACGGAATCATCCCAAAATAGACGTCGTTATAATACATACGTGTACGAAATTTCAAATGAATATCTCAACTTTATTTTATCAACCCCTTTAATGGGGTAGAGGTGGTGGGGGGTTGAAAAATATTATAAAAAAAATCTGAGGCCTTAACTTCTAGTACATACACCGAATTTCAAGTTTCTGTACTCTTACAAGCTTGCTTTACTTATTTCCCCCTATTTACCCCTATTTAACCTCCAACCCTTCACCGGATTTCCTCAAAAAACAATCCAGTTCCAGATCTCGTTATAATATATACGTGTACAAAATTTCAGGTCAATATCTTAAACCGTTCCGGAGAAAGCGTGCGGACAAAAAAAGTTACAGACAGACCGACAGACAGACAGAAATTTTTTTTTTTTGCTCAAATTTAAAATCTCGACGTTTCATGGCATTCTAAACCTATTTCACGAATAAAAATTTTTGAAAATTTTTTTACGATTACTATATTTCGAATCCACTACGTGGATGTGGAAGTAAAACTACATGTAAAAATATAAATGAAATTTTTGCATTCTTTCGATAACCTGACTTCTGGTTATGCTAACAAGTAAAAATTCTTATTTGCCATTCTCATTTCAACACTAGCATCCAACATAGTCCCCTACGACTAGGCAGGTTAAACTAGTATCTACATGATCCCCTTCGATATGTTAATTCAGTTAAAAATGAGAACAAAGGCCTGAAATTAATTTATTTATCTACCTTGTCTCTAAAAATTTTTTCATACTAATGAATTACATTTTCATAAAATCTCATTCAGTTTCTTGGAAATTAGTGGAGTAGATCTGGCAGAAAAAAGAGGGTGAGAAACAAGTGCCTATTTTCGAACAATTTTTTTTTCATCTTATAGAGGACGACTTCCTCCACTTCCCTGACACTTTCACATCCGAGATCTAGGTGGTGCGGGGGGAGGGGAGCTGTTAAACATATGGAAAATCGGTTTTTCTCAGTTTGCGCACGACCGGTGAGACGGACAAAAAAATGTTTCAGATCAATTAGGGCCGGAAATATGGCCGTTTGAAGGGATTGAGTTTCAGGGTAGGAAAAGGAATCGAACCGGTGGTATGAGGGGCGTTTAAAAAATAAGGGATGGGGTTAGGATGGCAATCTTTTTTCTCTTGTGGGTGGTTATAGGAAGAAGTCGAGGCCGCGGAGGAAGCTCTCTAGGGCAATTACGGAAGAAGAGGGAGGGCGGCGGAACGTGGAAAAAGGGAAAACGTCTATATCTCCGGTTCTAATAGGGCGATTTTAAAAAATCAAAATGGGATTTCTTCCTTTTTTGAGCAGCTATAATGTTGGATAGGTAGGAAATAACTTTCGCCGAAAATGAAAAAAAGTGGGGGGGAAAATAAAACATTCTTTCTTTTCAAAACTATTTTTTTATGAAGGGGATGAGTGGCGGGGATAAACTGCTCCTAAAAGACGGGGATTCTCATCCCCTTTAAAATGAAAAAAGAATTTTTCGAATTCCTTTATTACGACAGGCAGGGCGAAGCGTAAGCTCTACAGAAGGGTAAAGGAAAGTCATGTGCCCTTCTGCCAGGGCTCATTTTAAAGAGATCAAATTTCCCTTTTTATTAAAAAAAAATAAATTCGATCGGACAGCAACTTGCGCTACGCGCACGAGTTATAAATTTATTTCTTTTCAATAAGCAGCTGCAGCGGCGGGAGAGTAGGCGTGGCCTCTACCCCCTCTACTATCTCACCGCTCTCCATTACTCACACAAAAAGGAAAATCGAAGGTCAGAAGGTAAGTCTTACATTTTTCCCTAATAAAATAATCATTTTGAAAAAAAATACATTTTTTCTTTTGCCCCCCATTTTTACATTTCGGCTTCAGCCTCTTCCTATAACCACCCATAACAGAAAAAAAAAATTACCATCCTAACCCCATTCCTTATCTTCTAAACACCCCTCATACCTTCTGTCCGATCCCTTTTCCTACTATGAAACTTAATCCTTTGAAACGGCCATATCTCCGGCCTCAATTGGCCGATTTTAAAAAACCAAAAATCAGTTTACGCGCCTCGGGGAGGCCTTTCTTTTTTATCCAAAACATTTTTTGTCCATGTTCCCGATCGTGCCAAAACTGAGAAAAACTGATTTTCCGTTTGCCCCCCTCCCCACCTAGATCTCGGATGTGAAAATGTGAAAAAAGGCACTTGTTTTTCAAATGCCAGATCTACTCCACTAAATGCTTAGCTTTTGAAACGTTTTTCGTCCTTATTCTGGACTGATCAGAAAAGCCCAAAGCCACTCATAACGATGTTCCATGCAAAACCAAAGCAACATCCATGAATAAGTATGACCGTTCTCATTTTTAATTGAATTTACATATCATAGGGGATCATGTAGATACTAGTTTAACCCGCCTAGTCGTAGGAGACTGTGTTGGATACTGGTGTTATAATGAGAATGGCAAATAAGAATTTTTACTTGTTAGCATAACCAGAAGTCAGTTTATCGAAAGAATGCAAAGATTTCATTAATATTTTTACATATAGTTTTTCTTTTAGTTCTCATAGATAGTTATTCTTTTCGCTGTTTGCAAAATCCTATAAAGAATATGTTTCATTTTAAAGGTTTATTTTTGCGTCTGGGGTTTTAAAAATATTTAATTTCACTCTATTCTGCTATTTTCGCAAAAGTTAGTTTGTTAGGGCATGGAATATGAAAATAATTTAATTTCGAATTAATTTCTCGGTTCCTCATAAATTAGGGCTCGATTTAAAAACATGATTTAATATTTACTTTGTAGAACCTGACGTTTGCTACAGAAAAAAGTAACATGTTTGTTTATGTATCATAATTCTGACTTGAAAGACATCATTAGTACAACATGACAGACAATCATACCAATAACCAACTGCAACTTATCCCAAAATAAGGACAGTTTGCCAGTATTTCTACATAACGACGCCATAATAAAGTTTATCTCATGTGAGAAAGCGAGGGCCTGCTAACGCCGAAAAATCAAATTACCGTATTTCTAAAATTTTGATACTCAATGTCGAAATATCCTAAATCTAAGATAATAATCCAGTGGACCGGCGTAGTGACGCCTTCCTTCCCGGCGCCAAGGGGCGTCGTCGGTCGCCAGCGTTATCCTCTCAGTATCACGGAAGCAGTGGCGCGGATACATTATCCTGTGTGGATTTTCAAATTGAACATTTGAGGTTAGTGCCGAATTCTGTAATAAAATAGAATGACTATCTTGGAAAAGTGAATAAAATAGTTTTTGTGGTGCTATATTTAATGTGGAATTTTAAAACGTGAGTATATGAGTTTATATTTTATACTACGTCATTATAAATGCATTTTATTAAATACCATGTTACTTAAAATGTTTAGCTTATCATGCAATATTTTATAGAATTTGGTTTTAAATATTGCATTTTATTTTACTATTGAATTTGCATAACAGGATATTTAATAGTGTTAGATATACACCGGCGAAATAACGAAGCCAGCTACTTTTTTTAAAAATCTTTAGTCAGTACCATGGTACCTTGTTTTATATATTATACAGGGTCAGCAAAGGTCTAGAACACAACACTTCACTGCCAACACTCGATGCGTGTTTCGATAACCACGTTAGCATCATCGGGAGATAATTAAAATTGATGTAGGTGGTAGATGGGTCTCATGAAAGTGACTTTTCTTCCCAATATCTTAACCGGCACGAATGATCAAATTTTGGTATTAAGCGGGAATAAAATGTAATAGAACTAATTTATGTAGAGGCATTTTCGAATTTGGCCGTCCCCCTCTCGCCACTTTTAGTTACTTTTGAGGAAGCGGTCTTGCTTCTTCTACTTACTTTTTTATTTTCAGTATTTCAAACAAGAAATGAAAGAAAAATATTTTTCTAAATAATAGCCTGAAGAAATTTAGTTTTGTTGATATACGGTAGACTGCATCGCTCTTTACTAGTTTCATTTTTTATTCGCGAGTTCATTGCAAGAATCCAAATTTTTGCTTTGAAGAATTTTGCTAAGGATATAAAATTTATGTTTAACAATAATGTTAAATATGACCTATAATAGGTATGACAAATCATGACACGCTTAATATTTATGAAGGGAAAACCGCTGCCTAAAGAATCACTATTTCCACATTCAGATTTTCCAACCAAGTCACGTTAAGGACAACATCTTCACTATATTTACACTCCAGTATGTGGAAATAATTGGTAAAAGAATTTTAATAATATTTTAGGCAGATGTCAAAAAATAGTTAGTTAGTTTCTAAAATATACGCCAAAAATTCAGTTTATGGACTCTTATAACTCCTCTATTAATGGAGAGGGGGCGGTGGTGGGGTTGAATAATATTATAAAGAAGCCTTGACCTCTGGCATATACACCAAATCTCAAGTTCTTGTACTATTACCAGTATGCTTTACTCATTTTCCCCTGCTTACCTCTACTTATCCCCCAACCTTTCAACGGAACCGTCTGAAAATATAAATCTAATTCCAGATGTCGTCTTAATGCATACGTGTACCAAATTTCAGGAGAATGTCTCTAATTAAATTTACCAGCCAAATGAATAATGGAGTGGGGGTGGCGGACAGGTTGAAAAATGTTGTGAGAAAAGTCGAGGCATTGGCATCCAGTATATACATCAAATCTTAAGTTTCTGTACTCTGACCAACTTGCTTTACTTATTTTCCCCTATTTACCCCTCTTTAACCCCAAACCCTTCAACGAAATCATCTCTAAGTATAATCTAGTTCCAGATGTTGTCATAATACATACTTGCACCAAACAAGTTAATGTCTCAATTTTATTTTATTAAACCCTTTAACAATGGAGAGGGATTGGATTATTAAAAAATAATAGGTTTTAGCTTCTAGTATATACACCAAATTCCAAGTTACTGTACTCCTACAAGCTTGCTTTACTCATGTTTTCTTATTTACTCGTGTTTAGCCCCCAACCCTTCATCGGAATTAGAGCAAAATATAATCTAGTTGCAGGTCTTGTCTTGTAACGTATATGTACCAAGTTTCAAGTCAATATCTTAAACTGTTGCTGAGGAAACGTGTGCAAAAAAAGAATAACAGACCGACAGAACAACGGACAGACTCCACTACGTGGATGTGAGAATCTTCGTTTCAATTATCACCTGAATAAAATATTTTATAATTGTCTATCGCATGTCAGTAAGAATATTTCTTTTAGCCAATTAGATCAATGTTGTCAAATTATATGTAAAAAAATTACAATGAAAAGTTATAGAGAGAAGACCGCATCATGCTCCAAAAAGAACCAAAAGGTATGGTGGTAGTTCCAGATGCTCTCTCAACAATCAGTTCTACTACACTATATTTCTGTCTAAAATTTCATTTCATCGCCGAAAAAGGAACCTCCTGTGGATGGGCTTTAGTGTATTCAATGAAGGCGTAAAAACCTCAGAATTTTCGTTCAATAAATGAATTATCCTGAAAGCTTCTGCTTGTCTTTAAGAACATAAGATAACTATTATAAATTAAAAGAAAAATTAAATATCTTTATAGGCCTTATTTTTATATTCTTACTCTTAGTTTATTAAAACAGTTCGCAAGAAAGTACATATGGAAAATTTGTCGCTTCGCTTTTTTTTGCCATGAGCACAGTTTCATCAAAATTAAAAAATATGACTCTGTACCAAATTTAATAAATATACAAGTTGATTCACATTTCATTTTAGGTTCTATGATTAACTGATTAAAATAATAAATAAATACAGAAATATGTCCATAGTTGTCAAATTCGGTACGTCATATTTTTTAAATTGGAGCACGCTTTTCTTATAAAAGTTTTCAATATCTAGCACGGAAATAACAGTTTACCTTAAACGAATTTTATTTTTAAACTGCCATCAGCGCCCTCTATATATTTTTGAAATTCTAACGTACTACAAATAGGTTTTGGGTCAAGCAAAAGCAGTAAGTTGTGTTCGTAGTAAAAATAAAATGGTTATTTACACCTATAATATCGCTTTTCAGTGGACACATTGTATAAATTGGTACTTCCTAAATTCACGTAGTGACGTTAACTTAGCATGTGGAATATTTTATTACAGACTGACAGACAAATTTGATAAGCACGTGCCAAATTTTATTAACTATAAATGTAAATGTCCATCCTGGTGTACCCCTGCAATAATCAACAATATCAAACTAAAAAACTACTACCGTAAAAAACACAGACAAACAAAACTAGGTATACATTTGGAATAGTTTAAAGAGCTAAGATCGTTAGTTAAATCAGACATCCAAGTAGCATATAAATTATACATCAATAGAGTTGATAGTAATGTTAAAAATGATTCTAAATATTTCTGGAATTATATTCACACAAAATAACGACAATCTAGAATAGCAGGTAAAGTAGTTAATGACGATGTAGTTTTTGATGGTCCTGAACCTGTTGTTGATAGATTCAGCGATTACTTTAATAGCGTTTACTCAACATCAACCAGCCTAATACCTTTGCTGAATTAAATTGTTTTAATTATATAGATGTCATTAATATACGTGAATTTACCGAAGAGGACTTACTGAATTCTGCCAATAAATTGAAAAATAAAATGACGTCAGGTCATGATCAAATCCTTAGTTTTTTAATGAAAGACTGTAAGACAGTCTTTTATAACTCCTCTACTCTTTATTTTCAATCTCGTTTTTCCTGACATTTGGAAAACTGCGAGAGTATGTCCGATACTTAAACCCGGCGATCCTTCCGAATTAACTAATTATAGACTCTTTCTTTTCTTAGTAATTTTGTAAAGCTCTTTGAGATATCACTCTATAGTTATATTTATCCTGCGGTAAAAAATGTAATCTCACCACACCAACATGGTGTTATGGAGGGACGTCCCACCATAACAAATTTAGTAATATTCTCCCAATATGTGGCTAATACACTCGATAACCATGACCAAGTAGACGTAATATACACGACTTTGCTAAAGCATTTGATCGCATCGATCACGGAATAATTTTAACCAAGCTAAATAACTTTGGATTTCATGAATTATACTTATAATACTGATTAAGTCTTACTTGACTAATAGAGTTCAGTAATTATCTTACAACGTATTCGACTCTAAACAATTTATTTCTACTTCCAAAATTCCCCAAGCATCCAACCTTGGCCCATTATTATTCTTGGTATTCATGAATGATCTTGTACAGATCATAGATTGCGAAAATGTGCTATTTGCTGACGATCTAAAAATCTACCATACCATAGAGAATGATGAAGACTGCTTATTTATTCAGAACCAGTTGAGAAAGATTGAAGTTTGGTGTGACGAAAATAATCTGCATTTAAACCCTCATAAATGTAAAAGCTTAACTTTTACAGTAGAAACATTACACTGAATTTATTTATCAGCTAAAGTCCACAAACTTAAGCCGATGTGAATCCATAAAAGATCTTGGTATAGCGTTTGACCCAAAACTGTCATTCAATGACCAAATTAACCAGACTACAACCTCCACATTAAAAGTGTTAGGTTTTATAATACGAAACTGTCGCAATTTTCATGAGCCCACTGCATTAAGAGTACTTTATTTTGCATATGTCAGATCAAAGTTAGAATACGGTTCCTTAATCTGGCACCCGTCTTATAACGTACATGAATTGGCCGTTGAAAGTGTTCAGAGGAAGTTTCTCTAATTCTCTAATTCTCTAATTATTTCAATACAAAACCTCAGGAGTGTACCCCGAAAGGGGCTACTCTCAGCACTTGTTGTTAAATTCATTGAGTTTTCAATCGCTTCACCTAAGAAGAGTGTTATTTGCAGTAGGATTTATTTACAAACTTTTGCATATTAAAATTGATTGCATAAGCCTTGTTAACGAAATAATATAAATAGCTTAAGTTAGTTGACTTAATTTTATAATTTTAACATATTTTTTCTCTTCCTTTGTCTCTTCTTTTCTTTCTCTTCATCTTTCTTGATCCTAATTAATTCGTAATATATTAATTTAATTTAAATAACTTTGACTTATTGAACAGATTGGGCCTTTACTTGATGAAAATCCATGATAATAATTGGGAAGAAAACTATATTAGTTTTTGATTTTCACTTTATTTCTTGTCAACATGACAATTGTTTCGCCACACAGTGGCTTCTTCAGATATTGAGTACTGGTATACCATCGCATATTTGCGAAGAGTATAAAAATAAGATTATTCTTAGAGACACAAAAAATATGAGTTTCTATCATTTCCATGGCACACTGGCCCATTTCCCAGATAATCGCCAAGTCATCTCCGAACAGAGCCCTTGTCTGCTGACATCTCGTAAAAAATTCCAACGAATAATATCCAAACAGAGAGACAATTTTATTAAATATGAGAATGTTAAAAAAGTGTCAGGGTGCTTTTTAAGATAATTGAGTAGGCGTCGTCCGGTGAACTGCTGAAAAATACAGTGATTTTACGGAAATACAAGGTGACGCAACTTTTTAAAAAGTTCGTAAAAGCATAAAGAGAAAGAGTGACGTTTCACTCAGGTAATGTCGATACAGAGGCGAATATAAAAAACCGCTGCCTAAGGAATCACTACTTCCACATCCAGATTTTTCATCCAAGTCACTTTAAAGGAAACATCTTGGCAATATTTGCACTCTAGTATGTGGAAATTATTGGTCATATAATTTTAATAATATTTGGGGCAGATGTCACAGAAAAGTTTGAGGAGTTGGTTTCTACCATATACGTTAAAAATGAAGTTTCTAGTTTACCCTACTTATTTTCCACTATTCACAACCTACCACCTCCCACCCATTCAATGGAGTCATCTCAATCAGATGTCACTACAATACATACGTGTACTAACTTTCAAGTGAATATCTCAATTTTATATTATCAATCCCATTAATATTGAAGCGGAGGTGGTGGAGTTTGAAAAATATTAGAAAGACATCTGAGGCCTTGGTTTCTAGTATATACACCAAATCCCAAATTTCTGTACTTTTACCAGCTTGATTTACTTATTTTCCCCTAGTTACTCCTATTAATCCCAACCCTTCTACGGAATCATCCCAAAATATAATCTAGTTCCAGATGTCGTTATAATACATACCTCTACCAAGTTACAAGTGAATATCTCAATTTTATCTTATCAATCACTTTAATAATGTAGTAAGGGTAGTGGAAGGGTTGAAAAATATTATTAAAAAGTCTGAGGCCCTGGCTTCTAATACATACACCGAGTTTCAAGTTGCAGTACTCTTACCAGCTTGCTTTACTTATATTTCCCTATTTGCCTCTACTTACCCCCATTCTTTCAACGCAATCATGTCAAAATATAATCTAGTTTCAGATATAGTTATAATACATAAATGTACCAAATTTCAAGTGAAAATTTAAATTTAATTTTATGAACTCTTTTAATAAGGGAGTGGGGGTGGTGAGGAGATGGAAAATACCAATAAAAAAACCTAAGACCTCCGCCTCTGGTATATACACCAAATCCCAAATTTCTGTATTTTTATTAGCTTGCTTTACTTATTTTCCCTTATATATCCCTATTTAACCCCCAATCCTTCAACGGAATCATCTCAAAATATAATCTGGTTCTAGATGTCGTTATAATACATATGCGTTATTTTATCAACCCTTTTCATATTGGAGTAGGGGGTGGTGGGGGTTGAAAAATATTATAAAAAAATCTGACGCCTTGGCCTCTAGTACATACACCGAATTTCAAGTTTCTGTACTCTTACCAACTTGTTTTACTTATATTCCCCTATTTACCCCAAATTAACCCCCAACCCTTCAACGAAATCATCTCAAAATATAATCTAATTCCAGACGTTGTTATAATACATAGGTGTACGAAATTTCAAATGAATATCTCAACTTTAATTTATCAACCCCATTAATAATGGGGTAGGGGTGGTACGGGGTTGAAAAATATTGAAAAATCTGAGGCCTTAACTTCTAGTACATACACCGAATTTCAAGTTTCTGTACTCTTGCAAGCTTGCTTTACTTATTTTCCCCTATTTACCCCTATTTAACCCCCAACCCTTCACCGGATATCCTCAAAAAACAATCCAGTTCCAGATCTCGACATAATATACACGTGTACAAAATTTCAAGTTAATATCTTAAACCGTTCCGGAGAAAACGTGCGGACAAAAAAAAGTTACAGACAGACAGACAGAAAATTTTTTTCCGCTCAAATTTAAAATCTCGACGTTTCATGACATTCTAAACCTATTTCACGAATAAAAATTTTTGAAAATTTTTTTACGATTACTATACTTCCAATCCACTACGTGGATGTGGAAGTAATTAAGCATACATTATTCTTGAAAGTAACGTTTCCTAGATTCTGTATACCAGAGAAAATTCATCTATACGTATAGCAGCTTTAAGCAGTCTTTCATTAAAAAAATTTCGACTGCACATTTTTGTAGGTTTGGATTTATCTTTATTAAACAAAGATAATGTTGTATTAGATCTAGAAATTCCATGCAAAAATAAAACAAGTATAACTTGCAACACTGGCGTACCAGATAAAATTTCGTGGGGAAATAATTATTTAATACATATTTGTGCTGTGTTCCTACTGGCTATGATGATTAATACTATGATTTACTTACTGAATGGCATTAACAGAAGTTAAAGTACCAGCATTGTCTTGTTCTGCCGTGAAACATTGAATTACATTCAGAACAAGTCCACTTGGTTGCAAATCAAGCATTTGCCGGACATTTTAAGGTTAAGTTCTAGACAGAATTGTTTAGGTTTCAAATTTTACTTAAAGTCGTTAACAAAGAACAAAAGAATTCGGATGCTCTTATACGAGAAATACTGAAAACCAAAGAAAAATTGCCAAAATATTACGACGCCACTGAGTCATATAACAAACCATAATGTATTAAGGTTAAGACGTGTGTTCCGAGACTGTTGCTCCAACCTGATTAACATATATGAAACGCATGTCGCAGCTGCACTAGACATACGTACAAAATAATGGTTATGGGAGATAGCAGCAAGAACAATGCGTAGGTCGCAGCTTCTTTCATACATGGCGTATTATTGGCCTTACTCTTTCTCCTAATACGCCTTTTCAAAGTTCTTACACAAATAGGGATTTCCAATAGATTCCACGGTTTCTTTTACAATTGGAAAAATGTCTTTCGATTATCACAAAGTAAGAGCTACAACTATTAAATTTTAACATTAAATTGTTCTGTTTGTTTATATTCGGTTGAAAAGTTCTGGTACATATTTATGCAATGTTTAATTGCCATTAATTTTCCTCTTAATTAAGCGAGCTGAATAAAACTGAGTAATATTACATAATATTTACCTTGATGATGCAAGGAAAAGTATAAAACTTTTCAGGCGCTACTAGCTCGTACTGTTTGCATTTTTTAATTAATGCACTTTGATAAGTAGATACATTAAATCGCCAGCTTGTTTTAATTTCGCTAAAGTTAATTTGAAACTTAATTTCTTACAAGTTGTTCGTCCAGGTGATACCTCAGTAATTATGAGCATTGCAAAATATTTAAAAGTTTCCAAGTTTAATGAAATTTAAGAGAAGGACGAAATTTATTTACCGAAATAGCACAGATGTTTGGAGATGTTAGAAAATAAATTGTGTCGCCACTCAATACGAATCTGAATATTTACTATAATCATTACTTGCAATGATTGTTTAACCTAGTCATAATTTTTCCAAATATTTCTCTATTAAAAGTATGGGGTATTACTTTTATTCCTTGCTTTTCACTGAATTTTGAGAAAAATGATAAACCATGCAAATCAGACCTTCTTAGACCTTAGTAAGGCTTTTGACTGTGTTTCAAATGATATTGTAATTGAAAAGTTACAAAAATATAAAATTAACGTTAATAGTATAAGTATGTTGAAACCTTATTTACATTATCGTAGTCAGATTGTTAAATTTAACAACATAATATCAAGTAAAGAAATGTTAAAGACAGGTGTGCCTCAGGGCTCCATATTAGGACCCTTACTGTTTTTTATTTAAATTAATGATACGCCCTTGGTAAAAAAATGTCTCACGTATATTCTCTACGCCGATGATACTACAATCTCCATTACATCAGATAATTTTATTAATGATGAAATGAAGAAAATAGAAATTCAGTCAAAAGTTGAATAGTGGTTTACCTCTAACAATCTAAATATCAATAAAACAAAATCACAAGATATAATATTCACTTTACGCAATTTCGAGACTTCTGCTGATGTAATATTTACTGTAACATTTTTAGGTGTTTATTTGGATCCTCATTTAAGGTGGAATATATACATTGACAACATTTGTCGAAAATTGAGTAGTAGAGTTTTCATTACTCGTAATCTTTCGGGTACTGTGTCCACAGATACGTTGAAATCAGCTTACTTTGCATTGTGTCATTCAATCATGAGTTATGCTATAATAGTGTGGGGAAATGCTGCAGATTTTAATATGGTATTTGCTATACAGAGAAAATTAATTAGAATTATAGTCTGCTTAGGACATACTGAGGATCGCAAAAATGCTTTTATTGAATTTGGCATATTAACATAACCCTCTCTGTATGTTTTGGAATGTTTAACATATATTAAATCAAATTCAAATGGCTACCCTACCTATGTGAACCAGAACTAAAAATAGTATTATCACTCCATATTATAGATTAAATAAGTCACAGAATGGGCCAAATTATTTAGCAATTCAAATGTTTAATAAACTACCATCATACATAAAAAACATTGATAACCTAAAAAAAATTCGAATTGTAATTAAAAATGTTCTCATTGAAAATGGATTCTATCGCTACAGGGAATTTCTGGACTATGATTTTTTAGACATTGAATGTACCTATTATCCGTATTCGTTTGTAAGAATCTGTTATACACACACACACACTGTTTTTACGTTCGTTTATATACGTTTCATTTGTTGTTCATATTCTTTGTAATTTGCGTAATGTAATTTTACCTGACTTGTTGACTTGTGTAAGTACTCCTGTACATTAACACTAATAAATTATTATTATTATAGATAAAGAAGCATTAATTTAAAAAAATAATTAAAATTTTCCCGAATTTAAAACAAACGGATGAAATCAAAGTTCGATTAGTTGAACCGTTAGATTAATCGAAGAAAGGAAAGTATAGATTGGTTGATACCACACCGCAAATCAAATGGCAGCAGGCGAAGAGAATATGCTTCAAAAGATTGGGCTGTTGTTGTAACATCAATTCCTGCCCCTGAATAGTTTAGGAAAGATGAAACTACCCGCTTCTCATTTATTTTGTGGAGGCTGGGTCGTGGTTCGAAAATTAATAAAAATTTAGTATTTTGTTAGGCGCCAATAGCCAATTGCTCAATACCTATGCCTTACTGGTTTTCAAAATGTAATACTGTGGCTATTCAGTGGCCTTATTGTTTACATAGGTATCATGAGTTTTTAGAAAATTTATTATCAAAACACAATGTAAGAAAAATAAGTTGTATATTAATATTTAAAGACAAAACTTGAAATGGTAAATATTTGCATATAAATTTAGATATTTGATTAACAAAAATTGAATTTAGAGGGTAGCTACCTTCCTTACATAAGTTATATGTAGGAGTAAGAATGTTATAAGGCTGACGGCCGATGAAAAGTTAAAGATAAAAATTTACATTTGCTGAAGGCTAAAAATTATATGTTAAATAAAAATTCCACAAGAAGTTGAGCGTGTTGATGTTCAAATGAGAATGACACTCTCACCACAAATCCTGTTCACAAGCTGCCCGAGCGCCTCGTCCCACTCAAATCTCCTCTTCCCCTTCCTCTGTTTGTTTCGTTTACTGATAAAAGTTGAAACTTAGACTGATTACTATATAGTCGCTATTCAAGCTCCATATTCAGTGACATGTGTGGATATGGACAAACAAATTCCCTCCTGGGCTAAACAAGGTTATCCTCACAGGACCATCACCATCAAGCTGGTCACTTAAATTGACACCCAAGGCTTATTATTGGCTGGTCATTACCACCTCTTCAAGCTGGCACTTAATACCTCATCAGGCTGGTACTTAATACCTCACACCTAAAAGAGTCCATCGTGTTACTCTACCTTGCATTTACCTGTTTGAAAAGGCACTCTGGGTGCGTTAATACCCCACGTAATGCTTTAAGACCTTAACGTTTCTTCTAAAAATGCCCAAATCTCCCCTACCAAATTCCAAGATATTTTTATAACCTTACAAAATTTAAAAAACCGCGTTCCACTATTGCCCAAACCTAAATTTAAATCGCGTTTAAAACTTTAAATTCACAATTAATTCCCCTTAACAATAAGCAACAGAATTAAATGTAATTCCTTATCCAACATAGATTTTAGCTACAGACGCTGTTTTTTATGGCACGCGTGCATCGCTACCCAAGCGCTTCAAAAATTAACCTATTAAATATCCCTTAACATCGGATTGAACGCTGGCGATTTTACAAATTAAATACCTATACATTAATCAATAAATGTCAATGATTATAATTTAGTAGATATTGGTTTATTTAATTACCTATCTCCAGGAATTTGAGGCTTTAAATCTGCGGCAAGTCAGCACAAGCACGTCTTGTTCTTGGCTTCAAGAATAGGAAATGCTTAATTTATTGTCTCCTGTAAAATAGCTTTCAATTGTTGCCAACCGCAAAATGATAAAAAGTGTTTACTTAAAATTCTGTTTTTATTATCAAATCTACTTAATTATTGCACTATTTTACTTCCTATTAATAATTCTTATTTGTTACTAAATTTCTATTGATTCAAATTATTAATTAAAGCTTATTCTTTAATTTTTACCAATATTATCTAGATTTCTAACTAGTAAGAGCCGGTGGTTTGCTGGTAGAATAACAGATGGCGCTCGGTGTATATTTTAAAGTTAATTCAAGTCTATTCGTTAAGAATCGGTTGGGTTTGCTTGTAAAGTACAGATGGCGCTCGGTGTATGTTTTAAACTTTGTTCATATTTATACTGTAGCGATAGGGCAGGTTGATAAATCTTCGAGTGGGAATGAGGACTTCGGCAGCTCTAGGATTCTGTGAACAAAATGTAAATAAATTTAAAGTATCTGCTATTATAGTGGTTTTAAGAACCCCATAATTAAATTATATATATTCTGTAGCGTCCTGGAACTTTAGGACGGTACATTGTCACCAAAGAGTTATAATTCGGTGTGGTCGTGCACCCAACAGTGAATCATATCATATGCCGTGAAACTGCGAAACATGCCACAGAGTAATAAGAGGCCAGAATAATACGCAAATCAAAAGACATCTGTCAAGAATGTGCAGAAGGACAAGTCTCTATTCTCATTTTTGATCACATAACAAATGCATAATTGCAACCTTGAGCCAAAATTCTGCAAACATCTGGTTTTGTTCTATCACAGAACATAACTAAGTATCGGCCAGTCAAAGTGTTCGTATAATTTTCGTTGTACATTTGAACTGTAGTAGATTTTTAATTAAATGTCCTTTAAATGCTTTAAAAGCATATAAATTGTCACAGGGACCAATTTATTTACTGTTAAATTCCATGAAAGGTGACTTACTCCCTGTAAAAGTAAAAATACATTTTGAAATAAACTCAATCTGCTGTATACGCAGCGGAATCGTGTACGATGAATATCAGCAGAACGAAAAACAAGAATTCCCATTCGTTGACAGGCATGTTTTCAAGTTGTGGTTCGGATATTCATTAAAAAATATTTTCGTCTCGAGTGAACCCTACGGCAGACTGTTGCCAAACAAATAACCGAAGCATCTTGTTCTAAAACATGTATTATTCAGTTTTGTTTTAAATAATAAAACTAAGTATCGTAGGTTAATTGTATATTGTTCCAAAACTATGTATTGATTGAAAATAGAGAAGATTATTTACACTTACATTTGAAGGTCTACCTAAAATCGTGTGATAATGATTAAACGTTTATATTATCCTACGTTAAGTTACCTAAAGATGTCTGTGTTAATATTTGGAATAAACAAATTTGTTTGTCCCCTATTGTCCCCACATTTGCAAATCATACACAATATAGTTTCATTGAAACAAGTAACTGAATTTGAGTATGGCAGATAAATTAATCATTATGATCTGTAAAAACACTTCCATCCTTACTCTTTATCACTAAATTTATTGTAACTAAAGCGTTACTGCAGTTTTTATACTCAGCGTTATAATTGCGCTAATTCCAATAAAGGGGTGGGGGTTAAATAGCTGTAAAGAAGGAAAAATAAGTAAAGCAAGCTGGTAAAAGTACAGACATTTGGAATTTGGTGTATATACTAGAAGTAAACGCCTCACATTTTCTATAATATTTTACACACCCCCCACCGCCCCACCCCACTATTAAAGAGGTTGATAAAATAGAATTGATATAGACTAGTCGTATTAGGTGAAGGTTAAACATCAAACTAATTGTAACAGAAATAAACTAGGGTTTCTTGCTCTTGGAATAATATTCCCAACAACATATCAAGGTCTAGAAAAATGGGAAAGTATGGGATTTCAGCCATATTGGCCGCCTTCTTGGATTTACTTTCGAAATCTATAAAATGCATAAATTGCTCCGATTAACATCAAATAGAACGTTTTTTGAACCGGGAATCATAATATAAAGACAATTTTTGTTGCTATCATATTCCATTTATTACAAAATGCTAATAATAAAGGAAGGTAATTTAAGAACATTAAATGATACGGTATAACTTTCTAAATGATATTTATTAAACTTCAAAAAAATCGTTAAAAAATTACTGTACACTCTTTGAAAAAACTACTAACACAATTAAAACACTACTGTCATTTCCAACATGTATCACTCTCCATCAGCAACACCATCGCCGTATACATCTTCTATATTTGCGTTACTGTACAGTATACCTTGACATTCACTGCAAACAATATTTTCTGCGTGAGCAGTATGAGCACCTTGAAGTACTACAATCTATCTTGCATTTACATCTTATTGTATCGAGCAGAGCTGGTGGTACTAGTTCAAGGTCAACGAGTACTGGTAATAGTTGACCACCCTGTAATTGCCAACCCAATCCACAGGTAGAAGATATGTATTTCCCTTCCGATCCTGAAGTAGACCTATAGTAGACCCACAAATTATGGAATTTAGCAGCAGCTGAAGTCAGTGGAAGTGACAGGGCTTGAACAGCTTGAACCATATTTTTGTTAGCCACCTTTGTACTGAAACATCTGTATCGTAATTCAAAGTATCAAATGTCTTTTATCCATACATGGCAACAATAGCATATTTCCCGGTAGTAATTACGTCTTCTTTTAGACCGCTTGCTTAGTTGCATGCTCAGCATACTCCATAGATGTATTTGTCATGATCTTCGTTAGACCTGTGCCTTTGGCAATCTCTCACAACTGTGACGTGGTGTGATACCCCAAAATGGCGTAAATAAATAGCAAAGTTTGAATGCACCATTGTCGGATGTCGGTTGCACAATGCTTTGGTTCTGGTTTGAATATTACTTCCTTATTTTCCATTTTAACATAGAAACACAGAAGTATCAGGACATCAGTGTCATCTGCAACGACAACATCTCATTGTTCAGACGCATCAACTCCTGTCTGGGTGATCAGAAGGTCTACATCTCTACGTGCATGTATTTTTTGACATCCAACAGTTTCAAAGCTTTCACTAAGCATCATCAAAAGACGCTGCTTCTTCGTTTTGTTTGACAGAAAAATATCCTTCTTCATTGTCACTTTCATGTCCATTGGAAATAAAACGTTAGAGGAGCTTTTATCTTCACTTCTTTTAATATGAGTGGCATTCTTAATGGAAGAACCATACAAATATCCATTAAACACAGTCACAACCGATTTACCATACCTTGTAAGGACGTAGTTTGTATGTCTGAGAACAGCATACCAACCGACCATTATAATTGATGCAGTAAAGCACCTCCATCGAGTACATAAAGTGGATCAGTAAGTGGTGTTTCTGCTGCAGCTCTCTGACATTTCTCCACCTGGGCTCACACGGTATTGGCCAGAGCCGACTTATTTGCTTTTCTTGGGAGGACTGAATCAATATTGACGACATCTTGACCTGCGTTATTATTCTTCGATCCCATTGTAACAGTCTGTAAATTTCTTTAGAATGAACAGTTGCAAATGTTCTGACCATGCATGGACTGGAGAATTAGATCGCCAGCTTCTTTTGCTTTGTCAACGTTGACATTACCATGAGCAACTACTCCTGATGTCAAACTGCGCAAAGGTCCATCAGTGGTGAATGGGCTTCGATCCAATAGAAATCGATTTTCCTGGTGCCTAAGCAATCTTCTGTCTGCCTGGTGTATGAAGCTTATTGGTGTTGTTTACTTGTATTATACAGGATAGCAGTAAACTTTCTATTTGGTATATATTTGAAGTTAATCGAAGCAATATATGCATGCTGTAGATTTCGAGAGTAAATCCAAGATGGCGACCAATATGACTGCTTTCCCATACTTAGATTTGTCTAGACTTTTGATATGTTGTTCGGATGTTATTTTAAGTCGAAAAACTCTTAGCTTATTTCTTTTACAATTAGTTTGATGTTTTCAACTAAAATGACTGGAGTAATATATTCACTTGGGTACATACATGTATTGTAATGACATCTGATTGAGATGATTCCGTTGAAGGTGAGGGTGTAAATAGAGGACAAAAAATAAAGCAGCTAATAAGAATTAAAAAAACGAGTTTTTATTTGTTTGCTTATAATTGTTTTGAAACATATTATTTATAGGATTTTGCAAACAGCAGAGAAAATAACTATCTGTAACTAAAAGAAAAACTTAGCGTAAAAATATTAATGAAATCTCTGCATTCTTTCGATAACCTGAATTCTGGTTATGCTAGCAAATTAAAATCCTAAAATGAATTTGTCTAATTTCTTATTTGACAATTATCATTCTAACACTAGCATCCACACAATCCCCTACGGACATGCAGATTAAACTGGTATCTACATAACCCCCTACGATCATGAGGATTCAGTTAAAAGTAAGGACAAAGGCCTAAAGTGAATTTATTTATCTACCTGTTCTTAAAAAATTTTCATTATAATGGATTACATTTTTATGAAATCCGTCATTCCGTTTCTTGGAAATGCTTAGCCTTTGAAAAGTTTTTCGCCCTTATTCTGGACCTCATCAGAAAGAAATAAAGCCACTCATAAAGATGTTTCATGCAAAACCAAGACAATTTCTGTGTAAAATAATTATATTTGACACTGACTGATAAAAACAATCTCACAAGGCTAAGCATTTCCAAGAAACAGAATGATAGATTTCATGAAAATGTAATCCATTAGAATGAACAATTTTTAAGACATGGTAGATAAATAAATTCGTTTTAGGCCTTTGTTCTCATTTTTAACTGAATCTTCATGATCGTAGGGCGTTATGTAGATACTAGTTTAATCTGCATGGCCGTAAGGGACTGTGTGGATGCTAGTGTTAGAATGAGAATTGTCAAATAAGAAATTAGACAAATTCGTTTTAGGATTTTAATTTGCTAGCATCACCACAATTCAGGTTATCGAAAGAATGAAAAGATTTCATTAATATTTTTTTTTAAGTTTTTCTTTTATTTATAGATAGTTATTTTCTCTGCGGTTTTCAAAATCCCATAAAGAATATGTTTCAAAATAAGAGTAAAAAAACGACTCAAAGTTTTAGTTAGCAATTTGTGTATTCTCTGATGCATACTTCAATTGGCCTATCATTAGACACTTCTTTTGTCTTTAGCTTCGTCACAACGAAACTTAATAAATAGTTCCAAAGAGCGAACTGTTCCATAATTATATTTTTTTTCTAGAATCTCGAATAAGTAATTGAAATGATCGATTTCGTGATGAAAATCTCGAACAACTCGTCGTGAATTAATGTTTTCAATTTAAATTTTCATTATGGTTTGTTACCTCTTTTTCATTTAGCTCCGACAAATTTGTCATCTTTTTTAAAGCTTATTTTATTCAGACTACATCGTTCCCTAACATCCTAGAGAAAATGGCCAATAAATGAATAACTTTATTCGGATATTGTTCCCATTACGTTCTCCGACATTTTTTTATTAATATGAATCGAGGGCTTTGTGCTACGGTAGTCGGCGGTTAGGCCTCACCAACCGAAATTAGAGTCACCAACAAAAAATATAAAAAAGATGAAGTAGGGTCCTGAAAATTAATGATTCCGCTCTCGGCTTCGGCGATTAGCTAAAAAAATTGGCCAGTCTTCCATCTTACACTTTTTATGCAAACTAATGGAACAGAATTGCAAATGTATAGACAGTCAGTAAGATATTTTCATTTAAGTAACAAAACTTCTATTTTTCAATACTGAGTGCTATTCATCAACGTCACGTGCAATTGTCTGTAGACAATATAGAATAGAATAAGTTTATTTTACAAAATGTTCAATAAATACAAGATAATAAAATTACACAGTAAAATAAACTAACAAGCTTCATATAAGTGCAAATAGCACTGTGCATGAAGAAAAGAGTAAACAATCAATTTAAATTTAAATATAATAATATAAAAGTATTAAACATATACATACACACACATATCCATATATGCAAGCATATATACAGACATAAACATATATACATATACAAGCACTTAAGTTAAACTCATGTATCGTATTTTATGAAAGCAGCGTTGAAACTTTAAAATAGACTATTAAAAAAATATTTTGGATTTATAATGGTGTGAATTTCATCTCGGCTGAGTGTTTCTAAAATATATTGTTTAACTCTGTGTTTATATTTCCCAAAGTTAGTTATATTTTTTACATCGGCAGGTAAAGAATTAAATGCTCTAGGACCCAAGTAAGTAAGACATCTTTGTCCGCACGTTGTATTTGTTTTAGGAACTATTAAATTATTTCCTAAGTTAAACCTAGTTTTTATTGTCGTGGTATGAGTACCTGGTGACCACTGGTATAGAACACATTGACAAAAAATAACATTCGTATATCCATAACCTTTACATCTTTAAATAAATTATTGGATGGGTAGCTGAAACCCTTTTTAAATATAATTTTTAAGAGTCTTTTTTGTAGTGAGTCCAAATTTTTCAAGTGATAGTCCAGTACTCCTCCCCAGCCTAGTATACCATAATTTAGGTAAAATAAAGTTGGTAAAGTATTTTTAGGTGTTTACTATCTAGAACATCTCTTAAACACTTAAATCTATAAACTATTTTCCTTATTTTTTTAAGTACATAATTTACGTGAGTGTCCCATTTTAGTCTAGCATCTATTTTTATACCTAAGTATTTTATATCTGTTACCGGTGAAATTTTAAAATGGTTATTGACTGTTAATTGTTCAAATGTCGGAGCAGATCTATCGTGTAAGTAGAAGGGTAGATAATTTGTTTTATCCAAGTTTAGGGTTAAATACTTACTATCAAAATAGTCTTTTATTGTGTCTAGGTCACTTTCCACTTTAATTTTTAATTCGTCCCAATTTGGTGCTGTGTAGAAAAGGGCTGTATCGTCAGCATAACTTATGGTAGAGCCAGAGGTTTGCAAATCAAATAATGAATTAATATAAATTATAAATAGTACTGGCCCCAGTACAGTACCTTGCGGTACGCCATATTCAACAATGTTTGGATGACTTCGTTCTGAATTTATCTCGGTATATTGAGTTCCGTTGTTCAAATATAATTTTAGAAGATTTCTACTATTACCTCTAAAACCTAAATTTTCTAAGCTATTTATTAGTTTAGTATGGCATACCGTATCAAAAACCTTTTTTAGGATAAATACCGTTAAACATTTTTGTCGATTATCCAGCGCCTGATATATTTTGCTAACTAAGCAAGCAATTGCATCTTGGGTACTTTTACCTTTTCTAAAACCAAATTGTGAGTTGTTTAGTAAATTATGTTTCTCCAAATAATTCATTATTCTAAATTTGATCACTTTTTCAAAAATTTTTGCAAGATTAGTAATTAGCGAGAAGGTCCTATAGTTTGCCACTTCATCTTTTTGGCCGCTTTTATATATTGGTTTTACAATTGTCACCTTAGAGGCTGATGGAAATTCTCCTATAGCTATTGCTTTATTTATTAGGTGAGATAAGGGTGTAGCAATATACTCAACGATTTCTTTTAAGGTAACAAGTGTAATTCCATCTATTCCAGGAGTTGTTTTAGTTCTCATTTGATTTATTGTTTTTTTTATTTCTGCCACCGTTGTTGGGTACAAATATATTGAATTGGTTTGTATTTTTCTTTCATATGGTGTATTTAGTTTTTGGGGGATTTTATCGGCTAGAGACTTACCTATGGTACTAAAGAAAACATTGAATACATTGGCTTTTTCATAATCATGTGTTACTTTATCACCTTTATCGTTTTTTTACGCTAGGTATTACCGTTTTTTTATTTTTACGAATGCCACAGTATTCGTTTGTGACCTCCCACAAATTTTTAGAAGATGATTTATTCTTTTCAATTTTTTGTTTATAATATAGCCTAGTTATTTTAAATATTTACCACTAAATAAATCGGAGGCAGATGGCTTCTTTTCATTGAGTTCTTTGGATGGTAAGCAATAACATCACGTAATGTTTGCATTTCCAGACCAGCAATTAAAAATGAAAATTTTTTTTTTTTTCCGGTATTTTACAAAAATAATGAAAATGAGGTATACGATAATAAAATATATTTTTAGAAGGAGCTATTTTCATACAAAAAACGTATCCATCAAAATTTCGTCTAATGCCACGGATTTTCCATATAAAAAATTAGTGAAGTGGAGATATTGGATGAAGTATGGTATCAACCTCATTAAGTTTTGCTGACATTTGCTTACTTTAGTGTAGTTTAATTAAGGACTACTTCTGAAATTATTATAATTTCTTAATTTCAGAACTTTTTTTTTTTGTAATATGTTTATTTACAATCTACATCTATACAGAGTTTTAAGTAAATGTGTTGAAGAGAGTTTCGCTTGCTAGGAGAACATCCATTGATATTTCTCCTTATCGACTAAGTTTTCATTGTTGAAGTAAATCTAGAGGCCAGGTTTTTTGCAGTCTTCTCGCATTGGGACCATTAGCGTACAGTTGTTCAACTAGCTGGTTTTCGTGGTTTGTTATTCGTTGGCTGTAAGTAGTGGCGAATCGCTGGATTTCATCCGTGATGTATGGAATATTTAGATCATTATGGAGTGTCTGGTTACTGACGTACCAGGGGGCGTCAACTATCGTTCGAAGTATTTTAGACTGAAATCTTTGTATGATTTTTGTCCTGGTGGGTTTTGCACAACCCCATAGCTGAATTCCATAAGACCATATAGGTTTTAGCATTGTTTTGTATCGAAGAACTTTGTTGGATAAAGACAGTTTTGATTTGCGGCCCATGCGCCAGTACATTTGATGGAATTTGGCATCTAGTTGTCTGCGTTTTGCTTGTATGTGAGGATTCCAGGTGAGTCGTTGGTCGAGGTGTAGTCCGAGGTATTTAGTTTCTGTTTTAACTGGAATAGGTACGTTGTTCATTGTTACCGGTGGGCAAGTGCTCCGTCGAGTAGTAAATGTGATTTGAACAGATTTCGTTTGGTTGACCTGTGTTCTCCATTTTGTGTACCATATATCCAGTGAGTTTAGGTGGTCTTGCAGGTTTTCGGATGCTATTCTTGGGTTTTGATTTATTGATAGTATAGCTACATCATCTGCGAAGGTTGCTATTGTAGTATTTGCTGCTTCAGGTATGTCGGAGGTATAGATTAGAAAGAGCAGGGGTCCAAGGACGCTCCCCTGGGGTACACCTGCTTGGGTTGGGTAGAAACTAGATTGGCATTCGTTGTATTTTACTGAGAAATGTCTATCGTTTAGGTAGGATTTTAGTAGAACATAATAGTTGCTAGATAGAAGGTTTTTTAATTTTAAGAGTAATCCAGAGTGCCGCACTTTGTCGAATGCCTGGGAAATGTCGAGGAACACCGCGCTGCAGTATTTCTTTTCTTCGAGGCTCATTGCAATCTTATTGATAATCCTGTGGAACAAATATATACATATTCCTGAAGATATTCTTGATATTACAGCGAAAATTAAAAAATTTAATTCTTCAGGGACTGATGAAATATCGAATTTTTTATTAAAGAAAATATCTCCGTACATATATTTGCCCTTAACTTACATCATCAACCTTTCATTGGAACAGGGTGTCTACCCTGATAAACTTAAATATATGACGTAATACCACTTCACAAGAAAGGGAATTTGGGTCTGATGACTAACTACAGAGATATACGTCTATCACCAAGCGTATCCAAAGTTTTTGAACATTGAATTAATTTTCAAATTATACATTTCTTTACTATCAACAGAACGCTTTCTCAAAATCTACATGGATTTACTAAAGAAAAAAGTGTGGACAATGCACTCAATGAATTTATAAATTGTATAGTATCTGCTTTAGATAAATCTCAAAATGCCTTAGACTTTTTATAGATGTGCCAATGCATTTGACTGCGTTGATCATAAAATAATACTTACAAAGTTAGAAAGGTATGGTATAAAGGGTGTGCCACACAATTGGTTTTTGTCAGAACATTACCAGATAGTTATTGTTAATGATGGAATGTCTGATTTATAAGCGATAAGTACTGGAGTACCACAAAGATCTGTTTTAGGACCAACTCTTTTTCTATTATGTATTAACGATATGCTAAGCTACATAGAAAATCCATCAAGTATCAGCGTCTTACGCAGACGATACTAATATAATAATAACAAGTAACAGTCTCAGCGACGCTAAAACCTGCGCCGTAGACATATTTACAAACCTTATATGGGTCCAAAGAAATTAGTTGTCTGTTAATACTGACAAAACAGCTTGTGTAGCGTTTAAGACTCTTCAATCAAACGTTGTTTCTGACAGCAGCATAACACTTGACACTTCAAATATTGTTAATTATTCATCTGAGTCTAAAATGTTGGGCTTATCAAACGACTGTCACCTAAAGTGGTCTAGTCACATTCAGAATGTATGGCCAAAGTTGGTCAATAACTATTTTGCGCTCACTGTAACAGCTAAACAATATAGTCAGGCGATTGTCAGGCAATTGTATTTTGCATGTTTCCATAACATAAATATGGTATTGTACATTAGGACCTTTCATATGAAGCACAAAAAGTGTTTGTGCTGCAAAAACCAGCTGTATGTATTATTGCTAACATAAAATATGGTGAATCATGTAGAGGGGCTCTTAAATCTCAAAACAGTCTTACTTTAACTTCTTTGTATATTTAAGAAGTAGTTTGTTTTGTATATAAGAATGAACGTAAATTTGGTGATAATAAACTAAACTATTATAGTACAAGAAAAAAAATTATATGCTATCTCCTAAACATGACTCTGCGTTATTTCAAACGAGCCTTCCTTTCAATGGTTGTACGTTATTTAATATGTCAGACCATATTAAATACATGCCAAACTTTTTTAAGTTTAGACGTGCTGTCAAGGCGTTACTTGTTGATAAAACTTGTGATACAGTGGAGGAATTTATATCAGTTTTTTAAAGTGTGTATATATAGGACGTTATATTATATATATGTTAATAGTTTATAATTTGTGAGTTGACCGTTCTTAGATTGTCTTTTGTTATTACTTACTTTTATATTTTGTTCCATAGTCTAACAATATTGTTCTGTTTTTTCTACAAGTATACTTTGTGCTTTGTTTTCTAAAATTAATAAAGATTATTGTTATTATGTTATCGGAACCGAGAGAAAAAATTACTTGGATACATAAAACATATTCAGTTATAAAGTAAGAGATACCAGCTTTTCAAATATTAAAAAAAACTTAGTTTTACATGTTTTTCTAAATGTTCAGTTCATCTACTGATAAGCAAAAATATCGATATTTATAGAATCTAGTTCGCTAAGAAATATAATATAAATTCTGATACAGAACAAGTAGACAAGAGTATTACGTATACATAGAATATAGTGGAGAGGCACATTAGTCTACATGTATATAATACAAGGCACTGTATTCTGGAGCATCAGCCTCACTCGATTCCGTTTTTAGTGCTATTATGTTATGTATGACTTTTTATAGGATAAATGTCATTTATAATGATTAATTTCTATTATTTTCTCCAACAAATATTGTTTAATAATTTTTTGCTTAGAAATGTATGGTCTTTCTGAAAATATTTTTTATTTTCCCATACAATAGACTCATGTTAAAAATATTGAAAAAATACCGAAGAATAAACTATTTAATTTTTTTAGTGACAATAATATAGCTGCTTGCCCGAATAGAATGCGCACTTGATTGTAAATCTAGAGTTATGGGTGTCAAATTTTTTCTGAAGTATAAGTAAACTGTGAGGTTAGGTAGGGTACCGGTTTTGGTGGCGAGATCTCGATCGGCGAAGTTAAGGCACACCGGTCGAGTCCATCACTTGGATGGGTGACCGTATCTCATTTCACCGTCCTGGTTAAGTGATAGAGCAGCATTAGCTAAACTTCGCCAGGACGTGAAAATAAATAAGGCAATTAAAAAATTATAATAAAAAATAAAATATAGCGCATAGTTCCAAAAATTCATTGATGCGAACTACAACATTTCCTTTACCAACTTACGTCTATCATCCTGTTCCTAGATAAATATGTCAAAGCCGCGTTTAATTACATTTAAATTAATGGACTTCTCATTATGTGGCACTTAGAGTAGCAGGGCATCAGAAGACGATGCGATAAATTGAATTAAAGCTATGTTCAACCGATAATGGCAAGGAGAGAACTAAAGTTATCTAATTAAATTGACTATTCTGAATATTTAAATGACCAAATAGCAAAACCTCCATGTCCTCCATTAAAAACATATTTTCTGAACTCTTGCAAATTCAAGAAATTTTTAACTTAAAATTTATTTAATAAACCCTTAGACTCTTGAGCTTTAAATTGCTAAATTAAATCTGCATTTCCAATTAAAATTAAATAAAACTTTTGTTAAACTGCTTAGAGGCAATTAAACAATCCAAAGGTTCTTTTGTCACGTTGCAGAGGCTTGCAAACTAAACAAATTTACACATAACTAACGTCGTATTAATAAAGCACTATGACTCAAAAGAGAACAGTCTAATGTTATAGAAATATGTATCATATATTAGAGTTTAAATGAAAACGGGGACATTATCACTGATTAACGAGAATAGTTAATATGTTTAGTACATTCTTTACATCATCACATAATAAGAAATCTGATAATAGAAAACAATTATATATAGATTATATTGTTTGTGGTTTCAACTGTCGACAGAAAGATATTGTATAATATATTGTCAGTATCAACCAAAATGTGAACGACTATAAATGAAATAGCATGTTCTTTTATGAAATACTGCCACTAACCATTATAATTAACAACTCTTTTACAGGTGGTGATTTTAACACAGCTAGTAAATTAACACATTTTATTTTGCAAAGAATTGTTACTATAATACATCTTTAAAGAATAGAGCGCTAATATCGGGTAATAAAGAATTCTTAAGAATTTCAATTGCATTAGACAAGTTGCATTGAATAATAGCTATTATTAGTTATCCGAAGCTTCTTGTCAACAATGCTTTAAATAATAATGCTACTGAATTGAATAGACCTACCTTAGACAGTCAATATAAACATAATAATAATAACAATAACAATTCTTTAATTTTATTAGATTTAAAAGATAGGTATATAATATATTAAACATTTCAAAATTTCTCAAGCCAGAGGACTAAGTAGTCAAATCAGTAAGTATATTAAAAATAGCAAACATTTTTTGGAAAAGCTGTCGGAAGATCATTTTAACAATAATCGTCTAATGGTTAGTTTTGATGTAGAAAGCCTATTTACAAATAATCCTGTAGATAAAACATTAATAATAATTAAAAACAAATTGCAACAAGGTGAGAATATGGCGAATAGAAATAAGTTAAGCATTGAAACTATAATGGAATTACTTACACTTTGCATTAAAACAACATACATTCAATTAAATAATGACTTCTGTCAACAAGACTTTTGGATGGCCATGGGTTCTTCAATATCTCCAATATTAAGTAAAATTTTCATGGAAAATTTTGAGGAAAGTAATATTAATAATCTAGCTTATAAGCCCGTTGTATGGTGGAGATATGTAGATGACATTTTTGCTATATGGCCTTATAGTAAAGAATGTTTAAGTAATTTATTGTATCAGATTAACAAAAAAGAACCGAAAATTAAATTTACAATAGAAATAGAAAATAATAATGAATTGACTTTCTTAGATATTTTAATTAAAAAATTATATAACACATACCAAACCAATATGTATAGAAAACAGACACACATAAACAGATACTTTAATTTCAATTCAAATCAACATATTAGTGTTAAGAAAGGTGTTGTTAAGTGCTTGTATGGCAGAGCCAAAATTATTTCTTCAAATGATGTAATATTAAGAAACAAAAAGCAATTTATAAAAACTTATTATTAATAAACAACATCCTGACAGTTTTGTTGATAGTCAGTTATTGAACATTAGTAGTAGGGAGAATATACTATCACAACCTGAGTTATTTAGGTCAATGGCAGTAATTCCATATATACATAGTTTTTCGGATAATTTACGAAAAATTGGGAATAAGTTTTCCGTACAAACGGGTTTTCAAACAGGCTCTACGCTAAGATCGGTTTTATCAAAAACCAAACCTCTAAATATTGTTCAAAATTCAAAAAAATGTATTTATGGAATTCCGTGTGAGTGTGGAAAACATTACGTAGGTGAATCATCTAGACCTTTCAACGTATGGCTTGGTGAACATAGAAATTACGCTAGAAGGGGAGAATTTGAAAAATTCAAAATTTGTGAACACGCGTGGGATAATAATCACAGGATTAAATGGGACTCGACGAAGATTTTGGAAAAAGAGAACAACGGTGCTAAAGAAAACTTAAAGAATCCGCGATTATTTTAATTAACGAGGATAGATGCGTTTCAAATTATTCAATAGATTTTTGTACTAGTTGGTTGCCCATCCTTAGAGACGAAGTAAGTAAAAATAAGATAAATATAATTTAATGTCTCACGTGACTATGGAAATACATAAACAAAGAACTGTCATAGTTGACAGCTAAACAGTTTTGAGAGCGGAAGTAGATTGTCTTCCGAAACATTAACAGAATATACCAATTTTTCCTACCGTTACAGCATACACGGACACAATTTCTAATTCATATAAAATAATTTCGTAATAATCGATTGTTCAATTTTAATAAATCGTATAAAGGAATCACGATTAATCTAGCATAATTAGAGAGATAATGGTTATTAGTACAATCATTAGCTGCAACACCATTTATAGCAGCAATTTCAAATACTTGGACGTGTAAACTTACGCTGGGGTCGTTTAAAGTTTGAAGTATTCTGTCGTTGATAAGTTGCGCTAATCACGAATATTCAAATTCAACCGGTAAACTTCACCAGTTCTGCTGATGGGGTTGGACGGGTGAATTAGAAGTTTGGTGAAGCGGTAAGACGAGCATGAAAGACGGCCTGGAACAGTTAGAACATCAAACTGGGGATGTGTGTGAGCGGATTCTTAATAGGAAGTGGAATAGACAGATATTATGTGTTTAAAATTTTTAATGAATCTGGCAGTAAATTTCGTGTTACTGTTTCTGAAAATGTTTGTGTTTGTGGAATATTTATCTGTTGCGTCGAATGTTAACTGTATATTCAAGATTAGAATTATTAGGATTAGAATTAGAATTTATTTTACCAATTTTTGATACAATTATGTGCATTTCATGTTCATTTCATACAAATTAGAAACACAATTAATTTATGTCTTGTTATAGTAATAAAAAGTTAAAATAAGACACATGAAAACAGATAAATACACAAAAATCTACATTAATAAAAGAATATATAAGTACGCATAAAAAACAAACCGATATAACAGAATAGACGGAGAAAGGAAAAAAAAAGAGAAATTGTATCTGTTTAGGGATTTATCAACACTATAAAATGCATTTGTTATTAAAAGTTTTTTCATTTATTTCTCAAATGAGGATAAGTTTACTTATCTTATAGTTTTAGGAACGTTGTTAAATAAAATAATACAATTATAGTGCAGTGAATTTTGAAATGTCGCTGTTTTGTGCACTGGGATCGCCAACACCATCTTTATGTCTTGTATTATACAGATGATCATCTGCGGAGGTGGAGAATGTGCACAAGTTCATTTTTACAAATACCTGACATTTGTAGATATAGATGCTAAGAACAGTAAAAATACTGTATTTTTTAAATAGTGCTTTACAGCTACCTCTATTATTTATATTGAAAATTAGCCTTAGCAATCTTTTCTGGGAAACAAAAACACTTTGTATATGAGTTGAATGCCCCCAGGTTAATATATTCAATAATATATCAAAGTTCATGAAAATAACAATTCTTTTATCAAAAACGATCACCAGATGGCTGTAAAGTTAAACATTCGAAAAGTGAATTTTCATTTAAAAAGCTATCATCGCGATATCACAAATTTCTTCTCTCCTTTTTACTGAACCGTCAGTCTCCCATTGCTCTACATTTTTTTGCTGCGATATCTTGCTCTCTTGCCTTTAAATGGGAAGCATGGTGAGCGATTTTATCAGGACAGAAGGAAGATGGAGGACAGATATCAAGGGAGGTGGAACGCCCACATGATGGCCGACTATGATTGCTGGTCATTGAAGAGGGATGTCCCTCCATTGATTAACAAAAAGACTTGCTTTACGTAGATCATTTGAAGATAAGAGAGCAAGGTATCATAGCAGGAACATGTAGAGCAATGGGAGATTGACCGCAGAGTAAAAAGGCGGGAAGAAATTCGTGTGACCGCTATGCTAGTTTTTTACCAGAAAGTTTACTTTACGACATTTAACTTTACAGCTATCTGGTGATGGTTTTTGATAAAAAGACTTTGCGAATTAAAACATATTTTTTATAAGATTTTGCAAACAACAGAAAAATAACTATCTATAACTAAGAGAAAAACTTTGTGTAAAAATATTAAAGAAATCTTTGCATTCTTTCGATAACCTGAATTCTGGTTATGCTAGCAACTTAAAATCTGAAAATGAATTTGTCTAATTTCTTATTTGACAATTTTCATTCTAACACTAGCATCCACACAGTCCCCTACGGCCATGCAGATCCAACTGGTATCTACATAACCCCTTACGATCATGAAGATTCAGTTAAAAATGAAAACAAAATCCTAAAATGAGTTTATTTATCTACCTTGACTTAAAAAAAATGTCATTGTAATGGATTACATTTTCATGAAATCTAACATTCTGTTTCTTGGAAATGCTTAGCCTTTGAAACGTTTTTGCCCTTATTCTGAAGCTCATCAGAAAGACATAAAGCCACTCTTAAAGATGTTTCATACAAAACCAAGACAATTCCTATGAATAAGTGGTAAATAATTATATTTGACATTGACTGATAAAAACAACCTCACCTATCTATTAGCTAACTAATATTGGTGCCTATATACTCTGTGCATGTTCAAAAATGAATAATTATTTGTTGACTTATAAATGTATTAAAACATATTCTTTATAGGATTTTGCAAACAGCAGAAAAAATCACTATCTATAACTAAAAGAAAAACTTTATGTAAAAATATTAAGAAATTAGACAAATTCATTTTAGGATTTTAAGTTGCTAGCATAACCAGAATTCAGTTATCGAAAGAATGCAAAGATTTCATTAATATTTTTAGACAAAGTTTTTCTTTTAGTTATAGATGGTTATTTTTTCTGCCGTTTGCAAAATCCTATAAAGACTATGTTTCAATAAAATTATAAGCAAACAAATAATTATTCATTTTTAAACAGAATTTACGAAATTTTGATGAGTACCCGCTATAATTCGTATTGCAGAGCCTTTTCATTATCGAATTCGTATTGAGCGCATCAAAATATAAAAATGCTCTTTCGAACATAAAATCTAAGATAAAAAACAACGATAAAATGAAATTCTGATGGCAGAGTACATAAAAATGGATAGGTCTAGTTTCTTACACTTCTTTCACAAATATCCTCCAAAAAAATTTGTTATATAGGCGATCATTATATTCTTGCACCATTAATTTATGAGTATGGAAATTAAAATGTATAAGGCTTACTAATTTCGCGAATAAGTAGTTGGCCGCTAAAGGTGTAACGCTACTTAATTTTCCACATTTAGACATAATGTGAAAATATTTTCACAATGAAAATTTTACGTTCCTTAAAATGGCTCGAGTACTAATGGATAAAAATTACCTAAGGCGTTCGTTCCTATCTAAGACTTGGAAGCGGTAAATTAATCAAACTACATTTTAATATTTAAGCATACCTTTCTAAGAGTTTAAATAACTTTGTAAGGGAATCATAAAAACTTTCTTTTCAGTCATAGAGCGTTATCCCATTGAAGTGTTCCGTACTCTTACTGATCAAATCTGATCTACGGCGTTACTCAATTTTTTAGTCAAAATAAATTTTGGGATAGAAGTTAATAAATTAATTAAGTATTGCTTATTAATGCTTCATTTTATTTATTTCATCATCCATTGACATGTCAACTGCTTATGTAAAACTATATAAATGAATATCAAAAATTTTTAATTTTACTTCAGGGATGCAGTCACTGTTTTCAAAAAAGAAGACTCTTTTTAAATTTAAGCTTTCGAAACTTTATTGTTTCTTCCTCAGGAATTCTACAAAAATGTTTATACATTGTAATTATATTATTTAAAAAATGTGAAAAGTACTTACTAAATTGAGGTTATAAGTAAAATTGGCATGTCCTAAGGACCATAGAAAACATTACTATTACAATTTAAAACACTACATTTTGATTCAATCTTAGTTAAAAGCAAAATCCTTAATCGAGAAGTTGCATCGGCCACTTCGAAAACTGAACAGATACCAATCAACTACGTTTTATGAAAATTCGAAAAAAGCAGCGGAATATTGACAAAAAAAACACGAAATATCAGGACTGGAGCAGAGAGAGAGAGAGCAGTCCTGATATCTACCGTCTAAGTAAGTGTTAGTCTCCGTCCCGTAAGTCAGAACTGGCAAAACACATTGGTCGTATAAATTATTACACATTGTATGAATTAAAGAATGTTGAATGCTGTCCTGTCAAGTGATAGCGTAGGATATTTTAATATTAATGTACAGATGTACGTTGGTCTATACCAATGTGAGATTGTTGATAGCCATTCTGAATAGTTCTGTAGTCAGTTCTGGTCTTATATCTTTGGATACTTTCAAATCATCGGCAAACCTGTATTTTTATTAGTTTGTAACATCATTTACATCGTTAATGAATATTAAATAGCCCCAAATTGGAACCTTAGGGTACTTCAGAAGTATTTGTATAATGACCAGGGTGAAAAATCTTTACTTTCAAAAAGCTCTTTTCGCTAAATTGAATATGAAATAAATGAGTTGTGGAGAATCAATGTTATCCGATTTTCTGTTAATAGATTTTAAACTTTTCTAATATTAATGTGTAGACGACTAGTATACACCAATTTAAAAGCTGAATGTCATTCTGAATTGTTCTTTGTAGACTTTTAATCACCAGCAAAGCTTAATTTAGAACAGCATCATTTACATTGCTAATGAACGAGAAAAACAGAAATGGCCTCAAATTGAAACCATGAGGTACTCCAGAAGTATTCGTACAATTACTAGAGCGAAAACCTTTATACTCAACAAGCCCCTTGTGCTCAAATAAATGTGGAATACATACCTGACTTAATTAAGGGTTTTGAAAAAGTAAAAATACCCAATTTTCTTATTAGACGGTTTTGAGAAAAAAATGTAAAATGAGGAGGTTTCCAATTCGTATATATGTCTTTTTTTGTATTGAAACATATTCTTTATAGGATTTTGCAAACAGCAAAAAAAAGTAACTATCTGTAACTAAAAGAAAAACTTTCAATTAAATAATGACTTCTATCAGCAAGACTTTGGGATGGCCATGGGTTCTTCATTATCTCCAATATTAAGTAACATTTTCATGAAAAACTTTGAGGAAAGTAATATTAATAATCTAGCTAATAAACCCATTGTATGGTGGAGATATGTAGATGACATTTTTGCTATATGACCTTATAGTAAAGAATGTTTAAGTAATTTTTTAAATCAGATTAACGAAAAAGAACGTTCAATTAAATTTACAATAGAAATAGAAAATAATAATGAGTTACGTTTCTTAGTTACTTTAATTAAAAAATTAAATAACACATACCAAGCCAGTGTGTATAGAAAACAAACACACACAAACAGATACTTAAAATTTCAATTCAAATCAACATATTAGTGTTAAGAAAGGTGTTGTTAAGTGTTTGTATGACAGAGCCAAAATTATTTCTTCAAATCATGTAACATTGATAGGAGAGAGAATATACTATCACAACCTGAGGTATTTAGGTCAATGGCAGTAATTCCATATACACATGGTTTATCGGATAAATTACGAAAAATTGGGAATATGTTTCCGTACGAACCGTTTTTCAAACGGGCTAAACTTTAAGATCGGTTTTATCAAAAATCAAACCTCTAAATGTTGTACAAAATTCAAAAAATTGTATTTATAGTGTTCCGTGTGAATGCGGAAAACATTACGTAGGTGAATCATTTAGACCTTTCAACGTAAGGCTTGGTGAACATAAAAAATACGCTAGAAGGGGAGAATTTGAAAAATTCAAAATTTGTGAAGACGCGTGGGATAATAATCACAGGATTCAATGGGACTCGGCGAAGATGTGACTATGCAAATACATAATCAACGAACTGCCATGGTTGACAGTTAAAATTTTTTTGAGAACGAAGTAGATATTCTTCCGAAACGTTAACTGCTTATAGCTTTCATTTTAATTTTTTAGCTTATAACTTTGTTCTAGTTTATATATTTTCAGGTGTGTGACTTTTTGAAACAATTACGTATTCAAGAGCAAACTTCTGTCTGATCCGTTTGACACACTGGTTTTTTCATTAAAATTTTTAAATATTTTTCAGTGTCAAAATATCCAACAAAAAGTAAGAAAATCTGAATATGCCACAAATAAACAATTATAGACAATATGTACAAGAATATTGCGAAGGATGGGGGGATAAATTGTTTTAAAATTGGTAGTTGAGTATGGCTGATAGTGAATCCGATGAATAAAATTATCCAAATGGCATATCTGCTATACAGAGTGATCGTCAAGCAAAATCATACAAACGCTCGTTTTTATATAAAATATGTTCTATTATAATTATCGAGCAAATTGCTACTGATGATTTTGATTAAACAGACAAAAGTATGAATATGTCCCACTGTACAGCAGTAGTAATAGCAGAGAAATTTACTAAGAAAGTAAAACTTTTTGTTTTTATTCCCTTCCTAACGACAGAACCGCGCCAAGATTACATCACGATCCCTTAATATGATATAAGGAATTGAGATGTGCTGGAGAAGTTCGTCTACTCATCTTACAGCCTAATTTTTTCTCTTTCCTCTCTTGTTTCTTACTGAGATAAATGAATAACTGTTACAAGAATTTGCTTTTCTTGTATACGAAATATGCAAATTTTTCTGGGTTATTACCCAATCTTTTCCCTGGAAACAAACTTGGCCTGTCTAATTCTCGGTCCTTTGGGTGACGCAGGGGCAAATAATGAAATACAAAAACAATAATTGAAGAGAACACATCCGTACTGTTTTGCACCGAGATGAAGTTGAATTAAAGTTTATATCTCTAATGGCGACAAGTTTCAGTGTCAAATTCAATGTTTAAGAACGTTGTTTAGGAGTTTATTGGTTCATGATGTTGTGTGTCCGGTGGTTTAATCTTTAAAATACGCATACATACGTATATTGTTATTGGAATTATAAAATTGATCAATAATATTATCAAGTATTAGTTTGATAGTTTGAAGTTAAAATTATGGATAATGACAGAACTTTGAGAGAGGTATGTGAGATATTTAATAATAGGCACCCGAATAGACCCAACATCACTAAGAGTTTCTAAAATAAACAAAATTTTTAATGAGTGTGGCGCTGTAATAATGTATAATAAAGACTCAGGTACGAGCAGACCGTTTTAAATTAATTTAACAACAATTCAAACGCCAGCGTAAGTGTAGCTAGCTTAGATTTGAATTTACCTAGAGAAAATATTCGCCGATGCCTTAAAAAGAATAAGGTAAAACCATTCAAACCCATGTTTTCACATACGCTGGAACCTGTTGATGATGAAACACGGATGGAATTTTGCTTGTGGGCTCGAGGAGGGTATCTTAATAACAGAAATTTTTTGAAAACTATTCAGCGATTTTTACCACAAATGGGGTGGTATCGTCACAAAATTGTAGGTTTTGGGCTACAAAAAACCCAGAGTGGGTCATTAATTGTAAAAGACAATATTCCCAAAAAGTTTATGTTTGGTGTGGACTACTCAATGAAACAATCATTGGTCCTTTCTTTTTTTAAGGTAATATAAATAGCATGCAATTTTTGCAGTTCCTAAGAATCGAATTTTGGAATATGCTACATGAACTTTCAATACAAGAAAGAGTAAATCTACACTTCAATTAGATGGCAGCCCTGTTCATAATGCCAGAGTGGTTAATGCTAACTTTCCTTATCGATAGATAGGTCGAAGTAGCCCGTTAATTGGATGGCGACCCAGATCCCTGGACTTAACACCGATGGACTTCTTTCTATGGGGTTTAATAAAATCTAAAGCTTACAGGTCACGCCTGAGTAATACAGAAGATTTGTGTGGAAGAATAAGACGAGCTTGTGCAGAAGTTACCCGGCAACAATTACAGAATGTTGTAATAAATAACATTAAAAAACGATTCGACGAAGTGTATGGAAATAAACCGCGGCCTTGTAGCGGCTACAAAAATTTAAAGTGAATTATATTATCGCGTTTTAGTTTTAGTGTAATGTTGTTATGTGTTATTTTGTTTATTAAATACCTAATTATTATTACTTTCAATTGTTTATACATGATTTTAAGTCAAATATGATTAAGTTGGTTTAAAAGACAATATTTATTAAAACTATCCATTTAATTTATCTTCCTATTGTTTGTTTTTCAAGGGCTACTTCGATTTTTAGAAAAAATCATGTAAAAGTTATTATGAAATATTACCTACATTAATTTTGTCATTATTTAATATTTTTTCACGAAATTTTGGATTTACCCATTTGAGATGTTTCTAAATCCAGTGGTGTAGTTAGATTTTATAAAAAAAAAAGTAGAGCATTCGAACGCCTACCTTTAAAAAAAATCCCTTTAAATCAGATAATTGACACATTTTTTACATTTGTTATTACATTGTTTCCATTCAAAATGGGTCACACTGCATATATTGTCAATATATAAATGTTTTGCGGCTTTGAACTTTATCATATATTTTTTTGTAACATCTATAATTATTAATATCTTCAGGTCCCTTTGTTTGAATCTTTATTTGATAAATCAACTTCAGTCTTTGACAACAAATTTTTGTACCTCTGGTAAACCCCGATTTCTTGTTGCAGTTTTTTGTGTAACACTCGTAAAAGGAAAACTCGTTTCAATATAATAATCAAAATTGGAAATAAATGCTTTAAGGCCATCACATACAGTTCTCGCGCATATAGCGCGACAACTGTAAGTGATGGTTTAATGTATATAACATTAAACCAATTTTCATTACTAACATGGTGAATAAAAGTCCGATAATTATGTTCAATTGTTCAGTGCATAACTTACAGCTCTCTTATTTGGTCTTTGACGGATATTTGGAATGTCACCACATAAAACTTGCGATGTAAGACCAGACAACTCATTTGATAATATTCGGCAACTAAAGTTGCTTTGATTTTGTAAATAATTACTACACATATAGTCTATGCTTGAAACTGAAGGGTTCAATGACGTTTCTTGTCATAAATGCAAGGCATCAAACTTATATTCTCTATGAGTGTTTTAGAGCCGCAAATATAAATATCTGACTAAGTGTTAATTATATTGTAATTTCCGCTATATAATTTTTGCTGCTGGTGTGCGACATTAGTCGTAGTTTCTGCACTATTAATATAAAGAAAACAACTTCCATAACTACATTTATTCAGCTGGCGTTAATAGTATTCGCAATTTCAAATGCAACTTTGACTCTACAGTTTTAATTACTTTTCCCAGGATACCCAACATATTCATCAGCATGGGAAACACTCCAGACATTATTGAATTTTAACAAATATTGGTATGTGTTTTCAGTTAACCGATAAAGTTTAGTACACAAATATGCTTTAGTCTGGAAGCTCTGCGAGAGGAAATATACATAATTTCCGAAACATTAATTTTTATAGGGTTTGCAGTTGAATTTGTGACTGTCAGAAGAATTTGGTTCATATATCCATATATTTCAACCATAATAGGGTGCATCAGAATTGTGTAAATGTCGGATACTAGAGTCGTATTTTGTGAAATGAGTTGAGACAGATGTAGTCCTAAACAATTCAGATTATATTTTATTGATTGTTATTATTCATTGTGATGCTCGGAAATATAAAGCAAATGACATTGCAAGTATTCTGAAATTTTATTGGAATGTGACTGAATAGAAATTAATTACATCATTATATACAAACTTAAACTCTTTACAATGGTATAAAAACTCCATTACCCAAACGCTAGACAAAATTTGACTTGATTAATACATTATACTATCGGGCAATTACCGATTATAAATATGAAAATAACAAAAACACTTTCCAATAAGAGCTCATAAGATAGAAAATAATTTATTGTCGCATATAACCCTTTTTAGGGATGTAAGACCTATTTCTGAGTAATATGCGCGACGTCCACAGGTATCCCCCATATTGCCCGGTTACCCGGGAATCTATCGGTGATACCCTCGGAGCCACTTTAACTCGCTTGGCATACAAGAGGATTTTAACTAATTATTGACTGAATACTCTATTAAATAAAACATAGTGGTAGAAAACAAAGTACAAGTTTATTAAATCAAATAGATACAAAAAAAGAGAGAGTACATACATTTTTGTTGCTACACCTGGGGACGAACCATTCTGGGGAACTAGTTGGGCCCACGCAGTACCCGGCACACTTTCTATTTTAGCACTCAAAACCCAACTGACTTTTTTACTGCACGAGGTATTGTTATTAATTCAATTGACACAGCACTTTTGCCCCGGCAACAATGTAGTGCAGTGAACCTGCTTCCAGCTAACTCAGCTTTTTCGATATAAAGTAAAATGCAAGGAAATACGTTAAGCCGATCTAATGTCACAAATCATATCCGTTACCCACAAAAGATGTACCAGGTGTCACAAATAAATTTCAAGTACTGCGTGACACATCTCCCCCACCCATGAAAGCTGGTCCCCAGCTTTAAACCCGGGATTCTATGGGTGATACCCACGGAGCCACTTTAACTCGCTTGGCATACGAGAGGGTTCAAACTAATTGTTGAATGAATACTCTATTAAATAAAACAGAGGTAGAAAACAAAGTACAAGTTTATTAATGCAAATAGATACAAGAAAGAGTGTACTTACATTTTTGTTGTTACCCCTGGGGACGAACCATTCTGGGGAAGGAGTTGGGCCCACGCGGTACCCGGAGGACTTTCTATTTTCGAACTCAAAACCCAACTGACCCTTTTACTGCACGAGGTATTGTTATTAATTTAATTGACACAGCACTTTTGCCCCGGCGACAATGTAGTGCTTTGAACCTGCTACCAGCTAACTTAGCTTTTTCTATACCAAGTAAAATGCAAAGAATTACGTTCAGCCGATCTAATGTCACAAATCATATCCGTTACCCACAAACGATGTACCAGGTGTCCCAATTAAATTTCAAGTACTGCGTTATTATTTATTTAACATCGTCCCATCTCCACTATAATCGCGCCGAGGCCAGAGGACGAGCACCGAGCACTCTTCAAAGGGTTATATAGGTACACTACGCAATCCCCGCCTAAAATGGCGTAGCTTTTGCGTATGCGCCGTTTCACTTTCTTTAATGTAAAGGAAGTACTGCAATATACAGGGCGATTCAGAACTTATCCGGAAGAATTTAAAGAGATATGCACCCTTAAAATTAAAGTTGATACCACGAAAAAAAATATATAGTAAAATCCTAACAGAACTGCCGTAAAAAATATTGAAGTTATGGTATTATTAAACGGTACTTAGCTGGACGACTGGATGAAATACAGACCTACCCCTACGCGCGGATCTCCTGAATCCTAGACTAATACGTATCAAGCAAGTAGCAACTAGTTCAGGTCGTTAGTTTGTGATTTAATCACGTTGATAGTGGGAGTTTTTTGTATTTTAGTGCTGTAAGTGAGTTTCTATATGTGTATAGTAATGCGGAGTATATGGATATGAGGCAAAATTGGATACGATGTTGTCAAAAGTGCATATAAGTCGGCGGACAAAATTTTGAACAGTTATTGTAACATCAGGTATGTAGAAAATTTGTAATCATTTAAAGTAAATAAAAAATTGAAAGTAAACTTCTAACTTCAAAGATAAATTAGGTTAGGTCAGATTCTTGTTGTTATCGATTTCTTTTATGTGAAGTTTTCGCATTTAACAACTATTCATTCAATATCGGCTGCTTTCAAATTTTTATTGCATTCGACCAGAATAACAGTAGCGTAGAAGGGAAATTTTTTAATTTTTTTAAAGTGCTTCTTTTTCATTTTTTCTTTGCGCTATTATATTTACCTGGACCCCTTGTATATCCCCTTAAATTTTTCCGGGTAAGTTCTGAATCACCCAGTATACATATATATGCTGCATAATGTTGGAGTTGTTAGTATATTGAACGAATCTTTGCACCATCATTGTAATCCAAGCCTATAGTTATCCTACCAGCCTTTCTTAGCATTGCAAATACTCTTGCAGTTCGAGAATAATGACCTCAGATAATAAAGTGCATAGGTAATACAGCTAGAATTAATTCATAAGATGCTGCTAATATGGTTGTGCTCTTAATATTCACAAGACTTCTCAAAAATATGCTTCCTGATATTTTATTATACAAGGTATTAGCATGTTTTTCCCACACTAATTTGTTATAAACCTGAACATCTAAACGTTTAACACAAAGCGTGGATACTATATTATTGTCTGTAACAAATTCTAAACTAAAAATAATTAGTATTGTATTATTTTCATTTAATATATATTTATTTAACAAGAACCAGTTTTGAATAGTTGACTTATTTTCATGCATTCAAGCCAACAATGCATTAATATCCTTTTTTACATATTAAAATTGTGTCTCCTTCATATAGAAGAAATTTACTGAGCAAGACATTAATACAGTCAGAAAATATAGTTGGGTGCAGAAGGGAACTTTGAGGTACTCCAAATTTAATATTTATAAATCCAATATTTACGCTTTAATAATTCACAAATTAAAATCTCTTTTCAATGTAACATTTGAGAACTTTTGATAAATAGAAAATTTGTAAAATTTTAAAATATTATGAGACGCTGTTAAATGCTTTGTTCAAGTAAAACAGTATTGTCTTATTCAAACACAAAAACAATATAAGTTTGATAATGATAATTTTAGCCAACCTAGATGTTTAATTTTTTACACTTATACTTTTTTTAGTTCAACAAAACATCAACAATAATTTCATATCTTTTGCATTCTAAATAATGTAATTGTATCTAAATAGGGTAAGTATAAAATAATGTCATGATTTCTATTTTTATAGTTTCTGGCATAAATCGTTAAGTAAGAAATACAGAAAAAGGCATTTTTCAGGTGAGAATATTTAAAGTTATACCGGAGGTGCCGGGGCAGTCTGAGCTACAATTGTTTTTAAAGTAGTAATTAGGTGTTTTCGGAGTAAGTAATATTGAATTTGATGTAAAAAGTTGAAGATTTAAATTGGTCTACTATAATTTCATAACTTCTGTACATTTATATCAAATTTGACCACTAAATATGGTGAAAGTTTTTAAAAAAAATTTGACCCACCTTTAAAAACATTGCTACTAAAAGGTCGGCGAGAATTTAGTTCGATTTTGTTCTTTTTAATGTTTACATCTATTTATTTCTTATGAAAAGTACGAGCCACAAGGAACATTTCGTTAGTAACGACGTTACTCCTTTAGAATCATCTACATTAAAAGATGCGTTCTATTTCAATAAAAGGCACTGCATTCTTCATTTACAAATTAATTTGCAGACATTGATTTATCACGTGACATCGATTGATCGCAGGTTGGCATACAACTGCAACGAAAATTATTGAAGCAGGATGAACAAAACAAAAATAAATTCATGCAAATTTTATGTATTGCACTGACAGATTAAGTGGAAATTTCGTGACGATAAAATTTGATTCTCGGTAGTTTTATGGGATTTTTTATTTGCCCAAATTATAGCGCAATAATAATATAACTACATTATTTTTCGATAGTTCAGAGGATTTTCTGCTTCCGGAAAATAAAGTATATACTATTTAAAATATTTTAATATTCCAGACCAATATGAAATGTTCATAAAGGGTATTTTATTTGACCTAAAAAAATATCAATCATAAAATTTTATATGTATATTTTATTCCATCTACTATAAACGTATATATTATTTCGTGTGTTTGTTGATGAAATAAGGTTGCGGTATTTTTATTTTGTTTTATAGGTACATAACAATATAAAGCCGACTGTTGGCCATTGGGGAATCAATGCTGACTACCAAGGAAAATGTCACCACATTTGTAGTTAAACACATCTACTATCAGTCTTTAAGTCCTACATATTGTTTTCATTTGAAATGGGCATTTAAATAAGCTGACGCGAGGAACTTGATTTTCTTTTAACAATATCGTTGAACAAAATTAGATACTTAAGTGAATTATTCTTTGTTAACCTATAGTTATAATTAAACACAGCCCACATCTTGTGCTGGAAAATAAAGTGCTCTAAGTACTATATTCCTAAGAACGTTTTTATTTGTGATTTTTCGAAAGCTGTAAAAAATTTTGCTTATCTTTAAAATGAAATTAGTATAGTCAAAAGTCTAATAATATGTATCGTATATTCAAACACACGGAAAATGTAGAAGCAGCTGAAAAGGGAACTGACTAGTTTTTCCTTTTGGAATAAAACGTTATTAGAAAGAATTGTAAATTAAAATAAGCCTCGATAGCAATCGATACTCTCATTGAATTTTCTTTGAAAAATGTCATATGGGTATTTTGTTGAAATTATTTTCTATTTCTAAATTCTACGATTATAAAGGTAACATGTAAATTAAAAAAAAGTTTTCTTTCGGTGTCTAATATTTTTCATTTAGTTATAATACAATATTAATTTCTAATATATATAATTTTTAATGGCTGAAAAATATCTTCACCTACTTGTACACATAGCTGGGGTTTTTTTCCTAAAATTTTCATATGCATTAACTAACTATTGCGGTTTAATACTTGCTACAGCTACTTTGATTTTTATTTTAGAGGTTTTCCATCATGATTTATCTCACATGCACATACAACTAATAGTCAGTATGTAACAGAAGTGAATTTGTGGTGCGGTAATGTTATCATAAATTTATCAGATCGTATTGTTTAGGAACACCGCCAATCATTATTATTACCTAGAAATGTTAAATTCCCTTTTTATCAAACTATTTGAAAATTAAGCTGTGCAAAATTGCAATATTTTATAAAATAAATTTTATTAAAGAATTAGGCAAATTTAGTATCGAGGCTTGTTTGAATACTTCAAACAATTTTTCAAATAATACTTTGCTTCAAAGTAAAGAAGTGAAAATAATTTATTTCTTGAGCTACTTCTACATGTTTTTTTCTCGAAAATAAACGAATGTTTGCCCTTGCAATTATTTGTCCGTAGATCGACTGTATACAATATATATCAACAAATATAACTTTAAAATTTTAAATATTGTATTATGAAATTGTAATTAATAATGTACAAATATACATATGTGTATATATACACGGTGATTTAGTACAACATGCGGAAAATTTATAAGTAAGTTGTCCCCACCGAAAGGAGTTAGAAAATTGAAAAACTAAAAAAATATGACAAAAAAATTACCTAATTTTTTTTAGAAATGCACCGCCTATAACTTTAACCAATCTGGCGTAACGCGATGCTACCATATCACTTCCCCTCCCCCTTTATCAGACTTGGGACTGACAGCGAAGCTGGTGGTGTTAGAAGTGACTTTTTAGATTTAATCACACAACAAAAATAGCAAAAATTTAAATAATTTTTGTAGAACACAGCACACCGGAGAACTTAAAAGTAACGAAAAGTCAAAGAAAATGTTGGAATGTTTGACCATTGACACTCAATGCACTGTTCTAAGCGTGGATAATATTTTCGTGTGTGTGATCACATTTGTATCTTTGATCACTAATTAGATTCGAGGCATTGTCAATGGCTTCTTGTAACTGCTCTAGGGAGTATATTGACTTAACTTAAACTAAACTCTTTATGTAACAGCACGAAAAAATCCATACGGGTAATATCTGAGCTCCTTATTCTTTCATTTGGTTGGCACACGCCTGCCGGGATATTTTCTCTCATATTCTCGTACAGTGACTGCAAGGTTTTCATTCATTGCACTATAAGCTAAAATCATATCACAGTATTCATGCGATGTAAGTGCTGGCATATTGACCGGTATCGATCTACGAATACAATTTTCAAAACGTAAAAATCCAAACGAAAGCCGGAAAGAAACTGACCGTACGTAAACAACCTCTGATCGCTTGAAAAAGACACGAAGCGGCGCTCGGTTAAATATGCGTAAACAATAGAAGCATTAAGGGCAGCCATATTCCATGGTTCGGTAGCATATCATTACAAGTTTCAATGCAAAACAATGTACTAAATTATTTCGAATAACTTTAAAATTTTGCAGGGGGTTTCGCACATAGAAAACTAGTACACCATTTTATTTTCCGCATGTTGTGGTAAATCACCCTGTATACGCATATATATTTTCACTTAATATTTTAATTGGTACATTAAATAAACCCTGTCTTTGTGGAACTGAATTATTAATTATAATGTAAAGATACGGCAAATTACTCAAAATTTCTTTCGATTTTAACAATGTTAAACTTACTGCACATAAATCAAATAATACGCGTAATATAAGAAGTTTATAGTTGCCATAATGGACATTAAATGTTAGAGTTAATGTATATTAACGACCCGGCACTAAATACGTAGGGTTCTTGTATTTTATTCACTGAAGTGTCTTCATGTGTCACAGCAAAGCCCAAGTTGCATATAGAACCAGAAAACACTTTTTGCCTAATAACTTTATGTGAGAGGGAAAATAATGTACTGATACAATACCAACAAAGGAAATAAAGCAAAAAATAGTGGGAATGACATAAAGCTTTGTGCTTGTTATAAATATTTCGGTCCTGTTTGATTATTGTTATAAAAAAGTAATGGTCCCTTTGAAATATTATGTAGGTGCATACCAGTACCTCAAAGTTTTAAAAATGTGATATATTGAACTAGATAAGTGATATTTTCAATCATAGATAGTAACAAATGTTAAGCACGTTGTAACGGCCGATTTATGCCTTGAAATTTTTACTATAAACATTTAAGGCAAATTTACACTTGGATAATAACAAATGCTTCATAAAAACTAACTAAACACAAAGCATAATAAACATAATAGTGGTTTTAGGAACCTAGCACCAGATTCTACAAATTCCAATAAATAGGTCACACATAGTTGAACGATTTACTTAGAATTCTATTTAAAAATTAATCGATGCAAGACACTAGTATACAAGGGAGTAATTGTACTTATGATATTCTTCGAGAATGTAGATATGATCGATAGTTTAGTTTAACTTAGACAATTTACAACATTAAATGTGTTGAAACGACACAAAAGCTTTTATGCAACCATACAAGTTTGTCAGTCAGTTTACAGTAAGTCAGTTAGTTTAGTTCAAATCTTGTAAGTCAGTTTTGACCCTCTTCACTTGATATATTGCCTTTAAATTTTGCATAAATATGTAGTATCGATTACAATACAACTTTTTAGGAAATGATCTATAAAATCCATAGAAAATGGACTATATAAGTCAAAAGACAAAAAGATCCTGTTTGTGCCATCGGCGCCTCCGGCAAAAACCGAAAAATTTCATAACGCCTAATTACATACATAGGTCTACAAAAAAAATGATTGATCTCGGAATCTGGAGATGACATTAGATTATCGCGCCATGGCAGGTGCCAATCAGCTGTCAGCACTCGTGACAGCGTTCGGAATGCAGGAGAAGGCACGGATCCTCCAGCATTCGAGAAAGCTGAGCACAAATTCCAGGTCCAAAGTGAATTCAAGTTCGCTGAATACGAATGAGGTTTTAGGATTACGTAGTGGCGCGATGTCAGCTGTCAAAATCTGTGGAAGAATCGGGCCAGCAAGATGCGGTTCCAACTCTTACATTATAAGCTTTGAACACTTTTAGGCATTATGGTGAGGCACTTAATCTGCTCAGGCTAGTAGATGCTTTCTCCTGGTCCCGAATCTCAATCTTCAAGACTGTACTCAGAAAGGTTAAGATAACTTTCTAATGCACTCCGTTACCCGAAAATTGGTAACTAGGTACGGCATGTCAAGCCGCTCGCTTCAACTTTGGTGAAAGGTGGAGGCACAGTATTTTTTGTCCGACATATACGGGTAGGGACACACACTCCGAGCATTTTTTATCCGAAGAATATAAACTTGGAAGATAAATCGCGAGATGTAAAAGTTTGTTAACAGGCAAAATGTTATTGAAACATATTCTTTATAGGATTTTGCAAACAGCAGAAAAAACTGTCTATGAGAAGTAAAAGAAAAGCTATTTTTAAAATTATTGATTTACAATCATTGCATTCTTTCGATAACCTGAATTCTGGTTATATTAGAAATTAAAATCCTAAAGCGAGTTTGTCTTTCTTATTTGACCATTCTCATTCAGACGCTAGTTTCCATATAGGGTCCTACGACTTTGCAGAATAAGCCAGTATCCACATAATCCACTACGGTCATGAAGATTCAGTTAAAGAAGATAAAATAAATAAATAAATAAATAATAAATTAATAAATTAATTTTAGGCCTTTGTCAAAAAAAGTTGATAATTCTCTTGGTTTCTGCATGAAACATTGTGTGAGTGGCTTTTGTGCCTTTCAGGTGAGCTCCAGAATAAGGGCGAAAAACGTTTCAAAGGCTAAGCATTTCCAAGAAAAAGAATAACAGATTTCATGAAAATGTGTTCCATTTGAACCAAAAATTTTCCAAGTGACGAGGTATGTAAATAAATTTATTTTGGGCCTTTGTTCTCATTTTTAACTCAATCTTCATGACCTAAGGGGGTTATGTCGATACTGGTTTACTCTGCATAGTCGTAGGGGACTATGTGGAAACTAGTGTTAGAATGAGAATTATGAAATAAGAAGGACAAATTCATTTTAGGATTTTAATTGCTGGCATAACCAGAATTCAGGTTATCGAAATAATGCAGAAATTGTAAATCAATAATTTTAAAGATAGTTTTTCTTTTAGTTCTCATAGATAATTTCTTCTGCTGTTTGCAAAATCCTATAAAGAATATACCGGGTGTTAGAAAAGTATGGGAACGGTGAAAAATCTCGAACAGTTTGCATCAAATCGAAAAATAAAAAAATACTTGTCAAAAAGTTTTCAAAAAACTATCTACTCGTACCAAAAATGACCTCCCCACCCACCAACTAGGGGGTGGGGCGAGGGGCAACTTTAAAATTTCAAATGGAAACCCCTATTTTTTATTGCGGAATCGGATTCTACGGCAAAAAATACGTAAGTTTTATTCAGGACATTTTTTTCGATTCTTGCACGGTGTCGCTGTAATCGCAAAAAATGAAAAGAATGCATGACTGTTTCAAGAGTAGCGTTTTGTGACCATAAAAAAAGTCCAATTCAAAAACTGAAAAACACGTATTTGTTATTTTTACGCAATCTATCCAAAGACATTGGATTCGACTCTCCCACCCCCAACCCAGAGGGTGGGGCGGGGGACAACTTTGAAATTTGTAATGAAAATCCCTATTCTTTATAGCGGATTCGGATTCTACGACCAAAAATACGTGAATTTTATAACGGGAATTTTTTTCGATTCTCGCAAGGTGTGTCGTGTCGCTGCAATCGCAAAAAATGTTACAACTCGTAGAAATTTCACAAAACAAATACTGTTATTAACAACACTTAAAAAAAACATTCATAAAAATCAAGATATCACAGATATTGTTTTTCATACTGAATGTTTTTTTGTCAACACGAGTAGCTGTATTTACAAACTTATGGAGACTTCAGGTTTATTTCAATTTTTTGCGATTGCAGCGACACCTTGCAAGAATCGAAAAAAATGTCCGATATAAAATTCACGTATTTTTGGCTGTAGAATCCGAATCCGCTATAAAAAATAGGGATTTTCATTACAAATTTCAAAGATGTCCCCCCCACAGGGACCACTGAGACTCTATAGAACTAAGACGTCTCGTCAGATCTTTTATTGTTGTTTTTGTCGGATATAGCCCATCAAAATACATAAGATATCATAATCCAGATCCCGAGATCAATAAAATGTTTTCTTGTAGATCTGTGTCATCATCTACGGAGGAAAATAATAGTTGGGGTGTAGTTGACCTTATTCCCAACCAGCAATTTGATATGTTATAGAAGTTGTAGGAATGTTTCAGACACAAATATTATTAAACAACATTACTCTTAGAAACACTTTCATATCGTTTTCACAGCAGCTATAAATGCAAAATTGGCACCATCCTATAAAATATTTCAGTCGCTGTCGATATTTTGTAAAGCCTATTCGAGCCATTATAAAATAATTGTACAAAAATGTCCAGAAGTCTTATGAAAATTTAGTACTATCACTATATAGCAGCTTTATTAAAGCTTCGTTTAATTGTACTATAAAACACACTTCACTGTCTGTTAAATTATTACTATAAAACAACTAAACAACTGTTTTATAAGAGCTTTTAAATAGTCAATATTTAAAAAAAATGCGCTTTATACACACCAATAAAATAAAATGTAAAAGTATTTTTGACACCAAAAGCATATGGCATTGTGATTTAATACTAGGTACCTAATAATCTATAATAATGATTTAAGAGACTTGTTCTAGCTTACAGCGACTGCAATTTTTGATGGGAAGAAAATTTTACTGTGAACTATGGCCATGTTTTTAATATATTTTTAATGGGCCTCACATGTACTGATGATTTCTAATAATTTTTGAAATCTTATAAATATCGATTTTATGAATTTGAGTTTTTTTGCGATGTAACTTACACTAATTTGCTTTAGTAGTCATAGCGATAATGATATAGTCATTTTGGGCGATTTTAATATCCCCAAATATGCATCTTACCTAAAAGACTCAAAATCTAACGCCCAAATTAGAGCCTTGAATAATTTTCTAGACACTAATAATTTATCTCAATACAACTCAATATTTAATGGCAATGACAATATTCTTGATCTAGTATTACACAACAAAAACTGTGATGTATCTCAATCTCCTGATCCGTTAACTAATGAAGATTTTCACCACCCTGAGAGCAGGGTGGTGAAAATTTCTATCTTAAAACTATATTTATATTATAATATTATAATAATATTATAATATTAATCTTAATTCTAATCAGAGGATCATATCAACTGAAATAAGTACTGTTAAGAACCTTATTAATAATTTTCCAACTAATCATGACGTTAGTTATAATTTCCGCAAATGTGATTTCTCCAAATTGTATGAAAACCTTCTCAACATAGACTGGTCCTCCCTCTCTTCTTTTAATGACGTCAATGATGCATGCACTCATTTTTACAACAAACTTGACTCTGTATTTGAATCTTGTGTACCTAAGAAATCGACTTCTCGTAGCGGCAGATATCCTCCGTGGTTTAATGGCAGTATCATAAAAAAAATTAGCCTTAAAGAACGTCTTAGGAGACAGTATGCAAGAACCAGTGATCCACTTATACACAATAACCTCAAAAACATCAGAAGAGAAATACAATATTATACCAATTTAGCCTACAGAAATTTCGTGCAGAACTCTGAAGACAATATAAAAAATGATCCCAATAAATTTTGGGCTTTCATCAAAAGTAGAAAAGGGTCGGCCAGTGTATCTGAAGAGATGTTCTTCGAGGGATCTTCGCTAAACAATCCCTCTGATATACTAAATGCATTTGCCAATTATTTCGGTCAATCTTATAATGAGTCTTCATTAGATATCGAGGAACATCACTTTGAGACCGATATACCTAACAATAACCCTATTGTTAGCATAAACTCTTTCGGTGAAGATGAGGTTATTCGGGCTCTAAAACGAATTAAACCCAAAATGACGACCGGTCCTGATTCCATTCCAGCTTTTTTATTAAAGGATTGCGCTATCATCTTTGCATATCCTCTAACTCTAATTTTTAACTTAATCTTAAAAAACTGCCTATTTCCTGACCTATGGAAATATTCCAAAGTATGTCCCATCTTCAAAAAGGGAAACAAACTAGATATTGAGAACTTCAGACCAATCTCTGTAATTTGTAACTTCTGTAAAGTCTTAGAAATATTACTTCATGATAGAATATATCATTTGATTAACACCAAAATCTCTATTAATCAACATGGATTTATGAAAGGGCGTTCAACAACAACAAATTTATTCTGTGTAACTCAATATATTTCTGAATCCCTAGATGAACGTGGGCAGGTAGATGTCATATATACCGATTTCTCCAAAGCGTTTGATAGACTTGATCACCAGTTGTTACTTAATATATTAGAAAAAATCGGCTTCTCATATTCTTTGCTTCTTTTGTTTAAATCTTATTTAATGAATAGGAGTCAGTACGTTGCATTAAATGGATTCAAATCGATCGAATTTGCTGCCACATCTGGAGTTCCCCAGGGATCTATTCTGGGGCCCTTGTTTTTTAACATATTTATTAACGACATAGTGAACGAAATTAATTTGCCTCACCTTTTATATGCCGACGATCTAAAAATTTTCACAGTAATTGATGAAATCGATGACTGTTTTCAACTTCAGACTTCTCTTGACAAAATAAACACCTGGTGTATAGTAAATAAATTATTCATGAATCCTAGTAAATGTAACGTAATGTCCTTTTCTTTAAAAACATCACCTTTTATTTTTGATTACAGGTTAGATAATGTCATACTTCAAAGACCAATAACATTTCGCGACCTCGGCGTAATTTTTGATAATAAATTATCCTTCACTGATCATATCGATACCATTGTGTCCGAAGCCTCCAAAGCCCTTGGATTCATCGTTCGTACTAGTCGAGAGTTCACTAATACTGATACTCTGAAAATTCTTTATCAATCCTTCGTCAGATCGAAACTTGAGTACGCATCGCTAATTTGGAGTTCCAGTTATGATGTTCACAAGAATAACTTGGAGGCAGTTCAACGTAGATTTCTTAGATTACTGTGGTTCAAATCCGACGGTACCTATCCAGTGATTGGTTTTCCGCACAGTAACTTGCTTGAAAGATATTCTATGACTACTCTTGAGGATAGGCGTACGTACTTTTCTCAAGTATTTTTGTTTAAATTACTACACAATGATTTTGACGCACCCGAAATAATTAGTAAGCTTAATTTTCACGTTCCCAGATTAACGTCTCGTAATCACCAAGTGTTCTATTTACCTACGACGCGTACCAACGTACTAAATAATTCACCTTTATATACGATTTGCAGTACTTCTAACAAATTATGTAACGACTTCGATATTTTTAATTGCAGCCTTAGTGACATAAAACAAAATGTTCTAAATTAAATAACCAGTGAGTGTCTTTGTTTTTCTTAATTTGCTTTGAATCACATATGTGTATATATGTATATATAGTTTTTATATTTAAACATTTCCCATGTTATTTTTTTCTCTTTCTTCGTATCATTAGTTATTCATAGTTCGTACATTTAAGTAATTTTTTTCTTCAGTTTACTTTCTTTCTATGTTGTTGTATATTATGTAATTAATGCTTTGTATGCCTTTATTCCTGTTCTGTAATTGGGTATCTTACCTGTTGAACAGTGTATGCAATAAATAAATAAATAAATAAATAACTGTATAATTAGTCCGTTTTTTTGACTTCATAAATTCTAACAAACATTTTATATTTTAAATTTTCATACCTTGTCATTTTTATCATCAGGAACGTTGGTCTTTCAAGATGCCCTCCATCTATAACGTACTTTTGTGTTAGAAGCAAGCATTTTACGATACCTATTTAAATTATTGGACGATTGCTATAAAACATCTATAAAATAATGCGCTTTAGTGTAACTTTCTTGTGAATTTTATAAAATAGATCACTCACTTTCACTATACTTTTGTAGCTCTTATACGTCTGTGTAGAACTGAGTTGTAAATTCAACCATGGAAACAGAATTGGTTCAATTTGCATAAATATAACCTACAAATTAGTAGCAGTAGCTCAACAGTACAGGCATATGACCTGATACGTTAGCAGTGAGTGCAAGGCGCCGTTTCATTTTACAGCAGTTTAAGCTTGTGTCTTATTGTCAAAACCACTACGGTGTTAATAATATATTTACATCCAATTTTTAAGTTTCTGCATTGTTCTAAATATGACGTTTCTAGTTTCGCAGTTATATGATCTGTCATGATCTGCACTGCTCTTGTCAATGTTGGTAACCAAAATTTTGGGAGAATAATTTTTTTATAAACTTGTATACTATAATAATTATGATAAATGTTTATTAAAAGACATACTTTACTTATGACTAAATATAAATACACAGCTAACGCAGGAAATCAATTTTCTCAAATTTGTTTTATTGTGTTATCCACTACATTTTTATGCTCAAATAAACAGTTTTGTTTTGTAATGACTTTGTTGCTGTTTCCATATTACAGCAATATATAATTCTATATAATAAGTATACAACATGCTTTGGAACAACATTTATTCTTAAAAGCAAAGTTGTCACAAATAGATCTGTAATATGATGTTTTGTAAGATGATGAGAAATAACTATAAAACAATTCGAATGTATATTTATAACAGTGCTAATAATACTGTTATACGTCACTAAAAAATAATTATAAAACGATTTAGTTTTCTAAGCTGAAATATTTTATAACTTAATCACGAAAACATTTATAAAATAATTTCGTAACTCCATTATAAAAATTAATTTTGTTGCAGAAACGTTTTAATGATTTTATAAATTAATTCAGTTGCAGACAACAAAGTAGTATTTTCTGGAACTCTAATATAATCAGTCGGCATTTAGAAGCATTAATAATATAACAATAAAACAAAATAATCGTAGAACATTTAAATTATAAAACAAATTTGCTGGTTAGGTTGCTATGTAATTATGCCTTGAGCCCACTGAAAATATTTCGTAGCGAAAAAATTCAAAGTCTTTTTGAATTTCTTCGCTACATTTCAAGTAATATTATTTTTCATCTACATTATATATTTTGCACAGATGTTTTGCTTTAAGTTGACGTGTGGTATTCTTAACTTCATTAAGAAACACTAAGTCCTGGTAGGTATGTAACAAAAGTCAAATTAAGGGAGCCAAGTCCGGCCCTGTGCAACAGAATAACCGTATTCTGATCTTGGTAACATTTTAATGGGTCGAGACTTTAGTAAACTATCGTAAAATACCGGTCATAGATACATCTGTTTTATGTTATTTTAGAGTCCAGGAAACGTGCTTTGTGTAACTTTACTCTTTATTAGATAGTAGACGTTAGCCAGTAAACAATAAATAAGCATCCAAATTATTTTATGTCCAATTTGCTTTGCCCACTTGTTTAGTTAAGGGCACCTGTTGAAATACCCACCGGGGGTCTAGTGAGATTTTTCAGGACTAAAGCAGTTGATAGAGAATTCTAGGAACATATGTAATAGACCATAAGATAGATAGGCCAAAGAAGGCAGATTTTTTCCCCTATGCAAAGGCAAAGAAAGGAACAAAAGGGGTTTTTTTCCATCTGCTGGACTGGTATTAAAATGTTAAAGATAGACCATATGATAAATACCATGGTCCGTTAGGTAATTTCAAATGCGAGGGTTTAAAGTTTACTGCCCACTTTGGAAACGTATTATTTCGATGTAGAGATTATCTTCACTTTTGGCTTAACGTCCGATCGGTCATCATCTAGGGTATTAGTAGTATAGTAAATTCTCGTTTTGCGAACCTTTTTCAATTGTAAAGTTTAAGTACATTTGTTTAGTATTTTGCCGGTTTTAATAAGTAGAAAATTAATGTGTTGTAATCGAACTAAGATTTCGGTCGCGGTTTAGCTAAAGATTTGAAATTGCCGCGGACCATTTTATTTCTTGATATAGAGTAATTATCGTTTGTTAATTTATTTAATCGTCTTTAAGTGTTTGTGATTGTCAATTTCATTTGCTTTCATTTTCTTATGTAAATATAGTGGTTTAAGTGTTTTGAGAAATCACGTGTTTTATTTGCTTGTCATGAAATTAAGTTCATTTTACATTCAGTAAAGTTTGTTGGTGAAGTAACCTGGTTGAGGGACACCAAAAAGGATAAAATCACCTAGAAAGCAAAGGGTAAGCACAGTTTTGTTTTCGATGGATATACTATAATATCGACGGAGTTTGCAAAGTGATTGGGCCACTCCGTACTCTGCCAATGGTAATGTCTAATTAAATCATGTAATTAGGGGAATAAAACCCCAGTTATTACAGGTACACCTTTATTACTCCCTGTATATATAATCTTGATAGTAATGCATTTTAAACATTAGTTTGCTAGATGTAAATCTGGTACCGAACAATTAATTAATGAAACCTTCCTTTTGTGAAGAAAAAATATCGTTCGTTCATCCGCAGCTATAATCCTACTGAAATTACCAGCAAAGTTAATTGTTATAATGAATAGCAGTCTAAATTACAGAGTAATTAATGCGGTGTTTATGAGTGCACATAATTTTCAGAAGGAATTGAATTAAAACACGATTCCCGTCAGCTCTATATTCAAATTTAAAATATGCGGAGCGCAGAATAAAAACCTCCCAGAGACCTACTTACCGATCTAAATGCACGTTTTGCTATTTTGTTTGCAAACTTGACCGAACTTCCCGGATTGCTTAAATTCTAAGTGCAAAAAGTATAAAAATCTTGTTTTTCATCTACGTGCTTTAACTGAACCGAAACTAATTTCAAAGTTTCTGTGCTTTTACAGCAATCATTAAAGTACTGTGGGATGAAAATTCACGTGAAAATTTACATTTTATGTTTTGCTTGTCATTCTAAAGTGTTACAAAGCCCAGCGAATACAATAGTAGATAGCTGTAAGTAATGATGGCGTTAAAATTTTAACGTCGTAAGAGATATTTTTAACATTATCCACCCTATTTCTTACCACATATTTCAGTCTCGGGTTAAGAACGGGGATTTATTTTACACCATATTCATTATGTAAGCTTACGCTACTGGGCCAGCGTTATAAGTGTGTAATTAAATAAAATTAAGATGTGGCAAAACATTCAAATTACAGCAGTGGAGTAGCGTCACTTGGGACAGAGGAGGTATTCGCTCATGTGCCCGTGTAAACTGTAATATCTTCTTTTTACATTTTAAAAGTGCTTGAAACAAGAAAAACAGAACTCTCATGCTCAGTATGATTTAAATTAAATAATAAATAGTAAATATTAGCTCTGTTGACGTATTCGTATAGTAGTTTCACAGTAATCCCAACTAGCAACTTGATATTTTATAAGAGGTGTAGAAATATTTCTGACACAAATTTTGTAAAACAGCATTACTCTCAGGAACACTTTCAGGTTTTCTCAGTAGCTGTAAATGCAGAATTGGCACCATCTAATAAAGTATTTCAGTCGCTGTTGATATTTTGTAACGCCTCTTGGAGGTACATTTTTTTTAAATAATAGCTTTGCTTTAAACATTTTTCTTTTATTTATAATTTTATTTAACTTCTAAATAACGATGATATGGCTTGTTTACGGAATTCTGGGATACCCTGTATATCGCTAAATTTAAAATAATTTCAGTTATTACTGTATGTTCTTATTCTTTTAGCTCATAAGATATACCATTTTTAGAATGCCATTTTTTAGGCCATTTGAACTTATATTGAACCAACTCATGACAGCTACGCAAAGTTAATATCCGTGTACATTATTCAAGACGGCTGCTGGTCGCGAACCTCTATTTTTTGCTCGTATTTCAATAAATGTTCCGAAAGTTACAGACAGCTTCGCCCGCTTTGTTTATTATAGTTATAAAGACTTTCTGCCTACTTAAGTGAATTTCTTTTACGAAGTACGATATTTCAAATTAATCAAGTAATGCACAGTATATCTTCTTCCAGTATTTTGAAAAGTGAAATAAAATGGGCCTTTTCAGTAGGTACTCAAATCTAAAGATAAATATATTTTATTCGAAAGTTTAAACATTAGAACGCAAGTTATTAGTTTCGTATAGAATTTCTTTTTAGTTTTAAAGTTAGTTTAAAAAAATGTATGCATGATTAGCTAAAGAAACTACTTGACGGAGAACAGTCAAATTTGGTAGGTAGCCGAAGAAATGGTTGACTTTCACTGGAAAATATACACTGTGGCCCGTCTAAAGGGAATAGATAAGTAATGGAAAAATATTCTTTTCGCTCAAATTTAAAATTTCCACGTTTCGTAACATTCTAAACCTATTAAACAAATTCTTTTGACAATTTTAAATAGAAACAATATTTGAAATTTTGAAAATTTTGAAAATTTTGAAAATTTTTTATAAAATAAATAGTAAAATTTTTTTCTGCTCAAATTTAAAATTTTCACGTTTCGTGACATTCTAAGCCTATTTCAGTAAAAAAATTTTGAAAATTTGAAATAGAAAGAAAATTTGAAAATTTTATATGAAGTGGATGATGAAGAAAAAGTGTTTTGCTCAAATTCAAAATTTCTAAACCTTTTTCAAATAAAAATTTATTTTGAAAATTTTAAAATATATTTTTTACTTCCCTCGCATACCGAAGGGAAGTATCGTATTCGAGAAAAATCACCATCCGAGATTTTTTCGGATTTTGACGTTTCAGATCACGTAGATTTCGAAAATATAGATTTTTCAATTCCGTTAGTCTGTCTGTCTGTCTCTTGGTGCATTAACTAAAAAAACTACTTGACGGAGAGCAGTGAAATTTGGTAGGTAGTTGACGCTACTGTCAGCGAAGAAATGATTAAACTTTCACTGGAAAATATACAGGGCGGACCGTCTAAAGGGACTAAATAATGGAAAAATTTTTTTTTGCTGAAATTTCAAATTTCCACGTTTCATGAAACGCTAAACCTATTTCAGAAAAAAAAACATTTTTGAAAAACTTTTTACCACTAAAATAAATGAAAAATTAGTTTTCTTTCAAATTTAAAATTTCCACATTTCATGGCATTCTAACCCTATTTCAAAAAAAAAATTATTTTTTTTTAACATTTTTAAAACAAATTTATCACTAAAAAAGTTGAAATTTTTTTTGTTCAAATTTAAAATTTCCACGTTTCATGACATTCTAAACCTATTTCAGAAGAAAAATATTTTGAAAATTTTTTTACCAACATTTTTGAAAAATTTCAAAAAAATTAAATTTTGTAACATTTAAAAAAAAATACCACTAAAATATATGGAATTTTTATTTTTGTTCAGATTTACTACGTTTCAGTAGTGTTCTAAACCTATCCAAACAAATTTAAAAACGGTTTTGAAAAATTTTTTAAATTTTTTGAAAAAATTTTTAATCTATTTTGTCACTACTATGAAAAATATGTTTTTGCTCAAATTTAAAATTTCTGCGTTTCATGACATTCCAAACCTATTTCGGAAAAAAATTTGCAACATATTTTTACCATTTTGGAAAAAAAAATTACCACTAGAATAGATGGAAAAAAAAATATTGCTCAAATTTAAAATTTTCACGTTTCATGACATTCTAAACCTATTTCAGAAAAAAAAAAATTGAAAATTTTTTTTACCAACATTTTTGAAAAATTTCTTACCACTAAAATAGATGGACAATTTTTTTTCTTTGCTTAAATTTAAAATGTTCACGTTTCATGGCATTCTAAACCTATTTAAAAAAAAAATAAAAATTTAAATTTGTAATTTTTTTTAACCACTACTATAGAATAGAAGCAAACTTTTCTTTTTGCTCAAATTTAAGATTTCCACGTTTCATGACATTCTAACCTATTTCAGAAGAAAAATATTTTGAAAATTTTTTTACCAACATTTTTGAAAAATTTCAAAAAAATTAAATTTTTTAGTCACCACTATACTTCCACTCCACTACGTGAATGTGGAATTGGAAATGTGACAGATGGCACTAATATTTGGCATATGCACCTATTATACTTGTATTGAAAAATGTACAGGGTGGTCATCCCAAGAAATAATTCAGTCATGGTGGACATTTTTAAAGGTATTTGCGCAAGCCTTCCATATTTGGCACCTGTCATTTAGTATTGAACTTTTGCTGTTGGATGAGCACTCTATATATTTTTTTGGCCAAAGCTTATCAGGTTCTCTAAATCGGCGAAGAGTATAGGGTTAGCTTGTTTCAAATGTACTCTTGCCGATAACGTCACTTTAACTTATACTGTACAGCAAATTTAAGCCACCTATGTTGCCTGCAATGATTATGACAATTTGATAAGTGAAAGTCGGCTTGTGCCGTCAAAATGTTCCCAGTTTCAGATACTTTCCTTTGTACTTTTACTATTTTAAATCACAATTTTCTTCCACTTTCCTTTTTGGGAACGTGAATATTTCATTTGTAATATTAACATTATTATTTCAACAGGTTAGCATAAGGCAATCAAACATATTGTTTTAGCTAGTAAACAAAATCCTATACCTAACTTTTTGAATCCCATGTAAAATGTCAGGTGACGAACAGAGCAGTAAGCAACAAATAGCCAAGATAACAACTTTGTAAAATTAAAATAGTTATTGTAATATTATTCAATTCGGTATTTAAAGGGAGAGCCAAATTTCATATTTTTCATATTTTTGTCTCTTTAGGTCTATGACGGCAGCACATATGTCAAATTCTTGATTTATATGCTTTTTCCAATCAGATATTACACACCATAACGCAGTCTCGCAAGAGTGTTTGTCCCTTCCGAAAGTGTGTACAAAGAATTATGTAAAAGAGGAAAGTACACTATTTTGCTATTATCAATAACGCATAAATGAATTTTATCATAATCATGTATATCGTAGAGAATATGTCTAAAATTAGTTGAGAATAAGAGCTTTCCACAACGTTGGATAAGACGACAAGAGTAATTATTGCTTAGCTCTCCTATCTTCCAGATATTACAGCATCTTAGAATTAATTACTGTGGAATATTGAAATTAGTACACCTTATAAAACTGGGGCAATATTGTAAAACATAATTTGAAAATGAACAAATAAAATGAGACGTAATTGTTAGTAAAATACAACGAATTTCATAAAGTATCTTCAGATGGTCAGAAAATTTCCCTCTGTAGTCTAAAAATCTGATGTAAAACGAGAAGAATTGTTTTTATAAATCCATTACAAAAACTACTAATTTAATATTGAACAGATTGGGCCGTTACTTGAGAAAAATCCATGATAATAATTGGGAAGAAAACTATATTAGTTTTTGATTTTCACTTTATTTCTTGTCAACATTACAATAATTGTTTCGCCACACAGTGGCTTCTTCGGATGTTGAGTACTAGTATACTAATTTTACAATGCACAAACTGTATGGTTTTATACAATTTCGATCTAATCCTAATCGCTAAGCGGAAAAGTACAACATAATTTTAATTACTAAATGGAAAGGTACATATACTTCTAGGTAATTTATTGAATTTAATTTTAATAGTCTAAGTAAATATATTTAGTATGGGAGATGTGTTTGTTTTAATTTAGTCATTTAATAAAATATCAGACGACTTTAGTTTTTATTTATTTCTAGAGATTCTAGTAAATCGAGTGTTAACCCTTTTTTCTCGGTGTGTAAAATTTTAAACTCTCCGTTGAACACCTGACCTACTTCTATTAGGTGGTTAGCATAAGTTGAGTCTGTTTTATTACTGATGTAAGTTCTTTTGTGTTCTGATAACCGCTTACCAAAATTTCTTCCTGTTTGTCCAACATATACCTTAGGACAAGCACCATAAGTCAACTTATAGACACCTGATTTGTTTTCTGACGAAATTTTGTCTTTTGCATTTTTTAAATGTTTTCCTATTGTATTATTAGTTTTGAAAACTACATTAATATTACGTTTTTTTTTTTTTAAAGAGGAAGTTTTTTCTGTTGGGTAGCCGATGTAAGTGAGAACTTCGAAACTGTTATTTTGATCTTTTATTGTTGGATATACTTCTTTAATGGCTTTATTGAAATATTTTTTCACAATGATATTGTCTATTACTTCGGGGTTGTAACCATTGTTGAATGCAATTTGTTTTATTATTTGTAGTTCTTTGATATAATTTTTTTCCGATAAGGGGACAAAAGCCTGTGTATCATGCTGTTGTATGCTGTTATTTTGTGTTGGCGAGGATGTGCTGAGATGTTGTGTATTGTTATGTCAGTGTGGGATGGTTTATGGGAAATTGAAAAATCATGTTTTTATTGAGTCTTTTAATAGTTAAATCTAGAAAGTTAATAATGTTTTCGGTTTCAGTTTCGAGAGTAAATTTAATTTTAGGGTGGAGTGAGTTTATAGTCCATAGTCCATAAACCATCCCACACTGACATAGCAATACACAACACATCAGCATATCCTCGCCAACACAAAATAGCAGTAATAGACAATATCATTGTGAAAAAATCTTTCAATAAAGCCATTAAGGAAGTATATCAAACAATAAAACATCAAAATAACAGTTTCAAAGTTGTAACTTACATCGGCTACCCAATAGAAAAAACTGCCCCTTTAAAAAAAAAAACGTAATATTAATGTAGCTTTCAAAACTACAATACACAAACATAATAGGAAAACATTTAAAAAATTTAGAAGACAAAATTTCATCAGAAAATAAATCAGGCGTCTTTAAGTGGACTGACTTGTGGTGCTTGTCTTAAGGTACATATTGGACAACACTAAGAAATTTTGGTGAACGGCTATCAGGACACAAAAGAAGTTACGTCAGTAATAAAAAAGACTCAACTTATGCTAACCACCTAATAGAAGTAGGTCACGTGTTCAACAAAGAGTTTAACATTTTACACACCGAGAAAAAAGGGTTAGAACTCGATTTACTAGAATCTCTAGAAATAAGTAAGCTAAAGTAGTCTGATAATTTATTAAATGACCAAATTGAAACAAACTCATCTCCCTTACTAAATTTATTTACTTAGACTATTAAAATTAGATTCAATAAATTACCTAGAAATATATGTACCCTTCCATTTAGTAATTAAAATTATATTGTACTTTTCCGCTTAGCAATTAATATTAGGATTAGATCGAAATTGTATAAAACCATATAGTTTGTGCATTGTAAAATTAGTATACCAGTACTCAAGATCCGAAGAAGCCACTGTGTGGCGAAACAATTGTCATGTTGACAAGAAATAAAGTGAAAATCAAAAACTAATATAGTTTTCTTCCCAATTATGCTAATTTAATATTCCTGGATTAAACTGTATCAATCGCAACAGAGAAATTCAGTTTTTAGTTGCAAATGGTATAATAAAAATTAGTACCTTTGCTTTTTGTAAATACCATGGTTGTCTGACGATGGTTCATAGACCGAAACGTAAGAAAATAAAATAATTTTCATTTAAACCTACTGAAAAATCTGAAGATACACGCCAAGATAATAAAAATGATTACTTAATAGACAGATGGATTCTTGTAAATCTTATCTAACGCCGTTTGTAAATTTAATATACTGGCAATCGGAATCATAATAATAATAGGATATTTAATTTTTAGCCATCATAATAGCACAAACTCGTTCAGTAAATCTATTTGCCATATAATCGCCATAAAGCCGATTCCAGAAAATATTTGCAAATAAATCTTATTAATGCTCTCCCAAGATATACAAAGTAAATATTTTTGATAAATATTTCTGCGTTTTATTACCCTTTATAGTGTGCTAAAAGAATAAAACGGAAAGTTTCCGTAGGAAAAATAAAGGAAAATTGTATATACTCTGGATGGAGAGGGATCAAGGTTATGCTTTTATGACCGGATAAGGTTCCTTTTCTGGGACATAAAAAATAATGTATACAAGTTATCTTCTATTATTGAATAAGAGAAGCAATTTATATTATGGAAGATTCTTCACCGTATACTTGAAAATTGAAAACAATTTAGCCCTGACCCAAAACGGTTCTTTTCAAATGGAAGGTAAAAAGTTATTTTCAAAGTTATTTTCGACGACTGGAAGTGATACTATTATGAAATGAATATGGAATATGGAAATATATAACGAAAAAATTAAATTTCTCCAATCGTAAATGATTTAAGTTTTTTGTTTCATTATCAGTTTTGTTGAAATGCTCTAATTAACACCAACTTACTGTCCAGATTTAAATATAATCGCACTTTTCTTATTGTGAAAGTTGTTGAAAATTCAATAACAAACACAATTATGTGAATTTTCTTATTAGAAGCGACATATATATTTTTTTAAAAGTGCCGATATTATGTAACATACTCTTCATTCAGGTTCTTATTACTTATTTGCCTTTGTAGAGCACTATACTATATATATATAATAACTTCATCCATTATTTGAAAAACATAAATAAAATACGCGAGATTTTAACCATCAAAAATCCTCCATGTTCACAGCATTTTCACCACTTTGTGTGTTCAATTTCAGTTTTTATTATTTTATCATTTTGTGCAGACCTGACAACGCTGCAATAAAAGTGATTAAGTTATGTTGTGGTCATCGAAATTGAAGGTATAGAGGTAAGTCAATTTTTTTAATTTAAAAGTTATAATGTAATGTTGATTTTCCATTTCCATAAGGACTACCAGATCAAAGCAAATGGATGTATTTGATAAACATCCTGTATAGTAATTTTTTAAGGCAATATACAATGTTCTAGCTACTATTTTATCGACCATGCTGTATACGAAATACGCATTAATATTACTATGCAAATTTCATCTTACTTAACATTTTTACTTTAGAAATCAAGAAATTATAATGAATTGTTCTTACAGAAACACCAAAATGATAATGTAATATGCTCTGTAATGATTTGACCACTACTTTAATTGGATTTTCCATCTTGGAGCACGTTCCACTTGGGGGAAGCGGGCGAGCAACCATCTTGATTGAAAAGTTAAAAAAATGTTCTAGATAAAGTTGGAGAGGATACAATTTCTTACATTTTTTGTATATACATTTTTATTGTAAATCTAATACGTAACGAGATACAACGTTGAAATAATGTTTTATTTTCAAAAAATCGTCTACATTGTATTATTTTTAACGTTTTTCCACATCACAGTAAGATTATACAGGGGAATTATATCAAATTTCAGAGATATTCGTTGTATATTTATACATTTTGTTACGGCCACGGTGGAGTAAATTTCAACTTTCGTTCTATGTTTTGTGTAGTAGATATTTCATAGAGCGGGTGTGTTCCCTCGTGTTTATTTGTTTCTTTTGTAACGGTCGAAAAGGATGTCCCTTTCCTTCCTCGTTAAAGAGGGCAGCACAGTAACATTCTATACCTCGCGCGGATGGTCTAAGCAATTGTGTAAGGATAAATGTGTGAATTTTGTAAAGGATTTAAATTATTGTAACCATTAGTTGCGACGTAAAATTTTATAATTTAAAATTTCATTAAAAAATGCTGGATTATATCAAAATAATAAAAAGGGTATAACAGCAAATACCGACTCTTGAGGTATTCCATGTTTTACAGCCAATTCTCCTTAATACCTGTCATTAAATTTAATAACTTGTTTCTTATTTTCGAGGAATGATGTAAGCAACTGTAATACTATATCCCGTCAATTCTACTTTCATTTGTTTCAACAGAAGTAGACCATTGTTATGGTAATATAAATAATATAAAATATGTTATGTTGTAAACGGTAAAATATACAATATGTTTTCTTAAATCCATCTGTCTGACGCTGTATCTCTTTAAACATTGGACTTAGAACAAAAAATGAAGGAAATTTTGTATTTATGAACTTTCTCTGCATCATTTTTCTTGTAGGATCGAGCGTTGCCGATTTTTTTTTAAACCAATTTTGTGCAACTTTAATTTAAGATGGCGGTTCGCACCTCGCCCTACCCCCAAAGTTGAAAACTTGTTTTATTTATTAGGACCTCGACATAAACAATATATATCAAAATAATTAATACTCCACCATTTGAAAGGTAAAAACCCCGACTGATTGGACTATTTTCTAATTTTGACATTTTTTGGAGTAAATTGGGAATATTTCTGAAAGTAAGCCATGTACACGTCAGCCAATGTTTTCTCTACTTATGGATATAAAAGCTAACAGATTAAAACCTATGCGAAGTACAATGAAATGACTTAATAGCGCTCTTTTGTTGGAAAGTTAACAATTAGTTTTATAAAAACATCAGAGGCATAGACTTCTGTCAACCATTTTACTTCCCTCACATACCGAAGGGAAGTATTGCATTCGAGAAAAAATCACCCTCCGAGATTTTTCTGGATTTTCACGTTTCAGATCACGTAGATTACGAAAATATAGCTTTTTCAATTACGTCAGTCTATCTGTCTGTCTGTCTCTGTCTGTCTGCCTGTCTGTTGGTGCATTAACTAAAAAACTACTTGACGGAGAGCAGTCAAATTTGGTAGGTAGATGACCCTACTGTCAGCGAAGAATTGATTAAACTTTAACCGGAAAATATACAGGGTGGACCGTCTAAAGAGAATAAATAATGAAAAAAATTTCTTCTTGCCCAAATTTAAAATTTCCACATTTCATGACACGCTAAACCTATTTCAGAAAAACAAAATTTTGAAAAATATTTTTACCAACATTTTTGAAAAAATTTTTACCACTAAAATACCTAAATGAAAAAAAAAATTCCTTTGTTCAAATTTAAAATTTCCACGTTTCATAGCATTCTAACCTATTTCAAACAAAAAACATTAAACATTTTTTATGAACATTTTTGAATTTTTTTTTCCACGAGTAGATGGAAAACAGTTTCTTTTTACTCAAATTTAACATTTCCACGTTTCTTGGCATTCTACACTTATTTAAAAAAAAAAAATTGAATATTTTTTTGAAAAAATTCTTTTTTTTTTTACCACTAGGTACTATAGAAAACATGAAATATTTTTTCTTTTGCTCAAATTTAAAATTTTCATGTTTCAGAGCATTCTAGACCTATTTAAAAAAAGAATAAAAATTATTTATAGAATAGATGAAAAATTTTTCTTTTGCTCAAATTTAAAATTGTTTCATGACATTCTAAGCCGAGAAAAAAGAATGTTGAAATTTTTTTTTACCAATATTTTTGAAAAAATGTTTACAACTAGAATAGATGGAGAAGCAATTGTATTGCTCAAATTTAAAATTTACACGTTTCATGGCATTCTAGACCTATTAAAAAAAAAAAAAAAATTTTTTAAATCTAATATTTTTTTTACACTACCATAGAATTTTCTTTTCTCGTTCAAATTTAAAATTTTCACGTACCTATCATGACATTCTAAGCATATTACAAAAATTTTGAAAATAAAAAAGAAATTTGAAAATTTTTCACCACCACAAAATATAAAATAGATGAGAGATTTCCACGTCTCATGGGATTCTTAACCTATTTAAAAGAATGACATGTTTTAACCACTCCATTACGTGAATGTGGAACTGAAAATATGACACATGGCAATAATATTTGGAATACACCTATTATAGTTTTATTGAAAAATGTACAAGGTGGTCACCCCAAGAAATAATTCAACCATGGTGGACATGTAAAGGTATTTGCGCAAGCCTTCCATATTTGGCACCTGTTATTTAGTATTGAATTTTTGCTGTCGGATGACCACTCTGTATATTTTTTTGACCAAAAGTTATCTGGTTTTCTTGCACAAATAAAGTTCTGTGTAAATACCTCTACCGATTTTTTTAATTTATATTCTTGATAAATGAACAATTCTATAGCAATTGCTGAAACAATAAATTAGTATTGGAGCTTATTTCTTTTTTCAAATTTGACATTCACTTATTTAAAAAATCAGCAGCAACCAAATTCGGTAGCTGCTCTAATCGGTCAGTTATATCAATACCTTCATTCCATATTATTGTTAACTACAATGAAATCATATACCCGTTGCCACCACCTTCCTAGCTATATATAAGTCCATAAGAAAATTGTGTTCTTTAATCTTATTTAAGAACACATTCTTCCTTGCATACATATTTTGCCATATTATATAATAATAATGGAAGCAAAAATCATCGGCTCAGAATAATAAAACAACTTCATTATTTCGCCAATGTTTCGTTTGCGTAAACATCTTCAAGGCTCAAAAAAAGTGGAAAGAAAACATTGGCAAAAAATTAATATAATAGTTGTTTTATTGTCATGAACCAACGATTTTTATCGTCATTCATTATTATATAAGGCGATGATAAATCATGTACATAGAGAACATAAATTAAGTAGCCCAATTGAAAATAATGAAAACAAATAGATTTAAAATCCAAGTCAATGCTTACATCCATATCACTAAATTTCTCACATACCTACTACATATATAAATAATCTTGCACCTTAACCAGACCGTCCAGCCTTTGATTTATGGAAAAAGGAAAGACATATGGTGATATTAAGCCGGTCCTGTATGAACTTTCCGCGAAAGATCAAATATATTTGGGAAAGTTGCGCGTGGAATAAAAGATATAATCAGGCTAATACCCTCTTCTTGCTTCTACCTCACGTCACATTCCCCTTCGAGAGCTCGAGCCATCCCTCATGTCTAGTGGCTAAGATTTACAGCTATTCATCTTCCAAACAAAAAGATACCAGTCCCACCTCCCCTTTCGGGTAATTTGCTTCTTCACTAGAGTTCCTGATAGAACCGCTGGTAATTCGCCTCATTTTTTGTTAACACCGCATTTCCTCTTTGTATAAGTAGAAAATAATTTCACTATCCTAGACAAATTACTCGGGTTTTTGCTGTCATCAAATTCGGATATTTCAACATAAGTGAATCAATTACTTAAGTGAATTAGAATGTTTTATTGCTTTCTTTCGCTTATCGGGATCTTATGTATAGTGTGTTTCAATTTTCATGGAAATAACAGTAATAGCTTTCTTGAAAAGGTGTGTTAAATTATCGGTTCTCATTAATTAGACACTGACTGGCGTTCTTAATTACCATTACCATTAGAATGTACTTATTTTCTTTCACTATGATACATTTATCTAAATTTTATATATCATTAAACATATACATAAAAAATTCCGCCCGTTATATGAATCTACACTTAAAATGAAAATGCCATTGGTGAGCAAAGACAAAAACCCTACCTGTTCTTATAAAGAGTAGCAGCCACACGATACGATATATACAGGGTATGTTTGTTCAAGCTACCAGAATTTGACTTTTCTGCTAATTGACCCAGCGGGAACCTTATTGGAATGATATATCACAGTATATTGCCGGAGAATTCTAATAGTGATATTACACTATACATATTTCAAGTTTTTATTGTATTATTCCTCAACATTGTACCCCTGCAACCCGGGGTACAAGTAAGCCGTGTTGGGGTGCCTAACTGCGTAATATCATTTTTGTGTTTGGTTTCTCTGTGGTGTGATATTTCTGAGGTTAAAAAAGAAACGATTATTTTTAATAAACTTAAGACATGATCGGGTACAGTATAAACAGTTGCAATAATAGGAGTGGAACTTGAACTGAAAAAAATGTAAAATTCTTTCGGTTCCCAAAAATGAAGAATGTCGAGAAAATGGTTAGACATTTGTCCAGTAAAACCTGATAATCTCAAAAATGGTAATTATAAAAACAATAATTTTATAATATATTGGATTTACTTATTTATAATTACAAAATATGTATTATTAAAACATGTACCTATTTACGATATAAAAGTTTGTATTTGTTATTTAACACAGAAGTGGTCATAAATAAAAAATGTTTTTCTTACAGCTCGCATTTGTACAATGCATTTAAAGAGGTCAGATTTTAAAGCAACTCCAGAGTATCTCAAAAATATTAAAAACTATTCTCCAACGAATATCCGTGTCCTTCCGCTTCATGCAGTACCTACAGAATATTTGGCAAGAACCATTCTCAAGACATAAAGAACAAAGCAAAGTAAGAGTAAGTAAACATATTCATGTATATCGTTTAACTTCAAAGAAAAGTTAGTGTACAGTATGACATATAAATTTGAATCTAGGATATCTAAAAATTTTAGAATTGAAAGTAAAATGAGGAAAAAATTCACTTAAATGTACCAACTATGAATAACTGATGATACGAAGAGAGAGAAAAAGACAACATGGGAAATGTTTAAATATAAAAACTATATAAACATATATACACATATGTGATTCAAAGTAAATTAAGAAAAACAACGACACTCACTGGTTATTTAATTCAGAAATTTTGTTTTATGTCACTAAGGCTGCAATTAAAAATATCGAAGTCGCTACATAATTTGTTAGAGGTACTGCAAATCGCATATAAAGGTAAATTATTTAGTACGTTGGTACGCGGCGTAGGTAAATAGAAACCTTGGTGATTACGAGAGGTTAATCTGGGAACGTGAAAATTAAGCTTACTAATTATTTCGGGTGCGTCAAAATCATTGTGTAGTAATTTAAACAAAAACACTTGAGAAAAGTTCGTACGTCTATCCTCAAGAGTAGTCTTTGAATATCTTTCAAGCAAGTTACTTTGCGGAAAACCAATCACTGGATAGCGCCGTCGGATTTGAACCACAGTAATTTAAGAAATTTACGTTAAACTGCCTCCAAATTATTCTTGTGAACATCATAACTGGAACTCCAAATTAGCGATGCGTACTCAAGTTTCGATCTGACGAAGGATTGATAAAAAAATTTCAGAGTATCAGTATTGTGAACTCTCGACTAGTACGAACGATGAATCCAAGGGCTTTGGAGGCTTCAGACACAATGGTATCGATATGATCAGTGAAGGATAATTTACTATCAAAAGTTACGCCGAGGTCGCGAAATATTATAGGTCTTCGAAGTATGACATTATCTAACCTGTAATCAAAAACAATAGGTGATGTTTTTAAAGAAAAGGACATTACGTTACATTTAGTAGGATTCACTAATAAGTTATTTACTATACACCAGGTGTTTATTTTATCAAGAGAAGTCTGAAGTTGAAAACAGACATCGATTTCATCAATTACTGTGAAAATTTTTAGATCGTCGGCATATAAAAGGCGAGGCAAATTAATTTCGTTCACTATGTCGTTAATAAATATGTTAAAAAACAAGGGCCCCAGAATAGATCCCTGGGGAACTCCAGACGTGGCAGCAAATTCGACCGATTTGAACCCATTTAATGCAACGTACTGACTCCTATTCATTAAATAAGATTTAAACAAAAGGACTGGTGATCAAGTCTATCAAACGCTTTGGAGAAATCGGTATATATGACATCTACCTGCCGACGTTCATCTAAGGATTCAGAAATAAATTGAGTTATACAGAATAAATTTGTTGTTGTTGAACGCCCTTTCATAAAGCCATGTTGATTAATAGAGATTTTGGTGTTAATTGAATGATATATTCTATCATGAAGTAATATTTTCTAAGACTTTACAGAAGTTACAAATTACAGAGATTGGTCTAAAGTTCTCAATATCTAGTTTGTTTCCCTTTTTGAAGATGGGACATACTTTCCATAGCTCAGGAAATAGGCAGTTTTAAGATTAAGTTAAAAATTAGAGTTAGAGGATATGCAATGATAGCGCAATCCTTTAATAAAAAAGCTGGAATGGAATCAGGACCGGTCGTCATTTTGGGTTTAATTCGTTTTAGAGCCCGAATAACCTCATCTTCACTGAAAGAGTTTATGCTAACAATAGGGCTATTGTTAGGTATATCGGTCTCAATGTGATGTTCCTCGATATCTAATGAGGACTCATTATAAGATTGACCGAAATAATTGGCAAATGCATTTAGCATATCAGAGGGATTGTTTAGCGAAGATCCCTCAAAGACCATCTCTTCAGATACACTGGCCGATCCTTTTCTACTTTTGATGAAAGCCCAAAATTTATTGTGATCATTTTTTATATCATCTTCAGAGTTCTGCACGAAATTTCTGTAGGCTAAATTGGTATCATATTTTATTTCCCTTCTGATGTTTTTGAGGTTATTGTGTATAAGTGGATCACTGGTTCTTGCATACTGTCTCCTAAGACGTTCTTTAAGGCTATTTTTTTTATGATAATGTCATTAAACCACGGAGATGTCCGTCCATATTTGTGGCCGAAATAAGTTTGCACTAAGACCCAATTAACACCAATGCGTACAAATAGAATCAAATGTAGTTTTTGGAAAAATGGATGCAATTTTAGCAAAGTTGTATACTTGATAGTGAAATTCGGATACTTTAGAAGCATGTTGTGATAACATTGAGGGTCATGTTGATAATTTAAACATTAATATTTTACAGTTACCTCGGCAAGTTCGCGATTTTGTAGAATTAGCTGTACTACTTGACGCCATAACTGCTCCACAACCACCTCTACTGACTATTTGGTTAATTCTGGTCGAGACATTTATGATGAATCACCCTGTGAAAAATTTCAATACGACCAACATTCATGATAAAATGCATCAAAATTGGTGGAATGATCTTCAGGCATGATTTTGCAATCTGAATTTTTGTACATCCGATTTTTTTTAAAAACACTTGGAACTACTTTAAGGTGTAAGGCTGAAGAAACTGGATGAAAAGAACATTATCAAGTACAGCTAAAGTCCATCCAAATACCCAACTCCGTATACCACATAAATTTAATTTTGTTGCGCTATACATATTTATGAATAGCTTCAAACGCCTTTTATAAAATAACCATTATGGCGCCAGCGTTTCTTTGAATGAGGTTGTTCCATTGAACGCTTTCAGAAGAATTATCTCCATAATTCAGCATTAGTTTAAAGACCCTTTTAATTACTATTAAAACAGCACATTCAGTATGGAATTGCACACTGAAGTAGGGAGTACACTGATGCATAATACACAGCTCTGGCCGTGTCAACATTAACTGAATATGTAATAGAACGTAATACGGATTGCAAATGAGACTCTAGATAACTTTATGTACATGAACGTGACGTGATATTCCTACTTTACACAATCTCTTCGGTCTTAATCTTACTAACGCTTGTGTGCATGGCATTGCACAGTAGCGACAAACGATTTGTTCTCGTAAGCTGGATTTATCAGTTTTAGAGAATAGACCGATGATATTTTAGAAATAATTTTAAAATAACTAAATTTTGTATAGTACAGGATGACAGAAAGGAAACGGACGTTAGGACACGATGTCTATACAGAAATCGAAATACTGAATTTTAATAAAACTTAATGTTTTACGATTTTCGCAATATTTTATTTATATATTTTAACTAAAATATATACTACATGACAATTGTTTCGCCAACACAGTGGCTTTTTCGGATGTGACTATTAAACTAACTTGTACAATGCTAAACTGAATATTAAAATAGAGGTAGCTGAGGCAATAAACAAATCCAACAAATTTATCTTTTACGTATCATAAATGGAAAAACCAGGTTCTTGTAATTCAGATATAATATGGATCTATAATTAAGGTGAATTGTTGTTAAAATACATAGAACAATAGAAATTAAGAAAAAATTAAGTAATGGTGAAGGGTTTGTTTCCAGTTAATCATTTAAAATTATATGAGAATCTTTTAATTTATTGATTTCTAACGATTCTAAAGGTGTTAATTTTAATCCTTTATTTTCTACATGTAATAAATCACAATTGGCGTTAAAATTACGGTTTTCTTCCATTAACTGGCTGGCATAAGTAGGGTCTAGTTTTTTATTCTGGGAGCTTCTTTTGTGTTCGGAGATTCTTCTTTTAAATTTTCTACCAGTTTGTCTTATATATACTTTAGGACATAAACCACAGGTTAACTTATAGACACCGGTTTTATTGTCATTTTCAGTCTTGCCGTTATTATTTTTAATTAATCTACCTAGTGAATTAGAGCTTTTATATGCATTGGACTTCAAATTAATCTTTACCTCAGTAGAGTTGTCGCTGGTAACTGGCGCTTTCGTCTCTTTCTTTAGTAGTATATTTATTAGAAATAATTAACTTCATGCTCGTTAATGATATTGTATATTTTAGTCCTTCTGATAATTAATTTGTATTCGAGTGTAAACGATTGCTCCTTTAGCGAAGTAATTTTTCGCTTAAGTTCGAGACTACGGTCCCTTTTTCTTATTTGTTTAACGTTTAAGTTTCATTTTAAGTATTAATTATTATTGTTCTATTTTCTAAACCGATTAATCTCGTGTTCTTTTTGCTAAAATATAGTTTGTGTTGTTGAAAATGCGTGTTTCATTCACTTGCTTATTAGTGGAAAGTCGAGTAATCAAGGTTAAATAATCATAGTGAAGCTATAGGCCTGACATGGGAAAACAGGGGTAAGTTTTGAAGTATAATATTTTAGGTGTACACACATATCTCTGAGAACGGTCCACGTATAACACGAGATTAATATAATAGATCTACGTGGCCCACCGTGCAGGGATACTGTGACTATAGACATAAAGACAGGCCCGATGTTGATGAATGAGTAATGAGTATTCCTTGGTAGTCGCACATAGTGCGAATTAATTTTCACGAACATAATCAATAAACATAATAACCACCCAAACTAGTGTAAACAGGGTAAACGGGTTTATTACAACATTATTTTTTTGTGGGCTGAAGGACCCTGGTCAATTGCCCTTTGATTAATCAATAAAGATCATTATTATTATTATTATTATTTTGAGACATCACTAGTACCATATTGAATATGTTAATCCCGGCGCAATTTGTTTAAAATTTATCAAGTTACGTCATTTTTAATGAAGTTTAGCTAGCCATACTGGATTAGCCATTTTGAACAACCTTTTTTTGACATCATAATTCCTCAGGTGAAACACAGTGACCTCAAAAACCTTTAATATGTCAATTTGAATTAAATTCCCTTAATATTTCCCAACTTTTAATAATTGAAAAAAGACAAACTTTTTTTTTAATAATAATTAATAAACAGTTTCCTCACTATTATATATTTATAACTTTTTATTTTAAGTTAGGTAGAAGTGATACCACAAGGATTTAGGAAAATCGAAGTTTCCCGTAATTATTCCGGAATAACACATATTTTCAGCTTTTATTGAAAATAAATTACTATAAGCAAACAAATAATAAATAATTCACTTTTAGACAATAAATTACCTTGTTGAATTAATTATGAGAAAAATTATATTTAAAAAGGCAAATATCACAATTAGATGATATCTGTTTCTGAATAGCACGAAGGTAAACACGGCGCTGATTTGTGATAAACGCGACGATGAAATTTTCATTTTAAACAAATTATTCTTGAATGCTTACTCCGTCGAAATCACATTAAATATTCATACATACATATACTAATTATTGAATAACACGGCATCCCCTTAATGAAATGCACATGAAATTTGCGTCAAACTTGAATTTAATTTAATAAGATATTGTCATTTACAAGCCGTTCTATATGCATAAACGATTCCTTGGCTTTCCGCGACGGTTGTTAAATTTTGATTTAATCTCATCCTACCCTTGATGTCACAGTATTGCGTTAACAGATTGCATTATTAAAGTAGACAAGAAATGTAATTTCCGACAACGGGTTTTTGCTTTCTTCAGGCGAGTTAAAATACAGAAAATTAAAGATACCGCGATTTTATATTGGACGGTGTATCGTCGTTCAGTGTTTGAATGGTAGTAATCAGAAAATTAAATCTTCATCGCTAATCTTATAAGGTTTGAGACGACTTGAAGATGAATATATTTTCGCGCTTTATTTCACTCAATTTTGGTTCAGTCACAATATTTTTAGATATAATACACTTCTGTGCAATGGAATCCCACACACTTGAAAAATAAAGTAATCCAGTTTTATTGATAATGAGTGGTGTGAATCGGTCTTTTTGGAATTTAAATTTTTACTGTCATATAGGTTATAGAAAACTGGCATTGATTGTTATACGTCATAAGTAAGTTATTTGAATGTTAATCCAGAAGAAAACCATACGTATTTTTGTGTTTTTTTACTTTTTTACACCACTCGATGGTAATGATTTCGATTTATAACAAATGTAAAATTTGACGGTGAAAAATTCATAGATACCACTGCACATAACTGTGGTTGTATTTATTGTGTAAATAATATAACCTAATATTTTGTCATGGCTCCAAGACGTTTTTTGCATTATTTCCCTTTTTTTTACAAATTCCACCAAATATTCGTCTTCTAAATTAATATCATCTTCCAGACATCGCAAAGTACATGTAAATATTTTTCTGGCTGATGTTGGAGGTCGTCTGAAATCTGGGTCCCTCGAGAGCAAGCTTCACTAACAGTGTATTGAACATATTAACGAGCACCATTTATTAAATTAACTAAACCAATTCTGACTCCATCTTTTTATTTAAATTCCTGGAATATACAGATGAGATTCATACCACTGTTTGTAAAATACTCTGTATATGAGACATTTTCTTATTTATTTTATAAGCTACTGTATCGATGACCATTAATAATAAAATTAGATTTGTTAAATAGAAGCCCGACAAGTTCAGTCTCAATATCATTAAAAAACTTACATGCTCCGAGCGACCCAAGATCCGTAAAAATAAGGGTGAGTGTATAAGACACCTGTCAGGCTTCAACTATCGTTTTTGCGATGGCAGGGTAGTTTCTTGCGTAGGGTGAAAGAACGCAAAGAATGAGGGAATACATTGGTATGAATTCGGTCGTAATAGAGAGTGAGTTTTTAATAGAAGTGTATGAACCCATCGAGATTACTTTTTATTCATACTTTTGACTTATGTAGGTATCTCACCACGAAATAATGTTTTTTCTGATCATTGAAAGGCGATTTTTGCACAAATCCTTGTGATTTGTGAATTGAAGGAAAGTGTGTGGGTGTGTATCTATATGTGTGTGTATGTCTGCATGTGCATGTAATTGTATAAATGCACACAGCTTCTTGTAAATATACATGATGTATGGAACAGCAAGGGAGAATTTGTGAAAATATTATAAATTTTATAAGTAACATAACACACCAACAGAAAGTAAATTACTTAATAACTAGCTCAATATTTTGAAAATATACTTTAACCATCATCAACCAAATTTACAAGTAAGTGAAAAGTCAAGTAATAGAGCTTGAATAACAAATTCAGACTTTGGGTATTTTGTAAACATTCATTCGCTTAGCATGAAAAGTCATAAGTTACTAATCCATGTATACACTACATATACTACTTTCCTGACCACGCAAGTACATCAATAAAGTAAATAAAATTACATTTTCTTGAAACTATTCTGTTTTACTTGAAACCTTGAAAGTTAAAAATTATAAAAAAATAATAAGGACTGATATAAATACTCATCTTCTTGCCTTGTCAGACAAAATGTTCTTTAGAATTTCGCCTCTAACTGCCAAGAATTTGACGACTATTTCATTTTATTTTTTAATCAGCAGGGGAGTACTAGATCTTTTGAAATAAAATTACCCTTACAAAATCATCCTAAAATTTGAATTACTCTGTGTTAAACTCTATGCATGTTTAAAAATGAATTAATATTTGTTTGTATAGATAGTTATTTTTTCTGCTGTTTGCAAAATCCCATAAAGAATATGTTTCAATACAATTATAAGCAATCAAATAATAATTCATTTTTAAACATGCATAGTATAGAGTATATAAGGTCCAATACTAGTTAGTTAGTAGATAGATGAGGTTGTTTTATCAGTCAATGTCAAATATAATTATTTCACACCTATTCATAGAAACTATCTTGGTTTTGCATGAAACATCTTTATGAGTAGCTTTATGTCTTTCTGATGAACTCCAGAATAAGGGCGAACGTTTCAAAGGCTAAGCATTTCCAAGAAACAGAATTATAGATTTCGTGAAAATGTAATCCATTAGAAAGCAAAAAAAATTTAAGACAAGGTAGATAAATAAATTCATTTTAGGCCTTTGTTCTCATTTTTAACTGAATCTTCATGATGGTAGGTGGTTATGTAGATACTGGTTTAATCTGCATGGCCGTAGGGGACTGTGTGGGTGCTAGTGTTAGAATAAGAATTGGCAAATAAGAAATTAGACAAATTCATTTTAGGATCTTAATTTGCTAGCATAACCAGAATTCAGTTATCAAAAGAATTCAATGATTTCATAAATATTTTTACACAAAGTTTTTCTTTTAGATAGTTATTTTTTCTGCTGTTGAACTAAAATCGCTGAAAAAAGTGTTCACAAAACCCTTGTTTTTACTTGACAAAATTCATAGATATGCCTCTATTGGAAAAACCTAATTATAACAAAGACAAAAGAACAACTTGGTGTTCTTTTAGCGTCATACCCCGCGATTTCACAGAAATATACAAACATTGAAATAATTTTTAAATCATCAACAATTTGATAATCACATATATGGTAATTTTGGTTGGAAATGCATCGCCCTACTTCGTTTGATTGTCAACTTATTGGACACTCTGGATATAATCCGGGATTGGTTTCTTAATCTGTTTCTTTAGTGAATCCAATTTCTGTAGCAACTGAGAATTTTCATGTTTTTTCCAAGCCTCGTGAGTATGTGTAAATTATTATTTTTTTAAACAATATACATTTAGTGTAACTATCACGTTTTTCCTGACGACATAGTATTATAGCTGGGTAAGATAATAAGAAAGCAATTAAATTTGGAAATCTGTGTGGAAAAGACAGATTTCTCAAGACAAAACGATCCTGATATCACCGCTCAAATTGAAGTTTCTCGTGTTTCTGTTCTAATTGATTGTTATTACTCCTATCTATCTCCCATCTGAGTTTAATCCATTATAATCCATACCGATTGTAGATATCTATTAGACCCAAACTCGAAAGCTGCAAAGAGATCTAATATAAGGGGATGATGAAACAATTGTCGAAATACTTAAAAGGAATGGTGACAATTGCATCGTGGTGTTGCCGAATATAAATACATATCTGAACAATGTTCACATCAGTTTGCATATTATCTTGGTAGAATATCATGCCCATTCCAAAATGATGTTTCAAGGCGGTGAGGTACCGTTTAAATTCTTTGACATAATCCTCTCTTAAGTAGAGCTTATTAACATTCTATATGTTATATCGGCATGTAATAAACGAGGCGAAATTTTTCAAAATTACAAATTTCAAAAAAAAACATAAATGTGAGGCCGTCCAGAAAATTATAAATATTAACAGAGAAAGAGATAATGAAGAAAGTATTTGAAATATTGATATTGTTATAAATTCCGCTTCCTAAACTGTAAATAAAGTATTTAATGACTATTTTAACAATATTTCTAAAATTTGATTGGATATGGTATGAATTAGCAATATAAGTAAGAACCACGAATAAAGAAAAACAAATGTTGAAATACATCAAGTGATTACTATTAGATCAATATTAGTCCAATAATTAAAAAGATTTCCGTAACAAAACATGTTATCTGAGATTTTTCTTCAGTAACTGTTAGTGGAGGGATTATACATCACAAAACCACAAAACTCCACCCCCAAAAAACCACCTCTTCGGTGAAAAAAGCCTTATTTTACTGATAACTCGTTAATCGTTGAAGATATAAAAAAAGCTTGACTAATTGCTTAAAAGAAAATCCTCTTGTAATTTTCTTGTATTGCCATGATTTTAGAGAAAATCGATATTGACAAAAATTGAAAAATTTGTATTTTTAATGAGCACGAATTTTCGGTTATTTGAAATTTTTTGCACGCGGCCTATAAATAATTGAATTGCTCGAAAACCAAACATGGCAGGAAAAGAAATCAAAATGGGTTTTAAAGGGGCTATAAAATACTCTTTTGTGTTTCCATTTTTGATGGCTATTGATATCTATTAGTATATAAAGTTATAGTCACCTCTTGATTTTTTGCACATTTAACTATTCATAGGCCCATAGAAAATAACTGACTTTAATATAAGTTATAAATGAACTATTTTTTAGTTCAAGGTAGTACTTCCATGCAGAAAAGGGTAGGAATAAAAATATTCACATTTACAAATTTACCAGCTTGTTGAAGTTAGCCAAATTTTGGCCAATTTTTTATTGTTTCCCAAAAATAAAAAAAAAGACCCAAAGATATTGAAAAAGCTCAAAAAATTTAATGAGTTTATGTATCATATAACTATTGTTTCTAATCATTTAATAATTAAAAAAATTTGTTAAAAAAATATAAAAAAATTGTATATGCAGACTTTTTTGGATTTTTTTTTGGCTAACTTTAACATGCTGCTAAATTTATAAATGTGGATATTTTTATTCCTAACTTTTTCTACCTTGAAGTACTACCTTGAACTAAAATATCAAAAATTTTTTTTCGCCAATTTCATTTTCAAGTAAGTATCTGGTTTTCATAAGAAAAAAAAAATTTTTTTTCATGTTCAATTTTTCTTGGAATTGGAGAAAAGTACAAAGTCCAAAAAACATTTTTTTTTTCGTACAAATCATTTTTGAGCAAAATAATAGTCTTTACGACGAAAATTTTTTTCACCTCCACCCACCAGGGGAGGGCCACAAGGGGGGATGGATTTCTTTAGCCTCGGTTCATGTTGTGGCAGCGATGAATGAATATTTTTCACTATTTTTGGATCGAATACTGCATGATGAGGACGGAAATGCATTATGTCGAGAGCGGGGGCGAAAGTGGGGGGTCGTGCGGAGGGCGGGCTTTCAGGATGCAGTAAAAGTAATTTTTTGTTATTTTATAACCTAATTAACAATACGTGGGTAAAAAGTTGCCAAATTTTAAATCCTTCATTTCGCAATCGACGTTCCAATCTTCGCGATTTTTTTTTGTACCCCCCCCCCCCCCGTAGCCCGACGGGCGGATTTGGATGCAGTAAATCGCATATTTGGCCGTCAGGATGTACCCAGGATCGATTGCACCCAACTCTGTGATTTTACCTGTTGGGAGTGCCGGGTCCCCCTTAGTGGCCCTATGTCATATTTTTCACAGGTCACGGGCCGCGTGACCCAGGATGCAGTAAATGATTTTTTTTTGTTCGTGGACACCCATAAAATCCATATCTATCCTTTACTGCATTTCCTCCCAACGAGATCCGGGCCACTTCCGGTTGCGCGCCATCCTGGATGCAGTAAATGCATTATAACACATTTTTGAGACATCCTCAACTCCACCCCCAGGGATTTACTGTACTTGCTTTTTCTGGGGAAAGGGCAAAAAAAAGTATTCGAGATTTTCCCCCACTTCCGCGCGAGATAGGTATAGGCATCGCAACAGCGGATCTCTTTTGTATACCTCCCTCTACCGATTTAGATGGTTTACTGCAGTGCCGCTTGCTTAGGTTATGATTGCAGCTGGTTTTCGGACTAGTCTAAGAGCCCAGCCTGGAGTTCATGTTTAGCTCTGCTACTGAACGTATCTAAAAATAAAAAAAAAATATTTGTTGAAAAATAAAGCATTCTATTCTGTTAACGAGTACCTTAACTATAGCTTGTAAATTTTATATTTGGTAAAATTTAATTTTAATACCATTTTATGAAGGTATCGGAAAAGTCAGCGGCACTCAAGGTACCATTTGAAAAACATTTACATATTATCCAGTTAAAAATGAATATCCATAAATAAACAAAATATATTAATAAATAGACAAAATCGATAACCAGAGTAATACGTTAAATTAATGTAACACGTAAAAATACTTATAAAAACTTGTATGCAATAAAACATGCTAAATAAAATTTACAATAATGTGGTTTCAAATATAAATCAGAATGAATCCTTAATTATTCAAAAATTCAGAAAAACTAAAACATAACGCAGATATGCAAACATATTTCTTTTAAATACTCTGATATTACAAATGTGTTTAATGTTATCAGCATGTTAAAATATTTGACTCCAACAAATTTTGGCACCTTTTCATATAACGATAAGCTGTGATCCGGTATTACCAAGTTCATTTTGTTACGAGTATCATACGTATGCAAGTTAATGTTGCTCATAAATTCTGCTAAATTATTTTTTACGTATACCAATACTTCGTAAATATATATGCATGATAAAGGTAAAAGGTTCAAATTTTAAAAAATAGGCTTATAAGATTAAAGCCTAGTAGCACCAACAATGTTTCTTACTGCCCGCTCTTGCAGTTTAAATAGGTTGCATGAAGTGAAATACCCCTGAATATTATACCATACCGTAATCTGGACCGGAAGTTTGAATGATAAGAAGTTGGTTATATAGATTTCTGAGTTAATTCTTTCAGTCTGTAGAACGCGAAAGATAGTGATGATAATTTACATGACAAATTATTGACGTGCGACTTCCAGTTCAAGTCGTTGTCAATAAATAAACCAAGGAATTTTGTGTTGTCGGCTTTAATTAGACTTTCACTTATTAAGCTTTTCTTGCACGTGAAATTGATGAAAACGGTTTTTGATACATTTGGGTGTAGTTCATTGGAGAAAAACCATTTAATAGAACGGCTTACCATGTCTTGTAGCTTGCCTAAAACTTTTTGATTTATCAAAACACAAACATGTGTTATCATCGGCAAGAATAACAGTGGTTTGTGGGTCAAGATTTGGCAAGCCGTTAACAACAAATATCAAAAATAGTAGTGGTCCCGAAATGGAACCTTGCGGTACTCCAATGATTAAGTCAATTTCACACCATTGTATATGGTTTATATCAATCACTTGTTTTCTGTTTGAAAGATGATATACAATTGTTAACTTTTCCTCTAATACCGTATCTGTCAAGTTTTTCAATATAATTGATCTGTGATTCACTAGGTCAAGAACCCTGCCTAAATCCGTAAATAGGCTAGAAGATTTGTTGTTAATGTCGTAAGTTATCATATTTATAAACTTCAATGTGGCACTACATGTATTTCTACCCTTTCTGAACCCGTGTTGAAACCTGTTTAGTATCTTAATTTTATCAAGAAAATGCACAATTTTATTAAAACCAACATTTCCTGAAATTTCTGGCACAGCATTTAAAAGGTAAATCGGTCTTTAATTTTACATTGGCTGTCTACTATCCCTTTTATAGGTTGGTATGACTCTGGCTGTTTTGAAAATGTCAGGAAAAATACTTGCACTTAATCACCTAATTATAAGAAGCGTCAATGGACGAACAATGAAATTTATAGTTGATTTTAATAAATTTGATGAAATCCCATCCACATTGAGCTACACATATAAAGACAAACATGTTGGAGTTAAGACCCTGCATCAAAAACAATAATTTCGAAATAATTGGACAGAAACCATCTTTATTAGAGTAAAAATCAAGGAAAAACATTTTAAAATGAAAATACGCAAATGAAGATAGTTGAAGTAGTTCAAAAATAAAATAAGTTTTAAAATCACCATAGTTTCTAGCGATTCACTTCAAATGGGCGAGCTATATATTTTTGCTTCTTTTGAATGGGGTGTATTTCGTTTAGTTTGTATCATTTAACTCGAGGAAGTTCTATTTAAGCTGGCTCTCTATATTTTTCACACATCCTGTGTACTAAGTATAAAGAAGCGTAAAATGTAGTTATAACATATTTTCATTCTATATTTTGCATATGTAAAATATCTTTTATTTTGATGCATATGATACCATTTTAGTACGAAACTTGAATCTTTTAAATTTAATTTTGATATTTTATTCCCAAAAAAAAAAATGTGTAGATGATGCGAGATATAATAAAACATGTTTCCACTAAATGCGGTAAAAAATAAAAGGGAGGTAAATTGTGCACAACATATAACAGTATATTATGCAATAAGTACATAATGAGCAATTTTGTTCGAGTTGCACTTTATACCTTTTTTACGACAATATATTGATATATAAATTAATATAGATTTTTAAGAAACAAATAAGAAATTATCCGTTACCTAATTAAATGTTGACAGAAGCAAACTGGTGACATTTATCGTCGAAGAAAGAGGCTAAATATTCAAATTTTATAATTCTTAAACGTTGGTCGGCAAAATGATAAAACTTTATAATTTTTGAACATTATTCGAGTAGAAATGATTAGCAATTCAAATAATAATAATAATCATAATAATAATAATACAAAAATTGCCAAAATTGTTCATCAAGGCTTGGCACGGCGACACGGTTTACTGAATGAAGAGGTGCCTTACTACCAGTACACTCCAAGTCCAGTGTTGGAGAATGATACCCACAAGCTGTACTGGGACCGTTCCGTGTTGACGGACCGAACAGTTGTCCACAATAGACCGGATATCATCTTGTTGGAGAAACTCAAAAAGGAAGCTTGCCTGATAGATGTAGGAATCCCTAATGACCACAACATCCAAAATTACTTTGCTGAATAGGAAGGCAAATACCAGCGACTCGGGCAAGAAATTCAACAAATGTGTCAAGAGAGTGTGGCGATAATCCCCTTGATAACCTCGACGACCGGAGTAGGTCCCAAAACACTTGTCGCCAATTTAACAAAGCTTGGAATCGCCGATAAGATTGCAGCCATCCAAAAAGCCGTAATCCGGTCGACTACCTCAATCGTCCGCTCATTCCTTAATTCAACGCCATAATCACAAGTATCTTGCTGCGGCCGATACTTGTCTGTGTACCCACCATTAGTGGAGATTTAATTTGGATAATAATAATAATAATAATATTAATCCGATCCAAGGAATTATCGGCCGATCACCTGTCTGAATCCCTGCTACAAGATATTTACACGTATCTTGTATGCTAGGACATTACGGCATTTTGATCCGGTCTTCCAACAGATTTACGAGCAGCGTGGTGCCAAAAAGGGCATGGCGGGCTGTAAAGACAGCCTACTGATAGACCGCTGTATTACGCAGGATTCTATGCAGTACAAGCGGAATCTATCGATGGCCTGGATTGACTATCGTAAGACATTTGACACAACACCGCACGAACTATTGTTGCATTTGCTTAAGTGTCTTGCGGTAGCAGAACCACTAGTGAGATGCCTAGAACAACTGCTGCCTCTCTGGAGAACTCGCTTCACCATAACATCCGGTGCAAAGCGGGTTACAACAGAGCAGGTGGCATTCCGAAGAGGAGTTTTCCAAGGAGACTCTCTGAGTCCACTCCTCTTTTGCATCTCACTGCTGCCGTTATCTGTTGAGCTACGCCAAACTCGAGGGTATCACCGTGGACCACCCAGCAACCGGAGGCATAAGGTCACTCATCTATTCTACATGGATGACCTTAAACTGTATGCCTCCGGAGAGCATGAACTTCAAAATGCTCGAGCAGTACACGCGGGCCATTGGTGTGAAGTTCGGGTTGGACAAGTGCGCGGTCGTTCAACTCAAGAGAGGACGATGCGGGGACTTTGCTGAAGGCGCGCAACTCGCAGACGGAAGCATCCTGAGACATCTGGATGCTGGAGAGACCTACACATACTTAGGTGTGGAGCAACATCACATCCAGGATGTGCAACAAGTGAAAGAATCTCTCCGCGGCAAGGACAGAAGCCTACTCCGAAAGATTTGGTCATCCGAACTTTCGGAGAAAAACAAGGTATCTGCCACTAATATGCTTGCCGTTCCTGTTCTGCTCTACTCCTTTGTAGTCAAATGGACTGTCGATGAGCTGCGCCAATTGGACAGAGGTACCAGCAAGATGATGAATATCCATAGGAGCATTCATCCTAGATCGTCCGTCCCTCGTGTGAACCTCCCACGAAATCGGGGGGAGCAGAGGGCTCTTGGGGTTGGAGTGTATGCATGGCAGAGTGGCACTGAGCATGGCATGTAATGTCCTTAGGAGCTCAGACCCACTCCTGCAATTAGTGAGAGATCACGAAAACGCAGGGGTGGATGCAGGATTGTTTAAGGGGGCAAAAAGAGCCGCAGATGAACTTGGTCTCGTATTCGACGACAGGCGAGGAGGCCGGCGCTGTTCTGATCCAGAGTCAGTCACTGAACTACAGCCGACTCGTCTGAAGGCCCAAATAAAAGCTGCCGAGCAGGAACGTCTGTTTGGGCAGCATGTTGATAAACCCATGCACGGTGTATACTATAAGAACGTAGAAACACTGGGTTTATCAACTAGGATCGCCTTTTTAAGGCCAGCCGGGCTAAAGTCGGAGACCGAGGGATTCATTGTGGCCTGCCAAGATGGTGTAATTAACACGTTGGTCTACCAAAGTCGCGCAATGGGTGTAGAGGTTCCTGATATAAACTGTAGGACCTGCCATCAGGCACCGGAGTCGCTCATGCATTTACTTTCTGCATGTCCGGTGTATGCGATTTTGGCCTACATCCACCGTCATAACGCGGCGTTACGGGTGCTGTACTATCATCTACGGCATTCGTACGGGATAGACCAAACACCAGTGCTGCCTTACGTCCCCGAAGACATCGAGTTCGTTGTCGAAAACGAGAGGTTCCGAATTTATTGGAACTACTCGTTTCCGACAGTCAGGCTAATTCAAGTCAACAAGCCTGATATGGTCCTCCTCCACCATCAAAACAAGGCGATGTTTGTGATCGAGTTCTCGGCACTTGCTGAGCCAAACATTGCTTTGAAAGAGGAGGAGAAACGGAAAAATTACCGTGATCTCCGGTACGGGCTCCAAGTGCTGTAACCAGGCTACTCGGTCAAGATGGTTGTCCTCATAATCGGTGTATGAAGCCTCCGCTGTTCTCAGGATTGAAGATTATACCGGCCTGTCAGAAATCTGCTGATTGGTTGGTAGGCCAAATGCAGATGGCAGTCATCTTGGGGTCACTTCGACTACTTAGAGCACATGATTGGAATTTACAGTCACTAACCCCGCGGGATGTGGGGAGTGGCTGTGGATATTTTGCTGGCGCTCTTTTCGTGTGATGTCGGAGGCCTCGGAAAGACTGTCCAGGGTCGGGAAACCGGGGAAAAAAAATAATAATCGTCTTTATTGATGCACTGAACACAGTATTACATTGTAATAATAAACATAAAATAAATAATGACAATAAATCAAGGGCGAAGTTTAGCTACTAGAGCTATTCTACCACTTAAAGCCATAACTTAAAACTAACAAAAAGAAACACATAGAAAATACAATAACAAAAGTGTAAACTTAATATACTTGTTTATGTTTGTAGCACACTATGCAGCAAGGAGCCGGAAACGGTCGATAACATCATATTCCACTGTGAGGCATTGGCTCGCAGAAGATATGGTATCTACGAGCAAACACGTACAGATCCGGAATTCATCAGCACCCGCCCGACCTTAAACCTGTATCACCTGATTAGGGGTACAGGGGTACTGGAGTCGGCGGAGTGAAACATGACAGGGAGAGCACAATAAGCCCAGGAGGCTGTAGTGCCCTCGGAGTTTTCATTAACAGACGAGCCCTGATAGTATAAAAACAAGTAGTATAAAGATAGGAAATAATAATTACAACAGTTACCCTAGTAGCACAACATATTGGACCAATATATAATCTATAGAGAACCAATATACCTATGAATATTGGTCCTATATAGGACCAATATTCATATATTGGTCCTATATAGGACCAATATTCATATATTGGTCCTATATGGATTATATATTGGTGCAATATTGGTGCTACTAGAGAATAAATATGTTACTGTTAAAAATTAAAAGTAAATTAAAAATTGGCCATTGCTAAGCCTACAAATTGGTGCGTGTTTGATACAAAATCAAGTCCTCTTAAAGTTATTTCTATTGAAGCACTTGAAGCACTAATAAGGCACTTAAATATATTACCAATATTGTTATAAGAATGAACTGGATTGAAAGTAAAAGAACGTTGAAATAGCCCTCCACACTTATTTTTAATTATTATAAACATATTTCTTAGAATACAGCATTATAATAGCTTTCTGTGAATTTAGTTTAAGGTTCTGTCTCCTACTATGTAAATTAAAAGCTGAAACGTCGGTATTAATATTCCTGCTTTCTCCATCATAGTAAAATAGTGTAGAATTGTTTATGAGACTAGACATATCAGAGGTATAGACGAGAAAAAGTAAGAGAATGAACCCTTGAGGTACCCCTAACATAATATTCCAAATTCAGTATGAATAAACTGACTTCAATTAAATAATTTCGGCCAAAACATCAAATATTGAACCAGCAAAATCGAAAGTTCAGGTCGGCATGAGTGAATCAAACGTGACATATTTTGACAATTCGCGAGGTCACGGCTCGATATTGCAGTACCTTATGAGTTAGGCTTGAAATCTCCGAGTCCCGGATTCAAATTTTGGGCACGGCATGGACGTTTAATGGGGTTAATCGTTGTTGAGTGGTACAACAGGTTTAGTAGCTGTTATCTCTCCTGAATTCAAGTCTCAGCTGCGGTAGTTGTTGTGTTGATGTCTGTGTACGTGCCCTGGTTGATTAGTGGTGATCAGTTCAAATTTGTGACGGAAAAAGAGATATGTAGAAGAAGATACCAATTAATTTGCCGGTATGTAGATGAAATATATCCAGTTGACTTTAGTCCACTGGCAGAAGCCGATTTGAGATACGATGATTTCCGACACGCGATGATTAACCAAATTGTGTTCACGTATAGTATAACTGCAGCAGAAGTTCTCGATCGATAATCCGCGCATGACAATAATGGCCTTAACGGGTAAACGTCAACTGAGACAAATTCTTCGCATGTTAAGTATTCACAATGTTCGCATTATGATGAAACGATCTGTATACTATTTTCCTAAAGAGTTAAACACTTATTATTTCTACTAAGGAATTATTTCAACTACGAGAATTTTGTGACTTTCTTTTTAATTCTGATGTTAATATATTTTTTATAGTGGGTGCATAGGTGAAATCAAATAATCTTACTTACATTTAAGTAGTTGTTTTTGTCAAAACAGAAATTCCCATCAGAATTATTTTTAGTGTACGTCTATTATTTTTTCCGAATATTTATTATTTGCACAGAACATATTTTGTTTTTTTAGACTTATATGTTTTTAATGTTACAGATGATTTTTACAAAATATGTATTATTTAACTGAGCATGCAAATACACGTTTTACCGGACGCCTGACGTTGTCTTACTTTAAAGGACATTTATTATATTATCGGGCACCTTTTATGTTAATATACATTTAAAATTGTTACTAAATGCTTATAATTTTAATGAAACATATTCCTTATAGGATTTTTGCAAACAGCGAAAAAAACTATATATGAGAACTAAAAGTAAAACTATATGTAAAATTATTAATAAAATCTTTGCATTCTTTCGATAATCTGACTGGTTATGCTAGCAAGTTAAAATCCTAAAATAAATTTGTCCAATTTATTTGGCATTCTAATTATAACAGCTAGCATAACCGGAAGTTAGGTTATCGAAGGAATGCAAAGATTTCATTAATATTTTTACATATAGTTTTTCTTTTAGTTCTCACAGATAGTTTTTTTCCACTGTTTGCAAGAATCCTATAAGGAATATGATTCATTACTATAAGCAAACAAATAATAAATAATTCACTTTTAAACTTGGTATTTTAATTCAGCATTTGTTATTCTTACTTAATATCGGTTATGCTTGCTGAACCTTTGTCAGTTTTACTTGTTATTATTTTTACTTGGTAGATGTACTTTAGGTCTAAACCGACTACTGTTGAATTAATGACTACTTATTAATAATTTTCGGGTAACGACCTGATGACCAGTAATTTAGGCATCAGTTGGGATTAGATATTACAGTAAACTATACCACTAAACATATAATGCATATTACAAATGCATGTTAGTACATGTTTTACGCTGCTTTACACAGCAAATCGATTGGAACAGAGGATAACTGGTAATGGCCGAACAGTGGTCATTTGAATACCACCATTTACTGTTAAATTAATTCAGACGTTTGTGTGTCAATAGCGAAACATTCTAACACATTTTTGTTACTATGAAATAGATAAGACTGAAAATATATCATGTGACCACTCAGTATGACGTGCCGAAATATTTTTTTTATCATATACTGGTCACAGATTCAATGTTTCTCTATAATTTATATATCCTAGGTGAAAATAGTATTGGTATATGTAGAAATTGCTGTTAATCTATATAACTAGAACCTGATTTTGGCTTTTTCTCTGTTCTCTGTTCATTTGGTTTTATTACATTATTGTATTTCTACATCTCTGTTATATTGTGCTTGTAAGTTCTTACTACCTTCTATCTTGTAACATGAATACTCTGCTGAATTGTGTATTACCAAATTAATAAATAAATAAAACAATTGTTTGTTCCCATTGACTATATTAGATTCACTCGTTAATTTTTTTGTAATATTGATTTTCCTGACTGAGCACTTTGCAGTAACTGCGTGTCTTTTATCCGAACTAAATCTACTATCAACCGAAATGGGACCGTCGACTTTGATGTGATTTTCATTGTTCTGCGCAAAATGCCATTACAATTTGTGTTTTAAACAACTAGAATGGTATGTAATAGAAAGCGATCTAGAACACTTTGGTTCGTGTGAAGTCAGGAGAGTGAATAGCGGCAGATCTATTAAGTCTCGATGAAATAGAGAGATTTTGATTAATATGGAATAAAGCTGTTTTATGATTTTCACATATTTTTACTCAAAGAACAGGACGGTTGTTTTATTAACTATGATGAATACTGCACAGGTATATAAATATGGGCTAAAAATACAATTTCAAATAAATTAAAATAAACATTTCTGTAAACCAAATGTTTCTAAAATGTGCCTTTTTTACATAAATGTAACAAAATAAAGAAGAGAAAAATGTAGCTTTAATAGTGGTGTAGAATTATCTTCAATCTAATCGTTTAGTATTATAGCTGATTTTGTCATTTTACTAATTCTTAAAGGCTCTAATTTAAGAAAAATCATAACTTCAGAAATATCAAATTTATCGCAAAAAGTAAATAAACACTTATTATTAGCATTGTATCAAAGAATATGGGGAAAATTTGAAAAATGCAAAAATGTTACTTAAAAAAAAAGTACAACTCTTACATAAGGAAATCGTCTTTTTTTAGTTGTCTAAATTGTTCTTTTGAAAGTAAATTATTGAAATTAACTTAATAATGGAAATAAAATACAGTGTCAGTCAGTTGTAATTACGTAAATCGATACTGATAAATAAATAAACAATTCAATTTTGAATAGAAACATATTTTAATATAATATTTTGGATAAAAATTTTAAACAAATATATACAAATTACAACATAAATAATAGCAATTAATAATTAGTCATTGCTACATCCTCAACTAAAATTACTTTTAACCTCCTGGCATTGATAAAACTAAATTTTTTGCAATTTCGGTATTACATAAACTGTCCCATTCATCTTTGATCATGGCACGAAGTTGTTCCGCATTTTAAAGACAGAAATTTAATTTATTTATATGCTTCACCCTAATTCCCCAAACATTTTCAATAGGATTAATGTCGGGACTTTTAGAAGGCCACGGTAGCTCTTCCATATTATTATCCTGGAGCCATTGCTTTGTATTACTGGTAGTATGTATGAAGTATTCTGTTAGAAGATACAATTATCATCTGGATATAGCTCTTCTATTGGCGGTAACATAACATTTTCAAGCATCTCAATATATTTAGTGGAATTAAGATGATCATCAACAAACCAATATAATCCCATACCTCTCTGACAAATCCACGCCTAGGTATTAATATAAAAACGTACCGATTTAATTGGATCGAATGTAAAATTTTTATTGCATCTTTGCCCACGAGGGCTATAAACATGAATATGTCCATCATTAGAGAACTGGAAAAGTTTTTTATCAAATAATATGACTTTTGAGACCAAAAGTTTTTATTCTTCAACACATGGTTGAGTGTAGATATGATCCACCCTTGTTTTTTCTTTCTATTAATTTGTATTTTTTAGCAGCAGAACTACACTTCAGAATGCTATTTTTGTAATTAATCTACAACCGGCAGATCTTGAGGAAGGAAATTTGTTTCCAAGACCGCATTAACTGAGATCTTAAATGGATTTCTTTTATAAGGGCTTCATTTTGTTGCCCATTACTTCGTTTAGGCCTACCAGATCAAGGCTTGTGGGATACAGTTTTTTCATTTTCCCATCTTTATTTTAACTATCATTACAATGCATTTATTTATGTTATATTCAGCAGCAACTGCTCTTTAGCACCATCCATTTTCCAATTTGGCAACAATACTATTCTTCTGAGATTCTGTTAGTTGTCTAACCATTATTAAAATTGGCAAATTTCAAATTTTCAAGAATGGTTCCTTAATCCTTGCGTATTAATAAACTTCAATTTGAAAAGAATTGCAGCAGTTGATGTTTAGATAATCACAGATGGATTTGGTGCATTTTTCGACGCTGACTCGAAATTCGTAGTCCAAAAAAGGATTTATCGTGTCAATTTTATTTAGTCAAAAAAATCCCTGAAAATGGTGTCAAATCGTAGAAATAATGTAGTAATTCTTTTTTTTTTTCCTTCGCTGGCTTTGGATGTCTCAATTTAGCCACGATGTTTCTTATTAAGTAGATTATATTAAACATATCACAAATAAGCTATGGTTAAAACCTAAAATTCTAAAAGCTAATCGACTTATAACCTAACACGAGAGAACCAACTAGTGTCACAAGACTTAAGAATTATTAGATAAACACACACACATCACGTCAAGGTGCCCTTCATGACGCCTTCGTTTAACACATAACGCACACAGGGCAACGGTAAGGGGGTAATATAAAAACAGTGCGTAAGGACAGAAAAACTCATCTAAACCTATATTTTGACACGACATAACCTAATAAACTCCCAAAATATATATTTAAACTTTTCGTTTGTGGTTACTATGTACGAGAGTGAGGTACTATCCAATGGGAGCGGAATACGATTCTCCAACGCATACCGAAGGGAAGTATTGTATTCGAGAAAAAATATAATAATAAATAATGAAAAATTTTGTTTTCGTCAAATTTAAAATTTCCACATTTCATGACATTCTGAACATATTTCAGAAAAAAAACAGACGTTTTATTAACATTTTTGAGAAATTCTTTACCACTAGAATAGATGGGAAAAAAAATTCTTTTGGTCAAATTTAAAATGTCCACCTTTCATGACATTCTAAGCCGAATCAAATATTTTTTTGCCGCTACTATAGAATCGATGGAAAAACGTTTTTTTGGTTCAAATCTAAAATTTCCACGTTTCGTAGCATTCTAAACCTATTCCAAAAACTTTTGGAAATAAAAAAAAAATTAAAAATTCGCACATTTTTGCCCATTACAAAATACAAAATAGATGGCGGAAAAAAAATTGCTTTTGCTCAAATTTGAAATTTTCACGTTTCATGACATTCTAAACCTATTTCAAGAAAATATTTTTACCACTACTATAATAAATAGAACAGATGAAACATTTTTTTACCACTAGAATGCATGAAAAAAAATTGTTTGCTAGAATTTAATATTTCCACCTTTCATAACATTCTAAACCTATTGAAAAAAAATAAAAATTTAACCACTGCTATACTTCCACTCCACTACGTGAATGTGGAACTGAAAATGTGACAGATGGCAATAATATTTGGCATATGCACCTATTATACTTTTATTGAAAAATGTACAAGGTGGTCATCGCAATAAATAATTCAACCATGGTGGACATTTGTAAAGGTATTTGCGCACGCCTTCCATATTAGGCACCTGGTATTTAGTATTGAATTTTTGCTGTCGGATGACCACTTTCTATACTTCTTTGACCAAAAGTTATCAGGTCTTTGTAATAATAGTGATAACTATATTCCGATTATTATTCTCAATGTCAATTCTTTATTAATAATTTTCTAGAGTGACCGACATGTACAAATAAAGAGGGAAGTTCTGTGTAAATACCTTTACCGATTTTTTTTCAAGAAGTTACCACCAATTAAGTTAAAATTGTAATCAAATAGGCAATGATTAATGTCGCCACTATTTCCGTTGCAGACGCAGATTGGACTATCAACAATCTTCATCTTGAAGAGCATTGATCTGAAGGCTCCGAGACAAAATAGAATGTATGTTACAAACATTTGTCTGTTGTACGGAAAAGAGACCAAATACGGTTTAGAAGGTAGTAGACGGCTATATACAGACTGTCTATTTTACGAGGGCCACACCAAATATCTCGCTTAATATCTATTGTAGAAGAACAAAGTTTTAGAAACAGTTATCCCATTTTTTGTGAGCTATATTTCAGTAAAAAGAAATTTGAAATCCATAGCCTACTTTATGAGATATATTACGAAAACCTGAAAAATAGGAAAACCACAAACGGTTATAGCGTCCTTATTTGAGGAGATACGAAAAAAGTTAAAGGAATAAAAGTTGACGGCAAAGACAATAAGAATAATAACGTGTAACAAAAAAATCGAAAAATGCAGTTGGCTTTGACATACGCTATTGTGCAAAAATGAAAAATACATATCTCAAAGTAGGCCATGACGCCATTAATTCCGTTATTTTTTTCTCATTCCAACGATATAAAACATGTTACAGAAATTTTAACCGATAATGTCAATATTTAATATTTTACGAATACCACAATTCATATAATTGAATCGTAACAATCAGCTGTGCCATAATAGTAAAAATTCACTTTATAATAATTATAATTCCGTAATTATTTATTACAATTTAATACAAACCAATAAATATCTCATAAATAAAAATACAAGTACAAAACGAACATCCAAAGAAAAAAACGAAAAACTATGTATAACAGTACTACCTACTACTATATTGAAAAGAAATTGTGTGTATTTATTTTTCTAACTACAAATGCTCAAATTGTGCACCATGCATTCTGACACATAAACGTGCTCTACGAGACACGTCACGCATTACATTTTGGAGCATTTCAGGAGTAATTGCCTCACATGCGTTTCGAATTCTGGTTTTGATGTCCTCAATATTTTCAGGGGCAGTTTGAAATACCTTGCCTTTAATGTAACCCCAGACGAAAAAATCCAAGGGAGTAATATCTGGTGATCGAGCTGGCCATAGAATGGGTCCATAGGTGCCTATCCAGCTATCTGGCATAACTTGATTTAAATAATTTGTACATATTACAGCAGTGTGAGGTGGAGCGCCATCTTGTTGAAAATATGAATAATTTAATCTTTCTGCCACTGTTAATTCATAAAGAAAATCTTGAAATTCGTTTTACAGGAAATTAAGGTATCTACGAGCGGTTAATTTGCCATCATAAAAATAAGGTCCAATTACTTTAGTCCCTAAAAGACCCAACCAAACATTCGTAGAAAATCTTTCTTGGAATGCAGTCTCTCTGCACCAATGTGTATTTTCTCGTGTCCACTTATAATGCATATTTCTATTGAAAAATCCATTATTAGAAAAATTTGATTCGTCCGACCAAAGAATTTTGATGCATATCAGCGCGTCATTCCTTTTCTTATTTAATAAACATCTACAAAATCTTACTCTCCTTGGCTTATCTCCCTCATTTAAATGTTGAACTTTCCTCATTTTGCAGCATCGAAATCCATTTTTTTTCAATATTTTTCTTGCACTGTCTTTTTTTATGCGACAGTTTCTCTGAATTTGTCTCAAAGAGGTTTCCTCATTTTGGTTAACATAATTCATTACTCTATTCACTTTTCTTACATAATCCGCAACATGCGCTCGCCTTACTACTTTTTTTGAAAATGAACCGTGCGTTTTTAGATTTTGAACTAACTTCCTAAACATAGTTCGATTTGGCTGCGGAGCATCTGGAAATCTATCTCCGTAAACCGTGACTGCCATCTCAGCGTCAAAATTGCACTGACAATAAATGCTAATCATATCGAATTTGTTATTATTGGTGTACACCATAATTACTGATATAAAATTTGTCTTAGAACTCGACAACGCAACATACAACATACAACAGTGACAATCTGTCAAATTTATTAATAACTGTATACATTGTTTTTCACTAATTATGGCACAGCTGATTGTTACGATTCAATTATATGAATTGTGGTATTCGTAAAATATTAAATATTGACACTATCGGTTAAAATTTCTGTGACATGTTTTATATCGTTGGAATGAGAAAAAAAATAAGGGAATTAATGGCGTCATGGCCTACTTTGAGATATGTATTTTTCATTTTTGCACAATAGCGTATGTCAAAGCCAACTGCATTTTTCGATTTTTTTGTTACACGTTATTATTCTTATTGTCTTTGCCGTCAACTTTCATTCCTTTAACTTTTTTCGTATCTCCTCAAATAAGGAAGCTGTAACCGTTTGTGGTTTTCCTATTTTTCAGGTTTTTGTAATATATCTCATAAAGTAGGCTATGGATTTAAAATTTCTTTTTACTGAAATATAGCTCACAAAAAATGGGATAACTGTTTCTAAAACTTTATTTTTCTACAATAGATATTAAGCGAGATATTTGGTGTGGCCCTAGTAAAATAGACAGTCTGTATGTGACAATACTGTGTGTTTCGCCTTGGGTGGATCAATTCTTCCTCACATTTTTTTCTCATATCCATTTTGACATTGGATATCAGGTCATAGTATGGTAAATACTCGATTTCAAGACCTTTGGTAGAAATAACTCTTAATGAGGTGTGAAAAATAGTACATATTTTGTAATCTAGAGTAGAGAATATAAATTTGAGCCACTGGAAGCTATTTCTATAAACTAAACCGAAATCCGCCCTTATGGGAGGTGAAAATTACTCCTAAAACTTAAAAGATGCAGGTGAGTGTGAATTACATGTACAAAGTGCAAATTTTTGTATCCCTTTGTGCAAAATATCTAACACCGGTGCGACAACCAACCATTACTATCAAAGGGTTGAGACTACAACTACCCCCCTACCAACCCATCGCCACCGACGAAGGAATCTCATAAGTTTCAAAACGAGAAAAAATTTCATGTAATTTGATTTGCTGCGTAGAACATTTTTTTGTGTGGCCGTGTAATGGCTGTTATCAATATTTTTTGCAAGAGCCATGTTTACATTGCTCAAACATAGTGTACTACTTTTCTTTGAAACCAACTATGCTGTGTATAAAACAATTCCATCGAAATAACTCTTCCCACTCATGCGGCTATAGCTCCTACACTAACTGCTAAAACCATTATAAAACTATGATGTGAAAAAAAACAGTTATTTTCGTGTGCAACATTTTCAGTACGAAATTACGTCGATAAAGAGGAAACGATTAAGGGAATAAAATTGGGCACTATTTTTCCCTTGTATGTAAATTCGCGAAGATCTCAATTTATGTAGTAACTCGTCGTGCTTTACAAAATGTAAGGCTCCCTAAGCGAATTTAAATATATCCTCTAACTCCTATATATTTAATATTGATAGCAGTTGATGTTGGCTCTGTAGATATAATGCGAAAAATTCTATTTCCGTTGTACCAAATGGCAAGCCTTATCTCACCAAGTCCAGTGGAAGTAAAATTTATAGCCGCAAAAATAGATAAACTTTTACATGGTAATCCGGGTTCTAAATTTTATCGAACAAGAAATTCTGCAAGTAATTCATTCAATTTGTTTGGCCGTTATATGTTTCAGCGTTATCTCCTAATGCAATGAAATAAATTTACTGCGATAATATATCATTAATATTACACGAATTGTAATAACTTTGCCGGCACAAACGCCGTCTGACACAATTAATAGTCTAATAATTGCAATAGAAATAGGCAAATGATAATTTAATTATACCTACCACATTTGCATAGTCTTATTGAACATATGAAGAAACTTAGTGTTCTTAGTTACCGAAAATTGGATTATCTGAATATAATAATAATAATAATAGTGACAATGGAAATGACAGCCACCATGACACGATCGCGATGATTATCGCTTTGTATTTCCACCTATAATTTCTTATCATATACAGTTGTAATCACGTATCTTGTCATCCACATCACCATCTATCAATTTGCGAATCAAATCGACTCAAGGTCACACAGAATCGCACGCATGGGTGTACCATTTAAAAGGAGTTGTTTGTAAAATAATAATAATAATTATTTCATACTATTTTAATTTTATAATATAACATTCTCGCCAACCGAAAACACTACGGATAAACTTACTACAAAAACTACATAATCAACTATGCCACATAATAATTTTTAATCGAGTTGTAAACTTTTTATTAAGGAATAATTTATTATCAGATAGTCAACACGGTTGACTATCGGTTGAGGAAGATCAGTGAAAACAGCCTCAGTACAGTTTATCCAATTTGAATATAAATAATTACGTAATAGGTTTATTTTTCGATCTAACGAAAGCCTTCGGTACAGTTAGTATAAGTTTGTCTTTAATAAAATGTATTCCATGGGCATTAGAGGCAAGACACTTGAGTGGGTCAAATCCTCTTTAACGGATAGAAAACTTAAAGCAAAAGTGGACGATGCAACATCCGAAGAATTTGACATCAATAAGGGAGTTCCTCAGGGCTCAGTCTTGGGAACCCTTATCTTTTTGCTGTTCATAAATGATCTGCACTAAAATGTACCGCTAACAACGGTAACGATGTTTGCCGATGACACATTGATAGTAGTATCAGCAGCTGATGTTGAAACCCTACAAATTGTGGTTAATCTTAAAGCAAGGTTACTGGAGTAGATCTGGCAGAAAAAAGGGAGTGAAAAACAAGTGCCTTTTTTCAAGAATTTTTTTTTCCCATATTATAGTGGACGACTTCCCCCACTTCCCTGACATTTTCACATCTGAGATCTAGGTGGTGCGGGGGGAGAGGGGGCTGTTAAACACATGGAAAGTCGGTTTTTCTGTTTACGCGCGATCAGGGAGACGGGCAAAAAAATGTTTGGAATAAAATAGAAAGGTCTCCCCGAGGCACGAAAACTGGTTTCTGGTTTTTTACGATCGGCCAATTAGGGCCGGAGGTATGGCCGTTTGAAGGGATTGAGTTTCAGGGTAGGAAAAGGAGGAGAAGGAGGTATAAGGGGTGTTTAAGAGATAAGGGATGGGGTTAGGATGGTAATTTCTTTTTTTGTTGTGGGTGGTTATAGGAAGAGGTCGAGGCCGCGAGGGGAGCTCTCTAGGGCAATTAGGGAAGGAGAGGGAGAGGGGAACGTGCAAAAAGGGAAAACGGCCATATCTCCAGTTCTAATAGGGCGATTTTAAAGAATCGAAATGGGATCTCTTCCTTTTTTGAGCAGCTATAATGTTGGATTGGTAGGAAATAATTTTCGCCGCAAACGTAAAAATGGGGGGGGCAAAAGAAAAAATTATTTTTTTTATGAAGGGGGTGAGTGGGGGGATAAAATGCGCCTCAAAAGATGGGGATTTTCATCACCTTTAAAATGAAAAAAGAGTTTTTCAAATTCCTTCATTACGACAGGCAGGGCGACAACTTGAAGTTTAAGCTCTGCAGAAGGGCAAGGGAAAGTCCTACACCCTTCCGCCAGGGCTCATTTTAAAGAGAACAAATTTCTCTTTTCATAAAAAAAAATAAATTCGATAGAACAGTAACTTGCACTACGCGCGCGAGTTACACTTTATTTCTTTTCAATCAGCAGCTGCAGCGGTGGGAGAGTAGGCGTGCCTTCTACCCTCTCTACTCTCTCGCCGCTCTCACTCACACAAAAAGAAATTCTTTTGGTCCATGTGAGTCGTCGTGCGAGGTGTGTTCAAATATGCCGCTTTACTTGGACTATAGAGATTTTAGATACGATTTAACTTTTTTGTTTTTAAAATAATTAGTCAAACCTTCAAACCCTCCGTCGTGAGTTATCGAAATCCCGTCATTTTGACTTAGCCACTGTATATACAGCTCTTTAACATGTCGTTTTTTGTTTTTGAGACATTGACTACAACTTTTGTTTTTTATATGGGCGCCATATTGGATTTCTTGTGTATTCGATAGTACTTTTGTATGTATTGCGATGTATTAGATCACAGCAAACTTAGTTTCTTAATTGCTTAATAGTGAACAATACTATATTTTTATTAGTAGGTTATGATTTAGTGTTTAGGTATATCATAATGTTGGAAATAATTTTTCAAATGTCATTATAATGCATTAATTGCATTCGTACGTCCGAGGTTTAATAATACGCCGTACACGCAGAGCTTTACCCATTACGGAAATTAAATCATCAAAATTTTTTATTTTGTTGCTAGGTCAGCGACAGACATGAAGATATCCGGACAGAGCACACAATCATAATACAACAGATTACTACAACAAACATGAGTTGGAACGCAATAAACGCAATTGTGACGTTTTATGGCCAGTAAGGTCCCCGGACCTAAGTCCTCTTGATCTTTTTCTAGAGTTGTACAAAAATGGAAAATTATTTGTTTGCAGCCCCTGATAAAGTTGAAATATTAGAAGAAAGAATCTGCGACACTTTTCGTTCCACACAACAAAGATATTAAATGCTGCCCAGATGCTCTGTGGTAAATGTATTGAGCAAACTGGTTGGCATATAGAACACTCTTTATAAATCTTTTTTGGTCATATTTGAGCTATGTGTTTCAATTTCTAGTTTATGTTAGGTATTAGAAACATTAGAACGTAATATCGGTAATTAAATTCTGTTAGTTATTTATGACACTTTGAATTCGCTAATTTGGAGCCGAATACATGTCACCGGAGTAGATATTAGCGCACTGACCAATAGCCTATTAATGAAACAAATATATTTTTTTTACTGATTAAAAAAACAATTTTGCCACATTGAAAAGGGAATTAAAAATATTATCGGTTACATAATAAGTTCAATATGGCGCCCATGTAAAAAAAAGTTGTAGTCGATACCTCAAAAACAAAACAAAAAAAATCCCTTGCCCATACTGCAAAGGTGTTAAGAAATTCTTCTATAACATGTAACAATTTATATTAAGGAATAAAATGACTTTTCAAAAATGTACAAGCAGGGTTTTTCTAATTATTTCAAAAACTGTAAAAACTTAGATCAAGGCCCAAAGTTAGTGAGTGATATTTTGGCAAAATGATCAGTTGCATATTTACTGGCAATTGTTATTTTTCTTAAAAGTAAGTGTAAATAGATAATGTAAATAACAAACATAATTTTTAATTTTTTTATCATAACTCGTTTTGTATTTCTTCAATATCGGAATTAACATACTTTATACTTTACCTTTCTTCCAAAGCATAATGCATTTTAAACCAGTTTTCTTTCAGTTGCATCAGTTTACAGAACAGTTTCATGTGAAATTGCAATATTGGTTTAGGTTTAGAATTGATTTGGGAGTTTATTTTACAATGATTTATTAAAACACTCATTTTGTTTATTGTAACTTAACCCTACTATAGTTTCGATATTTCAACGTATCATCTTCAAAGCGACTCAAGTAAATGAATAAACACAAAAGAAAATCTAAGCTATTTATAATTTACATTATTTATCTAATTTTATTACTACGGTGTAGAAGATTTAAAATTAACAGAACTAAAACTAACAGAGCTAGATAGAAAGTAATAAAGGGGTTAAAGGATTATGAATTAAATATATTAAAGATGGGTGTATTATATAGGTCCAACTGGTCATTAAGTAAGTAATTATCTGGGATTTTGTTTGATTTGAAAATTTCTAATGATTCTATTAAATTTAATTTAAAACCTTTATTTTGTACGTGGTATATATCAAGAGTAGTTATATCTGGAAAAAGATGATTTGATTGAAACGAGTTTGTTTTTTAGACACTGAAAGAGCGTAGATGTTCTTTGTATCGTGCTTCAAAGGACCGACCAGTTTGACCTATATAGAAGGCATTAGAGTCCGAATATGAAAATTTATAAATTCATTAGTTTTTGAATTTTTCTATTTCTTTTGCATTATATAATAAATGTGACACTTTTGTTTGTTGTTTAAAGGCAACTTTAAGATTATGATGTGACAATATTATGCCTGCAATTTTCTGTGAAATGTTAGCGTAATATGTCAGAGATTCAAATTTCCTCTCACGTTCTTTAATAAGGGGATAGATGCTGTTATAGACTAATTTACTGCTTTTAATTAATTTTGTATTGTTTTTTCTTGGAACCCGTTTTTAAATGCTATTGTTTTTATGACTTTTAGTTCTTTTTCTAAGGCGTGTTTTGAGAGAGGCAACGACAAAGCCCTATATATTATTGAATTGTAAGCTGCTAACTTATGTGCATTGGGACTGAATGAGGAATTTGGAATAGTGGTATCTGTAAATGTGGGTTTTCGAAAAATTTCAAAATTTATTTTATTCTTGTTGTGTATTAACGTTAGGCCCAGAAAGCTTATTTTGCTATCTTTCTCTGCCTCGACTGTGAATTTGATATTGGGATGGACACGGTTAATAAAATTTAGGAATGTATTTAATTGTCTTTGTGTACCTGTGAAGCAGGCTATTACATTATTCACATATCTGTACCGAAATTTTATATGATTTATGCCTAGCTGTGATTTCAATATTTTATCTTCTATATGTGACATAAAGATATCTGCTAAAAGAGGACTAAAAGGGGTGTCCATTGCCAAACCTGCTCCTTGAGTAAAATATCTGTTATTACATTGGCAATAATTTTGACTAAGACATGGATCTCAGATTTATCTAAAAATATTTAAGATAAGTGGTTTACATTCTTCGGCAGGAATATTTGAAAACATGTTTGAAACATCGAAAGATACCAACAGCCAGTTTTCAGGAATATCGCGATCTGACAATGTTTTAGAAAGTTCAGTTGAATTTTTCATGGTCTATTTAGGTTGACAATTTGTTATGTTGTTATTTCCTAACTTGTAAGTGGGATCATTGACATATGATACGACAGGCCTTATAGGAGTATTCTCTTTATGGTTTTTAATTAGTCCGTGCAGTCTTGGTGCGCGAGGGCTCATACAGATTGATTTATATTTTTCGGAGCTATTATACAATTTTCGTAAGATTTCATCTAATATTTCCCACATCCAGAACATGGAAGTATTTACATATACAGGGTGTTTCACTTAAAAGTCCCCAGGCCATTATCTCTAAAACTAATAAAGATATTTTATTTTTGTAAATGGCAGATGATTGATACCAAAGAAAGGTTTAAATAACGGTGATTAGAATTTTTTCTCAACAGCACACAGAGATGGCGCTGCGATGCAAAACTATTTTTTGATGGCTGGAACCTTGAAACATAAGTCATGTGATTAAACAATAATTTGTGAATAATTTACAAAAAACAAGCCGTTTTGGAGTTACATGAGTTTCTTTCATTAATGCCAGTACACGTGAATTTTGATAAATCCCTATAATTTATTTATTATTTATTATAGAATATTGGTTACCAAACACTTTTTTTCAAGATAAGGAAAGTGATATAATACACTATCATAAAATTATGTTTACCACTTCCGGCCAAACCGGAACTAACATGATGAACCAATATCCATATGTTCCTACATATTAAATTTTTTTTTTTTTTCTAATAACGCTTCTAATAAAACGGCTCCCAAAACTTAAAGTAAGTAAGACAACAAAGAAAATACACACTAATTTAGAATGGGCTAAATTTATATTAACAATTCAGTAAAGAACGTAAACAAAAGTTTTATAAACAAACATTTAAAAACTATCGAAATATTATTAAAAATGAAATTAAACTAATTTCTTTCTAATTAGTAGGTACTTATTATATTAAATGTTCAAAATTTCTCCCTTCTTCATGAATACACATATTGTACCGTTTCAGTAACTCTTCATTGCAAACTTTTTGTAACGTATGTCTATTTATAGTAGCAACACTTGCATATATGTTATTATACAAATTGGCCATATCCTCAATGAGTTCAATGTACACTACACTTTTTAAATACCCCCAAAGGTAAAAATCTAATGGAGTCAAGTCAGGTGATCGTGCTGGCCATCTGACTACTCCATTAGTACCAATCCATCTCTGAGAGTACATTTCATTAAGACAATCTTTGACTAGTACTGAGTTATGGGGTGGTGCACCATCTTGGTGAAACCAAATATTCTCCTGGTTATGAGGGATAGTCTCTAATAATCCTGGCAATACATTTCTCAAAAATATCTCATATTTTCTTCCATTTAAAGTCCCATAGAATAGATATGGTCCAATAATATATGAATTTAATATTCCACACCACACGTTAACTCCAAAAGTTACCTGATTTCGGGTCATTCTCATCCATCTAGGATTATTTTGTGACCAGTATCGGCAGTTATGCTTACTCACAACTCCGTTGTTGTGAAAACGGCTTTCATCGCTCCAGAGCTCATTTTAAAAAAAAATTGGGCATTCTTCAGAAAGAACTGAAAATTCAGCTAGAAAATGTAATCTTCGTTCATAATCACCAGGCCTTAAATGATGGATCAATTTTAATTTGTATGGATGGTATTTATTTGATTTTAATATTCTATGGCACGAAGATATCGACAGATTAGTTTCCGATGCCAATTTCCGGAGAGAACATTGAGGATTGTTGACAACACTATTTAACACCAAGGCTGTATTTTCATCGTTTCTAACTGGCCTATTTCTGTTACGAATAGTTTTCTTAAAACTACCCCAGTTTCTTAAATTTTTAAACAGCATGATAAATGTTTTTTTTATCGGATGTAGGTCTATTTGGAAATCGTAAACAAAACAATCGTTTTGCTTGTCGGGAATTTCTTTTGCATTCACCGTATATTAAAATCATATTTAACTTATCTTCATTGGTGTATCTAACCATTTTTTTAATTTTTTTTAATTTGCTTTGAATTGTTTCTAAGTACACTATTTCTGTTTGAAACTATGATTGAAATGCACCAACTACAAACTTTGTTAAATAACTGTCAAACTTAAAATTAAATCAAAGCCTATTAATATCTCTTAAGTAGATTTTTCATTACCATTCTAAATTAGTGTGTATTTTCTTTGTTGTCTTACTTACTTTAAGTTTTGGGAGCCGTTTTATTAGAAGCGTTATTAGAAAAAAAAAAAATGTAATATGTAGGAACATATGGATATTGGTTCATCATGTTAGTTCAGGTTTGGCCGGAAGTGGTAAACATAATTTTATGATAGTGTATTATATCACTTTCCTTATCTTGAAAAAAAGTGTTTGGTAACCAATATTCTATAATAAATAATAAATAAATTATAGGGATTTATCAAAATTCACGTGTACTGGCATTAATGAAAGAAACTCATGTAACACCAAAACGGCTTGTTTTTTGTAAATTCTCTATACCATCAAAATTATTCACAAATTATTGTTAAATCACATGACTTATGTTTCAAGGTTCCAGCCATCAAAAAATAGTTTTGCATCGCAGCGCCATCTCTGTGTGCTGTTGAGGAAAAATTCTAGTCACCGTTATTTAAACCTTTCTTTGGTATCAATCATCTGCCATTTACAAAAATAAAATATCTTTATTAATTTTAGAGATAATGGCCTGGGACTTTTAACTGAAACACCCTGTATACTGTTTTACATTGTAAATTCTTCATTGTATTTTTTAAATGAAATTAATTCTTTAGTTAAATCAAGCTTTCAATGGGATGAAATGTAGGAACTTAAATTAACAGCATATAAGAAAATAAAATGATTGAGTTTCGAGACTTCTGGAAGAAATTGTAAATACACCAAGTACCTTGTAGTATTATTTTTTTTCCTTTTACCTTATTCTTTTAGCCGTAATATGACTGCTCGCTTTTAAGAAATGTACAATTTCGTAGCAATAAAATATGAGCCCGCTTTATTATATTTTTATCAATTTCTACAATAAATGTCTAAGCTTTCTATTTCAATAAATCAAGCCGCAGGCACAGTTGGTAGCTACAGACAAAAGCACATAGAAGACGAATGCACTTGCTCTATCTCACAAGTGCGCTTAACTACTATTCATATTCCAAAATAGTGTAATAAAATAAAATCTAATAGCATAATTTATATAATATATAGCTATGTCATAAAGCCTCTAAAGAATATCACAGCCAGAGTCCCATGCAATATACTGTATTCTCTATTTCTATTAGTTTACTTACTGAAATCTTCTAACTTCTATGCAATAAGATGAGCACTTCTTAGAAAATAAGTTACGTTTTTAAAAGCTATTTGTTTGAGGAACCAAAATTAATCAGCGTTCTTTCAAGCTTCTGTTACAGAGTCAAAAAATAATTAAAATATAACTTCGCTACTCTATCTTTATCAACTAGCTTCGGCGACGCCTTGGCTGTGATATTGTCGATGCTCTGCTGGTTGTTAGTATTTTATGGCTTTGGTGTTTGAGGTTCGGATTCGTAGTTCTGCTGCTTCAGGATGGTGTTTGTCGAAAAGCTTTTCTCATTTATGATTCCTGTCAAATCTTAGAATACTAGTTCAATCCTTAATTGACCAAGTTTTAGGTTTCAATGTATGTGTTATCGGCCTTAATATTCTGAAATGTTCGTTTTTCTTAATGCCGTATGCTATGTCTGGCTCTAGGGTCAGTATAGACGTTCAAGCTTATTGTGTCACTCCTTCTTTTAACATACCCTCTCTAGTAATTCCCTATGGCATATGTAGTTCTATGGCCAATCTGTGTACGGTTCTGCAATTCAGTATGTCTCATGCAAACAGCAACGGCCCAGTCTTCGGTGTTTTCCCAGAGTTTACCCATCCAAGTAGTAACCGCATCTGATGTCGATGACCTTGATATAGTGAGTTCAGTTGAATACGTGCCACACTTCTCTTTGTTCAAAAGAAGGTCCTTGCAATTATTATGATCTTCAGCGTGTAACTCTAGCTTTTTACAAAAATCTCATCAATAGACAAAAAGGACTTTTATCAGGACAGTTTTCAGTTTATAAAATTTGGAGAATAGTCACCAGCTTTTATGAACTGATAATCAAAGTCTTGTATAAGGTTCCATAAACGTTCACGGTATCAGATATATTCAACTCTTTATATCCCACATACCCACACTGTATACTGCATCTTTAGAGCCATTCAAGGGCGAATGACCTTTTTTCTAAAAAAAAATCACTTATTTTTTGTTATTTTCACTAATGCCATGTGCTCGGTTAATATGGTCGCATATTTATAGTACACCTTGTATATCTGAGCTGCTCTGTCAATGTTTGACACGTATTCTAACATGCTGTTCTCAATTTTCTACATTACTGTGTAATATTTGCATCAAAATATGTACCAAGGCGGCATCAAATAACTGAAAATTTATTGAAATATGGCAAGAATAATTTTAATACTTTTAGGGTGGAAGTGAGGGCCATTACGTCCCGCTATGAATCCAAGTTTTTAAAACATCTCTTAACAATTGCGGCAATATGAAGTTAAAGGAATAATTTATGCTTCAAAGAGGCATTTAAAAAGTTTTTAAGGCGTTGTTCCCTTTAAAATTAGGTTTTTCTGTACTTTAGCCCCGGATTATTATAATTTATATTTTGAATTTTTAATCATTCTGCTTTGTGCTTTATTTATTAAGTACTTTAAATTATGTATTACTATTCTCACTAACGTATTTATATTTATTTTTAGGTGATGTTTCGGCATTATGGGATCTGATTTATGGGTAAGTATTATCACAATTGCAACATTTTCTTGAAAGGTATATAATATATATTAAAATTATTAAAACTCCCTTCATCGTGTATATTTTCCGTGTACTATCGAATACGAACAAAAAAAAAATTAAAAAAAATAAAAATAAGTTTTGGGACAAAGTTTCAAATTTGTATTTAAAAAAATATTTATTCCCATAATTTCAGGAAATCATTGACCTACATAATATTTTAAATTTTACCTGCAGCATCCTGACACACGGGATAATAGGAGCATTAATATGATGATCAAAAATGTATTGACAATGACAAGCAACTCGTTTAAAATATGACAAATTATTATTTAAAAAATATTTTAATGTAATGAAAGAAAAATTGTTTAGCTGTACATGTGTATGGAATCTAAAGGGAACGCTTAATTAGAACCACGTGTTAAGATCCTGTAGCTCACTCTTTAAAATGATAACTGAAAGTTAACGAAATTATAAATTCTTTATAATAGAAAATATACGTTATCATGTTGCACATAATTTTTTTAAAGTTTCGAGGTTACAAGTTGTTCGCAGACAATATTGAATGATATTTCAGATTGTTTATATTAATAATTTAAAAAATGATGAAATTGTCCTTATCCGTCCTCCTTAGAATTCATGCCTTGAGAGCCAAATATTTTAAAATTATCCACTATCTTTTTTATAGTGTGTGGTAATAGTTTCTGTTCTTGTGGGTATCGAGCAGCAAATATGTTACATGTTCTTTATATTACTTTATCACACTCTCCATAAATAATAAACAAATCTAAACAGTCTTCGTAGGTGCAATTTAAATATTTAAACAAATTAAGCAGGCTTAGCCGTAGGAGACTAGGTTGGATGCTAGTGTTAAAATGAGAATGGCAAAAAGAATTTTTACTTGTTAGCATAACCAGAAGTCAGGTTATTGAAAGAATGCAAAGATTTCATTAATATTTTTATATATATATAGTTTTTCCTTTAGTTCTCATAGATAGCTTTTCTTTCCACTGTTTGCAAAATCCTATAAAGAATATGTTTCATTACGGTGTATTACTTTTTGAGTAATTAACGATAGTTTTATTATTTAATCCTTAATTAACAATTGTGCCATTTTTTGTAAAATTCATGTATAATTGGGAATCTCATTTAGAAAATTCAAACAAGTATTCGTCAATATTTCAAAAAGTTCCTACAATGTCTATACTAGAAAAAAGGAACTACATTTTATATAATTGGATGTAAAAAGATACAGGACTGTTAATTTTTAGCGCCGTTTGATTGCAAAAGTCTTGGTATATGGCTCTTCATGTATGTTGCCCTGCATGACGAAAGAAGAATTTACTTGTATGACGTACATGAGGAGGTCCATTCCAAAAGTCGGCTTATCCCTGTTAGTTGATTTCGTGAAAAATGTAAAAAACCGTACACATTCATATCAGCATATTGGTCACCAGTAATAGATTCAAGCATAAGCATGCAATCTGTGTACCTAAATTAAAAAGAAAATAGTCCTATTTTAAATAATTAATTAATCATAGATTATGACATGATATACCCGAAGGATAAGGCGAGTTTTGGAGTGATAGCAAATTTTACACATGCATTTTAAATAGAATTAGCCGAGTTTTAGACCGTTCGGGCCTGCTCACGACATGGAAGATTACATATTAAATCTACTAACATCACTAACTCATTTTCTGTTTAAAATGGATAAGCCGACTTTTGGAATGGACCTCCTCACATAATATATACGGACAACGGCCAAGAAGACAGGAATTGCAGTATACAAAAAATATTTCTGCCGGGGCTTTTTGAAATAAAATTATTTTGTATTGGGCATTTTGATATAACCTGCATTTTCTAATGTCTTTCTCATTAATATGTTATTATTAAATGTGTCTTTAAGAGTTAGTGGTAGTGCTAGTTGGTGTATCCTTACTGTTTTAATTCGACAATTTATTAATCTCTATATTTTTTAAGAAATTCTCTCATCGATATCATTATAATGCGAACGATACTGCCATATACTACAGTGCAGCTAACTTAAAAAAATATATTCTATTCTATCCTTGTACTCACAATAAGGATGACTGTTACTATTTCACCATATTCGTCAAGTTATACTATATTGACTAAGCTAACTAAATATTTTCAGTGCTTTTTATTCCAAACTTTACTTTACTCTAAAATAAAAAGTAACAATAACAGCACAATATGAGGGAAAAAAATACTATAAATTGTCCTTCCGCATGCATTTATTTAGACACAGATATTATACTCTAAGGTTATCACTGTTTTAATGCCTTTTACATGTTAATGTTTTCTACCCATTAGTGTGATTTAAAAGGAGGCTTAGCAGGTGCATTGAATAAAAAGACATCTGATTCAATACGAGTCAAAATATTGCAATATATTAAGGACCATCATTCGAGCCTCTTCAGCAAACTTAGTTAAAATTTTTATATATGATAATATCGATGGCGTCTTTATTTTTTCAAGGTACAAATGTCAATTATACAGTGAAGATGTACTTGCATTAAAATTTCAGAGGTATATTTGCCATAAAAGTCAAGTATAATACATCTATATTTGACGTATTCGGGACATTCCACGTCAAACGGATCAATACTGCCGCCAGTATTTGAAGCGACGAATAAATACGTATGAAGGCTAATTTGGAGCTTGAACTCAGAACTACAAAAAGCCGTATGCGCCTTTACCTAATTTAAAATGGCGGCATCAATATGGCGGCCATGAACTAAAAGAGTTGATGATAAATGACCAAGAAGTTCAGAGTCAGAAAAAAGAATTATCGAGTTTGAAACTACTCACAAGTAGTAACCGGAGTTAATGATAAAAAATCTGATACTTACAATTACTTTGAAACCACAAAATGGCGGATCCAATATGGCGGACTTTTGGCCAAAACCTGATGTTAATCCCTTTAAAAACACCAAATTTGTTTGAAAATGGATTGGCAGGAATTCTTAAGGTCTCATCTCAAATCTGGTGTGATAGATTCCAAATCACCAAATGGTGGATGTTGAGAATGGATTCACGGAAGTTTTTAAGATCGCTCCAAAGTACAATACTGAATCCAACATAGCGGACTTATGACACAAACCAAATCGCAGATGTTTCTACAATTTTGATTTCTAATCTAAATAAATCAATTGTTATCATAAATTCGCCATTGTTTGATTTTGATTTCGTAATACTACATTTATAATCATATACTCCTGAGAACGAGCATTCTCAAATCTAATCAAAATAGTTGAAATATCTGCAATTTGATTTGTGTCATAAGTCCGCAATTTTGGATCCGCCATTTTGTAATTTGGGATTATTCATGTCAGATTTATAATAAGCGATCTTCGAAACCTCCGTAAATTCTTCCTCAACAGAATTCAATTTCAATTCAAGTCAATTTATTGATATTTAAGATATTTAAGATATTACAATTTTTACAAGTTTGTATGCAGTATCACAGAGGAAAAAGAAACAATTCAATAATTAATAATTATTTTGAGGGTATTGACTATTTGAAATACTATAACGAATGCAATTATTTATTTATTTATTTATTTAACAATACACTGCCCAACAGAGCATTCCAATTACAGGGCAGGAGATGATAAGTACATATAAAATATATTAAAAAATATTAAAAGAATATAAGTACATAGAAATATGGTAACGTGTTTTAATTTATACAGTTAATCTCTTTATCTCAGCTACATTGCAGTGGAATATATCAAACTGGCCTTGAAGACTATTATGGTTCTCACACATTTTGTACAATGGTGAAAATTTCTGTACGTTAGTTCTGGGGGTCGCAGATAAAATAAAGTGTTTTGTCTGGAACCTGCTCTAGGTGTTCGAAAATTTAGTAAACTTAAGATAGCACTACAATCTGTTATATTATGTATTACTTTAAAAAGAAATATTTGTTGTGAAATAGTTCGGCGAGTCTCCAAACTCGAAAGCGAAAATCTGTTTAAAAGTGCAGTCTGGAGAAAACCAATAGCAGGATAGACACCGTCCTCCTTGTAACTTAAAATCTTTAAGAAACGTCTCTGCATTCTCTCTATATTTTGTATATGTAGGTTGTAATGAGGAGAGCAAATAATTGACGAGTATTCTAATTTTGATCGAACAAAAGACTGATAAAGTAGTTTCAGCGTATTACTGTCATTAAAATCATGAGAACATCGTGTTATAAATCCCAGTGTTCTAAAACTTTCATTGGTTATGGTGTTTATATGACAATTAAAGTTAAGTTTACTATCAAATGTTACACCGAGATCGCGGAAGGTTGATGGACGTGTAAGCACTGAATCTTCTAAGCAATAATTGAATTCGACCAGCTGATGTTTATTGGTAAAAGTTAGAACATTGCACTTCTTTGCATTTAATTGTAGTTTGTTCAAATTACACCAATCATTTACTTTATCGAGGGCCGCTTGTAGAGCAACACAATCAGTAACATCATTTACTTCATACTTCATATCGTCTGCGTATAAGAGACAATTGACACCCAGTTCTACTGTTATGTCATTAATGAAAATATTGAAAAATAAAGGACCTAATGCTGAACACTGGGGTACGCCTGAAGTGGATACAAATTCTACAGACCGCTGACCACAGTATTCAATGTGGTGATGTCTGTTTTTAAGATATGATTTGAAGAATAATATCAGATTTTTTGAGAAACCAAATTGTTGAAATTTTGAATATAAAATACTGTGGTCCAGTCTGTCAAATGCTTTAGTGAAGTCTGTGTAAATTACGTCAACTTGTGAGTTTGCATCGATAGCATCAGTTATATATTGGGTAATACAAAAAATATTGGTTGAGGTAGATCTTCCCTTGAAGAGACCGTGTTGGTATTCAGTAATGCGATTCTTTGCATAAGAAAATGTTGGTTCATATAGCAAAGTTTCGAAAGCTGTGGAGAAATTGTTGATAATCGTTATGGGTCTGTAATTCTCAATATTATTTTTTTCACCTTTTTTATATACAGGAATTATCTTAGAACATTTGAGTGAATTATTATATTTAATTATTTTCAAGCAGAGAAAAAGATTATTGTTGATGAGTTTCGGCCATAGGTCCACTGTCTTGGGTCCGCCATTTTGTAATTTAGAGTCTATCACCCTAGATTTGAGATAAGTGACATTAAAAATCCCTGCCAATCCATTTTCAAACAAATCTGGTGTTTTTAAAGGCATTTACATCAGGTTTTGGCCAATAGTCCGCCACATTGGATCCGCCATTTTGTAATTTCAAAGTTATTATACAAGTTTTTTGATTATTAACTCCGGTTACCACCTTTGAGTAGTTTCAAACTCGATAGCTCATTTTGACGACTCTGATATTGATTTCATCAATTTTTTGAGCTAATGGCCGCCATTTTGATGACGCCATGTTGAATTTTGCAAAGACGCATACGGCTTTTTGAAGTTCAAGCTCCAAATTGAGCCCTCATATGTATTTTTTCGTCGCTATTAACAACTAATGAAAGAGGTTTGTGGTGAAAGAAAGATCAAGAAAGAAGAGATTTTGTATTGAAAGTTTATAAAGAAGTTTATAAGAGTAACAGTTACATTACTTCTTGCTACAAAACTTTAGAGATACATTAAGTGGTAATGGTGACCATTATAGAACACGCCGTTCAATTTCTTTAAGTGCTATAAAGTGGTAATTGAAAAGTTTTCGTGAACAATTTACATTACTAAAGTTTTTATTATTCGACGATGATAATATTCAGAGTACCATTACAAAACAAAAATTGTTCATTGGGAGTCTAACATGATTTCCGATATTTTGGATATTTTTCTACAGAGCAAAAATTAAATAAACGTATTTTTTGCTTGTTTCTCCGTGTTCACCTATAAGTTCATTTCTATAAAATTAGGCGCCATTTTTACTTTACATAAACTTTAAAAAATGCAAAAATATTTGGAAATATTTCTTACTTTAATCGTATGAGGACTTGTATGCTATAAAATTATGATCCCGTGATTACTAATTAATTTTAGAATTTTTTTTTTTCTAACGTATAAGCTTTAGGCGTCACTGCGTACTTACGTGACTCATTAAGCAGGACACCACGCGAATGAATCGTAATTTATAATCATAACGCAGCTCTCAATCCCTTTGATCGACTCTTTTAATGAACGCTCACATTTACGTTGAAAAACAAATATGCGACCTAGATTTTAAAGCGAGGAGTTAAATTAAAGCACGAGACGTATAAATACAACCCAAATGTAATGAATGGTTGCATTTTTGTTTTCATTCGGATGCCAACTTTAATACTCTTCTTACGACTGAAAGAAACGAAACAAAAGCCATTTGCGAAAGCTGATGTCTATCAGGTACTCTACTCCGACAGATAAAATGAGGATGAATGTAGGCTTAGGGGTAACTGGGGAATTAACGTGATGCACCGCGGTGTTTAATCGAAATTTCGTTTTGATAGTCTGTTGTATTTTATATGAGTAAAGTTTCATTACGAGTTAGATTTATAGGAACATTTTAAATTGTCGAAATTGGTGAGCGCCATGAGAATGAATATTTGCAAGAAGTAAAAACCTCGCACTCAATATTTAATGATCTAAAAGCAATTAATATTTGCACACATTTGTTTATTTTATCTGGAAGACACCACTAAGAGACCTTCCTCTACAAGGGTCTCTCTGTGAATCTTAAAACCGCTGCCTAAGGAATCCCTACTTCCACATCCAGATTTTCTTTCCAAGTCTCTTTAAGGATAAACATATTTGCTATATTTGCACTTTACTATGCGGAAATAATTGGTCATAGAATTTTAATAATATTTGGGGCAGACGTCATTAAAGACATTGACAAATGAACTTGGCTAACTTTCAAGCCTGCCATGATAATTACAAAATCTGCAAAATGTACAGGGGATAGAAATAAAGAACTTTTATACATTTTCAAACTTTTATTAATCTGCGGATAAAAAATTTAAAAAGTTACACAACTCTAAGTAATATTAATAGGCTTTACATTAATATTCCACAAAAAGATGGGACTCGTAAAACTGCGAGAACATGAATCTAGGTATCAAAATTTATCAAATACACCAATTTTACAAAAACGATGCTATTCGTCGGTCGGCGTCGAGACGTAAAAATGCAAAAATTAGAATCTAGGTATCAAAACTTATCAAATGTACAAGTTTTGCAAAAGCGAGACTAGGCGTGGGTCTGCGTCGAGACGTAAAAATTTAAGAATATGAATCTACCTACCAATATTTATCAAATTCAGAAGTTTTACAAAAACGAAGCTAGACGTCGCATCGGTCGGCGTTGAGAATTAAAAATGCAAGCATATGAATTTAGGTATCAAATTTTATCAAGTACACAATTTTTACAAAAAGCGACGCTAGGCGTTGCTCGGCGTCGAGACGTGAACATGAAGGAATGTGAATTCAGGTATTAAAACTGATCAAATATACTAGTCTTACAAAAACGACGCTAGGCGTCGGTCGGCGTCGAGACGTAAATATGCAAGCACATAAGTTTAAATATCAAAATTAATCAAATACTAGTTTTAGAGAAGCAACGCAAGACGTCGGTCAGCGTCGAGACGTAAAAACACAAGATAATGAATCAAGGTATCAAAATTTATCAAATACACAAGTTTCATAAAATCGACGCTAGGCGTTGGTCGGCATTAATACGTAAAAATGATTAATTTAGGTATCAAAATTTGTCAAATACATAAGTTTTACAAAATCGAGGCTAGGCGTCGCGTCGGTCGGTGTCGAGACGTGAAACTGCAACAATATGAATCTAGGTTTCAAAATTTATCAAATACACCAGTTTTATAAAAACGACGCTAGGCGTCGGTCGGCGACGAGACGTAAAAATGCAAGAACGTAAATTTAGATATCAAAGTTTAAAAATACCAAGTTATATAAAAATGGCGTCGGTCGGCGTCGAGACGTAAAAATGCAATAATATGAATCTAGGAATCGAAATTTATCAAATACACGAGTTTTACAAAAAACGGTGCAGGGAGTCGGTCAGCGTCGAGACGTAAAAATGCAGGAACATGAATTTAGATATTAAATACACAAATTTTACAAAAACGACGCTAGGCGTCGGTCGGTGTTGAGTCATATTAAAAAGAAATCTGAGGCCTTGGTTTCTAGTATATACACCAAATCCCAAGTTTCTGTACTATTACAGCTTGCTCTGCTTATTTATCCTTATTTACCTCCACCTACCCCCCATTCCTTCAACGGAATCATGTTAAAATATAATCTAGTTTCAGTTGTCGTACATACATGTAACAAATTTCAAGTGAAAGCTCAATTTTATTTTCTCAACCTCTTTAATAATGGAGTAGGGAGGTGATGGGCGGTTGAAAAATATTATTAAAAAATCTGAGGCCTTGGCTTCTATTACATACACCGAATTTCAAGTGTCTGTACTCTTACCAGCTTGCTTTACTTATTTTCCTCTATTTACCCCTATTTAACCCCCAATCCTTCAACGGAATCATCTCAAAATATAATCTAGTTCCAGATGTTATAATACGAACATGTAACAAATTTCAAGTGAAAGCTCAATTTTATTTTATCAACCTCTTTAATAATGGAGTAGGGAGGGGTGGTGTCCGGTTGAAAAATATTATTAAAAAATCTGAGGCCTTGGCTTTTATTACATACACCGAATTTCAAGTTTCTGTACTCTTACCAGCTTGCTTTACTTATTTTCCCTTATTTACCCCTACTTAACCCCCAAATCTTCAACGGAATAGTCCCAAAATATAATCTAGTTCTTTATGGCATTATAATATATGCGTATACCAATATTCAAGTGAATATCTTACTTTAATTGTATCAACCCCATTAATAATGGAGCAGGGGGTGGTGGGCGGATGGAAAACATAATAAAAAAAATTGAGGCCTTGGCTTCTAGTACATACAGCAAGTTTCAAGTTTCTGTACTCTTACCAGCCTGCTTTACTAATTTCCCTCTATTTACCCCTATTTACGCCCCAACCCTTGTACGTGTACAAAATTTAATACCTTAATCCGTTCCGGAGAAAACGTGCGGACAAAAAGTTAGACAGACAGACCGACAGACAGAAAATTTTTTTTGGCTCATACTTAAAATCACGATGTTTCATGACATTCTACTTATTTCAGGAAAAAAAAATTGAAAATTTCTTTACGATTACTATACTTCCAATCCACTACGTGGGTGTGGAAGTAAAAAAGAGAAGTAGTACCTATTTCTAACTCTAGAAAATAGTTTATTTTATAGCAAAACATATCATAAACAAAGCATTTGTTTCATTTCCAATTAGATGCTATTAAAAAATTAAAGTAAAAATATGAAGTATACGACATAATTTTCCTGTAATAATAATATTATTTAAAATGCGATATGTGCTGTCCTGAGAAGTCTTGCAAGGTAACCATAGGACAGCGGCCCCGGTATGAATTCGTGTTATTATATTTTACTTTGATTGCTGTCCGCATTATCTACAACGTTGCCAAATATTAGCCATATGTACTGTATGGCTGATTTTTTACAACACAAGATTTTTTAAAACGGTATATTTGGACGGCACTTGAAAAAAATAAAATGTCTGTTTATTTTCTTAAATTATTATATAATCACAATATTGTTATGCATTACACCCCCTATGATACGCCTATGCCTAATAGTGACTGGAAACTTGTAGAAAGAGATAGAGTTTTCTAGTGTTTGGTAGGAGAAGATTCTAGATTGTATTCTGGATAACTCTGGAGGCAATTTCAGAGTATATAAGGCGCGATTACCGGCGGAAGAAAAGAAGTTTTATTAAAGTGAAGTTTGGTAGCGAAAAAAGTGAGGTTAAATATCGAGTAAACAAAGTGTAAAAGTTATTTTGGTTAAGAAATATTGTCTAGTCAGTAAATTATTAAATAAAGTGTTAGTGGTTTACCCCTTGTTAAAATTATTTAGAACCCGCGGATTCATACAGGGTGTTTCCTAAGAGGTGAAAACACGTAACAATATGGTTACCAAATGTTACTTTATAGATCATTGTGGTGGTACTCTATAACACATGCTTTTTTTTAAATCGATATAAGCGCTAGAATTTCCTTAATATAAATAAAACACCATTTTTTAAATAATTATAAACATTCCTGATTATGTACTAAAACACATTTTTTCCAAATGTAATAATTTTTCGCAAGGAAGAAAGGTGGTAAAATATATAACACCATCAATTTATTCAGAGTACTAAACTTCTCAATCAAACATCTGAAACTTAGTTCTTTATTCATATTTTATATAAGGTTAACATCTGCATGAAAAAGATAACATATAGCTGTCACTATTTAGCCCGAGAAATTTATTCCATACAGAAAATATGAGAAAGTACCAAATATGAAAAAATTTAAATACCTGCAAAAAAGACACCTACCAGAAATTATCAATCTTTTTGCTTCTATTTCGTTATAGATACTTCTATACTAGGGTGGAGTGAAATTTTTATTTTTTTTAAATTTTCATATACATAGGGGGGATTTCGGCCATTTGCATTCAGATTTGTGGAAAAGAAGTTTCAGCTAGAAAAAAATATATTTAGAGGGTTCACAACGATCTTGAAAATTTGATTTTTTTTTAATTATTATTTTCTTATACATAAGGGAAACGGAAGACATTTGTATTCATAATGATGGAAAAAATTTATCAGCTTGATCAAAAAATATTACTAGGGTTCACAACGACCTCGAACATTTATAATGTATTGTTTTAGAATGCATCTGCATTCGGCAACTGACTCATATACCAAGTATCGCTTCCAATACCTCCGCCACCAATTCTGAATTAGTCGTCATATATAGAAGCTTCGGTAAAGAAGTTAAAATTACCTAGCCTAGGCCTTGCATGTGATAGAACGGGGGTATCCAATAGAAATGCTGCTCTAATAGCAAGCTGTGTGTTCAAAGACATTGGTATTATATCCAGCGAGGATCAATCGAGGTTGTTGACAGATCCAAAGTAAGGCGCCTAAGAACTGGTGTAAGGCAAAAGTCACAGAAAAATTTTTCTTTAGAAGGGACCCACCTTGAAAGTCTTTATTTTGATGGTAGAAGAGATCAGACTAAAATATTAATCAAACGAGGAGGAAAAACATACCACAAAATTCTCGTTAAAGAACATGTTTCTCTTATTCAAGAACCGGGGTCACATATAGGACATGACATCTCCTTGCGATGGAAAGTCAAGGAGCATTAAAGACTCAATAATGGATTATCTGCGTAAAAATAAAATTCCCCTATCTCAGTTAGTGGCCATTGGATGTGATGGAACCGTTGGCAATACTGGTATAAAAGGTGGTGTTGTAAGGTTAATAGAAGAAGCTGTGGACAGACCAGTGCAATGGTGTATTTGCTTGTTACATTGTAACGAGCTGCCTCTGAGACACCTTTTACAACATTTAGATGGCCCCACAGTAGAACCATCTGGTTTCTCTGGACCAGTTGAAAAAAAGATGAAAAGTTGTGAAAACATAGCACTGGCGATGTTCGAACCAATTCCGGCGATACTCACAGTTTTTCCAGATATATCAAAAATGAAGAACCTTAGTTGTGATCAAAAATATCTATATGATATATGTCAGGCAGTAGCCACTGGGAATTGTGCAGAATCATTATTATCGAGAAGCCCAGGAAAATTGTCTCATGCTCATTGGTTGACTGCAGCAAACAGAATTATGAGACTATATATTGGAACGCAAAATCCATCTCATAATTTGGATACTCTAGCGAATTTTGTCGGTCGTGTTTATGTCCCGATGTGGTTCTCAATTAAATGTCACCTCTCCAGCACCGCTGGGGCACGCCACTTGTGAAAAATGATTTCTCTCTCCAGATATCTTGACTCTGATATTAAAAAAGTGATTGATCCTGTCATTGAAAGAAATTCGTTTTACGCCCACCCAGAAAATGTGCTTCTAGCTATGATGACCGATCCAAGAAAATCCATACGTGAATTAGCGTTCCGACGAGTGATGAAAGTGCGATTAGGAGGAACTCAAGCTACTATTCGGAAGTTTGTGGTACCAACATTGAATTTTGAAGAAAAGGATTACGCCGATTTAATTGATTGGCAAGGTATTAATGTAACAGAACCTCCCGCAACTAAATTTGTAGCAGATGAATTAATTTTGGAGGTAATTACAAGTGGTGATTGCAGCAGGATCAATTTTGCTCGGTACCCATGTCATACGCAAAGCGTGGAATGTTGTGTCAAATTAGTAACCGAGGCATCAAGTGAAGTTTTTGGGATTCAACGCAGAGATGGACTTATCAGATCGAGACTTGCAAGTAGAAAAATAATGCCCAAATTTAATACATAGAAACAATTTCGCACAACATAATAGTCGTCGTGAACCCTCGAGAATTTTATTTTTTTAACCTGAAATTTTTTTCCCCATTAATTTGAACCCAAATGGCCACCATCTATAGCATGTATTTAAAAAAATTATAACTTTTTTTAAATTTTTAATATTTCACTCCACCCAATTCTATACTCCATCTATATTAATGATACTATTATAATGTGTCGGGAGAATAATAAACTTATTATTACTATTATTATGGGAGAAGGCAGTAATGATTAGGTCATCTATCGCTATTAGTTTTAATTATGTCTCGTTTTATTATTTAAGTGCCTGACTTAAAAGTATTGTCCAAAACTAAAGGAGACAGAATCTTAAAAAAATTAAGCCAAGACTCTATTTACTCGCGAACAATGTTGAATTATTCGAGGCTGTCGGCGAATTACAAATAATTACTTAGGTATCGTCGCTCAGCTGTGCGTCAATTTCTTAGTGAAAAGTTTAGAGTTTGTCCTGAAAAGGCTTAAAGCAAATCAGGGCATAGCTTAAGGCAACCGAACTAAAACAAAAACTTTATACAAACACGTATCCCGAATCGTTTGCTGTGAGGTAGATTCCGTTTAGGGAAACAATGTGACAAATTTCCTTTAAATTAATCAGTGTACCGACTTGATACATCCGCCTAATCTTGGGTATAAGAAAAACAGATTATCGATTATCGAATTAATGACTTCTCTTTAGCGACAAGCCCGCCAACATAGGAAAGGCTGCTGTAATACCTCGGATATTTGTCGAAGTAATATTTTACTGAAACAAAGAACATACACCGCTTAAAATGTAAATTCTAGTCGGAAGATATCTACAAATCTCCCATTTAGTACAATTTCTGTCATTTATCTGAGGATTATCAAAAATAAATAGATGCAGCTGTGATAGTTTTAGTACAGTATCATTACTCTGAATAACTCGGGGGTCAAAAAATATGTATTAATAAAGAACTAATAATAATTCGTCAACGAAGTTGAGACATGCCGTAGGACGCTCCCGAATAAAAGGTAAAAAATTTTGGTTAAAGCTACGTTAAACTCGAAAAAAATTGAGTCATTGGTCAAAAATTTCTGCGTATAGTGAAGTGTCATAATAGAAGAACAAATTACATACTGAATTAATAATTGAAAATTGCTGGTAAAGTGTTTTTTAATAGTACCGAATATAGAATAAACGGGTGGAGTGTGCCCTAGTTTGGCTATCGACTGAAACGGACCGACCTATACCTAAGACCCTTTCAAGTGTTTATTGAACTGTTCTTGGCAAGCGTGTATAAATAATAAGCTTTTGGGTGCAATGGACAAATTAAAGCATAAGAAATCAGCCCAAGAAAAGAAATAAACCGGCAATTACAATACCAGGCACTACAGAATGCTAAGCTACACTAGTTTATTTTATTAACTTTATTAACTTAGTAAATGAAATTTTCTTAATTTTTTAATTTTCTATTAACTTAATTTAGTAACTCAAAACCTGATTTAGAACAAAATTCTTAATCTTAAAAATAAACCTGTGTTAAACAGAAGGCAGACAATAAAATAGAAAACTGCCTGGAGTAGGAAAACAGCAGCCGAAATTAATTACTACAAAAACATCAACAAATCAATGTACAGGGTAAACAAAACATTCTCTCAGATCCCTTCCTCATTTGCAACTCGCTGTAGCAAGCTCTTTTACCGCGATACAGATAACAATAATTTAATAAAATCTCTTAGAGGAAGTTAACATAGGTCTTGAAAAACAAATAAAATGGACACGCTAATATAGGACGTTGAAATGAGAACACACCGAGTACTGGTGCAAAATATCGACGGCGACGGTAACTGCCTATACCGAGCATTAAGCTACCAACTGGAGGGAGAAAATATAACATCCCAGGTACATATGAAAACGCAACGAAAACTCTGGAAACTTAAAAAAAGCATTTTTCCTTGAAGCACTCGTGCTACATAAATTTGAATTACGCACGGAAATGCCGACGCTAAGTCAACATGTGCTCATACGCGGTAGAAACATTACTGAAGCCATTTTAAATATCCATGCTACTTGACTTTCGCTTTTGACGCTGGTGAGTTAAGATCGTTTACTTATTCTTTAACGGATTTTCATGTTTATTTCTTTAAACCTTTGATATTTTGAATATACTTGATTGTTAAATGATGTCATATTATTGACATTCATTATATTAATCAAGAACTCATAGATTGAGAATTTTGCTAAATGATAGTGCATTTAGCAAAAGGTGCTTGATTGTATAATGATTTTTCTTCCGGTAACTGCTTGATGTCTAGTAGTAACTCAATAAAAACATTAGAACAATAATAATTTATTGCATTCTCGCTTTTAATTAATCTGGTCTATGTAAACAGACGTGGTCTCTGTGCCTGATATTCTATTAATGTATTTTGCTGTGTGAAACATATTGGTTGGAATTTTGTTTAACGTACATGAGTGCCGTGAGAATATAGTAACTAAGGACTGTTAGGATTAATCTCCATACATTTTTCATTTACATCTTCTTCAAAGGCCTATGGGGTCAAATTTTAATTATTGAAACTTCATATCCTGGAATAAGTTGTTAACATAAATATGTATCTTAATCATGGTGGTGTCATCAGCGAACAACACCAGCGTCATATACATTATACATTATTATTTTATTTATTTTATTTATTTATTTATTTAATCGTCTTATTTATATTAACGTCCTGGCGGAGTTTAGCTAATGCTATTCCACCACTCAACCAGGACACGTACACATAGACATCAACAGAACGACCATTCCCTGCGATATTGCCATCTACCGCAGCTGAGACTCGAACTCAGGAGAGATATCAGCGACTAGACATGTTGTGCCACCCAACAGCGGTCTAGTACACTGCTACCATCTCGGTAACACATGAAAAACGCCACCGAACATCCATACCCTGGCCAGGATTCGAACCCGGGACCCGTGGTCGCAAGCCAAACGCCTTAGCATTGCGCCACCGAGCCGGTTATTGACATATATTGTAAGTAATAGGGGCCTAAGTATGGAACTTTGAAGTACTCCGAATTTTACTTTTGTTTTAATGACAATAATGCATTACATATAGTTACTTGATCATTTTCGGCACGACGTAAATAATTTTACAAAATCTGCAACTGTAGATTTTCGCCCATATTACCTTAAAAAAAATTCCAATTTTTTTTCCTTGAAATGGGTTTAGATTGTCATGAAACGTCGAGATTTCAAATTTGAGCGAAACTAAATTCAGTCTGTCGGTCTGTCGGTCGGTCTGTCTGTAATTTTATTTGTCCGCACGTTTTCTCCTGAGCGGTTTAAGATATTGACTTCAAATTTTGTACACATATATATCATAAGGAGATCTGGAAGTGGATTGTTTTTCGAACATATGTATTGAAGGGTTGGGGGGTAAATAGGGGGAAATAAGTAAAGCAAGCTGGTGAGTACAGAAACTTGAAGTTTGGTGTATGTACTAGAAGACAAGGCCTCAAATTTTTTTATAATATTTTCCATTCTCCACCACCCCCTACTCAATTATTAAAGCGGTTGATAAAATAAAATTGAGATATTCACTTTAAATTTGGTACACATATATATTACAATGACATCAAGAACTAGATTATATGTTGGGATTATTTCGTTGAAGGCTTGGGGGTTAAATAGGGGTAAATAAGGGAAAATAAGCAAAGCAAGCTGGTAAGAGCACAGAAACTGAAATTAGGTGCATGTACTAGAAGCCAAGGCCTGAGATTTTTTTATAATATTTTTCAACCCCCACTACCCCTACTCCATTATTAAAGCGGCTGATAAAATAAGATTGAGATATTCACTTGAAATTTGGTACACGTATGTATTTTAACGATATCTGGAACTAGATTATATTTTGAGATGATTCCGTTGGGGGTTGGGGGTTAAATAAGGGAAAATAAGTAAGGCCAACTGGTAAGAATACAGAAATTTAGAATTTGATGTATATGTTAGAAGCGAAGGCCTCAGGTTTTCTTCATAATATTTTCCATCCCCCCACCACCCCACCCCCTTATTGAAATAGTAGATAAAATTAAATTGAGATATTGACTTGAAAATTGGTACACGTAGTATCAGTATGTATTGTAATGACATCTGATTGAGATGGTTCCATTGAAGGGGTGGAGTAGGTTGTGAATAGGGGAAAATAAGTTGAGTGAGCTAGAAACTTCATTTTTAACGTATATGGTAGAAACCAACGCCTCAAACTTTTCTATGACATCTGCCCCAATTATTATTAAAATTCTATGACCAATAATTTCCACATACTATAGTGCAAATATAGTCAAAATGTTTCCTTTAAAGTGACTTGGACGAGAAATCTGGATGTGGAAGTAGTGATTCTTTAGGCAGCGGTTTTTTTCAAACATCAAACAGAAAATCATGCTACACGCAGTTGAATGCTTTCGACAAATCGTAGAAGATACTTCCAGCAAAGATTTCATTTTTAGATATCACTATTATACTTTTTACAATTTTATTAATTTCATTAGTTGTAGATTTGCCGGCGCGAAAGCTAAATTGGAAATTTGACAGAATATTATTAAATTAAAAAAAATAAAGAGTTGCAGAAAAAGGGATTTCGTTTCTCCAATGTAAATATGATTAATTTATATCATTAGTTGTTCTCGTCATTCACATTACCTTTCTTTAAATTGGGAAGGCCAGAAAGGCCAAGGGAATGCCTATAGTTTTAATAAAGTAGGGCATTTATATTCTTAAATAAAGAAATGTATAATCGCAAAATTAAGGACGGCAAATTTAAATCAAATTATATTCATTAATATAGTAATATGCACGATATAAATTTATTTCTGATTAATTTTGATTATAAAAATTTTAGAACATCAAATATCGTCTTTTTATCTAAAATGTCCTTGCAATAATAAAAGAATTTTAGATTCATTAGCGCTTGCAATAATCATTTAATACCTATCGCGTTATTCGTGAATTAGAACGGAAAGAGATTGTCATTCGTTAATAAAAGTTGAACATTTAATTATTTTGCCGATAATGTCCAAACAGATATTGAGGTGAATTGCATTTACATTTAATCGCACTCACAAATAGTGTACTACAGTAATTGTGTCATAGTGACCCGTTAATCTCTTAATAAACAGTTGTGTGCTTTTCAATTTATCCGTTTGTAATATACGTTAACGAAATTATTGGGCACTGTCCTCTGACGATTATGCTCGAAGCTGTAATACGGGGTGGAGCAATAGTGCGGCGGACTCGAGTTCTACGATAGCTAAATATTTTTTAAAAAATTGCTAGTAAACTAGATAAAAAAGTGTATAACTGGAATTTATTTTTGAACATACAGGGCGAGCCAAAACGAAATTACAGAACCAAGTGCCTTTTTACTTCCCTCGCATACCGAAGGGAAGTATTGTATTCGAGAAAAAATCACCCTCCGAGATTTTTTCGGATTCTGACGTTTCAGATCACGGAGATTACGAAAATATAGGTTTTTCAATTCCGTCAGTCTGTCTGTCTGTCTGTCTGTCGGTCTGTCTGTCTGTCTGTCTGTCTGTCTGTTGGTGCATTTACTAAAAAACTACTTGACGGAGAGCAGTCAAATTTGGTAGGTAGTTGACGCTACTGTCAGCGCAGACATGGTAGAAATTTCACTGGAAAATATACAGGGCGGACCGTCTAAACGGAATAAATAGTGAAAAAAATTTTTTTTCGCTCAAATTTAAAATTTCCACGTTTCATGACGCGCTAATCCTATTTCGGGAAAAAAAAAATTGAAAATTTTTTTCACCAACATTTTTTAAAAAATTTTTACCAAGACGAAAAAAATTTTTTTTCGCTCAAATTTAAAATTTCCACGTTTCATGACGTGCTAATCCTATTTCAGAAAAAAAAAAATTTTGAAATTTTTTTTCACATTTTTGAAAAAATTTTTACCAAGATGAAAAAAATTTTTTTTTGCTCAAATTTAAAATTTCTACGTTTCATGACACGCCTAACCTATTTCAGGAAAAAAAAAATGAAAATTTTTTTCACCAATATTTTTGAAAAAATTTTTACTAAGTACAAGTACAAATGAATTTTTTTTTTCTTTCTTCAAATTTAAAATTTCCACGTTTCATGGCATTCTCAGCCTGATTAAAAAAAAAAAAATTGAAATATTTTTTTACCATTTTTGAAAATTTGTTTACCACTAAAAGAGATGGATTTTTTTTTTATTTCTTCAAATTTCAAATTTCCACGTTTCATAGTGTTCTAAATCTATTTAAAAGAAAAATTAGAAATTTTTCTTACTATTTTTAAAAATTTTTACCACCAAGATAGAATTGTTTTTTCTTTGTTCAGATTTTAACTATCCACGTTTCCATGACATTCTAAAACTATTCAAACAAATTTAAAAATGTTTTTGAAGAATTTTTAAAAAAAGTTGAAAACATTTTTAATCCATGTATGTATCACTACAATAGAACAGACGAAAAATTTTTTTTTGCTCAAATTTAAAATTTTCACGTTTCATGATATTCCAAACCAATTTCGGAAAAAAAAAATTGCATCATTTTGTTACCAGTTTGGAAAAAAAATTAACACTAGAATTTTTTTCACCAACATTTTTCAAAAAGTTTTTACCACTAAAATAGATCGATTTTTTTTTATTTGCTCAAATTTAAAACTTTCACGTTTCATAGCATTTTAAATCTATTTTAAAAAATATATAACTTTTAATTTTTAAACTTTTTTTAGCACTACTATAGAATAGAAGGAAACTTTCCTTTTTGCTCAAATTTAAAATTTCTACGTTTGACATTTTAAACCTATTTCAGAAGAAAAAATTTTGAAAATTATTTTACCAACATCTTTTGAAAAAATTTTAAAAAAATGAAATTTCTTAACCACCACTATACTTCCACTCCATTACGTGAATGTTGGATTGAAAATGTGACAGATGGCAATAATATCTGGCATATGCACCTATTATACTTTTATTGAAAAATGTACAGGGTGGTCATCCCAAGAAATAATTCAGTCATGGTGGACATTTGTAAAGGTATTTGCGCAAGCCTGCCATATGTGGCACCTGCTATTTAGTATTGAACTTTTGCTATTGGATGAGCAATCTGTATATTTTTTTGACTAAAACTTATCAAGTTTTCTTTGTAATAATAGCAATAACTCTATTCCGATTATTATTCTCAATGTCATTTCGTAATTATTAATTTTTTAGACTGACTGCCATGCACAAATAACGAGGGAAGTTCTGTGTAAATACCTTTACCGATTTTTTTAAATGGAATGCTATGTATATCACTACATTTTTTGAAGCCTCTTTCTAGGCTTTATTCATTCCTATATTAGCATTGAATATCTCCCAACCACTTGGATATAATGAATTTTTTTGTTGAAATAATGAAATCTGCAGATGGATATTAAAAAAATCACCACAGTCACAATTATGGGTTTTAAGAAAAACTTATGTGAATACCAGTTACGAGACATCTAGTTAATGTTTCTGAGACATCAAATAATTTTTTTCGAATCAATTTCATTTCCTAAAACTGTATAAGGTGGCAAAAAATTATTTTTCAATTAAAAACTTTTTAAATTAAATTTTATCAATTTTTTCAAATGGAACACCCTGTATATTTTTCAACGCTGTGATGTAGAAATAAAAAATCGGTAAAGGTATTTACACAGAACTTCCCTCGTTATTTGTGCATGGCGGTCACACTAAAAAATTATTAAATACGAAATGATATTGAGAATAATAATCGAACTATAGTTGGTCAAAAAAATAGTGCTCATCCAACAGCAAAAGTTCAATACTAAATAACAGGTCTACCATGAATAATTTCTTGTATATTTTCCAATAAATTATAATAGCATATGTCAAATATTATTGCCATTAGACACATTTTCAGTTCCACATTCACGCAGTGAAGTGGAAGTATATTGGTGGTTAAAAATTTCATTTTATTTTTGAAATTTTTCAAAACTGTTCGTTAAATATTTTCAGTCTTTTTTCTTCTGCAATAGGTTCAGAATGTCATTAAACATGGAAATTTAAAATTCGAGAGAAGAAAAAAAATTTTCCATCTGTTTTAGTGGTAAAATTTTGTTCAAAAATGTGTAAAAAATTTTTTTTTTCTGAAATAGGTTTAGAATGTCATGAAACGTGAGAATTTTAAATTTCAGCAAAAAAGAATTTTTCCGTCTATTCTAATGGTAATTTTTTTTTCCAAAATGGTAAAAAAATGATGCAATTTTTTTTTTCCGAAATAGGTTTGGAATGTCATGAAACGTGGAAATTTTAAACTTAAGCAAAAAAAAAAATTTTCATCTGTTGTATGGAAACGTTGAAATTTTAAATTTGAACAAAGAAAAAAAAATATTTTTTTTTTTTAATTTTTCCAAAATGTTGGTTAAAAAATTTTCAAAATTTTTTCTTCTGAAAAAGGTTTAGAATGTCATGAAACGTGTATATTTTAAATCTGAGCAAAAACAAATTTTCCATCTATTCTAGTGGTAATTTTTTTTTCCAAAATGGTAAAAAAATGTTACAATTTTTTTTCTTCCCAAAATTGGTTTGGAATGTCATGAAGCGAGGAAATTTTCAATTTGAGAAAAAAGAATATTTTCTTATATTCTATAGTAAGTACATACATTTTTTCAAGACAATTTTTCAGAAAAATTTCCAAATTTGTTTTAATACGATTAGAATGCCTTGGAAACGTGGAAATTTTAAATTTGAACAAAAACAAAATTAAACCTATTTTAGTGGTAAAAAATTTTTCAAAAATGTTGATAAAAAAAATTTTCAAATTTTTTTTTTTAAATACGTTTAGAATGCCATTAAACGTGAACATTTTAAATTTGAAGAAAAAAAAAATTTCTTCATATATTTTAGTGGTAAAATTTTTTTCAAAAATGTTGGTGAAAAATATTTTCAATTTTTTTTTTCTGAAATAGGTTTAGCGCGTCATGAAACGTGGAAATTTTAAATTTGAGCAAAACAAAATTTTTTTCACTATTTATTCCGTTTTGACGGTCCACCCTGTATATTTTTCAGTGAAAATTCTACCAGTTCTTCGCTGACAGTAGGGTTAACTACCTACCAAATTGCACTGCCCTCCGTTAAGTAGTTTTTTAGTTAATGCACCAACAGACAGACAGACAGACAGACTGACGGAATTGAAAAACCTATATTTTCGAAATCTACGTGTTCTGAAACGTCAGAATTCGAAAAAATCTAGGAGGGTGATTTTTTCTCTAATACAATACTTCCCTTAGGTATGCGAGGGAAGTAAAAACGAAAATTGTTTTGTAAGTACTTCCCAATGGCTAGTTGCAAACATTTTCGTTTTATAAATAAATAAGTGTCAAATTCAAGAACAAACTTAAAAAAAAGGTTCCTTCAAATAATTCATTAGAAAAATTTATAATAGGTGTTTGACGTGTTGCGCATTTTGATTGACACACGTTTTTATGCAATTTTGAAATGAGGCCATTTAGTGGGACCATTTCTTCTAATCCATTGAAATGAGTAAATAGTATTTAACAGATCCTTTACTGTAATGTTTTTTTGTATATTTTTTTGCCGTTTTCGTTCGACAAGCCATAAAACCTCAGTTTGGTATAAATTGTCGTGTACAACGGAAAATTTATCATTCTTATCGGTCGTTAGTTACAATTTGCATTGAATTTAAAATATTTGGAATTTTATAATATGAATTTTAATAAAGCGGAACTTGTAGACATGACTTCTGTTTTGACAGAAATTGTTTACCTGCCAAAAGAATTTATCACCAACGTTATACTGAAAGAAGGATTCCCGATGTTAGCAGCTTCCAAAACCTTCTCGATAGATTTCAGGAAATTGGAAATGTCGAATTTAAAAAAAGTGAAATTATAAAACGTGTTGTTAACGAATAAAATTAGTTTTCTGTGGTGCTGGCAACGGTTGAGAGTACCCATGTTAGTCAAAGAGGTAAAATGCAGATTGATGTCAACTTTTTCAATGTTTTATTCACTTTTCATTGAACTGGATTTGTTAATAGGCACAATTTCCATTACTATGCTTCGAAAAATCCTCACTTTTTTATGCAAGTTGATAACCAGCACAGATGGTCTATAAACGTTTGGGGAGGAATTATTAGAGAACATGTAGTAGGGCCACATTTCCTTGATGGTACATTGACTGGAATTATTTATCTTAATTTTTTGGAAAACTATCTGCCACAATTATTGGTAAATCTCCCTGAAAGAATTTGAAATAGGATGTGGTTTTAGCAAAATGGTGCTCCACCATATTATTTAAATGCAGTTAGAGATCACTTAAATAATACCTAGCCTCATCAACGGATTGGAAGAAATGAGCCAACTAAATGGCCTGCTAGATTCTAGATCTTACAAAAATGAATTTCTTTTTGTGGGGATACGTGCAGGAAATTGTTTATAGAGACACACCAACAACAGTACAAAATATGAAGGAAAGAATAATAACTGCCTTTAGATCTATCACACCGGCAGTTTTAGGAACAGTGGGAACCTCATTTCAAAAGCGTCTGGAGATGTGTGTCAATCAAAATGGGCAGCATGTGGAACATTTATTATAATTTTTTGTACTGGTTATTTGAAAAAACCTCTTTTTTTAAATTTTGTAATTATTGCTCAATAAAACGAAATTGGTTGCAATTAGGCACAGGGAATAGGGAAGAAAAATGTTCTTTTCTCATTTCCACATCACATCGTTGAAAAACATACAGACTGTTCGATTTGAAAAAAAATGAGAAAATTCAATTTAAAAACTACTTATTTGAAAAATAATTTTTGGCCACCCTGTACAGTTTTAGGAAATGGAAATGATTCAAAAACATTAATTAGATGTCTGTTAACTGGTATTCACATAAGTTTTTCTTAAAACCCATAATTGTGACTGTGGTGATTTTTTAGATATTGTCACGAAGGGGCTCAACCGGGCCTCCACCAAGTGTCACGACCGCTGGTCTATGACTATTACAATAAGGGGCCACCTGGACTGCGAGAGGTTTTCCTAGTTGGAAATTATCAAACACAAATTAAATAATAAATAATATTTATTAATTAAACAATAAAAATGGTTGCAGTCAAACAACAAAGTCAGAAATACACAGATATGAAATAAACAGCAAATAATGTTTTCTCACCAAAGGCACACGTTGGGAGAGATGGGTCCCCAGATGGACTCCCAGAATGGACCATTCATTCTGGGCTATTTATATGATTCATAAATGCTTGATCAGCATATTCCCTACATACGTAAAGCGCTCGGAAAATAATGACCTGATGTTATTAATTAGTAATTGTAATCTGATACTCTAAGTCCTTTAATGTTATAAATGCTTTAATACTTTATATTTTATAGATTAGAAAGTAAATGATATTGACTTTAGTTTATTTATTATAGATTTAAATTTGGAAATTCTTTAATTTAGATTTTCCATTTTTGTATTTATTTATAGGGAATATGCTAATAATATATTTTGCATAATTTGCATAGAAAAGTAGTTCTTAATTTTGACATGTGACAACATCCATCTGCAGTTTGCATTATCTTAACAAAAAAATTCATTACATTCAAGTGCTGGAAGATAATCAATGCTAATTAGAGTCTAGAAAGAGACTTAAAATGTACTGATATACATAGCATTCCATTTAAAAAAAGGCACTTGGTTCTGTAATTTCGTCTTGGCTCGCCCTGTATGTCAGAAAATAATATACAGTTATAGACTTTTTAATCTAGTTTACTTGCATTTTTTTTAATTTCTAGCTATCGTAGATATCGAGGTCCGACGTACTATTGCTCCACCATGTATAACTATGTCGTTTTAAACGATCACGTAAGTGGATCAAAAACATAGTCTGACATATAATACAGCCAGAGATATAATAAATTGTTCGAGATAATATTTCCTGACAGGATCACAACCTAACGTCCTGATAAAAACTGCGAACATGTAACAAAAGCATATAGCATGCCACGACAAATATGTTTGTTTGTGTTCTTAATTGATTTACTTCAAGGAATCAGTTTTCTGTGAGCTGTTACTGTAGAGAGTACTTGAAGAATTCTGTATAGAAAAATAAGTTATATTTATCTGTCTTATTTTAATTCCCAACATTTTGCTCGATATTTTATAATTCATGAATTTTTCTAGTTGACGACCGCTTGCTGTGTGATACGTTTCACGATATTTCGCCATCGCAGTTATTTGTTAGGTAAACAGCCTTATAAAAGCTCTTTGCCATCAGCACTTTGGTGACATCGGAACAACGTCTTGGACGTCGTCGCCTTTTACAATCTGGTTTTCCCAGGACTACATTGTACTCACTTCGGTTCATATACTATATTACGCTTGGTTTTGATATCTAAACAATATGTATTAATTATGAAACTATGAAAGGGACATCCGTTCTCCCCTTACTATTTAACTGTCCAGCTTCCAAGCTCTATATTTTGGAAATGGAAGTTTACGAAAATAATCTCAAATGACATGGTATTATAATCTCCAAAATAAGACCAATTGGAACACATTAACTCATGTATATCTCTCAAATGCACATAGAATTCTGACTCGGCTACCACTAATATACGATTCAACAGCAATTATCTCAAAAATACCAGGTGGAAAATGTGACATTACCTGAATGCTACTTGTTAATTTTTATTTTAATAGCAATGAATTTTTGTAGTCTGAAACTACAATTCAGTAAACTTATTAATTAATTTTTCAGTTCAATCCTGAAGCCGTCCCTGTCTCACTAAATCTTGAAGAATGTGTTCATCATCCCAATTTTAAATTATAAATTAGCATACAAAATTATTAATCGATAATTCTGATAAAATTAGAACTCATGAATGCATAGAAATGATACAGTAGAGTAGTTGTGTAGATTTCTATTGTATTTTAAGAATTATTTGTTACCAGTAGTTGTCGGCGACATCTCGCGTATTTATGGGTAACAAGACCATATCAGATCTTACATGGTATCGGAACAGGTCTATTTTCCTGGCTAGTTCGTAGCGTACAGACGTATTTCTGACCGTTTAACACCTCATCTGGATTGGTACGTTAAAAGATACTTTATAATATGTATATAATTGCCTTCTGTAGTATTTTGTCTAAATGTTATTTGTGGCATTATCTTAATTTTTTTTCTTCTTCAATTCTTTGGGACTTCCTGCCACATGTATGTTTTCTTTCTAAGCGGTGCTAGGGGAATCTACAAAATATATCACAATTAACCAGTATGTTACTGGTAAAAAACCTCTACGCCTGTGACGTTTACGTCAAAGGGTCAGTTAAAGGTTGGTTTTTATAAATAAACAACACAAATAAGTATAAAAACTTGAAATTAAATATTTCGCCGACGTTTCGGAAATCTAATCTGTTTCCTTTTTCAAGGCTTTTTTTGAAAAATCTTTTTTGCTGTGTATGACAAATACACAGCTCTAAGAATGTTTGTTATATTCGTGTCGAATTGTTCCGTTCGTAGATGTCTGTACAACTTGGCTACCAATGTTAAAAGAAGAACTTCACAAACTTAACATTGTATAGAAACTAAAAAACTGTTAACTATATCAACAGTTCTATGTAAATAGTAAGTATCTATGGATATTGAATATAACAAACATTCTTAGAGCTGTGTATTTGTCATACACAGCAAAAAAGATTTTTCAAAAAAAGCCTTGAAAAAGGAAACAGATTAGATTTCCGAAACGTCGGCGAAATATTTAATTTCAAGTTTTTATACTTATTTGTGTTGTTTATTTATAAAAACCAACCTTTAACTGATCCTTTGACGTAAACGTCACAGGCGTAGAGGTTTTTTACCAGTAACATACTGGTTAATTGTGATATATTTTGTAGATTCCCCTAGCACCGCTTAGAAAGAAAACATACATGTGGCAGGAAGTCCCAAAGAATTGAAGAAGAAAAAAAATTCTGTAGTATTTGTTGTAATTGTATTTGTAATTTAATTGTTGAATTTATCATAATTAAACGCGTTGTTTGTTAATAATAAATTAATTCATTCGCGGCGCGTGGCATATAAGATGGAGACCACGCGGTCATGTTAATGTATGAACGGGGTATTTCGAGACATGTGTTTAACGTGGTATTAATATATATTTAGAAGTAAATTTTATTAATGAATAATTGAGGTTTAATAGGGGTTTAAAGACAGTTCCAATTTAGTAAATTACGTTTTCGTAACCTTATCGAATAATTAAAACTCAAAGGAATTTAACTCGATATTAGTAGGGGCGAGAAGGGCATTTTAAGGTAATTTATTTAGAGAGACACCAGTAATGCATTAACGTGGGGATTTTATCAAACGCACTATAGCCCAGGGTCGATCCAGTCAAACCATGAACAAATTAGATACAAGCTGAAATTTGGTATGTAAGTTTGTATTGGGGTCCTTAAAATACCACCGAACCCCACCGGTAATCCGCCGTGTCTGTCACCCCTAAACAACCCCCGAAAGGGGTGAAAATCTGACTTTTTTTAGTTTTTTGGCAATATCTTAAAAACAAAGCTATGTCCGGAAAAATATGAAGATAGAAAAATTAAAGAGCATAAAATTTGCTATAAAATCACGTTTAGCAGTTTTATTTTGCTCTACCAGTGGCGGAGTAATGATATTTTTAATAACTGGGTATTTTGTAAAAATGCACATTTGTGAATGTAATGTATGTTTTTAATTATCCAATATAATTTATCTGTATGTTCAGATGTCGTCATCCGCCTATAAATCCTCAACTGCCCTATTAAAACATGTAATACCATTACACTGTCCACATGCCAAGGTACACTTTAGGCCCATTTTACGACATGAGCATGCATTTTTGCAACCACCTGATGAACAGTTGCAAAATATTCTTTTAAGGATCCATTGGGGGCTATGTCTTGATCCATCTGGACTGGACAGATTCCGGAATCAGTAGAAATCCATCCCCAGTCCTGGAGTGGTAAGTTATTATTTAACCATGCTTGAACCTAAAAGTTAATCATACATGTAAACAAGATATGTATGTAGGGTTGCTAGACTTACCTGATGAAATGTCCTAAATGCATGGTATTTTTTGGGCGTACAGTGTTAATAACATCAGCAACACTTACAACTTTTCTTTTAGTAGAAGTGTTTTCATTTTCCGTCTCCGGTTTCCCCCTTAATAAAGTATCTAAAAAAATTTTAAGAGTATCCGGAATATCATTTTCTCCTCCATTTTCAAATTCAACATTCGATGGATATTGGTCAACTTCGAAAATGTTCATTCTAATATCCTCCTGTAGGTATTATATTTGCTGCAGCAGTGATTATCCTAACGCGTTCTGCTTCTTCATTTTGTTTCCGGTTATTATACCATTGATCAGTCAGTAGCTTCTCGGAGTACTCCTTAAAGGTCAAGATTGTATTTATTCCCACCATAGTTACTTGGATTCTATTTTCATAGCGTTTTAATAGCATATATTTAAGTACCTTTTGCTCCACATGCAGTCAATTATATCTAACGGCAAATATGTTTTCATTTTATTAAACAAATTAAGCAGTGTAAATTGACATATCTCCAAATTTTCGTTTATATATGCGCACAAGCTGTTAAATGCTACCTCACAAGCTTTATCAGAGGGCCTACCTGGATTACCCCTTTCTGCTGCCTTAAAAAAGTTGTGGCATATTTTATGATAACGCTCTTCAGCTGCTACTAAGTCAATAACTGAATTAATTCTCGTAAATACCTGATTTGACCAGTCATCGTTACGTAGAAAACATTGCCTAACCATGTTTTCTTTAATGTGTAGAGTTGTTACTAATCTAAAAAGTCTGTTACCTCTTTTATTGCTTGATTTATGACATATTTCACAACAAAATAGACATTTTGTTTTAAAATCGAAGTTCTCCGATGCTAAGGAAGATCGTAAACAGGTTTCATCAGTAGCGCCTGTGAAACATCACTATTAATTAGGTCCACTTTTCTTTTTCGCAAATAAAGTTTACGACAGTTTTCATGGATTTTTAAAATTATTATGGTACTAATTTTCTCCCATAGTCCATCACCAAGTGTCTTACTTTTTTCAATTAATGTTTTTTTACCGCGAGAAACAATAACTTCGTCCTTTGCAACCATAGGTAAATCACAAATCGCACAAATAGACATTTTTTAGCCAAACTCAAGTATAACCGTTACATAAAAACACCCGAGGCACCTGCACCGCAATAGCAAATCACACTGCCACACGAATCGCGAATTGCTAATCAATTATTGCATCATCCAGCTGAGTCGTATACGAAAAAAGAGCATACATACAGGCGCATGGCGAATGGCGACGCGACGCGAATGACTACTCATCTGCCTTAACATGCGGTGTAGGTATGTCCTAAATAGTATTAATATTAAAATAATTCCTCTCATTTCGTTACATGTAATAGGCACGTAAAATGTTAAGTTCTATTAACTAATACAAAATAATGTATGAAATTAGAAATATAGTACTCCACTGGTACGCTTTTTATTTCTAATTTATTGACGTAAGAATGTATGAAATGTATTTGCCAAACTATCCATATACATTCTTATGTATATTTAATGTCAAAATCCAATAAGTAATGGCTAGAGAGTATTTTTACAAAATACCCAGTTATTAAAAATATCATTACTCCGCCACTGGTAGAGCAAAATAAAACTGCTAAACGCGATTTTATTGGAAATTTTATGCTCTTTAATTTTTCTCTCTTCATGTTTTTTCGTATATGGCTTTGTTTTTATGATATTGCGAAAAAACTAATAAAAGTCCGATTTTCACCCCTTTTGGGGGTTGTTTAGAGGTCACAGGCACGGCGGATTACCGGTGGGGTTTGGTGGTATTTTAAGGACCTCAATACAAACTTATATACCAAATTTCAGCTTGTCTCTAATTTGTTCAAGGTTTCCTATATAAAACTACAGATCGACCCTGGGCTACTAAGAGTGCCCACTAGTAATCAAGTAATTTCAAGTGAAGTAACAGATAATAACTCTTGTAGGAATGAGGTGTTAAGTTAACCCTTTAAATTTGGAATTTTACAAAAAAATTGGCTTAACCTTGTGCCAAAGAACTGGGCTGCTGCTACTAATCCATGGGTTATTTGCCAAGAAGGAGTCTTTGTAATCCAAATTGTTGGAGTGTCTTGGTAGAGAATATTCCCCGCTGGATGAGGGCACCAAGTTGTTAGAGTTTTGGTAACCGTTCACAGACGAATAAGTTCGTTCTGAAAAGTCTAGGGATCTCTGCTGGATGTCAATAATCGAGTGGTGGGGAACACAGTGAAGATTCGATGAGACAAGGACCAGGGTTGGTAACTGCAGAACGCAACCGGTGGTAATAGTATTATCCGAATTTCTCTACATGATTCAACTTTCAACATTCAACTTTCGTTAATTTTAAGTATTTCTAAATGTTTACCATTGTTATATGTTATATATTGCCTTCAGCTAATTATAAATGTTTTTACATTTAATTATAAAATCACAGGTTAACGATAAATTGTCATATTTTGTACTTTTTTGGTCTTCAACCTAACCATACTTATTTATTATATATATATATATATATATATATATATATATATATATATATATATATATATATATATATATATATATATAAACCTTCTGTAAGGAAGTAGCTACATTCAAACCATAAGGTGTAACATTAAAATCAAATTTAAATCATTTCAATAATTGTAATAGTCAATAAACCAGATATATTTAACATAGTGTTTATCTGTAAGAATTTTATGAGCATCTATGACAGTTTAATTATTTTTGAGTAGTCACAGTCGTACCGTTAAACAAGTACGTTGTAGATGCTTTTTAATATGACTACTGGCGCCTAACCTAAAATAAAAAAATTTCTGAATAATTTCCGAATCACGACCCAGTCTCCACAAACAAAAACGAGAACTGGGCAACCTCAACTTCCTAACCTGCTGGGAGCAGAAGTTGGTGGTACAATTTAAAGAAATATGTGTTCATTACCAGTTTTGAACATCTGCTAAGTTATATCGATAAGTATCTTATTTAAGGAGATTTTGAAGAAACAAACTATAAATCCGTTCTTAAAAGTATGCATACTGGCCGTATAGTATGGTACTGTCGTGAGCAAACAAAAATAGGACAAGTCTTATATCATATTTTGGTAATTCTTGAATTTTCTTGAATTTTATCTTTTTTTATACACACGCCACAAACATATGTTTATTAAGTGTTTTCGATATTAATTAACCAGGTTCCACCAAGTTGTCTAGAAGTACTTCCTTTGTAATTCATTTTAAAACCAATTATTATCAATAACGTGAACTAATGCACATTTTGTAATTTTGCTCAGTCTGACTTTACAAATAATTTTAATCTAATTTGTGAAATTCAAGCATCAGCGTCACTTGGAGCTTGTGGAATTAAAATTTCAAGAATTATTCAAGGTAGATTATTAATTGTATATTGCATCGAAACTTGTTCTTTGAATTCTTTAAAAATTGACGAATACAGTACTCCCCTTCGGTAAGCGAAAGAAATAAAACACGAATAATAAACAAAAAATGTGTAACCTAAGAGCTAGGAGTATCATTCTTTTAGCCTACCCTGTATAGAACAACAGGAAAATGCACATAACATATTTTATACGTGTTATTTACAGGATATATTACTTCCAAATGAACGCCTCAAATATTTCTTATCACGTCTCAAAATCAGGCAACTATGTTTGACAGGCGTTATGTTGATCTACGTTTAGATTTGAGAGTATTGAAATGTTAAATTGGCACTCAGAAAACGAGGCGCATAAAAACATGTTTATTTTTACTTTATATTGACCGTGCTTGATTGGGCATGTGCCGCATTCCCATCTTGCCGGGGAATATCGAGTATGAGATAAATATGATAAATTGATGGATTTTCCTGTTTCATTCATATGTCAGGATTTGTTTTCCTATTTTCTTTAGAGTTAAAACAAAGGAACAAAAGCCATATGAAAAACCCGACGTCTTTCATGTACGTAGAATGTTGCGGCGGATAAATGTCGGTTTGCTTTCATGTGGGGGAGATGAGATACCAAAGCACAAGATTGGTGTTTGTTTTTTTTTAAAGATAGGTTCTTTGCCAGAACACGATACAATCTTGTATCAGAGCTGCCGCTATAGGGGATCGCTTTTAACTTAAGCTATTCTAACTGTATTATTTTTCTTTAATTTAAATGGAAGATTTCGTTACAATATTACCCTTTTCAATTATTTTACGCATATATTCCTTTTCTGTTATATGCATTATTATTCTCTGTGATGGTGTAATTTTAACTGATTATATTTTGCTATGTATTTTCTGTTTTTGTATTTTTTTTTATTAATGACTGTATGATTGCAATAGAAGCAGACAGAGTAATAGTGAAACAAGGGCCGATGGAAGGGAAATATTTAGACCCGGCAAGTACCTTTTTTGGCGCCCATAATTACTAGGTAAAAAATATACGCAGATTATAAGCTGTTTACGTCTACTTTATAAAATAAATATTTAAACACATATTCTTATACTTATACAAGGTGTAATTAGTTTCATGTTATTTAAAAAAACTGGTAATATTGACCGACTAGACAAACAAAAAACCTATATGAATTTCTTCTCTAGGGGCACTTTGAAAAAACTGACCTGGGTTTACATTTTTAATGTTAAGGTAGGAAACGTTTGAGAACCACTGTTCTTCAGGGTCAATGGATGTTATAGTTCCGAATATATAGAAATAAGAAAAAACTGTAATACCCGACTTGTGTTCCCGCCGGTAGAAGTGCGGCATTTTGATGGAATTACTTGTACCGAACTTTTTATACCATTAATTATGAAAATGTAAATAATTCCTTCTCTTTCGACACAACGCAAGTATATCATAGCCGCAGGGGTTTAAATAGGATTTGTTTACATGTGTTCTTTAATTTGGAACGAAGTTATTGTAGCTTTTATTGTCGTTTATAAGAATTTATAAAATTTAAAAGTGGTTGCTTATTAACATTTGTAACATTGTGTTAAAAGCTTAAAAAATTAGTAATTATTTTATGAAATTGGAAAGCGAACAGATAGACGTCCGAGATACGATAACAGAAAATAGTCGTATATTTTAAGTTAGGAAAAAATCTGATTTCTTTAACGAATTGAGCGCATATTTTTTCCCAATCAGGTATCGAAAACTAAAAATCGAGTCTTTGGTCTCTATGAAAATCAATGTAAACAATAATAAACAGATCAAAACAAGACAGCGAATACTAATAATAATAATCATACCTTTAATGCCCAATAGGTAACACACAATAACTGAACAATTCTTTTGAATTTTTCACAAAAGTTGTTCGAAATGACCTCCATCTCCACGTATACACATTTCGGCACGTCGAACTAAGTATATACGCACTCCGTTCAACACATTTGGTAAATTTGGATCCTTTTTGTATGGGTTCTATGCACATTAAAATTCGTTGTTGCAATTGTTCTAAAGCTCTTCCGCAGCTGCATTTCCACCACTTTCTCCATACACCAAGTGTATATCCACGAGCTCTGGATAAGTGTAATCTCCCAAAATACCCAAAATCTGCGTTTTAAAACACCACACTAAACTGTTAATTAACGTTATCAATAAAGAAAACAGAAAGAAAAACTTGGTCCAAAATCCAAAAAGTAACACAAAAAGTACGGACGAGAAGTAGTGTCTTACGTAACCAAATACTAACGACTTGAATGATAAGTCAATAAAATAAATCTTAACATAAGCGGCACAAAATTCAAAAAGAACAAAAGCAGCAGACAAAACCAAGGAACGGCTAGATCGCGCCGTGTGTACGTTATTTACCAAGTAAGGACACAAACTGAAATTATTACTTGAAAATATTACAAAGGAGAGTATAGCACGTGTAATAAGATAATTTGGGCACGATGAAGCAAAAAACACGGTGTCCTCTGTCGGTCGCTTTAAACTGCTTTGTCGGCATGCTTTTCGATGAGCTCTTAGGCGCACCATACTTATTTGCACGAATGTCAGAGTATGCCAGCAGTTCTGAAACTATGTTATTAATTATTTTGGAAATTTTTGTTTATTTTTTTCTCCAAAACTGCGAGCTTTAGACCCCTGCCTTTCAAGCCCTCCCGTAGGAAAAATCTTTAATGGTGGATTTGTAGTCAATTTCGCTTAATATGTCGTACTCGATCGACATCATCGCCATTGCAACTAAGCGATCTTGTGGCAAATAATTTTTTCTAATTTTAATTTAGAAAAATTTCGTTCCCCTGATGCAATGGTTACGGGCAATGTTATCAAAATTTGCTAGAAAATTCTTGTAAATATTTTTTACCTACCAAAAATAAAACTGTTGGTGAATTTCCAGGGCCAGGGGCGACTAGTGAAGATAATACCCTAAGTTCCTCTTAAAGTAGTAATCAATCCCAAAATAATATTAATAATTATAATCAAAAATAAAATTATTATTTTAAACATTTGGTACTTTCGACTCTTGATGATTACCATCTGTTAGCGATAGTTAGAAATCTTCGCATTTTTTCAATAACTCTGCTGTTCATTTTACAATTAATATTGTACAAAAAGGTAAACGTATCGTTGCATTTTTGAAGCTGCTCAAGTCTTTCTTCTAATGAATTTATATCTATGTCTAAGATGGAATTTTTTTTTATCTTGAATGACTGTTTTGGGTCAACTACTAGATCATCTCCACTTTCATAGTAGAACTGATATTGTCTAAATGTTATTTGTGGCATTATCTTATTTTTTTTCCTTCTTCAATTCTGATGTTTTATTTTTCTTGGGTGAATTCTTGTAGACTGCTCAAGTTGTGGTTCTATTTCTTAAATTTCTGCTAAAATTCTGTACAATATCTGATATCAAGGAATTCAAGTGATAATAGAGCAAATACATTTGCAGCTCTTAATTTTCTTGGTCAAATTTGTGGGAGTATTATTACCAAAAGCATCAGTCCTGTCAATGGAAGCCTCATGTAGAGCATCATATATTTGTTCCGTTTAATAACGGAATGGAGTGATTGCGTTAATGCGGCTCTTCTGATGGATTTGGCTCAGGGGTTTTAGGGTTATCAGCTTGATATGAGTAGGATGGATAATATTGATTATGCAGAATTTAAAGAATTTAATTCTGATGTGGTCTGATAATTGCTAGTATTTAGCACGCGAACTAGTAGTAATTATTGATGTGGTTAATGTTTATTATTATTTGTAAATAAGAGTTCTGTCCAGATTGGTATTTTTAATTTTCATTTTCGGCTCAGATCACGTATTTTCAAATTTTCTTTAACTTTTAATTAGACTTTTTCTTCATACAGGCATAGTTATCGCTGAAAAAGTAGTTCTTGCAAACTTTGTGTGCAAGTATCCCCCCCCCCCCCCTTAAATATGAGACTTGTGATTTTCAGAGAATAATTGCAATACAGAAACTTAAAGAATGGCCAAACAAAATTTCCAATTGTAGTGTTGGCTTTCGCCCCTTTTTCCTGCCAGATCCGTTCTAGTAATAGTCGAGTGAAAGTATAGTAATCGTAGAACAATCTAATTTTTCTTGTTGAAATATGTCTATAGTGTCATGAAACGTCGAGGTATAAAATTTGAGCTGTCTGTAACTTTTTGTGCGCACCTTTCCTCTGGAACAGTTTATGATATTGACTTGAAATTCGGTACACATTTGTATTACAACGAGATCTGAAATCAGATTATGTTTTGAGCTTACTCCGGTGAAGGGTTGGGAGATAAGTAGGAGGAAATAAGTAAAGGAAGCTGGTAAGAGTACAGAAACTTGGGATATGGTACTGGGGATATGGTGTATAAACTAATCAAGACCACATTTTGCCACCCTATTATTTTCTCCTATTTCTCTCACCAGTGTAGCTATTTGATGGGATTTCTCCAATGCCTGAAATTAGGGAAAAAATAATTTACAATTTGAATATACGCATACAGTTGGTAATATCACAGCTTCGATTTAAGTCCAATAAAGAAAAAATCAGATAAACAGGGAGGTTCAAAGTGTGTCGATTTCGGTGACAGACGCGTTTTTGTGGCTCCTACAAGATCTTGAGATAAATCCGGATAAATCGGCAACAAAACGTTGAAAAAGCATTGATTGACATAAATTAGCACGAGTCTAGCTATTTCTTATAGTCGATAATGGATTAAATTATGTTGATTGAATAAAGCAACACAAAATAGTGTATATAAGCAATCCGAGAAAGTGTACTGCTTGACCGTAAAATCGTATACCTGGATTCGGTCCCTTCTTCAAGTGGGTGATATAAAATAAGCAACAGCCAGTCAGATGTGAATGAAACAGATAAGTTTTTGTTTACTTTATTTTAATTTAGTTTAGCTCATTAATGATTAATGATGAATTCCTTATTTAAATTGAAAAATTAGGAATTAAGATTGAAAACTTATTTATTCATCGGTTTATTAACCCTTACCATAGGACAGTTTATTACACAACAGAGCAAAAAATTAGGTGATGAAATAGAAATACCCGGAATTGGTAGGCGGCAGTTGAAAATAATTACTTTAAATTGAAACCGATTGTTTCAAAGAAACGACACAGGGTGAGAAAACTATCCCTTCGGACCCTTTTTCGCATAATTCGCAAGAATATTGCTACCTCGAGATAGGACCCTTCCCAGCAACTCCACCGTAAATGGATATTTACCTGTGGAACGATCATTAAATAAAAATGAAAAATAAAAGCTGCCAGATTCAGAAACAGAAGAAACAGGAAACTTAGAAAAAATCCGAGATTTGGTTCCGGCACGCGGTTTGGCCGTCCATTGGGCGTATTCGACGGACGACTAAGCTGCGTGTTGGAGCAAACCTTCATGGATGCCCGGAATCGGCAGCAATGCCCACCTTACGCTGGCAAATCAATCAATCAATCAACAAAGAAAAATCAGACAAAGAGAATATTATAGATGATAATCTAGAAGGTTTTCTTCTGTGATACTTTTCCGACTCTATACATCGTGTAACAAAATGATCGGGACAGTGGAATATTTCGAGAGAAAAGTAAAGAGACTTGTGGGTGGGGCAACTTTATAGTTTGAAACAAGAACCCCCATTTTGTATTTCAGATTCGTATTCTACGTATTCTTTTTTTAGACGCTGTATATCTCAACGTTTCTGAAAATTCGTCCGCAATATATTGCTGTGAGTAAATGAACAAGTGTAAATGTCAATTAGTCGTACGTGCTTCACTGAAGGTGATGGATTGGTTAAAATATGAGGTAGAAATAATTAATTAATTAAAGTATAAGGCAGCGCCTTCTCTGAATACGAAATGAACGGTATGATATATTATTCGATTACGGAATGGGAATTAAAGGTTCAGTTAAGTTATTCTCTTGTGACCAAAAACCGCTTTGCCTAAAAGTTTTAATTCTGTTAGTGGCTGATAGCGAATACCGCTATTTACATTTTAGTTAGTTAGTTTTTACAGTATAGTTACCCGCACATGTGTTTTTCATCCGACAACTGCTCGTTACTTTATGCAACTTAAATTCGCAATGTGTTGTTAATTTTGTTTCGGTGGCCTGTAACCGCGAAACTATTTTTTTGTTTCCCTTCTAAATGTTTCAGTTATTTTAATGACATTGTGGAAATACATAATTTATAGTTTATCTGGAAATGAAAGATAGTAGGTGAACTATACTTTTGGAGAAAGTCATACTTAAAAAAAATTAAATCCATTTATGATTGTTCATAAGTATCTAGTATGATTCACTTGTACTTATGACCGATCACAAGCGGGCTTACTTTTTTAATTTTTAATAATCGGTCATAAGATTGATGAGTACTATTACTTCAATAGTACTTATGACCAATGATAAACGGACTTAAGTTTTTAAAGTGTTGCATTCAATTTAAGTAATCCTTACGCTGCGGATTTCATTTCGACTAGGTGAGCTGCCTCTTGTAACGGTCATGTTTTGAAATAACACTCAGTACATTAAATTAAATAAAAATATATTTAAAATTTGTGTACTGGTAAAATTGTTTTGCACGATCGTAAAACTTTAACGTGTACTCAGGTAAAATCACCGTTTGACCTTTAACACGTTGTGAAGATGGGACGTGCTGCGGGGGTTATTTGATTCGCAGAGGTAGATTTTTTGGTTTGAGAGGGAGTCGAATTCTGGCCTCGGGCCAGTACACCTCGGGAGAAGGTGATTGACCTCCCCGAATTAATTGGGGGTAGTGATATAATTTTGAGAAATGGCTATGTTGAGACACGGTCGAGCTGTCATTTGAGTCTGCAAATTTGAAGTTTTTTTATTGTAATGATTGGTGTTCTAGAATTGCAGTTGCGTTTTATGTTAAATTGTGCATCAGAGTAATGTGTAAATCACAAAGTGTAAATATTTATGAGCCAGTTAAATGACGGAATAAATCTTAGTAATTGATCATTTGTAATTTTAAGTACTTTGTAGCTTGTACCTTCAGTTTTCGGAGTGCTATCCGTCAATTGATCTTCATATGTCCGGGAATGAAACTGTAAGTTTTTTTTATTTTATGTACTATTTTGTCGTAGCTCAGGCGATGCGCGTGGAGAACAATATGTTTTAGTGCCGTTAAGAAACTTGTTTCGTGATTGATTTTTTACTTCCCAGGTCAGGTCGGTAGACAATTTGACCGCTTTCAGGTTAGTAGGGGACACTTGCCGCGTTGACTTGATTTTTTGACAATTTCGATGTCCCAATAGGCATAAATAAATAGTGGCATAGTTAGTGTGAAATCGCAACATTTAAGTCGGCTTAGGAACCAGAGAAAGTCGTTACGCGTAGCAGCAGTCTGTATTTACCCAAATCCTGTATGAATTAGGTTTTGAAACCTAATGAGGGTTAACTACTGCACGAAATATTGATTTTTTTTTATCTTAGATTTATAATATAAAATTTCAAAGATAAAATCTAAGATAGAAAAAACCCAACGATAAAATAAAGTTCTGATGGTGGCATTGCATTCATGAGATCAAAATACACAAAATATGGTAGGTCTAGTTTCTGGGTCTGAACTTTTATCTCTTGTACCTGTGGCTGTCAGCACAGCCACAGGTACATAAGAAAAAAAAGTTCAGACCCAGAAACTAAACATATCAATTTTACTTCCCTCGCATACCGAAGGGAAGTATTGTATAGGAGAAAAAATCACCCTCCGAGATTTTTTCGGATCTTCATGTTTCAGATCATGTAGATTACGAAAATACAGGTTTTTCAATTCTGTCAGTCTGTCTGTCGATCTGTTGGTGCATTAACTAAAAAACTACTTGACGCAAAACAGTCAAATCTGGTAGGTAGCTGATACCACTGCCACGGAATAAATGGTTAAACTTTCACTGGAAAATATACAGGGTAGACAATCTAAAGGGAACAGATAATGGAAAAAAATGTTTTCGCTCAAATTTAAAATTTCCACGTTTCGTGACATTCTAAACCGATTTAAAAAAAAAATGTTTTTTTTTCAATTTTAAATAAAAACAAATTATGAAATTTTGAAATTTTTTTATAAAATTGGTAATGGAAAAAAATTGTTTTTGCTGAAATTTAAAATTTCTACGTTTCGTGACATTTTAAACCTATTTAAAAAATAATAATTTTAAATTGAAAAAAAATTTGAAATTTTTCTGTAAAATGGGTGATGGGAAAAATTTGTTTGCTAAAATTTAAAATTTCCACGTTTCGTGATATTCTAAAAAAATTCTTTTTTTTTTTGAAAATTAAAAAATATAAAATTGAAATTTCGAATATTTTTTATGAAGTGGATGATGGAAACAAATTTTTAAATCAAATTTAAAATTTCTACATTTCATGACATTCTAAACATATTTCAAAAAAATTTTTCAGAAAATAAAAAAATACGTGTCAAAAAGTTTTCAAAAAAACGGTAAAGGTATTTACACAGAACTTCCCTCGTTCATGGCAGTCACTCTAAAAAAATGATAATTACGAAATGACATTGAGAATAATAATCGGAATAGAGTTATTGCTATTATTACAAAGAAAGCTTGATAAGTTTTGGTCAAAAAAATATACAGATTGCTCATCCGACAGCAAAAGTTCAATAATCAATAGCAGGTGCCACATATGGCAGGCTTGCGCAAATACCTTTACAAATGTCTACCATCCATGACTGAATTATTTCTTGGGATGACCACCCTGTACATTTTTCAATAAGAGTATAATAGGTGCATATGCCAGATATTATTGCCATCTGTCACATTTTCAATCCAACATTCACGTAATGGAGTGGAAGTATAGTGGTGGTCAAAAGATTTCATTTTTTTTTAAATTTTTCAAAAGATGTTGGTAAAATAATTTTCAAAATTTTTTCTTCTGAAGTAGGTTTAAAATGTCAAACGTAGAAATTTTAAATTAGAGCAAAAAGGAAAGTTTCCTTCGATTCTATAGCAGTGCTAAAAAAAGTTTAAAAATTAAAAATTACATATTTTTTAAAATAGGTTTAGAATGCTATGAAACGTGAAAATTTTAAATTTGAGCAAATAAAAAAAATTCGATCTATTTTAGTAGTAAAAACGTTTTGAAAAATGTTGGTGAAAAAAATTTTCAAAAATATCATGAAACGTGGAAATTTTAAATTTGAGCAAAAAAATTTTTTTCGTCTGTTCTATAGTAGTGATACATAAATGGATTAAAAATGTTTTCAGATTTTTAAAAAAATTATTCAAAAACATTTTTAAATTTGTTTGAATAGTTTTAGAATGTCATGGAAACGTGGATAGTTAAAATCTGAACAAAGAAAGAAAAATTCTATCTTGGTGGTAAATTTTTTTAAAAATAGTAAGAAAAATTTCTAATTTTTCTTTTAACTAGATTTAGAACGCTATGAAACGTGGAAATTTTAAATTTGAAGAAATAAAAAAAATTCCATCAATTTTAGTGGTAAACAAATTTTCAAAAATAGTAAAGAAAAATTAATTTTTTTTTAAATCAGGCTTAGAATGCCTGAAACATGGAAATTTTAAATTTGAAGAAAGAAAAAAAATATATTTCATTTTAGTAGTAAAAATTTTTTCAAAAATATTGGTGAAAAAAATTTTCAATTTTTTTTTTCCTGAAATAGGTTTAGCGCGTCATGAAACGTGGAACTTTTAAATTTGAGCAAAAGAAAATTTTTTTCATCTTGGTAAAAATTTTTTCAGAAATGTGAAAAAAATTTTCAAAAATTTTTTTTTCTGAAATAGGTTTAGCGCGTCATGAAACGTGGAAATTTTAAATTTGAGCAAAAAATTTTTTTTCACTATTTATTTCGTTTAAACGGTCCACCCTGTATATTTTCCAGTGAAATTTCTACCATTTCTTCGCTGACAGTAGCGTCAACTACCTACCAAATTTGACTGCTCTCCGTCAAGTAGTTTTTTTAGTAAATACACCAACAGACAGACAGACAGACAGACAGACAGACTGACGGAATTGAAAAACCTATATTTTCGTAATCTACGTGTTCTGAAACGTCAGAATCCGAAAAAATCTCGGAGGGTGATTTTTTCTCGAATACAATACTTCCCTTCGGTATGCGAGGGAAGTAATAAAAAAAATGTATATAAAATGGGTGATGGAAAAAATGTCCATTTGCTCAAATTTGAAATTTCCACGTTTCATGACATTATAAACCTATTTCAAATAAGAAATTTGTTTTGAAAATTAAAAAAAACATATTTTTTTACCACTACAATACAATAGATGAAGAAAAAAATGTTTTTCCTCAATTTTAAAATTTCCACGTTTCATTATACCTATTATAAACTCATTTCAACAAAATTTTTTGAAAATAAAAATAAAAAATTTTACCCCACTACTATATAGTAGATGATGGAAATAAGTTATCAGGTTTTCTTTGTATTAATAGGGCTAACTACATGGCGATTATAATTCTCATTTCATCTCTTAATTAATAATTTGTATGACTAAAGAGGAAAGTTCTGTGCCGCCATCAGAATTTCATTATATCATTGTTTTTTTTAATCTTAGATTTTATCTTTGAAATATCATTTTTATTATTTTAAAGTCCAAGGTAAAAAAAAACAACGATAAAATGAAATTCTGATGCCGGGTATCGAATTCAGGCGATCAATATGTATAAAGATGGGTAGGTTTAATTTCTGGGTTTGAACATATTTTTTTTGTGGAGTTATTAGTTCAATAACGGGTACTTTAGAGTTACAACAAACGAGGTAGTAGATTTTTTCTTATCTTGTATATGTTGTAGAGTGTGTAGAATTCAAGTTTTCGACCTCCAAACCCTTGGTAAATTTTTGTTTGGCCGAAAAACCCACGAAATCTTGGCACTTTTTTTAGTTTATAGCCTATAACTTAAAAACAATGTATCCAGTCGAACAGTTATCTATTATCAAAATTAAAGATAATTAAATTTCGCTTGAAATGAGTTCTCAAAGTTGAAATTTCATCAAGAGATATGGGCGTAATTGGCAGTCGAATAACAATTATGTTTACCAACTTATAAAAAATTCACACTGAGTAACTTTTTAAACGTCTTCAGCTCTGAAACTGCTTATCGACATGAAAAAATCCACAGAATGACAGTTGTAGAGCGTGTAATTTCAAGTTCGTACAGTGTCTGAGTAATATAACAAAGTGCAAGAAAAAACTGATATGACGTTTGGAAAGCAAATTTCAACTTTGAGGTACTCATTCGAAGCGAAGCTCTTTAATTTTGATAATAGATGACTTTTCGATTGGATGCATTGTTTTTAAGTTATAGGCCACAACTGAAAAAAGTACCAAAAATTCGTGGTTTTCTTCGTCCACACAAACATTTGCCAAAGGTTCGGAGGTCTAAAACTTGATTCTCTCTGCAATATATACAAGATAGGAAAAAATCTACTACCTCGTTTAAAGTAACTATCACCCCGTTTCGATAACGTCGTTCCTGAACTACGTGTTATTAGTGTTATTCCAAAACAACTCGTTTTCACATTCTACAAAAAGTTTCTGTTAAATAAAACGAATTGTATTTATTTTAAAACAATTACATAACTTTTTCATTTTAACTCGCCTATAATCGCCCAGAATGAATAGACTTCCTTTAAATATCTATTTAATAATATCCCTTTTTTGAAACTGGGCAAGTTTTGTTTACACCAAGCAAATTATCAAATAAATCATTTAATTACTTCTAAAGTATCCATTTCTTGGGATGCATTAGTAATATTTTGAATGAACCGAAAAAATTAACAAAATAATTTTGCTTAAACTAACAAATTGTTTGCTTTTACGGTGAATTTGCTTACAACAAAATAAAATTTTCCCAACCATGAATAAATAAAATAATAATTACTTTTCCAACATTATTTCTGTTTAACGTCAAAATATTCATTTATATTATTTTTCTGTTAAAATTAAATAAATTTCTCACAATAGGAATTAATTAAATATTTCACAATACAAAATTTAATGCAATTGTAAGGCAATGTCAATTGTATTGAAATATCAAAATAAAATGTTATATTGTGTATAATTTAAAATTATAAAATTTAATATTTTATAATATGGCTAAATTGTATGCAGTTGCTGATCGAACTGTAATTAATTTTCAATATCTAATCAGATTCAGAGGTAAAACTGATTGCAATCAAAATTTCAAATAAATAAATAATGACCGACATATATACATTTTTTTCATAAATCACAGAGTTGAATCCAACCAGCGCAACAGATTAATCTTATCAAAGCGATTGTTGAAATGATTAAATCATTCTCTCGGAAAATTTATTGGAAGATACAGACATAAGATATCAGAGTGTTTTAAATATTACATTATTTATTATTTATTTGCACTACTGAACCAAAAGCTTAATTAATGAATAGAGAAAATAAAAATATAAGAGTTAACTTAATACATGTGACATTGATTTCACAATCACACACAAAAAAAAAACTGTACCAGAGACATGAGTACATTTTGTATATATTTTTATGCTGAATCCGAACTGCACACTGGTTTGCTCATATTGGCTCAAACTTTGGTTCAAAATTTAAAAAAGTAATTGCTGTCATGTGAAGTGTGAAGTGAAGTTTTTTCAATTTTGAACCAAAATTTTAGCCAATTTGAGTAAACCAGCGTGAAATTCTGATTCAGCATAAAAAATTACACAAAGTCTATGTCTCTGGTACAGAACTTTTCTTTTTGGTTGTGCGCAGGTACAGCCACATACAGTAGAGTTTTGTGGATCTAAAGCCAACAGTGGTCTCTTTGTCGGGTACACACATCTGTAAATGTTTTCATACATGTAACTATGTTTTGGAAAATCCGCTATTTTATTATCATAAGCAATTATAGGTAATGTTTAGCAATCATTAACAATTATCATTAGCAAGAATGAAAAATCCATAGATCATCCCAATAAGCCCAATTCTGTATGAGCGTACTTTTTAATTTTGAATTTTTTGGTCGATATTTCCTATTCAAAAATTGGCTCGCATGTATTCTTAGACGACTAACGTTTAAAACCTCTACATAAATTTCATAACTTTTTTCTAACAGCGAATGGCGTACATCAAAAAACTACCCTTTTATGATGGTCTCCAGAGGTTCGTAGCAGGCTATATTTTTATACAAGTGTGATTTAGACATCGTTTCGCGTATGTAAAGCAAAAAAATTGCAACCGGAAGACGTCTATTTTGTTTCACTTTCGACATTGCATTAAAAGAATATGCTAGAATACGGTCCTAGTACTAATATATTATTGATATGATAGTATTTCGTCGTGACATTTCCTCAGGTAGCATTTTGAGTGATCGCCTCTTGGACTGTAGTGCATAATATGTTGTTTTGGAAAAGCATATGTTATTTTGTATCGATGCTGACACCAATTTTAATCTGTAATTCATAAATATATGTAAGTTTTAATATAAATCAAATACAGCATGGATGTGGCAACAATTTAATTACTATCCCTATAGATGAATATACATTTTGTGCTTTATTTATTATTAGGTTGATGTTGTTTCCCAAATTTACTCAGATTGAACGTTTTCAATACATTGATCATCAAGCAGTTTTAGAATATAAGGAAATTATATTACAGTTGATCTGCCTGTACCAACAAGTGTTAATATATTTTTTTATTCCTGTGAATAATATGTACGTATTGAGGTATACCCGAAAAGTATCATTCACATTCTGGCGTACCTCAAGGTTCAAAGTTGGGGCCACTTTTATTTTCGGTATTTACTAATTACTTATGTGGTGGATTGAATTGCAGCAAAACTTCTATTTGCGGATGATCTGAAATTATTTAGTGAAATTACTACCATAGAGGGTTGTGCGAGATTACAAGAACAAATACATGTCATTGAGAATCGGTGCCTAGTGAATAAATTATCAATGACTGAATCAAAATGTAAAGTTACGATTTATTCACGCAAGGTAAATCTGGTTGAATATTCATACAGTTTAACGACATATATTTAACTCATTGTGAAGTATTAAAGATTTGGGTATAATGTTCGACTCCAGATTGCAATTCACAGGACACATTAGCTCAATTGCTAAATCTGCGTTAAAAACACTCGCTTCTGTTATGAGAAACTCAACAAATTTTACTAATAGAGAAGCATTAAAAACATATTTGTGTTTTGTGCGTTCGAAATTGGAATATGGTTTAGCAACATGGAATCCTATCTATGGGAAATATTTACAATCATTATAATTTGTTCAACGGAAATTCCTTAAACAGGGATATCCCAATTATTCAATGTTAACACGGTTTAACTTGAAAACTGAAACATTATCTCAAATTTAATGTTTATGTACAAGCTGATCAATAATACAATAGACTCTCCAATAACTTACCCAATGCAGAATAGGTGCTGAGAAATTCTGAATAAATTTTATTCGCAAAAATACTTCCAAACTCGTCTGTGTAAATCTAGTTGTGTCTCAGTAGTGAGGACAACTCACTAAAAGAACCCATAGCTGTTCCCCACTTAAGTACCTGTTTTAACGACATAAGAGCGGTAAAATTGAATAAATACAAGATTAGTCCGATTTACCCTGATGTCCTTAGCCACCCCGGTTGCCGGTATATGAAGAACCAACCTTCATTTTCGATAAGGAATTGGTAGTTAAATTTTTGCACATTATTACGGGACACCTTGTATATAACTCTACTGGTGACCATTGCGACATGTTTAGTCTTTCTTTAAATAGTTACTACAAGATTGTATGTTCGAAATACATTTTAACCTACATTGAAATACATAATCGTAATCGTAAGCTACTCTAAAGTAAATAATTACTTTATAATTTTATATTTTGCACTTTCTATATTTTATATTTTATATGGTATGCTATGCATTTATGTTATTTATTTCTTTATTATAAAATTATCGTGTAATTGGAGGATTCTGTTGGGCAATAAATTCGTTATTATTATTATTATTATACACAAAGTTTTCGATTTTCTTCAAACGCTATATATTTGCCTTACTGTTAAAATAAGTGAAGTAAAATTTATATCTTCACTTGCTACAAATGTCCCCGTATTTCAAACAATCATATTAACTTTTTTCGCTTAGAAATATATTTCATACTGCTGTTGCATTATGTGCATTTCTATTTTTTGTTCTATGTTCAACATATGTTTGTGTTTGGCTGTCCTCTTAACGCCAGGACAAAACTAAACCCACTGAAATGCTATCTATTTTAAACAGAAAAATAACAGACGGATAACGGCAGATTTATTAACGGCGATCATTTTTAACTGGATAAGCCGCGAAAGAAATAAAGTGCCATCAGTCATACCGGATAATAACCAATTTAAAGAGTCATTTCTCGTCATTTTAATTTTACGGGAATATTTTGGATTGGTAATAGTGATCTCAATCCCCAGCGATGCGAAACTAATGTTCGATTAATGATGGCAACCTCCAACTTCAGCCTCGGAAAGTGAGTTATCGATCATTACTTCGGGTCGATGGTTTTATAACTGAAGACGCCGTTTTCAGGGTGACTGGGGTAAGTAATAATCATATTCGTTTGATTACTTCACACTATAGTTTATAAATCACTGAAATGCTTTCATTTGTTTCCATGATCGTTACGAATTTATTAATGGATATAACATATACAGGGCGTTTATAAAATGCGGGGCACGAACTTGAAAGGATTTTTTCCCAAAATATAATTAAAAGTAGTAATTTAAAGATCTGACATAACACAACTTTAATGTGGGTGGGGAGGTAATTGTGTGTAGAGAATATTTATATTTGAAAAGGGTATACGGGTGATATTTGCGGAAAATCAATTGTAAATTCAAAATAATAATGAAGCAAAACTCTTATTATTGATGACGAAAATTATGAGTGTTATTTTTACCATCTTTGATATATAATTATCCTAAATAATTTGTTCAATTAGTATTATAATTAGTAATACCGTACCTGCTACTTATAAGAACATCGGCAGTGTTAAATTACTGTTAAATTTTTATATATAGCTTTTGAGAGATCTCAGTAAATCACGCTAGAATAATAATAATAATGATAATTATAACACTATACTAAGCCAATAGATTAAACGATATTCATATAAGACAGGTCAAAAATAAAGTACATTAATAATGATCTTATACTTTTAATAATACAAACAGAAAAGTAAATTATAAAACTAAATATTCATATACACTATAAAATGCATTAGTAAGCAAAATTTTTTAACAGAAGATATAAGTTTTCTTAAACTACAACTTATACAGACTGTCTATTTTACGAGGGCCACACCAAATATCTCGCTTAATATCTATTGTAGAAGAATAAAGTTTTAGAAACAGTTATCCCATTTTTTGTGAGCTATATTTCAGTAAAAAGAAATTTGAAATCCATAGCCTACTTTATGAGATATATTACAAAAACCTGAAAAATAGGAAAACCACAAACGGTTATAGCTTCCTTATTTGAGGAGATACGAAAAAAGTTAAAGGAATGAAAGTTGACGGCAAAGACAATAAGAATAATAACGTGTAACAAAAAAATCGAAAAATGCAGTTGGCTTTGACATACGCTATTGTGCAAAAATGAAAAATACATATCTCAAAGTAGGCCATGACGCCATTAATTCCGTTATTTTTTTCTCATTCCAACGATATAAAACATGTCACAGAAATTTTAACCGATAGTGTCAATATTTAATATTTTACGAATACCACAATTCATATAATTGAATCGTAACAATCAGCTGTGCCATAATTAGTGAAAAACAATGTATACAGTTATTAATAAATTTGACAGATTGTCACTGTTGTATGTTGTATGTTGCGTTGTCGAGTTCTAAGACAAATTTTATATCAGTAATTATGGTGTACACCAATAATAACAAATTCGATATGATTAGCATTTATTGTCAGTGCAATTTTGACGCTGAGATGGCAGTCACGGTTTACGGAGATAGATTTCCAGATACTCCGCAGCCAAATCGAACTATGTTTAGGAAGTTAGTTCAAAATCTAAAAACGCACGGTTCATTTTCAAAAAAAGTAGTAAGACGAGCGCATGTTGCGGATAATGTAAGAAAAGTGAATAGAGTAATGAATTATGTTAACCAAAATGAGGAAACCTCTTTGAGACAAATTCAGAGAAACTGTCGCATGAAAAAAGACAGTGCAAGAAAAATATTGAAAAAAAAACGGATTTCGATGCTACAAAATGAGGAAAGTTCAACATTTAAATGGGGGAGATAAGCCAAGGAGAGTAAGATTTTGTAGATGGTTATTAAATAAGAAAGGGAATGACGCGCTGATATGTAGCAAAATTCTTTGGTCGGACGAATCAAATTTTTCTAATAATGGATTTTTCAATAGAAATATGCATAATAAGTGGACACGAGAAAATACACATTGGTGCAGAGAGACTGCTTTCCAAGAAAGATTTTCTACGAATGTTTGGTTGGGTCTTTTAGGGACTAAAGTAATTGGACCTTATTTTTATGATGGCAAATTAACCGCTCGTAGATACCTTAATTTCCTGCAAAACGAATTTCAAGATTTTCTTTATGAATTAACGGTGGCAGAAAGATTATATTATTCATATTTTCAACAAGATGGGGCTCCACCTCACACTGCTGTAATATGTACAAATTATTTAAATCAAGTTATGCCAGATAGCTGGATAGGCACCTATGGACCCATTCTATGGCCAGCTCGATCACCAGATATTACTCCCTTGGATTTTTTCGTCTGGGGTTACATTAAAGACAAGGTATTTCAAACTGCCCCTGAAAATATTGAGGATATCAAAACCAGAATTCGAAACGCATGTGAGGCAATTACTCCTGAAATGCTCCAAAATGTAATGCGTGACGTGTCTCGTAGAGCACGTTTATGTGTCAGAATGCATGGTGCACAATTTGAGCATTTGTAGTTAGAAAAATAAATAAATACAATTTCTTTTCAATATAGTAGTAGGTAGTACTGTTATACATAGTTTTTCGTTTTTTTCTTTGGATGTTCGTTTTGTACTTGTATTTTTATTTATGAGATATTTATTGGTTTGTATTAAATTGTAATAAATAATTACGGAATTATAATTATTATAAAGTGAATTTTTACTATTATTGCACAGCTGATTGTTACGATTCAATTATATGAATTGTGGTATTCGTAAAATATTAAATATTGACACTATCGGTTAAAATTTCTGTGACATGTTTTATATCGTTGGAATGAGAAAAAAATAACGGAATTAATGGCGTCATGGCCTACTTTGAGATATGTATTTTTCATTTTTGCACAATAGCGTATGTCAAAGCCAACTGCATTTTTCGATTTTTTTTTTTACACGTTATTATTCTTATTGTCTTTGCCGTCAACTTTCATTCCTTTAACTTTTTTCGTATCTCCTCAAATAAGGAAGCTATAACCGTTTGTGGTTTTCCCATTTTTCAGGTTTTTGTAATATATCTCATAAAGTACGCTATGGATTTCAAATTTCTTTTTACTGAAATATAGCTCACAAAAAATGGGATAACTGTTTCTAAAACTTTATTCTTCTACAATAGATTTTAAGCGAGATATTTGGTGTGGCCCTCGTAAAATAGACAGTCTGTATGTTTATATCTAATTTATTCTAGAGAACCGTACCGACATAATAAGGATTAGATTTATAAAGTTCTAATCCGTGAAGTGAATGCTGCATATTCTGTCCAAGACGGGTATTCTAATCATGTGATATATTCTGAAAACTATACTATATTTTTTTACAAAAGTTAATGCTTCAAGTATATACAAACACGGTAAAGTTAATATTTTTTTACGAAATAAATATCTTTTTGTAATCCCTACATAGAACGTAAGGCTCTATTTTGCAGCACAACATTTTTAATTGTAATGTGGGATAACCGTGTAAAGCAAAGCAAATACCTGCACACTCTTTACATACATAATCTACGCGAGCTTAGTGACATATCCACATAAATACCTAGAAGCTAAAAGTATTTTACTTGTTCAATTGTTTTATGCTGAAGTTTAATAAATTGACTAGAAATAATATATAGTGGGCGCCAATAGGATGAAATTGCATCAAAAACGTTTTTTCTTGATTCATCGCCAGACTGTTTGAAATGAAATAATTAAAAAGAGAAATCAGATTATCCTGCAGAAGGTCAGACATTATATTAGCATATTGATTGCAAGATAAGTGCAAAAGCACAGTGAAAAGCGGAAATAAAGTTTCCAATATCATTAATATATAATGAAAACCGGAGCGGGCCCAGAACACTGCCTTGCGAAACTTCAATATTAACATCCATTTCTTGCGATCTTTTGCCATACTAACAAAGCTAAATGACATCACATCACATCATCAAGATATAATCATATCATCGCCTGAAAATACAAGACACTTCCCACTGCGAAAGCCACTAACAATCTGAAATAAATGAGTCCAACAAGTTAGAAGTTCTTATTCTTCAGTTTATCGCCTCATTTTCTTAAGTCGACTTATGAAATTTGAGATCGTTTAGAAGAATTCGACGAGTTATACAACAGGGGTACTACCGACTTTACAACTATCTCAACTTTCTGATTGAGATGAGAAAGCGAATTAAGAAAGCGAATTAAGAATAGCAGGAATTGTATGAAATATGGTTAAGTTGAATTATTTCATCCTAAAACAACACACGAGAATAATTGTTTGTCAACAGTCTATAATTTATGTTTCAAAGACAATATACAAAACAGTTTATCTCGTGCAATACTTTATCATTAATTTAGTAAGGATAACTATAAGATTAGTTTATTCTTGCAAATGTAATCTTACAGCACTTACTCATATTTAAATGTAGAACACTTTCATCGTACCAATGAGACAACCATCCAAATCACTTTACAATAATTCAGCATCAGGAAGATTTTTAATTATTCTGAACACTTTAAAATTATCCGCAAACATTAGTAAATCACAATTTTCTATTACTAAAGCTAAATCGTCACAAAGAGATTACATAATAGAGGACCAATGTGAGATCCTTGAGGAACTCCTGATGTTACTTTCATATATGATGATAGAATACCATATTTTACGCGTTGTAACCGACCATTATGATAACTGCTAATACATTTTAATACTAACCTTTCTAATTTTACAATAAGTAGATCATAGTTGACTCATTATAGACAAAGTCAACCTAAACTTTATATTCCAAGGAATTGAGAATTGAATTGTTATAAATAGTTACATGTAGATTTATTTCATCCTAGAAGATCGAAGAGAAAGAACACACGAGAATAATTTTTGTTTGTCAACAGTCTATAATTTATGTTTGAAAGACAATATGCATAATAGCCACACTGTCTTCTATAACAATAGAAATGAGAATGCAACTAGGCATTCTTTCTCTATAAATCGTTGATTTGCTCGTTTTTGTTTAAGAAAACTGGAGGATTGACGTCGGATAGATTACTGAGGTTTAATGATATATGATGCGTGGCAACAGTAGTGGAGAAAAAATGAAAAAGGGAAGATAACTCAGCTGAATCTTTCGCCGAACCAATTTTTGATAAGGAAAAATGTAGATAAAGATGAAAATCAAGGTTGACAAAGAGAAATATCATTGTTCACTACGATAGTGACTGGTATATTAGAAAAGTTACAGCCACCATTGATACAATGAAGTTAATTTTGTATTTTGCAATATTCAACATATTGCATCCCTATTCTGCTACTGAGTTACATACCTGTTAGATAGACTATAGAAACAAATATACATATATAGACATGCGTTACCCCTGACGATGAATATAGGTCTGCCAAAACTTGTATACTTTTAATTAAAATAATTTATCAACGGATTAATAAGACTAACAGAAGTGTTCTGTGTTTATTTTAATGGCCATTTATGGACAACACAGCGCACAGTCGGGCCAAAGTAAGTAAAACAATTTCAATTCAATTCCACACTACTGGAATCTTAAAAAAAAATTCAGTCACGGGGGTAACTATACGAACAAAAAACTGCACCACCGGTTTTTTTTAAATTACGTTTCTACCCCCGTTCTGAGGGGTGAGAACCGATTGAAACGTTGATACACAGATTCAGCAAATTTAGTTTTAGGTTCGTAAACTTGTTTCTGCGCAGATAAACCACGCCTTGTCGTAGAACAATGCAGGGCATTGGTCCATCGCTTGACCGCGACGAGTTGAGAACATCACGAGCGCACCCATTCTGCTTTTAATAGCGTAGCTGTTTGAACGTGTGGGATAAAAAAAAATATCTCAATTTCGTTATTAAAATGCCGTGCGTTTATACAACTGCAGAAAAAGTGCAGATTGTGAAGTGGTACTTCGGGGGCCATTCCACTGATGACACAATAAATTTATTTACTGTGGCATATCAAGACAGACCAATCTCCTCAGCTAGCATAATTTCATACATTATTAAAAAATTTGCGAATTTTGGGTGTGTCGTGAATTATTGTAAAAAATGCCGTCAACCCGAACCTCGTCATTAACAAATGAGCGAATAACGTGAAATTCGCGAAACTAATATCTGTGCACTTGTTGAAACTAGTGAACCTTGTTCTAGCAGACAAATTGCTGATGAAGTTGACATGAAGGAAAGAACTGTAAGAAATTGAAATGATTGAATTGAAAAAGAAATTGGTACAGTTGTTTTAAGGTTCAAACAACGCAAGAAATATTTCCCGAGGACAATTTCAAACGGATGGAATTTTGTGAAATCATGATAAATAAAGAGAATGAGAATGAAAACTTCTTAAAGAATATATTGTTTACAGAAGAATTATCCTTTTCATTACATAGGAAACACAATCCATCCGTAGTACGATATTGGTCTCGAAGAAATAAACATTTGAGTGTTGCTGTGCGAACTCAGCATCCTCAAAATATGAACGCTTGGGCACCTGATTTAGCACCCCATGATTTCTTTCTGTGGGGATTTTTAAAGGAAACCGCGTACAAACATGCGTTTGAACGAGCCAATAATTTAGTTGAATTACGGAAAAAACTTATCCAACTTGCAAGCATTAGATACTCCAAATCAACTCAATGATATAAGAGGTTCATTATATAATCGGTTTGGCTATTGTTTGGCACAAGAAGGTGGTTTGTTTGAATCCTTACTTCTTTAATTTATTGTTTGATAATTATTAGTCGATTTTAGTTTCTGAGGGTTATTTAATTTTATTTTAATGTTTTATTTTTGTAATTTAATAAGAATAATTTATTTTTTGATAATTATTAGTTCATTTTAGTTTCCGAGTTATTTAATTTTATTTTAATGTTCTATTTTCATTTCGGTTTTAACAAGAATTATTATTTTATTGCCATAGAATTTACGGCTAAAAAAGAAACTGCAGAAATGCTTTCAATAGAAGAAATTATTTGTCAAAAATTTGACAAATAGCTTCTTTGCATTTGACGAAGAGATATTTTCTCGTTGCGTATAGAAATTATTACCTACGTCCGCATCCATCCTTAGTTCATACCGTACTAAATTCAATTAATTGTGTGTCTCTGCTTTCACGATTTATGGAACTAGCGGGGCGTGGTCAATTACATCGTTATTCCTGTACCCTAAACTGCATTTTCCGGATCTGTATAGCAATAATCTGGTTCCACGAGTGTAGTAAATATTTTGATATTTCTTACTATCTTTGGCCCCACTGTGAGGCGTCCTCAATAGCGTAAAATCGGGAAACAAGGAATTTACGATAGCTCGTTAGTCCAAACAGATTTCTTTACTTAATTAAATCTACAATTATTGCGTATATTATAGTGATAGCGACTGTTAAGTTAATAAAAGGGACATTAGTAGATGTAATTAATTGAAACAACTGAACACAAAGTTGTCTCAATTTACTGTGGGAGCCACATTTTGAAGAAAGATAAGATTACGCAGAGTTGAACATAAAGTTATGAATATAACCGCCATGCTAGTACGCTATTTTCTTTTGTTCATTTGAAAACAGTATAAAGTTCTACAAAGATCAAAATAACGCTTATTACATTTCAAACTCGTCGTCAGAAATGAATAGAAAAATTCGTGGTTTATTTATTTAGGGGAAACTTTTCGGTATTGTCTCAAGCTTGAAGCGATGCTGGTACATAATAAGGTTGACTCTTGTAGGGAAGAAAACAAAAGAGGTCGTGCTCGAAAATGTATTATAAACAAATTTAACTTTGTTTCAACTATTAAAATATTCATACCTCCTGTATTTAATTAATTAAAACAATTATAAGGGGTTGTGTTGAGCAGTAAGCTGCCAGGAGGATTAAAGCTTGGAAATCTCGGAAAGAGCGCGGTAAATGTATAAAAACATTTTCTTAAGGACTTCTGTTAAGAATTAAGACATTTAGTTTTAGCCACATTTCCAAAAAAAAATTTTTGCATTCGCGTTATTCAATTCTGAAAAATTTAGTAGTTTTTTTCCCAAATTCTTATTTTCTACAGGGTGTAATCAGTTTCATGTCATTAAAAAAAACTGGTAATGGGGACCGACTAGACAAACAAAAAACCTTTATGACTTTTCTCTCTAGGGGCATTTTGAAAAAAACTGATCTAGGTCAACATTTTTAATATTATGGTAGATGTTCGGACAACACAACTGTGCATTTCTTGTTTTGTTCCTCCGGAACTAAGTTTTTAATTTTCTCATAGCAACAATAATTATTATTGAAATAACATATATAATTCAAATACTTTTTTTTGCAATAAAAACAAAAATAATTCAATTCTCAAACCGCGTTTAAAACCATATAAAAGTGCTACTACATTCAGAATAATAGTGTTTCTTCTTGTGAACTACCACTGGACATTGTTGGAGATTGTTGGGCCCAACCAGAAGAAAGCCAACATCAGTGAATTTAAGGTAGTTCATGTCTATAATTTTTGCCGCTTAATTTAATTACTCTTGTTGTCAGTGTATTAGCTGAGTGGTCCTTTGCCTAGATTATAAATCCCGCGTGATATACAGTAGACAACAATTGAGAACCACTGCTTTTCTTGGTCAATGGACTTGTAGTTCCCAATTATACAACTTTTAAATTGTCGTAAAAATGTGCTCGCCGGCACACACGGTGCTCTGCGGTGTCAAAGCAAAGGCCTTGGATCATCGACCGCCTTTGATGGACCGCCTCAACTGAACTGAGGCAATTATAAAGAGGCAAATAATTCGTTTTCTCTTCGCGCACAATTGCAAGCAAATAATGGCCATAGGGGTTTAAACAGGGCATTTCCTTACATGCGTGTTTTTTAATTTGGAACAAAATATTGGATTGTTTATAATTTAGAAAATTTAAATGTGGTTTATTAACATTTGTAACATAAATGAGTGTCTTGAGTTAAAAGCTTACTACCTACCTAAATGATTCAAAATCTCTGCATCTGCATCAATACACAGTTCGGTACGTCGAATTAAGTACATACGCACTTCGTTCAACACTAAACACTAAACTATCAACTAACGTTGTCAATAAAGAAAAATAAAATAAAAACTTGGTACAATAGCCAAAAAGGAATACAAAAAGAACGAACAAGTTGTGTCTTTAAGTAATCAAGAATTTGACAACTTGAACGGTAAGTCAATAAAATAAATCTTAACTATAAATACACAATGACGCGAAATTCAAAAATAACAAAAACAACGAACGGCGGGTTGGACGTGTGTACATAACGAAACACCCACAATTACTAAAATATTGCACAAGGGAGAGTTAGAGTATAGTTTTCTTCAGATCAGATCTAGATCTAAACCTACCTCAATATTCCAGCAGTTCTCAAAAAATTTTATTGAGAATTTGCGAAATTTTTGTTAATTTTTTTTCTCCAAAACTAAGAGCTTTAGACCCCATGTTATATAAGGTTTTTTGTTCCCTACCACCAGTTTCTTTAATGACATGAAACTAATTGCACCCTGTATATGATTCAAAAGCATTTAATAATACGTATTTATGAGTGCTAGGTCAACCAAAACCAATTTACTTTGTATAACCCAATATATCTCGGATCAAGTTTATGTTGCGTATACAGATTTTCCAGGGGCTTTGATCATTTAGATCATTCCGTTGACGGGTTGGGGGTTAAATAGAGGTACATATTGGAAAATTAGTAAAACGAGCTGGTAACAGTACAGAAACTTGAAATTCGGTGTATGTACTAGAAGCCAAGGTTTCAGATTATTTATAATATTTTTTCAACCCCCCACCGCCCCTATTCCATTATTAGAGGGGTTCATAAAATAAAATTGAGATGTTCACTTCAAATTCGATACACGTATACAGGGTGTAATCAGTTTCATGTCATTAAAAAAAAACTGGTAATGGGGACCGACTAGACAAACAAAAAACCTTTATGACTTTTCCCTCTAGGGGCACTTTGAAAAAAACTGACCTAGGTCAAACTTTTTAATATTCTTTTACTATTAATGTAGAAAATAATTGAGAACTACTGCTGTTCTTGGTCAATGAACTTGTAGTTCCCAATTATACAACTTTTAAATTGTCATAAAAAAGTGCAAAGGCCTTGGATCATCGACCGCCTTTGATGGGCCGCCTCAACCGAACTGAGGCAATTATAAAGAGGTAAATAATTCGTTATCTTTTCCTGCACGACTGCCGTAGGAGTTTAAACAGAGCATTTCTTTACACGTGTGTCTTTTAATTCGGAACAAAATATTGGATTAATGTTTATAATTTAGAATATTTAAATGTGATTTATTAACGTTTGTAACATAAATAAGTGTCCTAGGTTAAAAGCTTACCACCTAAAAAATTATTCGAAATCTGTATCTGCATCAATACACAGTTCGGTACGTCGAATTAAGGACATGCGTACTCCGTTCAGCACTAAACAATGAACTATCAACTAACGTTGTCAATAAAGAAAAATAAAAGAAAAACTTGGTCCAAAATCCAAATGGAATACAAAAAGAACGAACAAGTTGTGTCTGTACGTAATCAAGAATTTAATGACTTGAACGGTAAAGTCAATAAAATAAATCTTCACTATAAATACACAGCGACCCGAAATTCAAAAATAACAAAAACAGCGAACGGCGGGGTTGGACGTGTATACATAACGAAACACCCACAGAAACTAAAATATTGCACAAGGGAGAGTCAGAGTATAGTTTTGTTCAGATCAGATCAACTAAACGTCGACGTCTTTCATCTTATTTACCGCACCGCTAAAGACCGCCGACATTTTATAGCTATCTACACAAATATTGAGTATCACAGGCAAAGACAAGCGCGACGATCTAAACCTACCTCAATATTCCAGCAGTTCTCAAAAAATTTTATTGAAAATTTGCGAAATTTTTGTTTATTTTTTTCTCCAAAACTATGAGCTTTAGACCCCATGTTATACAATGTTTTTTGTTTGTCATGTCGTTCCCTACCACCAGTTTTTTTAATGACATGAAACTAATTACACCCTGTATATCATAACGACATCTAGAACTATATTATATTTTAAGATGATTTCGTTGAGGGGTTTGGGGTTAAATATGGGTAAATAGGGGAAAATAAGTAAAGCAAGCTGCTAAGAGAACAGAAACTTGAAAATCGGTGTATGTACTAGAAGCAAAGGCCTCAGATGTTTTTATAATATTTTTCAACCCCCCGCCACCCTTACTCCATTCTTAAAGGGATGAATAAAATGAAACTAAGATGTTCACTTGAAGTTGGTCAGACGTATGTACTGTAACGACATCTGGAACTAGATTATATTTTAAGATGATTCCGTTGAAGATTTGGGGGTTAAATAGGAATAAATAAGGAACAATAAGTAAATCAAGCTGGTAAGAGTACAGAAATTTTGGATTTGGTGTATACACTAGAAACCAGGGCCTCAGATTTCTTTCTAATATTTTTCAAATCCCGCCACCTCCGTTCCATTGTCAATGGGATTGATAACATAAAATTGAGATATTCACTTGAAAGTTAGTACACGTATGTATTATAATGACATCTGATTGAGGTGATTCCATTGAAGGGGTGGGAGTTGGTAGGTTGTAAATAGGGAAAAATAAGCAGGATAAACTAGAAACTTAATTTCTAACATATATGGTAGAAACCAACGCCTTAAAATGTTCTAGGCATCTGCTCCAGATATTATTAATATTCTATGTCCAATAATTTCTATATACTAGACTGCAAATCTAGTCAAGATGTTTCCTTTAAAGTGACTTGGATGAAAAATCTGGATGTGGAAGTTGTGATTCCTTAGGCAGCGGTTTTTATATTAAAGATCATCTAAATGTCAAAGTTTTGCACAAATACTTTTACTTTAAGATCTTGTTTGTTACATAATGTGAATGAATAAACAATACATACGAATAAATAATAAACAAGTAACAGACATGTAATTTAAAAAAAAGTATATTTACAACTATTATAAATTAGTACAGCATTATTTTTTGCCAATTCGATAGGAAATTTGATTCTCTACAAAAAATCGTATTATATGCATAGCTTTTAAATTATAGTTAAAAAACTAAAAAGTGGACAAATTGACTCCGTTTTCAAAAATCCAAGCCTAAATCTAATAGCACTTTGTGGAATTATCATGTTTCGGTTACAATTTAACATATGAAACGATAAAATACCTTCATGTTTCTAACACCCTGTATATCAAATAAGTAAAATATCTCAACTTCTTTGCTTATTCATACTACCATAACACGTTACCTGTACGCGACAATTAGGTATATATTGTTATAAATTTATGTCTACAAATTTAACTTCCAAACAAAATCATTGATCGAACTTTCGACGGCAGAAGTCCGCCTCCGATATTCTGCCTATGAATTCACTATTACAACGTGAGTGTTGATGACAGTATTGCGATAAAGGCCTTGTTAATATACAAGTTTGGTATAACTGAAAATACAGATTTGACGTAACACATCCTTTTGGGAGTTGATATACAGTATTGACTATTATGTTGTGTAATTTACTTGGACAGGATGTAATGTAATAACCAGTAATATATTTAGATAGACAATTATAATTGCCATCCGATTTATGTATAATTAAATTTCGATTAAATATTAATGTTTATTCATACTAAAAATGTTAGATATTCTATATATAATATCTTTCGACTTTTACAGTAACGTAGATGTAATAATAGACACGATGGTGGAATTAAAAAAATTATAGAACACAGGCTTCATTATTAATATCAACGGTTTTTAGTGAATATGTTCATTTCTTTATTCTTCTTGACTTGTTAACGTCGGACAAAAAAAGTCAAATATAAAAAATGAATATTTTATCAATCTTTTATCAATTTTATCTTTGACCGTTCAATTGCTATAAACCAATCAAGGGTTCTAAATTAACAATTTTTTCTGTTCAATGGAAGGTGATAGGGATATTTTATTGTGGTCAAAGAGTTGCATTTTGTTCATGGAATTTACCGGGTTTTTTGCTTCGATATCTCGCGTATTTTGTAATTGTTTAAACAAATAAACTAATTTGTTTATCCAGGGATTTGCGACTTTTTTGCGCCCATGGCAATCGATAAATATTGAAAAAACAACCATTCTTGTGTAGTCTTGCGCCTTTTTTATTTTTTTTACCCTCCCGCCAACGTATTTTAAAAAATTGTTTACTAAACAAATGAAATATCTCAGCACAGGACTGTCGTATCGAAATGCAATTGTCGGCATATCAAAGATAATAAAAAAAGAATAATTGTGAGCCTACATAGAACCGGAGATATAGACCATTTCGCGTTTATGACTGTCAATTGTTTAATTAATTTTTTTAATAAAATCTTGTGACAACATAAAATTAATATATTAAGCAATTGGTTTTCAATTGTCACAAAAATCTAATGTTTTTTTCATACATTTTTGCTTTTATAACAATTAATTTATGAACGCCGTACAACTTTTTTTAGTGCTTATGCTCCGAATGACTTGGACAGCAGCGACTTTTTATATATAAAATTTAAAACGCGCTTTGATTTAAATGCGCTGTACGTAGTTTAAAGAGTCATTTAAATGTACCTTTATTTTATTTCTTAATTTTTTTAAGTTTAATTATTTCTTTATACAGGGTATTCCTTAATGGCGTGCTAATATTTCAGGGTGTGATTTCTTAGGTCATTTTATATAGAAAAGATCATATGAACATATCTCCGCAACGCACTGTGGTTCGAAATAAATAAAACGTTGACAAAATTCAAATGTTATGGATTATACAGCTTTCACGTTCCAGGGGTACATTAGGGTACATCTCAAGTAATATTTCCGGGAATATCGACCGATTTGTTAAAGAAATCTACCTGCGATGACCCTTCAAACATGAATGATTGTTGAACTATGATCTTACTTCAGTTTGTTAGCAGATTTCAACGTGTAACTGCGCTTTAACTATTTGTGCTTTTGGTTTGTATATGGAAGTAAATGCTTATAAAATTCAACTACTACAATGTTTCAAATCATCTTCCTCAAAGTAAACTAATCTTTTCAAGAAAAATCATTTGTAATCAGCCAACCCACCAAATATCAAAAAATTTATTGAGAAGATTTGTTCACACAAGTTTGTTAATCTCTTTAATAACAAAGTGAGTGTTGCTGATATCATAAAAATATTTGACACTTTCTATTATATACATAAAATTCCAATTTCTTGGACTCTTACTAGCTTGTTTTATTTATTTACCCATATTCACCCCTATTTATAACTGAATTAATAGAAATGTATTTAGTATTTTTTTGCGGCTATCATTGTTTCCACTCATCGCAAGCTACCTTCTTTTACTTCCACGTCCATGTAGTGGATTGGAAGTATAGTAGTAAATAGTTTAATAAGTTTAGAATGTCATGAAATGTCGAGATTTCAAATTTAAGGGAAAAGAATCTGTCTGTATATCTGTCGGCCTGTCAGTCGGTTTGTTTGTCGGTCGGTTGGTCTGAGATCTGGAACCGGATTGTTTTTTGAACATATCCGGTGAACAGTTGGGGGATGAATAAGAGAAAATGTGTAAAGCAAGCTGGTAAGAGTGCAGAAACTTGAGATTCGGTGTATATACTAGAACTCGAGGCCTCCAATTTTTTAATAATATTTTACACCATCCCACAACCCCCACTCCATTATTAAAGGGGTTGATAAAATAAAATTGAGATATTCACTTGAAATGTGGTATACATATATATTATAACGACATCTAGAACTAGATTATATTTTGAAATTATTCCGTTAAAGGGACGGGGGTTAAATAGGGGTAAATAGGGGAATATAAGCAAAGCTAGCTGGGAAGAGTACAGGAACTAGAGATTTGGTGTATATACTAGAAGTCAAGGCAAGACTTTTATAATATTTTTCATCTTCCCCCACCACCCTCACTACATTATTAAATGGGTCGATAAAATAAAATTGAGGTACTTGCTTGAAATCTGGTATACGTATGCATTATAATGACATGTCATGTAAACTGGAGAATGTGAGTGGAGCAAGCCAATAAAACTCCAGAAATTTCATTTTTGGCGTATATGCTAAAAACCAATGTTGCGGTTCAAATTTTGTTATGACATCTGCCTCAAGTATTATTAAAATTCTATCACCAATTATTTTCACATACTAGAATGCAATTATAGTCAAGATAGCTTTCTTTAAAGAGAGATGGAAAATCTTGATGTGGAAGTTGCGATTCCTTAGGCAGCGGTTTTGTATTTAAAAATTATTATTAAACAAACCTGACCTTACTTCCTGGCATTTGCTAAATTTCAAAGTGTTTGCCGACTTTACCAGATTTTGGCCTCACTGAGAGTCTCCTTGTTTCATTTTTGTTTGCCAGTTGTCCAATAGCAATATCGATATTGTTAGATCACATGTGAATCACTTGATCCGAATCTTAGAAATGAGACTTCTAGTACTGCATGAGTTTATTAAGAGTTACGTAATAAAAAAAAATGTAAAAAAAATGTAAAAAAAATGGACGTATCGGCCGCTTCGTCGTGTAATACACTCGAAACACTTGAAACTCTCCAGCAGTTATTTAGAATATTTATTTTATCTGTACATCCATCTCCCATAATCTAAAGCAACGTTAAAAGCTGACCAATAAGTTATTGTCAACGTGCTACCCCACAATATATTTGTTTATTTCGTTATAAGCTTTCGGGGCATTATTTGCAAAGACAGTGACAAACCCGTAATACATAATTTACCGAAAAGATAAAAATGACAGTGTTCCCTGCGGCACTTTCATACGGGAATTACAATACAATTTTGTGCCTCCCAAAATGATTAATATGGATATGGCAATTTATTTTCGTCCTATACCGAAACAGATTTGACAGAAAGGAGCTACATCCCTTTGCCTGGCTGATAAATGCACAACAATTTGTCTATGCATACATTCTCCCCAAATTAATTGAGACTTTGAGTTGATTTTTTGTGGAATGCCGTAACATTTGTTTTCGACCTCAGCGCCTTCCAGTCACCCTCGGCAATTTTACGAAATACCATTAACATAAATTTAACTGCGGACCAAGTTTTTTATGGGTTTACTTTGCTTACCGTAAAGGGCCAGATTCTGAAATGAGTTTGAATTTTATGTGTGCACTGGTGGATTGAGCTTTCAGTGCTATTAGTCAACGATGTTGGATATGTATATTTTTGTTTTGTTTTTCGGTTATTTCAGTAACCCACTTAGTTTATCATAAAAGTAATACGTAGAATTGATTTACTAACAGACTTGGTTCTCTACTAGATATATTCCATCTTTTTTTATCCCCGCAAGCATGGAGTGGATATTTGCGTTTGAGTTGTTAAGTTGATGTGTTTGTGTTTATCTGTTTTATTTCTAGCTTGAGGTCTTGGGTTCTATTTCCAATCACGCCACTAGGATTTTTTGAAAAATAAGTCAGATGTTCTTTCGTTCAATGTGCGGATTATTTTGTTTTTATGGAAAAAACTTTTCACACTGAATGTGCCCTGATACTAACTTGGTCTCAAGACATTTTTTAAAAATCGGTAAAGGTATTTACACAGAACTTTCCTCTTTATTTGTGCATGGCCGGTCACTCTAAAAAATTATTAATTACGAAATGAGATGAGAATAGTAATCGGAATATAGTTATCATCATTATTACAAAGAAAACCTGATAACTTTTGGTCAAAAAAATATACAGAGTGATCATCCGCCAGCAATAATTCAATACTAAATTACAGGTGCCAAATATGGAAGACTTGCGCAAATACCTTTGCAAATGTCGACCATGGATGAATTATTTCTTGGGATGGCCACCCTGTACATTTTTCAATAAAATTGTAATAGGTGAATATGCCAATCATTATTGCCATCTGTCACATTTTCAGTTCCACAGTCACGTAGTGGAGTGGAAGTATAGTAGTGGTTAAAGAATTAACTTTTTTTAAAAAATGGGTTTAGAATATTATGAAATGTATTCTATTGATACATTTTTTTTATCATCTGTTCTATAGTAGTATTTTTTTTAATTAAATTTATTTTTTATTTCTTTTTAATAGGTTTAGAATGTCAATTTTTACATCTATTCTTTAGTGATGGTAGAAAAAAAATAGATTTTTTCAAAGAAAAATTTAAATTTTTCTTTTAAATAGGTTTAGAATGCCATGAAACGTGGAAATTTTAAATTTGAGCAAAAAAATATTTTTTCTCCATCTATTCTAGTGGTAAAAAAAATTTCAAAATGTTGGTAAAAAAAAAATTCCATTTTTTTTTTATAGATTTAGAACGTCAAAAAATGTTTTTCACTGATTGTTCCATTTAGATGGTTCATTCTGTATATTTTCTAGTGAAAGTTTAACCATTTCTTCGCTGACAGTAGCGTCAGCTACCTACCAAATTTGACTGTTCTCCGTTAAGTAGTTTGTTAGTTAATGCACAACAGACAGACAGACAGAATTGAAAAACCTATATTTTAGTAGTCTACATGTTCTGAAACGTGTAAATCCGGAAAAATCTCGGAGTGTGATTTTTCCTCGAATACAATACTTGCCTTCGGTATGCGAGGGAAATAGAAATTATCATTATTTGTTCATTTACTATTCCTATGCTGGTACCAATGCAGTTAGTAGAGATGGAAGAAGCGGATATTATTGCGGATATTAACTTGTGCTCATCTTTTATGCCTTGTACCTGAATAGAAATCTGATGAAAAGTCACTTCCAATCATAATTTATTGAGATATTGCACTAATATGTATTTTATAGTTATATAATATTGAACACTCAAAATTTAGTTTCCAGCTAGGCACTTTATACTATAGACATTAACGCCTATAAAGGTTACGAGTGGTTGTTCAGAGGTTACACTTAAGACTTGAAGCAGGGTGTAGTATTTTTCCCTGCATAAAATAGTATTCCTCGTGGCAACTCAGAAATAAATAAACAATAAATTATATTAAGATACCATTAAGTTACATATCCAAGTGAGCAATGTGGGTAATCGTATCTCGGACGTCACGAGTAATACGCGAAAGACATGCCTGGAGGTCCCCTGGATAAATCAGCTGGGCGCTGCGGCATTTCTACGTGCTCGGACGCGTAATGTAATGCCGTAGTCTTTTATACAACTTATTGATTGTCAATCGAATTAAATACTCAAATAGAATGGCACATATATTTGTATATGAAGTTCAATGAATAATTTGTAATTGTTAATGGTATACATTAAAAAACCAAGGGTCATGATTCGAGACAAAAGTGGGACAAATGTAATAACTTTATTTACTTTATTTTACACCGACGAATATATCCTCAAGAAGTCAGCATTATAGAATTAAAAATGTTTAAAAACAATATTATTTACAAGGAAACTACAGATAGTCACGTCATTTTAGCATAAAAAATCTGAAAACCTCTAAAATTGAAGGTACAGGGTCAATTGACTTTATCTTTGTTGCAAAGTGTTCAGAAAATCGTTTAGAGAAAACAATACCTTTTATTTTTTGGCGGAAATGTTTGGTTTAATTTTTTCTCCAATAATTGGACAATATTAATAGCCAATTTAATTAAATTAATTTAAAATTTTGTTATGATACACAATATGCCATGGAATTAGACGAAAATATTTACCTCGGGGTTTTTGGGGTCGCTGATCACAAATCTGATGTCCAATTTGGAAAATTCAAATTGGCGGACCGGAAATCGGGCCAGTTTCTAGAAGAAATGAGAATGGATATCTTGGCCTTGAAAATCTGTACTCGGGGGTTTTTGTCGCTAATTACAAATCCGTGGTCTAATTTAGTAAATTCAAAATGGTGAACCGAAGTAGACTCAGTTTCTCAGGAAAAATTCACATTTATTATTTCTTTGGGCTGATGGTATGAAAAATACGAGTATTTCCTAAAGAATATACTACTTCCGGTCCGCCATTTTGAATTGTCGCTAATTGGACATCAGATTCGTTATCAGCGATAACGAAAACCCCCGAGACCTCACTTTCAGTCCAAGAAAGGAAAAAATACGGGTTTTCCGGAGAAATTGACTATTATTCCGGTCCACCATTTTGAATTATGTAAATTGGATCACGAATCAGAGACCTCAATAACCCCTAAGTACTCATTTTTAGCCCAAAAACTAAAAAAATACCAGTTCTTCCTGGGAAATTGACTCTACGTCAGGTCCGCCATTTTTAATTTACCAAATTAGACCTCGGATTCGTAATCAGCGACCTCGAAGGCCCCCGGGTACAGATTTTCAAGGCCAAGATATCCATTTTCATTTTTGCTGGAATTTCAGATTCATAATCAGCGATCCCAGAAACCCCCTAGTAACCATCTTCGTCTAATTCAATGGCATATTGTGTATGATAAAAAAAATATCAATTAATTTTATTAATATTGGCCATTAATATTGGCCAATTCTTAGACTAAAAATGAAATGAAACATTTCCGCCGAAAAATAAGAGGTATTGTTTTTTCCAAATGCCTCTCTGAACTCTTTGCAACAAAAGTGAAGTCAATAGACCCTGTATCTTTAATTTTAGAAGTAAAATGCCAAAATGACGCGACTAAAAGGACATCCTATAGAATGTACAATAATACTGCAACAAATGTAAGATATGGGTCAAAGAAATTAAAATGACTTTACATAGAATAACGTGATTTTGTGGACATTTTTGTGTTAATTAGGAGGCCAGCTATTGGGGATCGTAGAAACATCGGCTCAAGGCAGTATTAGAGAGTTTTTAAAAGTATACAAGCTAATATAAATTGATAATTTAACAGTCGTTCCGTACCTATGACATGGACTTTTCGGCAATAACTATAAAGTATTGTGCAGTATATTCTCTGAAATATTTTATTATCATTTAAAGGCCTCCCATAAACTCATAACGCAGATAGCCTGATAAAATCCGTTACGATTGACGTCATTGTCAAATTGGTTTTAATTAGAAATGTCTGAAACGCGGGAAATTAATCAAGAACAGGATAAAACAAACGAATGATCAAATTAGCTAGGGTACCGGTAGAATCATAAGTGCAATATTTTGTCCGTATTTCCAACGAAGACTACACAAGGTAGGAAACTAGTCGATTTTTCCTTTTAAGTCCACTCGTAAAACAAAAAGGTTTGAACTATGACATTTTAAGTGTACACGCAATATCTCTGAGAACGGTCCACGTATAAACGATATTAATACATCTAGATATTACATAGCCCGATGTGCAGTACTTTGAGTACGGGCGTAAAGTTAGGCCCGATGTAGATGTATGATTATTTCTTAGTCTTGGTAGTCGCTCATAGTGCAAATTTGTCTAATTAGGAATTGGGTAAATTAACTTCGTAGATATAATCAATAATAATGACAACCCGCAGATTGAAGTAAACAGGATAAAGGGGGCAACTATGAGAAGTTCATTAAATCGTCGAAAAGTGCATTGGTATCTACAGTAGCTAAAACTCGACCTTATAACAGATAACAGCGACTAGTTGCTCGCGGTCTAAGTCATTGCTACCATCTTGGTAACACAGTGAACATGTTAAACCAGGACTTAAACCCATGATCCATTTTTCTCAAGCCTAACCTATAATATACCTTCAAGTTATCTTTATTTGCTTATTTATATGCATTAATTTCAAATATTAGTATGGATTTTCTTGACTTATTATAAAGTAGAGTTAATTAAATTCTGCAGTTTATTCAGTGCGATTGGGTTTCGGTGTGTTCATTTGGAGTAAAGATAGTTTTCTATTTCAACCATCAACTGACCTGTTAGAAATTAAGCAGTAACATCAGAACTCATTGTTTAGGATTTGGCCATTTTTCTTGCTCAGATGTGTCTTGTCATTAGTGAATATAAAGACATAATTCTAAGACTCTATTTAGTATACACCGCACGTATCGTACCAAAAACATCCTCCAACTCGATGTAGAACTTACAGGTGTAGAAGTTATTTTCCAGTAATATACTAAATAATTGTATTATTATGATAAAAACTAGAGAAAGCCATAAATAGTATATATCTACTCTTATTAGATTATATATTAGTTAATCACCTGCCATAAAAAATAGCGTGACTTATAATAAATAACTTGTGCGTTATTATATTAATAACTCACAAGTGATTTATTATAAATCACTGCGTAGAGCCAATCACCTTTAACTGCATGCCTAGCCTTTCCGATCGATGTAACGCGCAAAATAAAATAGAACGGTCCATCATTGTTCGGGGGAGGAAGGTGATTTGAGATGTTTGAACAGTTTGGACGTTGTCAAATCAAGTTAAGTAATAATTGTGCTTAAAATGATGAATTCGGTTAATGAAGATGAACTGTTATGCTAATATTGATTGTTATAATCATAGATAAAGTATAGTATGCAACTTGTGATAATGGTAATAACTCACTTGATGAATTACAGCACTCGCCTGCGCATCGTGCTGCAAACGTCATCTGCGTGAGTTATTACTTACATTATCGCTAGTAAAATAATATACCATTAAAGTGAGGGTAAGAGATCGTATATGCCCATTTATATGGATAATAGATATCTAAGCATTTTTTACGGGGCTGGTACTTACGATAGAAATGTTAAGATAATAAAAATCAGACCTAACTAAGTTGTTATAGAACTTTATTAACCTTAAATTAGTAAAATCTTTTATTTCATTAATGAAGAAACAGTTATTGTAACCTGCGATTCCTTATTTTTCTTAATTGACCTCCAGAAAACAGCGTTTTGTCAAAAATAATTTCAAGACCATAACATGACATAATTGGGCATCATTAATAGTATAAGGAGAATCTATGATGTGTTTTACTACAGGTACGGAAGCTAAGTAGGCTAAAGCGTGTTAGAGACAAGCACGTTTGTCGGACTGCCTATCGTGTACTGGGTTCGATCACCAGCTCCGGCACTCGCAATATCGATGGGTAATGGATGTTTCTATGTTTTTTTCAAATGTGTAACTTTCTTCCGTATAGTGTAGACTTTCGAGTGGTTGATTGCCTACTATGGGTATGTTATTATGTTAGAAAATGACATGACTACACATTTCTTAAAAGGTCAGCTTTGAAATGCTTGTACCACATTAAAGTCCTACTTATGTCTTCTGGTAACAAGGCATAATCGTTACCGTTTTCTATTTTGCGATATAGCTCACAATATCTTAAAAAGAAATCGTGCAGATTTACTAAGTATAACGAGCATGTGAAGTAGCAGCGGGCCTAAGTTTCTCCCTTGTGGTACATCAGAAATAATTTTTTAAACTAATTTCTGATGTACCACAAGGAAGAAACTTAAGTCCTCTGTCACTTCACTTATCTTGCCTGTTGTACTTCCTGTCTTGACAAGAAGATTCATAACCATTTACGTTAGTACAAATGTGTTGCCTATAGAGATACAGACCTAGTAGATCAATGAAATCAAGATTTATTTCAAAATGTGTTTATTTAGAGACCAAAATTAGATGGCTCAGTTGGTCAAAGGACTTAACTATAAATACATAATTAAAATCCAGCTGTTTGTTATCTAAAATCTATGCGAGTGTAACTCAATGGTACCCACATTATATTGCATACTAAATATGTTATATTTGAGAGGTCAAAGAGGTTCATATGAAGTTGAATGTACGCTGACTTAACTCCGAACAACTTTTGTACATGATGATAAGAAAATCTGACAAGTACGAACGATTCTTGGACCAAGAATGGTAAATAAATTGAAATTTTTGAAAGGGTGTATTTTAGACATTATTAGAACTAGCAAACAATTTGTTTACTTATTTTGTGTACTAGAGCTACCTTGACATTGGACTCACTAGAAGCGAGCAATCGAGGATTTTGAGATTTTTTGCAACACAATGACAAATGGGGTCACTAATTACAGAATAAGAATAGTTTCCACATACTCCAGAAAACAACAAAACAGCTACGTACTTGCCAACCTTTAATAGTTTTATTTCTGATCAATAAAGATATTATCCAGACTACGCTACGCTGTTGAGTAGCAATAATTTCGAAACACGTGTCGGTAACGGCACTGTTTTTTCTTTTCTAGGGTATACAGTATACATCAACTGTTCTTGTTTCTTTTTGTACAAACTCAGTTTTTTTTGCATATCCAAATGAAGTATTTAAAGCAAGAAAGAACTAAGTTTCCTATAAAAGTATACGTTAGCTGGAGTATAAGAACCGATTAACAACAAATTAATCACATATATTAGTTTTACTTGTATATCCAATACGCGTTAGTATAGTTTTCATTCATTGAGGAATTACTCGAATTTCGAGCGGTTAAGTTGATTTGCCTATGAGTAACTTGGGCCTAATGTCCCATAATATCAAAGAGAAGCTCTACCTGAGGCGACACTGAAACCAAACGGTTTAATCGTCGAGCGAGGTGCGAGCAATTCAACTAATTTAAGGGTCTAGCAGCTGTGGCATTAAATTCACCTAGATAGGCTACAACAAAGAGCCTGTCATATTATATTCTTGGATACATCAGAACTAAATTAGATGAATATTTGTTATTGAAAGTGTATTTCGACTTTTTTATTTAAATAATAGTCAGTGTCTTTTATGCAAGTTTAATTGATTATTTTGGTGAGGATAAATGATAATTAGCCAATTTTCATATAAATATCGAAAAAATAGGGCTGGTTGCATCAGATTTAGAAAATCAAACCTGGATAGTTCCTGTAGATTAAGAAGGTTAGATTTATTCCAATTTTCGGAATACGTATAAAATAGTATTAGATCTTGTTATAATACATGCACAAATGTTCATATCAATATTTAATACCGGTCCAGAGTAATCGTGTGCATAAAAAAAGTTACTGACCAACAAACTTTTTTTTTCAAATTTCAAATCTCCAGACATCCTAAACTTATTTCAATAAATAAAAAAATCGGTAAAGGTATTTACACAGAACTTCTCTCTTTATTTGTGCATGGCGGTCACTCTAAAAAATTGATAATTACGAAATGACATTGAAAATAATAATCGGAATATAGTTATTACTATTATTACAAGGAAAACCTAAAAAAAAAAAATACAGAGTGCTCATCCAACAGCAAAAGTTCAGTACTAAATAACAGGTGCCAAATATGGAAGTCTTGCGCAAATACCTTTATAAATGTCCACCATGATTGAATTATTTCTTGAGATGACCACCCTGTACATTTTTCAATAAAAGTATAATAGTTGCATATGCCAAATATTATTGCCATCTGTCACATTTTCAATTCCACATTCACGTAGTGGAGTGGAAGTAGGTATAGTGGTGGTTAAAAAATTTCGTTTTTTTTTAAATATTTGAAATTTTTTTTTCATCTGACATAGGTTTAGAATGCCATGAAACGTGGAAATTTTAAATTTGAGGAAAGAGGAAAGTTTCCTTCTATTCTATAGTAGTGGTAAAAAATTTCTTTTTTTGAAATAGGTTTAGAATGCCAAGAAACGTGAAAATTTTTAATTTGAGCAAAGAAAAAAATTTTCCTTCTATTTTGGTGGTAAAAAATTTTTAAAAATTTTATTTGTGAAATAAGTTTAGAATGTCATGAAACGTGATAATTTTAAATTTGAATAAAGAAAAAAAATTTCATCTATTTTAGTGGTAAAAAATTTCCAAAAATGTTAAAAATAATATTTTTTTGAAATAGGTTTAGAATGCCATGAAACGCGGAAATTTGAAATTTGAGTAAAAATGAAAGTTTCGTTCTATTCTATAGTAGTCGTAAAAAATTAATTTTTTTGAAATAGGTTTAAAATGCCATGAAACGTGAACATTTTTAATTTTAGCAAAGAAAAGAAAATTTCCATCTATTTTAATGGTAAAAAATTTTAAAAAATTTTTATTTGTGAAATAGGTTTAGAATGTCATGAAACGTGAAAATTTTAAATTTGTGCAAAAAAATAATTTTAATCTATTCTATATTAAGTAGTGATAGTTAAATATATTAAAAATTTTTTCAAAAAAATGTTTAAATTTTTCAAAAATTTTTTTAAATTTGTTTGAATACGTTTAGAATGTCATGGAGACGTGGAAATATTAAATTTGAAAAAAGAGAAAAAAAAATTCCGTCTATTTTAGGGGTAAATTTTTTTCAAAAACGGTGAAAAAATTTCTAATTTTTTTTTAAATAGGTTTAGAACGCTCTGAAACGTGAAAAATTTTAAATTTGAACAGAGAAAAAAAATTCAAGCTATTTTAATGGTAAAAAATTTTTCAAAAATGTTGGTAAAAAAATGTTTTTGAAAAATTTTTTGAAATAGGTTTAGAATGCCATGAAACGTGAAAATTTTAAATTTGAACAAAGAAAAAAAATTTTCATCTATTTTAGTGGTAAAATTTTTTTTAAAAATGGTAAAAAAATATCTTTTTGAAATAGGTTTAGAATGCCATGAAACGTGGAAATTTGAAATTTGAGTAAAAAGGAAAGTTTCCTTCTATTCTATAGTAGGTAGTGGTAAAAAATTAATTTTTTTTGAAATAGGTTCAGAATGCCATGAAACGTGAAAATGTTTAATTTTAGCAAAGAAAAAAAATTTTCCATCTATTTTAGTGGTAAAAAATTTAAAAAAAAATTAGTTGTGAAATAGGTTTAGAATGTCATGAAACGTGAAAATTTAAAATTTGAGCAAAAAAATAATTTTAATATATTCTACAGTAAGTAGGTAGTGATAAATACATTAAAAATTTTTTCAAAAAGTTTAAATTTTTCAAAAAAATTTTTAAATTTGTTTGAATACGTTTAGAATGTCATGGAGACGTGGAAATATTAAATTTGAAAAAAGAGAAAACAAATTTCCGTCTATTTTAGCGGTAAAATTTTTTCAAAAATGGTAAAAAATTTTTTTTTTTTTTTTAAATAGGTTTAGAACGCTCTGGAACGTGAAAAAATTTAAATTTGAAAAGAGGAAAGAAAATTCAAGCTATTTTAATGGTAAAAAAATTTTCAAAAATGTTGGTAAAAAAAACATTTTTTTGAAATAGGTTTAGAATGCCATGAAACGTGAAAAATTTTAATTTGAACAAAGAAACCAATTTTTTCATCTATTTTAGTGGTAAACAAAATTTTCAAAAATGTCGGTGAAAAAAATTTTCATATTTTTTTTCTGAAATAGGTTTAGCTTGTCGTGGAAATTTTTAATTTGAGCAAAAAAAATTGTTTTCATCATTTATTCCCTTTATATTTTCCAGTGAAAGTTTAACCATTTCTTCGCTGACAGTAGCGTCAACTACCTACCAAATTTGACTGCTCTCCGTTAAGTAGTTTTTTAGTTAATGCACCAACAGACAGACAGACAGACTGGCGGAATTGAAAAACCTATATTTTCGTAATCTACGTGATCTGAAACGTCAAAATCCGAAAAAATCTCGGAGGCTGATTTTTTCTCGAATACAATACTTCCCTTCGGTGTGCGAGGGAAGCAAAAATAATGTTAAAACATTTAAAAAACATCCTTTTAAAAATAAACTAAAAGTGTTAAGAAATGCACTAAAATGAAGAAAATAATTTTAATAATAACAATGATTATATTAATAAACGTTAAAGCGTGGGGTATCAGATGAGTAAAATTTGTTGCTTTTCCAGATATTTTGGACGGTCCACGCTTTTATGCTTATTAACAAAGTTATTGTTATTATTAACATTCTTTTATGTTTTTTTTTTCAAATTCAGTTTGTTTTTAAAAGCGTGTTTTCAGTTGTTTTTATTATTTATATATTTTTTTCTGTTTGGTTTTATTCCAATTAGAATAGTGATACTTAGCAAAAGCTATTCGCCATCCTGAAGCCACCATATTGAATTCTGTGAAATCGGGCAGAACTTATCCGCCATTTTAAATTGTCAAATTTGGACCAGATAATTGTAATCTGCAACTTCATACCCTCAGATACCGATTTTCACTCGAATCACACGATAAGTGATAAAACCTTTTCGCCATATTGCCGCCGCCATTTTGAATTTTTTAGTCTTGATAAAATATTTCTAATCTACGATCTTCAGTGTTTAGTAACATCAGATATTAAATGATAATAAACTGTTCACCGTCTTTAGTACGCCATTGTACTTTGTCATGTGAACCATATGTACATGCCAAATTTCAAGTCAGTGAGAGTCTGGAAGTGGGTGAGAAGTAAGTTGTAAGATTTGCTTACAATGTTACATTGAAAATTGTATTACGATTACTATACTTCCGCTCCACTCACTACGTGGATGTGCCGGTAATCAAACATGATTTTTTTTTTCTGGTCGTACATTCTCATTAGAGTCATTACGTTGCCGCTCATAGACGCATCAATTATTTCTTTCATTAAAAGTAAATAACAATACACAACTTTAATTAAAATGAAAATAGTAAATACGCCTGTAATTGAACCCAGTGTTCGATATTCAAAGGCTCCCAGATGTATATAAACGTACCTAGTAAAAGCAAAATAATTATGCCGCTGCATGAAAAATATTACAATCAACTAAAAGCTAACGTTTTGACTCGAAGTATAATCAATGTGTCAAATTATAAAAGGCACGAGGGAAAATTTATTTTAAATAAAAAATGAATGCATAAATGAACTTATATTCCTTAAAAACGGTTTACATAACAGAGTACAGAAACTTGGGACTTTGAGTATATACTAGATGGCAAGGCCTTAGATTTCTTTATAATATTTTTCAACCCCTCCACCACCCCCACTCCATTACTAAAGGAACTGATAAATTTAGTACACATATGTATTATAACGACATCTGGAACTAGATTATATTTTGAGATGATTTCATTGGTAAAAGTCAGGGTTGGCTCTGCCGGCGTGGAAAGATTTTTATGCAAGTATGATACAATTTATCTTACCTTGCGTCATCTGGATTCAACTGCTACTAGTTTGACGTTTTCGAAGTGGCAAAAATAGTATGATGTCACCTCTAGCCAAGTTCCCCACCGTTTTATAATGGACGCGGGAAGTAGTGGTGTATTTGGAAGTATTTCTTTGAATAACCGTACGTGATGTGGTACTTTCAGGAAAACTTTCACACTAGATATTAAATTATCAACATCTGCGTAGCACCCTCTAATAGTCTAAGCAATTCTATGGAGTCCATGTGCTAGACATATTATATGTAGCACACTGCGATATGTTTCCTTCATAACTCGTTCTGCAGCTTTCATATAATGTAGCATTTGAAAAAGCTACATGACTAATTTCAATTTATTTACAGTGAATTGACCCTAATTAATTCATTTATTGGAGTGGAGAGGTATGCAACTACTCGTACTTCGAAGGACATAGCGCGTCGTATATCTGCCGCGAACGGCGGCGGTTCCGATTTGTGTTGAAGAATTTGGGTTTTACATCGCTTACACTGAATTTGATTGATGTACCCAATAACCTTCACCGCCTTGCTGTGAGCGTTTTGTAAATTTCCAGGAAGGAATTCTGTTGGTTGCCGTAATTTTGTCGCCACGTGTTTCGTGAGGTTATGTAATACTCTATATGAGGTGAGCTTTTATTTTATTTACTTTGGAGTTTTATTTAGTTCTTATTTATTGTAATTACACAGGCCTGCATGAAATTTGTGATGACGTGATTTTTGTTTGTTAAGCTCAGTTTTTATATAGAAATAACTAATTAAATACCATTGGGCTCCGTCACCCACAGATTTTTTTCCCAAAAAAAAGAAAAAAATATTAAAAATATCTTCTTTTGCATAATGGCAATGTTTTTGCTTCTGTTCCTGTCGGCCATTCAGTTCATTTAAAGGAAAACTATGAAAATTTAGAGGAATTACTTTTAAGAATACAATATAAAGATCACAACTGGGAATTGTGTGGAGATCTAAAAATTTTAGGCCTTCTCTTGGTTCAGCAGTCTGGATTTACTAAATTTCCATGCTTCCTGTGCGAGTGGGATAGCAGGAACCGAGAACAGCATTGGATAAAAAGAGACTGGCCACAAAGAAAGACTTTAACACCTGAAACCAAAAATGTAATTCGCGAAAGTCTTATTGACCCTAAAAAAGTTTTACTTCCACCACTTCACATAAAACTTGGACTTATGAAACAATTTGTTAAGGCATTAAACAAAGAAGGAAATTGTTTTAAATATTTGTGTAACACATTTGCGGCTCTGTCAGAGGCAAAATTAAAGGAGGGAATCTTTGCAGGGCCGCAGATTAGGAGCTTGATGAAAGATAGAGAATTTGAAAATGTAATGGAAGGTAAGGAAAAACATGCATGGAATGCTTTTAAAGAAGTTGTACATAAATTTCTAGGGAATTATAAAGACACAAACTATGTTGAGATCGTTGAAAATATGCTGGAAAAATTCAGGATTCTTGGTTGCAATATGAGCATAAAAATTCACTTTTTACATTCCCATTTGGACTATTTCCCGGAAAATCTTGGGGACGTGAGTGAAGAGCAAGGTGAAAGATTTCATCAAGATATTAAAGAGGTGGAAACAAGATACCAGGGGCGCTGGGACACAAAAATGATGGCCGATTACTGTTGGACATTGAGGAGAGATCTTCCTTTAGCTGAATATGACAGAAAAACAACAAAAAGAAGCTTTTCTGAAAACGGTTTTTTAAGAAGCGTAAAGAATAAACAACTATTCCAAATAGTTTCAATGTCTATATCTTGTATGTTTTTGTATTTTTCTCTTTAATATGTTATAAAACTAGCTTATAAATTAAATAAATCGTGTTTTTCTAAATTTCTTGATTTTGCTGGTTTGAAAAATAACCTTACGTGATACAAAAAGTCTGAAAGCAGATTAGAAATCAGTGCTACCCAATTACCAAAAAACAGTTAAAATTTTTAAATCAACTTTGAAAATGTTATCAAATGCAGGCCTGTGTTATTAGAGAGTGTTTGGAGAGGTTTATATTTGGGATGGGCATATATTTGTGTCAGGCAATTTAGCAGTTCATGTAAGAGCCCCGCTGTTTGCTGCTATAATTTTGGTAATATGGGGCCTAGTATTTAGAGGAGTAGTAATAGAAGGAAGTCTATTACTCAGATATTTGGTTGTGCGTGGGTCCTGCTAACAGTTTGAGATGTTTTAGCATTGAGAGTTGTTCGCAGCAGTCTCTAGGAGATTTATGCAGAAATTTTGGTGCAGCACGGGGTCGTAGTCATAAGCAACATCGAGAACATCCAGGAAGTGGTGACAAGTCACGCTGCAGTAGTCACAGAAAATGCCATGGCGCTAAACAGGTTTTCTATTTTCATTTTGGTTATATATTTTTTAAAGGAAATTGTTATAGATTTATTCAGTAATTTTTTAGTTTAAACATTAAAGTAAATTATACCACAATCTTGCAACAATAAATTGAGCGAGCTCTAAGTTTATTTATAAAGTAATGAAATATTTAAGATTTTTACTGTGATGCAACGTATGGTACCATGTGAGGCTAATATACCTTCTAATATGTTACATTAGACATTTTTAAAAGAATATACTTATTTTAGAACATTTATTACCATCTAAGTGTAAGCAGCAAACATTATAGTTGTTAGCTCATGAAATCTCGTTTATCACGTAATATTTTAGTGATGAGAGTAAAATTTGATTTCCAGTGAAATTTTATTAGATCAAGTACATACAAATTTTTAAGGCGTATGAACCACGTTTAGGTAAAATTTGAAGTTTTTAATTTAGTTTTTTGTTGTTGTAAGTACATCTCACTTGTGTTGTAATAAATGTCTAATGTCTACATGTTCTTGTTATTTGCACTAGTGCACCTGATATTAGCTTAGATCTTGGAATTTAAAGTGTAAGTTTTGATATTATTGATATATTTTGAGAATTCCATCGCATAATTGCTAGTAACTTAATTTTGTTCCTGGTTGGCGAAATTAATTATATCACACTCAGTATACAGCAGGTGGCGCCTTTTGAGTGTCCACACACTCCTAACTCACGGCCCTATGCTCTCCAACAAAAAATCTAGCTGCCGTTCGCACAGGTGAAGCCTCTTTAATATTCATGTATTAAAAATGTTACAATAATTCACACCATCAGTAAGAAATAATAAGACCTTGTCCTTATTTTCTACATATTTGTCACCCCATAACTCTTGCAGACTTGAATTCACTGCCTTCACTACAATGCGACAGTTTGTCGTTTCTACAACTTTAGAGGACATCAAGTGCACGCACTGAACAATTTTCCTCCAACGCACCCACTAAAACATTCGCTACCTTCTAACCACAAGCATTGGTGGTTTCACTAACCCAGATGTAGTTTCCAGTAAGCCCAGAAGAAATTTTTTGTCTAACATTATCACATTCCTGTGATAAATATTTTCTTCTGACTCTCGTTTCCGACGGCAACTGAACATTGTTATATTTGCCACTAATGCGCTTTTTGAAAAATTGTCTAAATAGTGGATTATCTAGTTTTGATCACGGTATGTTACATTCCATCATTACTTTCACTAAATCTAAATATCTAAATTAAAACTACTTTGACTGTGGCGATCAGTAGAGCCACTAGCACTAATATGCTTTTGTGAGGAAATGACTCTATCAGCATTTGTTTTAGATGTCCAAGAAATTGTTTTGTTGCAACTACTACAATAAAGATGTGTTCCATCAAATTGCAGTTCTGGGATATCGCGAATCCGCAAGTCTATTGTAGCCTGAGAAGGACCAGACATTTTTGTATACCGCCTCTGTATAATTATAATTTCACGCTAGGTTTGTAGATACATTAGTAGATACATATGGCTAGACTTATACTACGGTTTGCAAAACTGCGATCTGGGATGGTTTATCCCTTCCCTTTATTAAATGTTGACGTAAAAGCAATTTTGAATTGTTTCGCAATTTCGGCACTGTCGTATAATTAGAGGAGATAAAACTGCATAAGTAAAAAACATAAAAGTACCTTCGTACACTGGAATTTAATGTTGACGCTTGGTCGAGGTCGAACGCCTTTAACACTGCAAATATAGAAAATCAACGTTTTAAGGCAATGTTTAGTATGTTTCACAAATTTAGTAGATATCCAATAAAATAGGTTATACGTATTAACATTTTAAAATGAAATAAATTAAACTTTATCATGTGATGCACACGGTACGTGGCAGTTTTATAACATTAATCCTTAACTTTGTTGTGTATGATTTAATATTATATAAAAATGGTTTATTTTATTAGGACAAGTAAATATTTTATGTTGCCAGCAGTTAATTAGGTTTTCATAATTAATTGTTATGAAAATAAACAAAATAAATACGCCACACATTAAATAGAACAGGAGAGTGTGTGCTTGATTCAAATTTGTCTTTTTACTTGCTAAATAATATGTTTTACATGTGTTTGTAAGAACTATTTTCAAGTTAAATTTATTACCAAAAATACAAGAGTAGGTAAAGAATGAGAGAACTAGAACCCCCTACCACAAAACCCCCCACCACACCACCCCCACCAATCGGAGATTGGTAAGTGGGGGTGGTGTGGTGGGGGGTTTTGTGGTAGGGGGTTCTAGTTCTCTCATTAATAAATGAAGAAGGAGGAGGGTGGTGTGGTGGGGGTTTTGTGGTAGGGGGTTCTAGTTCTCTCATCGATAAATTAATGAAGGAGGGTAGTGTGGTGGGGGTTTTATGGTAAAAGGTGTTCTAGTTCTCTCATTGAAAAATAAATGCTCTAATTGGGATAAATTGTGGTGGGAGGTGTTCTAGAATTCTTACTGAAATATATGTGTGCTGCTAAACTCCCATCAGGTTTAGTATACACCTCCACACCCCAACGAAACATCTTCATACAAAAATATCATAACTTTTACCAATTCACAGTTAAAAAAATTATAAATATTTTTCTTATTATTATTCTGACTCAAGTACCTCGTATACAAAATAAATTATCTTCTCACATAAGCAATGTGTCTTGAAGATTTTTCAGGTATATATAGTTATCTTTCATATAACACATTTGATGAACGATTAATGTCATTCGATGGATGGACTGGTGTTTTACCCCCTGCTGAGCTTGCATTAGCAGGTTTTTACTATACAGGTGAAAGTGACATTGTGCGATGTTTCTGGTGTAAGGTAGAAATTCATAGATGGATAATTGGTGACATGGCCATTAAAGATCATTTGAAATATAGTAAGAATTGCTTGTATGCGAAGTTAATCAAAGAAAAATTCGATTTAAATACTGTGAAGGAGAGTTCACTTGCAACAGCTTTAAACTCTGGTATGATGAATTCATATCCCAATAAAATGGCAGTAGTTACTTACGAATCAACACCTGCTAGATGTTCTAAGAAAATCAATGGTGTTTTATACATTCTCTTAGTTTTAAATATAATAAGTAATATTTGTAGTACTTTGTATTAATATTTGTATCAGATATGCAAACTTTGCATACAGATAGTACAGAAATTATATTCATTAATACCATCGAAATAATATGTCTTGTACTTATTTGAATATATATTTGTAATATGACTGAATAAAAAAACTGAAACTTACTATTGTCTTTTATTATTAGCAATCATGAATTTTAGTGACTTTATTTTAGAAGCTACTATAAAATTTAGAATTGTTTGGTTTTATCTGGACTATGTTGAAAATTAACTAATTTGATAGTATATCTTGTTATATTTCCCATGAATATCTGTGAATTTTAAAAAGTACTAAATGAAATAAACTTTTATATGATACTGTTAATATGTGGTAATAAGAATTATTACTAGAAATATGAAATGACTATTAACATTATAATTATCAAATTGTTTACAGTTTTAAATTGGGTAATTAAATTATATTATTTCAAAATTAATTACCATATTAGTATTCTCACTGACAATATGTTATTGCCGAAATATTTTCGTGCAATACTTTAAAAAGTTGTTTGCATATTTATAAAATTTGTTATCAGATTATTTATTTATTTGACCAAATCATAATTTTCAGAAAGAAGTAGTTTAAATGAAAAGAAAATAGAGATAATAAAACATTTATTAGAAATATAAAGCATAAAAACATAAAAAAGGCGAAGTACAATGCACTAAAATTAATATTTACAATCTTATATCTATACTTACATGATAAAAACATATTTACAAACTTATATCTACACTTACATGCTACAAATATATTTACAGGAATAAAAAATTAATAAAAATCATGAAACTTAGAATCGCGTGGGCATTTCGCAGTCAGTAAAAGGGAAATGATCCGCGAAATACCCAATATTCGTAATTTCTTGATCTAATTTGGCTTCATCAGCGGTTAAGGAGGCTATCATTTTGTCAAACATTTTGCGCTGCTGCCTCAACTGCACAATTTTAGTAGCCACATTGTTTTTTGATATTTTTAGGAGCTTAATGTGCCTACCACATTTCTCCTTGAGGCAGCCGCGCACATCATCTAGTAGAGCCTCCTTTTTAACTTGAAGCACTGCTATTTGCTTATTAACGTTTTCCTCCATGGTTGTAAGGTGCGCTGCCACATCAACTGATAGCAACGCAGCGTCTTCAGCTTCCCTGATTGGCGTTGACATCGTGGTTGGTTCGAACCCTATGTATCTTGGACATGCCGATATCTCCATCGCCCCCGTTGAAGATCCAGCCAGAACAGTAACCGGCGTTTTCATAGTCGCCGAACACGTTGCAGTCGTCGAACCCATTGCACTCACCGAAGACGTTGGAGTTGTAGCCGAGGACGCTGTAGTTGTTGTTATCGGCTTCAATTCAGAGAAACTTCCATCTAAAACCAGGATGCCGGACGCCACGGTGTCATCCAACCTAGCAGTGTTTAGTTCCCTAACCACTTTTTCCTCAAAGGACACATCTTCATATAGTTCACTGGCACTTTTCTTACAACTAAGCCGACTGGGCTTCTTCGCCGGGTAAACAATTTTATTGATGATTTTGGAGTTCATATTTTAAGTTTCTATTCAACTGTTTGAAACAAACTGTGATGCTGCAAACGCGGGATTGTCTTTAAATAATAGTCGATGTGAAACTAATGCGGTGGGAGACTAGCACACCGTTCAAGCCAAATTAAACCTTACTGCAACCTTGCTGGGACTAGTATTGATGCGGTGGAAGCTGACCTTAGCTAACCCACATCGTTTAAGCTAAATTAAACCGTACTGCAAGCGCCAACATTCCGCGAGGACCAGTTGTTTGTCCTTAGCAGGTACCGTGAATATTTCAAACTCGTTGAACTCACATCAACTCGGAGCTGGTTCATGGTTATGTAGAAAAAATAAAAAAGCTGAGCCCACCTTAAACGCAGGCAACATTCTTTGTCCCCTCGAAAGACGACATGTTACAGAGATAGCCAGACAAAAATAAAAAATTCAAGCAAGGATTTAGAGGCCAGCATAGGGTATTCACATTTTATATTCATAACGACGTTCGTGTTTTGTGTTTGAAATAAATACAAGACAAAGAGCGGTCACCGTACCAGTATCTGCCTGGTACACAGACAAAAATAAAAGAATTAAATTCTTCAGAGACCAGCATAGGTTATTTGCATTTTATATTTGTAACGACTTTCACGTTTTAGTCACCGTACCAGTATCTGCCCGGTACACAGACAAAAATAGAGAATTCAATTCTTCAGAGACCAGCTTGGGTTTATTCACATTTTATATTTGTAACGACTTTCACGTTTTATGTTTGAAGTAAATACAAAACATACTGAGGGAGTGATCACCGGTACCACCTATCTACCTGGTACCCAGACAAAAATAGATGTTTTGCTTCGCTTTAGATATAGACTATTAACATTCTTCTTTCAATGCTTGGATTTTCATATTATACACCATATTTACCATATTGTTAATTAGTAGTCAAGAAATTATGCGTTACTTATGTTATTTTACCGAACTTCGATGTCAGTTCTTGTACATGCATAAAATTAATTACTTTCATTATACTTCATACGCAATGATGCAAAAACATGTTTCTCAAATATATAATAAACCATCGGGGTACTGTTATCATTCGCAAAATATTGCCGAGTGAAGTTACAGCTTACTGCAAATCTGTCAAATTATCGCCGTGCAGACCGTAATGGGTCTTATTGAAAACTTTTTCAATTTTATTGTTTTGGACTACATTAAAAATATGTAAAATTTAAATAGTCACGCCTGAATGATTGACAACAAAAATAATAATCTTAGAGCAGATAAGGATAAATAAATTGTAGAACGTATATTTTTATCAACAAAGACAAATCGTGCTTGTATACTACTATAATTATGACACAAAATTAACTAACATTGAACGAGTGAAATTTGCGATAAATGGATTTACCGGCTTTAAAAGTTACCTTTTGTCTCTAAATATTTTTGTTAAAAATGGACACGAATTAATTTAATATTAGATAATTTTTAAACTTATATGAAATTTGCATATCCACAAAAAGTAGTAAAGATATATATTTTCTCTTGTAGGATTTCACGGAATATTCATGAAATGTGTTTTCGGTGCATATGATGGTCAATTATTTATTTTAAACGATAAATATCGATTTCCAATAACATAATTAGGTACTAATTTCTAATTAAAATGTATCACACAAGCTTGTACGAAAGTAAAACATAATATCCTGAAATTATACTCATTTCAATATCACAAAGTACGAAACTACAAGTTTCAGAGGTCGTAAAATTGCGATTGGTAGCGGTCGAATGGGAATACTTAAAGCTATCACCGATATTTTATTCCATAAAGAATTAACACAATCTTAAAGTAAAGTTCATGCATTAAATAACATTTACATTTGAGAACATGTAACCGAAACAATTCATTCCTTTAATAGAGATTTCCACGTACCTCTTTTAATAGTACAAAGCTTTAAACTGTAATATCCTTAATTATTGTTATAAAAATAAAAATTCACATTTAAAATTGTTGACGTTAGCCGCAAGCGGGCGAGGGGCGCGTAAGTCAGAAATGCAGCTCCGCCACGAGGCCGCGTAGCGGCGAAAATTACGTAATTTTTAGTCAAATAGAGCGTTCTCCTGCGTAACCTTGGTGAAATTTGGTCTTTTTAATGACTTGCATAAATATGTATATGTACCTACCTGTAGTTGTACAAATTAATGAAAATGTAAAAAATAAAACAGGTAAGACTGGCCGAGTGTCTTATTATGGCTAAAAACGATCTCAAACTGGTTAATCCAGCTACACAATTCGTAAGACCGGTTAAACTAGTTTTGTGGCTCTCTGGCGAACAACCTTCTTTGTTTTACCTCGTATATAAGCACGTAGAATCGTACGTCCAGTAAGTATTAATTTCAGATTTAGCAGAAATACAGTTAGTTACAATTGTTCAGTGCTTAGAATAGTTTAGTAAATAGTGATATAATGCAGTGCCTTCGATGTCATAAATTCTTTTCTGCAAAAAGCAGTCTATTACGTCATGAGAAAGAAAGTTGTCCATACAGATATCATGAAGCCGTACCAGAGAAAAAACTGAAAATGTCACCCGTACAGTGCGATAATGAAATAAAAGATGAAATCATGAATCTACCGGGTCCGTCAAATGCCCAAGATGAAATCATAAATTTACCGGGCCCGTCAAATGTCGATAATAAGTTTACTGAGTGCCCTGAATGTCATGTCAAAATTCAAAGAAACTGTTTAAATGCTCATATTAGAAGTAACGCGCACAAAAAGAATACTTTGTATACCATGGAGGAATGTGTTGAAAGAGTCAACAGTGCATTTAAGTGTCGAATTTCGAGCTATCGTTTCACCACTACACATCACCACATCGATCACTATGAATTTTTCGAAGACATCAAGGAGAAAGTATTTTCAGTAATTGCTGACTATATTAAACGATATCGTGCACTAAAAATACATTTTGAATTATTTTCAATGTACATCATACCTGAAAAAGATATATTCGATCTCAAATCGTTTAACACTAAAAATAAAATTTTGACTATCTCTACCGATTTAACGGAAATATATAACGAATTTATCAGGGATATTATGGAAAAAGCCTCACATATGCAAGAGAAGGACTCAGGTATATGTTTTAAAATTACACCATTTTCTCTTTCTTATAAAATATTTTTTAGGATGGAGTCTACAACAAATTATGTTCCTAGAAGTTAATATAAATAAATATAATCCGCTTTTTGCTTCATCCTACATAAAATTACCAAAGCAGATTGAAGCAAAAAAGGCTGTTGTGAATGTATGCAATCATGATCAAATGTGCTTTGCGTGGTCCGTCAACGCAGCAATTTTTCCACCAACAGGACTTCCGCAGAGAGTATCATCATATCCACATTATTCCACTCTACTGAACTTTGAAGGTATTGAATTTCCTGTTAAATTAAGAGACATACCCAAGTTCGAAAAACTAAACATTTCAATAAATGTATTTGGTATCAATAATCAATTTAAAGATGGCAAAATTATTTGTGAAATTGTCGGTCCACTATACTTCACCAAAACTTTGCAAAATACTCACGTTAATCTCTTGCTTATTACGGATGATGGTGGAAATAATCATTATTGTTTCATTAAAGATTTGTCAAGACTAGTTTCTAGACAGAGATCTAAGCATAACGGACAAACGTTTATTTGCAACGGCTGTCTCTACTTTTTTCGAACGCGCGAGGCATTACGCCTTCATGAAAAACATGATTGTAATTTTATTTGTACAAAATTACCAACAACTAATTCTGTGATAAATAAGTTCGGTGAAACCATTCCTGACAATGTTCTTAAATTTGTCAACTTTGAGAAACAATTAACAGTTCCATTTGTAATATATGCAGATTTTGAAAGTATTTTAAAACCTATACATCACGCGCAACCTAAAGATGACATTCACTATAAAAACGTATGAACATCAACCCTATTCATTTTGTTTTTACGTAAAATGTAGCTTTGATGATTCAGCATCGCAATTAGTTCATTACCGCGGCTCAGACGCAGCTTATGTTTTTATACAGAAATTAGAAGAATGTGTGCTCAATTTATATAATAAACACATAAAAGATATTAAACCAATGTTGCCACTTTCAGAGCAACATTTGTAATAAGGTTTTCACGGAAAATAATCAGAAAGTTCGTGATCATTGTCATTTAACCGGGAATTACAGAGGTGCAGCTCACACTGTTTGTAATTTAAACTTTAAATTACCCAAATTCATTCCAGTGTTCTTTCACAATTTAACAAATTATGATTCGCATTTGTTTATTAAAAAATTGGCCTTAAATAAAGAGAAAATTGATGTCATAGCGCAAAATAAAGAGAAGTATATATCATTTTCAAAACATATTTTAGTCGAAAGAAAGGAAGGTGCAGAAAATAATGTATTTATAAAATTGAGATTTCTCGATTCATATCGCTTCTTGCCAGCTTCTTTAGATAAATTAAGTCAAACACTAGAATCTGAACAATGTTTAGAAATAAGAAAGTATTTCAATGATCAATCCAAATTTGATTTAATACGTCGCAAAGGAATTTTCCCTTACTCTTATGTGGATTCAATGGGTAAATTGGACGATACTGAATTACCTACACAAAATTTATTTTTTGATGTATTGCGTGGTGATGGTGTTACTGAGGAGGATTATAGTCGAGCGCATGTCACTTGGAACACCTTTCAATGTCAGACTTTGGGTCACTACTCAGACATATACCTAAAATCGGACGTATTGCTATTGGCGGATATTTTTGAAAACTTTCGTAAAATTTGTTTACAAAAATTAACATTAGATCCTGCACAATATGTCACGGCACCATCATTAAGTTGGGATGCTATGTTGCGTAAGACGGGTGTTGAGCTTGAACTCCTTACTGATATAGATATGCTTCATTTCTTTAGAAAAGGCATACGCGGCGGTGTAAGTCAGTGCAGTAAAAGAATGTCCATTGCCAACAATAAATTTATTTCTGATTATAATTCTTCAAAACCTACGTCATATTTACTTTATTTAGACGCCACGAATCTATATGGTCATAGTATGAGTCAAAGTTTACCATTGGGGGGGTTTAGATGGTTAAACGACAACGAAATTCAATCTTTTGACTGTTCGCTTTTAAGTAACGATTCTGAAAAGGGGTATGTATTAGAAGTGGATTTGGAATATCCTGAAAATTTGCATGATGCACATAATGATTTACCATTCTGCGCAGAAAATTTAATTCCGCCAAATAGCAAACAATCTAAACTTATTTTAAACCTACATAATAAAACTAACTATATCATACATTACAGGAATCTCAAGCAATGTTTAGAACACGGTTTAAAATTACAAAAAATTCATAGAGTTTTAGAATTTTCACAATCCCCTTGGTTGAAAACCTATGTTGATTTGATTACGGCGTTGCGAAATGCATCCAAAAATGCTTTTGAAAGAGATCTTTTCAAATTTGTAATAAACTCAATATTCGGTAAAACTATGGAAAATGTGGAAAATAGAGTAGATATAAAACTTATTTCTCACTGGGAAAATATTCGTGGAAGTGTTGGAGCTGAAGGGTACATAAGTAAGCCTAATTTTAAATCATGTTCAGTGTTCTCAGAAAATTTAGTAGCTATAGAAATGTCTCAGCTGAAGATCTGTTATAATAGGCCATTATATGTGGGTTACTCAATTTTAGAGATATCAAAAACGGTAATATATGATTTCTATTATGATTTTATCAAGCAAAAATACGGTAATAATGCGACTTTGTGCTACACCGACACAGATTCTTTGATTTTAGAAATATTTACTGATAATGTTTATGATGACATAAAGAACAATTTAGGTTGGTTCGATACATCAAATTATACTAATGATAATATTCATGGTGTACCCAAAACGGTATCCATTGTGGGGAAAATGAAAGATGAATTTGCAGGCGCTCCTGTACAAAGTTTTTATGGAACTGGGGCGAAAGCATATTGCGTAAAACTCAATGAAAGTGAAACAAAAAAAGCTAAAGGGGTATCAAAAAATATAGTTAAAAACCAATTAAGTATTGTTGATTATAAACAAATTGTGGAAGAAGGTGGATTAATCTATCGCAAAATGTATGTGTTTAGATCGCATTTACATACGATGTATACTGAATTAAAAAACAAAGTCGCCTTATCTTCAAATGATAATAAACGTTATGTTATTGCTGGGTTACCGAATACCTTAGCTTGGGGTCACAAATCTATTAAGTTAAATTCAGATAATAAACAATGCACAAGTGATGAATTATTAGATTTGTTAATAAAACTAGCCACAGAAATTGATGAAACAATGAATGATGTTAATGATGATGAATTCTATATAAATAATTTTGCTTTAAATATGTAAAATATTTAATAAATTGAAACTCCTCTGTGTAATTAATTATACTAATAATAAAACTTGATACTGTTAAAAACTGTAAATTATGTGAATAGTGTAACTAACTGTATTTTTTAAAACTGAAATTATGTGAATAATGTAACTAACTGTATTTTTAAACCTGAAATTAATACTTCAATAAATGATACCAATAAACTATTTGTTTTATTTATTTTAATCTAGTTGGGAGGTATTATTAGGTGGGAGTTAACGTAATGTTGGAAATATTAGGTAGGAGGTATGAGGATTTACTAAGTGGGGTTAGTATTATAAAACTTCAAACTTGGTTAAGTCTCACTACAACCAGTATCATACCAAATTGTAGTATACCAATAAATATATTTTCAATATGTGGATGTGCTACGTAAAAGAAATTGAGGTTGTCGATTTAGAAAGTGGGATAGACTATTTACATCAAAAGTTTTCTAACCTCCAGTTTGATGCCGAACATGAAGCAGTCTATGGACTGGGAGCATTTTACAGTGAAGAAAAGTGCAACGAAATTGCAAAAAATTATGAAAATGGGTTAAGAGTGTGTGAAAGTTACTCAGAAGGAAAAATTTCTTTGGAATGTTTAGTCGATGGATTAATTGAGTTAAATTTAGAGGGGTTTCTACATCCATTAAAAAACTATTTGGGCGTAGATCTTGTAAATAAACTACATTTTGACGATGAAACTGATAGTGATGAAACTAACTGTGATGAAGCTGATTGTGATGAACCATAACCGGGTGACAAATGTATTGAGGTCGAGTCAAATGATTCTGTAGGAAATAAACTTGTAGAATTAATTTCTGTGTATATTATACTCCACATATTATATTAAACTAAAATAAAAAACAGTGTTGTTTTATTTATTTATTAAAATTTAAGACATTACAAAGGTTTCATATAAATAAAAAACATTGGACAATGCACAAATACATTTAGTATTAGTATGATAAAAACATTTCGCGGTAGACATAATTAAAGATGGTTGTTCTTCGAATTCTCTTACTGGTTGTGAAATGAACTGTCTGATGTAGTCAGCCTTTTCTTTTCCTTTTACGTAAACAATTCTGAATAATTTTATGGAATAGATGCAATGGTGTAAATCCATAGTTCCATTTAATACAGTGATAATTCTTTGTTAACCAGTGGGCTTGCTGCTGTAAATCTGGTGATAGCATATCAAATGGGAAAGGTGGCTTAAATATGTAGTGACATATTTTTACTCCATCATAGGCTGCGAACTCTTTAACTATAAATTTATTTTTTTCTATTTTAAATCCTTGCACATCGAAAATAAGAGTCATATTTTCAAATTACACAATTTCTTTAATACACTAACGTTCATACTGTATAATTCCACAGCTTTTCTTAAGTCTCTCAATTTTCTTCGATGTTGTCTCAGTGCTTCTATGTATTCTGATCTCATTATGATACTGACATGGGTAGGTTTTGTTCTCTTTAAATAGTAAAAATGTGACATGCGCATGTGGTAGAAAGTCTCACACATCTCAGTGTTGTCGAACAATTTTAGTTAGAGGATTATAAGTAAAGTGCTTCTCATGCAGTATGAGACAATATGCTGTAATATCGGCAGTAGTAGGGACATCCGTCTCAAATTCTATTCTCATAACTACGGATCCAGTCTGTATTATTTCTTTTTGCCGCGAACAATCAATATGAGTTATTGGTGCTAATTCTTTAAATTCAGCAGGGTTGAAAATTGGTTGATTTATTTTTTGAGGGTAATATGATTCTTGAAAATTAGCAAACATTTCATAGAGGGTGGCATATTTGTTGTTTTTAAAGTCTAAATATAAGTCATTGTACGGATATCTCTCGGAATTTAAGAAAATTCTAACGTTTTTAAGATCACAGTTATCAAATTTACTCATATCAGATGTAATCTTTCCTTTTTTATCTTTTTGGAAAGCTATTATTACATGCCTAGGAGTTTCAACTTTGGTAGATGTCTTCACAGGCCACGTATGTCGGTTTGAGGTAGGTAAGGAAGGGTATTCAATTAGTTCCCAACTTCTAAATTTTATAGGAAGCTCCATATTTCTATTGGTAATTTTATTCAGTCTAAGTTGCTCTGAGATGCTGACGGTCACGTGTGGTACTTTCCAAAATAATTTAGTAATAGTAATTTTTGGTTTTTGAGTATCATCTATACTCGTAACGCTGTCTATATCATTACTATTACGTATTAGTACTAATTCCTGCCTCATGTTAATGACAAGTTTTCGAAAATCTTCAAAAAATCCTACCAATAATTTTAATGGTATGCATACATTAAAATTCCCATTTGCATCTACTATAATTTTGTCTGATATGCCCAGCTTCTTCTTTGGGAACCATCCAGCATTTTGCAAGAAAACGCTTTCATTTTCATTATATGATAGATAACTTTTTAAAGTCGAAACTAAACCAACATTTCTCACGGAGTCTATCACTATACCATTCATTTCATATCTAATTTCTCGAAATATGAAAGCGATCGCGTTGTTAATAAATTCCAATTTAGTAGTCGCAGACCCATCTTCTTGTGTGAGTTTTCCTTCGATATATAAATAACTATTGCATGGTGCAGTGTAGGCATCTAAATCCTGTATAGGGATTCTTGTTTCATCGTTATAATCTAAAGTTCCAGAGATATTTGGCTGATACGTATGAAATTGATAATCTTCAATAGAGTTGTCACTGAAAGGTTGACCGGTGATATTAAGTAATTCCATTATCCTAAGACCTCAAATCCTAGAGATTCTAAGAACTTTTTATTTTCCGATGTTAATCTATTGACACTATTTTTAGAACTGCCAATTTTCACCTTATTCACCCTTTTATAGTATGGTTGGTGTCTATTGTGTGATGTTGTAGAATGGAATCTTAACACCATTTTATTAACCAATTAATTTTCTAAGGTGTAATCTAACGGTTATAGTTTCTTCCCGAAAATTGACAAGCTCTCCACCTTGATCAACTATTTTGATTGTGATGTTGTTAATAGTCTTAACGCTTACTGGGAAGTAAATAATGTTTAAAGGTGATTCCACTATTTTATACCCAACTGGTACTGTCGGAAAAAACTGATGAATAACGTGTACGGGATGTCCATTAAAGAATGATCCTAGTGCAATGCTACAATCGACGCATATAGTGTTCACCTTGGAAATTTTTACTGTATAATCTGAAGTATCATTCTCATTAGGATTCAACTGTCTTGCCGCGAATCCTAGTAGTGGTCCAATTGAATTTTCTACAGCGAAATTAATTTTTCTATTTGAACGGATATTCACTTTAGAAGTATTAATATCTGCAGTAATCGTGATAAAGGCATCTTCATCTACCTTAATTGTCTGATCCTCCAAATATTTTGTGATATCATCGATTTCATAGCAACCCTCAGGAATTTTGATAACATATTCATCGTTTTCCCCCCAAACAAAGGTATTGTTGCTATTATCAATGTTTGGAATAATATTGTAGGTATCAAAATTTGTCAGTCCAATTTCATAATCTACATCATCTTCTAAATAAATGGGGGGGTTGAAATTGTAACTCAATATAGAGGACGCGTCGCTAAGAGCAAAAGTGAAAGACATATTGTTATGTTAAACGTTTATTACAAAATGAGTGGAGTACATTATTTATATTAGTTATATAAAAAAGCCAGACATATATGTCCACACATATATGAATCATAATTTTGTAATGAATTATAGTTATATTTGATTTTATTCAAGCTACCATCGCTATGAAAATAATTTATTAACTCTTCAGGAGGTCGCAAATCCCCAAAACTATCAAAATACTTCACATTATTATTTTTCTTTGTATATGCTACCCAGTGAGTTCCATCTCCAGCGTCGATATCTAGATTCACAATACCAGATTCATTTTTATTTATATGTTTTGGAAGCTTATCTCTCATGAAAACTCCTCGAAAATTAGGGATTCTAAGAATTTTCGAGTATTTTAGTAAGTCTACATTAGTTAACGGTCGACGAGGTAGCTTTATTGGAAGTTTTTTTGATAGGGTTTCAAGTATAATCCGAAGCCTTTCTTATAAGGGCCCAGATATAGTCCGTTTCCTTTGGTAGACTCTTCCATCGCCAAATCATGCCTCTTTTGCTCAGCTAATTGTTCGCGATTTGTCTTAGCATCGTTAACCGCCTTTGCAATACCAGCTGCGCCCCCACCTAAAGCTCCCAATGCTCCCAAAATGGGTAATAGGAATGGGAGAAAACCCCCTATTTTTTCGGGGATTGGAATAACTTTAACTTTTCGACTACGTCTTTTTGGGAGGGATTTCCTTTTTACAGCAACTTTTAAATTTATTTTACCTCCTTTCTTCTTTGTGATAGGTTTCTTTCGGACTTTTAAGCCCATTCCCAACTTGTTCTTTATTTTCATTATTCCACCAACACCTAATGCAGCAATCTTTTCACCGATACCTGAATCAGACGCTTTTACAAGTTTAAACGCAGCCTCAGCTAATGCCCTATCTGCTTGATTTCTACTCTCGACGTCTTGAAATTTAGAATACGCTATATCGTGTTGTTTACACGCCTCATCTAACCTGTTAACACCTTTATCACCTCTTTGTAATCGCTTGGTAAGTTTCGTTCCAGGGCCACAATAATTATATCCAGGTAAATGTAATTCTATTGGAAGTTTATCGATTATTTTATTTAGCAAACCACGTCCACTCCGTTTAGAGATGTGATTACTAGTGTGTACAGAACTTTTATATCTATCCATTATATCTAAAACGTGAGACAAATAAAATATGCTCTTTGTTTCAAACCCTTTATATAGATTCAGGAATCGAGCACAGTTCAGTTCACTATAGTCCTTATTATAATGTGCTTCTATTTTTATAGTAGAGTCAAGGTCCAATATATATGATCGTTAAAATGTTTATTCAGCAACAAAAAACTCTTTTATCTGTAGAAGATCATGATGATGTTTCATTGACTGAAACATTTCAAAAACATGGCATTTTATTTGGAGGACAATCGAAACGAGGGTTGTTGGTGGGTAGTTCAGGTTGCGGAAAAACAAATGTAATGCTTAGTTTATTGGAACATCCCAATGGTTTACGATTTGAAAACATTTACATATATTCTAAATCTTTGTATCAACCCAAATATGAATACCTCAGAAAGTTAATGAAACCTGTAAAAGAAATTGGGTATTACGAATACGATGATGGTGACTCCGTTATACCTCCTGAAGATATTAAACCAAATTCTGTTATAATATTCGATGATTTAGCATCATGCAATCAAAATATCATTAAAAGCTACTTCTGTTTTGGACGTCATAAAAATACCGACTGTTTTTATTTATGTCAAACTTACTCATCAATTCCTAAACAACTATGTAGAGATAATGCTAATCTCATTGTTATATTCCAACAAGATATGACTAACCTGAAACATATTTTTGATGATCACGTGAGTGTTGATATGAATTTTCAAAATTTCAAAGAAGTATGCGCATTTTGTTGGAAAGATAAATATGGCTTTGTTGTGATTGATAAAGATTGTGCTATAAATTCTGGCAGGTATCGTAAAGGATTCGACAAATTCATACATATATAAGGTGAATGTACTGGTCGTACGATCAGTAAACATGGATAATCGAGTAGCAGTGCAGCTGCTGAAGGCAAGGAAGGCGTTAAAAGCGAAATATAGAAGCTTGAAAAGTGATATTGTCAAATCACAGTCACAATTAGAGAAAACTTACAAACCCATAACTCAACCACTTAAAGAATTGGTATCAAGTCTCAGTAAAACTGAGAATAATATTCTTCCAAAATCTGATTTGAAAAGGGAATTTAAAGATGAATTGAGCCGTCAAAGCTTTAGCCCTAAACCAAGAAATCAAGCACCTTTAGAATATTATCGTACAACCGCTCCTATCAATTTAGAAGATGAAACATTTCAGTATGATCCTTCTACATCTAGACCAGAATTCGGCGAAAGTTATTTTGATGAAACATTTCCAGCACCGATAGCAGATACAACAACATTGACAGAACAGGACCGTTATTTAGAACAATTCAAAAAACCGTTACCACGAGCGTATATAATCGGTAAAATTGAAGATGTTAAAAATGAGTATGATGATACCTTTGGTGTTTACTTTGACCCGCGTACAGAAAAATTTGCGATTGGTGACTCTACCATTGATTTTGAAGGAGCTGATTTTATAATTAATGATCAATATAAATATACCGGTACGCCTGGATTGTATGAACTGATGTTTAAAAAACTTCCAGCAGGACATCGAGCAACTGATGTGGACCAATATATTGATATTATTAGAAGAACTAACACTCAATACTTAGGTTACAATCCTGAAAAAGGTCTATCTACATCAAATGCTCCTAAATTTATAAATATTATAAAGCCACGAATTACTAGTTTGTATTCGATGGCGCGAGAAAAGACGGCTAAGAAAACTAGTTCAATAAAGCCTCCCTCTACTTTACCAGCTATAGTACCAAGGTCGAGATCCAGTTCACTGCCTTCATCACAATTGATAAAAACGAGAAGTCAAGGGAAAAGAGGTGGAAGTCTGAAAATGATGGAGCTTAATAACAAAAAAATTGAATATAAGCATTTTGATGACTATAATGAAATTGTAGATCGTTTAAAATTGCTTACAGCATCGCAATTAGCGGGAAACACTAGTCATAATAATGAAATAATTTCTATAATAGAAGAATTGAGGGAGGGTGAAATAATAAGATAAATAGTGTGTAAAAAAATAGTGATCTCATTTAGTGCGTAACATTGAAGCTTTAACAATGCCTATCGATAAGTTTGGAAGACACATGTTGCGAAGTAGATCAACACACACATCACCACATTCCATCTATTCACCTGTCTTAACATCATCACCAATATCATCACCATTTTACATTTGTGAACCATCTTCACATCATAGTAAATGCATCATAAACATACGTGGTCATCTGGAAAAGTCTCAAAGTTTATTACGTTATACACTTGAAAACGCAGCAACTGAATACAAATTTCCCGTATCTGGTAAAATAGAAAATATTGAAATTTCACCCATTGATGCAACAATTTTTGTGGGTACCACTAATTTTACAAAAGATAAACTTATTGGAAAAGTCATAAATAAAGGTGATGAGATTACTTTCCTAGTATCGAAGAACCATCCATCTTTGCACGTTGAAATTGTGCTACAGTGCCCAGTAACTAAAAATGACTAACGTTAAAGAAGAAATAGTAAACGAAGTCCATAGACCAGCTAGAAAACATTTTAGAAGGCGAAGAGTAATTGTTAAAGGTCTCAATGATCTCTATCAAGCAGATCTTATAGAAATGCGTCCATACGCGAAAATAAATAGAGGTTATAAATACATCTTAGTAGTCATTAATGTATTTTCAAAATTTGTTTGGTGCGAACCAATAAAAAATAAAAGTGGGAAAGTGGTTACCCAAGCAATGAGAAATATATTGTCGCAGGTTAAAGTACAACCCACAAATTTACAAACGGATATGGGAAAAGAATTTTACAATAAAGAATTCAATAAATTAATGGATGAGAAAAAAATTAATCATTATAACACATATTCAAATCTCAAAGCAAGTGTTGCAGAAAGAGCGAATAGAACATTAAAAAATAAAATGTGGAAACAGTTTAGTTTGCAAGGAAATTACAAGTGGTTAAAGATTTTACAGGATATTGTAGCGAAATACAATGACACTGAACACAAAACCATAGGGATGAAACCAAAGGATGTAAAAAAGAAACATGAAAAATATTTACTGCGATTTATTTATAGCAATTTAAAGACAATCGATCCAAGGAAACAAAAATTCAAAGTCAATGATCATGTGAGGATAAGTAAATATCGTGAGGCTTTTTCAAAAGGGTATACACCTAATTGGTCAAATGAAATTTTTAAAATCAGGAAAGTTCACCAAAGCAATCCTAGAACATATTTATTAAAAGATCAAGACGGTGATGAAATTAAAGGTGGTTTTTATGAACAAGAAATTCAGAGAGTAAAGTATCCTGACATATATCTTGTGGAAAAAGTTCTAAGAAGAAAGGGGAATCAGCTTTATGTTAAATGGTTGGGATTAGACAAGAGACATAATTCATGGATTTCAAATAAGCAAATTGTATAAAGATAATATGTAATATTTAATTTTTTAATAAAAACAAATTATATGTATAAACTATTTTATTTACATACCAATTTCACACAGAAAAATATAAAATGTACTTAATAATTGCTTACATCTCATTAGTAAATCTTTCGTTATATACTTTACATCTATGATTATAATCTAAAATAGGTGTAATAATTTTTGAAATTAATGCTATTCTTCTCTGAAAACGTCCTCTATCATGAGCTAATGACATCCAGTGCCCCTTCCTTGATGAGTTGTAGGCAAAATTCCATGTTACAAGGAAATAAATTTGATTATCTTTTTCATTAAATGTCACTTTCTTCATTTTACACCTTGCTAGTACACTCAGCTTCGAATATATTTGGGTAAATGTACATTAATTCCATTAGCATACCAAAATTTTCACTATTAGAATTTTCACTCGGTGGAAGTAAATTCTTTACGTTATCAAACACATTTCCTCCTTGACGTTGTAACCCTTTTTGCACAATCTTGAAATAATTTGCAAATTGCGATCTTCTTAACATGTCAACTCGGTACTTAACAAGTGGTAACAGCTCCCACAATTTGCAGATTGTTTCATGTCCCAAGTAGATATATGAATTATTTTTCCAAACTTTTATCACTCTTGATGTAGTAATTTCTTCAAAATATATAGAAAAACTTCCAGCACGTATAGGTTCCACTTTATCATTAGTGTATAAATAATTTGATATTATTCTTTCATTTGCAATAAACTGAGTCCACTCGTTTTCATCGAAAACTATCACATCATTTTTATTTCCTGACAGTATTACACAAGGACTATAGCACACTTCATATGATAACCCTGTTGACACAAATTTACATTGAGATTTGTTCAACTTATATGTACGTTTACCGAGCACCACTAAGTCATTCTTACTTTGATGTGCTGGAGGTAAATCACTAAACAAATCAAATTTAAGCTCCGGTAAATCGAAAATACTATTTTGCATCATCTTGAGAAACTGAATCGAAGAAGATTATTAGTGGCAATTTATGTAAAATGCTGTTATACAAGCGTATATTATTGAAATATTTGATGGGAGGTAGTTCTAGAACTCCCCATATGCTTCATATGGTTGAGCTGTACAGTGGTGGGAGGTATTAAGACGTCTCGTGGCAGGCGGTGATAGTGGTGTGAGGTCGTTCTTGAACTCTCAATCCGGGATTCGGGAGTGCATCGAAACGGTATCATATGGATATTTTGTCTTCGTATATGATTTTATTGGTAATGTCATTAATTCTGGTAAATCTGCTAATGTCAGTACTTGACCCAGAATACCTTCGGCGTTATAGTCTGTCGATAAATGGATATCATGCCGTTGATTCATTTCTTCTTTTAAAACTCCCTGCAATATTTTTTTAGCCATAAACATTTTATGTTTTCTTTCAGAATTTATCACTTTCCGAATACAATTAAATAGCATATATGTACGTAATGCCTCATGATCCACTGATTCTTCTTTTAAGTCATTATCTGGTGTCTTCGGAAGAGCATCATGAAACCAAAAATTTAAAATTTTTTCAATAGCTGCCTCAATATTTTCTTCAACTTTCTCATATGCACATACTGATTTCTCATTATCTTTGTAATTCATATTACCACTACCTTCCAATGCCATTTTATCAAAATTATGCTTTGTGTAAACGAATTTAAGAATATCTTAACGATGAGAAGTAAAATTATTGAGTATCACTTCTTATATTAACCGCTCAAAACTGGTTTTCAAGGAACAGTACATTTCCTATGAATGAGAATTCTAGAAAACCTTCCACTACAATCTACCCCAATTAGAGCAATGAGAGAAATAGAATACCCCCCATCACAAAACCTCCCACGACCTTATCTCCTCATTTATTTATTAATGAGAGAACTAGAACCCCCTACCACAAAACCCCCACCACAGCACCCTTCTTTTTCATTTATTAATGAGAGAACTAGAACCCCCTACCACAAAACCCCCCACCACACCACCCCCACTTACCAATCTCCGATTGGTGGGGGTGGTGTGGTGGGGGGTTTTGTGGTAGGGGGTTCTAGTTCTCTCATTCTTTACCTACTTACAAGGTAGCTGGCAATAATAAATATTTCATCACTTCGTCGTTTTTCTGATTGTTTCAGTAAATATTTGCAATACAACATTAGGTAGAGGTGTTTCAGAATCTTATGAGCCACGAAATGCGCAAAAGGCAAAGTTTATTCTGCGTTATAAGTATCTTTTTGAAGACACTGGCGGTTACCTTGTTGTATACATAAACAAGACCTCGGGATAAATTGTAAACAATAATAATGATATGTTTAAGAAGTGTAACTGAGGCGACGGGAGGGATTGTGTCTCTGCGCATGTGAAGGTCACAGCTCATGAGATTTTAAAACACCTCTACGTCTATATGAGATCCGTCTCTGGCACTGAGATAAAATTGTCGATCTCTGGACATCTGCCTCAAATATTGTAAAGGGTGTCTCAACAAGAGTGCCGGATTTAATGTTAAAAAAAAAACATTTTTTTTCTTAAATTAAGCTGATATTTATTTTTCAACGTGAAGGGGAATAGTTACGATTAAACATGAAACACGACATCCGACAAATGGCCACCACGGGACCTCTGGCACACGGTCATTCTCTTCATAAAGTTCTGGATGACTTTTTCGCATGCCTGTGGCGTTATTTCCGCAACAACACGCTGTATCTCTTTTTCAAGGCGTTCAATTGTTTGTGGCTTTTTCTCATACACCTTGTCTTCAGTTAACCCCAAAGAAAGTAGTCCATTGGCGTTATATCGACCTTGGTGGCCAATATTGATCGCCAAACCGAGAAATGGCACTGTGTGGAAACCTGGTCCGCAGTAACGCCATTGTTTCGAGAGCTGTGCGGCAGGTCGCACCGTCTTGTTGGAAAAACATATCATCCACATCAATCCGCTCAGTTCGACCCACAAAAAGTCAGTTAACATTTCGCGATACCGCACGGTCCAAATCGCACCAAACAGTTTCTCGCGGTGGATACATTGGTTTCGTGAATATTACACGAGCATTTTCAGCACCTTTTCTTACAGAGATCCGCATCAATTTCGTAGTGCTCCAGCACCCAGTCAACGAATCCACGTCGCTGCGCATACGCGTGCGAATGCAGATTTTTGGTTAAAATTAGTTGCAGAGTGGGTCTGGTAATGTTCAATTCTTGACCACGATGCCGAATGGAAATGTCTGGATTCTCGGCCACACTTTCCCTCACTGCGGTTATATTTTCGAGCGACCGACAAGGACGGCGACGCACACTGGTCTTCTCATCCATCAACGTGAATTTTGTCTCAAATTTGTTATTTAAACGGCGAACTGCCGACTCATTTGGTGCATTGTTGCGACCGAAAATTGCACGTAATCTGCGAACTGTTTCCGCAAAACTTTCACCACTTTTGTAGTGAGTTTTCACAATAATTAAACGTTGCTCGTTTGAATAGTGTTGCATGATTTCTAATCGCGTGGTTTGTACATGACAACTGTTAACAAATGAACACGGAACTAATCGCACAAACCAGATGGCGGCAAATTCAAATCCTGCGCTCTTGTTGTGTACCGTCCTAAAGTTCCAGGTCGCTACTGTATAAATATAATTTAATTATGGGGTTCTTAAAACCACTATAATAGCAGATGCTTTAAATTTATTTACATTTTGTTCACAGGAAGTCCTGAGCTGCCGAGCGCTCTCAGTTCCACTTGAAGATTTGTCAACCTTGCTCTGTCGCCATCTGTTATTCTACAAGCAAACCAACCGATCCTTAACTAAAAAATTCATATTAAATTTAGAACATACACCGAGCGCCATCTGTTATTTTACAAGCAAACCACCGACTCTTATTGAGCTCGTTAGAAATCTATATAATATCGGCAAGGCTATAACATCGATAAAACTAACTTAATTAATAATTTAAATGAATAGAAATTTAGCAATTAATAAGTAACTAATAATGGGAAATAAAACAGTGCAATAATTAAGTAGGTTTTATAATAAAAACAGAATTTCAAGTAAACACTTTTTATCATTTTGATGTTGGCAACAATTGAAAGCTATTTTAACGGAGACAATAAATTAGGCATTTCCTATTCTTGAAGCGAAGAACGCGGACGTTCTAGAACTGTACTTGCCGCAGATTTAAAGCCTCAAATCCCTCGAGATAGGTAATTAAATGAAGCAATATCTACTTAATTATAATAATTGATGTTTATGGATTAATGTAAATGTATTTATTTTATAAAATCGCCAGCATTCAATCCGATGTTAAGGGATATTTAATAGGTTAATTTTTGAAGCGTTTGGTTAGCCATGCACGTGTCCATAAAAAACAGCGTCAGTTGCTAAAATCTATGTTGGATAAGGAATTACATTTAATTCTATGTTGCTTATTATTAAGGGGAATTAATTATGAATTTAAAGTTTTAAACGCAATTTAAATATAGGTTTGGGCAATAGTAGAATGCGGTTTTGTTAAAATTGTAGGTTATTAAAAATATCTTGGAATTCTATAGGGGAGATATGGGCATTTTCAGAAGAAACGTTAAGATCTTTAAGCATTACGTGGGGTATTAATTAACGCACCCAGAGTGCCCTCTTCAAACAGGTAAATGCAAGGTAAAATAACAGGATGGACTCTTTTAGGTATGAGGTGTTAATGACCAGCCAATGTTAAGGACCGGTTAGACGTCAATGTTAAGTACCGGTTGATGGTCAATTTTAAGGACCGGTTTGATGTCAATTTTGATGACCAGGTTAATGGTGATGGTCCTGTTAGAATAAACTTGATTTAGCCCAAGAGGGAATTTGTATTGTCCATATCCACGCATGAGTCTGGATATGGGAGCTTGAATAGCGACGATAGAAGTAATCGAAGTCTAGGTTTCAACTAATATCAGTAATCGAAGGCGAGCAGAGGAAGGGGAAGAGAAGGTTTGAGTGGGACGAGGCGGCTCCGGCAGTTCAAGATCTGTGGTAAGAGTATCATTCTCAGTTGAACATCAACACTCTCAACCTCTAGTGAAATTTTTTATTAACAGTATATAATTTATAGCCTTCAGCACATGTAACATTTTATTATCTTTCACTTTTCATCGGCCGTCAGCCTTACAAAATTTTATTCCTACATACAATTTATGTAAGGAAGGTAGCTACCCTCTAAATTTCAATTTGTCAATCAAATATCTACATTTCCGAACAAATCACATTTACAACTTCAAAGTTTTGTCATTGAATTTTTAATATATAACTTATTTTTTACATTGTGTTTTTATAATAATTTTTCAATTAATTCATGATACCTATGTAATCCATAAGGCCATTGAATAGCCACAGTTTTACATATTGATAAACAGTAAAGCATATAGGTATTGAGCATTGGCTATTGGCGCCTAAGAAAAAACACAAAATTTTCAATAATTTTCGAGCCACGACCTAGCCTCCACAACATAAACGAGAACCGGGTAGTTTCATCATTCCTAAACCACTCAGGGGCAGGAATTGATGTTACAGTTGAGACACCCGTTATTACAAAAATTTTATCACCAATGATTTCCATATACTAGAATACAAATACAGTCAACATGTTTTCCCTTAAAGATACTTGGATGGTAATCTGGATGTGGAAGTAGTGATTACTTAGGCAGCGGTTTTTTTTTTTGACGTAGCTGGTATTTCTAGAGATGCGTTTATTTATATAAGGATCAAGACGTATAACTGTCTACATCAAGAGCAAGAAAAAATCATTTAAAAAATCAGAGACGCACATTTAAAATATGAAGGTTGTGATAATATGCGAGGTATTTCTACATTTCAAAATTTAATACACTTAACTTTTCAGCTGCTACGTTCTCTTTGTGCGGGTTCTTTTACATGAATGAGTATTTAAATTAATAAATACAGAGATTCCATTCCTTAAACAGTTCCCCTGATATTTCGTAATTCAGTAAGGACTCATTTCGGAAAGTATATTAAATTGCAAGTGGCAATGCGGGAGCCGCACGCCGACAATATAGAAGATGGAATCTCAATGTATTGCCCGAGTAATAGTTGACAGTATAAAGTTAAAATGAAATACAAATCTATTTACGTATAAAGCCATCTAGGCATAGATAGATTTAGTTCAAAGGTTTCCTGGCGTATATGAAATCTTTCATTGCTGGTGTGAGATCAAGGTTTTCAGACGTTATCAAACTGTGGCTCTCAATATGTCTCACAGGCGAAAAAGCTTACAACAATAAATTAATGTATGTAATATAACTAGTGCTTTTCGATCCCAAATCAAATTTATTCATTACTACAGTAAAGTTCTAATGTGTTTTGTCCGTCTTCAATTAGTTTTAACTGTCATTTGTAATAATATTTATGTTGTGTTGATATAGTAACATAGTTTTATAACTACAATTGTAGAGAAGAGAATCTACTTCCGTTCTCAAAACGGAAGTAGATTCTCTTCCGAAACGTTAACTACCTATAGCTTTGATTTTCAGTTTTTAGTTCATAACATTGTTCTAGTTTATATATTTTTAGGTGTGAGACTTTTTGAAACAGTCAAGTACTCAACAACCAACCTCTGTCTGATCCGTTTGGCGCAGAGGTTTTTTCATTAAAATTTTTAAATATTTTTCAGTGGCAAAATACCCAATAAAAAGTAAGAAAATCTGAATATGCCACAAATAAACAATTACAGACAATATGAATATAGAAACTAACACAACGAATTATACATTTTAAATCGAACAACTAAATAAAAAATTTACCAGGAGTAATATTTCAGTTTTAAGTAGGAATATAACACAAGTTAACTGAAATATTTAAATAATCTAAATTGTAGTTCCTTCTATTAAGTCCCCATTGACAAAAATACATTTTTCTACTATCCTTCTGTTATTAATAACAACTTGTCGCAGTTGTTGTCGAGTAATGGCACGACAAGCAGCGGTAATTCCGTTTATTAATTCGTCTACGATAGCTGGGCGGTCCTTGTATACTTCTTTTAACATATCCCATAAAAAATAATCTAATGGGATCAAATCTGGAGATCGAGGTGGCCACCCGATGATAGGGCTGTTTTGCCCGATCCATTTGCTGGTAAAATTCAGTTTGCGCAAACAATTCTCGATTTTGGTCTGAGGATAACGAAAATTCACACTGGGCTATCAACTGTAGAAAACAGTACTCGCACAAAATTAATGTTTGGTGTGGGATTCTAAACCAAACATTAATTAGACCATACTATTTTCGAGAAAATTTAAATGGAAATTCATTTTTACAATTCCTCCAAAATGATTTGTGGGAAGCATTACATGATATGCCTATTCAGCAAAGGAATAATTTATATTTCCAGTTAGATGGAGCCTCCATACATTACTCTTTAGTTGTGAGAAACTGGCTAAACCAGAATTTTCCCAACAAATGGATCGGGCATAACAGCCCTATCATCGGGTGGCCACCTCGATCTCCAGATTTGACCCCTTTAGATTATATTTTATTGGGTATGTTAAAAGAAAAAGTATACAAGGAGGGCCCCGAGACGAATTAATAAACAGAATTGCCGCTGCTTGTCGTGCTATTACTCGACAGCAACTGCGAAAAGTTGTTATTAATAACAGAAGGAGAGTAGAAAAATGTATTTTTACCAATTGGGACTTAATAGAAGGAACTATAATTTAGAATATTTAAATATTCAAGTTAAATTGTGTTATATTCCTATGTAAAACTGAAATATTACTGCTGTTAATTTTTTAATTTTGTTCGATTTAAAATGTATAATTTGTTATGCTAGTTTTTATATTCATATTCAGGTGTTTTTGATGTAATATTACTTATTTTTTGTTTATATTCATTATGGAAAAGAATAAAATGATATTAGAAATTAATTATTTAGGTTTTATTTAATTCATAATTTTTATTCTTAAAAAAATTAATAAAGTCCAAAAGCAACAATCGATTTATAAGAAACTTTGAAAAACACAGTTACGAGGAATGGTGAAAAAGAATATGCAATCAGTTTTTTTAAAAAAAATCGCTAATATGAATGACCGATTTTTGACCTTGAAAATATCTCGCAGTAGGCCACGTTTTGCGTTGCAGAAATCATTTGTGTTATTCAACAATAGAGTTTATGTAGCACTATATTACTAAAAAAAAAAGTTCACATCGGTCAGTAAACAAAGGAGTTATAAGCTTGTTCCACATTTAAGCGAGACACCCTGTATATAATCTTATTCGGTTTGGAAATAAAACTATTCAACAGGTGAAAGACTTTAAATTACTAGGAATACATATTGACTTATCTCTAGACTGGAAGTCACACATTAATTATATTTGTAATAACTGTGCAAGTAGTTGTTTTGCTATTAAACGTCTGTCCCAAATAGCCAGCAGGGATACTGTAAAAACGTTTTATTTTGCGAACTTTGAAAGTCGTATTAGATATGGAGTGATTTTTTAGGGGTTTTCTAATTTAGCAAACCGTGTGGTTATATTGCAAAAAAGAGCCATGCGTTATATATTTGGGTTAAGCTACAGAGCATCTTGTAGACAGACATTTATTAATGAGAAAATTTTAACATTACCATGTCTATATATATTAGATGTATTAACAACGGTAAAAAAGAATCCAAATAAATTTATCTTTCAAAATTATCACCATGAATATAATACACGGCATGGCTTTAATTTGCAATAACCCACACATAAGTTAGAGATGTTCAAATCGAATCCCTATTACATGGGCTCAACTTTATACAATAAGTTAAATGTAAACATAAGAAACATTAATAATATAAAATAGTTCATATCAGCTACAAAATCATTTCTAGTGAATCATGCCTTTTACTCCGTAAATGAGTATTTAAATTTTAATTGACCTTATATTGTTACATGTGAGTATATTTTTATATTTTCTATTTTTTCTGTTTAAATGTAAAACTACTATTTAATTGTAATCATTTGTTTGACTTGTCCTATATCATTACAATGATCGATTGGATTAATAAATGGTCATTATATTCTATTCTATTCTAAATAAATTTTTCGAAAAGTCGGCGTTTAATTCAACAAAAATATATTGATTTCACTGGACCTATGCACCTATAGTGCAGTCAATGAAGCAAAAAAGTGCCTTGAGTTCAGAAAGCTTTCTAATATATTGAAATTGAATGAAACATTTTTTATTATATTCTTAGAGGACCTGCTTTTACTCTGAGAATTAGAGAAATTTAAAACAAATTTCGTAAAATACTCAATTTTTATAAATTCTGTTTTTGCATAAACTTAAAAATGCGACTAACAGACCGGATTTTACACAACTGCAACTCTTACAACTGCAGAAAATGATTTACAACAAATTTTTTGCAGCTGGTGGTTTCTCAATATTGATTGGAATCAAAAAATTGTTAGAATTTTTCCACCCCCAGCATTCTGGCTGCATTTCATTTCCTAGCCATATTTGAACTTGGTAATAAACCCTTTTAAGATGCTGTAAAGCAGCATCAGTTGTAGGATGTAGGTGGTATTGACGCTAGATTTATTGCTGTGTTGTTTGAAAATTTGGTGAAAAAGTGGTAGTGTGCAGAGTCTAAATTGACTACTGGCTTTGGTGCGTCATATAAACCTAGAATGCATTTTACACCACAATCCAAAATATCTACAATATTTTGCTTCCCAACCAAATCCATTGGAAGTTGTTTCAAATGGATACTACTTGATTGCTTGGCAGGTTTCTACCTCATGGCATTCAAAATATATATTTAAAGGCCATATAGTTTATTTAAGGGTTGGAGGGGGTAGGGAGAGGGTGGAGGGCGTTAAATGGTCAAAAAAATCTTCTGAGGTGCTTCATAAAGTTGTAGAAGTACATTTTTATCGAAAATTTTATATTATAATAATAATATCATCGAAAACATAAAATATATTAATAAATTACACTTCTTTTTCATTAAAAAACAAATATATCTTAAGCGCAATCGTGAAAACAAAAAGCAGGTCTTTTGATAATGTAGACCTCTCTATTTTTGGCCTAAAAAATATAATAAAAAAGGTTTCACTCGGTTTCGATCTGTTAGAAAGTTTTCTTAACTGAAGTGCTTCATTGACTGTACAACTAGTAAAAAAAAAAAATCATTCAAAAAAATATTTTTAAGAAAAAGCTTTTATTTAATAAAACTACTAAAAAGTAAAAAATAACTTTTTAAAATTCATACACCTGGAAACCAAAAGCTCTGGAGACAGTCATATAGCACTATTGCATAAATACTGACCGCCCCCAAAGCTTTTGGTTTCCATTTTAAAAAGATTTTTTACTTTTTAGTACAGGCTTTTTCATAAAAGTATTTTTTATATATATTTTTTCGACACAAGTGCACTTTACTCCCGTATGTTTTACCCTACCCTGTATACTATTTAATATGAAGCCATTCTAAGTACACATGAAATTGTTATCGGACATGCAATTTTAACTTTGGTTGTGCAACTAAAGTAATTTTCTCCATTTGCTGCACATTTAATCGACCACACTGTATATCCTGACTGTAGAATCAGGTCATGCCTATCATAAAAATGCATTGTCTTCGAAACTGAATCAACGTGTAAAATTTCAACTCCGTAGGATAAGAGGAAGTGGTTCTAATTCTGCTTGCAATTTGACCTAAACAAACTAACACACTAACATTGCAAGTTAAATAAAAGCTTTTAAAAAATTTCATCCTAATTTACTTCGTGTTTGTGAAGAGTATTATAATGGAGAAGCAACTGAGAAAGAATTTTTGATAACTTGTTTATTTATTTCGAAACAAGCTGCTACTATTTACATGTTAATGTCAATTAAAACATTTGAAATAAGAAAAATAGAGAATGTAAATATGAAATATACATAATGTTCTACTTAAAAAAAATTAGGATACTCAAATTTTCGAAAAGATGCCACGAACAATTTATTATCTACACTCCTCTCTACTCTATTGACTGGTTGCTTGTTATAAAAACAAGGACATTTATAAAATTGTATTTTTACAAATAAATTATATGCTCCATTTAAATTGTAACGCTAGGTTCAAAAGCTTTAGCGCCTTAACGTTTTTTTAGACTCCTGTTTTATTACTGGAAACAATTTTACAGCATTTTGATGGCGTCCTTATGCTTTCCCAGTATCCCAATTTTTAAAGCAAATCTGGGAATCTGTCAGTTTACTCAAGCTATAATTTAATAATCTGAAGCATTTTACGAGCCTTTAAAAAGTCCCGTAATTTTCATATTTTCTGCGAATAATAAAAAAATCAAGTTTAAATTGATTATGGGCTTTTATAACATGAAATGTAGCAATCGGAAATAAAAAAATACTTAACGTAGAACGGAAATTTCTTTTAATATTCGAGAAAATAGGAAAAACTGAATATAAGAAATAATGTAATTTAATCTAGAGAGATGGAAGTCACAACCAGATACTATATAACATATGTACATATGTGACTCTAATGTTTGCAGCACAGCATTACAGAAAAAGAATATTTGTCTTTACATTATTTGATTTAGCTCAGGTACTATCTATCAATGTCCAAAAGAAAGGTTGCTGAACGTGATGGTTTTATGAAATATGTTAAGAACTACAAATAATTGACTTGCTCCTTAGTTGCATATTCTTTTTTATTAATTCTTGTGTATCTTTCTGTAAATTGGAAATACCCTGTGTTCTTTAATAGTTTTTTAAAGCATTTTTGTTTTATTTCTATTACCACACCTCTATGCTATGCTCGAAATGTTATACTCTTAATAACAAAACGAAGAGTATATTGCATTTCGTCGGCACATTTCTAAAACCAGTATTATCGCAGATAGAAAATATTCATATTACTGTGTTTGTTATCAAATTCTGAGCAATGTTCAATACGTCCGCCAGTCTGTCTGTCTGTCTGTTCGTCCGTCACGTTCGTTGTAAGCACGATAAGTTGAGAATGAAAGTTCGATTTTATTGAAATTTGTACAGTAAGTCAGTGTTAGCTAGAGGAAAAACCTTGTTATTTTTGAATAAAATTGATCAATAAATAAAGAGTTATTAATTATTAAAAGTTAAAAATTTTTCTTGTTTCCTAATTAAGCAAAAAATGTCTAAGACCCCAACCATCTTCCAAGCAGAAATCTATGCTATAGATCTATGCCAGGAATGCATCAATAAAGAGTAGTATATCTAGAGGACTTCTGGCTTAAAATCTCGTGTTATTTCATTCATTTTGCAAATTTTTAGGCTCCAACCTCGGGAAGGTGAGTTGTGTGAGATCCTATTGGCTGAGGTGTCCGGACTCTTGCTATTGGTCGTTGGGTGTAAGATCCTATTAGTTGAGGGGTCTAGGCTCTTTTTATTGGCTGAGCGGTCTAGGATTAATGGCGGATACTGTTTTTATTGGGTGAAAGGTCTAGACTTAATGGCGGATGACGAATTATTTGGAGGTCTAGAGTATCACGTGGCTTTTCCTATTGACTGAGCGATCTAGGATTAGTGGAGTTTAGAATATTCCTATTGGTCGAGATAGTAATGAAGATAACATATTAGAATGGCTTAGCGAATCAGATAGCGGCATGGTGGTATAACAAATCAAATGGAGGTCCTATTGAAAACGATAATGGCTGATGATGTATCAGATAGAGATCTATTCGTTGAGGGTAGCAATGGAGGCTTGGAGAATCAAATGACAGATGGCGTATCAGAGTGTTGTAATGATGAAGTTGTCGGCTTTTAGAGTGAGAAAATGTGTTCGTGGCAAAGACTGTATTATAAAGATATAGGTGATTAGTTTTCTGTCTGTACTTCAGGTTAAAGTATATGCGTTTCCTGTTTAAAAGAAATTCTATAAGCATTTTAAAAATATGTGCAATTATTTTTTTCCGCCGCTGCCTCGGGCTAAACGTTTAAGAGAAATTTTACAAGCACAGAGTTTAACACATGCTTTATCTACTTTTATACTTTTGCTCCACTACGTGAATGTGGGTTTCAATACAGATTTCTTATTGTTTAAATTTTCCCTCAATCTGTAGTCAGATATTCATACCACTGACTTGTCTAAATTAAGTAATAAGAGAAAGTCCTATATTTTCTCATAAAATGAAATTAGTATTAATTGTTTGTTTAGTCCAAAATATATTACGCCGATTTCCTTTCTAGGTTACAATCCTTTTCGCGGTTGAGAGAACATTAAATATCACTCAAACCATGCTCTGTTGAAGAGCAAGTGTATTTATTGACGAGTGCATCCGACCCTATGTCCGCGTGCTAACAATACACAAAACCAAGATCAATAGTTCTGTGGCCGCTGAACAAATAGTAACTGGATGTTTTTTTATTTCACCGCAGAATCAAAAATAAAATACATAGAGGTACATTTTAATTAAATATAAACCAACGTCACAAGGATTTTAATAACGATTAATAAGTCTTTTGAAAGTCAACATGTTTTTTTCAAATAGAAATTCGTTTATGCTATTGCAGTATCTTATTACAAGTAGGTAATTTATCTTTGAAATATTCTCTTATCCGACGTCAATCTTTCAAGAGATATTGAACAAAATTAAAGTAAATATTATTCTCTTTGCCGATTTATCGAACATTTTATTTAAATATTGTATATTATATAGGATACTCTTCGCAGTTTTTCGTAAATAATGTTGGTTTCACACATTTTTTATTTGGAGATGGCAACTCATTCGAGAGTATAAAATAACGGGAAAAAAATCCAGCCCATTTGTATCGTGCGCTCGCGAATCTTGGAGTTGAAGTCTCCTTTTTCAAATTAAATAAAAAGTTAAAAAATGACTCGATATTCAAGGATCGCAGATAAGTAACTACCAGACCACCACCTGTCGTTACTTTTACAGGTGTTATTTTCTCTAATAATGTCCAGGTGAGAATCATATTTGGACGATTGGATATTGTGTTGTCAAATGTATATTAGTGAAATGTATAAATAAGTAATGATAGGAAATAACGTTTCACAAGATTCATTTAGAAAACAAAAATTAAAAGTTATAAGTTTTATGAATTTTAACGATCAATAAATCTAGTGATTGATTTCGTATATATAACTGGGCTATTGCTCTAGGCAATACCTATTTACTGTCTTAATTTAACCAAATTCAAAGATAATCGAACTTTTCTTTCTTACGATATCGTGCTTAACTAAGACGTGTCGGACGGATAACCAACAAACGGACATTTTGATATCCGTTCACCAACACAATGATATGAAACTAATTTCTCTACGAATGATACTTACGGTCTTAGAAGTGTGCTGATGTGCTGGAAGCATCAACTTTGGAGAAGCTCTCAAGATTTATTAATTCTTGAAAAGTTAAGTATTTAATTTTTTTTCAATTTTTATTCGAATATTCATTTACCGACCTGATTCGATGCAAAAATTATTTGAAATATTTGTATCGTCATTTTTGAACAACTATTTTGACGTATTGCATTCTTTAATAAATAAATTACCGAAAAAAATATATGGTTATTTTTAAAACCATGCAAAATTTAAGTTGTATAAGAGAATGTTTCAGAAACAAGTTCCGTGTCTCTCTTTTCGTAGAGTAAGTTACGGTAATATAAAATATAGGTTTTTCTTTGGAGAATAAGTTGACCTTTGATATTTGACGTTGAAAATACATGCTGAATCAAAAATAAATAATGCCATTTTGCTTCTTCACAAGGGTAAGCTTCAGTTTGAAACATTTCTTTAGAAAATGTGCCGTTGTCTTACTATTTTCACTTTGCGGGAGATATTTTTTTTAAGGGTCAAAAACACGTATAAGGGATTGAATACTTTTTTTGAACTTCTTGTCGTTGATGGAATAACTTGTTAGCTTTCATTTGCACCGAACCTCGCATCCAAAAAGTTATTAATAAACAAATTAGAGCCTCTCAGCCAATTACTTTTATTTCCGGTTCCGGTTATCCTATCAAGTTCTTTCTGGTCTCAAAATTTTCCTTTTTCCAAGCACTTTCATATGCACAATACCCTATTTTGATACGCTTACCCAAAGCCGAAATATTCCAATTGTTAATTTGCAAAATTAATTTAAAATTTAAATAAACAAAAGCAAAAAGTTGCATTCGTGCACACTTCTATGGGGGTTATGCACGACATCAATATCTATCGTTTAACGTTGGTTTGAAGTCGACCAAACTTTCGAAAAAAAGAGTTATTTGCTAATTAACAAATTATGACAATTGCTTAAACAATCAAAAAGTGTTGAAGATATAAGGCCGAAAAAAATAGTACATTCTTTGGTATAAAAGGCATGTAGTTGAAAAAAATCGGTAAAGTTAGTTACACAGAACTTCCCTCGTTATTTGTGCATGGCGATCACTCTAAAAAATTATTATTTACGACATGACATTAAGAATAATAATCGGAATATAGTTATTGCTATTATTACAAAGAAAACCTGATAAATTTTGGTCAAAAAAATATAGAGAGTTCTCATCCAACAGCAAAAGCTCACTACTAAATAACAGGTGCCAAATATGGAAGGTTTTCGCAACTACCTTTACAAATGACTGAATTATTTCTTGGGAGGACCACCCAGTACATTTTCCAATAAAAGTGTAATAGGTGCATTTGCTAAATATTATTGCCATCTGTCACATTTTCAATCCCACATTCACGTAATGAAGTGGAAGTATAATGGTGGTTAAAAAATTTATTTTTTTTGAAATTCTTCAAAAATGTTGGTAAAAAAATTTTCAGTTTTGTTTTCTTCTGAAATAGTAGAATGTCATGAAACGTCGAAATTTTAAATTCGAGCAAAAGGAAAGTTTCCTTTTGTTACATAGTAGTGGTAAAAAAAGTTTACAAATTTAAAAATTATATTTTTTTCTGAAATAGGTTTGGAATGTCATGAAACGTAGAAATTTTAAATTTGAACAAAAAGAATGTTTCGTCTTTTCTGTAGTAGTGATAAATAGATTAAAAATGTTTTCATTTTTTTTAAATTATTCAAAAACATTTTTAAAGTTGTTTGAATAGTTTTAGAATGCCATGGAAACGTGGAAATTTCAAATCTGAACAAAGAAAAACAATTTCCAACTATTTTAGTGGCATATTTTTTTTTAAGATTTAGAAAGCTACGTAACGTGGAAATTTTAAATTTGAAGAAAGAAAAAAAATTCCATCTATTTTAGTGATAGAAAATTTTTCAAAAATGTTGGTTAAAGAAATTTTCAAATTTTTTTTTTTTGAAATAGGTTTAGAATGCCATGAAACGCAGAAATTTTAAATTTGAACAAAAAAAATGTTTTTTCATCCATTTTAATGGTAAAAAATGTTTCAAAAATGTTGGTGAAAAAAATTTTAATTTTTTTTTTCTGAAATCGGTTTAGCGTGTCATGAAACGTGGAAATTTTAAATCTGAGCAAAAAAAAAATGTTTTCACTATTTATTCCGTTTAGACGGTCCACCTTGTATATTTTCCAGTGAAAGTTTTTCCATTTCTTCGCTGACAGTAGCGTCAACTATCTACCAAATTTTACTGCTCTCCGACAAGTAGTTTTTTAATTAATGCACCAACAGACAGACAGACTGACGGAATTGAAAAACCTATATTTTCGTAATCTACGTGATCTGAAACGTCAGAATCCGAAAAAATCTCGGAGGGTGATTTTTTCTCGAATATGCGAGGGAAGTAAAAATCCTGACCTCGTTAGTTTCGGAGTAATCAATTTGTTAATTAAGAAATTTATCTTGGCTATAACAAATGAACGGGTGGACAAAATGAGTTGTGCCAAATGACGTCTATTGAAAATATCTTTCGATTGAATCAAGGTTTTTTCGTATCCGTCAAACCGTTTTCATTGTATTAAGTAAAAACGAAACAAATTTTGTTTAAACGATTATTTGACCACGAAGCTCGCGGTTTAGACAAATTTTAAAAATGATTTACAAAATTTGTAAAATCACCTCTTTTTACCCCAGGCAGACTCGCCTATAAATAGAGTGTCCGTTTTATTGAAGTGCAACTTTTAATACATGAATTATACTACAATTAATTTTGCATTTACTTAAAAATTCCACAAAATTCGAATAACTATCTTTAAATAATCACACATGCGCACTATCTCCAACGAAATGTTAATATTCCGTTGAAGTCACCGGTTTTTTTTCAATTTCCTCTTTTTTAAGATAGGTAGCTAGTGCCCCTTTGCTCTTAAACTCCCGTATGTGGACAAATGAATTAAATCCCTTATAGTAAACTTAAAGAAAATGTATGCTATTTTTGTTCACGCATTACTATGAATTGGATTCGGCAATTTCTATGAGCTACAAATAAAATCATTAATAAAGGTGCACTTGTTTTACAGGCAATCATGTTTTAGATCTACAGTGATATCTTTGTATTAAATTATTTTTGTAATATTTGTTTCTTATTTATTTGTAAATATTACATATGTATTTATCTGGTAACAAATTGTTCATGAAATAAATGCAATACATTAAGGAGGAGTAAGATTTAGTTCAAGAAAAATATATATCTCTAATTTAATATATATTTGATGTTCTATTTTTAACTCTTTCGTTTTCCAACCTGGAAAATTTTAATGAAAGAAACATAATGCCTAATATATTCCATAACAGCGGCAGTTTCATAACAATAATTCAGTGTCACTTTCTCTGCCTCTGAATTTTGCGCAAAGTAGGTATTACAACCTCTCCATCACGTTAACAAAGAAAAGCGAGACATATCAGAACAGACCTTTTAATAAAAAATAAAGCTTTCTTTCACTAGGTCTTTCAAATTCGGGTAATTGTTCCAATAACTCTTGGTTGAGAGCCAGTGCGAGCTATACAACATCAGACCAGTGTTTGGCTGAAAAAGCAGCAATTCCTTGTTAGGGCGGTCATCAGCGGTAGTATGTCCGTCGGCAATTGGTTAAAAGGGCCGTTTTTGGCCTAGCGGGTGAACCATAAAGATGAAAGTGCCTCGTTAAGTCGCGGGAAACGCCGAGTGGATACAGTGATCGAGTTTACTTCTCCCTCGTACTTTTTTCAAAGAGGAATGATTGTTTTATTTTGTTTCGTTTATTATTTTACTTCCTGACAAGCTGCTGACAAGCGGGACTCATATATTATTATTGATATTTCTTTTCTATTTAATTTTTTCTGGCATTATTATATAAACAGTATATGAAAAATGGCGCAATAATTCCAAGAAAATTTACTGTTCTTGATATACCTATGAAAATAATTGAATTATTTGAAAATATGCAAATTATGAAAATCTAGACTTTCATTGGCTTAATTTTTTTAATTCTTTGGGACTTCCTGCCACATGTATTTTTTCTTTTTAACTGGTGGTGGTCGGGATATCTACAAAATATCACAATTAACTAGTATGTCGCTGGTAAATAACCTCTACGCCTGTGACTTTTACGTCAAAGGATCAGTTGGAGGCTGCCTTTTTTAAACAAATAACACAAACAAGTATAAAAACTTGAAATTAAATATGTCGCCGACGTTTCGGAAATCTAATCTGTTTGCTTTTTCAAGGCTATTTTTGAAATGCAGTGTGTGATAAATATACAGCTCTAAGCATGTTTGTTATATTCAATATCCATAGATATTCATTGCTTACATAGAACTGTTGATATAGTTAATATTTTTTTTTAATTTTTATACAATGTTAAGTTTGTGAAGTCCTTATTTTAATATTGGCACCCAGACTGTACAGATATCTACAGAATAATTCGACACGCATTTATCCTCATTCAATAATATTATCGCTGATTCTTTAATTTTTCTCTATTGCTATCCGCCTCTTTTGTTAAAATTTTTGCAGAGTCCCAGTTTATTCTATGTATGTTCTCCCAAGCATGTTCGCAGGACCTCTGAATTAATTTTTTTCTGATATGATTTTTATGTTCGCCCAATCTTACACTAAACGGTCTGGATGACTCACCCACGTAATGTTTGTTGCACTCACACGGAATACCATAAATGCAGTTCTTTAAATTTTGCTCGTGGTTCTTTGGTTTCGTCTTTGTCAGAATAGATCTTAAAGTGTTGTTTGTTTGAAATACCGTATTAATATCAAATCTATCACCGATACGACGCAACTTTTCGGATAATCCGCATACATAAGGAATTAACGCTGTGTAACATTTTTCAGGTTTTTTCCTACCTGATTGTTATTTTCAATATTTATGATGGTTTTACCGACAAAACCCTCAGGGTATTTGTTATTTATAAGAACTTCTTTTATAAACCGCTTCTCATTGTTTAGAATTTCATCATTAGAAGAAATGGTTTTGGACCTATCACACAAACATTTTATAACACCCCTCTTAACGTACATCGACTGAGTAGAGTTGAAATTTAAATATCTGTTGGTATGTGTTGATATTCCATAAACACTTGTTTCAATTGTACCATTTACTCTTTTAATTAAAACATCTAAAAATGGTAATTAATTTCTAGTTTCCTTTTCTAATGTAAATTTAATAGAAGGTTCTTTATTATTTAAATGTTCTAAAAAACTATCTAGTAACTCAATACCGCGAGGCCAGGTTGCAAAATAGATGATATTTATCTCCACCAGATAACCGGTTTCTATGGACAATTTTGAACATGTCTGGTCTCAAAATCCTCCTTAAAATCGGTGACAATGGCGAACCCATTGCCATGCCGAAATCCTGCTAATAGAAATCATTTTCCAATTGAAAATAAGTTGTTTTTATACACATAGTTAAGAGTTCCATTATGGTATTTACACTCAATTTAGTTCTAGCTTCCAAATTATTTTCGTTTAACAATTTGTCTTTGATTATTTTTAAAGTTTTGTCTAATGGGACTTTAGTAAACAGACTAACTACGTCAAAATTAACCACCAGAGGTGTATTATGAATATTGTTTTTATAAACTTTTTCAATAAAATGTTTACTATTTTTATATACGAGTCGGTATTTCCAGATAATGAATTAACAATTTTAAGCAAGAATTTTGCAAAATTGTGGCATGGCGAATTAATGAAAGTAACAATTGGTCTTAATGGGACATTTTGTTTATGTATTTTTGGTAAGCCATAAAAATGAGAAGGCTTGCTATAATGCGGTGTAAGCTTCTGTCGTTCAAAGTCATTAAATTCATTTTTGTATATAAATAAAGTTCTGTAAATTTTGCCCTGAATTGATTTTGTTGGGTCTTTACCTAATTTTGAGTATGGTCCTTCATTGATTTGAAAAATTAAGATAATGCCACAAAAAACATTTAGACAATAAATATTCTTATTAACTTGCTCTGGACGGGTTGAAAAATATAAAGAAATTTAAGGTCTTAGCTGCTGGTGTATATACCGAATCCCAACTTTCTGTACTCTTACCACCTTGCTTTTATAATTTTCCCCTATTTACTCCTATTTAACCCCCAAACCAGTATTGGGTGTATATACTAGAAGCCAAGACATCAGATTTTTATAATATTTTTCTCATGTAAAGCAAGTTAACAAGAGTTCAGAATCTTCATTTTTGGCGTATATGCTAGAAATAAACAGCTCAAATTTAAACAAAGAACTGTCATGGTTGACGGCCAAAAAAGTTTTGAGAACGAAAGTAGATTTTCTTACTAAACGTTAACTGCCTAAAGCTTTCATTTTAATTTTTTAGTTTATAACATTGTTCTAGTTTATATATTTTTAGGTGAGAGTTTTTGAAACAGTCAAGTATTCAAGAACCAACCTCTGTCTGATCCGTTTTGCGCAGAGGTTTTTTAATTAAAAACTTTTAAATATTTTTCTGTGGCAAAATACCCAACAAAAATTAAGAAAACTTCAACTCTCTTTATGACATCTGTCTCAAATGTTATGTTTAAAGTCAATGACCCATTATTTTCACAACTAGAGTGCAAATATAGTCAAGATGTTTCCCTTGAAAGAGACTTGGATGGGAAATCTGGATGCGAAAGTAGTGATTCCGTAGTCAACGGTTTTTAAAAATTATTTTTCCAAAAGCTGCAAAATACTCAAAAAATAGAGAGAAATTACGTATTAAACTTCCTTAAACAATATGTAAATATATTTTATTTACATTTTACGTACTATGTCTGCAATTTCCTGATCTCTTTATCGGTAATAAACCATATAAAGAACTACAGAACGATTTATAGTTTGGTGTTACATGTCTGGCTTTGTCCAGACATTTTAATGCCAACTTAAAAAATTTATATATTTTGTCTCGATCCCGTTTTATTACTCTTTGAAAAGAGTTACACGTCATAAAGCGAACAAAATGAGATATGGATGCTGTAGAAAGTTCAAATAATGCAAATGTTTCCTCCCTTTCAACTTTCATTTGTGCTTACTTGACGAAATGGGGTCAATGCTATAAATCAATAATAGAAAGACTTCTGTTTTCGATGTGAAACTTTCTTGCCGTTCGCCAGTTGGACACAGAAGTGGAGTTAATTGGAAATTTTTAAGTATCATGGCGGTCGCATCACACTTGATTTCTCACGTAAAGTATTCCTAAACTCAGTTGGAAAACTAAAAAGCTCGACAAGTAAATGTACACATAATAGTTTATAGTCACATCCATGACATGGGCACCGACCAAATAGTTTTAGAACAATTTTTCAATTCTTGTAGCAGACAGTTCCGGAAAAGGTCATGTTACTGTTAATTATTAAATCAAATATTATTAGAAACACCTAAGGAAAGAGTATCTCGGGATAAGATAGGTGAAATGCTCCTCGACACTGATTTTGGAATAAACCTGATAGGATCGTTTCTGGGGCCTAGGAATTAAGGTCGACAGGGTTCGTATATCAAAAATCAAAATTGCCCCCCCTGCTCAAGTGAGGGCCCAGAGTTTTTATTTTCTTCTGAGAAGATTCATGCAAATAGTAATCCCAAAGACCTGTAGACTCAATTTTCTGGGACTCCACTGGGGTCCATTAAGGCCCTTAGAATTTCTTAAAGCCGAATATTTTTGTTATGATAAAGAGGTGCCAAAAATGTTGTTTCATCATGACCAAACAAAGCAATGTTTAAGGTAGTTTAAAATCCAAATCCCGTGCGTCAGGTCCAAATTTTTTTTCATTCTTGTAACGAGAACTTAAACTCACGTTAATTACATAAGAGGAATATGTATTAATGCTTGGGTAATGAATCAACTACTGGGGAAAAGGGCACTCCCCTGGGACGAATAGTCACCCTGTTGGGCTGTCCCCTTCTGGGGCTCAAATATCACCTTCCTTCGTAAAAAGTTAGCTGTTCCCATACATCTTTTAAATTGAGAATTTAATTTAATTTGATTATTAGTTATTGCCTCCTCATAAATTTGAAATTAATATTTAAAGTAATAGAAATACAATTAATATACGATTCAAATGTATTGACTCCTCACTTTAAACGCAAATATCTGAGAAACGGAGGAGCAGAAAATATTGAAAAAATTAAGTGTTTATTATGAGTCTATTCTAAATCAATCACTGAAATTTGGAAGTTCTGCTAAATTGTATTGAAAAATGTCCTACTTTTTTGACTTTTTTGGAAAATATGCATACCATGTAAATAATATTTTAGACATCGATAAAGCACGGTATTTTTTGTACGAGGAATTTTTTTCATAATTATTTATTCTAAAATTCGAGAGTTATTCCCAAAAACATGACGTCATGTTTATTCAGTTATTTATCAATGTATTTAATTTTTTTTTTAATAGTTCTGCTAAATTGTATTGAAAAATGTCCTACTTTTTTGACTTTTTTGGAAAATATGCATACCATGTAAATAATATTTTAGACATCGATAAAGCACGGTATTTTTTGTACGAGGAATTTTTTTCATAATTATTTATTCTAAAATTCGAGAGTTATTCCCAAAAACATGACGTCATGTTTATTCAGTTATTTATCAATGTATTTAATTTTTTTTTTAATAGTTCTGCTAAATTGTATTGAAAAATGTCCTACTTTTTTGACTTTTTTGGAAAATATGCATACCATGTAAATAATATTTTAGACATCGATAAAGCACGGTATTTTTTGTACGAGGAATTTTTTTCATAATTATTTATTCTAAAATTCGGGAGTTATTCCCAAAAACATGACGTCATGTTTATTCAGTTATTTATCAATGTATTTAATTTTTTTTTTAATAGTTAATTACATCAAATGTAAGCATTTTCCGAAAAAATAATTGGTATATATGTCAAATATTCATTTAGTTATCAAGCGTAATAGATAATATTCTTGCAAACTTGCAATGATATTATTCCTTAAGCTTGATAACTAAATTAATATTTGATATATACCAATTATTTCTTTCACAACATGTTTAAATATATTAATAAATAACCGAATAAACATGACGTCACGTTCTTGAGAATAACTGCAAAGTTTTAAAATCAAAAATTATGATAAAAATTCCTAGTACAAAAAATATTGTAAAGTTAGCCTACCTCCTACTCATGCTATATGAATTTTTACCCCACGGGGCATTATTTTCCAATTCTGGATTTTTACCTCGGGTGGGGGGCTTATTTGGAAGACCTTTGACAGTGGACGTATTTTGACCTTTCTGCTCTCTGGGAGACTATTCAACCATGCCAGATGACTTTTGACACCAATAGGATAACATATTACGAAAGAAAGTGATCTTTAGGCCCCAGGGAGTATTGTTTTACCCCAAGGGGGGTGACTTTTGGTCCCAAGGGAGTGTCATTTGCCCCAGGTGTTGATTCATTGCACAAGCTTTCAAAGCTACTCGTCCTATCTAATAGACGTGGGTTTTCGTTAAACAAATAAAAAAATCGAATTTTGGGCCTGACGCACGGGGTTTGGAAATTTTTAAACTACCCTAAAAATTGCTTTATTTTATCGCAAATAATGTTATTAAATAAAATTTTCCGCACCTCTTTATTATAACAAATATATTCGACTATAAAAAATTTAAATTTTTTTTCAAGGGCCTTAATGGAGCCCACTGGAGCTCCAAAAAATTGAGGCTACAGGTCTTTGGGATTATTATATGCATGAATTTTTTCAGAAGTTCAAATTGATTCCATTTTTGTAAAAAAACTAAAAACTGAAGTTGGCCCTCACTTGGGCAGGGGAGGCAATTTTGATATACGGACCCTGTTGACCTTATTTTTTAGGCCCAAGAAATGTTCCTATCAAGTTTATTCCAAAATCCTTGTCAAGGGGCATTTCACCTATCTTATCCTGAGGTACCTTTAAATTGTTACAATCCTACAATACATTTTTTTTTGAGGGGAAAACCTTTAAACGGTTCCCTGCACTGATATACCAGCGTGTCATCCGCCAAGGAGTCCCAGCGCTCCTGTCAACGTTCCATCAAATGATTCCTGAATGTGGACTTCTCGACTTTTTCGGCTCCGTGATTCAATACAACCCTATAATAACTTAACAATCAATTATTTTTTGATTGTCAAAATTTGATAAGCAGTAAAACATATATTTTTCAAACGACCTGATCTGTTCCGGACAGGTAGGGTTTCATACTTGTAGACTACAATAGCATACTCCCTTAAAAAATCAACTTTGATGAAATGGCGTAGGTTACGACGTTACTAGCTCCAAGACTATGTGAAGATTCTAGCATTCTATCAATTCTTTAGTAATTTTAGTTCTTTTCAAATTCTAAAATTAATATTGATATTAATACATACATAATACCTGTGATATTCTGGGCGGTGATTGTCTGTCCCATCTCCCTTCGTGCTGTATTCCTGTAGGCGTTCCACTTTGAGCAGTGGAACAGGGTATGCTCCGGAGTGTCAGACATGGGGCAGTAAAGGCAGTCGTCGGCATCGGCATCTTTCCGATTCAACAAATAGCTAGCAAAATTTCTATGGCCGGTCAGCGCCTGGTTCAGGTAATAATTCAAATCTCAGTGCTTGCGGGCTGTCCAAGATCGCACGTCAGGGACAAGCCGATGCGTCCACCTTACCATCCGCTGAGGAGTCCCAGCGCTCCTGCCAACGTTCCATCAAATGATTCCTGAATGTGGACTTCTCGGCTTTGTCGGCTCCGTGGTTCAATACAATCCTACAATAACTTAACAATCAATTATTTTTTTATTGTTAAAATTTGATAAGCAGTAAAACATAGATTTTGCGAACGACATGATCTCTTCCGGACAGGTAGGGTTTCATACTTGTAGACTATAATAGCCCTTTCCCTTAAAAAAATCAGCCTTGATGAAATGGCGCAGGTTACGACGTTACTGGCTCCCCGTCTATGAGAAGATTCTAGCATTCTATAATTTTTTTGTAATTTTTGTTTTTATCAAGTTCTAATAGTAATAATAATAAATCGCTTTTATTTATATCTCAGTCATGAAGAGGTTCAGCTAACTGAACACCACTTAACCAAGACAATTTACATACAGAAATATTAACATATTAATTTTAACAAGACTTATAATAATATACAATAAATAATTAGCTTCCATTGTGAACAACATAAGTACGACGCGTTAATGTATGAAAAATCAACAAGAAATACCTGATTTACATTTTTTAAAGGATAGCTTTGAAATTTTTTAAAAATTATTTGGGAACAAATCATGACAAATTATGGCTAAGAAAGGCATCTTTGGAAGGAACTTGGCTGTATAATGATGAAGTGTAGTGAATTCAACAACATGCCTAAATTACCTTTGACGAATATTAGTTTGTTGAATAAGTATGTTATATATTGTATTCTTACAAAGCTGTGGGTAAAGCAAGCAATATGGAGCGTACTACGTTTGTGCGTTTTTAACTACCCAATTTATGACACATATCTAGACACACAATCTCTACGATTTATATCAGAAAGAAGTCTAATGCATGAATTTTGAACCTGTTGAATTCGCGAGGAGGTATTTAGATCTAGGCACAGACCATAAACGACAACACAACAGTTAAACATTGAGAGTATACAGTATACATGTTCTAAGTAGATATGTAAATCAGATGTGAAAATTACAAACAGCGACGTGATCCTTGACGTGCAGTGTTTTTTTTTTCTTATAAGTAATTATGGGTGCCAGATAAGGAATACAACATAACTTTAACACCTTTATAATGTTTTTATCGTTATCAACTGCATTAGATTTAATTTTATTAATAGATTTTTCAGGATCTTCCGGATTTACATTATAAATGATGAACAGTGATACTAGAATTATATTTATTTCATTCATAGAAATAAACACTTACTTCAAGAGGCCTCCCTCTGACAATATTAGAGACTGATAAAATATTCATTAATTTTGGTTTCGTTTAAAACATAAAAATAAAAATCCAGCTTATCATATAATGTTTTTATAGCCAAAGTCTAACACTCAAAAGCAATGTTTCGTAAAAAAAGAATAATTATTTTCAAGATGTTTACCTACTACAAATTTAGTTCAGTTGAAATGATTTTCATGCGACAACAAAGTTCAATAACTCCAAAAGAATTAACACGTACACATTGGTGTATGTAGAATAATTTTAAAAATGAATTCGTAATCTATTCAAGTTCTTTATACGAGCAGTTTCCGTATCGAGGAGGGTAAATATGAAGACGCATTTCCCACAAGATAATAAGACGTAGTGAGTGTGGCATAAATTTATAACACAAGGATGTCACAATTTTTCATCATGCACGTAGCAAATTATTTGTCGCCGTTTTAATATTGTGACATAAAGTAAGCTACGCTCGACTTTTATTGGTGATATACATTTTAGTAAATTATAGTGAAATAAAAAATTTATTATCTAGGACAGACACTTTTGCGTGATATTGAAGTGTAGGATTACATATATTTTAAATGTAGAACGCATTAAGCAACATTAAAAAATTAACTTGACAGAAATTGAAAATTATATAAATGAAAGTACAGTTTTAAAATATTCCTGATATAAAAAACATCGACTAAATAACTGAAATAAATAAACTAACCTTTGGAAAATATTATATAATTTGTATAATATGGTTTCATTTAGCAAATTCAATATATTCAATTCAATTCTTATTCCATATAAGAACTATTACATTTTAAGCCAAGTCTAATTACTTCCATATCCACGTGGTGGAGTGACAAAGTAGTTCTTCCGGGCTAGACTGGATAGTGGGCATCTGAAACCGGCAATAGTATATTTCATTACGAGTCCAGAAAATAGATTTCTACCGTCCGCACGCACGGAAAAAGCATTTATGGATGTGCAATGAACTAATTTTTTTATTATACCTCTCTGAAAACAAGAAATAAGGCAAACAAATCTACATTTTTATAAAAATTACTTTTAATGAACCAACAAAAACCTATATTTTTAATTTTTACTAAATAAAATATTTATGTTAGAATTTGTGTTTTTGTAAATATGCAATTCTTTAACAGGCACTTCTTTTTCTAGAATTGTAGTTGATGAAGTCGAGGGTATTATATTACAATTTATTTCTTGGTTTCTAATATTGATGTTGTTTCTTATTCTTGAATGACTAAACAATTTACGAGTTTCAATCTTTCTGCTTACCGATTCTTTGACGTAGCCTTCAGCCGCAGTCGAGGAATGCCGACCTCCATGTCTTTCGAACTTCGACCAACATAGATCCTGAAGATCGTCTTAAGCGGTGTGCGGTATATTCCTCAAGATTTTTTAGGTTCAGATATATAGCAATTTGTTTTGTTCACTTATAGTGTGAGAACCTATATTCGATGGTGTAGCGCACACATGTGGTAAGTGCATTTTTAGGTAAAATGAGTTAAATTTGTCAATCGATTTTTCTTTGACTATTCTATTGTATGCACAACTGTGGTAAATGTATATAGAGAATTTTAACTGGTAGCTCCATCTAACATATGTATTATATACTCGTGAATTATAGTTTTCTATGTACATATGTTATAACCGTACTTACCACATTTGTGTTGTTTGATATTATATGACTTATGTGTTAAGTAGTTACTTACCACATTTGTGTTTCTGGTAAACGTCAGTGGATAAATAGGTAAATTTGAACGAAGCGTCTACGCATTACCGAGGTACGATTCCAATGATGATGAATTATATTTAATTTCTTGTATAAAATCAGTTTTTGTGTGTATGCAACTTTATGATTCGTGTTATTTTTATACTTTAAGTTTACGCTTTTGTATTGTCAACATTGTGTCTTGAACCTTGTCTGTCATAAATAGAAGTTGTAACTTTAAATTTATTTTTATTTTTACCCTATTCTTCTAAAAATACTTAAAATTTAATAAACAATCAACTACACAAATGTGGTAAGTATTGCCAGCAAGTTGCCAAATGTGATAAGTGATTTTAATCCTAAAATATTTTTAATTTTTGGAATAAGAGAAACTTTTCTTACTTTTTATTGGGTATTTTGCCACTGAAAAATATTTAAAAATTTTAATGAAAAAACCTCTGCGCCAAACGGATCAGACAGAGGTTGGTTCTTGAGTACTTGACTGTTTCAAAAAGTCTCACACCTAAAAATATATAAACTAGAACAATGTTATAAACTAAAAACTGAAAATCAAAGCTATAGGTAATTAACGTTTCGGAAGAGAATCTACTTCCGTTCTCAAAACTTTTTTGGCCGTCAACTATGACAGTTCTTTGTTTATGTATTTCCATAGTCACGTGAGACATTAAATTATATTTATCTTATTTTTACTTACTCCGTCTCTAAGGATGGGCAACCAACTAGTACAAAAATCTATTGAATAATTAGAAACGCATCTATCCTCGTTTAATAAAATAATCGCGGATTCTTTAAGTTTTCTTTTAGTTCCGTTGCTCTCTTTTTCCAAAATCTTCAAACAAAGAACTGTTATGGTTGACGGCCAAAAAAGTTTTGAGAACGAAAGTAGATTCTCTTCCGAAACGTTAACTACCTATAGCTTTGATTTTCAGTTTTTAGTTTATAACATTGTTCTAGTTTATATATTTTTAGGTGTGCGACTTTTTGAAACAGTCAAGTACTCAAGAACCAACCTCTGTCTGATCCGTTTGGCGCAGAGGTTTTTTCATTAAAATTTTTAAATATTTTTCAGTGGCAAAATACCCAATAAAAAGTAAGAAAATCTGAATATGCCACAAATAAACAATTACAGACAATAAGAGAAACTTTGTCAAAATTATTTGAAAAAACATTTTTTTTAATAAAACTCACTGTCCTCATTTCACTTTAGATTATATCATTCATGAATTGATACAAGCTCGTGAAATTTCTTTTCCATTTATCTCTAAATTGTTAATATGGTATTTACAATATATGTGCGCTACACCATCGAATGTTGAGGATAACATCTACCATTGCAATATGCAATAAGTATCTTCTACTATCCATATTTGTAGGTCTTAGATTAATATATTTACGGTAAAAACTGCACGGGTCAAAGGGACATCCTTCCTTTGTAATTGTGAGATTTCTTGGTTTGTGATTTTTGTCATCTCGAAGAAATACCACCAAAAAACAGCCATTATCTTCCATGTCTTTCAAATATAAACGAATCAAGTCATCTCCTCGGCATGCACCGTAAATACCAAATACTAATTAATTACTTTAGTTAATATCCACTTCTCATCTGGTGTTTCAAGTATGAATTTGGCGACTTGATCTGCAGTTAATACTTTGGACTTTTTCGGTATGTAACCAACGTTTGAGAAATGCAGTAGTTTTCAGCAAATTCAGCACATTTTCTTTTACTGCTAGAGAACTTTTTAACATTGAAAGTCGACTACATAAAGTTACAGCGGTCATTGATTTGGCTTATTCGGACAAATGACAACTTTTTTTTGCTGGCACCACTTTCATTCATTTTCATATCTCTCACGAGACTTCCTGGACAGTAACTCTGCACTTCCTTTTGCCGCTTCAAGTAATATTTCTTCTTCTGGAGAAATCATAAATAGGTATGTAAATATAGTGTTTTCGAGAGGTATAAGAAAAAGCTTTTCCGATCCCTGTTATTCTATTTTCAGATTCATAAGAGTAAAAAATGTTGCCCATTTTTGGTATAGGTGGCTTTGCTTTCTTGTTGCTATGGAAACGAACTTGTGTTAATTGTTGGGATAAGTGTCAAATAGATAAATAAACTTAACTTATATGGTTTGTCGTTGTATTTGTTAGAAAATTTAAGTTGATTTTGAATCACAGTGTCGGCCGACAAAAATATATTGTACATTACATGACCGAGTAACTGTGTTTTGCAGGCCTTCCCAAGCTTCCAGGACTGTATTTGCTTGGGTTGACTTGCACAACTCCTCTATCTGGTCTTGCAACGTAAATTACTATTTTCATTCGAAAATTTCCCAGATTACTACTGTGGAGTTATTAGAGAATAAATGTTTAACAGCTAGTAGTTAGATATTCTCAATGAAGCTGTTACTGAATTTGATATCAAAAGTTATAGATTCAAAATGGCGGGTCCAAGAGGGCTGCCATAATTGCATACTTTTGCAGATTTACATGAGATTTGCACACTAAAGGGTGAAACATTTTTTTTTTCAAGTTAACTCGCCATTGGGAAAACGGTCAATAAAAATTGTTAAACAAAACACCGCTGCACAGTGGGAGTTTTAGATGGACAAAATTCTACAAATTTGCAAACAAACAGAAATCATTCGTTAGAAAATCGGAGAAATATTGAAAACATTTTAGACACTAAAGGGGTGGATTTTGAGTGGGTTGAAAAGTATTATTTAGTTTAAAAATTCTGAAACTTTGTAGATGCGATAATATTCTACCCGTGAATACACCAAAATATTTTTAAAAATTCTAAGGAGCAAGGGGATGGTTTTTAAGGTGGTTGAAAATTAAATATTATTTTAAAATTACGTAACTTTTTGAATAAGATTTGTAAATCTATGAAAGAAAATGTAAAGTAAATGTAGTGAAATAAATGTAAGCTCTTAAGGGGTGGTTTTTGAAGGGGAGCAGCGGACAATTTTATATTTCTAGGGGACGAAATTATTTAAATTATTTTTTTCTGTTTTTGGTGCACACTGGTTTACTTGGACATACAAATACATCCTATTATTTGTTTTTTCTCTTTGTCAGATTCCATTGACCTTATCTCAAAGAGACTTCTCCGTGGTATGCAGTATCTAACTAAAAAGTAAAATCATGATCAAGATAGCAGATGCTACCAGCTTTCTCTTTTCTTCTTAAAATGATAACGTAATAATAGGTAATTATTGTTCTTAAAACGACAAACCTTAAATCAAGATGAACAAAACTATACAGCTGGATGATACTCAGAGAATTACAATTTTCTACTTTTACATATCTCCACTTAGAGCAAATTATTTTAAATATATGTTAAGTACAACGCAATACACGTTAATATTATTTCTGGAACAACCTAATATTATAAAGTAAACCATATTGCACCATAAACAGAAATAAATAATTGAAATAATATCGTCCTCCTAGAAATATAAAATTGTCCTCAGCACCCCTTCAAAAAGCATTAATTCCATAAGAGCTCACATTTATTTCACTACTTACATTTCCTTCTCATTTTTTTCGTAGAATCACAAATCATTATCAAAACGTTACATAATTTTAAAATGAAATTTAATTTTCAACCCCCTTAAAAACCAGACCCTTGCTCCTTATTTTGCAATTTTTGCTGTATTCGTGAGTACAATATTGTCGTGTCTACAGAGTTTCAGAATTTTAAAACCAAATATTTTTTATTCATTTGCAAAGTAGAATTACGTCCACCTAAAACTTGAAAATTTCTCACTATGCATCGAACTTTTAATTGAACCTTATAAGCGAATATCAATTTTGAGATCGGTGTAAATACAAGGAAATAAAAAACTCGAAAATTGTTTTAAGGTCGGTTCAATTTCTTTCAAAATCTAATTTAGAATATCTTTCTGCAGTGCCAATAGTTGTTTTAAGTAGTGCTAGGCTTTCCAGTAATCTCATAATTCAGCGTGGATGGTGATAATTCATAAAAACTTTAAACAGTGGGTAAACAAATGGTTCTGTGCAAAATAATCATTTCATCTGGCTCTAATACTTATCCTTTAATAAAATTTATATAGTATTAACTTTTATGTTACATATATTTCACGCATACTCCCCGAGGTAAAAGGCTAAAGAGAATTTTTATCCATATATACACACATGATGGTCAAATGGAGTCAGTATTATCTCCCTTAACCATAAATAAAGCGAATTGGTCCAAATTTTACTCGGGGGATCTGATAAAGAATCCAACGACAGAAAAAAGTATTAACGTAAAATACGTTCGAGGGGCGGATTTTTACAGCTGGCCTATTTAGGAAGCTAACCGATAACGGAATTTAAACAATAACATAAATAATGTTCAGACGAAAATAAATTATAAAATTACAAATGTATTTGGAAATTATTTTTTAAAATGCAAATATTTAAGAGCTAAATGAAAATCTGATTCTGGCAATGAAATGGAAGAGGCTAATTCTGGTGTACCTAGTCCATACCTGAAATATGGCTAATATAGTACAATGTATAGGAGAAAAGAACTCTTTACCAGTTAATCTGCGTCATATTATTCATGAGTCATCTTATATATAATTCTAAATATAAAAGCCTCCTTTATAAGCTTAAAATTCAATTCAAATTCAAATATTTATTGGTCTTTCTTTTATCATATACATGATATAAGACAAGTCACACTAGTTAAGTAATATAATATAACATACCCTAGTAGCACAACATATTGGACTAATATATAATCCATATAGGACCAATATATGAATATTCGTCCTATATTCATATATTGGTCTTATATGGATTATATATTGGTGCAACATTGGTGCTACTAGGGATATAACAACTTAACTCCATTTATGTAATCTTATGACCTCTCCCAACAATCCATTAGGTAGGTATTTATAACATTATTTAACTTAATTATTTTTTGGAAAAATGAAAAACAATTCTTTTTGATGTTTCAAATAAAAACTGTATTTTGATACACTCTACATATGTTTCGGCTTGCTAGGTCTTTCTCAAATGAATATTAAAGCTATGAAGGCGGTTGTTCTAAAAATAAATGCAATAATACCCAAACATGTGAAATTACAGGGATTTCAAGTAATAAAACTAAGTATCTACCTACTCGGAATATAATTCACCGGGCTATTCTTAAAACCTTGTCTATTATGGAGTGTTTATGAAATTTAGTTGGTCATTGGTGGTACAAGTGTTGCTTTTAAGGGATTTTTTTTATTTCTAATTGTTCAAACCTTTTTAGTATTCACCACATAATATAAACAAAAAGAATTTGAACTTCTCGCTGTCAACACAGAGAATATCATGAAAAGTTACAATCAATTTTAAATTGCGATGACTTTGAAAAAATGAACAAAAATCCTACCAATAAATATCAATCAGAAATTGTCTCTAGTTTAAAAAAATTCACTACAATTTTCCAAAACAATGAATTGTATAGATTAAAAATTATGAACCCCTCACCACCTTTACTCTACGGCCTCCCAAAAATTCACAAAGAGAATATACCTATACGACCAGTAGTATCATATATTAATGCACCTTCTTATAAACTTTGCAAAGAACTAAATTACATCCTACCGAAGTGGACCAATTTCAAATCTAGATATTCAATCAAAAACTCCTTCGAATTTATTAAAAACACAGAAAATCTTATCTTACCGGACAACGCTAAATTAATCTCATTTGATGTTAAAAGCTTATTTACATCTATCCCGCTTATGGAACTAAAATTAATTCTAAGTAATTTAATAGATAATTCACAGATTGATATAACTGAAAAAATACAATTAAAAAATATTTTAAGAATTTGCATTGAACAGAATTGTTTTCAATTTGACGGTGAATTTTATAAACAAAAAGCCGGCTTACCAATGGGTTCCCCTATTTCTCCGTTGTTAGCAGAGATATTTGTGGCAAACTTTGAAAATGTAATTTTTAGTAGTAATAGCAACCTAAATGTATATGTTTTCTATTGGACTCGTTATGTTGATGATATTGTTTGCATATGGACCGGTACAGAAAGGAATTTAAGTAGTTTCCTTAATTTATTGAATTAATTTAATAGTCAAATCCAGTTCACATTAGAGAAAGAAAAAATGGCCAATTAAACTTTTTAGATATAAATATTAAAAAACATCGTAATCAATTAAAAATTAGTATTTATCGAAAACCCACTACAGCAGACACAGTCATTCATTATAATTCACAACAATCTTGGCAAATTAAACTCTCTCCGTTTCATAGCTTAATACATAGACTCACAAATTTCCCCTTAGACGAAGATGCGTTTAATAAAGGATTAAACATAATCAAACAGATTGCAATAAGTAATGGATATAAGGAATCACTAATAGAGAACATGGTTAAAAACAAACAGCGAAAACTGCTTGAAAAGGAATTTTTTACTGTACCCAACAAAACAACAAAGTACAATTTTATTAATTATATTCCTAGGTTTAGTGATAAAATAAGTAGAAAATTAAATAAGTTAGGCATCTCCACAATAAGTGTAAACAAAACAAATTTAGGAAGTATTTTGGTCAACAATAAAGAAAAAATAAGTAAAGTCAACAAATCGGGAGTTTATGAAATTAAATGTAAGGACTGTAACGCGGTATATATTGGCCAGAGTGGTAGAAGCATAACTAATAGGGTAAAAGAACATAAACAATCTATTTTAAACAACAACAAAAATACAGGAATGTCAACACATTGCATTGAAAATAACCATTTTATCGACACAAAGAATATTAATTTAATCCATTCAGAAAGAAATGGAAAACGCTTAAACCTCCTTGAACAATTAGAAATAAAAAAATCCCTTAAAAGCAACACTTGTACCACCAACGGCAAACTAAATTTCATAAACACTCCTATAATAGACAAGGTTTTAAGAATAGCCCATTGAATTATATTCCAAGTAGGTAGTTTTATTACTTGAAATCCCTGTAATTTTACATGTTTGGGTATTATTGCATTTATTTTTAGAACAACCGCCCTCATAGCTTTGGTATTCATCTGTAATGCTCTTGAGAAAGGCCTAGCAAGCCGAAACATATATGGAGTGTATAAAAATACAGTTTTTATTTGAAACATCAAAAAGCATTGTTTTTCTCTTTTCTAAAAATAATTATTCTAAAGATGTTTCACAAGGAACCTACCACATACTCAATCCAGTGTATTATTTAACTTATATAACATAATATTGCCCTCCAACCATTTATCTCCACAGTTACTTAAAAGCCAAGAACTCTGGTCTCGAGGCAACAAAATAAAAGTTGTAATCCTCCAAAGTTTTGTTAGTTTACAAGCTGATGCTCGTATTGTTCGTCATAAGCCACCTCACGACTAAATGGTAAATTCTTGATATGCCAGAGTATCTAAAGTTGTTATCATTTTGAAAAATTACTCTTACTTTTATATTTCCTTTTCTTGTTCTTTATGCAAATGGGCTCGGAGAATAGGGTTATACAGTATGTCTCACCTCTTGCATACACAGCCTCGTACCTTGCTCTGTTTTTTCAGATTCACTTTTTTCTGTCACTTAATCAACTAAACTGATTATTTTCTTTCCAAAAAAAATTACCTCATCGATCATGGCAAACTAAACATAGGAGGCTTTGGGTAATCGAAATTTCGTTAAGACGAAATGGTCACAATTATTGTAAACTTAAGCCTATATCGGGTGATTCAGTTTGATATACGCTAATACGCTCCCTGCAGTGGGCTAGAATCCAAAATTTCTGGCCAAAATTCTGAAACTCTGCAAATGTACTTATTACGCATAGATTATTAAGGGAAAAATAGTAAAAAAATATACACCCTCTGGGGTAAACTCAGTTTACGTACTTTTAAACTAAACTTCTATGAGACAAATAAGAAAAAAATCATCAACCCCTGCGGGTGAGTTATAAAGGTTGAAAATATAAATACTGCACGAGTTTTTCAAACTTGGCGGACGTGTTCATTGCACTAAGGTATTTATCAGGAATACATTTTTTAAAGTGCATTCTTGTCCTGCTTCTAACGGCGTGTATGAGATGGGCTTATGCATTTCATGATGAACGCACTCTTCCCTGATTCTGAAATATATTTCACGAAAAATTGAGACACTCTATATACAATGTCCCTTCCACTGGTCATTAGTGTACACCAGGTATATACATTTTCCCCCTTGGTTGGAACTTACTGTTGTATCGACAATGAATACCTGCTGTGACGCAGGGTCACAATTAGAATTGCTCCGAGAACGCGTGTCTTTCTATTTTTGCATATTTCAGTGAAATAAGCAGTTTCTAGCAGCTAATTTAAATGAATATCTTATTTCACAAACATTTCCTACATGCCAAATTGTGAATTAGAGTAACATCTCTTGCACATACCAACTATGTTCATACTTTGGTTTTGCTACCGTAATACGCGTGTTTGTATTACAAGCGTATATTTAATATTTATTTTCCATAATAAGATATAAAAGATATTGAATTTCAATGCATAGATAATATTTTACATGCCTTCAGGAGTAACCTGCATTTTTTTAGGCCAAAGCATGTGATAACAAAAATTCACAACATGCGCATGTTAAGTATATCGAGACCGATTCTCGTACCGTTAAGCACTCGAAGATGACCAAGTTTTGACTAAGGTACAGCAGCAGGTAGAAAACCTAGGTAGCTGTCCTTTCAGTTTTACAGGCAGGAAACCCTGCTTTACAAAACTATGTGAATTAAAACAGAATATAATTGATTTGGTTTTTCGATTTTTGGCTTGGACTCTGGGATTCTAGCCCACTGTGCGCCCCTGTATCTTTCTTATTTCAACTAAGATATGTTAAAACTTCTTTCAAAGGTTTGGGTTTTGAATCAACAGAGTTAGCCATGGAAACAATTTAATTTTGACATTGTAAATAATGTAACTAGTGCCATCTAGGCGAACTATATTCGAAAAAGAAAGTTTTTATCGAGGATTGTATACGGCACTGATGAAATGTCAAAATTTAGAAACAAAGTTTGATGTTTTGACCAAACAAAGTTCTGTTTTTAAATAGTTATGTAAATAATTTTTACATTAAACAGTTAATATCGTATTTTTAGTTAATTACTAATAATAATACTCAACAATAATATTAAAATAACAATTACAAATAAATAATAATTACCAATTGTAACACGCGGAATGCTCAATAGCATCCTTCGTTACACTGTTAATATTTATTAGAAAAATTATAATTTATCGGAAATATTATTCCCACAAACTCTAGTACTAATAGAGTGCACTTACTCCTTAGACTATGATAAACATACGTCATCTGTCAGCAGTTAACGCTCGCGAATACTAGATAGCGCACCAGGGATGAGATTTCAACTAAATAAAGCCGGGTGAAACTCTTTCTCGTTGAACCATTGAACTAATTAGACGTATTTATAATTTTGTTTGACCTGTAATGGGGATGTTAGAATTTGAAAAACTTCGTGATGATCACATGAGGTAAGGTTTTAATTATTATACCGGTAAATACCATCTAACATTTGAAATATAGTTTTAGGTTTTTCTCATATTCTTGTAAATTAAGAATTAATTTCTTAGTAACAAAACTTATTCACGTCTAATGATTTTAACGTAGAAGTATTTCAACGTTACATTAATTGCTTTGAGCAAGATTTGAGATTATGTACATTCAAATTGCGATACCTACTACGTTTTCCACTAAGCAAGCAATATTCATATGAAGTCAACCTTTCTATACTACATTTTGAATTGGCATATACGAAAAAATTCTGAGCGATGAGATTTTATTCATTTTGTCTTGGCGACAAATCCTGTACGAACGTTTCTACGATTTCATAACCTCAAAATGGGATTAAGGCAGCCACATGTGAAACACAACTTTTAAATCCATAATCATCGGAGAACAGGATCATATTTAGGAATTTCCTTAATCAGGATAACAAAATAAAAGATAAGTACTTTTGATTGCTACATGTAAAAGGGATTATGTTCACATAATTGTAGTTTTGGGTCATAAAAGTCAAGTGTGTAAATTTAAAATATGAGATTCAAGCTAAATCTATTATAATTTTTGTTAGATTATATTTTAAATACGCTGTTATAATTAATCCGTTGTCGTACATTAATTCATACTTACTTATTTCTTAAATTCATTGTCGCACATATTTCATCGTTCTATTGTAATGCATTTCTGTTGGTAACATAGTAAGTCGTGGTTCATTTTTATGGTAACGAGAGTGTTTAAAGTTTATGAACTTTGAGATAATGTTACGAGACATATTTGTTGTAATATAGTATTTTGTCTCTCGTAAAGGATCTCAAGTTCCTAATTTTGTTGTAATATATGATTTTTAATATTGAGGTAAATTTACGAGACTTATCTTTTGTAATATAGTTATTTTGTCTCTCGTAAAGGATCTCAAGTTCCTAATTTTGTTGTAATTAATGAATTTTAGTATTGAGGTAAAGTTACGAGACGTATCTTTTGTAATATATTTTTGGTTCTCGTACACGCCTCAAATTTGCCTTACCGTTGAGCAAATTGTAATAGTGTATCTTGTAATATAGTTTCCTTTGTACATATTTCTGTCTGGTATTTTGCTATACAGTATCGTTGATGCTGTGATAGTTTCACTTCTTGTAATATAATATTTTTGTAATATAGTGCTATTGTATATATGTAACATTTGTCTTTTGTTTATCTTTATCTTTATCTTTAATTTTGTTTGATTATACTAAGTAATCAATGGCGCCCAGGCCTTGAACTCAACGCCCTTTTGCTCTCTGTACCTTTACTGTGCTAACCAGATTAAACCAGTGACGCTAACCACGTCGCTCGTAGGGTGGCCCACAATAAGAACCACTTGGGCAAACTAAAACCTTCTTTTCTTAGCCACGCAATAAAGAAACTACCGATAAGAAAACTAATTAACAATTTAGAAAATAGAAACATTATTTATTACTTCACATGTTCAAAAAGGCCTCCGTTCGCTTCTAAACAAAATTGCCCTCTATTTATCACGACTTGGAATAAAAAGGATACAGGACGCGAATACCAAACTGAATCAGCTGGTATACAAAAATTCTTGGACAAGAAACTCGTTCTTAGTATTTAATTTATGCAGGTCGCTAAAATGTCAAGTTATTTTTACAGATCCATTAATATCACTAGAGGTCTTTTTACTTATCAAGAAATTAAAAAACGTAACAGGAACAGATTTCAATAGTCAAGTTTTATACAGTTGTTATATTGTAGATATGAGCGTGTGGGCGAAAGGTAAAATACACTGTATTTCTCTTCCTTGTTCTTTATGCAAATAGTCTCAGAAAACATGGTATATATGCCATATTACGACTGTTTAATTTCTGCTAGGTATATGGTCTATAATCGAGCGCTTTTTTTTGCTAAGTAGGAGAAAAAGTTATATACATTTAACTATTCCTGTCACGTTCTCGTCCCGACTGCTTTTAATTTATTTTCCAAAGTTGTTAAAGTTAAAAGTAACTTTTTGTAACGATTGTTATTCCAGACACCATCCTTACGACTGGGTACAAATGTAGTTTTCGCTCCCTATAATTATTAACCTCGTAAATTAACCATCAAGAGATTCTTTCTTATACGGAACACTTAGCTAGACATGAAGCTTACAGAATACTTCCAAATTATCATAGTAATTGTAAATTCTTAGGAAGTAGCTACGATATTCTATCGTCTTTAATTTTCTCTACTCTTTTTTATGTTTCTGAGATATGGACTATCTGGAAGGAAAACAAGCGTATTAAAAATTTCATGGAGTAATATGAAAACTTTTGTTACTCGGATAACCCGTCGAATCAACAGATCGAATTTTCAAAAATTACCTATTCAAAACGCCAAAGCACAAATTGAAATATCGTAAGTTTCGTAGTCTACATATTCTGACACGTGATGTTTTAACATTGGCAACCAAGTTGTACAGACATCTACGGAACAATTCGACACGCATTTATCTCATTCAATAATATTATCGCTGATTCTTTTTTTTTTTTTGCTATCTGCCTATTTTGTTAAAATTTTTGCCGAGTCCCAGTTTATTCTATGTCCGTTCTCCCAACCATATTCGCAGATCTTGGACCTCTGAATTTCATTTTTTCTGATATAATTTTGATGTTCGCCCAATCTTACACTAAAAGGTCTGGATGACTCACCCACGTATTCTTTGTCGCACTCACACGGAATACTATAAATGCAATTTTTTGAATTTTGCTCGTGGTTCTTCGGTTTCGTCTTTGTCAGAATAGATCTTAAAGTTTTGCTTGTTTGAAATACCGTCCTAATATCAAATCTATCACCGATGCGGCGCAACTTTTCGGATAATCCGCATACATAAGGAATTAACGCTGTATAACCTTTTTCAGGTTTTTGTAGTACCTGATTGTTATTTTCAATATTTATGAAGGTCTTATCGACAAATCCCTCAGGGTATTGCTTATTTATAAGAACTTCTTTTATAAACAGCTTCTCATTGTTTAGTATTTCATCATTAGAAGAAATGATTTTGGTCCTATCGTACGAACATTTTACAATACCCCTCTTAACTTGCATCGACTGATTTGAGTTGAAATTTAAATATCTGTTGGTATGTGTTGGTTTTCTATAAACACTTGTTTCAATTGTACCATTTACTCTTTTAATTAAAACATCTAAAAATGGTAATTCATTTCTAGTTTTCTTTTCTAAAGTTAATTTAATAGAAGGTTCTTTATTATTTAAATGTTCCAAAAAACCATCTAGTAATGCAATACCGTGAAGCCAGATTGCAAAGATATCATCTACGTATCTCCACGAGATAACCGGTTTGCATGCACAATTTTGAACATGTCTAGTCTCAAAATCCTCCATAAATATATAGCTTAAAATCGGTGCCAATGGAAAACCCATTGCCATACCGAAATCTTGTTGATAGAAATGATTTTCCAATTGAAAATAAGTTGTTTTTATACACATAGTTAAAAGTTCCATTATGGTATTTATACTCAATTTAGTTCTAGCTTCCAAATTATTTTCGTTTAACAATTTGTCTTTGATTATTTTTAAAGTTTTGTCTACTGGGACGTTAGTGAACATACTAACTATGTCAAAACTAACCATCAGATGTTATTATGAATATTGTTTTCATAAACTTTTTCGATAAAATGTTTATTTTTTTTATACGATTCAGTATTTCCAGATAATGGATTAACAATTTTAAACAAGAATTTTACCAAATTGTGGCATGGCGAATTAATGGAACTAACAATTGGTCTTAACGGGACATTCTGTTTATGTATTTTTGGTAAGCCATAAAAATGAGGAGGCTTGCTATAATGTGGTGTAAGCATCCGTCGTTCAAAGTCATTAAATTCATTTTTGTATTTAAATAAAGTTCTGTAAATGTTCTCCTCAATTGATTTTGTTTGGTTTTTACTTAATTTGGTTATTGTTAATTAATTATTAAAATAAGCAACCTCAAACTGATCATTTGACATAAAAGTCACAACCGTAGAGGTTATTTACCAGTAACATACTGGTTATTATCTAAATGTTATTTGTGGCATTATCTTAATTTTTTTTCCTTCTTCAATTCTTTGGGACTTCCTGCCACATGTATGTTTTCTTTTTAAGCGGTGCTAGGGGAACCTACAAAGTATATCACAATTAACCAGTATTTTACTAGTAAATACGTCAGAAGACATTTTACTGTCGCCGCTTCGTCTAGTCTTTTAGATTAGAAATGTTTGTGAATTATCAAAGGGCTCATATAAAAATGTTGTGGCTATAACTCGAAAACTTATTAAAAGCTGCGAATTTTCCGCAAGTAGTTTTAAATAAGAATCGAGGACATAAAATTCCCGACTTGCCACTTAACTACAAGTTCTCGTAACTTATGATGAAAGTTGGGCCCTCATTCCCCATCATATTCTCCCTTGCTGATGATATGCACGAATGCCAGCGATTTTTCCAGTTGTTGAACAGTTTTGGGAGTTGTCTTGCTGAAGTATGTTTAGAACCGTCGTCGTATCTCTTTTAGATGTTTTGCACGTGGCCCAGAGCAGTCCTTTGAAATTACTTACTTCAGAAGTGTGAATATTTAGGAGGATCTACTAGTATAGATGGTGTTTAGTTAAGGTGATGTTTGTTGTAACGAAAGTATTAAATAATTTTGTTTGAGAAGTTCATGGTTGCACCGACCTTTGACACACCGGTCTATTCGATGTTGATAAGCGAACACAAATACAAGTTTAATTGCTTTATTTACATACATTTTAATTGATTTTTAAGTAAATTATTTTTTGTTTAAATATAATTATAATAATTATTATTCTTTATACGGTTTGGCAAACAACAGAAAAAGTAATCTATGAGAAAGAAAAATAAAAACTATCTATATCTATAAAAATACTAATCTTCAATTTTTGAATTCTGATAACCTGCAATCTGCTTAAGCCAGCAATTGAAAAATTACATCTTGCGAGAAAAATTGAATTTATCTATTTTCTTATCTTATTTGACAATTCTCATAGCCCGTTATTGTCATGAAGAATAAGTTAAATGGAGAACAAAAAACTATTCAATAAAACAATTAAAACCTGCTTAAATGTCACAATTAAACGATATAAGAAAGAATACTGCATAGCTTTCTATCACTGATTTATTATAACATACACGTTACTACAGTTTCGGTACTTTAACTACCATTTTCAAACGTTGCGTTGATTCAAATGAATGAATTTACAAAAGGCTGTGCATATTTATACCAATATATTTATACTAATTACACTTTCTGGGTACTAGGTAATTGATCAGATCTTAGAAAGACCATAAATTTTAAGAATAAAAAAAAAAATAAAAATTCAGCAAGCTTACTTTATAAGGGAATATTTTAAAGCATTAAACAGAGTACTGAATTTGTGCTTGTCAGCACATAATCTGGAAGTCAGCTTTAAACCAGCTTTCAGATTCTCCAATATATTGTATCGTGCTAAGGATAAAAATGATCCTCTAAAAAATCAGGTGTTTATAAAATTACATCTCCAGATTGTATATAGGTCAAACTGGTCGTTCATTCGAAATTAGGTACAAAGAAGATTTACGTTGTTAAAATTTTCTAAAAACAGACTCTTAATAAAATGAATTCATTTATTGCTTTTCAAAAAGATCTATTATTGAAATCAGTGCTGAATGAAAGTTTAAAGAGAATCTAAACTAACAAAAAAGCCCAAAATAGAACCAACTTCGAGCTCTGAAGAGTCTACCTGCACTACAGGTTTCATGCTCAATAAAATCATATATTGCTCGTGTGCTGAAAAAAACTTAGTACAAGTAAACCATTGTAGGATGGCCAACACTGCCAACAGCCGCGCAGAGAGAGACGAAATATCGTCGCTGTTGAATAGAGACAAGTTTCTTAACTATGAACGTAGTACAGTCGGGGGAAGAAGTTTAAGTAAAAAGTGCTTTCTTATTCACCAACAATCCGGGTATGTCACAGTCTAGTTGATGTTTTCGATTGAACAACAGTTCTTTGTACACGTAACATTAATGTTTATAAGTAAATACTTCTAATAGGTACCTATGTATTAAATATGTTATACACTACAAGCACTTTTCTCAAGACTGTACCGATGTTTACACGAGGAAGGAACATAAACAAGTGAGCTCCGTAAAGGTGGGGTGGTTTCAACTACTGCGCATCCTAATCTCGTTGGCCATTCTAGGCTGGTCGACCTGTAGTTTCGCTACCTGGCGCCAAAAATTTGTGTTTCAAAATAAATTCTATAAAACCGCTGCCTATGGAATCACTACTTTCACATCCAGATTTTTCCTCCAAGTCATTTTAAAGGAAACATCTTGACTAAATTTGCACTCTAGTATGTGGAAATTATTGGTCATAGAATTTTAATAATATTTGGGGCAGATGTCATAAAAAAGTGTGAGGCGTTGGTTTCTACCATGTGCATTAAAAATGAAGTTTCTAGTTTACCCTACTTATTTTCCGCCATTCACAACCTACCACCTCCCTCCCCTTCAATGGATTCATCTCAATCAGATGTCATTACAGTACATGTGTACTAACTTTCAAGTGAATATCTCAATTTTATTTTATCAACCCCTTTAATAATGGAGTAGGCATATTGGGGGGTTGAAAACAACGGAATCATCTCGAAATATAGTCTAATTCCATATCTCGTCATAATACATACGTGTACCAAATTTCAAGTGAATATCTCAATTCTGCTTTATCAACCCCTTTAATAATGGAGTAAGGGTGGTAGGGGGTTGAAAAGTATTATTAAAAAATCTGTTACAGACAGACCGACATACAGACAGCCATACAGACAAACATTTTTTTTCGCTCGAATTTAAAATCTCGACGTTTCATGACATTCTAAACCTATTTCAAGAAAAAAAAAATTGATTTTTTTTTGCGATTACTGTACTTCCGATTCACTACGTGGATGTAGAAGTAAAATTCTCGCACACACGTGTAGTGTATTCTGTGAGTCGGATTGAATCTCGAAAAGCACTTTTTTTTTAACCAAACGGGTGGACGTTCCGTCGTTCTTCCGTAAAAAAAATAAGAAAGTACCAGGATAATGACAATTTTGCCGGTTTAGCAAGAAGTAAGAGTGTAATTATATTTTTCTTCGTTTGGTGAGCGAGGAGCGGTCCCGATATTTTTTTCATGCTCAACATCTTCAAAAACGGGGGGTAACACGGGTTTAGCAGGGAGAAGACGGCCCATCCTCGTTTCACCCCTTTCGGGGCTGGCTGGTAGGAGATGGCGGATAGGCGGTTTACCCCTTTCGGGGATAGTTCTTGGCCGTTTGGGGGGTGGGATGACCTCGGAGAGAGATTTAACCACCGCCATCGTATTCAAGATTCTCGAAAACGGGGACGTGACATAGTCTCGTTAGGCTAGGAAAAATTTACATTCCTGTCCGACTTACAGAATGCACTAGATACCATAGCAATGCACTTAAATACATCTTGCGAAAAAATTTATCCACATTCGTTAAAAATAAATGCCTAGGCTAAGACAGAGATACTTTCCTCGACTGTATCCAGACAAACTGATTGACGATTATCCTACAAAAGAAAGCTGACACGTACATGATAAAATGGACAGTATTATCAACTACACCCCAAAACACTATCTTTTATTTTGCTTTGCTTTTATATCACTACATCCCGATGACAACGAGGAATGAGCTTGTACTTTCGTGTAACAAAGCACAATGCCTTGATGTTCCGATATAAATGTAATGTGACATTGTGTTTACTGACCTTGCATGACATGATATAGGGGGAAATCGGCTTGATTCTCCATTATCCATCATTGGGTAGACATGACACTTCGTGGCTTCGGTTTATCTTAAAATGACAAATATATTGTGTATTATTTGTATCTGCAAATAGGAATAACGTGATATTAAATATTATAGACTAATAGTATTATGATACGAAAAAGAAAAAGTAAAAAGGACGTATAGTACAACAATCGTCAGGGTTTTTAAGCAGGGATAAAATGATCTTTATGCGAAATTTTGTATAAAAGTAGGTCCTTGCTAGAAGAAAAATATAAAAAACTTCTCAATGCTACCACGGTTGAGACAAAATCACGTCAAACCCCCAAGAATTATTTTCTTAGAAATAAAAATACCAAAAAATATCGTAGGCTTAAAAATTAAAGAGAAAAAAGTTCTACACAAAAATATCTATAAAGAAATTCCTACATTCAGCTTAAGAAAGGTTTAAAATTATGGGTGGTGTACGACAAACAAATTACCATTGAATGAAACAAAATGTAACGTTATGACATTTACAACAAAGCAAAATATCATCCTGTACTATTACAAATTAGATAATCATACACTTTTCCGACCAGACACTTTTTGTGACTTGGGTGTGACATTTGATAAAAAACTAACGTTTGTAAACCACATCGAGCTTGCTGTCACTAAAAGTTATAGAACGCAGGGCTTTGTAATTACAAATTTCGCACATTTTAAAATTGTACGTACATTAAAGCATCTTTACACTACCACTGTTAGACCACATCTTGAATATGCTTCAATATTATGGTGTCCAACGTATACTGTACACATACAAAATTGGGAAAGATCTCAACGCCGTTTTCTACATGCGACTTTTAAGGCTGAGGGAACTTATCCGGCTATTATTGGTTATCCACATGAAGAACTGCTCTCAAGGTTTTCCCTAAACAGTTTAGAGGTTCGTAGATACAGATCAAAATTAATCTTTTTATATAATATTTTACACAATAACATCGACTGTGGGAATATTTTAAGTATGCTTAATTTTCAAATTCCTAGAGCGGCATTTAGAAACAACAATTTATTTTACTTGCCTTTTTCAAGAACAAACGTAAAAAAAATTTCTTATATCCCGCAGATGTGCAATATGTACAATGAATAGAATTTGAATCGTTAAGATATATTCACTTGCAGTATTATGAACATAAAGAATCTGTCCCTAACTTAAATTGGAGTTTTGTTCTTTTTTGTTGACACAGTCTATTAGCCTCATCGTATACTTACTGTACTTCTTGAATAAGCCGTATGTTTTTTTAATGCATATATACAAAAGTGTATTATATAAGTTTAGTTTAGATTAGTTAGTTCTCTTTTATATGAATTTATATTTATTCTTGTATTTAAGTGTGTATATGTGTGTCTTTTTATTATTCACTAGTATTTTTGATTCAGTTTTTATCTCCTAATTTGTAACTGGGTTCTTTTGCCTGTTGAATGGTATATCAAATAAAAAAATTAATAAATAATTAAAACAATGTGGAAATGTTCTGGACAGAAAATAAAATGAGTTCTATACAATGTTTGTCAATTTTGTAAATTATGAAATTCTGATTTCAAAATGCTCTCAAATGATGAAATATTGACAACGACATATCATGAAGATGCAAACTAAAGCTAAGAATATCTACTTTTAATAATTTCCATATCCACGTGGGTGGTATTATTACTTAATAGTAAAGAAATTTTCAATTTTATTTCTTGTTCAAATTGATCTAAAATATCATGAAACGTAGAGGTTTTAAATTTGAACGAGAGAAGTAATTCTGTCTGTCGGTATGTAACTCATTTCGAATGCAAAATTACTCCGGAATGGTCTGGGATATTGACACGTATGTATTAAAACAAAATCTAGAACTTGATTATATAATTAGGGGTATATAAATAAAGGAAGTTAGTAAGAGATCAAAAACTTTGTATACAGAGAAGGTTCATAAGTAACGGATAAAATCCTTAAATACGTCAATATTTAATTCTAAAATGAAATTTTTTGACGATAATTTCAACCGCATTGGAGTGACAGCTACCCCTATAAAGTTTTTAACTGTGGATCTCATTTGAAAGGGGTTTTAAATCTCTATCCAGCAATATAAGATATTTTGAATAGTTCTAATTTTTCTATTGAAAAACGTTACATTTTAAATGTTACTAAGTAAACTTATGGCCTCATCGCTCGCCCGACTTATCAGTTCTGGATTATTGTATTTGGGGAACTATTAAAAATAAAGTTTATAAGAGCCCATTAACAACCATTGAAGATTGTATGCAGAGAGTAAGAAATGCATTCCAAAACATATCACAGGATTCAATTGGAAGAGCTACCCATGAGGAACTAATCCGAAGGTGCGAAAAATGTGTCGAGGTTCGAGGGCGGAACTTTGATTAAATTAAAATGGAATCATGTTTTAAATTGATCTCATCTCTGCTACTTTAGTTCATGCCATATCTTCAATTCGATTAATACGCATGTTACAGTGTTAGTGTTATTTTCCCTTTTTGTGAATATCGAGTAGCAAATGTGCTGCAAGTTCTTGATATTACCTTATCACATTCTCCATAAATAATAAACAAATTTAAAAAGTCTTCGCGGGTGTAATTTAAACGTGCTGGCATTTTTTGACATAAGATAATGACTGATTGTTTCTAATCATGGCTATTTTGATGAAATGATTATAACAATTTATGAATTTCTAATAAAATCGCAAATATTTCAAAAAGTTGAAAACTTTAACCCCTCAATGCCAACATCAGAAAGAAGGGAATTCAATTTTACACAACTTGACGTAAAAAAATACAGGGTGTTCCATTTGTCCTAAACAAGTTTTCGCGGTTTGAAGTTGACAAAATGGAACGCGAAAACGGAACACTTGGTATGTTTTTATTGAATTTATTTCAGTTGTAGAAGGTAGTTCTCCTTGTGTTCTTTCTCCGTGCCAAGGAGCAAATGAGGATGTGCTACACAGAAAAAGTTATAACGGTTCCTGCAAACCGTTGCACCTGTCAAATTTTTTATAAAATGTCAAATATCTTCGAAACTACTGGGTTTAGGTAAAGAATTTTACTGTCATCTCGAAAAGTCGAAATGTATAGGGTGTTCCATTTAAAATAAGTAAGTTGGTATCGACTTCCGGTATAATCGGAAGTACCCCATGCTTCTAATTATTTTAGTTGGATTGGTCACACCGACGTTAATAATTATCTAAATTTTCAAAAATTTCTGATGCGTGCTTTTCTCTATATCGATCGATTCAGTTACCGGTGAGACACCCTGTATAATATTATTATTGCTAGTGTATTTATAAGGCTAGTTTTCCACTCTGTAACTGGTTACCTATTGGTGGTTGTCTCAAAACAATTAAATAAATACCTTCTATTGTCTTCACAAGTGCTAATATAATATAGGGAGTAAACTTTAAGAAGTTCCCTTATTTGTGATATACATTGAAGAGAAAATTACTATGTATTATAGGTTTTGAGCAAACACGTTCTCCTAATATTTGCTATGATATTATACAACTAGTAATACAAGTAGTAATAGCATATTTTGTGTGATGTATCATTGTAAAATGAAAACGATAATTATAAATTAAATGAAGCACATATTTGAAGAATAGATCAAATTCAACTTCTACTACGATAGTGGGAGGCGTTGCTGAAATTCTCCTAAAACATTTTACATCATTTCCGAGGTGACTTGACTAATTTCCTGCCTTATTCTGTCGATTGTTTTTTTAGACTGACCATCCCGTATGTTTTCGTAGAAGGTATTGCAGGTTTCTTCCTTCAAAGTACATGTATTATCCACGACAATTATTACATTAATATAATTAAAATTTTGAACTTATTGTGGGTATAAAGCACATGCTTGATGAAATCAGAATTGGGTATAAAAATACTATAATGCTGATAGTTAAATATTGTAATAAATTGTCACCTTTCTCTTTCTTAATTGAAAATTGTTTATTAGCTAGAGAGAACATCATAGATTCTATTTTAGTATCTACGAAATATCGTAAGTACTTTACGTAGATTCTTCAACGTTCATCCAAGTTCATTGTATTTTACTGATAAGAAACGTAAAATGCAATATAAAATCAAAACAGGGCTCTGTTGACGTATGCTGACGTATTTAATACCTAATAGATGATTGTGTCGGTAACTTAAGAATATTAATCCAGAATCCTCCTTATATATTCATTTATAAATTCTGAAATCGTAAATCTTTCCCTCTTTGAAAACATTTTAATTAATTATGTTCTGTTTGTTACATACATAACTCCGTGATAATTTCCAGCAAACCGCTTCCTGCGGTAAAGTCGATATCATTTAAAATATTTGACCTGGATTTTGCCACCCAAATATTGTAATTTACAGCACAATGTTGCTGCGTCATATATGCCCCAAAAGTAATAACTTTGAACAATGTGGCGATAAAAGGGACTATTTTATTACGGCAACTCATAATATACGACACATTCCACGAACGTTTCGAAGGACATCGTCCTGGTATTATAATGTGAGCAAGAATCCAGTCGAGCCAGCTTTTTTGTAGAATTAATTAGCTTCGTGTTAAAATATTCCTACCAATAGGGCCTAACGTTTTAAAATGTCTGTTTGAGGCACAGTTTTTTGCTTTAAGCAGTAGAAACAGGAGACACTACGATTATGAAAATTCATGTTACCTGACAGTCACTTGGTCTGATATTGTTTAAAACAATTTTGTTTATTACCAAAGGCAATATTACATTTTTTCTATGAAGCAATTTTTTTTAAATATTTTTTTACTTATTTCCAACAAAAAATTTTCGTATTTTGATGCTCTGAAAGTGTGACACAAAAATGATTTCTTCCAGCACATAATTTTTTATAATATTCTTAAACCTTGCATATAAACTTCCAAACAATGTATTTGATGATTTTTAGTTTTATACCTCATAGCGACCACTTTTCTCTGACAGTTTTTGAAAAATTCATATCAAGGAAAAGCTGTCATTATGAATTTCAGCGCGTAGATAACTGATTGCTGAAACACTTCAAGTCAAGACATACAGGGGTACAAAGTTTAACCTAACTCTACAGGGTGTTCCCAACGATTATTCAAATTTTTGTTTTTAAACTAAATTTTCTCAAATGGAGCACACTGAATACATCAACACAATGTTAATAATAATAATAATTTATTAGTTAAGCAGATCTTATACAGCTATATGACAAGTCAACAACATTGTTTTTTACACGTTAAAGCAGCTTTAAAATCTAAGATAATAAAAAGTACCTTTCATTAAATACTGACAAAAAAATTTGCAGGTGCTACACATACATAAAGACACACAAGTAAATGGATTAATGTTATCCTAGATAAAAAAATATATGAGACACTAGTTGATATTTAAAAAAATTTCAACTAAATAAAACAAATGTTTTATTAAGTACTTCTTGATGTTTGTTTAGAATTTATTTACTGACAATACTTTAAAGTCATTTGATAAATAATTATGTATTTTAATACAACTGTATTTTGGACATTTCTTATAGAAGACTACTTAATGGATGGTTTGTACATTTCTAGTTTTGTATTCATGAGTGTGACCTAGGGTTACGAAGATGTTTATATTTTTGTGCGTGTATGTTGAAATCTGATAAAGACGCAGACACGGTAACGTTAGAAATTTCTATGTTTTAAATATATCTTTATAAGATTCTCGTGCATCTATTGCAAACATAATCCGTATTGCCTTCTTTTGTAAAATAAACACTTTAGTCATGTCAGTCTGTGCTCCCCAGCAGACCAAGCCATATGCCATGATCGACTGAATTTTAGAGTAATAAAACAATTTTAAAACGAAGTTATTAACAAATTTTCTTAGATGTCTTACCATCTAGCTTAATCTAGAAATTTTGGCATATGCATTATTAATTTCATTAATCCACTTGAATAAACTATCCATTTCCAGTTTTCAGATCAAAGAATATATGGGACGATTGTTGCTTATACTTTTATTATTAAACTTTATTAACCAGCTTTCATTACTTAACTGAGGGGTTAAAATTTTTTTGTAAAAACAGTCTTTTCTCGATTTGTTTTTAATTCGTTTCTATTAAACCTTTCAAGTATGTTGGAATTGGTTCGATTAATTTTTGCAATATTTCTGTATCAGACGCGACTCCCAAAATACTGATATGCAAACATAACTATTTTACCAAAGTTTAAGAATGCATTTAAGTCATTGATGTATATGAGAATAAGTAACAGGCGTAGAATAGACCCTTGTGTTACACCCATTTAAGGTCGGTGACTGGTGACCATTTTTTTGGAGTGTATTAGTGACACATGCATAAAAATCTTTAATCCCTTATATTACTATTAAATTTGGGAAGTGCTACTAAAAATCGTCCACACATAGACGCTAATTGTGTTTCTAAATCCATTAACTAGCACACGAATTTGAAAATAGGCTACAATTGTTAAGTTTTGTGCTCTGTCTCTGTGTTGAAAACCAGAATCAAAACAAGTCAATAACTGATTTTAAGATTAGAAGGGAAAGAAAACTTTAACAGAACTGTTGGTCATATTTTGTCATACCTAAGCAGTAATGCTCTATAATAATCATGAGACATAGGCTAATATACAGCATGACAGTTCACGTGCCTCTAGTTATCACCATTTATGAAATATATGGCCCTATTTCGTATTCCACACATTTTCCTCCAAATGTAGTATATCTAATTCATTAAATTAAATAAGTATAATCCAACCATTTAGGGTGTCTGTGTAAGTGTATGTAGCTTTAGGCCGTCTGCGTATAAATGACAGTGGCCGTGAATAACAGCAAAAATATCCATAATAAAGACACTGAAAAGTAGAGGACCTAAAACAGAACTCTGAAGTATCCCTTGCGTTGTAATAAATTTATCAGGGTTTTCACCACACATTCCTCATAACTTGTAAATAAACAAAGTTTTTTACAGTCAGTGCAGATAACATCAACCTGCGTATTGTTATCAACCTATTATAACATCGCACTAATATTATTAATAATACATTAATTTGATTTTTCACATTATTGAAAACAGATTCATAAAATAAAATTTGGAATTTGACATGTTTTTAATAACAGTGATTGGTTTATGTTTGCAAATGCTATTTACTTTCTTTACTTCCTAAGTCTTTCACAGAATAATCCGGTATAGTAAGATTTACTTTTCGAATCTGTTATTTCTAAGAACTATTACCTAAGACACATGAATAATCAGTCACCATATTCAAATATTGTACTATGTAGTTTGGTTAAATGAGATATCTCATAACATATCTATCTATCTATCTATCTATCTATCTATTCTTGGATATATATTTTTTAATTCTCTGAGAACCTATTTTAGAAACATAATTTTGCAAACGTTTAGTATTTCAATATTAGTGTATTTATATATTTGACCGAGCAGTGATTGGATTATTTACCACAAATTATTTAAATATTCAAATTTGTTTAGTCAGTGAAACATATTTTCATACATGCTTTCGTGTGTACATTCATAAATATTTTATTAATATAAATTCATAAATGTTTTAATAATAATAAAACGTCAACGGCACATTTCATTCGAATAAATTATTTTTATAATCCAATTTAATTTTGATCATAAAATTTGAAATCGTTGTACTTTCACAGAAGCACTCTTCCGGTTATGGCATTTTTAGTAGTCGAGCTCTAATAAAATCTGCCAAATTTCATGTATAAATATAAAGTAGCTTTAGAGATGTAATTACTGAATGAGAAAGAGCTTCTAGCAATACCAAAAACTAACTGAATTATAAATACTATTATTTGTCAATTTGTAGCTGAAAGTGTTTTGCAGAAAGAAATTAATTGGATTTCATTTGATTGTGATCTAATGATGTCATATGTATTCGTTCGACTTTGTAGATTTTTATTTAAATTGGTAATAAATATAGACAAGTTGATATTAAAATGAGCACAAAACTACTACATTATTATTACCAATATCTTCTTTATAAATTAACGAGTAATAATTACAATCAAGCATAGCCTACTCCAAATATGTATTTCTTTAACATTTTGCTTGTATGCTACATGATTTATTTTTACGTGGTACTCTACTCTGTAATTCGGGCATTTACCTAACATACGGTTTTTGGGCCAAGTCCAAAAAACATTTTATTTATTTTCTACTTTGGCATTATAAATACTTTTAGCTTTTATCAGTATTGACTTATTAAATAAAATGCAATAATCCGGTATCATATTGAAAAAAAATTTTCACTAAAAAGAAATGTTTCCTAATACCTACTAAAATGTTTCCTATACGCTTTCTGTACCCTTGGAGCTTATTGCTTTCAATAGTTCTTGTGGAGTAGCTTCGTTTTTGGTAGTAACAGAAAACATACCATTTTTTTTCTAATCCAACCCCAATCTTGGTATTACCGTACCACTGCTGAATTTGATAGTACGTTCTAAAAGAGTGTTAGTTTGCAGCAGACTCGGTAGGAGGTGACGATGCAAGGTTGCATGTACTTTTTGCCACTGACTTAATAAGGCATTTGTACCTGAATTCATTCAAAGAATGCTGATCAGGTTCTGCTCCGTAAAGGGCTAAAATAACTTTTTGGCCTGCTATGGAAATGAGAACTGCGATCTCTAAAACATTCCATGTTTCTTTGTAATCCTGCAGAATTTCGTAATAATTTACCGAATTTTGCTTTTGCTTGCCTAAAATATACAGAAGTTTCGTCTCATCCACTGAATGCGTGGAGCAATAATATGTTATCCGCAACTTCTTGTGAGTATTTAAAAGAGTTCGAAAAATAAATTCGTCCGTTTTCCCCTTGCTTGGTTTCATAAAATAACCTGTGGATAATCCTACTATTAGGATTAAAAAGTCAACTTCTTCCCCAACTATAATTACCGAATCGTAATGAGGATATATCTATCGCTGAGTTAATAATAAGAGAAATTGTATCTTCAGTATTCTGTTTAACACCGAAACCTGCAGTGGCAAGGGAAGGAAAATGTCGACATACAGAGCGATACGACGCTTGACTTCCCCCGTCTATAACTCCACGAATATTAATTCTACGTAACAATGTGAACTATTTCGACAGAGAATATACTGACCTTTAACTTTGACAACAATCCTTTTCTTCGTAGGACCATTCAAAACGAAGATATTGGCAAAAAAATAATATTAGAGCGATATTGCCCCAAAGTTGGTTTCCTTCAGGGGGGCGGGCGAGAGGGAAACATTTATTAGTAAGTCTAACAGAGGACTGTAATGAACTGATTTGAACAGGAAAATCTTTTTCCCGATTTAAAACGGTATTTACACATCTTGAACTCCCTGACGCCTGGCCTATTGGTTCCGGCTCAGTTTTATTTATTATAGAAAGTTATAGAAACGTCAAGTTTTAAAGAGTGTAAAGATACAGAATATAAGTACTGATTTTCGATGCATCCGTGGGTAAAAGTCAAGCTGTTTATTGAATTTCTGCTTTATACAAGCATTAAATGTATTGTCGTCTAAAATGGCTTTTTAATTAATTCTTCGCGTACCTAACATAATAATTATTTATTTAATATGGCAAACATTTTAATGCTTACATACCCACCATTTTTTAATAAATAATCTTCAATTAAGACCTAAGTAAGCCATGAAAACAAAAGTGATTGCAAGTGTCAATTTATTTATTTATTATTTTTTGCACTGTAAATTTGCACTAGGACACTTTCCTTGCCAAGTGTAACTTTTACTGTGGAATATTAAATATCAGATTCTTGACCGACATTTTTCGAGACGGCGGATTTTCTCAGAATGCAGATCGAGGTGGATCTTGAAAATTCATAGTATCATTAGAAGAAAAAATAATGTATTACAATTTTTTTCATGGACTGCCCATTTTTATTCATTTGATTGCTCTACTGTTGCTCCAGCCCCCCTTTATCCACGCGGGAAACACAAGCAGACCCAACAGAAGTTCTTTAAGCATCTGTGGGCGCGAACTAACTATTGTGCTGCACCGACGGCATTACTCAAAACAAATTAGCAAAGTTCGCCTAAGGTAAACAGACCTTTGTACTTAATATTAAACTTTCATATCGGTATGTTGTGCTTAGTTACTTAAAATAACTTCGGCATACGAAAACTTATGGAGCTCATTGAAAGTCTCGTCGTCGCGTTTAATTCGACCAAAGTTTATGTATTGGTATTTTCATAATTACTCGTCTAGATAACAATTCGAATTCTTTGAGTTACAATTTCTGAGTTGGTTTTGTAAAGATTCTAGAAGTTTGTTGTGGGAAGGCAACTACAAAGAAACTTTTTGATACTTAAAACTGGTTCAGTGATTAAATACACTTCATGTTATCCACCAGCGGGTGCTGTGTAAAGTTGTTTCGCAGTTCTAAGAATTTCTAAACAACGTGTTCGGTCTTTTTGTATCGACAACTAACGTCGTTTTTCTTAGGACAAATTACTCCAGATTTTCCATTATCGCAAATGTTATAATTTTAAGAACGTAAAAGCAGGTTATACTAACATTTTAAGCGTTAATTGATTATAGTTGACGCGGAAGGAAAACTTTAATGATGGATTTCTTACAGGCAACTTAATAAGCAACTTAGTACTGCCGTAGTTAGAACATAACATTTTAAATAATAAAAAAATTGAATCGCCTTTAAAGAAACGTTTTTGTATTTTCGAAGAGTATACCAATAGATAGATAGATAGATTTTTATTGGTCATATATACACAAATTATACGTCGTATAAAAATAAAAATATAGCAAAAAACCAACAAAATAGTGGTTGTTTTAAACAAAAAAAAAAAATCAATAAATAAAACAATTAAATAACACATAGAGCAAATAACAATACCAATATAGAACATAGAATAACGAACAAATAATCATGATCATACAAGAATTAGTTTATAAAATTAAACTGGGAAAATCAATCAACATGAATTCGTCAAAATCATAGAATGCATTATCGAGGAAGAATCGTTTAATTACGTATTTGAAGCGAGTACAAACAAGTGATTGTACAGCAATTGGTAACATATTGAAAAATTTTACTACAAAATATCATGCCCTGGTTTTTGAAAGTCGCAAGAAATCCAAATATATATTATCCATATTACGAGTTGAGTACGTATGTACACTTTCACATGTTATGTAAATGTTTAAGTTACTTTTAACATCAATAACGCACTATAGAATATAAGCACAGGGCAAGGTAAGCATCCTAAGTCTCTTAAAAGCATTCTTACAATCATCCCTATATGATAACCCAGCAACGATTCTGAGCCTTTCTTTGTAGTGAAAAAATTGTTGAGATATGTGCCTAGTGCCCCATATTAAAATGGCATGGCTAATGGAAGACGTGATATACCACTAGAACTGTTGACTGTGACAAACAATTTTTTAAATTGCGTAATAAGAAAATAATACGTGATACATTCTTGCAGATGTAGGACGTGTGTTCTTCCCCTGTCAGCTTACTGTCCAAAATAACGCCCAAGAATTTTACGCAATGGGAGGTCATCTGTACAGAGTGCTGTTGTAACGAAAAAATCATAGTCTCTGCCATATCATTATTTAATACTAGCTTATTATTTAAGAACCAGTTATGAACCATAGACAGGCTGTTTTGAGCCTCTGATAATAAAATATTACCATCATCATGGGAATAATGTCGTGAGTGAAATTTGTTAAGGGTAAATCATTAACATAAGTTAGAAATAAAACCGGTCCCAAAACAGAACCCTGGGGAACACCAAATCTAATATCAATGTTACCCGAATTAGCGTTATTAAAATGAACAAATTGACGACGGTCAGTTAAATATGATATAATGAATTTTTTGTTGTCATCAGATACTGACAAAATGTAGATATTTTTTGTAGAGGATTTAATAAGTTATTTTTATTATATGTAATAAATTTCCGATATTGTTAATGGTTAGAGCCATATAAAAATAAAACTTTAGTTTTATTTTTATGTTGCGCTTGAGCCGCCATCTTGGATATATTGTATACCAATTTATTGGTATACAATATATCCAAGATGGCGGCTCAAGCGCAACAGATAGAGGTGGGGACATTTTAGTACTTCTACTGAAAGTCTAAGTGAACATTTCTGCTTCTGCCAAGTTATTAAACTTTATTAGTCCTTTCTCTCTAATTGGTCCTATTTCACTGGAGTAACATTATTACTCCAGGACCTAATGGTACACCTTCATATTTCTTAAAAATGTGCAGTCCAATCTTGTCTTTACTTCTGTCCAATCTTTTAAAACTCTCATTAGAAACAGGTGCGTGTACTAATATTTGGAGAGAATTTTACAGCACATCCATGTACAAATCAGGACCAAAGTCAGATATAGAGAACTACCGATTAGTGTAGTAAATGAGTAGGGATTTTGCTGGATAACTTTTGCTACATCAAGTTTATCACAACTGGAACACGCGATACCGAACGAATTAACCGAAACTTTTTATAATTTATCTATGTATGTCAGTTAAAATTATATAATGAATATTGACTTCATTTGCATTCATCATGAGCTGGTTACTAGTTCCTGGTATTGCTAAACAGTCACCATTTAAACATTTTATATAGATACCAATACACTAGAATTGGAGAAGATATTTCAAATAAAGGTGAAGTTTGGTGTTCCACAGGGTTCAGTGTTGAGCCCATTCCTATCCATAACTTATATTAATTACATTGTTTAGTGTTTTGGGAACGATACCATGATTAATTTATTTGCCGACGACACTTTAATATCAGTATATGGTGATAATATAAAGGAGGTGTTGGAGAAAATGTAGCAAGAATTAAAGAAATTGGAAATCTGGTTGGAAAATAATTATCTGTTTGTAAATATTCAAAAAACTAAAGTTATAATATTTTGGAATAAGAATAACAGGCATTGTGAAAATATTAAGCTGTTTGACCAGAGTCTAGGCATGTAATAGAATGTGAATATTTGGGTATGATAATAGATGATCAGTTAAAATTTAGCAAACGTGCAAAATATATAATAGATAAAATAAATAAATAGAATAATTGTTTCAATAGAATAGTGTTATTTTATCAAGGTACTCTGAAAGTTAACAGTTATACACGTATAACAAGTATGTTAGAATGTTTGAAATTCATGAGTATAAATCAAAGATTATTTTTGAATAATACATTATTTATTTATAAAATTATTCACAATTTGTTGCCAAATTATATGTCATAGAGAGTTGGTAGATTTGTAAGTGATATTCACAACTATAATAGAACACATGATAGTATATACAATACATTAGAAAAAGGAAAAACACATAATTCACTATTTCATAAAAAACTGATATTATATAATAAGTGTCTTGTACACATTAAATTAATTAATAATATTAAACTGCAAATCTGCATGTGAATATGTGATATTGAATTTTAATTAAGTTTTAATGGCAGTTGTATACATTATATGTACCCCTAGTGTTGATTTATTTATTGTTTTTTTTTGTTACATATTTGTTATATATCCACCTATGTATTTATTGCTGTAGCAGAAAGTTGCTAACAAAGAATTACTTACTATAAGATGAGCACCACTATCAACTGCAGCTATTACGATAAGTCCAGACAAAGCACCACGTTTAAGACATGCTTTTCAGTTGTTAATATTCCCGCGTACGCTGCGGTGCACTTTCAGGAGTTTTGAAGGTTTACCTGCATTTTTCTTTTCGCGACGCCTTCTCACTCGATGTGCTTCGGATGTTAAAATATGAATCGTATCATTAAATAATCCACTTCCATTATCAAATACTTTTCTCTTCTTATTTAATTCGAACAAAACGAAACCACTTGTCTGTGAATATAAAACTATCTACAGATATTTGAAACTATACAATTTGTATTTAAACACAAAATCTCGTCAGCCTCTCGTATAAAATTCACAAATACTATAACGCCATACTAGCATCAAGTATTACTAGTCCCATGACATTACGCACACACACACAAATATCACTCTACATTTACGCATGATGCTAGCATAATATTAACTACGCAAGCCAGGGTTCCCTACCGCCTCAGTAATCTCCACTCCAGGCATTACAGATTCTGTGACGCTTTCAAACAAGTTTACCCCTGCTATAAAAGTTTCACACCAAAAAAGATATTTATAGATGTAATTTCTAAGGCATTAAATTTCAAGGTCAATTTATTCAACTGGCGAAGAGTATAATGTTGACTCTAGTTTTGTAATCAATGTATAGAAATGAAATACCTATTCCAAATAGTTCGCGTAGCCGTATGCTCGCCTGTATGAAATCATTCGTTACTAATGCACAATTCCTCAAACATGTACATGATTCATAACTCTGAAACCACTGAAACATGACACAGATTTTCCAAATACATCGAATTACTAGTTCTTTGAATTCACTTTGCATAACTCTCCCCCTTATAATAGTAAGGAATCACGTAGAATGCGTGTTCTAACAACACCGAGGTGGGATGACAAGTCGCTGAAATTTACATAATTTTAATTTCCACGAGTTGCTCGTCAGGAATTATAACGTTTATTTGGAATAATTCTGCTTCAAGTGTTCGCGGAACCCGAGACATAAGACGCACGAATTAAATATTAACATACCTTAATGCATCCCTTTATGGAACATTTTGATCTTAAAATTAACCCTCTTGGCTCAAGCGGTGCAAACTGGATGAAAATCTGTCCTCGAATGTTAGCTTGAATTCCTATATGCTCAGAGAATGAAAATAAAAACTAAATATTTTCCGAACACAAAATCATTGTTGTTTATCGTAGGTTTAAGAACAAGATATTTTCATTACATGTTTGGCCACTACAATGATTTTAGGGGTGATAAAACTCTATTTCTTATATTCCATCGGGTTTTTAAGATTCATAAATTATTTTAAAATATTAAATCTGTAATTGGGGAAAAATATTGAATTTCTTTAAAGTCAATTACGAACTAAAAAATATTTCAAAATTTGTTCAAAACTTTTTTAAACAGCAACCCTATGTAAAAGAGTTTGATTTGAATGAGCACATGTTTTACATATTTAGCAACAGAGCATGTTATGTGACAATCTAATTGAGAAAAAACAATTGTTTTTTTGTCATTAGGGTACCTTGATTTGTGCCTTATTCGAGGCTTTTTTAGTTGAAAAAAAAACATTTTAATTTTGGCTAAAAAGGGGCAAAAACAGAAATTGCTCAAAAAGTAAAACTGTAACTTTATTAAACTCTTCAATACAAAAGTTTTTATATTCTTATGATGGAAGACCGTTACAGAAAAAAACTGCGTTATTCAGAACTGATTCGTGCATTTCCACGAATTTGGCTGAAAGTGTTGTTATATCCTAATATTAAATATTAAAGCCCCTATAATCAAAAAATCACTACTGTTGCTCATAAAAATTTGGAAAAATCTGTTAAATCTAAAACAGAATAAAATAATAATAATAAAGAACAGTTTCTTTGCATTGCAGCGTCACCTATTCCACAATTTGTCGAAACATCGGCTTCCCTCAAAGTTATTTATTTTAGTAATTCATTGATAAACGAGTTGTTACTAAAAAATCTAAACTGTTACTTTAGTAGTGAAAATTAAAGACAAAATAACTTGACTTCTAACGAATTCTCTTTGGATGATGATTCTTTACTGAGTAACAGTTTACTCAGTCTAACTGGTATGTCAACTTTTGCACAATAGGTTTATAAGAAACAGAAAATAAAATATCCACTGAACTGGGAAAAATAGAAAGTTACAATTAAACGGACGAAGATGCAATTTCGATATTTACTACATTGACACGTTTACTTTTTCTTTTGAGTAGTCTTTTTCTTCTTTTATTCTACAAACTTATCGTGTGCAAGAGTTTTTGATATGAGTCAGACCAGGTAACCCGTTTCTTAAAAAAATGCCCCACTGAAATTTGAAAAGATTCAGGAGCGATAACAATTTATTATATTATTTATAAGTTTCAGTGACTCAACAAAACAGTCTATTTTTTTTTGTAGTAATATTCCATTTATCAATAAATATTGCGAAAATAAAAAACATTAAAAAAAAATAATAAAAAATAGCAGTGATAGACGCAGGAGCTAATGAAAAAAATCGGTAAAGGCATTTACACAGAACTTTATTTATATAGGGTGGTCACTCTAAAAAATAATTAATTAAGAAATCACATATATGAATTATAATCGCAATGTAGTTAGCCCTGTTATTACATAGAAAACCTTTATATCTTTTCTCCATCATCTACTCCATAGTGGTGAGGAATAAAATTTTATTTTTTTTTAATTTTCAAAACATTTTTTTATTGAAATAGGTTCAGAATATAATGAAACGTGGAAATTTTAAAATTGAACAAAAATTTGTTTTCCGTCATTCTATTCTATTGTAGTTGAAAAGAAAGCATTTTTTCAATTTTCAAAACAATTTTTTTTAAATATGTTTAGAATGTCATGAAACGTGGAAATTTCAAATCTGATCATAGCAATTTTTTCCATCACCCATTTTAAAAAAATATTCCATTTCTTTTATTAAAAAAATTGTTTTTTTTCAATATGTTTAGAATGTCACGACACGTGAAAATTTTAAATTTGAGCAAAAAAAAATTTTCTTCACCCATTTTCAAAATTTCAAAAAAAATTTTCTATTTATAATTCTATAATTTTTTGTAATAGGTTTAGAATGTCACGAAACGTGGAAATTTTAAATTTGAGCGAAACATTTTTTTTCATTCTCTATTCTAGACGGTCCAACCTGTATATTTTTCAGTGAAAGTCTAACCATTTCTTCGGTGGCAGTGGCGTCAGCTACCTACCAAATTTGACTGTTCTCCGTCAAGTAGTTTTTTAGTTAATGCGCCAACAGACCGACAGACAGACAGCAGACTGGCGGAATTGAAAAACCTACATTTGCGTAATCTACATGACGTGAAACGTGAAAACCCGAAAAAATCTCGTAGGGTGATTATTTCTAGAATACAATACTTCCCTTCGGTATGCGAGGGAAGTAAAAATAATAAAATATGAATGTCTTAGAAACAACAGATAATCGGATGACATACGTGGGGTTATTCTGATAAGTATTTATTAACTCTATTTAGTTTTTTATTTTTGGCGCCAATTGTTGGGCCACCTTATATACAGGGTGACTTAAACTCAAAGATTTTAATTATCATTATAGGTTTTTATTACTTACTTATTGTCGGTTAATTACCAAATACTTATTACAATAATACGATGGGCATTCATCCCGGTAGTGGAGGTCAAGAGGCAAATATACATTTTGGTTAATGGGAGTACAGCGGTAGATATTTTAAACCTGCAAGGTGTGTACTATTAAGCCGTGATTAGTAAATGTCCAGCTGACTTTTTTAAATTAATAATTTCGTCTGCAAATTAAGTTTCCACCCATAAGAAAAATTTTTATATAACTTTTCTTGTCGGCTATGCCCTAAGGCAAAGGATTAACCATACCTCTAGAGGTTACAAATGGGTCAGTTAATTGCACGCTTGCCCCTGTACCATAATAGTTGTCTCTATTCCCCAAAACTACATACTTTTAATTGCTCGCTAATATTGCTTTTCCACTTTTTATTTCACTTGTCTATAATTTTCTTAAATCAAGTAGGTGCAGAGTTATGTTAGTATAAACTCTTTTTGAACTAAGTGCAATCTTTATCATATATTATTACTATTATTCGTTGCCATTTCCTTTTGAAGTTAATGAAACGATAGAAACACTCTGGAATGTATTTCTAGAGTTCCTCATTACTAGAGAGTAGCAATTTCTGGAGCCATAAAGAGCCACTTTGACCAGACAAGGGAAATAAGTAAATGGATCAGTGAACTGTAAATACACAAAGAAAACAATATCTTCCAAATCATCTGCTTAAACTACAATTTGTTTCAGAAATACTCCTCAAATATTGTTTATTTATTGCACAATAGTGTTTTCAAAAAGATCTTTAAAACGGCATATTTTGCAACAATGCTCGTGGAATTTTGAACTCATAGAACCATAATACAGGTTTGTCGACTACTTTGTCTAAAATATAGGTTTATTTATTTATTTAGATGCAACAACCCAAAAAGGAAGTTACGAATTATAGGGTGGAAACATTACAGTAAAATATTATAAAACATTATAATCGAATAGAACTCTAGCGGAATAAAACAAAAAGCAAAGGTTATATTTTCATTTTATATAAATTAAGCTACTTAACTGATTAAATACTCTCATTGAATATACCAAGCTTTTCTTGAAGTGGACTATAATTTTTTGACTATCAAGTCGAAAATTTTATTAAAATAGTTCGGGGAGTAGGAGGTATGTGAAAATTTAGTTTCTTCAAAATATGAGGGCAATTAAATATGTTATACATAACATTTTGGGAATATTCAGTTTTCGGATAGATACCATCTTCAACAAAACATAAGTATGACGCTGACCATTCTTCATATTGTTTATATAAATAGCATATCCAGAGTATCATATTAGCAAGCATTATTCAAATTTGGATCGTATAGAAATTTAGTAGTATTAGTATTGCTGAACAAATCCTAGGCTAATGCTATGGTAAAATTAATATGCTCCTCAAAACTAATATATTTATCAAAGATTGATGGATTGATTGATTTGATTTGCCAGCGTAAGGCGGGCATTGCTGCCAATTCCGGTGCATGGAGATGTGTTTCACCATGCAGCCCGATCGCCGAACGTCCATCTGCAGTCACCCAGTCGTCTATTACATATTCATGCGGCTCCACCCGACCGACCAACGGATCATCCCACCGTGTGCCGGAACAAACCCCGGTGCTTTTATATACCGCCAGACCGGCTGCATACGCTGGATTGGACATTGGACATGCCTGTTGTCAGCAGCGAGAGCCGCATGACGCATGGGGTAGGAGTAAAGGATGGAGCGTGTAGGTGTTTGTGAGATGTATCTTCTTGTTTTCCTTCTGTCTTCATCGCATGGAAAGTATGATGCTTCTTTTAGGTTTTCGTGCTTCTTTTTACTTTCAGTTTTTTTGTGAGATGCTTCTTTTTAGTTTCTGTCTGTGATCATCTTCTCTCCTATTCTACTTCTGAGTTTTCTGTTTCTTCTGTTTCTGTGTCTGGCAGTGTGTATATCCTTGATATTTCTTTATTGTATTCCGTTTTTTGTTGTGCCGATTTTTCCCAGTGTGTATAATTCTTTCCTAGTTTATTTATAATCCTCTCGATTGTTGTTATCCATGTGTAGCATGGTCTCCCTGTTTTCAGTTTGTTGCTGTTCAGTCGCAACGCTTTCTTTAGTAGATGTGTCGTGTCTCGTCTTTGTACGTGTCCCCAGTATTTCATTGCATATGATTCTATTCTTTTGATTATTGTTCTTCCCTCTAGTAATGTTGACGTTTTCTGTCGTTTTTGTGGTTTTCCTGTTTTTGCTAGGGGTTGCATAGTGTCCCTTTCAGCTCTTCTCAGGATGCTTCTGTTGGCCTTTGTCGTTGCTGCGTTTTTGACTCCATACATCATCGTAGGCATTATGATGGTGGTGTATATCTTTTTGGTTACGCACCATGGTGGTTTATTGTCTTCAATGAACCAATTTGGATATTATAGAAATTTAGTAGTACTAGTGTTGCTGAACAAATCCTAGGCTAATGCTATGGTAAAATTAATATGCTCCTCAAAACTAATATATTTATCAAATATAATTACAAAATCGTTTACTTTGTCAGGCTTCTGCAACGTTTACCATGTACTACATTTAGATATGTAGAGAAGCAAGTGATTAGGTAGGCACCAGCCATTAACCATGCTTAAGTTATTCTTAAGTTTTTCGCAATCTTATTCACTTCCTATTACACCATTCCAATCATCGGCACATTAAGATTAGCTAGAATATTATTTATTAAAACAATAATATAAGTGGGTCCATTACAGATCCCTGGGGAACGCTGAATGTGACCAATTCCATATACTGACGTGTATAATAGAAACATTTAACTATACATTGATAACCCAAATTTGCTCAATTTTTCTAACACGCCATGATCTAGTCGATCCAAATTCTTGACAAATAATGTATAGATAGTACCAACTAGCTTGTTTGCATCTAGTTCCTTAGAAATGTATTGTGTGTAGAAATAGTTACTAAAAATAATGATATAAATTATGAAAATAAATCGTCATTAAAATTTCCACGATTAATTTTTTAAATAAATCTTCTTTCGAGTTACAAATAAATTACAAAAGCTTCTAAATAAAGCTACTTCATGTCTTAACCATTAAAAAAGCTTGACTTGAAAATAATTGTTAAATAATGCTAATTTCCGTTATCATCAATCTACTATTTTTACGACCTTCTTAATAAAGCTTAATTAACGATGTGGTGTGGCACCTAACTCGGCACGTATTGAACCGTGCGACGTTTAGTTGCCGACAATATTTCACTATCGAATCACAGAGAGAAGGTGTCCGAAATCTGAAGTGATTGAACACAGCCGATAAACCAGTAATTTGTTTAAATCCTACCCCTGTCTTACCATACGTCTTAAATGACGGTTCTGTTTTAAATCTCCCGTTACTGACATTATTACAGCTGTACTAATTCAGACAAGCTGCCTGTAGACTGCCAGAAATACTCATTACGTTGGTCTCATAGTCACGTTATTCGATTTCAGCATGTACATGGCAATCACGCAAGGGATTAAAAACATTTCTTTGTAAGGAAGTGTTTAGTATAATATGAGGAAATGCGTGAGCAGTGAATACGTCTAGTTTCCAAACTTCAGGAAGACTATCCTCATATTTTGTACATGGAAATTCAAACTAGACCTTGCAACCGTATTTTTCTCTCAAAGTGGTCTCTTCTGTAGGCAGGCAATCTTACACACATTTTTTTCAAATTAGTCAATGTTAATTTACACAGAGGTTATACTTCTTTCATTCCACCAAAACCCATCTGCATCACGTAAAATTTATGAAGACCTAAAATCAATCAATACGTTCTCTGCGGCACTTTGTAGAAAGACCGTTGTTTTTAACGTATTCAAATATTTCTTCCAGTTATTGAGAAAATAGCCCTCGAATATTTAGGCGGGTCATTCTGTATATTGTCAGGTGTAGAACTTGCAGAGTAGTCAAAAATACACTGAACTGAATTTGTGGTAGGTACCTTGTGAAACATCTTGAAAATAATTGTTAATTATACATTAAGCGTTGATTTTAGATGAATCAAATAATAATCAAATAATATACACGCAATTGTGCGTCGGACCTCGATCTCTCGAGTTCTACGATAGCTAGGAATTTAAAAAAAAATTGCAAATAAACTAGATAAAAAAGTCTACAACTGGAAATTATTTTCGAACATACAGGGTGAGCCAAGACGAAATTACAGGACCAAGTGCCTTTTTTTAAATGGAATGCTATGTATATCAGTACATTTCTTGAAGCCTCCTTCTAGACGCTATTAATTCCTATATTAGCATTGAATATCTCCGAACCACTGGGATAAAATGAATTTCTTTGTTGAAATAATGCAATCTGAAGATGAATATTAAAAAAATCAGCAGTCACAATTATGAGTTTTAAGAATAACTTATGTGGATACCAGTTACGAGACATCTTATTAATGTTTTTGAATCGTTTTCATTTCCTAAAACTGTACAGGGTGGCTAAAAATTATTTTTCAATTAAGAACTGTTTAAATTGAATTTTCCTATTTTTTCTTTTTCAAATGGAGTATCCTGTATATTTTTCAAAGATGTGATGTAGAAATGAAAAACGAATATTTTTTGTAAGTACTTCTCTATGTCTAATTGCAACCAATTTCGTTTTATTGAGCAATAGTTACAAAATTCAAGAATAAACTTAAAACCGCTGCCTAAGGAATCACTACTTCCACATCCAGATTCTACATCCAAGTCCCCTTAAAGGAAACATTTTGACTATATTTGCACTCTAGTATGTGGAAATAATTGGTCGTAGAATTTTAATAATATTTGGGGCAGATGTCATAGAAAAGTTTGAGGAGTTGGTTTCTATCATATACGTTAAAAATGAAGTTTCTAGTTCACCCTACTTATTTTCTACTATTCTCAACTTACCACCTTCCACCCCTTCAATGGAGTCATCTCAATCAGATGTCACTACAATACATACGTGTACTAATTTTCAAGTGAATATCTCAATTTGATGTTATCAATCCCATTAATAATGAAGCGGAGGTGGTGGAGTTTGAAAAATTTTAGAAAGAAATCTGAAGCCTTGGTTTCTAGTATATACACCGAATCCCAAATTTCTGTACTCTTATCAGCTTGATTTACTTATTTTCCCCTAGTCACTCCTATTAACCCCAACCCTTCTACGGAATCATCCCAAAATATAATCTAGTTCCAGATGTCGTTATAATACATACGTCTACCAAATTACAAGTGAATATCTCAATTTTATTTTATCAACCCCTTTAATAATGTAGTAAGGGTAGTGGAAGGGTTGAAAAATATTATTAAAAAATTTGAGACCTTGGCTTCTAGGACATACACCGAATTTCAAATTGCAATATTCTTACTAGCTTGCTTTACTTATTTTTCCCTATTTACCTCTACTTACCCCCACTCCTTCAACGAAATCATGTCAAAATATAATCTAGTTTCAGATATAGTTATAATACATAAATGTACCAAATTTCAAGTGAAGTTTAAATTTAATTTTATCACCTCTTTTAATAAGGGAGGGGGGGGGGGGATGGAAAATACTAATAAAAAAACTGAGACCTTCGCTTCTAGTATATACACCAAATCTCAAATTTCTGTACTTTTACCAGCTTGCTTTACTTATTTTCCCTTATATACCGCTATTTAACTCCCAACCCTTCAACTAGTTCCAGATGTCGTTATAATATATATGCGTACTAAATTTCATGCGAATATCTCAATTTTATTTATCAACCCCTTGAATAATGGAGTAGGGGTGGTGGGGGGCTGAAATATATTATTAAAAAATCTGAGGCCTTGGTTTCTAGTACATACCCTTCAACGAAATCATCTCAAAGTATAATATAATTCCAGATGTCGTTATAATTCATACGTGTACCAAATTTCAAATGAATATCTCAATTTTATTTTATCAACCCTTTTAATAATGAAGTAGGGGTGGTGGGGGTTGAAAAATATTATAAATAATCTGAGACCTTGGCTTCTAGTACATACACCGAATTTCAAGTTTCTGTAGTCTTACCAGCTTGCTTTACTTATTTTCCCCTATTTACCCCTATTTAACCCCCAACCCTCCAACAGAATCATCTCAAAATATAATCTAGTTCCAGATGTCGTTATAATACATACGTGTACCAAATTTCAAATGAATATCTCAATTTTATTTTATTAACCCTTTTCATATTGGAGTAGGGGTGGTGGGGGTTGAAAAATATTACAAAAAATCTGACGCTTTGGCTTCTAGTACATACACCGAATTTCAAGTTCCTGTAGTCTTACCAGCTTGCTTTACTTATTTTCCCCGATTTACCCCTATTTAACCCCCAACTCTTCAACGGAATCATCTCAAATTATAATCTAGTTCCAGATGTCGTTATAATACATACGTGTGCCAAATTTCAAATGAATATCTCAATTTTATTTTATCAACCCTTTTCGTATTGGAGTAGGGGTGGTGGGGGTTGAAAAATATTATAAAAAATCTGACGCTTTGGCTTCTAGTACATACACCGAATTTCAAGTTTCTGTACTCTTACCAACTTGTTTTACTTATATTCCCCTATTTACCCCAAATTAACCCCCAACCCTTCAACGGAATCATCTCAAAATATAATCTAATTTCAGACGTCGTTATAATACATACGTGTACGAAATTTCAAGTGAAAATCTCAACTTTATCTTATCAACCCCATTAATGGGGTAGGGGTGGTAGGGGGTTGAAAAATATTATAAAAAAATCTTAGGCCTTAACTTCTAGTACATACACCGTATTTCAAGTTTGTGTATTTTTACAAGCTTGCTTTACATATTTTCCCCTATTTACCCTTTTTAACCCCCAACCCTTCACCGGATATCCTCAAAGACCAATCCAGTTCCAGATCTCGTTATAATATATACGTGTACAAAATTTCAAGTCAATATCTTATACCGTTCCGGAGAAAACGTGCGGACAAAAAAAAGTTACAGACAGACAGACAGACCGACAGACAGACAGACAGACATTTTTTTTTCGCTCAAATTTAAAATCTCGACGTTTCATGACATTCTAAACCTATTTCACAAATAAAAATTTTTGAAAATTTTTTTGCGATTACTATACTTCCAATCCACTACGTGGATGTGGAAGTAAAAAGGAGGTTTCTTCAAATAACTCAGTAGAAAATATTATAATAAACGTTCCACGTGTTGCCCATTTTGATTGACACACATCTCTATGCGCTTTTGAAATGAGGTTCCCACTTTTCCTAAAACTGCCGGTGTGATAGATCTAAAGGCAGTTATTATTCTTTCCTTCATATTTTGTGCTGTTGTTGGTGTGTCTCTATAAACAATTTCCTTCACGTATCCCCATAAAAAGAAATCCATTTTTGTAAGATCTGGGGATCTAGCAGGCCATTTAGTTGGTCCATTTCTTCCAATCCATTGATAAGGGTAGGTATTACTTAAGTGGTCTCTAACTGCATTTAAATAATGTGGTGGAGCATCATCTTGCTGAAACCACATCTTATTTCGAATTGTTTCATGGAGATTTACCAATAATTGTGGCAGACAGTTTTCCAAAAAATGAAGATAAATAGCTTCACTCAATGAACCAACAAAGAAATGTGGCCCTATTACATGTTCTCCAATAATTCCTCCCCAAGCGTTTATAGACCATCTGTGTTGGTTATCAACTTGCATAAAGAAGTGAGGATTTTCCGAAGTATAGTAATGGAAATTGTGCCTATTAACAAATCCATTTTTATGAAAAGTTGCCTCATCAGTGAATAAAAAATTATTGAAGAAGTTGACAGCATCTTGCATTTTACCTCTGACTCAATTACAAATTGTAGGCGCTTTTGAAAATCGTCATCAGATAATTCCTGGTGCATTTGAATATATGTATGTAACTTATTTGTTTTTAAGATTCGACCCACAGACCGTCTACATATTCGTACTAATGAGCTCACTTCTCTTTGACTAACATGGGGATTCTCAACCGTTGCCAGCACCACAGAAAACTCATTTTCTTCGTTCACAACACGTTTTATTCTTTCACTTTTATAATATTCGACATTTCCAGTTTCCAGAAATCTATCTATCTAATTTTATTATACTTTTGTCATGACAAAACATATTTATTGTTTTTTATATATTTATGTGATCCGTCTATATTTAGTCTTATGTGATACTTTTGTATTTATATATCTTTTCTTCTTTTTTATAGTTACCCTTTTACAGTAACTTAATTCCATATTTAATTTAATTTTTGTTTTTCTGACTTGCTACAAATGTACTCTTGTGTATGTAATGTAGTTAAATAAATTATCTATCTATCTACCTATCTATCGAGAAGGGTTTGGAAGCTGCTAACATCAGGAGTCCCTCTTTCAGGATAACGTTGGTGATAAATTCTATTGGCAAGTAAACAATTTCTGTCTGTCAACAAAAGTCATGTCTACAAGTTCCGCTTTGTTAAAATTCATATTGTACAATTCCAAATAATTTAAATTCAATATAAGTTGTAAATAACGACCGATAAGTGTGATAAATTCTCCGCTGTACACGACAATGTATACCAAACTGAGGTTTTATTGCTGGTCGACTAACGAAAACGGCAAAGAAATGTACAAAAAAACAGTACAGTAAAGGACCTGTTAAATACAATTTACTCATTTCAATGAATTGGAATAAATGGTCCCACCGAATGGCTTTATTTCAAAATTGTATAATCAAAATCAATTAAAATGAGCAACACGTCGAACATCTATTATAAATTTTTCTAATGAATTAGGTGTTTTCACTATGTGCAAATTTGCTTTTTTGATATTATTAAAATGAAGTACTTGGTATACTAAAACACTTATTGATATTTAAACAGCGTTCTATCGTCTATCAAATTAAAATTTCAACAAATAAATAACATGAAGTTTTAGTAATTGAACGAGTACGCAAAACACGCGGTGACGTCATCGATTATATTAGTTTTTTAAATCGCGTTTCAAAAATTGTTAAACACAACATTTTATTTACTATGTATCTGCAAAATAACATGTTTATAATACAAAATGACACTGACAATATAACTGATGGCGTCATGAGTGCGTAGTGAATTGATGTAGTATTTTTGGCGAAAAAATTTCAATACAAAATTAAAATGGCTTATTTTAAGTTATTATTCGACTGTTTCCCAAAATTCAAGTGTTTTTAACCATAATAAAGCATTATCTTCACAGTGAAAGTGAATTTAAAATTTGTGAAAACATCTAATTATTCGAGGGAACCTCTTTTTTTAAATTGATTCTTGAATTTGGCACTTATTTATTTATAAAACGAAAATGGTTGTAATTAGCCATAGGAAAGTACTTACAAAAAAATGTTTGTTTTTCATTTCTACATCACGTCGTTGGAAAATATACAGGATGTTTGAAAAATTGAGAAAAATCAATTTTAAAATTCTTAATTTAAAAATAATTTTACGCCTCCCTGTACAGTTTTAGGAAATGAAAATGATTCAAAAACATTAATTAGATGTCTCGTAACTGGCATTCACATAAGTTTTTCTTAAAGCCTAATGACCCTATGACCTAATCTATTTAAAACATAATCCTTAATTATGATAATTTTTTGGGTAGTCCTAACCTGATTATGAAAATCAATGGATAGTTCTTAACAATTGGTTATTCAAGAAATTTTGCTGGTCACTCGTGGTAGAAGGATTGTTCTTGAAAGATTTTTTTATTTCTAGTTGTTACCTTTTCTTTCCGAATGAAGTATATTTATGTTATCTGTATCTATGAAATAGTTGTCTCAAATACAATGTGTTGTCATTCCTGTATTTTTACTGTCATATAAAATTGATTTTTTGTTTTTTGTTTTACCGTGTTCACAATGCTCTCAAGTCTCCAAAATATAGTTTTATTAATTATGTTCCAAAACATAGCAACAAAATTTCTATAAAATTAAATATGATTTGGACATCTCTATAATAAGTGTGAATAAAATTAATTTATGAAAAATTTTAGTTAACAGCAACGAAAAACTAAATAAAATTAATAAATCTGGTGTACCTATATGAAATCAAATGTAAATATTTTAATGCTGTTTAATATATTTTTCAAAAGTGGCACAATATACAATAAAACTAAGGAAAACTACACCATCACTCGGTAAAGCAAGCTTGAATTCGAAATAGTTCAAAATAACCTGACTCGAAATAAACGGTATAACAACGGTAGTTACCAAACATTGCGGTTATTATCATTGAAGGGCGATTCAAATCAAATTCCAAAAGTTAGTTTCACATTATTGCAGATAATATCAGCGTGAATCTCGTTTCATATAAACTTGATCACAATCAAACGGTTAGACCGTAAATCTGGCAATTAAACTGCAGAAATTATGACCGGAAATTGCATTAGAGAGTGCATCTTGGACGGGTATAGTTCGCCAGTTTGCGAGATGCTCTGTAGTATAGGAGCTGGTGGACTTTTCGGCAAATCATTGTTTTATGCTTCATATTTTTATCGGTTTATTAGCGACATGGATTCACAAAACCAATTTCTGGTGAGACAACTCCCATTCAGCATGCCATGAGTTGTTAAAGTTGTAAGAAACAATGGAGTTATTGCACGTGATCGTTACAAATTTTTTTTAACGTCGAAAATATTTATTCGAATATTTTCAAAACAGAAAAATATTCCTAGACAAAAAACTCCTATTAGAAAGAAAATGTTTCCAAATTGAGAAGGAATTCAAACATGTAAATTTTAACCCTGTTCAAGCGTTCCCTAAAGGGCCATTAATGATAAAGCGTAAATAGCGTAATGATAATTAAATAATTAAATAAATGAACAATAAAGGCTGTCAATATACCACAATTATGGGTAAGGCACTTTGCACAAAATAGCGGCGAAAAGAAACTGATGTTTTTGGTAAAAACATAATTTTGTGAGCAGCGAAGCGTACCATGTCAGTTTTAACTTCTATGTCATTACATGTTGCCGCCACAGGCGTCAATTTGTCAATACTAGGAAGAAAAATATTACAAAAATGTTTATCCAACACTCACAAATAATATATACGTGGATACCTTAATAACCGAGAAATCATAAACCAAGAGAATTTACTGGTTTATACCATACGTGTTCAAAGTTGTGACCCTATAAAGTGTTTAGGTTGATCCACGGCAGGATATTTACCATCGATACTAGTCCAAGCAAGTTGTTAACTGCGTTCGAGAATTTGAAACTATTATTTTGTGTTAATTCCTGTCTCCAGCTATCGACAAAATGTCAAATGTCACGAGGTATGTGTAGTATACATACCTCATGACATTTTTGTATTGTATACTATTGTATAGAATCATATTACTGATATATTTCGCATAAGCCTGCATTTGTGTACTTATATTTGACTTTTTTAAACGGTTTCAAATAGTATCACCGAAATTTGTGTAGTATCTTACAGATTAATATCTGTACTTTCAAACATTTAATGAAAGTTTACTAAGTTGCACTTTTTTATAATATACAGGGTATAATTAGTTTCACATCATTAAAAAAATCTGGTAATAGGGACCGACTAGACAAACAAAAAACCTATATGACTTTTTTCTCTAGGGGCACTTTGAAAAAAAGTGACCTAGGTTCAAAATTTAAATATTAAGCTAGAAAACATTTGAAAACACTGTCTTTCAATGTATGTTATAGTTCTGAATATTAGAAATAATAAAAAACTCTAATACCCGACTTGTGTTCCCGCCAGAAGAAGTACGGCACTTTGATGGGATTACTTGTACCGAACTTTTTATACCACTAATTATGAAAATGTAAATAATTCCTTCTCTTCCGGCACAACGCAAGCATAGCATGGCCGCAGGGGTTTAAATAGGATTTTATTGCATGTGTTTATTAATTTGGAACAAAGTTATTGTAGCTTTTATTGTCGTTTATTAGAATTTATAAAATTTAAAAGTGGTTTATTAACATTTCTAACATTGTGATAAAAGCTTAAAAAATTAGTAATTATTTTCTGAAATTGGAAAACGAACAGTTAGACGTCCGAGGTACGATAACAGCAAATAGTTGTGTATTTTAAGGAAAAAATCTGTTTTTTTTAACGAATTGAGCACATAATTTTTCCAAATCAGGTACCGAAAACTAAAAATCGAGTCTTTCGTCTCTATGAAAATCAATGTAAACTATAATAAACAGATCAAAACAAGACAGCGAATACTAATAATAATAATAATAATCATACCTTTAATGCCCATAAGGTAACACCCAATAACTGAACAATTCTTTTGAATTTGTCACAAAAATTGTTCGAAATGACCTCCATCTCCACGTATACACATTTCGGCACGTCGAACTAAGGACATACGCACTCCGTTCAACACATTTGGTAAATTAGGATAATTTTTTATGGTTTATATGCACATTCGCGTGGGCATAATATTTTCATTAATGAGAATAAAATAAATGATAGTGTCATACAGAGTTGATAGACTTAAGGATCTAGGTGTTACTTTTGATAGCGAGATGACTTTTATTTATCACATAAATAACATCGCATCTTCAGCTTTTAAATCATTGGGATTCATAATTAGAAACTCCAAAGATTTCAAGAATGTTGAAACTATGAAGCTTCTATTTAACTCGTTTGTCAGAAGTAAATTGGAGTATGCTGACGTAATCTGGAGTCCCTACTACATCGTTCATATTAATAAACTGGAGAATATTCAAAGAAAATTTTTAAAATACTTAAGCTACACCGAGGACAAGACCTATCCACTTGTTGGAATTAGTAACGATATTTTGTTAAATAGATTCTCACTTAACTCACTTCAAACTCGCCGAGAATTACACGGAATTGCAAGTCTGTCTAAAATATTAAACAGTAAACTCGACTGTTCTGATCTATTAAAACTCATTGACCAACAAGTTCCTTCTAAATCAACTCGACTCCACCAAACATTTCATATCAAAGCTTCACGCATCAATCTATTAACGTATTCACCTATTAATGTTATGTGCAGGAATTACAATCATATACAGAATAATATTGATATTTTTCATTGTAGAATTAAGGATATAAAGAATATATATGAACTTAATTTTATTGTAGAACTAAGGATTTAAACTGTATATATGGACATAATTTGTAATACCTGCTTCTACCATAGCACAATATTTATTGTTAGTATCCCGACTCTGTAATTGGGACTTTCGTCCTGTTGAGTCGTGTAAATAAATAAATAAATAAATAAATAAATAAATAAATTAATATACGTCGTTGTAATTGTTCTAAAATGTCAATTGAATCACGGTAAACCAGAGATTTAAAATGCCCCCAAAAATAAAAGTCCTTCTCTATTGCATGAACAAATAGCATGCGCACTCTCTTTCACCAGGCGGTCCCGCCGCGCGCAGCTGCAATGCTGCGTCCTCTTCTATCGCATGGAATACTTAGCTCAGACCTTTTTGTCGCAAGTTTCCATTCGCATTAAAATTTCACTTTTTAAAATTCGACAACCGTCATTCAAACCAGACTTTCTGCAGACAACCTTATATCATCATGTTCCCAATGAAATAGCGCTTATTTTGATATAAGATTTATTTTATATAACAAATGTGTGCAAATAGCTAATATCAACATACCTGTTTATACCTGCCAACCCAGTAGTTACGCCAGAAAAAAAAATAGACAACCCAACGTTTGCATGTTCTGTAGGATGCATACTTTCGATTAGTATTAAATTTGTTTGTTAAACTCGTGAATAAAAAGTCATTTTTCAATTTTTAATTAATCATAGCCTGGCCAGGAATTTTTGAGCCAACACACTCGCGATGTATTTTTTAACATACTAAATTTGATAAAAAATACTTTTCGTCCATTAAACAGATGGGTGAAGGTCGTTTCTAATTCGGATCTTAGACTACTAGCTCCTGGACTACTGCGGCATCTTATTAACGCGAAATGCATTTAATGATTCCCCAGGTTTATAACCACAGACAAAAGTTATCAACATAAGTGTCGCATAAATTGGACTGTACTACATATGGCTTCTCTCTCAAGTTCTGAATTGTACCGGAAACCGCAAGATCCACACAATTGAGACCATTGATAAGCTCCTTACATACTAGGTTACATCTGCAGAATAGATCCAGGAGGCTTTTAGAGCTGAAATTAATTCTCTCTTAGAACTTCGCCATCACGTACTTCGGCAAACATAGTATACAAAGTGCTAATTTAAAAACTGTCAGTTGAATGTGTATGGAGTTTTTTAGGAATTGTGGTGTACTGTTTTTTAAAAGTTAAGTATAGTCATTTTAAAGTAGCAAAAGATAAAAAACCGCGTCGGGTTAGTTTGTTCTTTGAGAGGCAGCTATTCGAGGAAAAATTTGGGAATAGTTTTCCGAACAAAGTGTTTTCAAGAGGACGATTTTTCTAATAAACAATATATCGAACGGACAGTTTTCTGAAAAATTAATTAAACAACTACTTTTAATTCCATATCCACGTAGTGGATTGGAAATAAGTATAGTAATCGCAAAAAAAACAGTTTTTTTCTTGAAATAGGTTTAGAATGTAATGAAACGTCGAGATTGTAAATTTTCTGTCTGTCTGTCGGTCTGTCTGTCTGCCTGTAACTTTTTTTTTTTGTCCGCAAGTTTTCTCCGGAATGGTTTAAGATATTGACTTGAAATTTTTTCACACGTGTATATCATAACGAGATATGGAAATGGATTGTGTTTGGAACATATCCGGTGAAGGGTTGGGGGTGAATAGGGGGAAATAAGTAAAGCAAGCTGGTAAGAATACAGAAACTTAAAATTTGGTGTATGTACTTAGAAGCTAAGGCCTCAAGATTTTTAGAATATTTTTCATTTGCCCATCATCCCTATTATTAAAGGGGTTGATAAAATAAAATTGAGATATTCACTTGAAATTTGGTATACGTATATATTATGACATCAACTACAACTAGATTATATTTTGGGATTATTCTGTTGAAGGGTTGGGGAGTTAAATAGGGGTAAAGAGGGGAAAATCAGTAAAGCAAGCTGCTAAGAGTACAGAAACTTGAAATTCGGTATTTATACTGGAAGCCAAAACCTCAGATTTTTTTATTATATTTTTCAACCCCCCCACCTACTTGATTATAAAAGTGGTTGATAAAATAAAATTGGGATATTCACTTGAAATTTGGTACACGTATGTATTATAACGACACCTGATTCCGTTGAGGGGTGGGAGGTGGTAGGTTGTGAATCGGGGAAAATGACTACAGTAAGTTAGAGACTTCATTTCTAAGGTATGGTAGTAACCAACGCCTCAAATCTTTTTTGTGACATCTGCCCCAATTATTATTAAAATTCTATGACCAATAATTTCCACATAACATAGTGAAAATATAGTCAAGATGTTTCGTTTAAAGTGACTTGAGATGAAAAATCTGGACGTGGAAGTAGTGAGTTCTTAGGCGGTGTTTGTTTACCTATATGACAATATATTGTTCTATTTTCTGATATCTATTTTATTTTTTATACGTTCGAATTTACTTCTTGAAAGTATATTGAAATGAGTTTACTGGGCGCCAAACAGTTTCTTAAAAGCTGTTAATATTATAGACTATAGAACACCATTAGCATGACTATCTACAATCTATATAATGACTCTTACTCAAGGTCCAACGAAGTCGGTTCAATAAATGCTCATCGATCAAGATAACAATCTAAATAAATCAAACTCAGTATTGAACGAACAAAGTATTAATTTATTAACAAATTTGAACTTGGAATGTAATTAACAAATTTAAATAACAAAATCTAACTTAACTAAAATGATAAATATGGCCTTTATTTAAAATAAATATGTACCCTGGATTTCTGATATTGTAAAGCTTTACCTTGTCTTTCTTTCGACTCGAGTAATGTTAAATTATAACCTCTAACTGGTTATTATAATCCTTGAAATATTATGTCACTTGACTGACTTTTTAAACCTCTCAAGGCTTCTTCTTCTTCTTCTTTACTGAATTGACGTTTGTTTATAACCTCCAATTTGTTTTCAAGATTTCCTTGAAATATTTCTATCACTTGATTGACGTTTGAGTTCCTTCACCATATATATAAATTTGCTAACTGGATTAACAAATACTTCCCTCTTCTAAATCTGCTTTCCGGATAATCTACTTCGTAATACTTTTTAAGTTTACTCACTTTTATATTTAATATACTTTTACAAATTTTTCTTGATATCAATATATCTGGATTGTAATATCCTAACCTTCAACTTATTCACCACTTTTCTTCTATTTTCAATTTATTAATTATTCGTGGATGAATATTTTTCGCAGCTCGCTGTTCAGCGGTGTATGATCAACTGATTTGTTATTTTTAGTCGTTTCATTGGGTTAATTTCCAATATTTCAATTGTTTTTTTCTATTTTGATCTAATATTTCAAAATTTTATTTTAATTTAAAATTTAAACTATTCAGTTTTGTTTGTTCTTTACATTTATTGAACACTGTTTTTAATTCTTTAATTTTCCTGATGAATTTCTTATTCTACTTTTCAGGATTAAGTGAATAATTGTAATTACTCGAAATATATTGACATATTACATATACTTTTTAAAATCTACTTATAACTACAATTAACAATTCCAATCTCAAATAAATACTAATTCATACATTTAGATGAATAGCAGTGATAAACACAAAATGCTAGTAGTTAAAACATACTGCAGTTTTTCCTACTGACAGAATACTGATATTATAAACTAAAACAAGAAATTGATACGCCAACAAACATTTAACATCATACTATTAGTCCTTTCTTTCTGCATGATGTGAAATATCATTTACAAAACACCTTTCTGCAATGATATTTGAAAATATCTGAAAACTTAAAATGTCATTCAGTGTTTTGTAATCTATGGACTTACTATTTCTAAATAATCACCCTGCAATGCAAATACTGATAATAGTCTTTCATTCAATATTCATTTTGTGTAGATTTACAGTGTTTCTACACAAAATATGATTTTCAGCCCTAAGTTTTGACATGCATGTCAGATTTTATAAAATTTACTTTTTTGTTTTCCAATTTCATTCTAAATCATTTTATATGAGATTGTGATTCTCTATAAGTTCATGTTTATCATATTATATTTAGAATAACCTTGTTAAACTAAATTAACTTAATTTTATGTTTATTCAAATATTTTGCTCTAATTCAATATCAAGTTTCATTCTTTGCATTCTACTCGCTGAGAATAAGTGAACTTAAATCAATTAAATAAACCACAGATATTCCTGCTTCTGGATGATCCGTTAAAGTAAAACTGTTATGGTTATTTTCTAAAATACACACAATTTTGTGAATTTTATTTATGATTTCAAACACGATACTTAGGTAGTGTTCCACAGTGTGGATACACAGCAATATACTGCATTTAATTAAGAACAGAAATGTTCAATGTGGTTATTTTAGTTTAATTTTGTATCTAACCACAAATAAATATAAGGAATTCTGGTAAAGAAAATGTAAGTTATTATTTACGTCTTTTTTGAAATTTATTTAAACAATAATAATAGGGATCCCAAAATGGAACCTTGGGGTACATCCACTTCAACATTTATTTCATCAGAAACTGCGTCATATTTTACTCTCATATTTCTGTCTGTCAATGTATGATACAATCCCATTCAGTGAGTTCCCATGTTAGTATAGGGTATCAATTGGGACAATCCGGGTTGTTAAGTCTTAGCGGTAAGACGATGCTAATGGGTCACGAACTATCTACCGTGATCATCCCAGGGCTATTGATGCCAATCCGCCAAGAAATCAGCAGGATTGACCGGGGTGGGGTAAATTCGTACCCGAGGACTGTGGTTTACAGTCCGCGCTAAATTGTAGATCCCTAGCATACGACGTCTAGTAAAACATAGCACTAAACTACTTCCAAATATGATATTTGTATTAAAATGAAAACAGAATTTAAGCATTCTTTTGTTACATACTGTAGACATGGTCTATGTCCACAGTTTCGCTAAGAGTTTTATATGTTCAACGTGTCTACATTGAAATTTTAAACGGTGATAACAATTTAACACATCTATCGAGCTTTTAAGAAGTTTATATGTATAATAAACTAAGCGTAAACAAGGTCGCGTTTTATTATTTGGCTTATCGTCGTCTTTGCGACAGTAATTCTATGATATACCTACTAGATACTCTTAAGGGTGTAATCAGCGCATTCATCGAACGTTAATACTTTCAGAAGTGTGTATACAAAAATAAATAAATTAAAATGTATGTGATCAGCATTAAGGATATTTACGTAATATTTCGGAAATAAAAGCCCTCATCTCCTGCCTCGAGCAAAACACCTGCGTGACACCATACCCAGTAAGTGGATACGATTTTTATAAATAAATATAGTAATATATTTTCTTTATCCTTAAACCTAAGAGGGAATTTTTCTTCCGCGTTGAACGCATTTGTTATTCAAGAGCCATATAATCATACCTCGAAATGTAAAGTTTCTGCTTTTCAATTTGAAGAACGACAATGGGATCCTTCTCAATTCCCAAACATAATGCATCGGGGAGTTGAGAATAGGAAAGTGCTCAGGAAACATATTTTTAAAAATAAACAAACAATTGATAACAAATATCCGAGGTGTTGTATTACCTATTGTACAATTTTGTCGTACATTTATTGGCATTGATTGAAAATAAAATTTTATTTCCTTGGCTGGGATTTGAGCTATAACGCTGATAAATGTATGATGTCGGTGACTTATTGTTGGGCGTTCTTTTACTCTCTTATACAGGGTGATTCGTGAGGAGAGGGTCGTAATTTACCAAAAGATAGAAAACATTGAGGTGATCTTAAATCCCCAAACAGTAATGGCTAAAGCGGCCCCGTTTTCGAAATACAGGGTGTTTTATATTTTTTGGAAGACTATTCCTTTCGCCATATATCTGTAATGCGTAAGCGGAAGTAGTCATTCACCATCTAATGCCTGGGATATTAATAAAACATCAGGCCCAGACCCAGAATAAAAATATTTTTAAATTATTCTTAGAAAATAACACTCTGTATACTGTTTATAAAATATTTGACATTAAAATATTAATTTGCACCTAGAAAGATACAACATCCCATAAAAAATCTTTTGGCATCATTTTATTGTTTAAATAAAAAAATTAAGTTGTTGAGGGGTTCAATTTTTTTTTTTAATGAGAAATTGAACAAAGTCACTATAGGGATTAACTACATGTGATTTTTTTGGTTTCCTATCTGCACTAGCAAAAGGCAGTGCAAATAGGGAGAATAAAATCCATCACATATACCTGGTGAATTAAAAAAAATATTTTGTAATGAATGTATAATTAATAAAATTAACAAAATAATAAATAATAAAAATTAACAATTTAACTAGAACATAAGAAATCAGTTAAACTTACTAAATCCAATTAAATTATTTTGAATCACAAACTAATTTCAAAGTGACCACCGCCAAATTCAATACAATTTCTTGATCGACTTGTCATTTCATTTACGCTTTTTCTAACAATCTCTATTTTTTATTTCATTACGAAAATGCTCAATTCTTGCAATCAGCTGCTCTCTGGTATTTATTTCTTCTTTATATACTTCAGTTTTTAAATAGCCCCACAAAAAATAGTCAAGGGGTGTGAGATCTGGTAATCTCGGAGGCCATGCAACGGGACCACCCCGACCAATCCACCTATCTGGATATTGTTCATTCAGATAATTTCTGACTCGTACCGAGCATAGCCTCATTATGTTGAAACGACATTCCTCTTGTGTTTACATTATTTAATAAATTTGGCAGGGTATGTTGTAAAAAATCTAAATAATTGTCACCATTTAAGCGACCTTCAAAAATATGAGGACCTATGATATTATTATTGAACATCCCACACCAGACATTTACAAAAAATCTGTTGGGAATTCTTTTGGATTATTGTAGGGGGATTCTCCAAATATGAAAATTTCGAGTATTATTTATACCACCATGGGTAAATTGAAATTCATCGATAAACAATACTCTTAACATAGTTCGTCTATGGGAAAAAACCCAGCGGCAAAAAGTTAACCAAAATACTTCATCACCTGGCACCAATCGTTGGACAATTTGGATATGATAAGGATGCATTTGTTCGCCTTTAATAGTTCTCCAAACTCTGGTTTGAGGAATATTTAATTGTTGACCAATTCTTCTTGTGCTGATTTTTGGGTTCTGGTCAACCATATTTAAAATCAAATCTTTTTCTTGCCGGGTCTGCCTAACAGGATTTTCATGATTGAGGCAACGGCTCCAGTTTCAGAAAGATGTCTAAACACTCTATAAAATGTTTTATATTCTGGTACACGTTGATTTCCAAACCGGCGTCTGTATTCCCTTTCAGCAGCTTTTGCATTGCTATTGCAATATCCATAGATAAAAACCATATTTGCGTATTCTCTACTCGTGTATGTAAACGGCATGATTTAAAATTATTACAAGACAATATTGTAACCAGTAAAAGCAACAGTGGTGACGTGACACTTCTTAATTACAATATGATTGATTCTTGGACAGGTATCTACTTGATTATTAAAAAGTACGTAGCCATAACTTTTAAAACAAATGTAATGCCAAGACTAGATGATTGTAACAATTAATTACTCTTGCAATGAATTAAATATTGCTGAAACCAGAGTTTGGAGAACTACCTTTTGGTAGTGTAGATAGGGAACAAAAAAAATAATATGTAGTTATTTCCTAGAGTGACTTTTTTCTCTCAATTTCACCTTTAAAGAAAGAAAAAAAAAATAAACCCTCAACAATTTTATTTTTTTATTTTAACAATGAAATGGTGTCAAAAGATTTTTATGGGATGTTGTATCTTTCTAGGTGTAAATTAATATTTTAATGTCAAATATTTTATAAACAATATACACTGTGTTATTTTCTAGAAATAATTTAAAAATATTTTTATTCTGGGCCCGGCCTTGATAATTTATTAATATCCCAGACATTAGATGGTGAATGACTACTGTAATTAAAACACAAAATTTAATTGGATTCCGCTTACGCATTACAGATATATGGCGAAAATAATATTATTCAAAAAAATATAAAACACCCTGTATTTCGAAAACGGGGCCGCTTTAGCCATTACTGTTTGGGGATTTAAGATCACCTCAATATTTTTTATCTTTTGTCAAAGTACGACCCTCTCCTCACGAATCACCCTGTATAAACAGCGTATAATAATAATTTATTTATCGTGCCAATATATAAACAAACAAATAAAAATATTACGAAAATTAAAATATACAACACTTAGATACAAATTAAAATCAAGAGATACGGTAGTGTCTCGGGCCAAGTTCTCAAGCATCCCCGCTCACATAAATAATAAGCGAGCACCTGTGTATCTTTACAGGAAAAATACCTATCGCTACTACCACCTAAATTTTGAATTGAAATTTCTCAATAAATTTAACGATTAAATTATACAAAATGTAAAAATTACCAAATATCATTAAGTTTAATAGAATAGTATGCTTTGGTTTTCAATAAATTCTTTATTTTATAACCTTTCTCGTCAATAAACTTCAGTACGAATTCAGTAGTTTATTGTACACTTTAATTACTAGATATTTTGGGCTGTGTTGGTATAATGTTAGCCTGTGACAGGAATTTCTAGGATGTGAATATTTCGAGTATGATTTACATTGATAGTATTATGATCTGTTATATATCAAAAGACTAAGGAGGAATATAGAGTAGCGTAAGTACTTCATATGTTTTGTAAATGCTCCTACAACTAGCTCGCCTGGTTACTCCCGCTATTAAACGTAGAGCTCTCTTCGGCAATTTAGAAACTCTCAATATATCAGGTGAAGAACCCCAAGCAATTATGGCGTAACTAATAGTTGATTCGAAGTATCGGTAACAGTATGTAATTAATACTGATTAACTAATTGTCCGCCGTAACTGATTTCTACAATAACATATGGGAGATATTTTTTTTTGCTTTCGTGTATGGAACTTGTCGAATGGATCCATCATTAGACTTTATTAATAGGCTCTGATTAACATTAATTTTACTAGTGTTTTAAAGTGAATAAGTATGGATTTATTAACATTTATTATGTAGGAGTTTTCGTTAATCCAATCATGAGCACTGCCTAATTGTTCGTTTGCTGTGGAGATTAATCAGCAGTTCTTTGTGCTGTGCTGTAAAGAAGTATTATCAACAAAAGTTGTTAGTATAAATTATGTACAGTAGTGGTCCTAAAACAGACCCTTGTGGTACACCTGCTGTAAGTTCCATTTGATTAGATTTGGTGTTCTCTACTTGTACCTAAGGTTTTCTGCCATGCAAGTAATTCCTAAACCGTTCTAGTGATACACCTCGAATGCCATATAAATCTAATTTCTGCAAAGGTGAATTGTGATCATCTAGATCGAAGGCTTTACTGACATCTAAAAATATTCCTATACATTTATTTTTATTGTTTAAGTTGTCTTTTAACTCTGTCAATAATTTAGTGACAGTAGAAGACTCTTTTCCTCTATGACTTTTTCCTAAAGTGCACCCTGTCCAAGTTTTTCCAGAAAAACTTGGAAAATGGAAAATTTCGTATACTATGCAATTTCAAAATTTGGAAAGTTCAGATGTATAGACTAATATATTCTTTTCAAAAAAAAATTAATTTTGGTCTCGTAATTTTTTTTGTAACGTGCATGTTTTCCGACTTTTCAACAGCTCTCCACAATCAAGTCACATCTTTGATCGTGAAAAACTGTTGAGAACTGGGAAAATATGCACGTGGTGAAAATTCATTGATTTGGTATCCTTTCGCATGTTTAGATTAATTTTCATCGAATTTGTCTACACTGCTGCGTAAAATGCAACGTTTGTGATTTGTTTGTATTCGGACCGAGTTGAAGAAACATCGTATTTAATATCTGAAGTGATAGTCGAGGAAATGTGCAGTAAGGTGGATCAATATGCGGCTTTTTGCATTCGATTCGTAAGTCTCAAAATACAGAAGTTTTGAAAAAATTTTGACAAAACTGCGTTGAAGTACTCTATTTTGAAAAAAGTTATCGCCTTAGAATTTTTGTCGTATCTCTTCAAATAACAGAGATAACTCGCTAACATGAGCACTGAGCAGTGTGCGCTTTCGAGTTTACTGACGATATTGCGTTTTACGTCTATTTCTATCCAGTGTTTTGACACAACTAAAATTTCAATAAAATTTCTTACCGAGTTCTTGATGCTGATTTTTTATTCAAACCAATACAATTAATGCAAATTGAGAAATCTTCAACGCTGTGCGATGTACCTTATTTTTACGATTGTCTGGCCAGGTACGAAAGCGCCATGGTATAAACAAGTATTTTAAATGCAAACATTCCGTAAGCTCAAGTGCTTTGAGTGAAGCCTCCGTGAAACGTTCAGCGAAACATCGTAACTCTAACACTAACACATAAAATTAGCATTGGATATAAATCGGTTGAGTGTAAAAAAATAAATAAGAGTTTCTAAGTATAAAATATATCATATCTGATAAATAGTGTACTCATATTTCTATAAATTTCAAATGTTCTTTCTTTTTATTCGATATTTTGCCACTAATTACAAAATGACAAATATACTTATTAGGTTGGTCAAAAAAAAATAAAAAATCTCCGATCGTCCGTTTCTTTTACCAGGGTCTTTAAAATGTCAAAAAAATACCTCACCTAAATCTTCAGACGCATTTATACAGGTATAGAGGTTGCCCAATCTTCTTCTACACTTTTACTGCAGTGTCATCCATCTGACAAGAAAAAATAACAGAAATCTCCCTCAAAATCACTTCCGATGTTTCTACCCGTAGAAAGCGACCCCATCACTAGCTTTTATAAAAATCGAAGAAATCGAAAAAAATTACCAAATTTTTATTCTCTATCCTATTATTATATGCGATGGAATCGATATTCCATAATAAAATCCAAACTTTTTTCGATTCTTGTCACTTTTTTACGATTCCTCGGGAAATGCATCAATAAGGAGCAAAACTAAGTACAAGAGCTTGTTCCTCGGGAAAAAATAGAGATAGAATGTATTATGTAACCTTTCAAAGGCTTTTGATTGTTTCGCGTGACATTTTGTTCAAAAAGTTATACTGTTATGTAATTAGGGGTTTATTTCAAACATTACTTGGCTTATATTTGTCGAATAGGAAACAGACTGTATGTATAAAAAATAATTTTTCCGATTATAGGTTAGTTATACACGGAGTACCCCAAGGTTCAATCTTGGAACCTCTGTTGTTTATTATATATGTCAATGACTTATTCCATGACATGTTCCCTAACACCTGTGTTGCATTTGCTGATTATGCAACCATAATAAATAGTCCAGACATGAATGATCTCATGTGGAAGAGTCCCGACATTGTTTTTCGAGCCAAACAATAGTTTACATCTAACTATTTAAAACTCAATGAAGAAAATATTCAAAATATAGCCTTTTCTACCAATCATAATATAACTAAAGGAAATCGCGCAAAACTACTCGGTGTTACTATTGATGACGGACTAAAGTGGTCTTCTTACATCTCACAACTGAGTCAGAAACTATCCAGATCAATATTTGGTTAATGTAATTTAACAAGAACATTGTCAATGGAGACTCTGAGTGTGACCTATTTTGCGCTATTCCATTCACATATTAGCTATGGTACATAGCTGTGGGGTAACTCTTCTTGCCCAGATAAAATTTTCCGGCTACAAAAACGAGCAATCAGAATAGTGGCCGGTGCTGTCTTCAGAGACTACAGCAAGCCTATTTTTAAAAATCACAAAAAAATGCCTCTTTATATATTTGTCGCGTTATTAGAAATTTATAAAATTAAGGTTCAATTTACAACAATTGCTGAAGTTCATAATTATTGTACTAGTAATAGAGATGATTTTCGAACACCACGTTTTCGATTATACAAACAATTGTTTGGATTGATATTGTTCAATTGTCTGCCAACTATTTAAAATCTATTGCCTAATCGTAATTAATTTAAGAGGATAATGAAAAAGCATTTATTTATGCATTGTTTTTATTCAGTTGAGGAATATATAATTGTATATATTTAAATATTTATATATATTTATATACTGAGAAACGCTTACAAACCGTAATCGCAATTTTATAAATTGACAGTTGTTTGAGTTTTTACAAATTGTTTCTACATTCTTCTTGTAGCTACCTACTTTTTGTACGTGTCTTTTTACTTCCCTCACATACCGAAGGGAAGTATTGTATTCGAGAAAATATCACCCTCCGAGAATTTTTCGGATTCTGACGTTTCAGGTCACGGAGATTACGAAAATATAGGTTTTCAATTCCGTCAGTCTGTCTGTCTGTCTGTTGGTGCATTAACTAAGAAACTACTTAACGGAGAGCAGTCAAATTTGGTAGGTAGTTGACCCTATTGACAGCGAAGAAATGGTAGAATTTTCACTGGAAAATATTCAGGGTGGACCGTCTAAACGGAATAAATAGTGAAAACATTTTTTCTTCGCTCAAATTTAAAATTTCCACGTTTCATGACACGCTAATCCTATTTCGGAAAAAAAAAATTGAAAAATTTTTTACTACTAAAATAGTTGAAAAAACATTTTTTTTTGCTCAAATTTAAAATTTCCACGTTTCATGGCATTCTAAACCTAATTAAAAAAAAAAAATTTTTGAATTTTTTTTACCACTTGAAAAATTTTTTACTACTAAAATAGATGAAAACAATTTTTTTCTTTCTTCAAATTTAATATTTCCACGTTTCACGGCATTCTAAGTCTGATTAAAAAAAAAAAAAATTTTGAAAATTTTTTTTACCAACATTTTTGAATTTTTTTTTTACCACTATAATAGATGGAATTTTTAAAAAATATTTTCAAATTTAAAATTTCCACGTTTCATAGCGTTCTAAAACCATTTAAAAGAAAAATAAGATATTTTTTTTTTAGTATTTTTAAAAAATTTTACCACTAGATAGATTTTTTTTTCTTTGTTCAGATTTAAACTATCCACGTTTCCATGGCATTCTAAAACTATTCAAATTTAAAAATGTTTTTGAAAAATAAAAAAAAAATGAAAATATTTTTAATCTATTTATCACTACTACAGATAGACGAAAATTTTTTTTGCTCAAATTTAAAATTTCTACGTTTCATGACATTCCAAACCTAATTAAAAAAAAAAATTTTTGGAATTTTTTTTTACCACTTGAAAAATTTTTTACTACTAAAATAGATGAAAACAATTTTTTTCTTTCTTCAAATTTAATATTTCCACGTTTCACGGCATTCTAAGTCTGATTAAAAAAAAAAAATTTTTGAAAATTTTTTTTACCAACATTTTTGAATTTTTTTTACCACTATAATAGATGGAATTTTTTTAAATATTTTCAAATTTAAAATTTCCACGTTTCATAGCGTTCTAAATCTATTTAAAAGAAAAATAAGATATTTTTTTTTTAGTATTTTTAAAAAATTTTACCACTAGATAGATTTTTTTTTCTTTGTTCAGATTTAAACTATCCACGTTTCCATGGCATTCTAAAACTATTCAAACAAATTTAAAAATGTTTTTGAAAAATTTAAAAAAAAATGAAAACATTTTTAATCTATTTATCACTACTACAGATAGACGAACATTTTTTTTTTGCTCAAATTTAAAATTTCTACGTTTCATGACATTTCAAACCAATTTCGGAAAAAAATTTTTTGCAACATTTTGTTACCAGTTTGGAAAAAAATTTAACACTAGAATAGATGGAAACTTTTTTTTGCTCAAATTTAAGTTTCACTTTTCTGAAAAAAAAAACTTGAAAATTGTTCACCAACATTTTTCAAAAAGATTTTACTACCAAAATAGATCGATTTTTTTTTGTTTGCTCAAATTTAAAATTTTCACGTTTCATAGCATTCTAAACCTATATAAAAAAATATATAATTTTCAACTTTTAAACTTTTCTTTACCACTACTATAGAATAGAAGGAAACTTTCCTTTTTGCTCAAATTTAAAATTTCTACGTTTGACATTTTAAACCTATTTCAGAAGAAAAAATTTTGAAAATTTTTTTACCAACATTTTTGAAAAATTTCAAAAAAAAAATGAAATTTTTTAACCACCACTATACTTCCACTCCATTACGTGAATGTTGGATTGAAAATGTGACAGATGGCAATAATATCTGGCATATGCAACTATTATACTTTTATTGAAAAATGTACAGGGTGGTCATCCCAAGAAATAATTCAGTCATGGTGGACATTTGTAAAGGTATTTGCGCAAGCCTGCCATATGTGGCACCTGCTATTTAGTATTGAACTTTTGCTGTTGGATGAGCAAACTGTATATTTTTTTGACCAAAACTTATCAAGTTTTCTTTGTAATAATAGCAATAACTATATTCCGATTATTATTCTCAATGTCATTTCGTAATAATTAAATTTTTAGAGTGACCGCCATGCGCAAATAACGAGAGAAGTTCTGTGTAAATACCTTTACCGATTTTTTTTATTTTATTTTAATTTGTTTACAATTACATGCCTTCGCAGTATGCATTCGAAACTCTATAATGAGTTATATTATATTGTTTTTCTTTTGAATAAAATATCTATCTATCTATCTATTTCAATCATTATTTCTCCAAGTATCACATACTTAGGTAAAACGGATAGAAAATCAAAATTCGGTCATATTTTCGATTTTTTAAATTTTTTTCGAGGGGAATGCGCTATTTACAGAAACTAGTAACAGGTTCGTGTCCTACGGGTAAAAAATATCGTAAATAATTTTGTAGTGTAGCGGAGTGTCAATCAACCCCATACAACTTGATAAAAATAATGTTTCTGGTGTTCGCTACCAAAATTGGCAAACGGGAATCACCTCGGTATCTGTACGTCTATCTGTCCGTCAGCCATTTTTCTAAGAAACTAGTACAGGTTTAGGAAGTTGTGACCCGATTACAGACGTAAGTACAAAAAGTACAAGTATAATTTTGTGGGTATATTTTGGGGCAAAATTGGGAACTTAAATAGACACTTTTTTCAAGATCATTGGGCGGGGTGTCAAATGAAAACGTTTTAAAGCACGTATTCCAAAATTATAAGTTGTTTTTTACTTGCAACGTAGAGACAGCAGAACTGTTCTTTCCACGAACAATACGAGCAAGAAATGACACGATTAGCAATTTAATTAAGTTTTGTTCTTGAATAATGAGATGATTCTATACGTACTTACACGTAAATCTTTATTTGTAGACGTTGGTCCTTTTTCTGATTAAGGGATTGAAATCCGTCATCTGCTGTCAAACGCATCCTTGTTCCGGCGAGCC